>JBAJHW010000001.1:223797166-225047166 GCA_037013535.1 Intellagama lesueurii
GAAGGGGTTTCTAACTCAGCAGCTGAATTGTGGAGGGAGAGAAAGAAAGACCAGCATGAAAAAAAGAGAGCCTGAATGGAGCAGAGAAGGACAGAGCGCTGGGAGGGGACCACTAATTTCTAGACTGGGTGAAGCAGGATAAGATTCACTCCTGCCGAATACCAGAAGAATTACATTTCTCTCCTGTGGATTATTTGGCTTTCAAGTGCTTGGCAAGTCTTTGTGGTACTCAAACTATTAATTACAGGTAGCTTCAAGAAAACAGACAGATGTTTATCTTGATGCCCATTTGGGATGCTTCTTGATGTACCTGAGGTAAAAAAATACATTATTGGCTCAGAACTTATAACAGTCACTTGTTTGGACTAGAACTCCAAGTTCGCTAGTCAATAGGGCCACTAGCCTTGCTGCCTGGACAATTCTGGGACATTTAGTCCAAACAAGTAACTTCTGCATTAAGAATTTGCTAAGCATTGTATACTAGATTTTCCAGCTAAAAAGAACCAATCTCATCTTTTTATAACTTTGTCTTTATTTTCCTTCTTTTTAAAGATTCTTGTAAAAAAAAGGTTGTTAATGCAGAAAACGCTGTTGTTTATCCTTTCAGTTTTTTTAATTTATGCACATTTGTATAGAACCCATTTCAGCCAATTCTTCCTCTGCTTTTCTGTTTACTTCTTTCACCACCATTCCATCCTGTTCGTTTTTGTCTTGAAACAGTACATTTGTCATCTGTCACCCATTTCCCTGTTTTGTTTAGAGGCATGTATATATGCACACACAAACACAAAATATCCTTGCCTCATATTTCCCTTTCTCTTGTAATATCCTTATATTTCCTCAAATAACAATTGTAAATGAGCTGAAACAATTCTACTAATACTGAATGAGTGGAATATATATTAAATCATGCTCATTATGAGAGCCAGGGTGTTATAATCGATAACATGTTGGTCTAAGCAGACTGAGGTTCAAATTACCACTTTGCTGTAGAAACATGCTGGAGGATGGCACTGGTAAACCACTTCTTGAACATCTCACATACCTCAAAAACCCTATTATAGTAGCTGTAAGTCAAGTCACTTGACATTACATAACAACAACTGTCACTGTATTTTTCAGTGTACTTTGAGAACATTGTGCAATTAAATATTGCTCTTGAGGTGTGCTAGTGATAATGAAAACTTCTGCTGCCATGTCCTGCATGAACCATTGTGGCATACTGAACACTGGATTCAGGAATTGGCAGCTATCGTTAGTATTATATTTGCATCGTATGCAGGTCACTTTTTGGAAAAATTATCCAAGTATTTTATCAACACATGTCAGTACGGCAAAGGAACAAAAATATTCAAGGTTTTGTATCCTTTAGAAAATATATTGATAAATTATGTGTCCCAGCTATGACACCGTCAATGTCATTATTTTGCAAGCGTTTATATTAACCATAAAATGGACAAAAATCTACTGTGCTTCCATGACAAACAAGTTCATTGTAGCACAAGTTTTTGTTAAGTATAACTCCTGGTATAATAGATACATTCGTCTTTAAATCTTTAAGCCACAGACATTTATTTGTTTTGTTGCCAAACAATAATATCATTTCTCCTTTAAATAAGAATAATATGAATTCTCCTTAAAAAAAACATGACACAGTAATATCGTGAATAACTGGATGGTGTGATCTCAGACAGAAACCAGCTAGTTAATCGCAACTAGGAGTGCCTCACTGGATAAATAGGATTTACCTAGGTGTAGACTTAGAATTCATTGACTGATTCAGTGGGCCTTTGTTTCTGTAGCTCCACTAAGATGTTAGCAATGCTTCCTTTAATATGATGAAGAGTAAGCATCTACAGATGAAAAATACAGTGGTGCCTCGACTTACAAACGTCCCGACATACGACCATTTCGAGTTACGACCAGCTCCAGCCGCAAAATTTTGCTTCGACTTGCGGCCGGAGCTTCAAGTTACAACCAGAAAAAGGCAGGGGAAAAAGGCGGGAAATTCAAATTGCTAACTGTTGGTGGCGAAGAGGCTGCTTCTTTGTAGCTCTTTCGCCCCAGCGGTTAGAGAGTGTGCAATTGGAGGAGGCTTTGGACTGCCTGGTAAGGTAAGGTGCTGCTTTCTACTTTTTAAAAACTGTTCTGAGTGGGTTTTGCAGCGTGGTTTTGGGCTGGGTGGTGGGATTATGTTTCTATGCTGTGATGGGTCTTGCAGGCTTTGTTTGTTTGTTGTTGTTTTTTTTTCCCCATTTCCTATGGGTCTTGCGCGGTTTGTTTGCTTTTTGGGTTCCCTCCCCATTTCCTATGGGTCTTGCGGGGTTTGTTTGCTTTCTGCTTTGCTTTTTTTGCATTTCCGATGGGTCTTGCACGGTTTGTTTGCTTTCTGCTTTGCTTTTTCCCCATTTCTGATGGGTCTTGTGGGGTTTGTTTGCTTTCTGCTTTGCTTTTTTTGCATTTCCGATGGGTCTTGCACGGTTTGTTTGCTTTCTGCTTTGCTTTTTTTGCATTTCCAAAGGGTCTTGCACGGTTTGCTTTTCTTTTCTTTTCTTTTTTTCCTTCAGCCGGAATGGATTAATCACGTTTCCGATGGGTCTTGCGTGGTTTGTTTGCTTTTTGCTTTGCTTTTTTTGCATTTCCGATGGGTCTTGCACGGTTTGTTTGCCTTTCTTCCCCCCCCCCCCCCCTTTGGCTGGAACGGATTAATCGCATTTCCGATGGGTCTTGCAGTGTTTTTTTGTTTGTTTGGTTTTTTTGGTGATTTTTTTTCTTTGGCCGGAACAGATTAATTGCATTTCAATGCATTCCTATGGGAAATGGTGCTTCGACTTACGACCATTTCGAGTTACGACCGGAGTTCCGGAACCAATTAAGTTCGTAAGTCGAGGCACCACTGTAATGGCCCGCATCCTCTTCTGTAGTAGCTACACCAGTTGCAACTGAGTCACACAACTCAGTATGCAACTGATAATGTTTACAGTGATAACTTAAGGCAATTTGCCTCTCAAAGTTACACTGTTGGTGTTACGCCGTTTTTACGAAGCAAGAGGATTTGGGCCAATATGTTTCATATTCACATTTCATTAAATTCATGGCACTAATCTGCTCAGAAACCTCTTTCCTGGCCACAGGCATGTCAACATTTTGCCCCAATAGCAAAATAAGGGGTTTTCCTATAAACACACAATTCTTGTTTATGCCTGAGCAGAAGCAAGGGAAAGTCATATGTTAAATTTTGCGGCAGAAGTCAAAAGTTGAGTTGTCTGCTCTCTGCTCAAGCTGTCAGTGGTAATGAATAATGCATGCTTTCGTGGGGGGATTGCCTTTGGAATACTATGGTTACAGTCGCTAGCCTTGGTGCTGAAGCCGAAGAATCACCATAAAGGAAATTAATTTGCAACATAAACTGGCACTCCATGAGAAGTTTTCCAATGATACACATGCATTTACTGTGTAAACACGTTTATGGAAAAAGAAGGGCATCTACACTGTTTCACAGAGTTTCCATGGCACATTTACTGTTTCGCATATGTGAGTTCATATATAATTGATGCTGTGTGGAGCCCTGTCATTTTCTGCATCCAATAAAAGCACGAATATCGAACCATTTTGGTGTAAGTGAGGCCAATGAGGGTTTTGTCTGAGAAGAGCAAGGGGTCACCATGTACCTAAAACTTTCTGAGCCATGGCAAACCTGGTTGCTAATATGCAGCAATCAATAAAGTGGATTTGGTAAGTGTCATGGGCTCAGTTCCTTTACTGTGTGACCAAATAAAAGCCTTTATCTGAAGCACATAGTGGGGACACAAGGGCTTAAATAAGTCTTTCATGAGCAGCTTCCTTTGTTTTTTGTGAAAATGGAGAACCTTTTCAGTTGGAGAGTTGTGTTTGCTTATGTCTTTATATATTTATCTGTTTCATTGTTCTAGAAATCTATGGAGTCATGTTTGTTACTACAGTATATTGTTACTGGCTTTGTATTTTGGCAGGTTATGATATTCTTAAGAACAAGCTTTTGAACAGAGAAACAATTTCTAAGTCATATGTTTTTAGATTATTTGGTTTGAGAAGTAATGTATAAGAGGCCTAGTAACGGGATCTTTAGATGATTTACAGTAATGCTACTGAATTCAGCTGATCATAAGCAACCTGGTGAGCCCCTATGGATCTCTTCATTTCCCTGACATATTCCACTACAGCACCATTAACACATCTTCTCTTATTGCCATATAAGGTAAAGGTAAAGGTTCCCCTTGACATTTAGTCCAGTCGTGTCCGACTCTAGGGCGCGGTGCTCATCCCCGTTTCCAAGCCGTAGAGCCAGCGTTTGTCCATAGACAGTTTCTGTGGTCACGTAGCCAGCACGACTAGACATGGAACGCTGTTACCTTTCCACCGTGGTGGTACCTATTTATCTACTTGCATTTTTATATGCTTTCAAACTGCTAGGTTGGCAGGAGTTGGGACAAGCGACAGGAGCTCACTCCATGGATTCGATCTTACGACTGCTGGTCTTCTGACCTTGTAGCACAGAGGCTTCTGCGGTTTAACCCACAGCGCCACCACGTCCCTATTGCGATATACCCGGTTTTAATTAGTATTTTTGAATTTGGAACACCATAGTAGAAACGAAATGGATCACCTTCTTGAGTTATTACAATGTTTCTCAAGCCCTCATCACAGATGTTTGGGGGTTTTAATACTAAGGTGTGTTCTTCTGCAGAATTCCATTGCAGACAACCTTTAAAAAATAAAATAGTTAATTACGGTAGGCCTTAATTCCAAACAAGGCGTAATAGCAAATATATAGACATGAGATTAATTCGATGCTAACTTTTATGTTAAACAATTCCTCTAGAACACTGATTGTTTTTTTCATACTGTACTCAAAGGAACCCTAAGTTTCTCAGAAGCTTTTTTGAGATTTCTCCATAAGAAATTCAAGGGCAGTAAAGCTTCCCTGAAAGACAGTTTGCTGGTCTTTCCTCAGAATAGGCATCTACAGTACAACATTCAGATATTTCTGGACTGCACATAGCGTACAGAGGACTGTGATGAAGCCCAAGAGGCCTGATTCTTCCTTCCATTCCCCCCCCCCCCCCGGTGATCTGAATCATGCAGTAGTTCCATTGTAGGCAGATACAGCTGGAAAAGTTTTCCTGAAGGAAAGAAAATAGGACTGTTGCTATAGAGACAAGTTGGAGTACTTTCTACTTTCTAGGATTCATCATAATAAATCTACTACATATTTGTTTTAATAACATGCCACAGATGTATTTCAATAAAGTAGTGTTTTGTTCATCTGAACAGTAGCATCCATCATTCTCTGTGTTGTGCATTTTGCTTGTACTGCCTGTCTTTAGAAATTTGGAAGAACTGTCATTCTCCCTGCATCTTGGTCAGGCCTGGCCCAAGATGTTTGGCTGCCTGAGGCCAGGATTCTCTCCTGCCTAATACCATGCAGGGAAGTGAAACTGACTAGCAATTGATTTTTACCTCAGCGCTGGTCATAGGGCAGCGTCCTCCATTGTGTCTGGTGGCAGAAGATAGGTTGGTGGTCTACAAAGATCTGTCATCCAACAGGAAGAATTGTTGGTGAGTGACCATTGCTGCCTCCTTTCCCTGAACAGAGATGATTGCCTCACTGGAATGGAATGGATATCGTAACCTAGAACCCACACACACACACACACGTCACCCTTGCCACAAAATTGAAGAGGCTTTGAAAGACAGGTGTGCCCATCATCCGTGGTGTGCTAGGCCTCCAGTTTCTTTTTTTTTTGGAAAGTGTTCCACTACAGGCAGTGACCATTGGTAATATCAAGGTTGGCAAAATCAGTGTTTCCATTTCATAGTTCCTACAGGTGAACTTCTTATTGAAAGACAGACGTCCACATCTGACTGGAATTAACAGGATTTGTGGTATCCAGTCTCCAGCCTACTGAGAGCTGAACAGTAGCATCCATCCTTCTCTGTACCATGCATGCAGCTTGTACTGCCTGTCTTCATAAATTTGAAAGAGCTTGAATAATGGAACGCTTGCATGTATCTGGCTATCCTAGTATGTTGTATTTAGATACTGCATTTAGAAATGTTTGTAGGTACTGTGTGCTTAGGAAGGTGGTCTTCCCTTCATGAAGAGTATATTTTTGACCACATAATCATAGTTTTGATCATAGTACAAGTAAAGAAATCTAGAACTGTTCTTCCATTTACAGAACAATGGACACTAACACCTGTGTAGACTCTACCAGTCACAGAAATTCATGGCTCATTTTGCTTTTGCAAACATTTACAAAAGAATGCTAGCACATATATTAACTCTATCCTTGGCTATTCATATCCAGCCATATGTATTTGATTGCCGACTCACGGAATGATGAAAATGCAAGAGATTTGCTGCAGGTTTTATTTAGTTACAGGGATATTTACTGTGTTCATTTATTTTATCTTTTAGAAAATGAATTTGGAAGAAAATTGGTGAATCCAACCCAGTCTTGGCTTGGATAGGCTTGGAAAGCAGAGTCTGAACCAAAGAACAATTATCCTGCTAAACAATTTCAGGTACATTTCAACAAAATACTCTTGAACCTATTGACAAGAAGCTCTCTCTCTCTCTGTGTGCATCATGTGGTTGTTGTTTTTTTTCTATTTGGCAAGTGTTTTATAGCTTCTAAGATGCCCTTAAGTTTAGTTGTGTTGTATGAGCTGTTAAAAAGACCATTCATGCCAGAACAAGTCAAGTGCTGTTGAATTAGAGAATGCATATATTCCTTGCTGGTGCAGTTATGCAAACATAAAAGACAGTCTTTGGCCACCTGTTTCTCAACATTTTCTAGACAGAACTTGAGGGCTGCATGGGAGTGAATCATCCAAACACACATGCAGATCTATACGTTGTTGTTGTTGTTGTTTTTTATGTGAGCTGTGTTCCCTATATCCTTTTCTTGCTCCTTTCCTACCAGAGGCTGGACATCACCATGTCATCATCTTTGGATGGAGCCACTCTATTTTTTCCCATCTCCTTCCTGTACTTCTTTCCCCATGTATTTTACCTTGAATACTGTAACGCTCTGTATTTTTTTTGCTCCTCATTACATGACTGAGGCATTCTACTTTTTAAATGTTTTATAATTTTTGTTGTGTATTTATTCACTTAAGCATGTCTTCATTGGCCAGCCTCTCAATTAATTTATTAATGTGGGTAGAATGTATTGCTGTTCTCCCTTTTATCTTGATGTCTGCACATCTTCCGTGCTATCTAAAACATACATATATTTAAAATATCTCAATAAAGCCCATGCACTGTGTGTGTGTTGCACAGGTATATATTTTCTGGCCCCAATGAGAATTCTAAGGGTTAGCGCAAAGGTTAGGGCAGGGGTTTAATATCTCTAATAAGAATTGAGGCCTTCACATGGAAAGAATTTCTATGTCCCCTGAATTGGTGCAGCCAGAGGATGTGGACAGAGTTCTTGGAGACGTGGAGGTTACCACATGGGCTCTGGGCCCTTGCCCTTCCTGGCTTATAAAAGCAACTAGAGGAGGACTGGCTGGGAGGGTAAGGGGAGTGGTTAATGGCTCCCTGCATGGTTGGATCCCAGCATGCTTCAAGGAGGCAGTAATAAGACCAATATTGAAAAAGCCCTCCTTGAATCCTCGTGTCTCCCTCTTAAGATCTTCAGAGAAAGGCCTCCTCTTGGTCCCATTGCTGTCGCACATTTGATGGGGAAACAAGAGACAGGGCCTTCTCTGTGGCTGCTCCCAGGTTATGGAACGCATTCCCTCGAGAGGTTAGGTTGACCCCTTTCCCTTTAATCTTTCGGCTGATCGTTAAAAGCCTACCTTTTAAAACATGACTAAATCCCTAGATACTGGTTTCTAGCTTAGTAAGTTTGCTTTAAAGTTTTTAGAGTTTTCATCACATAATGTACTTTTTATTATTATTATTATAGTTTAATTGCTTTTAAAGAGTAATTTATACTGCTTTCAGTTTTACTTGTTTTAACGCTATGAGCTGCCTTGGGTCCCCTCATCAAGATAAAGGTGGCCTACCATTGATACAAAACAAATAAATTAAATTGGGCCAACCTCATGGCAACCAGGGAGTGTCGCTTTTGCTCTTTTACCTTGAAAAACTGCAGAAGGCTTCCCCCCCCTCCACTCAATATGTCCAATTCACCCAAGCAATAGTATACGATTGGTAAAAAGCTATAGATCTGCTGAGGCAATTTAAAAAAAAATCCTCAATTTTAAAAATTATTTTAATTTATTTACATCTTGTAAAAATAAAATAAAACCACCTGAGCATGTCATGGCGATTGTTTACAGCTGTGCGGGGTAGCGGGGGATAATGCTGTAGAATGCATACATTGCAGGTATCATTCTGTGTGGATTCTGCAACAGAGTGTAATGCCTAGGGTATTAAAATGTCTTGTGCTGATGCATGAGAGTTAAAGTAAATGGTGGCCAAAGGGTAACTAAATCAGCCTATCCCACCTGTACTCTATACCTGTGTATGTTCTTATACAGATTTGTTTTGCATTGTTGCCTGTCCAGTCAAATAACACAGTCCTGAGAATCTGCATTTTTACATTTCTGGAGTTGATTTCTCCAATCAAGTGGGTGGTATTCAGGGTTCATGTGAGAACTTCTATGGCAGCATGAAATCTTTGTGTTGAAAGTAGGATGCATTCATAAGCACTGTTTTATTTTACTGAAATTTTAAAAAATGAAGGTACTGATATAAGACAATATTTCTTCAACTCTTCCCACTATATTTTTAAGTTTTATTTAAAATGCTATTATGAATTGTATTTTTAAAAAATGATATCGCACTGTAGTAGAAAACCTAACAGGACTTAAATAAACTTTTTGTACTATACCATACAGTCATCAAAATCTATTAATTCCAAATTAGAGGAAGTATAAACAGTAAAGCTAACAGTAAAGCAGTTGTATGTGTATTTTAATGGTTTTGTTTGTTTGTTTGTGTGCATCTTTTTCTAACTGGAATGTCAGCAAATGTTAGGATCTGTAATTTAGTGAGGAAAGAGCACATAATCATTGTAAAACTTTGAGACTGAATATCTATAATTTAAATAGGAGATTGAAAGATAGAATTTATTAGTTTCAAGTCTTTTCTATTTATCCTGTGTTTTGTTTGGTTGTCTTTTGATGTAAAGAGTTTCAGGACAGACAGACAGACAGACAGATAGATAGATAGATAGATAGATAGATAGATAGATAGATAGATAGATAGATAGATAGATAGATAGATAGATAGATAGATTGAACATATACCACCCCATAGTGGTTGGAGCACTCTCTGGGCAGTTTTACAACATAATTATGCAAAGAACAATTTGCATAAAATAAGAATAGACAGTGGTGGAGTGGGTGTTACTGTATTGCCAGAAAGAAGAAAATGGAGGACAAAGATCACCAAAATGGAGGACATTTTTACCATCAAGCAAGTCATGTTTGCATTAATTTTGCCTGTGCTAATTTAAGCTATTATATGTCATAAATCAACATAGTCATAAATCAACATTATTACTATAATTAAATATAACTAGAATACCACTCACTGTAGTACAAATGATAATGACTAAAGATGGGTATGAACTGAACCGCGAACCAGAAAAACCAACAAACCAGGCTGGTTTGCAGTTCAGTTCATGACCCAGTTCGGGGATCCCATTTTGCCAAAGCAAAATGAAACACCAACCCCTTTCCCCCTCGGTGCTTCATTTTGTTCATCAAAAGGGGATGCCTGCCTGCCCCTTTCTCACGGCCCCCATCGCCTTCTCACTGCACCTATTATATTGCTCCTGCCGCCGCCATCCTCAGAGCCAGTGGGCCTGGCTTCCCTGCCAGGATCTGGCCACTGTCTCTGAGCATGTGCCCGCCTATCAGCTTTATCAAATCCATTGTGTCTGGTATGCCTCTTTAAGGAAAAAAAAATAGACCACAGAAGTTACATTTTCAAAATTCTACGTAACATATAAGAATATTCCAGCATGATGCACTGCAGCATTATCCGGACTGTAATCACACAATCACTCACCCTCTCCTAAAGATAGTGGCAGTGGCAGAGGCAGCATATCATTTTGTTGTTTTTTTATTTCTGATCCATTTCCTCTCCTCCCTTTCACTGTTGCTTGGGTTGAGGGTGCTTCATGCTAGGGTGGCTTTCCCTTGCCCTGCCCTATTATACTGACCTATAAGCCACGCCTCCCTTGCTTCCTGTTCTCTGACAGAGTGTTGCGGCTTCTTTCCAAATATGAACATCTGTTCTGATTTCCCTCTTCTTCCTCCCCACCTGTCTCCATTGCTGAGGCTGTGAGTGCCTTTTGCTGGGATCCCTTGGTTTAGAAATGGAGAAGTCATTGCTATAGAAATGAAGAGCTCAGTATTTCAGTGACTCCCAGGATCAGACTAGGTGACTCACTCATAAGAGGTTGTCTCTGGCTCTAATGAGTCACTCCTGAAATATTCATAGGATATCCTCTCAGGCTGACCCAAGTTTGCCTCTTACACAACCAAAGCTTCTGTTTGACTCCAGAACTTTTGTGCAGTACACAATAACATTCAATTTATTCTTCAAATGAAATATCAAGGACTAACATAGCTTGCTTTGCTTTGTCATAGCAGGCAGGTCATTACGGCAGTGCCGAATGTGTTTGGGCATGTAATCAATGGCGGCTGAAATTCTGTTGCACAGGTGTGCAAAAGGTTTTAACTTTTAGAAATCTCCAAAGACATTATCTGTTGCCAACCAAATTGCATGACGTAGCTATTTGCATAACTGTGCAGTAGGATTTCAGCCAGGAAAGGCTTGTATTTTGGAAGCATGGAAAACATATTTTTAGCTGCTATTGGGCTAATAATTCAAACGTGTGAAAGGGCGGCAGGACTTCCACAGGCCGTTCTTTTATCCAGTATGCAGCTTTGCACGATCTGTTATCTGACTCTGCTGCTTAGGTAAGGTAAAGGTTCTCCTTGACATCTAGTCCAGTTGTGTCTGACTCTAGGGCGCGGTGCTCATCCCTGTTTCCAAGCCATAGAGCCAGCGTTTGTCCGAAGACAGTTTCCGTGGTCATGTGGCCAGCGCGACTAGACACGTTACCTTCCCACCGAGGTGGTACCTATTTATCTACTTGCATTTGCATGCTTTCGAACTGCTAGGTTGGCAGGAGCTGGGACAAGCGACAGAAGCTCACTCCGTCGCGTGGATTCGATCTTACGACTGCTGGTCTTCTGACCTTGCAGCACAGAGGCTTCTGCGGTTTACCCCGCAGCGCCACCACGTCCCTCTGCTGCTTACATTGCAATAATTTAGGTTGTTAATATTTGTTAATTCTTCCATTTTAACTGTTCTAGTAATTAAGGCAATATTTGGCAATATTTGCACTTAAACATTAGCTTCCCAGTTACTGTGCAAGCAGTGCTACCAACTATTTCGTGGGACATACAATGTGCCTTCAATTTTATGGTAGAGATGTTCATATCCTCCCTCTGAGGCATCTCTAAAGCTCATTGTAGCTGGGCTATACAGTCATGGCTAAAAATATTGGCACCCTTGCAATTCTGTCAGAAAATGCAACCCTTCTCTCAGAAAATTGTTGCAGTTGCAAATGTTTTGGTACTCACATGTTCATTTCTTTGGTTTGTGTTGGAACAACACAAAAAAACAGAGGAGAAAAGTCAAATCTGATACAATCCCACACAGAAACCCAAAAATGCACTGGCCAAAATTATTGGCACCCTTAACTTAATATTTAGTAGCACCCCCTTTGGAAAAAATAACTGAAATCAATGGCTTCCTGTAACCATGAATGAGTTTCTTACACCTCTCTACTGGAATTTTGGACCACTCTTCTTTTGCAAACTGCTCCAGGGCCTTCAGATTTGAAGGATGCCTTCTCCCAACTGCTGTTTTGAGATCTCTCCACAGGTGTTCTATGGGATTCAGATCTGGACTCATTGCTGGCCATTTCAGAACTCTCCAGCACTTTGTTTGTAACCATTTCTGAGTGCTTTTGAAACTGTGTTTCGGGTCATTGTCCTGCTGGAAGACCCATGATCTCTGCTGGAGATGCAGCTTTCTGACACTGTTAAGGGTAAGTTAAGGGTGCCAATAATTTTGGCCAGTGCATTTTTGGGTTTCTGTGTGGGATTGTATCAGATTTGACTTTTCTTCTCTGTTTTTTTTTTTTGTGTTGTTCCAACGCAAACCAAAGAAATGAACATGTGAGTAACAAAACATTTGCAACTGCAACAATTTTCTGAGAGAAGGGTTGCATTTTCTGACAGAATTGCAAGGGTGTCAATATTTTTAGCCATGACTGTATGTGTGCCAATTTGTTATTTTACATGTAGCTTGGAAATGTTACCACTGCAGACACTTGTTTGCTGTTTTAAATTTAATATTTTAATTTTAAAATTTGCATTGATATAGAGCATATTCAACATAGAATAATTACATAAATAAATGCACATTGATGCCTGCTGAAGTGATATATATTTACTTAAATGAACCCATATCCTAGGTACATGTTTTGAGGGGTTTGGGGAGAAATGCCCAAATGTCTAATTTCTCTACTCCCATATTTTTAATAATCAGACTGGTTTGAACAACGCACATATCAAACATGAGGCATGAAACCTATAGGGAACATGTATTAGTGATCAGTAAAATGAGGCTAGGGCAGTGGTTATGTAAGATGGATGACATGTTTAGTGCCGTCACGGCATCGGTCGAATGTCTTGCTGAAGGGACCCTCCCAATGCTTGCGTTATGGTCTTTTCAGGCCAGCTGAGGAAACTTTCTGTTGTCCCAGGCATTTTGGAAACTGCTGTCGTGTTTAGATCTTTGCCCTGTTTTACCCACTGATATTAGTTACTTTTACTCTGGTTTGTACACTATCCAGAGAATAGTGGTTTTTGGGTGATGCAAAAAAAAGGAAGAAATAAAATAAATAACGCACGTTGGATTATTTTTCATGAAGTGTACATATGTGGTATTTATTTGTGCATTATCACCAGAAAGGGGGATTCACTTTGCCGCTTTTAATTTGTTTTAAAGATGTTTTATCATTTTGTTTCATCTTTTAAAGTTGGACCAGAGTCTTTTCCAATCTCCTCCTCCTGCTTCTGCATGTTTATCTGACTGTACGCTGTCATGAAGTGCACATGGTCAGCCTACAGGTGCTCCAGGTCAGGAATGGACTTTGAAAAACTAGGCAACTCAAATCTTAATGAGTCACGTGCCTCCATTCCCAAGACAAAGTTAGTTTGCTTTTAAGACAGACATTGGAATAAATATCTATATGTTTATCCACCAAATTGTTCTGATTTTCCTGACAATAAACCTACTGTCCTGGGTTTAAATACTTTATGCCAAACTACACTGAGTTATATTTTACTTATTCAACATGTTCCATTTCATCAAAGTCTCTGTTCCTGTGGATCAGGAGAGGTCAAAGATGCTTTCCATTATTGATTAAGTTGCCCTTTATATGAGCACCCCAGAAGTCACCTTCTTGCAGGCATTTTCAGCTCCTGTGTGATAGACCCCCCCCCCTCCCCGGCTTAACTTTGCACACTGCTTATGGGTAGGGATGTAACAACTACCTATCAAGTAGCAAAATTTTGCTTTGGCAGCAAAGAAAATACATGCCAAGCATCAAAAATTTTAAGAAAGAAGGGAAGCTATGCCATCTTGTATTTATGTATAGATATGTTGTGTCAGTGCAGTTTTGTGTTGCTGTTGGTAAATTATGATGACCTATGGTTTCAAGCAATAAAGCTTGTTCAGTTCAGTACTTCTTCAGCATATGTTTTGGGTCTATATGAGAAAATGGCTCATATAGTCCTGTTGCTTTGTCTAGAAATTCACAACTAGAGGATGCTCATTGAATCTGTGGGGATTGGATGATTCAGTGGGCTTGTTCTAATAGTGACTTACTATGCTAAGCAACAGAATTTTAGTCACTGAAGTCCTCCTCCAAGTAGAAGAAAAGCCTATCAGAATTGCCATTTTTTAGTTCTAGTGATTAAAAAAATTAATTGAGAACTGTCTGCAGATAGAACATGAATGAGACCCTTGCTTTATCCTATGTACATTTGTTTGGTTGCTTGCTTGCTTTTAACCAAATTGTGTGAACGAAATTGTTACCAAGTTTGAAAATATTTATGTATGTAATATGCCTAGGATGTTGCAATAGTTGGTATCAGTGATTGACTTCCTATGTACCCTGAGGATGGCAGGCTCATATTAATCACTGGCAGGATAAGGGAAAAAAACTACATCTAATGTCCAAGGAGGTGGACTTGATCCATGAAAAGCTCACATTAAAATATAGCATCTAGTCTTTCATGTGGCACAACACTTCTCTCTCTCTCTTTCTCCCCCCTCTTTCTCCCCCCCCCCACCGGTCTCTCTTTTTGTCTGATATACTTGCACAAATTAACACAGCTACTGTTTATGTTTCATATATGGGTGCAAATATGCTGGGTTTCTTGGGTGACTATTGGGCCATGGTTTTTAGAAGTGTGTAGGATCCTATGAATCACCTATACAAACGTTAGTAGTGAAAATGACCGTCATCATCATCTTTCCCTCTCTTGGTAAACTGTGGTTTCAGAAATGAGGCACCAGGTTATTTAAATGATCCTTCCCAGACAACATCTCTGCACTGGCCTTTACCGTCTCAAGGGACCGTCAGCTGTGATTGATCACACAGGCTCTGCTGATGTCAGCAGGCTAAAGAGAGCAGTTATGTTCTATCAGGGCAGGGTCAGGCGACACACCAATAGGAATTCGAGGCGGAAATTGTTTCTAGTGCTTTCAGAAAGGCATAACTTCAGCCCACCAGGAAGCAGGATCCTTAAATCATGTTTAAAATCTTGTAGTTCATAAAATCAAATTAAGCCCCACTTGTCTGAAGGATGTAGGAGTCCCTCACTGCACAGAGAGCCATAGATGTAAATTTCTGAGTGTTTGAGAAAAGAGTGTAATTCCAAGAAAGGTGTCTTTAAAGAAAGGGAAAAGCTGCTGCTGCTGATAGCACTGGCAAGTTGGACAAGAAATGTTAATTAAGGCAGCGCACTTCTCATTAAGCAACACAGCACATCTCCTCTTTATTAAATGTAATGTCAGAGGGGATTTTTCCATCTCACATGCTCTGACACAGCCATAGTTGCTGTGTATTTCTTTGGAAACAAGATAGCCTTATTCATATCTAGAAGACTATTACTAATTCTGTATTCCTCTACTTAGTACTGCAAATTGCAGCTAATAGATGCAAGCCCTGACATCAGACAACTAGAAGTTTACACTGCGGTTGTCTTTATTTTAGTTATAGATACTTCTGGAATCTCATAGATTTAGCTGATGGTGTCCATCCACCAAACATGTATCTTTGCTTTAAACAAACATTAAAAAGTGGACATTTCACTTATATTCATCTCAGGACAAATTAATAGAATTAGCAGACACAAGCTGCAAGACTTTCTCAAGGCTGTATTACTTGAGGCTACAGTTGGTAGACATCTAAAACCCATTCTTGTCCCAGAGCAATTACAACAGGAGACCAAAGACTGAAGGTTTTGCATAGCTTTCGCCATGGTGAGCAGTTTCTCCATGCAGAGGAGGTTTCTCTTCATGTGTCTACAGAACTGCTCCTACATCATAAAGGGCTATAGTTTTTAATTCAATTTAATGTGTATTTTTTTTTACTGAGTTTGTGAACTGGCTCTTTGGTGTGAGCTTGAAGATGCATATGTAACCAGCAATGTTGGAAGTTCTCAGAAGGGTCTAACTGATTGTATTGAATAACGTCATGCATTGAAGAGTCCTGAACAAAAAGTGGTTGGTATTATCAAAAGGAAGTATGGCACAAGCAATGCACACTTTTTATCACGGAGTTGTGACTTGCAGAAAGCATTGTGTGAATCCACACTGAGCCATACCATTCAAAGTCCCAGCTCCACACTTCAAGACAAGGTGCAAAGTACCCAAGGCTAGCCAAGTTATCTTGGCATCAAGAGGCAAAAAAATAAATGAATGCAAATGTATCGCACCCTGCCAGTGAAATAACCACCACAATTAATTTAATAAACAGCAATTTGCTGCCCCTTTACAACACCAAAAACTGGTTGCTTGAAATGGCAACCTTACTCTGCTTAATGATAGTGCTAGCTCTGTACATGTTATGTCAAAATTTTCCAGTGGTAAACGACTGGTGACTATACAATGGTTTTCAGAAAACTAGCCAACGAATAGATGTAATTCTGATCATTATGATTATAATCATAAACCTCCCATTATCAATGATGTTTGGCCAGTGTACAAAACAAGACCTTGGAATGGGCATACAGTCTTAAAAGGGTTAACCACCGTTGTTCGTAGTTTTAAATATAGTCTTTTAATGATGTTAACCACCGCTGTACACTCATTGTTTTCAACTTTAAATATTGCCTTTCGTTGTTGTAAGATGCCTTGGGTCTTTTTCAAGGAGAAAAGGGGGGGGGGGTAAATAAATAAATAAATAAATAAATAAATAAAATGCAAATATACAAAACAGGATACAGTCATAACACAGTTTAAATGCCAGTGAAATGTAAAAGGACAAGCTAAACTGTTAAAATGCTTGGACAAACCCGGCAGAGAAATCTCGCACCCATGGCATTTCTCTGCCCACATTAGTTCTTCTAGGTTGGCCACTTGTAAAAAATCTTCTTTTTCACTGCCAAGGCAAATGTCCACAGTGCTTACAATCTCTAGTTTACCTTTTGTTCTTATAGTTGTCGCAACATATTTCTATGTAATCTTAACAGTTCTAAAAAGCCATTACCTTTAGTGAAAGATGCCCTACGAAAAAGCTGACTGAACTAATAAAAGTTTTTGTTAACATGGAGATTTTATTTTGCAATATTGTTCTTGGCATAGGTAGAGTGTATTAGTGCTGTCTTTAATTAAATTATCCGTGCCGTCAGCCCAGATTGACTTCCGGAAAGAAATTTGATTGGTCAAAGAGAGCTGATAAAATTAACAAGTGATTCCATGTCTACAATGAAACAACGACATGAAGAATTGTCGCCATCATTGAATAGGAAAGGCCTGGTTCTGCCTTGTGCTGCATGTGAGACTTAGATGTATTTGAGGTCAGAATTTTGCCTTTGGGCAGCTGCATGTCTTCGGGGACAAGAAGCCTCTTCCTTCACGGTGTGACCCACATAAGCGTCTCAGTTTCTATCATAGTATACAGGTCTCTTTGCTATGCCTGGAAAAGGCGAGGAAGGGCAGAGAAAAAACAGGGCCTTTTGCTCTTTCCTTTATGTGTTATGAAACAGAATGATGATTTTAATATGCTGTGGATTCAGTCACCTTTTTCATATGTTCCATGGTGATAAATATATTTATATGAAGGGGGGTGTGAATGATGAAAAATGGATGCAAAATATAAATCAGTATGGTACATCTTAATTTTGTGAAGTATTAATTTTTGCATTGCATCACAGTATTATGATATACTGTGCTTTAAATTCAGACAAATTAGAAGTAATTAGCTTGCTGTATTGCATCCATGTACAAAGCAAAGCACTAGATAACACCAAATATTAAAGCAAAGAGAAAAAGAAAGAAAGCAAAGCAAAGTGTGCCGCTTATATACCGCCTCTTAGTGCTTAAAGCACTCTCTGGGCAGTTTACAGTTTAATTACAGAGTAGAGATGGGGGTATTCATATATGAAGATACGTATACCCCCGCACAGGTGGACATAATGAGGGTCCGCCCCCCTGGGACTGGACCCCTGCCACCAGCTCCGCGCTCCCTTCCAATCGCTCCGGACCTCGCGGTCAACTAGCCACTCCTGGCAGAAGGAGGGAAGACGAGCCTCCCTGCCAGGCTGACAAGTGGCTAGTCGACTGCAGGCTCCGGAGCGATTGGAAGGGAGAGTGGAGTTGGCGGCAGCAGCGGTTGGGTGAGTGGATGGGCCGGACCCTCGTTATGTCCACCTGTGCGGGGGTATACGAATACCCCCATCTCTGTTACAGAGGCTACACATTGCCCCCCCCCCCCCCGTATTCAATTTACCAACCTCAGAAGGCTGAGTCAACCTCAAGCCAGCTATCTGAGCCCAGGATCAAACTCAGGTCATGAGCGGAGTCTTGACTGCAGTAATGCAGTTCAACCACTGTGCTGTGACATATATGATAGCAGCAACCTTCTGTGTCTGCAGATTTAAAACAGATCAAATACTTTTAAAGAGACCAAACTTGCTTATCTTGAGAGAGAATGGTAAGTCCCAGCCCCATTTTTTTCATTTGGCAGGAATCTAGGCATCCATGGTTGGAATATTGCTTTTGAAAATAACATTTCAAAGGGAGAAAAAGTCTTGAGTTTCTTATAAATAGCCAACATTCAAAATGTAAACATAAACATTGTATCAGCTTGAAATCTCAGGGCAGGCTGAACATTTGACCCTGCCAGTCAGGATCAAATTAACTGATTCTGAAGAGGAAGACACTTAACTGCTTCCTGGCGAAACAGACAGTAAAAAGAGTTTCTGTTCTGGTGTAAAAATATTTTAAAATATATTTTAGAAAAATAGAGAATAAATATTCAGAAGCTCACTTATTTAAGCTATGAATATACTGTTTTTTGCTTTGTGGTTGGGGATGGTCTGCCTTGATGTTAACAGAGTTTAGGTGCCTATTCCACCCGTCTTGTCACTATACCATTGTTTGGTAATTAAGAAAAAAAACTCCAAAGATGCTATTTGCAATCAAGTGTCTTCTGATGTGTGGTGACTTCTAAAACGTCCTACCATTAACAGATCTGTTCAGGTCTTGCAAACCAACAACTTCTCATGTTAGGATGTTCTCTCTTCCTACTGCACTCCCTTCCTAGCAATATTGTCTTTTCCATTTAGTTCTGCTCAGATCTTTCAAACTAATAGCTGTGACTTCCTTTATTGAGTCAACCCATCTCATGTTAGATGTTCCTCTTTTTCTACTGCTCCACCCCACTTTTCCCAGCAATATAGTGTATTCTGGTCACTTCTGTATTTCCATTACATGTGCATGGTAGGAAAGGTTCAGTATAATCATTTTATACTGAGAGGTTAAAAAAGGGTGTATGTTTCTCCATTGTATGTGTTGTACCTATTTACACCTTTGCTTCACCATTTAATTAAGACCAAAACAGTCCTTCAAAATATTTTGGCAGAGAGCGGGTTTTTGCTTCTGTCTTCTCCCAATAACCATAGTACAGATCATGTTCTTATCTTCTGGAATCCTCTAACACTGGGTAATTCTACATGAGGGAAATTTCTGTTGGAATTTGTGTATACTGTATGCATATTTAAATTCTTGTTTTAGAAAGCTAGGAAATTCAGTTCTTCAAAAATCCTCCAGTTTATGAATATTGAAATTATTTTGTACCCGTGTTTCAAAAAGCCAGGAAATGGCCCAATATTGCTGCAAAATATCATGTCCACTTTGCCATCAGGAAAAAGGATGCCAAGCTTTGCATAGCAAAGGGCAGCCTGAATGTTGACAACACCCATGACAGCTGTCAATGTGGTCTACAGCAGTGGTCCCCAACCTTGGGCCTCCAGATGTTCTTGGACTTCAACTCCCAGAAATCCTGGCCAGCAGAGGTGGTGGTGAAGGCTTCTGGGAGTTGTAGTCCAAGAACATCTGGAGGCCCCAGGTTGGGGACCACTGGTCTACAGGATATGCTTTTCTATTCAGGACCATTCACAGTTGTTAAAAAATGGGCCCTGACAAATGGGCTTTGTGTTTGGATGAGAAGTGGTTAACCGATGGGAAGAAAAATAGTCTGGGATTTCCCTTGCGTGGTGTCACTTTATGAATGACTTTTTGGTAGAGAAACACAATATTCCACATTTATACACTGTGGGTTTTTTGTGAGGGGGGGGGGGGTGTTTCCTGGTTTTTTAAGAATTGAATTTATACATGGCCCCAAGATAAAGAGACAGTGGTTGGTTAGTAGAAACAAGTTGCAAATTGTGTGAGTCAGTGTGGCATTTCGTTACTAGTAATAATTTAAGACCCCTGTTTGATATTCAGTTCTTTTCCTTTGTTCAGTAAAAAGTGACAATAGTTTCTGCAAGGTATAAACAGCAAGGCGGCAGTTTTTATCTATGTTTTTCGTCTTCCCACTATTAAGCCCCGATCTACTGTACCACAATTAATCTGGAAAATTATCTTGTATTTTTGTTTTACCATTCTTATCTTTTGAAACACCTGAGGACGCCTGATTTTCCAAACATAGAAGGCATTTATGAGCCCTGAGAGCAATGAGATGTATCCTGGTTTCTTTAGTCCAGTGGGAAGGCCCTCAGTGTTTTTCACTTTCATAGTGCAAGAGAATGTTTGACAATCTGAAAGATCTGTTTCTAAAAGGCTTGGTGATGGGTTCCTTCTTTCCAGTTTGCAGGGGGAGTTTGGAATGTTTTGAGGTGCACACACCCCCGCCCGGCTCGGTGCATACGTGACTGATGTATCAAGTAAATAGAAAGGGCAGAAAATGAAATTAAATACCAACAATAGAACCAATTTATTTTTCCCTTCTTTCACAGATTGAATCAGCTGTGCTTTACTGGAGATGTTTACCAGGCAACACAAGCCTCTCTCTCCATTGCTCATTTCCATGCACTTATGTAAACTTTTTCAAGGCAATTAATCTTTTTTAGTCTGATCAGGAAAGAAGGATTCCCCTGTGTGATCAGGAGTCAGGCGTTGACTGCTGTGTTGTGAAGGGCAAGGCAGCCTTTTGTTAGCTAAACAAACAGCTGTGCTTCTTTACTCAGTGTCGAAAAATACACAAATATATCGTTAAACTTGGTCTTCACTGCAGATATGCAGGCCACTTATACTGCAAGTTTGATGCTCCTGTAAAAAATGTACTGGTGCCTATAAATACGGTGTGTTTTGTTTATAAAGCTTCATATTCTGTCACTGGCTGAAATCCTTTTGCTTTGACTTAACACCGTCTGCATTACACTAAGTTGCATGACAGGATTTCAGCCGCTAAATATTTTAACCTGTCTGTTACTAAAAAAGCCCAGAGCCAAACCAAACCAGGCCAAAACCTGGCTGACTAGCTCAGTGAGTTAGATATCTGACTGTAGAGCCAGAGGTTGGGACTTTACTTCCCCACTGTGCTTCTCTCAGAAGAAGAGCCAGCCCGTGTAGCCTTGAGCAAGGGGCGCAGTCCCAGCAGTGGCCCTGGGAGAAGGGAATGTAAACTGCTTCTGAGCAGTCTGTGCCTAGAAAACCCTAGAAAGGGTTGCTGTAGGTCCAAGTTGACTTGAAGGCACATCATAATTATGATGTATTATTTAGTTCAGTGGTTCCCAACCTTGGGCAATCCAGGTGTTCTTGGACCGCAGTTCTCAGAATCCTTTACCACCAGCAGTGCTGCCTGGGGTTTCTGGGAGTGGCAGTCCAAGAACACCTGAGTTACCCAAGGTTGGGAACCACTGGTTTAGTAGTAAAATGATGGCTTTTGCATTCCACTGCCTGTGATATAGAAAATAGAATGTTAAACCAGTTCAAATCCCTGCTTGGTCATGGTAATTGACTCAGAGTTATCAAGTAAAGTCTACTAAATTCCTCCTTGAACATCTTATTTATTTTTTTATTTTTTTATTTTCTACCTTTCTTTCAGAACTGGGGCCAAAGGCAGCTCACACCTATAGTTAAAACAAACCAATAGGAGTAAAATACAGTGGACAGAGTCCTATTGGCATAATTAGGCAAATGTAAAGCAGATCTGTGCACCAGAAATAATCAATTTAAATTCACCCTAAAGCTTCCTATCTCTACTTCAGGTTCTGAGGCTTACCAGGGCTCCCTTTTTGCTCTCGGCAAGCCTTGGGAAGCCTTGAGACTGGGAAGGGAGAGCCTTTAAAAAGTCAAAAATCACTGACGGACTGCCACTAGCAGGCCCATGATCCAATAACAATTTTTCGACTATGAAAGACTTCCTCTGCCATCTCAAGACTCCTAAAGGCTTCCTGGTGAGCCTCAGAACCTGAAGCAGGGGATGGGAAGCTCTCAGTTAAATTAAACTATTTCCATCACCTGCATCACTTTATACTGGTGTAACTATGCCAACCGGAATTTGGCCATTAAGTTACATTAAGTTTATATTAAAATAAATTAATAAGATGTTTTATAGATGATATATGATTTACTGATGGTACACAATGGCAACAAAGTTTTTTTAAAGATAAAAATGTTTTTAAATAGTGCGGGAAACGTAAAACACAGGAGGATACTTTTATTACGTTTGGTGGATATATAGGGAATAATTTCATAATTAGACTCGAAAGATAGCCTGGAAAAGCATAGATTAAAGAAGAATGTGAAGGTCTAATCAGGGACTAGTTAGATTAGTAACTATAGTAATACTGGAAAATTTGCTGTTTTTCTTTTTATCTTTCTTTTTAGTATAATTGTACAAGTTGATGTAAATGTAGTATCTCACTCTCTTGAATTTTACCCTTTCTCTATCCATACCCACCCCTAACCATAAATTCCCTTCCCCATAATCCTACCCCCATTGAAAAGAATAAAAAAATCAGAAATTAAAAGTTTAGATTAAAATAAATTGAAACACTTTCTATTCTTAAAATAAACTAAAATTCAAGCAGTTTAAGGTCTCTTAATTAAAATGCGGTTTGACTTGAAAAGGGGGGGGGAGAGCGAGAGAATCCATTGCACATCAGCTAAAACTCTGTGGTTAGAAGGCAGTGGACCGTCAAAGGCCTGCCTGAGTAAAAAGGTCTTTGACAGCTGGCAGAAGATGTGCAGCAAGAGGATCATACCTTGATGGCCCTGCTATAAACTAGAGGCCACTGGACAGCACAGAACAGCAGCACATGACCCACCCACCCCCCGTCTTTGTGATCCAGTGACCGGATTCGTATGTCTTTAGCGAAGAGACAGACAAACTGGGTCACTTCAGGAGCTGTTGAAGAGCCCCTCTCTGCATCTGTACTGGCCAGGGCTGATGGGAGTTCCCCTCCGGCAGAGCCTGGACTGCCCCTAATGGTCCAGTTCTAATTTCCTGGGAATTAGGGTTATAGCTTCGCAGTTTTTTAAATCCTATATGTCAATTCTGGCCTGAGGGTAGGTGTGACATATGATGGTTTGCCTCACAATTGATTGAACAATTGAACAGGATAATTTCTCCAAGTCTCACCTGTGTCCAGAACCATAGCAGAGAAAGACAGAGAGAGAGAGAGAGTGGATTCTGAGAGGGCCTTTGTAATTCAGCTTTTGAATTGCTAGATCTCTACCTTGTTATACAACAACAACAACAACTTGTATCTGTTATATAATACCAGTCAATGTTTTTATAATTTTGATTGACTGTGTTTTGTATTTTTTTTTAATCATCATCATCATCATCATTATCATAGACTGCAAAGCTGGAAGGGACCCTATGGACCATCTCGTCCGGCCCCATCCCACTGTTGCTCTTCAGATTCTTTCGTGAATGAACCCATGTCTTTCTGCTGTAATAAGAACCTGAACATCCTATCTCAAAATGCCTTTTTTCATGCCTGGAGAACCATTAGCAGCATATTTCTGATGTCCTTGTCTGCATGACAATTTGGTAGACGCAGTACATCAAGGATGAGGAATTTATGGTGCTCTGGGACTAGGTAATCTGACTACAGGTCCCTTTTGCCCTAGTCAGCATAGCCAGTGATAATGGGAGTGGTAGTCTAGCAACAACTGGAAAGGGGACAGGTTGTCCATCTCTTAAGACATATCTGTAAAATGTGAGTGTAGAGAAGCCAAGAGCTAAAATAAATCACGGGAACTGGATCATTAAGTAATGTGATAATAAAGTTTGAAAGACATCATGGCATACCAGTGCTTCTTGTCACCCTCATGTTGTAATAGCACAAAAGTGGTGTGGGTGTGATGTACAGGTGTGCTGCTGTTAATATTCAGATGGTTCATTGGGGTTTATTTTGTCATTCTGTTCTTTTGCTAAAGCATAGAGTCTAGTAACCAGGCTGGAATTGTGAATGTTGATGTTTTAACAGGTCCTTATGCCCACATAGGAAATGTTATGCACTGCCCAATGAAGGACAGAAACTGAACTGTATTGTATTTTTACTGGTCAGGGAGTCTTGTGGAATTTGAATAGGCATTGTTTTTTTCTGTCTTCCTGCCACGATGAATTATTTCTTTGCTTGCTTTTATTCACTGGCTGAAATCTTGTTTCTTACATTTATGCCACGTAAGGTTGATAACAGTATCAGCCGCGGCAGGTACAGATCCATCACTACCGTGCCCCGAAGACAACCCCCTCCCCAGGCTTTCTTGGGAACCCTTTTGTTGTGGCAAAGCCATTTGGGGCCACAGAAAGGAAGATATCTTGAATTTCCAAAAATTGCTGGCTGTGGTATGATTTTACCGGCAAAATGCAAAAGAAAAGAAGAAGAAGCTGGGAGTCGCTAGAAGTCCACTTTCAATTTTGGTGGGGGGGGGGGAGGAAGAGAAAAGGTATTTTGGATATTGAAATGAGCAGAAGGTCCTGTGACCTTTTAAAAGGCAAATTACCACTCCCGGACACTTCTGAGCACTGCACGTCTCCCTTTTTAGCTGGAAAAGACCACACGTCCCTAGACCACACGTTATCCACCCCTGCTCTGCATACCATTATTGGCTGAGCAGGTTTTATCAAATTACATAGAGATGGTGGCAGGTTCTGAAAACCGTACAGAGCTGGAATAAAGCAGAATGTGTCATTTACTTTAGAGGTGACATCTAAGACCTGTCTCATGGCATAATTGGTTCCTACCTACTCAGGAAGCCTCTGTATGAAGGAAAGGGTATACTTTCTGTGAAGTGGAAGTATAACATGAAGCATCTCTCAGATGTCCCTCAGACCACTTAAGTAAAGCAGGCTATGTTGGATACTGTTACTAGACGGTAAACCTAACATTTTTCTGTATTGCAACCATGACAGCAGTACTTTACTTCACAGGAGGGAAGAATCAAGGCCAGTTGTGGTGGTGAAGAAATATAGATTCCTGATTTATATACATATTTTACACTAATAGAAATTGCTTCTTACCTGTTGTCACAGAAGTGGAACATTTAATCTGAATGGACTAAGATTAGTATAAGGATCAACCAAATATTAACAACTGCAGCCTTTTTCAGGGTGGTTTGGTTTACACTATCAGTTAAATTATGTGGCCTCATAATTGTTAAAGGAAGGTCATCTCTTGGAATAGAATAATGAACTTTGAACAAACACAATTAAGATGGACACGTATTTGGCAGCATTTGTGATAGTTTGGGAAGATAATGCTAATTAAAATTTTGATACTTCCAGAGACGTTGGGTTTCTTTTTCTAATTACAAACTTTTACCAAAGGCATCTTGGAAAACATTATGGAAAACAGAAAACAAATCAGTTTATTTTCTCACGATGCATAGCGAATGGCATTTTAAAAAATCGAGTTCATTGTATACATTGATAATGATGAACTGCTGCAAACTCTAATCATTATTCAGTAGGAGGTGAAATAAACTGAAAAAGTGGAGAACAGACACAAGTGAGCAAATAAGTAGCTAAATATGATGTTATTCCTAGAAATTAAAAGAGAAAAATACATCATTCCTAGAATAGGACTGAAAACAAGTAGAGCTGCAGCTCATTGGTACAGTACTGCTTAAAGAATGAAAACATTCACAAGAACTATACCTTCTAGGCATGCATTTAATGGAAAGGGAAGCTCTAATCTTTCATTATATGTACTCTTTACAACTCTAAAGGGGAACAGGCATACGTGTGAATTTTATACACACCTATTATGACCTAGGATTCCAACATTTTAAATTTACATCTTGTTTGTTGTTAGACTGGTTTTTAGTCTTAATTAAACTTCCAGACACATCAAGGGCTTGTCTTAATTTATTTAAAGGCATGAGAAATGAATCAAATGGAATGTTACTATATGTATTTTCAGCTCTATGATTTAGTTAGTTCCTTCAATTTCTACCCCACTTATCTAGGGGCAAGCCTCTACTCTGAGCGGCTTATGACAAAATACGAACACATAATATAAAACAACACAAAAAGGAAAAGGAAAGCCGCACCGCAATAGCTCACCCATATGAGAAGCAAACATTCTAGGGAAATTTTCTGGATCTTGTTATGCGAAGACCCCTAGGAAAGACATCCCCCCTGTGCTAGTGAGATTTCTGAGTTTTCTGAACAAAAAACAGGACTCTAGTTTTCTCCTATGTTTTTCACCTGTCATTCTGCCCAAGAAATTGCTGTCTGGAGTTACAATGGATCAGGCAGTAGGCAGTCTGTGCAGAACGAGAGCACTCAAAGTAGAGAGGGCATAAGAATCACAGACTTCCAGGGTTGTTAAAGGAGGATCAAGTGTATTAAGAATCAGGCACCTTAGTTTGGGGGCAACGTTCAGTACTAGGGGGGAAAATAGCCAAGCCAACAGGGAGGGACACAATAGTCAATGTGGAAAAATCTGTTTCATGATCAGTTTTGAAAACAGCAGAATAAGGTTTATGAAAACAGGAAGACATTGTTAAGAACATAGGTAGAGGCAGGCAGAGCAAAGACCTGTCTAGTCAATCGTTCCCTTCACACGGAGGCCAATGTCTAAGAGGAGCCTGCTGTTAGGACACAAGGGCTGCGGCATCTTTTGTTTCACATTAGCCAGCAGCTGTGATACAGTGTGGTCCTGCCACTGATACCTTCAAGTGAGTGCAAGGAAATTTTTCCACCTCAGAGGCCCTACAGTACAGGATACTTGGAGCAAATGTAGACATCCTGAATTTCCACGTGTCCTCCTCATAATTGTATTTACGTAGCTTAGAAAGGAAGGGATTCTTTTGCAGGAGGAGAGTTGCACTAAATAGTGATATATCTTTGTGCTTTCCTTGCCATTCACATGGTTTTTTTCCCCTTCTTCTTAAACCAACTTGGCAGAGGGGACAGAAAAACTCAGGGGAGCTTTCTGGGGATAATAAGGTGAAGGTAGGTTTAAGCATCCCCCTATGAGCCTTCTTTTCCCCTTCACATGATAGTGAAATATGTGTCTTCAGGAGCATCTGTTCATGGTGATAACTTCAGTGCTCTGCCCTTAAGGTATTGGGTTAATCCAGCCTGGCATAACGGATCAAAACCATGGTGGGGAGACTTCCCTTTGGATTGTTGTTGTTGTTATTTGAGAGTGACATACATCTATCATAAAAATACTTATCACCGTTCCAAAGTAAATCACTTGTGAACATGTTTTTTCATTTGACATTTCTGTTTTAGATCAGAACTCTGGCCAAGTTCTGTGAAGCTCACAATTTTTAAGATGAGTTTTATATAAATTTCATATGCCGGAAATGTAAAAGCAATTTAAAAAATACTCAAGCACAAATTCTGATGAGATTTATGTAATAGAATTGGCTGCAAAAAACTAAAATTCATGGTATTGTGATATATTTTAAAGTTTATGTATGTCTCTGTGCATGCGGTATTCTTCAAAGTGAGCAGTTTACTGAATCTGACAGAAAAAATAGGATAAAGGAGAGGAACAGAACCCCCCCTTCAGTACCTAAAACTGCATTTTGTTATATATGAGTTATTTATTTCTCAAAAACTTAGCGAACATTTAAGAAGACAGGCAGAAGGAAATAAGTCCTTCTAAGATATTCTGCAGATGTTTGACTACAACCCTTTAACCAAAACAGAACAGTCCACACAGTTAAAAGTACACGAGGAATAAAGGGCAGCGCTAGCGCTGACATGCGCAGAAGAATTGGCTAAGCTTGGATGATGAAATAGCATGTTCCTGAGTTTGCGTGCTTGAAGAACTACCTAGATAATAGATTGCCTTTAATTAAAGCCTAGAATCGATTTTTGATATTTTTAAGGACACTTTCCCCCATATAGGTTTAATCCTTTTCTTTTTCCTGCCCCAGTTCATTGTAACTACTGTAACTTGTTTTTTTGCATGCAGTGTTAAGCGTACTAGGAGTTATTTGAGTGGCATGAGTGATTGTATGTCTTCATTTTTAAGTCAGACTGGTTGGATATGGAGTTGATTTGCACCTTGTCTTTCAGGGGTATTTTTTTAAAGGTCTAAATCCAGTTTTTGGCTCTAACTAGAGTAAGTCCATTGACTCAATGGAAATTACATAGGTTTTGACGTAACAAGTTCCTATTGATTAAACGGCTCTGCTTCATTTGAGATTAGCAGCTGAGTTTAGGTCACTCTCTTTCTTAGACAGATAATTCCACATGAAACTCATATACTTCTGACCACAATAGAATTTACTGGATAGTCTTAACTTTGTATAAGCAGGATACAATATACCCTGTTGCCCTGAAAATAAGACCTAACCTGAAAATAAGCCCTAGTAGGATTTTTCAGGATGCTCGTAATATAAGCTCTACCCCAAAAATAAGCCCCAGTGAAGTGAAAACCCTGCCCTCCACCATTGTGCAGCAACCAGAAGAAGATGACATGACTGTACGTATTTGAATAAATGTAGATGGTTGTACATGAAAAACATAAAATATCCCCTGAAAATAAGCCCTAATGTGTTTTTTGGAGCAAAAATTAATATAAGACCATGTCTTATTTTCAGGGAAACACGGTACTAGAGAAAACTGCACATAGGAGAGGTGGATAGTGTATAGCTTGAAACCCCGCAAAGGCATTTTTGGCAAAACTCTTTACATCACAGAGTAGTAGTAGTAGTAGTAGTAGTAGTAGTAGTAGTAGTAGTAGTAGTAGTGGACTAGAAGTACAATGAGGATTTAAATAGGAAAACTTGAGTCTTTCTGTCGAAACACTGCTGCCATCATCCAAAGGCATATATGGAGCACCATTGTTTGCTAGGGAGCATGGGTGGGCACAGACTTGTCAACCTGAACTGTAGCAATCCCGAGCAGCTTGGTGTTTCTTCTACTCTTTCCAGGTGAGTCATATGCTGGAAAAACACTCTTCTGTTCAGAAATTGTAATAAATCCTTCACAACTTGGCATTTTCCATCTGCAGTTTAGTGAAGCTTCCCAGAAACCCCACAAGAATTCCTGCAAAATTTATTAAGGGTGTGTGTGATTGTGTGGAATCTTTTGCAGAGAAATGTTGCTGTGAGAAGAGGGAGGCTTCCCCTCCCAGTTTCTATCTAACAGCAAGAGGCAAGGTTCATATCCCTTGTGAAAACATTTAAACATGTACTTTTAAAAAAAACAGTGAAAATAAAGAAATAATCACTAGGCAATAGAAGGTACATAACATGATGTCATTTGGGCGATGCCTCTGAGATCGGAGCTGTAACTGGGCAGGGTGACCAGAACTTTTGATCCAGGGTGCCAAAATTAGAGGGTGCTAATATTTGCTGCTGGAAGGGCATGAACCCTCCTGCGCTGAGTGCATAGACCACCTCCAGCTGCTCTCCTCCATGCAAAAGCAAGCAGAAAAGAGGTAGGTTCAATTCAGAACCACTGTGGCTTTCACGTACTCAGAGCAAGACATTTCTCCTCCTCCCTCCCTCCTGCTTCTGCATATCGTAGTCTTCTGTGATCTGAGCTTAACCAGTAGAGAAGCAAAGCCCAGGTGCCCAAACCTGCTAGTTACTGCTCTGTCGTGGATGTTCTTGCTGTGTAATTGCAGCCCAACCACTGGGAAAGCCATGTCTTGAGGATCTATAGAATTAACCACTCCCCCACCTCATGAAGGTGTTCAGACTTCAGTCTTGCCAACCAACCTTAGAGAAAGCAGAATAAGCATTCTTGAAGATTTGCATCTCTTTTCCACTTCTGGGCTTCTTGTCCCTGATCTTACAAGATTCATTCTTCTTTCCACCCAGCTTCTCAGACTGCTTTTCCACTTAGATTTTCAGCTATCACTATTCACACATGTTTTTTTTTTTCACATTAAGTGCTGTGAACATTCTATGACACCTCAGCCAATGACTAAGGAAGGGCAAATAAGCGTTCCCTGCTCTTAGAGGGGGGGGGGGGGGAGGAGGAAATGTAAACTCCTGTATGTGCAGTGCCATTCTGCCTTGCGACCTGTTTCCTGCCTCTGGAAAGAGTCCTTTGACCTGAGAGTGCGGCCTCTCAAGAAAATTAGACCCCTGATTCCGCACTTTTCCTTTGGCACTTCCTGCCACCTTGTATTAGCTACCCAGGGATGAGGCATGAAGGGTTGGCTGCTGTGGGGATGAGCATGGCGCTTATGCGTTTGCCACTGGAAGTGTGACTCCAATACATGTCTTCGCTTTTCAGGGGAACAGATCAAAAGCAAATGGGGGGCAAGGGTGATCCTGTCCGTTTTGAGAAGGGGCGGGGGGAAGTGGACCCCTGTCTTTGCACACCTGCTTTCCTGAATTGTAGATCTGTATTGTGGAGCTATTGTTTGCTCACGGGAAAAATGTGTTTTAAATGGGGGGGGGGAATGGAGAGGCAGGTAAACAAGGGACTGTAACTGTACAGCTGCCATTATAAAAGGCAAAGAGGGATGTGGTTAGTGAAGTGGGGGCACTTATGTAACTGCAGAGGAGCGGTCACAGTAGGAAGCTGATTGCTCTAAATTGTCCCTCAGTCCAGAAAGCCTGAGTGGCCTGGTAACAGGCCTCTTAGACCGAGAGGGCTGCTGCTCCATGCCAGTTTGGCGAAAGGGGAAATGCCAGTCAGCCATCTGTCTTACATCACGGAGGCCTGGCTGAACGAGACTACGGCAGCTTTGCCTAGCCGGGCTCTCTACATAGCGGCAGGACCGACCCCGTAACTTGCAAGGGCCTGTTGTGATTTTGATCACCTGCCTGGGGGCCTCATTCCCCAAGTGTCTTCCTGTTGTAAGTGTATATTTCAAGATGGCTATCCAAGAGGAAAATAATAATTATGTAGTTACTCCAAATAGTCACCCTTGCAGAGACAGCTGGGGTGGTCTGGGAGTTATCCTGGGGCTTTATACTGGGGAACAGGCAGGGGATTTTTGGATTTTTTTTCCTGCTAGAGGTACCACAATTTACTAGGAACCCCCTCAGCCAGAATTCTGCTGCAGCAATCAAAAATCCAAGTCCGCAGTGGAGTTTTCAGAACACACCCCAGAGGCCCAGCATGTTATTCTCTACAGCCGTTACAAAGGGAGAGAGTGGACTGGATTTGCTAAGCTCCATAGGGCCTGCAAGGGGTTATGAGACCGGTAGTCTCTCTGCTCATCAGGCTATGTACATCAGCTCCTGTTGGAAGAGGCTCAGAATTCATGGCCGTCAAGGCAGCCATGGATATTTTCCAATTCGTATCTGGATCTACTTAATCTGGAACCAGTTTTCTGTGTCAGGTTCCATGACGGTGATGTGAGTGTAGCGACATTTCCTATTGTTCTGTTGGCACGGATAGCTTACTTCCTGTTGAGGTTTAGATTTGTCGGGATTTTTGCAGTGACTCTTTAAAATCATCCACCACAGGTAGTTAATGGATCTGGATGGTTTTTGGGGATGTTCCTGTCATCTCAACAGGTAATTTCAATCCTGTCACCAGGTCATATGCACTGCTGACAGACCCCCTTCCGAGTATCTCCTCTCACTGAGTGGAATCAGACTGACGGTGATGAAATGGCAGGAAGAGCAACTAGAGTGATTTTGCAAAAACTCCCAAGTTCTACCAGGTAGGGGATTATCTGAAGGCCTGCTTCTTGCCAGTAACGGTAGAAAAGAAATTGTTAATATCTGCCATCACTGTGCCTGCATAATGCTGTCCAGTGGGAAACACATTACGTTCTGGCCCAGGAAAAGGAAATGCAGACAGTGACGGTGGTGACCAATTTCCCATGGTGCTTTGCAGACACCGTTGTTAATACATGTCCAATGGCTGGCTATGATTCTCACCTTTGCTTGCCTCTTTGCACTGGAGAATTTTGAGCAACCTGGGGATGTGGGCAGATTCCTTAAAGAAGTGAGAGCCACAACGTGTGTGTTTGACCCTGCCATTACTGTCTCATCAAAGCAGCTGGAGGAGGCCCCTGGTTGAGTAAGTGGAGATAGCAGGCTACCCTCTGCAACACAACGTGGTTCCATTGTGCCTAAAAGAGAGAGCAGGGAAACCTCTGCAAACTGCCCCTTGCTTCATGATTTCACTTTTGGACAAGGTACTGAAGCATGTGGTGTGTCCCCCACTTCAAAGAGTTTGTGAATGAGATGAATTCTCTAAATCCATTTCAATCTGTTTTCATGGGCTATCAGTGTGTTTCCAGGTGTAAATAAAGTGCTGTTCATGACCTGTCCTACACAGTTCTATGCCACTTGGGACCAGAGCATTTGAAAATCGGGATTCTCACTGACAGACCTGCCTTTTTCTTAAGGGGGAGACACTTCTCTTGATCTCGTCAGCGTCAGAGGCAGGGCTGGTGGAGATGTGAGAAAGGAATTTCCTAGTCGCCATTTCTATGATCTGGAACTCCCTGCCAAGGAAGGACTAGAAAGACAGGCCATTTTATTTAGATATAGGCCTTTGGTGTCGCTGAAGACGCTAGGGTCTGTGAAAAACCAGACTCCTCAGAGTCTATAATAGCTTCTTCCCAGAGTCATGTGCCTGAGCCACTGGAACTAATTAGCAGTTAGGCTTCAGTCAGAGTGACCTTGGCTCGTACACCACAAAAGAGAACACAGATGCTTTTCTTATGGGAATAGCCTTCCACAACTTGGTACAGTAACACTGCCGCCCCAGCTAAGCCTCAAACTTAAGTTGGAATTGGTTGGGTTCTCCGAATCTCTTCACAGCATCTAAGAACTGGGTGGGTGATGCTGAATGAAATATTTGTGTTTTCAATTGTCCCTTAAATTTGATTTTGATGTTCTAATGGTGTTTGCATTCATTTTAATAAATAAAAAGAGACTGTGAACAGATTTGTACATTTTAAATTTTATTCACTTTATCTGTTTCATTTCTATGCTGCCTTCCTCCCAGTGAAGGGACTTGGAGGTATATTATCAGAAATAGTTTCCTCTTATAGAGGATAAATGATTGAATTCTAGTGTTAGCTTTCAGCCTCAGTGAATATGCATGTGACAGAAGCATACTGTACAACTCCTTCAAAACTGAAGAAATTCTGCCCCACAATTTCCTACATTTTGCTCATGACTATCGTCTTCATCTCATCCAAATTTGTTGTTTGTCAGGAATATATTTCCAGTTGAAAACTGGACTAATCTACAAGGCTTACATAAGGAAAAAAACTAAAAACCACAGTTACAAAACAGGAAGCAAATCAGAAAGCAAACAAGTGGTAGATCAAACTACACCTCCCCACTTTAGAAGAAGCAGAAGAAGAAGAAGTTGTTAACCAAGTTGTTGGCAAAAGGCCTGTTTATGCAAAAATGTATTGTTGATGTGCCACCAGAACATATATGGAAAAGAATGCCAGTGGCTTCAAGATTTCTGCTGAAAGCATTGTTGCATACCACATGAGCCTCATTGTGAGACAGAGTGCACCTTGCTTCGCAAATGTACACCTTTGAAAGGCTTGCAGTATGTTTCATATGCACAAAATCATGCATACCTTTAGTCAGTGTGGAAAATATACAAAATGCCTACAAAAGGAGTAATACATAAAAATAAATATAGGACTAGATAAAAAGATGGGGATACTCAGTATTGTGTAGTGAATAGAGTAACAGTCTATGACTCAGGAGGCCTAGGTTCAAATCCCTACTGAGCCAGTACCCCACTGGGGTTGTGGAAGTGGTAAAACCTCTCCTTAAATATCTCACTCACTCTGAAAGCCCTATTAGGGTCGTTATAAGTGGGTTCCAACTTGACAGAACATAACAACAACAAAGGCATAAAGACAGGAGTAACTATACAATTTCTTCTCCCAGGAAGTACACAGACAGTCCCACTTATCCATTTTTTGTGACTGCTTCCCAACCTATTTCCCCAATTTGCCTTTCATCCATCCATAAGCTGATTGGGTGGAGAATGAAGCATTGCCTGGTTGTTGTGCTGCAAATTCTGGAAGAGAGTGCACAGAACCCTTCCCTGTTCAGTTCTTGTCCATTCCCCTTTAAAACCAAGAGATGTGTGGTCCAGCTATCCATCACTGAATGCTGGGTTGCTAGAAGAATTCCTGTCCTTATAGCTAAAAGAGTATTGGTGCAGTAGGCACAATGTAAATGGCTGCATAGTGGCACAATGTAAGCATGCTTTATAACACAACAGAGCAATGCATATTAGACACCTTTGTTCCACAGTGATGTCTCACGCTTCCAGTCTTTTGTGGCTGGATTATCGTTGTCATGTATTCATTCTTCTGGAAAACCGTGATCCTCCAGCAAGGATTTTTGTATGGCTAGAGATCTAGAATTCTGTTCACTCAGAACAGCAGTCTTCTTCATTCATTTCATCCGCACTGGAGAAGAACTATTCGACAGTAATGACTTTTAGTCATTACTAGAATTGGATGTAGGTAGGTGTAAGCTGGCAGTGCAAAGGTGAAAGACTCTGTGGACCATTACCAGTTCTCAGCGTGAAACAGTCACAGTGCCTGTCAGCTTTAATTTGTGCTTTATTAACGGGAAAGTTTCTAGTAAAAATAAAAAGTGGCGAAGAACCTGGCAGACTTCAAAAGGAAAACATAGAGCCAGGATGACTATGTAGGAGTTTGTTTTTAAGGCTTTCTGATTGTTCAATATGTGAAGATTAAGATAGCTTTTTTTCTTAATTCCCAAATATTATCTGGACTGAATAAGAAGTCTGGAGAGCTTGAAAGTTTGCTCACAATTTTCTGCCGTTAGATTGGTTCTAATGTACCTCTGACACTTGATTTTGTAACTCCTTTGTCGGCTTCTCCTTAATGTCTTTTATTTTGATGCAGGGGAAGGGGTGGGGAATGGATGGGAAGCAGGATAAATATCAAAATCTCCCAACTCCTTCAAAAATTAAAGAAGCAATGGCATAATCTTTTAATAGTGATCTAATTAAAATAATCCAATTTAAATCAAATGAAAGGGGTATGGAGGCAGAGTAATAGAGTACCACTTGACTTGAGTGCAGACTCATTTTATTTCATTACTTAGTTATTTTTGTCGTTGAAAGGCACCTTGAGGGCCCAAATCAATGAAAATGTGAATTAGATGTTATTTGCATTATTTTTTAAAAAATTGCTGTTATAAACACTGTGAGGGGGAAGCAACATACATGGATGGAATACATAAAGTGACGGTCCTGTTTCCTTTTGCCACCAAGTGCACAGAAATCTCCTCTCCTTTGTTCCTCTTCCATACTCGTACACGACAGTGTGCATACCTGGGAGCAACTGGCAATGGATCCGATAATGCTGTAAATAAGTACACGATACCATTACATTGTCATCGGGCATTTACAGTAATGCTAAATTTTAAGTCCATTCCTTGAAAATATTGGAGTTTTAGTTTTTAATTGTTAACAGACCTTCTTGGATACGTTGCTTCCTTAATCATTGCCCAGCTGAGGAAGGTTGCCCCTCTAATGATCAGGGAGTCGTTTTCTGTCCTTCTAAATTTGTAAGACGATTGTTGAAAAAACAATAGCGTTGCAATTGCTAGGACTCAGTATCTTCCGACAGGTTTAAAGTTCTTGGACAAAAAAGTTATCTTCGTATTGTTCCCAAAAACATTCTGGCAAACTTGAATTTTGTTCCAGACTTATGTGATACATTATTGGAATCTACTGCTGTGATGGATTAGTAGCAGTTGATTATGCTGATATTTAAAATAACAACATGAATTGATCAGAGTTTGCATTTTTATTCTTACCAATCATCTGGAGGCCTTTTTAAAAGTAGGGTATACATTAATGGAATACATTTACCTTTTTGTAGATCTGTGAAACTGCTGCCTCTGTTTAGTCACAGTGAAGAATTAAAATTTTGTGGGCAGCTACAGAAGATAATTATTGATGGGCACTTATCATGGTTCGGTGCTTCAGTGTGGTTTGAGAACTGGACCCACAGGTATTGCACGAGTACTCCGGATTCGCTCCCTATCTCCTCCTGCGGGAGGAGGCAGGGCAAAGAAGACCACAGCACTGCTTCTGACAGAGCACCCCCGGGAGAAAGTGAGCCAAAGAATCCGGGGCACCCATGGAACACCTGTGGGCCCAGTCTGGTGAACCACACCGAACCGCCAAACCACGGTAAGTGGACATCTCTAGAGATGATCAACAGACTGTGTTTTGCGATGGGTTTGTTACTGACTCTGAGGTTCCTTTTTGAATATTTGTGTATGTTTTCTCTTGACATATGCAATTGTTTGACTGTGTTTGTGATATTGTGATGGTTTGGGTTGATCATATAATGCAACCGGCTGACTGCACACCCAAAGCAAATACTTTGGACAAATCCTTAGGTTTCAGGCAAGTACCATAAAATGTGTAAGTGTAAGAAGGGGCTTAATTCAATTAAAAATGCTTGGGAAGTTTCTGTGGCATCAAAAGCTGTATAAGACACCAGAAGCTGTGAAAATTGGCTCCACAAGCAGTTAGCTCATGCAGCAAAAGATCAGCTGAAATGCAGAAGCCAATTAACAATAAAACCTTTGTGCAGAGTTAAGCTACAGGCACTTGGGTAGTCAACTAGGAGATGGAAAGTATATGCAAATGAGCTCTCTTTCTCAGACCATATGAACTCATTCTACTTTGGGGGTTAACACCTTCTGCAGCCCTTGCTGTACTGTTTATAATTTATCTAGTTGTAGTTTAGTATGAAATCTGCTGAAGAAGATGTACGACTGCCCACCTCTGCAGTTAGCCATCTAGGGCATGAGATCTGTGCTCATCAGAAAAAAAAATCTAGATAAGACAATTTATTCAAATAAGATTGATATGGAACTTCTATGATTTAGGTTTCACTAATACAGAGAAAGAACAGATAAATATTATATGCCCATATGTGTCAGCAGCATTCACTTGAATGGCTTCTGGATGACCTGTGTTCATTTCTGCTTGGAGGCAACACTAATTCTGTTGCTTTCTCTTGTGACTCCTGTCGACTCCTACTCCTCCCTTCAAGCATTATTACATTAACCACAGTTGGCTGGATATATGTGTGCAGTGGCTCAGAGTTAGAGATTTCAGAACTTCTGAAATAACAGAGGGGGTGGGTTTCTCCCAATTGGGGGATGGGTAAGACAAATTTGGGGAGAAATTGAAATATGAGCAATACTTGTTTTTGTAACACACCTAAAGTGGTTTTACTGTTACCAATGCAGAATTCCTAATTAATAACTTAGTTAACAGATCAAACTATAGTATTTTGGCGTGTCTGTGAAATCTAAAATTCTAAAAGCCTTGGCTTTGTACAAGCAAAGTTGTTAAGATACTCTGTGCCAAACAAGGAGTTGCAGGGAACAGTACCACGTGCTTTACTTTTTTGCCATATACGTTGTAGGAAAACATGGAAAGAGAAACCACAGATTTTGTAAAAAGCAAAATAGAATGTTGTTTTTACGGACATTATTCTCTCTATTGTGACTGTTCTACCAAATCACAACAACAATCACCAGCTTAAGCCAAATTACAGTCTACAACTTTCTGCCCGATGTCTTTCCAAGAAGCATTTATTTTAGACTTGAGGGTTAGGCGTATCTAGAGTGTGCACAGGAATTATTGCTCTCTAATTTTATTTATTTATTTATTTTATTTATATGCCGCCCACACTACCCAAAGGTCTCTGGGCGGCTTACAACAATTTTGTACACTGTTATACATATGAGACTTCATCCTACACAGTTTCTCGTGTTTTCAGTTAATAAAACCTGATTTAAAAAACATTTCAACCATTTTAAAGAAAATATATTTGAAAATTGCTATCATATCTCCCCTCAGTCTTCTTTTCTCAAAGCCAAACATGCTCAGTTCTTTCAATTTTTCCTCATAAGGCTTGTTTCCCAGACCCCTGATCATCCTTGTTGCCCTCCTTTGAACTTGTCCCAATTTGTCAGCATCCCTCTTGAATTGTGTTGTCCAGAACTGGACAAAATGCTCAAGATGAGACCTAACCCATGCCAAATATGGGGGAATTACTACCTCACAGGATTTGAAGACTATACTTCTGTTAATGTCACCTAAAATAGCATTTGCCTTTTTTGTAGCCACATCACACTGTTGGCTCATATTCAGCTTGTGATCTACAACAATTCCAAGATCCATCTCGCTCATAGTTTTGCTGAGCCAGGTATCCCCCATCTTGTAGCAGTGTGTTTGGTTTCTTTTCCCTAGGTGCAGTATTTTGAACTTCTCCCTGTTGAATTTCATTCTGCTGTTTTCAGCCCAGTGCTCAAGCCTATCTAGATAATTTTAAATTTTGTTTCTGTCTTCCAGCGTATTAGCTATTCTACTCAATTTTGTGTCATCCACAACTTTGATTAGCATTCTCTGCATCCCCAATCCAGGTCAATAATAAAAATGTTGAAGAGCAGAGGGCCCAGGACTGAGCCTTGGGGTACCCCACGCTACTTCCTCTCAGTTTGAAGAGCTATTAACCATCACTCTCTGAGTACGATTCTGTAGCCAACTGTGTATCCCCCTGACACTTGAGCTATCCAGCCCACACCTAGTTAGCTTGCTAATCAGAATATCATGGGGCACTTTGTCAAAAGCTTTGCTGAAGTCGAGATATACTACGTCTACAGCATTCCTTCTGTCTATCAGGGAGGCTACCTGATCAAAAAACGAGATCAGATTAGTTTGGCAGGATTTGTTCTTGACAAATCTGTGCTGGCTTCTAGTTATAATAGTTATAGGTGGCTTCTATAGTTATAGTTGGTTGCTACTGCATTGTTTTCTTGCATGGTGACCACTTTATAATCTGTTCTAGAATTTTCCCTGGGATTGATGTTAAGCTGACAGTTCTGTAGTTCCTTGGTTCCTCCTTGTTGCCCTTCTTGACGATAGGGACAACATTGGCCCTCCTCCAATCCTCTGGCACCTCACCCGTTTCCCATGATTTCAAGAAAATAATGGACAGTAGTTCTGAGACCTCTTCAGCCAGCTCCTACAATACTCTTGGATGCAGTTCATCTGGGCCTGGAAATTTGAACTTATTCAGGGTAATAAGGTATTCCTTGACTATTTGTTCATCAGTCTTCTAAAAGGAATGGGAAGCAGCAGGCGAAACAAAAGGCTCCTATTCCAAATGTTGAGGGTGCAGCTCATGTTGGTTAAGTACCTACCCAGTACTTAACCCAGTACTTAACCAACTCCTACCCAGAGACCTTTGGGTAGTGTGGGCGGCATATAAGTTAAATAAATAAATAAGTAGTACAGATTTATATCATGCTAGGAATGAGCTGTTAAATGTTTCTGTTACCCTTGCTTCATGTATAATAATTTGATAGGACTTCTAGTTTTTATAAGAAAGTTGACCCTTTAAGGTGTTCTGCCCTATGACCCAGAAATGTCATTGTTCTGGACCTGTGCTGAACTGGTTGCTATATCTTTGTCAGAAGAACCAAACAGAAACAAGTTTATACACAGCTAGACCCGCAATGGAAATACATTAAAACTTTAGTGATTTGATTCCAAGATTTGCATTCTGGCCTGGTTGATGGATCTTGGCAAACTTCAAAGCTCTGTCTGTCCATCTCTGATGCCACAGCTAACAGAGTATGCTTGTGATGGAAAAAAAAGTAAAATGGTTGAAATTAATTGGCTTTTGCCCACTTCTCACTTTACTGCTGCCAACTGTACAGCAGTAGAAAAATCTCCGAGATCTGGCGTTCTTCAGTGGTTATTTCTGCCGAGGACCTAGCCTAATTAACTGTATCAGAGTAAGAGAGTCAGTGTCACATTCCCACTTGCCAAATGTTAGAGAAACCAGGAACAATGTAGTGAGAAATTTAATAGCCAGCTATTTTGAGAATCTCTCATTTTTGTTTTCTAGTGCCTTATTTTCTCCACCCCATCTTTAAGTCTTTTATTTTATTTTGACTTTGTACACAACAAGCAATCAAGAAAATAATAAAATGCCTACAAGAGAATATATATATATAACCCTTATGAAAAATAAAAGAGCAGTGAAAAACCTCCTGCTGTTCCCTGTTCCGTGACTGTTGCTTTGATCTCCCTCCCTTGCTAAATCTCATCAGAGGATGATGTACGCTTGGCTTTCACTTTCTTTTCTCATTTCTAAATGTTCTAATCTATAGGTCGTTTTGGAAAGGGGGGGTAACCCTGTTCATTTAGTTCATGCTTGAGCGTATGGAAAAATGCAGTGTGGTTTATTTATTTATTTTATTTAAACATTTATAGCCTGCTGTATATATCATAGGATCTCAATGCTGGTTACAAAATTGTATAAAATGCTTTTAAAATGCAAGATGTTTAAAACAACATGAAATTAAAACACTCTAAACATGGCACTAAAACCTGCACAAGCCACAGTCCTAAATCCTCAAAGGCTCTCATAAATATGTCTTGACATGGTGCCAAAATGATGCTGGAGGGCATCCACAGTTGAGGTGCTATAGCAGAAAAAGCCCTCCTCTGTGTCTCCACACAATGAATTGTTCTCAGTGGTGGGACATGGAGGAGGGCCTCAACTGAAAATCTTAGGGCTTGATTCTGCTGACCATAAGAACTGCTGTTGTGTCGCGTTCTCCTTTTTTTTTTTTAATGGTTTAAATTTAGGTATCTCCAGGACATAAACAGAAGAATGGATTATTTTTCCAGGAAAGTGTGTTTTCTAGTTGGAAAGCGACGTAAAATACTCTTCTGGCAAAGAATCGTTTATTTTAGCACACATGTGACATGTGAAGCCTGATTTGTTCCAGTCGTTTCCACATATGTCGCTGCAAGTTGCGCCTTTGGATAACCAGCGGAGGTGGTGGGAGAGATGGCGGCAGCAACAAGAGCTGCAGCCGGGGGGAAGGAAAGAGGGGTGGATGGGTGCAGGGAGCCAGAGAGGTAAGGAAGGAGGTGGCCAGTCCTTCTCTCCCAGCCACTCCCCACTCCTGCTGCAGACTCTCCCTTCAAGAGGAGGCTCCTGCTGTTCCCTGGGAGGCAGAGAGAAGCAGCATTTAGGGAAAGAGGCATCGAGAGAAATAGAGAGAGAGAGAGAGAGGGCTGCTGGGAATAGAAAGAACTCTTGGCTCCTTCAACCCTGCAACTCAGGCTTTCCCATCAAGTTCATGTGAGGGGTGATTCTGACTAGAGATGGGGGTATTTGTATACGAATATCCCCGCGCAGCTGGAGTTAACGAGGGTCTGCCCCCTAGGCCTGGACCGTCCACTCACACGTCCAGCGGCAGTGGCAGCCTCGCTCATCCTTCCAATCACTCCCGGATCCCCGCTCTCTTCCTGCTCGGCTAGCCACTCCAGGCAAGGGGAGGGAGGACGGGTCTCTCTGCACGGCTGCCGAGTCGCTAGCCGAGCAGGAAGAGAGCTGCGCTCTGGGAGTGATTGGAAGGATGAGCGAGGCTGCCACCACCGCTGGATGTGTGAGTGGATGGTCCGGCCCCAGGGGGCGGATCCTCATTAACTCCAGCTCCGTGGGGATATTCGTATAGGAATACGTGTACTCCCATCTCTAATTCTGACAGATAATTACGTACACTGTTACCTGAAGAGCAGCACAATGAATTTTATCCAGTGGTGGCTTTGTCTTCCACAAGGCAAGGCACACAATTTCTCTCTATTCATGCCTACCAACTCTAGCCCTCCAGGCCACATCCTTTACTGTTCTAGAGGGTCCCAAAAATCCCCTGGAACAGTTGAAGGGCATAGGGTTACAGGGCCTTGGGTGGGTATTGAAATTCAGGTCCTCTACTTTGTACATGTGACAATGGTTTCTGAAAGTGAAAGCCACCACTGAATCCTAAACAATGGATTTAAACTAGAGATGGGCATGAAGCGAACAACAAACCAGGAAATTCGTCAAAAATCGCTAATTTGTTGATTCGGATCGGATTGGTTCAGGTTTGTACAAACCGGAGAACCTGAACTTTGCCGAAGCAGTGAATTTTGGGGCCATGCCACAAACTCCCTGGTTTGATGCCTCCACCCCCTTCCCACTGCCCTCCTTTGCCTCCCAACCTTGTCCTTCCACTGTTGCCGCTGCAACTGCCGTCTTTGGAGACAGTGGCCTGGCTTCACTTCTGGGATCCTGGCATCTCTGGCATTCTCCCACCTCTCAGCTGAGAGGTGGGTCTTTTTTCTTTCTTTTTAAGATAGCCCCTGGAGGCTTTCTTAAAAGGTCAAGGGGAAAAAAATGCCCACAAATCCTGGCTGACTGTCAACTGAGAGCAAGCTTTTCTCCCTTTTCTTTTAAGACAGTGTGTCTTAAAAGGAAAGGGGAAAAGCCACCCACTGATCCTGGCCAACTGTCAGCTGAGAGGCAGGGGTTTTTCTTTCCTTTTAAGGCAGTCCCCAGGGCTGTCTTAAAAAGGAAAAAAAATACGTACATATTTTGAAAAGCAGTCAGCTGGCTCCTGGCCTCTGCGCATGTGCCCGCCTGTCAGCTGAGAGGTGGGCACATGTGCAGAATGGGCAGGCCCAGCTGCCAGGCAGGAAGTCAGTCTGCTGTCTCTAAAGATGGTGGCGGCAGCGGCGGAAGGACAAGGTAGGGAGGCGACAGAGGCAGTGGGAAGGGAGTGGGGGCAGTGGGATGAGGGCAGGGAGACAGCTGTGGGGGCAGGGACTCAGCTGAGGCAGCCAGGCTTTTGTTTTTTTTAGACAGCCACTAGGCTTTCTTTAAAAAAAATAGTGTCAACAAACCAACAAACCGATTCATGGTTCGTGAGGAAAAACTTGGGAAATTTGTGGTTCGTGGACCTTGACGAACCACGAACCCAGACAAACAGCAATTTTGCTAGTTCGTGCCTATCTCTAATTTAGACTGATAGGTTTTAGAATGCATTTTGTTCTGGTTATTAAACAGTAAATGTTCTAGATCAGATTATTGAAAAATTGCTTAAACAATACAGTACTGTTCATATTCTTTCCAACTAAATTTTCCTCCTCCACCAGGATATTCAGAAAGAAAATACCAAATATCAAAATTTTAGAAACATCCTGCCTTAAAACATAACATGCAATCTAATTTAGAAAGAATGATACTTCGTTATGTATGCAGACACTGAAATGGACACAGACACACTCATACATACATAGAGGCAAATAGACATTCACTCGAATGATCCCTCACCCCATCCCATTTATTCACTCCACAAAATTAAAAATGTTCCTACCTTCTGCTATTACTGTCTATGCCTCATTCCAGACCCAGCCAATTGTCTCATTTAAACACGTTCATGTACTCATTTCCTTCTCCCCAACACACACACTTGCATAAATACATGCACCAACCTGCACTACCCCTAAGATGGTTAATTAAGAGAGGTGTTCTCCCCTCCACTGCCAGAGGGTAAAACATGAACAGAGGTTATACATGTGCAACCTCCGGCATAGCAATTTCGCTGCACTCGAGAAAGATAAATAAAAAATGTGGTGAGGCAAGGGAACCAACCAAACTAACCCCTCTCCCCCAAAAGAAAAGTATGTGAGAGGAAGGAAGGGGGGGGGGAGAGAGAACACAACATTTCTGCAGAGCAATAATCTTATACATGTTTTCCAAGCAGTGAATCCCAAGCAGTAGAACTTGCTCCCAATAGGCAAAAGATGACACAAGAATGGGTTTTATTTTTTAAAAAAACTCCTACTCCTGCCTACTGTGATCCATTCAAGTCCATTGGCAAAGGCAACCACCTCACACATAGACACACACAAACACACAGGAGCATGTGCGTGCGCGCGCATGCACGTGCACACACACACACTGCATGATACAGAAACTGAAAAAGAAATTAACAAACAGCCTTGTTTTACATTTCCCCCCCTCTTTTTTGCCCTCCTTGGAGGTACAGGCGATGCATACAGGAAACTGTAAATTCCTGTCTCTGTGCATGTGTCAAATGGCACCAGGGTAGTACAGTAAAGACCCAGTGCCATGCAATATCATTGATCTGGATACAGGAGATGATAGTTACTGCCACCAGAGATTTCTAGTTAAAAAAATTAAGTGCTAGTAATTAAAGTTCTGTGTTCACCAGTGAAGCTGGGAGCCCTCTGCAGGCAGAAAAAAGCAAACACATTTAAATGCAATTACAGTTTGCCTTTCAAGTGGCTCCCTTAAAGTAGATCCGAGACACAGTCTGTGCCTGATCTGGTTGGGGGTAACTTGAGGTGAGTGTTTCACGTGCCCTAAATAACTAGCCTCCTTTGGTGTTGTAAAACATAGCTCAGTGTGGAAGATACAGCATGATTTGTCCATTCACATGTCTCGTATTTTAACTGTAATTTGTGTCAGTGCAAAACAGCAGATTGTAACGGGTTTAGTATGATAGGTTTCTTAACAATCCCAGCATCATGAAATCATCCTTTTAAATATGCCGAGAGTTCCGTTTTTGATATCTCTGGTGAACCTAATGCAACTTTTTGCATTTTAACAATAATATTACTGTCTCATAATATTCCCTCCTGTAATTAATATTACTGTCACATATATGCTCCCTTCTATAATTAATACAATCAGTATAACTTTTAATAAGTATTTAGCAGTTTGACTGAATATATGTACCTAAATGCTAATAATTTATTCTAGCTCATATTTTTGAACGTTTTAACTAAACAAAAAGCGTGTCCTCACCACCCTTTGTATGTTATGGACTCACTAGAAATGCATTTCAAATTCTGCCTGTGTTTCTCCTCAGAACTGCCTTAGTGCTAAATCTTTCCATCAGTTCCACAGCAAGGGTCTCAGATAAGCAGCAGAGAAGAAGTATAATCTTAGGCTGCATTGTGTAAATGGACATCACCAGTGTGTATCCATGCTGTAAAAAAGGGTGTCATATTACCTTGCTAAATGCACAGAATAGCTGGTCTTCACAGGGTTCGTGAATGTGAAACCTGTGTCCGTATGTTGATGAAAAGCAATTCAAGATCAGTTAAGAAACATACGTTTTATTTCAGAAGAATTAAGGCAAGTGTAAAAAGAGAGGGGCATTTGGCTCACTGGCCTTTTCCTTTCACAGATACCTAGGCTAACCGTGCTCTTCTGAGTAATGTTGCAAGAAGTCTGCTTTCCCAGAATGCAGACATATCATGTGGCTTACATTTGCGTCTTGTTAAGAGATGGGAGAGGTCAAGAAGAGTGGTGATGCCAGCAGTCATTCCTTCCTTCCCTTCTCAGCTGAAAACTGAAACTGCATGTTTAAATGGTTCTTCTGGCTTCGTGGTTCCTCACTCAGTCTGCCAAAGTTTAAATGTGTGTGACACCAGCCTTTGAAATGTGTGACAGAAATCCCACTCAGGAGGAGGAACAGCTACACATTTTCAAGAAAAAGAATTTGAGCGATGCAAAATTCATTTTGCTAACTTGCAATTAACTTTTGATAAGCCTCTGCTTCTATCTTCAACATTTTTTCATGTCAATAATTTATTATAATGAGCAGTGGGAGAGATCTACACAGGACAGAGATAAATTTGGGTTTAAGGTGAATTCAGGTAGCTTTTCACAGCATGTTAGTCACTGGCGTGCAACCATGATTTACCAAGGAAACTTCTCCTAATCACCTTCAAATCTGTATCGCTGTTGGGGCATAGCAAGTACTCAGAGGAAGGACTGTTGGGTGTCTGAAGTCCTTGTAATTCTGGGGTATTTTGGTATGTTTCTCTGCTTTAAATAGATTCAAAACGTCTTGAAATATATATTTGCGAAATTGGGGGGGGGGGGCTTCCAACATTTCAGCATTTAAAGGTAATATTCATCAAATTAAAATTCTGACCAATGTGTAGCCATACACTGCTTTCAAAATTTACAGCAGCCTTTCCCCCACCACTGGAGGGTGATGCTTTTCACCCATCTTTGATATCGTGTTTCACCTGCCAGTGACAGACAGTATTCTTAATCCAGTTACAATTACTAAATGCAATTATCTGTCATTTACTGGCAAGCATGAGCTTTCATGTATTTCATGACAGGTGACTATCGCATTTATAATAAATAATGGTTTTCTATCGAGTTGGTTCTGATGTACGGTGTCCTTTGCCAGGGTTTTCTAGGTATGAAATACTCAGCGGTGCCTTACCTTACCACTCCCTTCTTCTAGTGGTACTTTTGAACTATGCCACTCACTGAAGAATATAGGCTGGCTCCTTTCCTGAGAAGCACAGTGGGGAACTCAACTCTTGACTCCTGGCTCTGCAAGCAGGTGTCCAACTCACTGAGCTGTCAAGCCAGCTATCATCTTTCAGCCATATCTATTAACATCCACAGCTAGTTGGCTGCTCTGCACTAGATAAATTTTGGTAAAATTGGACAAAGTTATTCTAATGAAGATTGCTCCAAAGAAATGCCATGTCACAGAGATGAAGGAAAAGTTGTCAAAGCATCATTAGGTTAAATATTACTCAAAATGTTGCTTTTAAAAAAAGTTGATACTGCAGTTTAGAACTATGGGGGGGAAATGCCTGAGGAAACTAGAATCTCCTTTTTCAGGACAAAGCTTCCCATATAAAGGATGATTTAATTATATTGAGGTCTTGTTCAGTGCAGGCTTGTGAACTTTATTTTTTGAACTGAAGAAGTTCTTCCTAGTTGAGTACTAGATAACATTATAGCAATGAGGAATCTTCCATCAGGGAAGGATAATGTGAAATGTCCAAAAGATGGGAGGTTCCACATTCTGTAGCTTCTGATTATGGCTCTTGTTATGCAAAAATACTAAATAATATGACAATGAAACAATATTAGAAATGTGTACTTCCATCAAGATGCATAAAGTTTGGCAATTAACCTGTTATCCGGGCAAATTATAAACGGTTTAGGTAGCTATGTGATTGTCCTTTCTCTTTAAAACAAGTGTAGTATACAAAAAAATCTTACAAGTATATTTTATTTCCTGATTTTGTGTGTGCGTGTGCATTTGTGCATGGATGTCTCTAAAGGATTCCCTTTGTAGTAATTTGTGGTCAGGTTTTCCATGTATAAAATGTACATGTTACTCTCTGTCATTCAAATGATGTATGTTGCATTTTGTTAGTGAAAGATTATTGCATAATTCAGGCTAAAATCCCATTGCTTAGTGTAGTAAGTTGCAATGAGAGGAGGCCCACTGAATCCCTGGAGATCTGGTGAATCAACTCTTCCATAAGTTCTATCCGTGAGAAATAACAGGATTTCATTTCTTATATCTTTTGCATGGGGCCCGCATGGGAAACAACGAAACATCTTTCTTAGACATTTGTATAATATCACCAATACCGCATACAGAATGCCACATGTTTAGGTTTAAAGACGAAAGAGGGAGAGCCCTGCTGCTTGCTGGGAGTCACTACAATGCTCCATGGGAAGCATCGTCTTGCTACCCATTAGGATTCATGCAAGGAGCCTCTCATGGAACTAGATGACCCACACAGCATTGCAGCAATGCCCAGGCAGCCTTGCTGTGCTACCAGTAAGCAACAGGGCTCTCTCCTCCTTCTTTCAACGTGAAATGCGTGGACATAGTGGAACTGGGAGATTCCAGATGTATTTTGGAGCTGCGATTCTTTGAAATAGGAAAGCCGCCTTCCTAGAGCCTGTCTTCAGCACTGCTGAAGATGTTGGGAGCAAACGACATGCATATTGGAACAAACGTTGCAAGAAAATAAAATACAACTCGTTCTAGAGTTTGGAGATCCTCCGAAATAGAATGTGTGACTCCTGTATCATGTAATATAGCTCTGTCCAAAGCAATGTTCCTTTGTTCTTGAAAGGGCTAGTTGCTAAATATACACCAGGCAAAGAGCTGTGAGGGGTGGCTTCCTTATAGTATTTCTGGTTGGTCAGCACTTGGGTGTGCATGTATTTTTTTGGCTCTTCCATAGTTCTAAGTACGATGCCAAGAGGCTAATAGTGGTTCCAGCTCAGTGCATAGCCATGAGCAATCAGCAGTGTTTTAGTCTTCCTGTTGGTGGCAACCAAAGCCAAGAAACATGAAACAAATTCAAAACAGCAGAAATCCATTTGCCAGTAGAGCAGTTTGAAAGGATTAGGAAGTTGTGCTAATGTCTGTAGACACAGGTTTTCTTTCTGATATTAGGCAGAAGCAGGGCTCCAAATAATATATATCATAAATGTTTCACTGGATGGTTCCATATGTGAAACATTTATTGAAATTGGACTGGTTAATAGAATTATTCTGGTATGGAAACATCATGTGGAATTAGAATAGTAAGTCCTGGCCTTACTCACTGCACAGACACAATCATGATAGACAAAATAAGTGTGCATTTCTTATGTTGCAAAAAAGATATGAAGCGATTATTTACAGATATGAGGAACATAAGCTATGCAAGGATTCATAGGACTCCAAGCACCCAACCACTCAGCTACCCTGGTTGTCCATTTCTGAGCACAATTCAAAGTATAAGTTTTGACCTGTGAATCACCAAACGGACCACCCTCCTCCTCCACATACTTCTTCCTGTGATCTGAGATTTTCCACAAAGGTCCTTCTTGCTCCCTTTTTTGCATATTTATTAGTGCCTGAAAGGGATTTTTCTATGGCCCTTTCTCATCTTTGTAGCTCTGTCCTCCAAACAACGCTCTATGACTAAATGTTGGATGTTGGCTGAATGGCTAAATGTTGGGTGGCAGATGTTGGGTAGCAATGGGAGCGGGGAGGAATTCAGTTTTATTTCCCTCCCCCCCCCGGTAGAGAATTACCACATGAATAAAACTAGGTTGTATAAATAAATCAGAACTGAGATTGCTGATTCATAACAGAGAACCTTGAAACTCCCTTCTAGTTCTGCATTCTGCAAACAAGATGCAGCATCCAATAGCAGGAGGAGACACTTTTGCCCATCACCGCTGGTGACGCTACGTCCTTTTCTTCAGCAGTAACATAAAATAACTCTTCCAGTCTCAGTCTTTTCTGGCTTCTAGGCTTTCATGCTTGAACAGCTGGACTGCCCATTTGGACGCCATCTGCTGTTTGGAGTGGTGTGTTGGTGCTGTTGCTTACAAACCTCTTCGCTCTAGTGGGAACAGTGTAAAATGACTTAATGGTCTTTGAGCATTCAGTTGGGTTTTTTAAAGGGTCAAATGGGCATTGGAGACCCTTGTACTCTTCCAGCTGACAAACCTGGAAACATCCTTTAAGAACACAGTATGGGCCTGTCCACACTGGCATATAGATATGGTATATGGATCACTGATGGCATGGCTTGGATGGGGGGGGGGGAGGCTTTGTCCTCAAGTGTTTCCTTCCCCTTTAAGAGCTGTCACACACCTTTCTGGCCCAGCAGCAGGGCAGGCATTCTTTTTGGCACACTTGTTGTTTAGCCTGTTTACTTCCCCTGACCCTCTGCAGATGATTGACAGCTGATCAGGCTACAAGAGGTTGTTTGCTGTTCGGACAGGAGGAGCACACCAACTGGCACATCATTCCTCCCCCTGCCCTCAACAGACCCTTTGTAGCCTAATCCACCCCAATACTCAAAATGGCCAGTCTGGACAGACCCTATGAATGGCCCATTGAAACAGCTGTGTTTGCTTTAGAATTCCAGATAAGTGAATGACAGTTAAAAGTTTGTCTTTGGAATATCATGGCATGCACAGTTTAAGGAGATAGAGGTTTTTTTAAAAAAATCACCCGTGTCTGATTTTGTAAGATCAGGTTTTCAATTTCATATAAGCGATCAGATGTGCCGAACAGTAACTTAAATGTGTGAAATTTTAAATAAAGAAGAAATTATGAGACTCATTACTGCTTTAAAATTTTATCTCTGATATACTAAAAATGTCCATTTTATTTTATATGTGTGCACGCGTCTGAACTAGAGTGGCCATTTATGCCTTGGCAAACAGGAGGAAATGTGTCACCTGAACAGGACACAAAAAAGAACATACATTTGCATAATATTTGTATGTGCTAATTTATAGCCATCAGTATAATTTTAGAAATAATAGCTAATTTAAGCCACATCTCACCCAAGTGAGAAAAACTGATGAAGTGATCCGTGTGTCTGTTTAACCTGCTCTCCAGGCGTTACCTGTGATGGGCAAACTTCAGGTCCCTGCTCTCCCTTCTTAAGGTTTTTTTATGCCATAATAAAAGGTACCTTCCGATGGCTTCTGACAGTGCTCCAGAGGACTGTCTTTGTAAAGCAGAAGGGCTGGCCACTCTAAATTCTAATGTTATAAAACATTTTAAGACAATTGGTTAACATTGGCTGTAACATTAATTCACTGATGGAAAATAAGGCATGTGGGAATAACTGCACTGCTAGGTTCATGCCCATATTTGGGTTATATTAATGCCGGTGAGAAGAGCTATTTCTGTAGGGGGTTGTCACTAATAAAATGCCTTTCTATATGTCGGGTTATTTTTCACCCAACAGTGCACTGGTGCAATTGACACTCTACAGACGTCATGCCCAATGGAGACCATCACTGTCTTAAAACCGCAAATCTAAGGCAGCCCATGTTGGCAGGGATACCACAAGGAGGAGAATTAATTGCCTAGCCTCCCTCAACTTCCTTTGCCATGCCATGCCATGCCAGGCTGCTGCTGCATACCCCATATAATCATCTTCTAGAGAAGTATCTCACTTTGTCAGTTTCACTTTACTTCCTGATCTGCTTTGCTGAAGAACCCTCAAAACTGAGAAGAAACGGAAAGGGCTAGGGGGAGGATTTCTATGACATTTCACATTTTCTCTGCGACCTCCCTTTGAACCCATAAGCAAGTTCAAATATGTTTATAAGTAACCTGGCGTTTTTCACCACTCATAAACATGCTCAAACCCGCCCATAAACTCAAACATCGGTTGCTGAAATAGATAGGCTGTGCTTACGGCGTTTCTCTGAAAAAAAGTGTCCATCTTCTATTTCTCTGGCAACTGACTGTTTGGCAGAATGGGATGGCTTTCTCCTGATGAGGGGGACACTCTTGAATCAGTGGCAATAGACCAGCTGCTATTTTTATTTTCCCCAACTTCATCTGCAGCCCATATGCACGTCTGGCAACCTACACATGAAGGAAACCTCCTTGCTTGACAAGCTTGGAAGCAAAAATGTCAGATGTGAAGTAGGCATACCGGGCTAGGCTGTGTTCCACAATTTACTGTTGTGTGTTTGGTAGAAGAAAAATTCCCGAGTTTATCTATGGAATGCAGTCCATGCACATCTAAAAACCCCAAGTTGCAACAAGCTACAGCATACCTTTTCAATTCATACCCAATTCCATTAGTCAACAAGGATCTTCAGGAATTAAAGGTTGTGGATTGCTACCCTACTTGGTACAAGTCATAGTTCTCTGCATTTTTAACTGATCTGTCTACATGGAATTCCAAATGGTCTAAAATAGACACAATTCCCCCAAATAATGAATTGAAATAATGCAAAATTTGGATAGTTTCTCAAACCATTTACATTGTTGTTCTTTAATGATTAACGTAAATACTTTTTAAATTGTTGTTATATGTTGCCGAGTTGCTCCCAAATTATGGCAACCCCATGAATAAGTGATCTCAAAACAAAACAAAGCAAAACTGGAGTTTCCAGTGAAATTTGAACCCTAGTCTCTTGAGTCCCAGTCTGTTACTCTGTTCACTACACTACATAAGGTAACCCATCATTTAACAGTGACTAGAAAATGTTAAGGCAATTACAGATTGATTCATCTAGGTTAGGCCCATATCTGTTTAATAGTTGAATCTCCCTTCCTGATCAACCAGAGAAAGCGGCTTTGAAGGACATATGTACAACACTATACAGTTTATGACAGCTTGGGTTCAGCAGGTATTAGTGGCTTAATGATACAACAGGATCTTGAGTAGCTAGCTACTTTCCAATCTCTAAGAAAGTGGTCTGCTTTCTGTTGACTTGAGTTTTGTAGATGTTATCTATGCAGACCATTACTTAATTATCTCTAGAAGTTCCAAGACAGCACAATGTCAGTGCCAAAGACCATCCATTCATATTTTCACTTGATTCTGTTTGGGAGCCCTCTATAACCGCACTCCTAAAATCTGGTCTGGGGAACAGACATTTTCCCTTTCATTTCAAATGTTCGCTATTGGCGCATGGCTCTGCTTGAAGATTATATGCATTGGTATTGTTGCTGAATTTTTTCCCAGATCCTGATTAATAAAAGTGCCTTTTTATGCAATCTGTTTCTGTTGGTTCCCGTTTTACAAAGACTACTTCCATAAAAATTAGAAGTCTGAGACTGTAGTCCTGCTAAGCACTTACACAATGGAGCAAGTCCCACTTAACTTAGTGAATGTCATGCTTGGGATTGTGCTTTAGGAGGAATCCCTAACCTGTGTACTGAACAAGCATAGTTTTTTATTACTATGTATTACAAGTATTTGTATGCTGCCTTTCAAGATGGAAATCCTTATTTGAAACCCATTTCATCCTCTCTAGTGGACTTCAGTTTATGTACACAGCAAAGGTGTGCAGGTTACCTGAGTGGGCAGAAGATCTAGAAATTACAGAGGAGATCTTTCTTTCTGCTGCAATTAGTCTCAATACAATGTTATGTTGTGCTTGATGGCATATTTGAGTATTGTGGGCACTGTTCCCCTGAGAAAGTACAACAAATTTGGCCAGATTGTCCTTTCCAAGCAGGGAAAAATGGAGAGAAGCTAATAGATTTATATAGGAAGAGGCCATTCTTTGAAAGAAAATCTAACACCCATTAGGGAGTTCTGCCAGAATACCAAACTAGTGAGTAATATTGGATGCACAGCCTTCTACTGAAAAGGAGGCCAAGGAAACCCAGTGTAATTTTTGGATAAACAAAACCAAATGTTTTCGATTAACTATGCCATTATCAATAATGTGGCTTATACAGACAAGACATCACAGCCAATAAATTGAAATAGAATATCAAGTTATGAATTGTATAGATCACACGTGTTCTGTATGATGTTTCTCTTTTCTTCCTGCTGCTCCGGTCTTTTTTTTTTTAATTTTTTTTTGGTTCCTTTTCTAGTTGAAAAGAGATTGCCGTGTTAGTCTGTGCTAGCATAGCAGGCCAAAAGAAAAAAGAAAAAAAGAAAAGAAAAAGAAAAAATTAAGATGGTAAAAATGTTGTGGCATCTTGAAGACTAACTGCTACATTTCAGTATGGGCTTGCGTGAACAGGTCCGAGGTCTGAAGAAGTAGACTTGTCCACGAAAGCTCACAGTAAAATATAGTGATCTTTAAGGTACCACAACATTTTTGTTTTCTTTATTATTTTTATTTTGTTTTAGGCCTTGTTCCTTTTGGTCTTTCCCTCTCTTTCTCTCTCTCTCTCTCTCTCTCTGCTCTGGTGCCCCATTATGTAAGTCTCCCTCTTTTCATTGTAACTTCCCATCCCTGTCACCAAACAGCATCACCTACTAATACTGCTCCTGCCCTTCAAATCGTTTGGATGATTTAGGAGCAGAGGGAAGCATGATGGGCGGGGGAGTGCTCCCCACGAGCCTTGTGAATAAATGAATGTTGTGGGTTTGTCTGTGCAAATTTTGTTACTGTGGTAGATTAGGACTGTCTGCTACCTAGTGACTAAAGATGGCACTGCAAGCTACAAATGTGTTGTATTTAAGTAACATTGATCAAGCCAGTTATAATGAAAATAACCCCCAGGTGCGCACCCCTCGGGTCCCTTTAGTATCCATGGCTCAAATGGCTAGGCTTCATGGTCACGGACTGCGCTGGAGACAGGCAGAGGCTCACTCTCTTTCTTCTTTTGTAAGCAGTAGCTTTTTAGTCCAAAAACTTGAACCCCTCTATCGAAGTATCTTCAGCTTCACTTCATTTAAAGTCTAAGTACGTATAACTTGTCATAGCAGAGCAATTTTATTCGTTCAGTACAACAACAGTGTAATTAATATAGAATGGAATTCTTGATAATGAACTAATCTTTTTAATCTCAAATTTTGATTTTTTAAAAAATCTGAAAATATAGAATTGGAACCAGACTTATGCTTCATGGAGAGGCTGTAATTTTTCCCTTATTTTTCTTTCCATTCAGGGCCTCTTTGCCCCACCAAAACAGCATGCGAACGGAGGGGGAGTTTACTGACAGCTCCTCCATGGGAAAAGGGGAAACAGGGAGAAATACCAGCTCACTCCCTTCATCTGGTGTAAGGGTGACCAATGTGTGAAGGCTTGAGGGGCATTTTCCCCTCACCTCTACTGAGCCACCCCAAACGCCTCTGCAGACCCATCCTTTGTTACAAATAGGAAGGGAATAGATGGTGACTCTCAGCTTGTAAAATATTATCCAGGGGGCAAAATTATTTAAATGGCAACTTGTGTGCCCCATAGGGAGAATGACTTGTAATTTTACATCTACATTTATGTACTTGGATAATGGGAATGTCCAGGGACTGCTAGAGAGACACATGTAGTTCACGACCTATATTTTGCCACCCCTCATTAACTGGGAGGTGTCTTCTGGAGTCTCCTTTCCTCAGCAAATCGGGAGAGCCCTTCTGCTCACAAAAGGGCATGATGTGATTCCAGCCCAGTGTTGTCATTACACTGAAGTGCAACATTCTCTAGATCCCTGTGGCTAATCATAATACAATCAATTATCAGTTATGATAATTAGTAAATATCTGATTATATTAACAGAAACATTGACAGCAAATCCTTGTACTTACACTGTCTTTTGTTTTGTTTGTTTTTGCTGTTTCGTGTTCTTTGAGAGCGATTGGGAGGGGATCCCCCCATAATTATACAGGAGACTTTAAAATGTCAGAAACCAGAAATAACCCAAAAGCTGGAGTTTAACTTTCATCACGATGTGTGGAAGTAAGAGAATATTTTATACACTATCCCCCGGGCAAAGACATAGAGTATGGAGTAAGGATATTTTTTTTTTAAAAAAGGACTACAAATCTCATAATTTTCCATTCTGGTAGTGATACCTACCTTACAGACACCTGAATGTGGCTCACCTGGGAAAGGGACCTAAACTGGAAGGCTTTAAGGCTTATCTAGGCCTAGCTCTGCCTAGGTTCTTGTTCAGAAATTAACTGCTGAATTGTGGCAATTGCAGTGGGAAGAAATCCAAAAAAGCCCATGCCTCCTTACCACTACACAGTCTAAACTCTGAACTGGAACATAGTTTGAAGCCATACTTTTTTTTACTACAAATCCCAGAATTCTGCAACCAGCCCAGCCTGTGGCCATATAAACTGTGGTATTCTGCGAGTTCTAATCCTCTTTTCCTCTTTTTTGTTAAAAAAGTATCATTTCTAAACCAGGATGAGGTGTGCCCCTCGCCAAGGTAAAGTCTGAGTACGATAATTTCACCAATATTAACAACAAAAAGAGAAGCAATAAAAGAAGTAGGAACCAACTAACTAGTATCTCAACCTGTTGAAAAAGCTTCTGTCCTTTATGTGGGTGTATTTTTGGCCTTCATTATGGCCAGTGTTCTAGTCTTAGAGAATCAGAAATACTTGATGGATTTTCTTTTGTTTTATCTGAACTTCGACTCACTCACTGGTATACTCACTGGTATACAGTCCTTCTCAGGTCAGAAATGGACATTAGAAGTAGAACATAATCAGAGCTGAAGGCACTATTAACATTATTGTTTTGAATTGTTTTAACTGTTTTAACTGTTTTAGTTTTATCATATTTAATGGAACCCGCCCTGAGTAGACTCTGTCTAAAAGGGCGGGATAGAAATCTAATAATAAATAATAAATAAATAAATAAATAAATAAATAAATAAATAAATAAAAGGCACACTAATGGTTGGAAAGATGTGGTTGAAGCAGCTTTTCCTGTTTGTGACAACAGAGTTAAAAAAAAATCCATACTTAAGTCCTGAAGACCAATCACCAAACAAGTGAGAGAAGTTTGTACTATGACACTCAGATGCTCACATTAGTTCAGAATTTCCCTCTTCCAGTCATGGTCTGTCCCTAATGTCTGTTTCTTGTCTCAGAGTTGTGTCTCCTTTTTCTTACTACTGCACTTTTGGTGGCAGCCATTCTAAGGTGGATCAAGCTACTTATCTCCAAGAAAATTGTTAGCATCACCCAGTCGATGTACTTAGCTTCCACATGTCTGGAGTAATACCTAATTGTAAGTCAGTAGGTCAGCTATTATCACATTACATTTGGTATGGTTGTTTGTGGATTAATTCAAACTGGGGCAGTGACAGTGCCTGTGAAATGCACTAAAATATTTTTAATGTTTATAGAAACACGGCGTGTATGTGGCAAAACAGATATAAACGATACCTGCTTTATTTAATCATAGCAATGCTCTTTTAGCTTATTTACATAATTCATTGCATGTGTGTGTGCTCAGGCCACACCTGCATTTCTGTCCATGGATACTAAATAGTGGGAGTGAACACGCCATATGATCTAAGCCATTACAGGCATTGATGGTCGTAAATCTCATTGCTATAATGGCTGAGGTCATGATTGTTGCAAACACCAATGGCAACTGAACTGCTCATGCTGATGACAAATGGGAAAACTCCCAAGTCGGAACACAAACTGAGCTGATCCTGAATGGGATACTAGCCACTGTATGATTCCTATCATTGTAGCCATACATAGAAGAGATCCACTGAAATTCATCAAATTCATCACATGTTTACTCCATTTAATTAGTGCTCTCAAGTCACTTCTGAATTGTGGTGACCCTAAATGGTTTTTGAAGTATGTGAGATGTTCATGGAGTGGTTTACCACTGCCGCCACCACCACCCCAAGTGAAATTATTCACTTAGGATAATTACCTTTCTGTGACCAAGAGGGGTTTTGAACCAAGGTCTCCTGAGTCCTACTAGTCCAACAGTCTATCCACTACCCCACACTGGCTCTCATCTTTACATCCCTTCTTTACTCCGGGGGATTGAACACGGGCTGCATGGAGACCCCAAGAAGCTTTCCAGCCAGACATGGAGCAGATTTACCTCAACTTACGCTAATAAAGCCATTACATCTGCGTGCCTTCAGAAATGCTCTGAATATAGAAGAAATGAAAGAGAGAGCAAGAACAAGGAAGAGGTGATGTGGAATAGTGGGCAATTTCCTGGGCAGTTCAAATGTTTGTGGTCCATTCTTCCCTGTGCTGTTACAGATTTGAGCTTACTTATTTGATGTTGGGATCACCCATATGAACACCTTGCGCATGATAAAGTGAGTGCCCACTCTGATACCTACATTTATGGTGTGGTGTTATTTTGACAGGGAGGCCCTTTTGAGCAGGCAGTTCCCAGTGTGAAATCTGAGGTAGTCTCGTAGTTTTTGAGAAAGGCTGCCATATGTCAGCAAGTGACTATTTAAAGGGCCCCTTATTATTGTCATGACATGAATGAAAACTGAGAATTATGATCTGTCTCTATGTGTTTGTTTGTTTGTTTGTTTCCTTTCCTCATTCATTTCCCTCCTGCTTTGGGCAGGTTTTAATGACCAGCACTTTGGTGCCTAACAAAGGATTTTCACAATTTCTGGGTAGCCTAATTATATTCTGTGGCATTCAAACAAAATAGTAGAGTCTAGTGCACTAACTCCCCCAGCCCCCACGAAGGATTCTAGCTGCATAGAGCTTGTGTCAGCAAATGAGGCAAAAGAACACCCATCTATTTCTAGTGAGCAATCAGCATAAGAGTTGCTATAACGGGCAATTACCTTAACTGGCTGCATAAAGTAGCAACTGATCAGCCCAGTGTACCAGATGCATATGATTCCATTCCAATGAAGAACAGCCATGATCTTGCTGTACTAATTCTTAGGAGAAACTTTTTTTATTATTATTAAATGTTAAAAATTATTTAAAAACTCACTTAAAAAGCAAAGATAAACATAGATGGGAAGTGGTCTAATGACAACATTGGTTGGACAATATAGAGTAGATGACTTAGTGTGGTCTTCCCCGATATGGGGTCTACCAGTTGTTAGGGACTAGAGCTCCCGTTGGTCCCTGACCATTTGTCTTGCTGGCTGTAGGAAACCAAACCATGTAGAGAGAGATGTAGGGTAGAGAGACATGGGGAAGACTATCTTAGGATTCGTTCTTTTACGCAACTGGATTCTTGCACAGAGCCCTTTCCATTTGGTTGTCTCCCTTTTATGTTGCAGGAGATGCAAAGTTAAATACTTTTACAGTTTAAGAATAATTCCTTCTCAAAGTTCAGTAAAGGATATGAGCATCTGATTACATTAAGGCAAATGCATATTTCTTCCTCTTACACTATTTATCCCTCTGGCCAACACAAATCTTTCAGTGCTATGCTGCCTGAGACATCAGATATGCAAACAAAGCCATATTACCAAACAAAAGCAAGCTAATTTCTCAAATGCAAACTGAAGCAAACTCTTAAACAGCCTTTTCCTCTTAAAGCCACATTGCTTCCAAATAAAATTTTAAAAATCAGCATTGTACCTAGTGTAGAGCCTTAATTCTCCAGCTTGTTGCTTTACTCTGCAGTTCATAATGGAATAGTAAGCATTTGCAGTTCATCCAGGAAGAAGAAGAAATTATTCATTTTGGATTACTACCTTTGCCATAGAGTGGACACCTCACAACAGTCAACACAACCAGTCTGTGAAATCTGTGCAAATTGGGAGAATTCTACAATGTGAAGCTAAACGAGTATTACTGTTTCTCTTGTGGTTTTGCCTTCCTTGACTAACCTTTTTTTAAGAAATAGCCAATGCATGCACTAAAACTCAGGACTGTGGCATGAAGGAATGGGAGCATTAACTCTTTGTACCCACTGTGCTCCCAATCAGTAACCCATGTTTGTTGTTCACAAGGGGAAAAATCTTTTTCGTTTCAAGCTGTGAAACAGCTACATCTTAACTGCCCAAATCCTCTCACGTGGTTATGGTGGCATAACACCAACAGTATAATTGTTGAAGGAGAATTGCCTCAAGAAATCACTGTAGACGTTACCTGTTGCTTGCAGAGTCATATGATGCGAGACACACCACACATAGTCTACTCAGTACAAGTAGAAATGATCTACGAGGCAGTTTTCTTCCAAACATTATGTCATTAGCATTATGTCAGTTTAACTATACAAGAGGATTCTGGACAATCCATTTTTCTTTTTCTAATTTGCCATGTTTCAGTCATGGCAATACGATTCCAATCCTAAGATTTTTTTTGTCTCTTGTTTATCTGATGTGATTTCTTTTTGCCTGTTCCAGTGTCACCTTTACTTCCATTAATTTTTCATTTTTCAGCCTCCAGGAAACTTCTTCCTGATTCTGGCATGTTTCCCTAACACTCCCTGGTGAGCACATTGAGACAAGGAAATCATTTAGCTTTGCAGTAATCTTTCCCTTGCCTGTCACCAATTTCCCACTCACAATCACATGAGGACACTGCAGGCACCATCTGAGACTTTCTGATTTTTAGCTATGTGCAAACACTATCAGAATATGTCCTTTGCTTACCACACTATATTGTTTTATGGCTTTATGGCTTGTCATTGCTGAAGAAAACACAGGTTTAGCATTGGCCGTTGTAAGCGAATCAGCATTCACGGTGTTCTGCAGGTATTGCAATGTACATAATGGTTTTGTGTGCTGATAATTTTGGCATAAATAATTTACTTGTTCTCAAGGCTTCCTTTTGCAAAGAACATCTAATACCACACTGATCAAATTGAAAACCATTTGTGCCTGTTCCTGGAACACACAACTGATCATCTTCTCTTCTGTGAATTGATGCAGGGTATTAATATGCAAAATCATAGCATCATTGAGTTGGAAAGGGCCTATAAGGCTCCCTGCTCAGTGCAGGAATCCAAATCAAAGTAGATCTGACAGATGGTTTTCTAACTTTCTCTTGAATGCCTCCAGCGTTGGAGCACTCACCCATTGTCATAATGCTTAGAACACTGGGAAGGTGTAGCTACATTTTCATTGAGGTTTACAACTTCTGAGACTCATCTGCAAGGAAATGAAGGCCCTGTTCAGGCAATCAGGAATCTAAGCATGGACACAAGGATGTGTCCACAAGAATCTAACCCTACTTTCTTCATGTTGTCTTCTCCATATTGAATGCGAAGGTCTGAAGAGATATTCTGACTGCATTTGGCTGAAAGTAGTGACATTTAGATCTCTCTGTTATCACTTATTAAATTTATCCACTGCCTTGTGCCAATGAATGCGGGAAGTTTAAAGATGAGGTTAAAGCTTTCATTCCATATGAGAACAACATAAAAAGCTGAAACTTAGTCCATGAACCAGATATGGGAGCAAAGCGTGTAACGAACAATTGTCCTTTATGGAAAAAGATGTCTTGAATTATTGAGGCATGCTGTCAAAAAAACACGGGCAGTTCATCTGATCTTGTTTTTTCTACAGTGGAAATAGAAATATTGCATTAAGTTCTTGTATTTTGTATTTAAAAACGTCTGTGTTGTGCTGAATATATGGTTTTCTGCACACAATAAACTTTATATATATTTTTAATAAAAATCCTCAAATATGAAATACACACAAAATAAAAGAAGTAAATATTTACATTTGCAATTGCAACTCTCACCAGGTGCTATATCTCCATTCCCACTCCATGGTGTCTAAAGCTTATCCTACACTCTCTGTTTTGGGGAATGGCCCAGTGTTTTGAGTTCTTGTGATTCAATCAAAATAGGAGAACTGCAAGTTTTGACAAATGTTTTAATTGCAGCCACTATAGTCAGCAGCAGAGCAGAGACCAGTGCAAACAAACGGTTTTTCAGTGTTTCAACACTGAGTTGGGTTGTTGAAGTATTAGGAGTATACCTGTTGTTCGTATTTTCTGAAAATAATTCTGGGAGTAATTTAAGCCCTTCCTTTCTTCTTTACATTACATTTAATATTAGCAGGTTTCTCACTTTTGTTTGTGGGAAATTTGTTTGCTTTTCTTTCCATTAGAGCCGTTATTTTATCACTGCAAGTGTGAGTGGTTTTTAAGAACAAAATTCTCCTTTTATTGTTATATCCACGACTCTTCCTGAAATAGATTGTTTTTGGCCTTCCTTCAGCATCAGCTTTCTGTTTACCTTTGAATCTGTGTTTTACCTATACCTTGCATTAAAATTGATGGCAGAAACACGAGTAATTGTTTAAGTCCTTATATACATTACTCTTCTGCTACATCTTTGAAACAGTGGCTGAATATCTGACGAGAACTGTGATAGAGATGTGCCATATCTGTTGCAATGTCCCTCACAGACCAAAGTCTTTGCATGGAAAAGCAGGATGATGAATATGATTGTAGGCCACAACCCACAAATATAGCACTGAAATGCGAAAGTACTGATATCTGCTTTCTAGAGGTGTGCTTGGATTTTGGATACCATGCAGCTGAGAAACCTCCCCAATGTTCCCTCTGTTTCTCGGTAGGATAATTTGAAACTAATCATACTGTGCCACAAAGCCCGTGGCCCTAAATTTGTCTGAAGTTTCCTAGGTCCTGGTTAGCTGTGCCTGGAACATTGGGAGACAAGTTAACTGCATTAGTCCAAGATGGTGTCTTTACAAGCTGTGTCCCATTGGTTTCTCCAGACTGATTAGCCAAAATCCCATTGTTCAGTTGTCCTGGTGTTTGTGCGATAGTGTAAATTACAGGACACAGTGCTGCTAGTTGGCAAGTCACTGCTGATACCCCTCATCAAATTCCAAACACGTGAGTTGATGCGAGATGAGAGATTCAAGCAGCAAGTTGTTAACTAGTGGCACTTAACTCTGCAACTTATGGCATGGCACACAAATTGGAATAGCTAATCAATAAAATTCTGGCCATTATCTCATGGCTTTTTCATTTTTTCTGTTCTCAAGGCAGAGTAGATTTGTAGCAACTGTAAACATAAATCAGACAATTTATTATTGTATATGTTTACTTTGAGGGTTGGTGTTTAAAATGTCCTGCCACATAATGGCAGACCAGAATTTAACTTTGTCGAAGTCCCTTTATGGAAGCAAGTGCAAAAGCTTTTACAGAAGAAATGGGGGACGTTTGATAGCATAGCAGCTGTAGCTTTTCCTACCTGGCTTTGAAAATTGCTTGATTCTCTTCTAGCAGCAAGTTGAGATCCAGACCACATTAATGATTTAAGCACCCATTATCTTTCCAATTTATCTAATACCTGTTAGCTGTGCTTATTTATATAGGCAAGCATGGTCCAAATTTGTACATAAACCATAGTTTATTTGTCAGACTAACTGCAGTCATAGAAGCTGCTGGAGATGCCTCCACATTTGAGGTGTGGCTAGTGCTATGCTGTGGGATAAACAATATATGGCTTCCGTGTGTCAGGGTTAAGGGTGAGCACTTTCAGTTCACTACTGACTTGAGCCCTGGACCCTTGTTTTGTTTTAAGTACTATTCCTTTCCCGAAAAAAGTGCCAATTCCCAGAAGACCTCAATTTGCTAAGGCATTGTAGGTATGGCATTTTTAGTTTATTTATTTCTCACACTGGAACAGTTGTGGCACCTGTGTAACAAAACGCTAACAAGTTTTGGTTTCAAGTGACAACAACAATCAGGGTAAGAGATGTTGAACTTCCAGATTCAGAATATGTAATACAGGTATTTCCAACTGGTGTTAAAGCTTCAAGGGAGTGGCTTTAGTGAGTACATTCTATGGGTACTTTGTGGAGCTTCGGAACTTAGCTGTCTTATTGTTGGGAATGTGGGAAAAGGAGGAGAGGCAGAGAAGAGAGAGGAGAAAGAAATGTGGAGGCATGCAATAGCAAATTATTTTCAAAAAATAATTAGAGGAAGATCCGATGTGTAAACTAAGCGGAAAAGAACAGAGGTAGGAATCCACGAGAAAAGGTTCGATAAAAGACAAAAACATGAAAGGTGAGGATAAGGGTTTAAAGGCAGTGTATAATGAAAGACAAGGACAGCAGGAGGCACCGAAAGATGGAGAAGCTTTCTTTGGCTGGAAGATCTTGTCTCCTCTCAGCTGCTGACAGGAATTGCTGGCTTTCAGAACAGCTGATCACAGGAACTAGCAGGGGATACTTAGATCACCTCCTCTGAAGTGGGAAGATGAAATTGGAGTCATACATTCTCATGGGGTGTTGGGAAACGGAAACAGGAGGGTCTTCTCTCTCAATATCTGAACAACCCTTGTTTTATTTTTCAAACTTGACAATGACTGAGAATTCCCCACCTCCTCTTTTTTGCTATGACAGAAAAGTAGGGTGTTCTTGTGGAATTGCCAGATATTCAGTGGAGGTTGTGGGGATGGAGGAAACAAGCAAAAAAAAAAAAAAAAAAAAAAAAAAAAGGGAGGAGCAGTAATCAAAACCCAGCTGCAAGATCATTTCCTTAGCTGCCTCCCTCTGCTTCAGCACCATCTCTTCTGGCATGACAGAGCTCCTTCTTGAACTGAGATTTCCCTCCCATCCTACCTACACCACCCATTGACATGAGACCCTTTTCAGCCTTGTTGTACTGCTAAGGGATGCACTTGAACTCATTTCACTCAAGCAGAAATTAGACACGTTCTCCTGATCAAAATTTGTATATAAAACAGTACATTCAGGATGTAATAAATGGAGATGGGCACAAAGTGCTTCATCGTACTTCGTCAAAATTCGTTGTGCTTTGTCGCGCTTTGTCAAAATTTGTGTGCACGGCACTACAGGTGCCATGTGTTCCCTCCCCCCACCCCCTAGTTGGCTGCCCCACTCACAATCCAGTGAGCGTCACCCTGGTCCTCCTTCTCGGGTGGCCACCCAGTCTGGGCAGGAGTTCGAGCTTCCCTTCCCCACCTCCTCTGGCAGCCGACCACTCAAGAATCAAGCATCCCTGCCCTGCCTCCTAGTCTGAGTGTTCGGCTGCCAGAGGAGGTAAGGAAGGGAAGCCCAAGCTCCTGCCCGGACTGGGCAGCCTCCCGAGAAGGAGTTCCCAAGTGGTGCACACTGGATTGTCAGTGGGGAAGCCAGCTGGGGTGGGGTGGATTTTGTTAAAGTGCAACGAAGCGCTTCATGCCCATCTCTAGCACTAAATGTAGAACTAGTTTTTCTAAAAAATGCAGTCATCAGAAGATTAGTTAATCAAAACTCCAATTGATCCATCTATTAGGAATCAATTTTATTCATTGGTGCTAACAGTAAACGTTGATGATATGGTTAATTTGGTTGTGTCATGTTACTGGAATGAGCAATGATTTTTTAAATTTATAATGTATTCTTTGGTTACATTTATATAATCTCAAAGCAGTGTACATGACTCTCCTCCTTGCCACTTTTTCTTCACAACATTACTATGAGGTTGGCCTGGGGAAAAGATTGTGACTGGCCTGTGGTGTCCCAGTGAGTTTCATGCTTTGTGGGGAAGTGAACCTGGACTTCTCAAGTCCCAGTCCAAATCTCCAACCATTCAACTTGATTTGTCATTATAACAGTGGTTGAAATCCTGTAGCTCAACATAGTAAGTCTCACTAGCCCCATTGAATCAGCATAGATGTAACATGAAGAATCGATATGAAGGAACCTCCTCAAACCTGTTACACTTCAGATTTATAATACATGAGAAAATGTATCAAAACCAAGGTAAAAAAAATAGGTTCCAGATTTACTTCATGAAAGGATCAATGGTTGAAGCCAGGCCCTTTCTCATCAGCAGTGAAAATGAAGGAAAAAGAAGAAAAAATAAAGACAGATCCCTCATTGTGAGTAGAACTCTGTTTTCAATGGCACCGGGGCAAAGACTGGAGGCCAGGTAGTACTACTGCCTGCTCTGCAATCCACCACCCGAAACAGCTGGCTTCCCATCACCTCATGTTAAGGCAGGCCCTCAGACGTCTTGGGAGTCGGAGTGAAACGGCTGCGTCCTTGCTCAGTTGTACACAGGCAAGTTCTGCTACGATTGACAGTGTTGTATGAGACCACGTCAACATGAGCAGAACTGAGACTGTCGTGTTTGGACGAGTTCTCGGTGGGATTACCCTTTCTTTTCTTTTCTTTTAATAAACAAATGCAGTTTTGATTGGGTGTTGGATTGTTTGTGGTTTTCCCCACTCAAATTCAGGAAAGAATACTGCTGGGTGAGGAGCTACAGTGCATCATGAATATGAATTCTCAGCTTCCTTTTCTTTGATGTCCTCTAAAATAATGTCCTGCTGAGATTGCCTGATGGTTCCAGAGACTGGCTCCCTGCTGCATATCCTGGCTGGGAAATAAAATATTTTCTGTTCTCTTTGGAAAGCAAGGCAGAGAATATACTTTGTTGACTACCACAGTTATATATAGCCATGTGTTTTATAGCCTGATAATAGGGTTTTTTCCCCCCTCTCTTCTGATAGACTTCCCTCATTCCACTCAAGGCAAAGGTGAATATCTGAGTATTCCTCTGAATATCTGGGCACGATGCCATTGTAGCAGAAAATGTATTCCACGACTGCATGTGGTTAATATCCTCCATGACCCAGATACTTGCACCCGAAGTTGCTGAATGTATTTCCCAGTAGAACCATCACGGGCTATGGATGAGCCTAAATTGCTTAATGAAAATCACTGATATAGAATGCAGACCCACAGCGTAATTTCAGTCCTGCCTAATCCCGAAGAAGAGCACTGAGGCTAAAACTGTAGACCCACTTTTTTGAAGACCCTAACTGTGCCCCCATTCAAGTTCCTCGGAAGCATGCAGGGTTGCCACTGGGTTCATGCCCAACAGTACTGTTCAGGCAGAAGAACTATTAGTGAGAGCCAGCTTTGTGTCAGAGTTGCTATGTGGCTCCTGCAAGGTCTGCTCTTACATTAACATTTCCTGCATGGAAGCACTGATTCTCACAACTGGGGCATCTCCATATGGGTGCTGCCATGCCACAGGCTTTTTTCAAGGCAGCTGTTACAAGTTGGAATACCAGCCTCTGCCCACTGTAGAAGATTCTTGGAGAATGCTAATGGCTGGATTACTGGTTATTCTAGTAGACATCACTTGGGATTACAAAAACCTATCCATAGCATTCCACAGCAAAGGTAAAGGTTCCCCTTGACATTTAGCCCAATCGTGTCCGACTCTAAGGTGCGGTGCTCATCCCCGTTTCCAAGCCATAGAGCCAGCGTTTGTCCGTAGACAGTTTCCGTGGTCACGTGGCCATTGCGACTAGACACGGAACGCCATTACCTTCCCACCGTGGTGGTACCTATTTATCTACTTGCATTTTTACATGCTTTCGAACTGCTAGGTTGGCAGGAGCTGGGACAAGCGACAGGAGCTCACTCTGTCGCGTGGATTCGATCTTATGACTGCTGGTCTTCCGACCTTGCAGCACAGAGGCTTCTGCGGTTTAACCCGCAGCACCACCACGTCCCACAGCAAAGAAGCTGAACTAATCATAGGAGTAGTTGAATAGGGTGGCCATTCTGTTATGGAACATTTACTAATTTTAAAAAAGCAACACCACCAGGAAGCTATGAGTAAGAATAAATTGACAGTTTCATGGTAGGAAATAAGAAGTGAAGCCTGTACTGGATCCTAGGCTATTTCATTGGTGCATAGACAATTATTTGAATATTCCATATTAAAGGAGCAAATAGGTAGTGAAATAATACATGAAATTTATTGTCATCAACATGTTACACAAAGGGGCTGCAAATTTTAATTTCACAGAATCACCAGTAAGTTCTGAACTGTCTGTTACTATGCAGAACAGAAGTCTGGGTTTTGAGGGACTCATCTGGATGGAAGGGTTCCTTATGCCCATGACACATATATGATCCAATGAAACTTCCCACTGGCTGAATGGGAAGAAAATGAACTTTATCAATTCTGCCCTCCCCCTTACAGTCTCCCAAGTTCTTTGAAAATTTGCCATGAAAAGTTCAGGACCCTTTTATTTATTTATTTATTTATTTAACTTATATGCCACCCACTCTACCCAAAGGTCTCTGGGCGGCTTACAACAATTAAAATACAATAAAAAGATAAAACAATTAAAATACAATTAAAATATATACTCTAAAAATTGCCATCAGGACCCACAGTTGATATTATTTCAATTAAAAGCCTTCTGGAACAGGAAGGTTTTGACCTGGCGCCGAAATGTCATCAGCGTCGGCACCAGACGAATCTCAATTGGGAGGGCGTTCCATAGTCTGGGGGCAGCTGCCGAAAAGGCCCTTTGTCTACAAGCCTTACCTCTTACCTCCTTGAGGGACGGCTCTTTCAAAAGGGCCCCCTGGCTAGATCTTAACTGCCGGGTAGGTTCATATGATAGGAGGCGGTCCTTCAGGTATCCAGGGCCCAAGCCGTTTAAGAAGGTGTGGTCGGTGGCTGCAAAATGAAGGGTTTTTGTTTTTTCAAAACATGACTCTTTCCACCCTTTCTGCGAGCAGGAGAGTTCTCAGTGGTATAAACACTCAGTGATGTGCTCATTGGGGAGAATAAAAGGTTGAGAACCGACCCACTGAAAATTTCAGTTCAATGTACAGGGTAATGTCTGTTAAGAATTGTCAGGAAAGAAAATGAAAATCATATAAGTACCAAATAACAATTATATAATACTTCCAACATGGCAAGCTTTAAGATACTGTGTACAGTGGTGCCTCGATTTACGACCATAATCCGTTCCAGAAGATGGACGTAACTCGAAATGGTCATAAGTCGAAGCACCATTTCCCATTGAAATGCATTGGAACGCGATTAATCCGTTCCAGCCAAAAAAAAAAAACCAATAATAATAATAATAACTAAAGCACACAGCAGCCCCATCAGAAGGCGCTGGGGCTTTTAAAAAAACACCAAAAACCAAAAATAAAGCACACAGCAGCCCCGTCAGAAGGCGCTGGGGCTTTAAAAACAAACAAACAAAAACAAAAATAAAGCACACAGCAGCCCCATCGGAAGGCGCTGGGGCTAAAAAAATAAACACACCAAAACACACACAAAAAATCACAGCACAGAAACATAACCCCCCCCCCCCAGCCCAAACCCACCCTGCAAAACCCTGTAAATGTACTTACTCAGAACCAGAAAGCAGCACCAGGCAGTCCCACGCCTCCTCCGACGCACACACTCTAACTGTTGGGGCAAAAGAGCTACAAAGAAGCTCTTCCCCGACCAACGGTTAGCCCTCTAATTTGAATTCCCCGCCTTTTTTCCCTGCCTCTTTTGATCGCAACTCGAAGCTCCGGCTGCAAGTCGAAGCAAAATTTTGCAGCCGGAGCTGGTCGCAACTCGAAATGGTCGTATGTCGGGACGGTTGTAAGTCGAGGCACCACTGTATAATTTGTGGCCTTATCACACAAAGGAGCCTCGTGGCACAGTGGTTAAACTGTAATACTGAAGTCAAAACTCTGCTCACAACCTAAGTTTGATCCCAACAGGCTCAGGTAGCCAACTCAATGTTGACTCAACTTTTCATCCTTCTGAGGTCGGTAAATTGAAGTCACTGGGAGTGGGCAGCACTGTGTAGCCTGCATAAATTAACTGTAAATGGCTCAAAGAGCACTTTAAGCACTATGGGGCAGCACACTTTGCTATTTATAATTAAGTAAAGTTTCAGCTGTGGACTGGATATAGATTTGGTTGAAATCAGTCATTACTTAAATGAAAAGGCAACCGGTTGATTTCCGTGAGAGCTAAGCACAAATAACTTGAGTCTTGGTCCAACCCATTAGCTGGAACCTTGACTTTGCTTATGCAGGCAGGAACACTTCATCAATGGAGGTTTGTCCTAAATGCTCTTCTCATTAAGAGAGAGGAATGACATTCCCTGTTTCCTTCTGTTCCAACTCAGCCTCTGAAAAATTGCTCCAGAGAGCTTTGGTTCCTCAGAACAAACAAGGGGAAGTGCCAAGGGAGGAGAAAAGAAAAGCCTCCCTCTACCAGCACATTCTTCTGTTGGGATCCTTCTGTTCTTAGCTTCCTACTTATGTACAGAAAATATGGAGTTAATTGTTTTGATATATTAGCATATGACATATTTTAAGAATTATCTGTGTTTCAAGAATTATTTAACCCTTCCTTCAGAAGTTTTTTGTTTTTGTGTTTTTATCAAGAACAAAGTGAGAAGTGACATTGACGCAACCTAATCATACTGATTCACACCTGGACCATGAAGAATAGATGTCTTTGTTCTTATTTGCTCTCAAGTGACTTTCAACTCACAATGACCCTGTGAGGGTCAAAATGTCCTTAACAGTCTCACAAGTCTCACAAACTAGAGGCTGTGGGTTCCTTTATTGGGTCAATCCATTTCATGTTAGGTCTTTCTCTTGTCCTATTGCCTCCTAGTTTTCCCAGCATTATTGTCTTTATTTTGTTTCCCAAGTTAGCCTTTTCTCTTCACTATATGTTCAAAGTACAAGAACCTCAGTTTAGTCATTTTCACTTAATTTCATTTCCAATCTACTTATTTGTCTTTCCGGCAGTCCATACTATTCACACCACTCTTTTCTAACACGGTATTTAAATAAATTCTCCCCCCTCCCCAGCTTTCTTTATTGCCCTGCTTTTGTTTACATTAATTGTAACTGGGAACACCATAGTGTGAATTACCTTGACCAACATACCGTATTTTTCCATCTATAAGACACTACTTTTTCCTAAAATCATTACCATAAAAATTTAGGGGCGTCTTTTACACGGACGTAAGATGAGATAGCTGAGGAGAGAACAAAACGGCACATACCTTGCCTCTGTAAACAGGCTTCTTTCAGCCACAAGGCTTAGTTTCCTACAGTCAGGAGACTTAGCTTCCTCCAATCACGAGCCCTATGGAACTGACGTCAGCTGATCCTGAACAAACCAGTCGGAACACACTTCCTTGGAGGTGGAGCCTGTAGGCTCAAGATTAAACAGAGACAAAATGTTTGACGTTCTGAGCTCAGAGGCTGAATCCTCAAAGCTAAGTTTTCTTAATTTTGGGGTTAGAAAATTGGGGGGGGGGCGTCTTATAAATGGGGGCGTGTTATAAATGGAAAAAATAAGGTATCCTTATATTTAAAGATCTTTTCTAGTTTCTTCGAAGCTGCTCTTCCAGGTCTTAATCTCCTTCTGATTTCTTGGCTGCAGGCTCAAGGTACAGAAAATGTTGAACAATTTAATTTTTTTCATCAACAACATTATAATTATCTAATTCCTTTGTAGTCATTTTTATTTTCTTAATGTTCAACTGAAGTCCTGCTTTTCCACTTTCTTCTTTAGTCATTTCAAGTTATTGCTGTTTTCTAGCGATAATATGATATAATTTGCATTTCTTAAGTCACTGATGTTTCTTCCACCAATTTTCATTCTTTCTTCATCTGAATGTAATTCAGCTTTTTGTATATGTTCTGCATGCAGATTGAACAGGTAGGGGGATAAAATTTACTCTTTCTGATACCTTTGCCTGTGGGGAAACATTCTGTTTCTTCATATTCTGCTCTAACAGTAGCCTGTAGTCCAGAGAATAGATTGCACATCAGGATGATCAAATGTTGCAGCAGACCCATTTCTTTTGGAAGAGTCTATAACTCTTCAAGATCCACATAGTCAAAGGCTTTGTTGTAATCTATGAAGCACAACTGATTTTCTTCTGAAATTCTTTGGTATGATCCAGTAGCCAACATGTATGTGTAATATGATCTCTAGTGTTTCTTCCTTTTCAGAATCCAGCTCAGATATTGGGCATTTTTTGGTCCTTATGTGGTAAAAGTCTTTGTTTCGAAATCTTGAGTATTACTGTTTGGCATCTCCTTTCTTTGTGATTAGAATTATTAGATTATTGACTGTTTCCCCCTCTGTGGGCCATTGCTTGTGTTTCCATATATGATGTCATATTCTTGTTAGAATTTTGATAGATTTGGTTTCTGTAGCTTGAAACAGCTCTATTGGTATCCCATCTACTCCTCTTGGTGAAGGAGTTCTTTGAACATATTATTCACTTCACTTTACAAAATTGTAGATTCTTCATCACAGGAGTCTTCTTTGAAAGTCTTTTTTTTTTTTGGCCTTGTTTTGTTTCTTTGGATTTTGCCTGATATTCTTTGAAAGAATGTGTCATGCTTGCTTCTCTTCTATATGATTTTCAAGTACATTCAATAAATATTATTTTTTAAATTCTCATCAGATAATATATTCCTCTGTTGATCTTTCAGCATGCTTAATCTTGGCTTAAATTTTTCTTTGATTTCTTTGACTTATGAAAGAGATTTCTTCATTTCCCTTTTCTGTTTGTTGCAGTGAGTATTATAACAGTTCTCTTTGTCTCTATATGTCAGTCACTGAAATACTGCATTTGGGATTCTGATGTATTTCTGTCATTTTAATGACTTTTGCTTCTTGTCTGTCATTAACAAGTTTTCAGAGTTTTATCAGGTATCCATCAAGGCTTTTCCTCTCTTTTGGCTACAAGAATATACTTGTTATATTCTTCTCTTATATTACCCTGGTTCCAATCCATGTTTCAGTCCACACTTATTCTGGTTCATGGTCAGGTGAGTTTCATAACACAAATCTGTCCTATACATAGTTTTTAAATTATTGAGCAACGTGGTTTAAATTAAAATTTGGTGCTATGGTATTCTTCATGTTCTTCAGCTTTACCATAATAATTTATATTGATCATTCATTTTCTGTAGCACAATCTGTTCCTAGTCTTGTTTTTGCAGAAAGAGTAGTCACAAAGCTCATAAAGAAATACTGAGATAAATTTTAATTCTTTTTCTAGCACAGCTCTGAGTATAAAGGAGGCAAGGGGGAAATGAACGTACACCTCTCCAAGCTTCTTGAATGAAGTATGTGATAAAGGGGTAAACGGTTTTTTTAAATAGCTTATGATTCGGAAAATGAATAAAATGTAACAAATCAATAAGCATTGTTTTCATTTTGTTTTGTGATGTTCATTTATGCAAAAATCAATTTATAGGGCATAATTTTTTCTCATAAACCTGTTGCTGCCTAACGCCTTAAGTTTCTCTACTGACTTCTTTAGCTTTTCTTCTATAGCTGACTTCTGTCGCTTCTCAAGAATAGTTCTAAGCTGGCGAAGGCATTGTCTTGTCATACCTATTGTGCAGGGTCTTATTTTTATAGAGGCACTTAGTAAATAATAAATGTTATTAAGGTTACTATATGCTTCTGTGAATCATGCAACGTATTGTTTTGCGGGTGCCATGCTGCCTTTATCCTCAGGAAGCCTTGATCCTCTGTGTGTTTGATATTTATCAGTTGAGAAGCTCCCCTTTCAAAACTAGGAGAGCTGAAAATCACATGGAGAGGTTGTTTACCTAAATATGTAAATAATTTGCAGCAAAAGCAAAAAAAGAAAGAAAGAATGCATACTTCATGAGCAGTTTAAACAGCAGCAGTGAAATGTGTGTGTCGGTGTGCCCGCATTTTCCCAGATGATGTTAATAAAGAGCACTTGGAATGCCGCAACAGATTCGGTGCCTTCTGCGCGGTTCACCGGTTTTGCTCAGAGGGACATTCCTCATCACCCTTGGCCAGCAAACGGCACAGGTGCATCTTGCAATGAATAAATTATGTGTGCCAGTGAACTAAGAACAAATGGCAAGAGGCACGCAGGACTAGAGCACTGACAGCCATCATGCCTCTTGCTGTCAGCCGAGGAGAAGGAAAAGGGCATCATCTCTCCCTCTCCAGTTCTGCCCATCTCGCGTCTTCGGTAGACCGATTCCAGGCAGCTAGAATTTTTCTCTTCTTAGAAAAGTCACATACTTCCATTCCAAGGGAGACATTACCATATTACTCCTTTCTTACAGAAGGTTGCTTTGCTTCCTTCTCCATGTCTCATTAACACTCAATTCATATTTGGAAGTTCATATAAAATAAGAAGAATCCCTTCTTTTAGGGTTCTAAAGTTGCAAAACCCTTCTTGCCCAAAAGAGTCCCTAGTACATTACCCCAATCCCCTGCTGAGGTATGTACACATACACACTCAGAGAGAGAGAGAGAGAGATGACTCACAATAAGTACTCCTGAATGTATCTATTGCAAATCAATCTCTTCTTAAAAAATTAAATGTCCATAGACATAGATACTTGTGTGTGCATTTAAAATTTTGTGTGTTTGTATGTGTATGCATATAGAAAACATTTTTTAAATTTATGTATTTATTTATTTATTTATTTACAATATAAGCTGCCTTTCTCCCCACAGGTGACCCAAGGTGGTTTACAAAATATGGGAATACCTGTAGTTGTTTACTTCCATGGATTGTTGAGAGGCCACATGATAAAAATATAAACCCTTGGTCTGGATTAGATATGGAAAATGATTGTATTGCGTACAGTAGCTATAATGAAAATCATGTTTCACGCCCCTCAGGACTTACTTGCGAGAAGAAATGTGCTTTGTATCAAGAATCCAGACTTTGTGAGTCTTGTAGGCCGGGGTCCCCAACCCCCGGTCTGCGGCCCAGTGCCGGTCTGTGGCCTGGGCCAGACTGGGCCGTGTAGACAGATCTCCCACCCACCCCCGCACCCACTCCCCCCCGCACAGCCCCTTCACGCATGTGCATGAGTGTGCGTGCCCCCCCCGCGAGCGCCTCTCCACCCACCTCTCAACAGACCTTAATCAAAAAAGCACAGATTGAGTAAAATGCATAGAAAAACAGAAGTTTTAGAGGAAATGTCCACAGAATTTCCATGTGGTAAAAAAATCCTACAAAAGGCCAAATCCAACAGTCAATTCCAAATAGAGTAGACCAATTGAATAAACAGGAGATGCAGAGTTAAAAGGAGCTGGACTCGATAATCCATTGGGTCCCTTCTAGCTCTGTAGTTCTGAGATGATGATGATGATGATGATATAAGTCCCATTGATTCAATAGGCCCATTGACTCTAGTTGGGAGTAACAAATAGATGTAGCCCAAAGTCTCACAATGTGATATGAAAGACAATAGGACAAAAGTGCAGAATTTGGGGAAACACAACAAAATTAAAACTGAGAGGTTTTTAAACATCCTAGTCTGTATTAGGTCTAATAACTCCACAGTAAGAATGTTATTAATAGTAGTTGTAACAGCAGCAGTAAATAATAGATTGGAATTGCCATTAATTCTTAAAAGTAGTGTAAGATCATTAATTCTTGCTCATGAATAATGAATAATGTGTTGTCAACAGATTACTGGAAATGTTATTTGTTTCATTTATTTTTTTTATACTATCCCCCTCTAAAAATTGTCAACTCCCCCCTCCCCAAGTTATTTTCTGCAGTAAGAAGTAAATATTATTTACTAGCTTATTGGTATAGTTACTTGGACAATTTGGAACAGAGTTAGTTCTCTGAGAAATCCTCCTATTTGAAAAGTCTAGAGTTAAAAGAAATGTTAGCTGAATTTTACATTCAACTGGTCACACCAAAGTCTGACTATCCTAGGAACGAATGTAGCTGGTGAATGAGCCGTAGCTAATGCACCCGCGGAAGCCGGGCAGAAGCACTCTGGGCCACAGGCAGTGTCTGAGCAGACAGAATTCTAAGTGACAAACCTGGTATTTTAAGGAACATGCACCCCCATCCAGAACAGGCTAATATCCTATTCCTGGACTGGTATGCTTAACAGACAGCACCACCATTTATTTTATCTAGTTTTAATTTCAGTTTCTTTACACCAATTCAGAACCACCACTGCCTTTATGGCGTTACCATGACGAGGAGGGATGGGGCTGAGGATGATCATGTACTGATGAGTCACAGAGTTTGTAACATTACTTAAAATTGTAACACATTCTATTGCTTTCTGAGGGCCACTGACAGGCAACTGAGTACCATCATCGTTACAGCTAGTAAGGTGTCGTGTTAATGCCCGTTCTTATTGCCATGGAGGGCAAGGGGGTTTACTAGCACTAATGTCAAAGTGCCACCCATGAACTGCATGCGGCCCCTGGGGGGGGGCTCTAATGCAACACTTCCGGGACCGTCAGCACACCTACCTCTCCACCATTTTAGATAGGTTTTTTCCCCATTTTTTTTCTGAAAAAGTCCCCTTGTGGGGAGGTGGGAGGCAATTTTTCCATGTTTTTGCTACCCCGACACCACTGAGCCCCCATCCTCCTCCCCAAATTGTCACTTTAAAAAAAAAAAAAAAAAAGACCATGGGAGGGAAGGCTTTTTCAATTTTTTAAAAAAGTTTTTTTAAAAGGAGGAATAAAAAGGATGGGTAGGGGTGTGGGAGCAGGTGCGGCCTTTCATGGTTTAAGTGTTAAGTGTGTGTGTGCTTAAGAGGTTTAAATATGGGGAACTCTTAACTATCAAAGAAACACAGAGCTGCGGTTCTCTGCTACGGTTGCTCTGTGCTGCCTTATTAAAGGTCTGAATAAACCTTGAAATGAACTCAAAGGCATAAATTTGATTTTCACATCCTGAATAATGTTTCAAAATTTTAAATTCTAAAAACCATATATTCATCAGTATTGTGTATGTGTATACAGAATTATATTTTGGATTGCAAATTCATGTACCACATAAAATTAATGTCAGAAACAATGGTTGGAATCCTGTTTGTGTAAGCATAATGTAAAGCTACACATAAATTTCCGAGGCCTTATGCCAAGGCAACAGAGAATCACACAATTTGATTGCACAATTGATTGCATGATTCCGATTGCAACTGTTTAAATCTTTAAAATTACATCAATGAAATCTTTTATGTATAAGGTCTACATATATTAAATATATGAAATGCATATATTACATATGCATCCCCTGGGTTTTAAATGTTATGAATTGTTTTTACCATTGCAACAATTATTAATCTATTAGCAGCTACAAAACAATTACATATTGTAGCAACTATTTAACTAATTATTAAAATGTTTAATAGTTATGGCAAAAAATTAACCTTTCATAGATGTTGAAGGAGACCTTCAAATGGGATCCATCCCATGTTCACTAGAATTTGTTATTATGATTGTTTATCATTGCTCTGCAGAAGACTGAGGAACTAACTTAGTTCTGTAGGTGGCAAAAGGACACCTTGGCCTAGGTCAAGTCTCCATTCCAGAGATGATCCAAAGCCTTGCAAGGACCATCAGCCAATGCCATGCATATTTCCCACAGCCATTGCAAACCCATCCTAATTTATAAGCCCCTAAGAGTGAACTATTTTAATTGGTACCCCACTTCTGCAGAGGCAATGAACACTTGCCAATCTAAATTCTGCTAGGTGGAGATTTGTTTTTTCACCTGGCTAGAATGTCCTTTGAAAGTGGAAGCCACCTGCAATGGGTTCTGTTTAAATCCCATTGTAAAATGCCAGCTTAAGCAGAACCATCTGATGCTGTTACCGATGTACTTGGTAAACCTCCAGATAAAGAGGATTTGGGAATAATTCATGGGACATCAACCAAGAATGCTTCCTCTCTACAAGACCTGGCTACTTGGGCATGTATTCACAGATGCCTCATTTACAATGTTGAAATGGGCATGAGTGAGAAGGTAGTATATATGATAGTTACATGGTGTATGTATATGTGTGTCCTTGCACTTATAAAATGGTGGTTCCATGGAAGCTTGAACTAAACTAGCAAGGAAAATTTGGCCACTGGAGTACTGCGTAAGTGCGGTCAATGCATGTTGTCTCTGAAGTGAAAACACTAAAGCATGACATTATCCCAAAATATGTTATTAAGCATGCTTAAGCAAGTGGATAGGACTCATTGCTAATGTTTATCGAGGAAGAGCAGCAGGGTTATAATTGGCTTTGACTTCCCTTGATGTTTGCCAGCCACTGCTTGCGGTACCCTGAGTGGGGCTAAAATCTTAAACAGTTCAGAGAAGGCAAATGAGCACCTCAGAAAGTGGTGGGCATCATTCCTGATAGGAATATGGAGCCCCTTTGTGCTCTTTGAACGTTCTAGAGATGTCAGATGATGAAAGGAAAGAGTGTAACAGTCAGGTTGTAAAGGCTTTCTTTGTCATATCCCAGTAAACACTACTGCTATTTCCATTCCATATTCTCAAACTTCCCAAAAGTTGATTCCTGGTGCTCACCTCTTTACTGACAAATCATATAAAAAGCAGTAGATATCATCCCAAGATCTGACAACCTTTCTGACGGGCCCAGTTTATTGTTCAGTGCCTTGCTAAGACCCCCTGCTATGATACACTCTGCATATGATATATTCAGGGCACCTCAAAAACTCCAGGAACATCAGATTTGAATAGGAGAAGACGGTATATCATGCATCTGAATGCCTGGAGCAATTGAAGCAGAAGTACAGAATAAAGCCCTTGCTAATGGTGCAGAATTGATCGAATGGAGTTCAGGCTTACACTTTGACAGAGATTAGGTTAGCTTCTTATTTGGGCAAACCCCAGCAGCACAGATAAGCAGTGCTTTGTGGGAAGGTTTATCATAATATTTGGAGGAGAGGTGATGGAAGTAAAGAGTCTCTCTTCAAAACTGCCATCAAATAGGAAACTCTGTCTCTTTATGAGCACATGTTGTGTGGGGTTTATTTCCTGAAATTATGTTGTGGCTGGTGGCTGATCATGGTTTGATTTTCAGCTTTTATTCTTCAGTTTACATTTCTATATCTTTAAAGCAGCAGATACCTAAGAAACGTAGAAGTTAAAATGATAAAAACTGTAATGACATCATAAATAAATGATCTTTTTTAAAAAAAGGCATGCTATACATATAGCCAGTAGAATCTGTCCATGACAAAGAGGAATGATCTCACTTGCGAAAGAAAGTAAATACAACAAGAAAAGGTATCCCACTTTCTTGGGTTGTGAAAGATAATCTGTTTAATCCATGTGATTAAATACGGAGCAGAGACTCATCTGATCTTGCTTGTTTTGGTGTGTGTGTGTGTGTGTGTGTGTGTGTGTGTGTGTGGAGAGAGAGAGAGAGAGGTTTCTTTCCCATTCAAAACAGGCTAGAGTCCGAGATGGGTTTCTTACTTGCACGTAAGCAAAAAGATGGAAGTTGTGGCAGTTAACTGATGCTAATTAATAAGGTCCTTATTGCATATCTGGTCACATGCCTAGTTGCACAGCCAGCATACAATCAGGCATATGACCAGCACCTTGTTAGCTTTAATTACCCACCAGAATTTTCATATTTTTTCTTAAATGTGCATATAAAGACGAACAGAATTCTGGCTGTTGTAAATGGCCAGCTACTGTATATTTCCTGCCCTCGGAAAAGAGGGTCAGCTATTGGAGGAAGTGATTCATTTATGATTTTTCCTTAAACTGGGCTTGGAGTGAACTCGGCTGTCAACTCTGAGTTGTTACATCATGGTGGGCTGGAAGCTGGATGGAGCTCCATAAACTACAAAAGTAATATTGCGGCAGGAGGCATTTCTGTGTGTTGAAAACAATTGCCTCCCCCCCCCCCCCCCGATTTCCTCCTGCTAAAAGAACGGAACAGATGTTGCTGAAGTTTGAGGCATATTACCTGTTTAGCTTTCAATATTCATATGGCTTAAATAACAATTCAGCCAAGCTGATGGATTGTGGCAAGAAATCAATATTAGGAAAATTAGATTCTGCTTCGGTTATTTTTAGCGTCAGAACATTTCTCTGCAGAACCAAAACCAAGGTAGCTGATGGTTTCTGGACTTGGATTTTGCCTATTTTTAAATTCATACATATTGTGCTTCTGTGTTCGTTGTGGTGTACCTTGTAAGGAGTGTGTGAAGTCCTACCAAACAATCCATGACATTCCCCTCCTTCTCCTTCATAGGCTGGGATCTTGTTTGGTCAGTTCATTTGTGCAACAGCTGTAGCACAAGAGGTTTGGTTTTTACAAGTTTAGTGCATGGAGGTATCTAGGACCTTTTTGTGCAAACGTTGAGTCAGTTATTTGCCATGGTGATATCTGCTTCCATACAGCCAAAGCTTGCTAAATTGGAAGGTCACACTGGTGGAGCTTTCTGAGCCTTAATTCCTGTTGGTTGTCATTTTGAGAATCTTGCACTGCAAAACAGCTTATGCTGAACAATGTCATACATATGATACATCCAGAGTTTCACCCAGTATCTGAGGTGATGGTGTAATAAATATATAACATGGTTGCTAGAGAAACAGTATGGATACCTTAGGGCCCACTGTCTAAGCAGACATACTATCATAAATGCAATCTAATACATGTGCACCCATGTTTCTGCAGTGGCCAGGAACACATTCGTATAGTTAAAGCCACTCTTTCCTTTGCACACAGGTCAGGTGATCTCTGATTTGGCTACAGATATGCTTATCTTAGCCAAATGCTCTTATTCTAACCTGCTCCATACATCGCTCTCTTTTAAAGGTTGGCCCACAGAGATGGAGATCTCGTATCGATAGGAGGTGGTGTCCATGACATTGTGGAATGTGTTGCCTGTGGGACAGATGCCAGGTTTCCCTCTATCTTGACCTTCAGGAAATGTATAAGATCTGAATTTTTTAAAGCAGGCCTTCAGAAACATCCTTCTCTTACAATTTTCTCGCTGTCCCATGTGATTGTATTTGTATTAGTTTGCTGTTGCCTTTCTCGTCATTTTTCTGATTTGGCTGATTTCTGTTGAGATAATTGTTTTGGTTTTGCCATCATCCTTTACTTTAGTTTAGGGTGTTTTTTATAACTAATTAGTTAGTTACTTACTTAGTTTTGAGAGCATATTTGTTTGGTGTTTTAATTCATGCTGATTACGGAATTTTGTTTATTTCTGTATAGATGTCTTGATTGTAAGCCGCCCGGATTAGTGGTTTTGCCGCTAGACAGGTGGTGAAAAAATTTACATACATACATACATACATACATACATACATACATACATACATACATACATACTGTTGGTGGGTGGGTACATGGGTGTTTTATGTGTTGTTAGTTGCCCAGAGTTGCAAAGATTTTCTTATTCAGGGAGACCTTTGGCAATCGACCCAGAAATGACTTGTTGCCAGTTAGGTGTTCTGTTGTAATTCATGCAAGTTGCATTCCACACAACTTTAAAGTGTGTCTTTCATTTAATTTCACATGTATTTGTTTTGTATTTTAATTAGACTTTTTGTTCAGCATTATTGAGAGCTAACTGGAGTCCCATTTTGGGGAGAAGGGTGGGATGTGAATTCAAAATAAATCAATATGTAATGTAGATTACGCACACTAGGAAACAAGCAGCCTCTCTGTAGCCAGCAGGCTTTCTGAGGAGAAACTCGGTCTGTTCAACAAACAGGTGTAATACCTTTTCAAAGTTTAACTCATTATGGCAATAAATGAATGTTGGGTCTAGAAACAGGAAAGGAAGACCTTCTCTCTCCCACGACGTGTGCTGTTTTTGTATACAGCCGCATGTATTAGCAAGGAACCTCACCCTGGTCAGTTGACACAGTGAAATGTCTCAACAAAATAAAGGATGAATAAGCACTTGTGAGCCTGGTGGCTGGCAGGAAGAGGTGTTGATATGACAAGAAGAAAGTTGGGGATTGTGAGCATTTCCCAACAGGGACTGGGGACACTCTCTTCCCGTGAAGGCTGTGGGTGGGTAACCTTTTGGAGTGTGTGCTACAGAGGGATGGGGTGTAAGCAAAGCCACACCATTCTCCCTCCCCTACTGTTCCATCAACAAACATGTTCACCCATATGACATTTCTGTCCCCTCCTTTGTGCAGGAATGAAGTTTGGGAAAATCCTCCCATGGGAACAAGCAGGAGACCTTTTAATTGCAGCAGGGGGGACAAATTGGGGGGATGCATCAGGGTCTAGCCTTTCCTCATCAGCTGTGATGGCCTCACCCACTGAATTTTGGGCAAAACCCTTTTCTTAGTCTCAGGAAAAATAGAAATCCCAAACTTCCCCTGTCTGCCAAGGAGATGATGATGATGATGATGATGATGATGATGATGATGATTTCTCTCACAATGTAGTTTGTGAGACAAAGGGAATTCTGTGAAGACGGAGGCTATTAATGAGCACGCTAAGAAAGATTAAGCTGCAGGGGGCAGAAAAGCCTCTCCTATTGCCAACCAAGCTCCCTCACTGCTGTTTCCTGCCTTCTGAAAGGAATATTGTGCAAGGCGGTAGAGTTCACTTCCCCCTGGGCCTAAAAGCCATAGGATGGGCCTAAAAGCAATGCCCTCTCCTTTTGTTGCTTTTCAACATAGAGACGTTGAAATCTAAAATCCCAATAGCTCGCTTGTGCCAAGTAACCCCTGATAGACCTACCCACATGTATTCTGCACATGAAGCCCAGACAAGATTCTCACAGGTCCATGTTTTTGTTTTAGTGGTACTGCATGTTTGTGCCAACCACTGTGTACTTCTGACAACTTCCTAAGATTTCACCACAGGTGACAAGAGATGGTTCATCTCCACCCATCCAGCCAGCCCACCACTGCATTAGGACTCCCACTCATTTCCACAGATCCCTAGAATCTCTAAGGAATAAATCTCTGTGGCTGTGGCCTATTTTAATATGAGATTGCATTCTGAAACACACACACACACACACACAGAGGAGACAACAAAGCAGATACTTGCATCCATATCTGTGTAAAGGGCCTTCCTGCAAGGCTCTAAAAGGTCTTCATTCCTAAATTCAAATGCATTGTGGGAGCAATTTACCAACTCGGTGCATGCAAGCCCCTTAGGATAAATCAACATGTGCAGTAAGCACATACTGGCAGGCAAGATAATTCTCTCTCCTTTTTTTTCCCTATTGGAAAAATAGCTTAGTTTGAAACGTGGGCATATGAGTGAAGATAGGAGAGAGAGAAGGAGGGAGGACCACTTCTGAGCACGTGGGTTAGCACGAATCACTTTTGGACCCAGTTGGGTTAACCTCAGGACCTAATGACAGGCTTGAAAACTGCCTTATCTTCAGGAGAACACTGCTGTAGCTTTAATGAAACACATTTGTAAATGCCTTGAATAGGTCATCGGGTGTCTGATGAAACAGTAGTCAATGTGCAGAACTTGCTTTCATATACGTATGTTGTTGACATTTGTTTTGCTTGGTACATCTAGCAATGTAGAAATTCATACGCACACTCCCCACCCAGTTCCTAGTAAAGATGGGGACGACAGCATTCTCTTCCTGATTTGTTGGTCTTTGACTCACTTTGTTTCAGCTCAGGTAGCAAACTGGGAACCCAATACTGAATGCAGAAGGTGTTCTTGTTTCTGGTAGCAGTTACTTTAAAGAGGAATCCATAATATTTCCTGTTTAATTTATGCTAATTACATGGATAGTGTGTGTCTCTTATTTTGCTTGTGTCTTATTAATTTATCATTTGACTGCAGTGTTTCTGAAGAGCCTAAGTAATTTATGTCATATGTAAATGCATACATATAAATTCAGTAGGAATAAAGTTAGCTATTCGGAAACCACACAATTTCTCGAACGTATATACAGTAGTAGGTAAAAATTGGAAGCTGAATCAGCTTCCAAATTACTCAGTAATATTAAAACAAACTGAAGTCATAGTGTTCTGATGCTTGTTTATGCAGATGCGCTTACCAGGAAGTTATTTATCCTCAGATGCTGAGACTGTTAATTTGTTAGTCTGAAACATGAGTGTGCTCCCAAATTGCAATAAGCTGGTAATAAAAGATTACCCTGTCATGCTGTGCACATGTTATGCTGGTTTGTTTCCTGAAATTATGGTGCAGTTTTGGCACTCCTTAATTAAAGGTGGAAATTGCAAATATATCTGTGCTGTTATTTCTTGTATTTGCAACCAGGTATTTGGCCTGGGAAAACATGAAGTGGAAATGCTTTCAGAGCCTACATGGTATGTTCATGTTTTAACCTGTGCTATCCTTCACAGGCTACACTTGGACTGATCAGCAAGTCTGCTCTTACGTTCGGGAGCCTTTTGGTTCTTCCTCACATTCACAGAGAGATTCAAATTCAGACAAATTCAGACTTCTGATGTTATCTCCAAATGAGATAACAAATGTTATACATACAGTAACAAAGACTGTGGACAAAATCCTGTTGCTCAGAGCGGTAAATTGCAACAGATTAGCCCCCTTGAATCATTGTCGATTTGGTGAGTCAGCTCCTCCATAACTGTTATAATAATCTTAGAACTGCATTGCTGGAAGGGACCCTATGGGTCATCGAATCCAACCCCAGTCAAAGAGGCCCAGTGGGAAATTGAACTCCCAACCTCTGGCTCCCCAGCCAGAGACCTAAACCATGGAGCTATAAGTTCCTTTGATTCAAATGGGCCTACTCCAATTGCAACTTACTTTAACATACTCTCCTGGCTTGTCTCATCCTGCAAGGATGAGGAATTACATCTTTCTTTTTCTCACATGTGAAAACTGTGTTTTCCTTGCACTCTGAAATAATTCCTTGCATGTGCAAGGATAATTTTTTTTTGCTAAAGCAATGAAAAGTAATAAAGCAATAAAGCAAAGCAAAAGGAGTTGATTTGTTTCATATTAGCCTTCAATATGTTACTTGTGTCTTTTGAAGCAATCAGCCAGTCCTGTGCTTAGCCTGCATGTGCCTAACAAAGTCTTGCTCTCAGCAGGAGGAGCAGGACCTGGCAAGGTTCCCAATTTTGTCAAGGTGTTTACGGGTGTCAAAACAGGCACATTTACAACGGCGAGGTATTTAGCAGGTATTATTCATCTCCCTGAGGGGGAATAGTTGCCTGTGTCAGTAAAATAGGGAGCTGTTCTAATTTCCCGTACTCGAACTGTGAGATATCTTTCACCAGAAACCAATCCATCTACCCATCCTTCCTGGACTAAGGCAGTTTTTTCACTTACCCATTGGTCCTTACTCTCTGGGTTTAAATTTGTTTGGAAAATGAAACTTCATTCACTTTCAGCTCCAAAAAATGAATTTATAATTCCAATTAAGACTGATGCCATGGAAGTCATTGAAATCCGAACAGAATGTCTAAAAGGACTCCCAATGTAGACGAGGCAAATGCTTGAACACACTTGCAGGTCTCTGAGTTTGACAGTTGAGGAGGACCAGGCCTGCTTAGTTCTTGGGCAAGAAACCATAGGAAAACACTATGGCCGTCTAGACAGTCAGAAAGGATTGTGGCTGAAAATTTGGGTAGATGCTGCCGGGCAGAGTTGACAATACTAGGGTGGATGCAGGGCCGGTGCCAGGCTTTTTTGCGCCCTAGGCAAGACTACTTGCGCCCCCCCCCAACCAATTTTCAAAATCAGACAAATTGTAGGAAAAACAGAAAGTACAAAAGTTGAATTTGTGAAAAGTTTATTTAAAAAAACTGAGAGAACAAGTAATAGTTCTCAAAACTATACAAAACAGTTTTAGCGCACAAATCATTTTGAATAATCCTATGAACTGTAATGTCTCTTAAATGTTTCTATTTTTGCCACATCAAAATCTCATTTTGCGTGCCTTTTCTTTTGCAAATTTTGTCACTGATTCCTTCAGGTCAATGGCTGATGCTTCAGCGTGTTCAATTGATATAGTTGCCAAACCAACTAGTCTACTTTGCAGCATTGTTGAGCATAAATATGTTTTTATAAGTTTGAGCTTTGAGAAACTGCATTCACCACTAGCCACTGACACTGGAAGTATGAGAAGGATCCTTAGAGCAACAGAAACATTAGGCACACTATCCAGGAGTTTTTGTTGCACTATGAAGAGAAGTACTCCTTGTGGTGGCATAGACTTTGGGAGTCTTCGAGCTATTGTTATAAGTTCACAGCACAGATCTTCAGCATCAATATCTTTGTTTCCATTGTGCATCAATGATTTTTCCATATTCTTGCAGGCCTTAAGTACATCTTCTGTACATTTTTTGTTTATCTTGTATATGTCATACAGGAAGCCAAACAAGGAATTATATTGTTATAGCTGTTGGAATCTCTCTTCAACAGATTGTATGGCCATATCTAAGACAGCATAACAGAAACTTATTTTGAATTTCTACTTTGGATCTTGTGGTGCCTCCTCTTGTGCTTCATACTCAAACTGTGTTTGCATGAGAAAGAGATTAGTAGATCTTCCAGGTCAGAGGTCACAAGGTAGAATTTCTGCTCACAAGCTGACTTGGCTTAGAGGGAACATTGGTGGAGCCCCTCCCAAACTAGAAGTCTGTCTCCAGTTATAACTGGGGGAATGTAGCTTAAAAGAGACCAAAAGCTAAGTGAGAGAGGGAAGCTGCAGGATCTTCACCAAACTTTTCTGCCCCACTGCTGCCGGTCCATTAGCCCTGTTTGATGACTTATAACCCCAGGAAGTAGATCACAGTGGCTGGTGTCAATGGGACATTTGTAAGAAATAGCGGTTGCAGCAGGGGTCACCTCGGGGGGGGGGGACTCAAGGGTACACACTACTGGCAACTCTGAAAGTGCTTATTTATTTTTTACTTACCCAGTGGTTTTTTGCTTACTTCCATTGATGCCAGGGGTGATATATGCAAATCAGTTATGCTAATGAGAGTACCAGCAGCCCTTTTTCTATGAAATGACCCCTGGGTTGCAGTATATAGAAAAATTTTATAAGACTTTATAAATAATTATATTCCATAGCACTGTTGTGGTATTTATCTTAAAATTTTAAAATATAAATTTTCAGTTGCATTTTTTTCAAGAAATTAGTCTGTATAAAACTGTGCCTCTCTCAGGTCAGTTCTGCGCTCCTCTGAGTTCAGTTCTGCGACCCTCAGGTCAGTTCTGCGACCCTCTGAGGTCAGTTTTGCGCCCCTCTCAGGTCTGTGCTCTAGGCGGTCACCTAGTTCACCTAGTGGTAGCTCCGGCCCTGGGTGGATGGACCAGAGGGCTGTATAAAACAGCTTCTGGTGTCCCTAAAGGTCATCCATTTGTATCAGTGGCAAACGTTGAAACATACTGATCAGTTCATTTCAATGGCTTGGGAAGTAGCAAGTTGAAAATTCACAATACCCATTTTAACATTTATATCCTCATACTGTATTTATATCATGTTTTAATTGTATTTTTTACAGATGGATATGTAGAGCTCTTTATGAGGACTTCTGATTAATATTTACAATTTTCTACTTTTACTATGGCATTTTCTTCGTGCAGAAGTATACAGAGCATTTTACAAGTCAGTTACAAGTCAGTTGCTTTTTTTTTTTTGCTTTTTTTCAGGAAACAACTGTCACAGGCCAATTATGCTAGAATATGCAGCAGATTTCATAAGTTTATTATTTCTAAATTGTCTGTTCCTCACTTAATGTAATCAGGATGTTATAGCTCTCCTTGAACACTAGAACAGCAATTGCTTATGTAACATCCTTAGAATTAGAAATTGCTGCTAATAGAGTATTTATGCTAAATAGATTTCTTATGCCCAAAGTTAAGGAGGGAAATTGGGTCACAGAAGATGTATTAAAAACAGAGATTATGGGGATGTTGACGTTTTAATGTCCAAAACTGCATAAGTCATCAGAAATCTTACCTCCCGCCACAGTAACCGAAATGTTTCCCTCCTGGTTTCTTTGTGTTTTCATGTTCCACGTATGATTTATGCCTGATCATTCTCTTGCACAGAGATTGTCCCCACTGTCTGACGTGAACGGCAGAAAGACATTGTTATTGGCTAATGGCATATGTAACATTGCAGGATGCAATGGTGAATGAGCATTTGACAGTACGGTTCATGCCACTGAAACCAGACCTGTCTCCTTAGAACAGAGGAAGTAATTTAGCTCGCCAGGGCCATTCCAAGGTATTTTGCTCCCTGAAGCAAAAGATTAAAAAGCAAAAAACAAAACATATATCCTTCACTCTTCCTACAATTCAAAATACAGAAGCTGACAGGACTGGAATCTGAATGTTCCTTGAGTAAAGGTCCCAGGACACTGCTCCCGACCTGAGAAAAGTAGGCCAGCTTGTCAAGCAAGGGGCAGACTTCTCTGTCCTTAAACATCCAAGCACTGTTCTGTATGCCCAGCTCCTCCTGCTTAAGGTGGCTACTTCCCTGTGCCAAGTGGAATGACCATCCTCGTATAGTAGTTGCCCTTTCCAGGTTTCATTGTGCTCATTATTTTGTATCTCCTTGTCTCTGGTGAGTGGCATGATGTCGGTTCTGGTGAACAGCTGCTTCAGGTTTGAGAGTGGTAGAATTTCAATAAAAAGCCTCTTTACCTCCGTTCTGGAGTATGTGGATATCATTTTAACTGATTATTTGATGCTTAATTGGCAGAGTGAGGGGGAGAAGAAAACTATGATTGTGCCAAAGGGGATGTGACCTTCCAGTAGTGCTCCTGGTTATTTTATGGTTATTGTGGGCCATTTATCTATATAAAAAAAATCTTTGACAAAAGATAAGAGAGACAACTTGGCTTTTTAAGTTTTTTTTGGGGGGGGGGGACTTTAAGCAAACCTTCTAAACTGTTTTGGTCTCTCTTGTCCATACTCTCTAGTTTACAGCACTATTCTGAAGAACTGTTGTAAAGATGAAAGGGTAGACAGTGTAACGATAAAAATGTTTAACATTTCATAGGCATTCAGATCATATGGCTTTATGTGGATTGCTGTTTTAAATTAAACTACATGAAGGCTACCTCCATGTGGTGAGTCGTTCTTCAGAAGCAACCAGCCATGCTGAGAAGTTTGCTTTCTGCACACCACCAATGTATGTAACTTTGCAAGAAAATTTAATTGAAATGGGATATAACTATAGATATAGATAGTTGGATAGCTCAGTGGTTTAGGCCAGTGGTTCTTAACCTTTGTTACTCAGGTGTTTTTTAACTGCAACTCCCAGAAACCCCAGCCAGCACAGCTGGTGGTGAAGGCTTCTGGGAGCTGCAGTCCAAAAACACCTGAGTAACCCAAGGTTAAGAACCAGTGGTTTAGGCAACACAGTACTGGCTGCAGAGCCAGAGGTTGTTAGTTTGATTTCCTGTTGTGCCTCCTAAGGGAAGACCCAGCCTGTGTGGCCCTGGGCAAGCTGCAGGGCCAGGACGCCTCCCAGAAGAATGGTAAATTACTTTGAGTATTCTGTACCTTAGAAACCCCTGGAGAGGGTCGCCATAGGTCAATCGGCATATTAAAATAATGAACTAACCCAAACCAACCCAGTGTAGCTTTTCAAGGTGTACATCCAATGCAAGAATTCTGTAAACACGGGGCAATATGACATTTGGAACTATATTATTTATTACTATTTATTATCCTTAAATCTAGGAAGACACTAATTTGTTGTGTGTTTCCGAAAATCATGGATACTGAATTTAGTAACGCATGACAGAATATTGATAGATGAATGGCTTTGGAGTCCATAAGAGGGACCAATGACAATGGGAATTCTGTCATACATATTGATATGCTAACTCGGCATCTCAACTTGAGATGAAAACAACCACCACAACTCTATGCAGGCCACACATTTCATACCCTGCTCCAGTTAAGCATCTCTTTTCTTGTTGTTGTTCCTCAATCAAGGTCTTACATCTCTGATTTGGCATTGCTTGATTTATTTAGGCAGGCTGCTCAGTCACATGACTGTTTTGTTTGTCTGTGGTTGCTAGTGTGATATACAAATTGATATGATTGAAGCTCAGAATTAGAAAATTAAATATTTAGTATCAATAAACACAGCACACTAAAATGTTTGCTACTTTTTTCCAGTATGCTAATAAGTTTTACATAAGCGATGAAGTCTAATTTCCCCAGTTCGGCTGAGTTTCTACAGTGAATACAGAGGAACTATTTGCTATGCTTGTTTGATTTTTTTAATGATCTAATAAAAGTATCACCTTTTAGGCATGAGTGGGGAATTGAACTCCCAGCCTCTGGCTCCAGACCACTGAACTATCCAATGCTTTTCACCAACCCACCCTTATATACACAGTATCAACATCAGCCAACTTCTGTTGCCACAAAAATCACATTAGCACCTCTCTCATGTTCAAGCCATAAAAAACACTGTGAGAATAAATTGAAAAACTAACAATCAGGTGACCTTTCATGATAACCACCTTTCTTACTTAAAGCAGTATAAACATAATTTTATTCTTGCTCACGTGAGCTCAAGTTAGCTACTGTAAAGCAGGAGTTGGCAGCTTCCAGGGATCCAAGAGCCATATGTCCTTGAACTTTGAAGGGCCACCCTCGTAGCCTTCTGTAGCCCTCAAACCTCAGTTTTTAACTTTTAAAAAAAAACACCTGAGCCCTCCAGTGGGCTTGGGGACAATTTCATTATGTTCTAAAACCTCCTTGTTCTGTTTTAAACCCTGACAGGCCCCCACAGGCTGCCTTTTGGCCACTCCCGCTGTTTGCTGTGCGGTGCTCTGTCCTGCTGCACTGCACTTTCCATCTGGGTATGGCACACCTATGGTACAGATTACATATACTGGTCTCTGAGAAAATCATTGGGTACAGGGAAAACTGTGCCCCATCCCCTACCCTTTAAAAATTGGCATAATGTTGTAGGAAGATTCCTTCAGCCCTCCTTCAAAATCCTATATAGAAAACAGCCACCTTCTCTTGGACATGTTTTGGACTTTTTAGGTTTTCGTTATTTTGTTTAGGAAAAGAGAGATGTGAAATGATGCATGGCATAAAGGACGTGGGTGCACGGCTCGTCCTGCTCCGCCTGCATTCTGAAACACAGAACACCCAATAGAACAGAGCAGTGGAAGCTTCAGGACAGGCAAAAAGGCAAACATTTCTCCTCCGCAGTGCATACTTAAAGTATGGAATTTGATTCTACAAGATGTGGTGGTGTCAGGCTGTTGGCATGGTTTGAAAAGGGGACTCAGCATGTGGAGTAAGGCCGCTAGTGGTTAAAGTCATGATGCTTGAGTCAGCCTGTGTGCTAACTCAAGCAGAGATAACATGCCTCTAAGAACTAGTTGCTGGTAAGAGAATGCAACTGCCTTGCTGTCCTGCTTGGGAGACTCCCGTTGGCATCTGATCGTCCTGGCAACAAGATGCTGGGCTTGACTGGCCTTTGATCTTTCCACCTGGTGGCCTTTCTTCATCGTGAAATCGGTCCTTCTGGAAGAAGTTGTTAGCTGGTGTTCACAACCACTGTCTTAGCCACCCTTCTTTGTTCAATGGAGCGGTGAGCGACGTTGGAAGGTCTGGGGCGTCTTTCAGTCCTCCCCTGATCCTCAGCTTACCGTAGCTGCTTGTATTTTTGATACCAACTGTGATTGGCTATTTTTATGCTGACTTTTTTTGATACCAACTGTGATTGGCTATTTTTATGCTGACTTTCGCCCCCCAACCCAGTGGTGACCTGGGAGGCTGTACATATGCATTTTACCCATGCCTGGCCTAGTGTACACTTTCTCAAGCTTTTTGCTAACTCATTATGACACAGTCCTCCAGCTGGTTCTTCAGCAGCTGGAAGACTACTTTGATATTTTGATACTTTGATATTTTGATATTACAACAAAGGAACACCGGTACTATCTTATCCTGTCAGTCTATGAGTCTGCTGATGACTTGATTGGATAAGGTTTGGTGGATAGGGCCAGATAACCCTTTTCAAAGCCTTCTCCTACTCTGGAGTAAAAGCCACTCTCAAATCAGTCCTTTTTACCCATATTTGACCTTTTGCCTTGTTTCACCTGTGTTTGACCTTTTACCGAGAGGCATCATCAGAAGTTCTGTTCATGAGAAATTGAAAATGGCAGCTACTTCTCTTTGTGTTAGGCTCTCATTTTTATGTCAGAATGCAAAGGGAAACGGAGTACTGCTGTTGTTTGGGATCCCTGGGAAGCTGGAATATGGACACTGACAAACTGGTAAGAGATGGTGAGCGTTGTCAGTCACGCATTGCAGTGGTCCCAAAAGTTTAAGCAGTGCTTCCAATGTGATATGAAGGATCTATCATCAAATATACATGACACCATCACAATACTAGCTATCATCCCTTAAGAAATTCATAAAAAATGTAAAAGCTCTGTATTTTCTAATACATCGTATTAAATGTATAATTAATATGTGGAACTTGCTGGTGTAGGGTATTAATTATTGAACTAAACAGTATAGCATGTTATAGAAATGAGATATTTTGTACGACAGGGAGGCCTTCTCTTACACGCTTTTAAGGGAAAATTATAAACAATACAAAGATAGTCTACATTATAAAATTACATCATGACTACTAATTTGGTTATTGAAGAAATGTTATTTTTGAAGCACCGTTTACTGCAGCATGATCTTCCCGGTTGTGCGATCCGTAAGTGGTTGACTCCAGAAAATCTGCAAGCTTGAAGGACTGGCCTTGTGTTGACTCTTTCTGTGTGCAACTGTTGCTGAAAAATACTCAGCATACAATGGGATTCTTGTTGTATGATTGCTACAGGTTTATCCTGAGTTCTGTGTAGGTTAACTCTTAGCAAACCATCCCAGTGTTTATAACAGACCAGCGTATACAGAACTCATCATGGAGACAAAACATTCACATGTATCCCCATAGGACGCACAGCTCGGTCTGGATCCCAGTGCAGGCTGCGTATTTTCCAGCACAGATGCACTGAAGGGATTGCTGATACTCTTTCAGGTGGAAAAATTTTTAGCAAGACGTCCTGTGGTTAAGATAAGACCTCTGTACAAGATTTGTGGACCTTGGTGTTGAGGCAGTAGTTGTACCATACTAACTCATTTTCATCTTGAACTCTTGTACAAGGCAGAGAGCCCAACTACACCATCAGATCCACGGGGATTTTCTCCATTTATAAACCGTTGAATTTGAAGTATTTATTCCTTGCCTACATGACATAAAGGCTGAATCGAATCCAACCAGGGTATTTTGCTCACCGAGTGGATTTTTTCTCTCTCCTGGCTTGTGACTTCTGTTGCCAGAAGGCATCAAAAAGTGTCGTCCCCCCCCCCCCCTTGTGAGGACAGGGGGCATGTCTGTAGAGGAAGCGGGGGAAGCGTGGAAGGAGAAGTGCCAGCCAAGAAAAAAGAGAGGGAGCACAAGAGAGAGGGGCAAGGAAAGAGAGTGGGGAAAGTGAGGTATGTGTGTAGAAGAAAAAAAGTTGGGGAAGAGAAAAGAAGCCACCACAGCACGTGGTGCCCTTACTGCATAGGGAGGGGCTGTGGGAAGGTGCTTGACTTTTTCTTGCCTGTGTGTGCAAGTGTTATGTTTGGATAGCATGTGTGCATGTGTTTCTCTCTGAGGGAGTGGCTGTGAAAGAGAGCAGAGCAGGGTTCATTAAGTGCAGGAGTGGATTGGCAGAAGGAAGAGGGAAAAGGAGAGAAGGATGTGAAACAGTACATTGGAAAGCAATTTTTTTCCAGGGACATCTTTATTTTATTATAGAAAAACATGCCTCTGTTGGAAAAAAGAGATCCAAGGTGAGAGGTGGGGGAGGGAATCCCAGTAGTGGGTGTCCGTGCATTTCAAAACCATGACCGTTTTCTCTCTGCTGGAGCCCAGAAGAGAGGAGGGGAACAGGGCTGAATTTTCCTCAGAAGCTCAGATGGAGATATGGATAGGGAGAAGGAGGGGGAAATCCCATCATGTGTTGTGTGTGTGCGTGCATGCACATTTCAGTAGGATTGTGAAGGGGCTCCCTTTTGTAGTTTTGATTGACATAATAGAACTGGCAGGAAGGAAGGGGAGGCCATGGGCTGGAATGCACCTTGCATCGCATCCAGTGCAAAGGGTGAACTTCCAAAATATTTCGCAGCCCCTGTGCAACCGCTGACTACGATTAGAAACGCAATACAGGCTTCGAATCAAATCGAACCCAACTGTAGCGACACCTGAAGTTCACTCAATGAGACTGAAAATATCTGAAATTAATTGTTAATTTATTATGGAAACATTGTGTTTTTTAGAAGTCTTCATTGTTAGAAATAGAAAAATGTCTAGGTAATAACAGGGATCATTTAGGGCGAAACTGATTTTTTTGTTGTTTTGCTTTTGTTTTACCATCTCATTCAGTTTGGATCATCAGGTGTTTCCCAATCTTATTTATTTATTTAGGAAGTACAAACACTCCTTGTCTATGATAAACCAAACAGACTTTACTCTAGTAGCTGGAGTCTTAACGTCTAGCCCTACCAGATATTTTCATATAAGATGAAAGGGTCTTTTCATCAATAAAAAAGAATGATTAAATCAGAAATGGTAAAAAAAAATCTTTTTGGCCTGAAATTCCACAATATCCAAACCAGCATGTAGTCTAAAAAAGCAACCTTCTCCTTCTCTGATTTGAGCATGATAGGTGTCAAATATTTTAATCAAGAAGAAGATCAGTGCACTAGATAATAAGAGGTTATTAATTAGGAAATCAGAATTATTAAGCATTCAGCAATATGAAAAAAATATTTTTAAAACTGGCTTGAAACAGTTTCTGCTCTAGAATGGCAAAGATGACATTTGATTGCATTGTTACCGTGTTTCCCCAAAAATAAGACAGGGTCTTATATTAATTTTTGCTCCAAAAATGCATTAGGGCTTATTTTAAGGGGATGTTTTATTTTTTTCATGTACAACAATCTACATTTATTCAAATACAGTCATGTCATCTTCTTCTGGTTACTGCACAATGGTGGAGGGCGGTGTTTCACTTAACTGGGGCTTATTTTTGGGGTAGGGCTTATATTATGAGCATCCTGAAAAATCATACTAGGGCGTATTTTCAGATTAGGTCTTATTTTCAGGGAAGCAGGGTAGTTTTGTACACTGTTGTTCCAGACTACTTGAAAGTATGTAAAGTTTTATTAGCTGTATGTTTTCTAGACCAACCCACACAAAGAACAGCTGAATCCAGGCCATGTGTACCTCACACAAGTCCTGCAGAACAATGAAAGTACATTTATTTTAGGGTTATTTATTTTACCTCTTTCTACAAAGCAAAACTCAGTCTCCCCACTGGTTGATGCATACATTAATCAATGGCTGACATTCTGTTGCTTAGCATGGTAAATCACACTAGAGTAGGCCCACTGAATTTGGTGAGTCAACTCCTCCTTAAGTTTGATCCAGTCAAGAGGGCCTACTTTAGTTTTGACTTTTGTTGTTGTTTAGTCGTTAAGTCATGTCCGACTCTTCGTGACCCCATGGACCAGAGCACGCCAGGCCCTCCTGTCTTCCACTGCCTCCCGGAGTTTGGTCAAAGTCATGTTGGTAGCTTCGATGACACTGTCCAACCATCTCGTCCTCTTTCGTCCCCTTCTCCTCTTGCCCTCACACTTTCCCAGCATCAGGGTCTTTTCCAGGGAGTCTTCTCTTCTCATGAGATGGCCAAAGTATTGAAGCCTCAGCTTCAGGATCTGTCCATCCAGTGAGCACTCACAAAATGGATAGGTTTGTTCTCTTTGCAGTCCAGGGGACTCTCAAGAGTCTCCTCCAGCACCACAATTCAAAAGCATCAATTCTTCAGCGGTCAGCCTTCTTTATGGTCCAGCTCTCACTTCCATACATCGCTACTGGAAAAACCATAGCTTTGACTATGCGGACCTTTGTCGGCAAGGTGATGTCTCTGCTTCTTAAGATGTTGTCTAGGTTTGTCATCGCTTTCCTCCCAAGAAGCAGGTGTCTTTTAATTTCATGGCTGCTGTCACCATCTGCAGTGATCATGGAGCCCAAGAAAGTAAAATCTGTCACTGCCTCCATAGCTTCCCCTTCTATTTGCCAGGAGGTGATGGGACCAGTGGCCATGATCTTAGTTTTTTTGATGTTGAGCTTCAGACCATTTTTTGCACTCTCCTCTTTCACCCTCATTAAGAGGTTCTTTAAGTCCTCCTCACTTTCTGCCATCAGAGTGGTATCATCTGCATATCTGAGGTTGTTGATATTTCTTCCGGCAATCTTAATTCCAGCTTGGCATTCATCCAGTCCTGCCGTTCGCATGATGTATTCTGCATATAAGTTAAATAGGCAGGGAGACAATATACAGCCTTGTCGTACTCCTTTCCCAATTTTCAAACCAATCAGTTGTTCCATATCCAGTTCTAACTGTTGCTTCCTGCCCCACATATAGATTTCTCAGGAGGTAGATAAGGTGGTCAGGCACTGCCGTTTCTTTAAGGACTTGCCATAGTTTGCTGTGGTCCACACAGTCAAAGGCTTTTGCGTAGTCAATGAAGCAGAAGTAGATGTTTTTCTGGAACTCTCTGGCTTTCTCCATAATCCAGCGCATGTTAGCAATTTGGTCTCTAGTTCCTCTGCCCCTTCGAAATCCAGCTTGTACTTCTGGGAGTTCTCGGTCCACATACTGCTGAAGCCTACCTTGGAGGATTTTGAGCATAACCTTCCTAGCGTGTGAAATGAGTGCAATTGTACGGTAGTTGGAGCATTCTTTGGCACTGCCCTTCTTTGGGATTGGGATGTAGACTGATCTTTTCCAATCCTCTGGCCACTGCTCAGTTTTCCAAACTTGCTGGCATATTGAGTGTAGCACCTTAACAGCGTCATCTTTTAAGATTTTAAATAGTTTGACTGGAATGCCATCACCTCCACTGGCCTTGTTGTTAGCCATGCTTTCTAAGGCCCACTTGACTTCACTCTCCAGGATGTCTGGCTCAAGGTCAGCAACCACACTATCTGGGTTGTCCAGGACATCCAGACCTTTCTGGTATAATTCCTCTGTGTATTCTTGCCACCTCTTCTTGATGTCTTCTGCTTCTGTTAGGTCCCTACCATTTTTGTCCTTTATCATGTCCATCTTTGCACAAAATGTTCCTTTAACAGCTCCAATTTTCTTGAACAGATCTCTGGTTTTCCCCTTTCTATTATTTTCCTCTGTTTCTTTGCACTGTTCATTTAAGAAGGCCCTCTTGTCTCTCCTTGCTATTCTTTGGAAGTCTGCATTCCATTTTCTGTAACTTTCCCTATCTCCCTTGCATTTGGTTTCCCTTCTCTTTTCTGCTATTTGTAAGGCCCCGTTGGACAGCCACTTTGCTTTCTTGCATTTCCTTTTCTTTGGGATGGTTTTTGTTGCTGCCTCCTGTACAATGTTACGAGCCTCCATCTATAGTTCTTCAGGCACTCTGTCCACCAAATCTAGTTCCTTAAATCTGTTCTTCACTTCCACTGTGTATTCATAAGGGATTTGGTCTAGATTATACCGGACTAGCCCAGTGGTTTTTCCTACTTTCTTCAGTTTAAGCTTGAGTTTTGCTATAAGAAGCTGATGATCAGAGCCACAATCAGCTCCAGGTCTTGTTTTTGCTGACTGTATAGAGCTTCTCCATCTTTGGCTGCAGAGAACATAATCAATCTGATTTCGGTATTGCCCATCTGGTGATGTCCATGTATAGAGTCGCCTCTTGTGTTGTTGGAAAAGAGTGTTTGTGATGACCAGCTTGTTCTCTTGACAAAACTCTATTAGCCTTAGCCCTGCTTCGTTTTGAACTCCAAGGCCAAACTTACCTGTTGTTCCTTTTATCTCTTTCCTCCCTACTTTAGCATTCCAGTCCCCTATAATGAGAAGAACATATTTCTTTGGTGTCAGTTCTAGAAGGTGTTGTAAGTCTTCACAGAATTGGTCAATTTCAGCCTCTTCAGCATCGGTGGTTGGTGCATAAACTTGGCTTACTGTGATGTTGAAAGGTCTGCCTTAGATTTGTATTGAAATCATTCTATCATTTTTGAGATTGTATCCCAGTACAGCTTTTCCCACTCTTTTGTTGACTATGAGGGCTGCTCCATTTCTTCTACGGGATTCTTGCCCACAATAGTAGGTATGATAATCGTCTGAATTGAATTCACCCATTCCCATCCATTTTAGTTCACTGACGCCCAGGATGTCAATGTTGATTCTTGCCATCTCCTGTTTGACCACATCCAGCTTACCAAGGTTCATCGATCTTACATTCCAGGTTCCTATGCAGTTTTGTTTGTTTGTTTGTTTGTTTTTTGCAGCATCGGACTTTCCTTTCACTTCCAGGCACGTCCGCAGCTGAACGTCCTTTTGGCTTTGGCCCAACCACTTCATTAGCTCTGGAGCTACTTGTCTTTGTCCTCCGCTCTTCCTCAGTAGCATGTTGGACGCCTTCCGCCCTGAGGGGCTCATCTTCCAGCGTCATATCTTTTAGCCTTTTGTTTCTGTCCATGGAGTTTTCTTGGCAAAGATACTGGAGTGGCTTGTCAGTTCCTGCTCCAGGTGGATCACGTTTAGTCAGAACTCTCCACTATGACCTGTCCGTCTTGGGTATCCCTGCACGGCATAGCCCACATGCTTCTCTGAATTACTCAAGCCCCTTTGCCACGACAAGGCAGGAATCCGTGAAGGGGTAGTTTTGACTGATTACTCTAAAATTGAAAGTAGAGTAGCTCATCTGAATTGATGGAACTTATGGAGGAGTTGACTCACCAAATACCTACTGATTCAATGGGTCAACTCTAGTGCAAATTACCATCTAAAGCAACAGGTTCTTTGTAGTGGACTCTGTGAATGCACACAAATGGGTCTATCCTGCGCCTGCGCAGGACGTTCGGAACTTTCTAGAGCTTAGAAAAAAGCCAGACAGTTAGTCTCCCCCCCCCGAGGGTATATAGGCTCCGCCTCCTCCACCTTCCTTAGTTCCTCTTTTTCCGCCGTTAGGGTAGGATGTAGGAACACTAGAGCGTGCTAAGGAAAGTATTTCCTTCTAAAAATTTACCTTTTATTCTTTTAAGACGCCAGAACTGCCTTCCCATTTAAGTTTTTCATCGTTCTGCGTCTTCCCGTTCCCCCCCTCCCCTCCCGGATTCCCCCCTTTTTATTTTTTTTTATCTTTTTATGGCCTCTCGGGGCTTCAAACAGTGCTCCGTTTGCTTTCGGAAAATCCCGCTAACGGATCAGCACGATAAGTGCTTATTTTGTTTGGGGGAATCCCACCTTATTCAGGCGTGTGCCGCTTGTAAAAGCTTTTCCAAACAAGCTCTTAAACTGCGGTCTCAACGCCTCCGGGCCTTTCTCTACGAAAGAACCCTCAAGCCTGCTATGGAGGTTCCTCTTACCACTTCCCCGAACCCTCCGCGTGTAGAGACACCTAAAGCAGGCACCACTGCCTTTGATTCTTCGCAGCCTACCTTGAGTTCTGCGTCTTCTAAGCAGAAGGACTCCTCTAGACCGCCTAAGCCAGCTTCCACCAAGGCTTCCAGGTCGGCTGTACCTTCAAAGAAGAAGAATGATAAAGCGAAATCTCAGAAATTGGCAAAGCCACCCAAATCGACAACTTTGCCTCTTCCTGTGCCTCCTATATTACTCGAGGAGTCTTCTAGAGACGACATTGGGCAATCGGATATGGAGGAGCGGATCATTCCTCCGGCCCAGGCTGCTCACGATATCATGAGCATGTCTCCGTCGTCAGGCCATTTTGCGGCTGAGGTTTTTCCCAGCGCGGCCATTGCCCCTACTAGCCCGCGATCTTCCGGGGCGGGCTGATACTGACTCGCATTCAGAACAGGAGCTGCCGTCTCGCACTCCTAGAAAGCGAAAGGAGAAGCGTACGCATACCTCTCCGTACCAACCTCAACATCCTGCGGACCAATACCGTCCACAAATGCCGGCACAGTATGGTCCTCCTTTTTTCGGTCCATACCAGCCCTACCCATATCAAGGATACGGCTATCCGCCTGACTTCAGGGGACAGGCTTACCCCTCCTCAGCTTGGTACCCTTCTTCGGTTCCAACTCCTGAGAATCTACAGCAGCAACAGGGGCATGTTCCTACACCCCAAATTGCTACTTCCCGTAAGAGGAAGACACCGATGGCACCTTCTGCGCCTCTAAAACGGTCTAAACGTCCCGCAGGACGATCTACGGTACAGACTGCGACGATGTACTCTGGCCCAGAGGGCCATGATACAGACCCTTTCTCTCCTTCGGTACACTCTGATACCGAACCAATACCGAGAGACACGGTACCAATATCGCACCGTCCCTCCTCATTGGTGTCTGAATCGTCCCATGTCAACTCTTCAGCTTCTTCGGAATCTGATGTACCTGATGGTGGTGCTCCGAGTACTTCTTCACAATACCCATTGGAAGACTACTCGTCCTATGCTCAACTTATATTGCGCATGGCTAAGATTTTACACCTAGATGCGCAAGTTCCTGAGCAACAAACAGACCTTGTCTTTCACGATATGGAGCAGGACAAGTCATCTCCTCCCAGTCTTAGCCTCATTCCAGCACTTCTTGACTTGGTAAAGGCTTCGTGGGATAAGTCGCCTGCGACTCTCCAAATCCCTAGAAAAATCGACCACCATTACAAGACCCACGGTTCCGACTCGGATTTCCTGACCAAGCATCCCATGCCTAATTCTATTGTGGTCGAGGCTACCCAGTATAGATCCCGCAGCAGGTCCTCTGTTACACCTGTCAATAAAGAAGGCAGAAAAAATGACGCCCTGGGTAAAAAACTTTATTCCCTTGCGGCTCTACTGATTAAGATTTCGAACTACCAAGCCGCAATGGGTGCTTATCAAAAGCACCTATGGGATAAAATTGTCCCCGTCTTACAAAGCCTTCCTGAGCCATCCAAGACCGAACTCCTCAACGTCTACGAGGAGGCTAATACCCTTACAAGACAGCAACGAGTAGCAGCAAAGCATACAGCTGAAATTGCGTCCAAATCCATGCTTACAGCAGTAGCAGTCCGTCGCCATGCCTGGCTCGGAGCGGCGAACATACTGGACGATACGAAGACCAAAATCGAGGATCTTCCCTTTGATGCGGATGGCCTCTTTAATTCCAAGACTGATGATATTATGGAAAATATCCATAAAATGCGGAAGACCGCAAAGTCCTACATACCATACCAACCGTATCGGTATCAGAGACCTACTTACAAAAAACCTGCTTACCAAGCATCTTCTCAGTACCAACCATTTCGGTACGGTAGACAGCAGCAACACGACAGGACCTTCCAGTCATCTCAGTCGAACCCTTCGACTTTCAAGCAGCAACAATACCAAGGACACAAGCAGTCCTTTCGTAAACCTCAGCGCCGGGGTAAGCAATACAACTAGCTACTCCTCTTACCGGACTAGACTCTTTCCATTTCTCTCTGAATGGAAACATATTACGACTGACAAATGGGTCCTAACCATTATTGAGAAGGGTTATTCCATAGAATTCTTCCAACTTCCTCCATCAAATCTCCCTAAGACCACCCCCTTTTCGGTGGCTCTTCAGGAGGAAATTTCATCCCTCCTAAGCAAGGGGGCGATCGTCAAGACCCCACAGGCTGATCTACACGGGGGTTTCTTCTCTCGGTATTTCGCCGTCCCTAAAAAGGATGGAGGTATCAGGCCCATCATGGACCTCAGAGAACTCAATCAGTTTATCATTTACAGGAAGTTTCGAATGCTAACACTCGACTCCATTCTTCCTCTTCTCTCACAGGGAAGCTGGTTCGTCACCATCGACCTCAAAGACGCTTATTTTCACGTCTCCATTCACCCTTCTCATCAACGGTATCTCCGGTTCCGGTTCCACCGCACAACCTACCAGTTTGCTGCCCTTCCATTTGGGCTCTCCACGGCCCCTCGGACTTTTACCAAGTGCATGGCCCCTGTAGTGGCTCACCTTCGCACCAAGGGAATAAAACTCTTCCCTTATATCGACGATTGGCTCCTGGTAGCATCATCCTACCACGAAGCCGTCGCTGCTACAACTACCACTCTCGCGACCTTAAACAAGCTAGGTCTAGTGATCAATCAGGAAAAATCCCTTCTGGTACCATCCCAGCTGGTCAATTACATAGGAGCAACGCTAGATGCGACCCGGGCACGGGCATTCCTGCCCTATCAAAGAATCCAAAAGATTCGAGACGCAATACAACGGTTTTCACCCCTGGCTACTGTCACCGCATTCGATGTTCAGCATCTACTGGGCCTCATGTCATCCACGACGGCAGTCGTCCTTCATGCCAAGCTCGAATTGCGTCCGCTCCAGTCCTGGTTCCTGGGCGAGTTCGATCCTTTAACGGACTCCCCGCGGAAAAAGTTGCAGGTCCCGTCACATGTAGCAAAGCATCTCATCTGGTGGACGATTCCGCGCAACTTGTCCGAAGGAAAACCCTTCCAACCTCCTTTCCTGTCCATACAGGTCACGACCGACGCAAGCCCTTCTGGCTGGGGCGCTCACTGCCAAGAGCTCAGGATTCACGGGTTATGGACACTGAGAGAAAGGTCCCTCCATATAAACCAGCTCGAATTGCTCGCCATCATGAAGGCCTTTCGAGCCTTTCTTCCGCGTATAAAGGGACAATCTGTGCAGCTTGTCACGGACAATACCACAGCTATGCACTATATCAACCGACAAGGTGGGACTCGATCCCTACCGCTTCTCCATCTCACCATGCGATTTTGGGACTGGTGCCGTACCCATCATATTTTTCCACAAGCGATTCATATCGCTTCAGAGGACAACTATCTAGCGGACCACCTCAGCCGGCTCCGTACCAGGACGCACGAATGGTCCCTCGACGAGACGATTTTTCAAGACCTATGCCGGAGATGGGGTCAACCCACCATAGATCTCTTTGCATCTCACCGCAACGCCAAAAGCCGCAAGTTCTGCTCACGAGCGGGCAGGGACACCGCGTCACTCGGAGACGCTTTCCTCATTCCGTGGTCCGGAGAACTCACTTACCTGTTTCCTCCCATACCAATGCTCCTCAGGACAATAGTCCGGATCATTCAATACCGGACAAACGCGATTCTCATCGCTCCGTGGTGGCCACGACAACCCTGGTTTGCCCACCTTCAAGGAATAACGGAGGAAATACTCCACTTACCTCTAATACCGTCCTTGCTATCCCAGAACGACGGGGCCCTTCTCCATCCAGATGTCCGGTCTCTTCACCTGACGGCGTGGAGGATAACCCCGAATTCCGTGCGATTCTAGACCGCTCTCGAAAGCCGTCGACTTCTCGCCTATACCGTAACAAATGGAAATCTTTTACGAAATTCGTTCAGTCCAAAGGACTCCAATCAGTCCCAGTTACACTCTCAACCTTACTTACCTTTATACTGCATCTGTTCAATCTTGGACTCGCACACTCCACCATTAAAGTATATATCTCTGCGATCGTTGCTCACCAGCCATCTCACTCTAGCTCCGCCAGACTGTTCTCTCACCTCACGGTTAAAAGATTCCTTAAGGGCCTGCAGAACATCAGGCCGCCCTCTTCACCCATTGTACCTCAATGGTCGCTTCCACTTGTCCTGGATGCGCTTACCAAGCCTCCATTTGAACCCATGGCAACCTGTAACGAGAAATTGCTTTCTCTCAAGACTTCCTTTTTAGTGGCCATAACCTCCGCCAAAAGGGCTAGTGAACTGTCAGCTCTTAGGTCTGACCCGCCATACCTACAAATGCATCCCGATAAAGTTACTCTGTACTTGGATGTCTCATTTCTTCCCAAGGTTGTATCAGACTTCCATTTGAATCAACCACTGATACTTCCTACATTTTTTCCATCGCCGTCCACTCCAATCGAGCGCAAGCTCCATACTCTGGACGTCAGGCGGGCTATTGCCTTCTACTTGGACAGAACCAAGCACTTCAGACGCTCTTTCCGTCTCTTTGTGTGCTACCATGGGCATAACAAGGGTGCCCCTGCATCCTCTCAGACAATATCGAGATGGATCGTGCAATCCATACAAATGGCTTACCAGCTTGCAAACAAACCGGTACCAGACCAGCTTAAGGCTCACTCCACCAGAGCTATATCTACGTCCACCGCTCTTCATCGCGGTGTTCATATTCAAAACATATGTAAAGCGGCTACTTGGTCCAATCCTCTGACGTTCGCGAAGCACTACCGCCTCGATGTCAGAGCGAAAAATGATGCTGCCTTTGGAAGGGCGATACTGTCATCCCTGATACCGTGACGGCCCTCCATCCGGTGAGTCAGCTTGCTAATCACCCATTTGTGTGCATTCACAGAGTCCACTACAAAGAAAGTTAGGTTACCTACCTGTAACCATGGTTCTTGTAGTGGTTCTCTGTGAATTCACACATCCCTCCCTTCCTCCCCGCTGTCCGTTACGATAACAGGTCATTATACCTACTCTCTAGTAACGGCGGACATAGGGAACTAAGGAAGGTGGAGGAGGCGGAGCCTATATACCCTCGGGGGGGGAGACTAACTGTCTGGCTTTTTTCTAAGCTCTAGAAAGTTCCGAACGTCCTGCGCAGGCGCAGGATAGACCCATTTGTGTGAATTCACAGAGAACCACTACAAGAACCATGGTTACAGGTAGGTAACCTAACTATTTCAGCCAACAGTATACATAACATGAATAGGCAGAAGCTTGTGAAAAGCCAGTTAGGCAAGTGTATGGACCACCGGGTGCTGGGTACCTCTGGCTCATGGACCTAATTGAGCCTGCAGAGGTTTTCCTTGTATGTCTTACAAAAGATAAACACTGTCAAAAGCCAGACTTGGTTAACTCCTGCAAGTGTCAGCTGAGTGCACCTTGCTCCCATGAAACCAGATTCACACCCAGCAGGCACTTGTAGGAACTGTCTGGGTCCTGGGAAGCAGGCACTGAACTAAGGTTAGTTCCCTGACTATAATGCTGGCTGAAGAAGCTGCGACTAACAGTTCAGTTAGGGACGCAGTGGAGTCAGGAGGTGTAGCCAATCCCTGTGTCATCTGGCTTGTTGGGAGGGAGGGATCCAGCCTCTGGCTTCAAACCTCCTCAAATCCCTCTCCTTGTTTGAAACAGATGTGTTTTTCTGAATCGCCCAAATGAAGCCTAGATCATTTTAAGTGGAAGGCAGAATTTCAGCCATCATGGTCAATAACTTTGTTTCCCAGATTAAGGTGGTATAATAAAGGAAATAAGATTATAAATGATACACAATAGAGCCATTTTGCCATAAAAAACAAAAGCAATTTAACTTGTGTAACAAAATGGGGGGTGGGGGTTTCAGCTTTCAAGCTGAAATACTGTTCTGATTGAGAGGAGCTTTTGTTCTTTAGAAGGGATGTCCAGGATGCTTTTATGAAGATGTGGATCAGATTGAGGAGCAGGTAGTGCCCACTAACCCAAGAAAATGTAGATCAGCTGCCTTGGTCTCTTCTCTGATGGCCCTTTCCCAGCCCACAGTGGGAAAGATCCTTTGCTTGAGGAACAACGGTTGTGCTTGCCCTTCCACTTCTTTTCTCTGCCTTGAACAAAGCAGATGCAACTATAGTCGTTTATTCTTCTTCTGTTGTTATCTCTCACCCACACTCTATGTTTATATATATATACTTCTGGAAAATCTGGGGCTCACAAAACATGCTGATACCTCTGTCTCAGGTGAGAGTGGTGGTTGCCTATGTAAATTGACTCGTATTGACTTTTAAATATTGAAAAGGGAAAGAAGGTAGGCAAAGGTCTTTCTTGACAGAGATCTGATGTGAAATCAGCTGTAGGGCTGTAAATTGTCCATCCATGTTATAAAATAATATTCTTCTAAATAACTGAGTTATATCTTCATAGTCAAAGAACTGATCTGGAAACAGAGAAGTGCCCATATAAGTTCAAGAGTTCATTCTTGGATTTGAGAATATAGGAACCAAAGGGAAGCCAGCTCTGGTTGTCCTTGTGCTGTTAAAAGCCTTATTGTGGAGAAAACGTATGCTTTTAAATTGATATGAATAGCTTTGTCATGAAGCAGCAACTTGCACTTCAGAAAGGATATATATACTAGTTACTGTATCCGCCTCACCATGTCAGAGCAGTCCTTGTGATGAGCTGTCTGAAACGTTCCTTGCCTGTACATTTGCAAATCAAAATAGCCAGGTTTCAAGAAAAACCTAATTAGATTACGAATAGACCGTGGGTTAAGAAGCTTTCTTACAAAAACTGAGCTACTTTCTTCGCTCTGCTTCTTGCTCATAGTGGATCATACATCTGAAATCTAGCAAAAGCTCACACGTTACTGATTTCAGAAAAAGGTATTTGCAGTGGAATACAGGGTATTTTATAATTAGCGCTTGCAGTTTCTGACTGCCAAGCCATCAGCTGAAAACTACACATTAGTAACGGAGAACACATAAAGAGCTTTGTTGCTCTATCAGTCTACAGAATCTTCTGCTCTGAACAGTGAAGGATAAACCACTTTTCTGAGTAAACAGCTAACAGTAGGCATGATTCTTTTTTTAGCTGTAGAAAAATATATTTTTTAATTTGCCTTTCTGCACCAACATTGTGGGAAGATTTTTTTCCCTCCAAAATTGAGATTCAAAATTTATTGCGTTTGATGGTATCTCCTGTACCCAAGAAAACTAGGGGCTGTTTGGGGTAAAATCTGACTCTTGAGAAACCCGTTCTGCAACTTATTTTCCATGATGGCTTTAGATAGCATACAGGTGCCTTTGCTCTAACATCGAGATTCCCCTTCCCTTGCTTTTTGTAACATCGTCATGTCTGACAAAGAGATTTGTTTAAATCAGAAAATTTTGAACAGAGAATGTTGTGCCTTTTTAGTTGACCTAATGAAGGTATCACTAGACACGGATTTGGGGGTTTGTCTTACGGCCCATGAGGCTTCCTGTCCTGTTTAAAAACAGTACTCTTCAGTGGTCTTCATCATAGACAGCATTGTCTCTGGCCCTATCGCACTGGGGGATCACATAGGGTAACTACAGGTTTTGTATGTAGAATTTAAATCTGCACGTAGAGTAACAATACACAGGAATAAGCATGCTGATTATGGAAGGGGTGTCACTAGATAATAAACCATGAAATGAAGAAGGAATTTCTAAAGGTGACTAAAATTAAGCTCCCTCCTTCCTTCTGGATTGTATAAAGCAGTGGTACCCAACCTTGGATCCCCAGATGTTCTTGGACTAAAACTCCCAGAAGCCTTCACCACTACCTGTGCTGGACAGGATTTCTGGGAGTTATCGTCCAAAAACATCTGGGTACTAGACACGGGGACGAATAAAAAAACAAATCGTGATATTCATGAAATATCACTGATTCATGGGATATTCATCCCTTTGTATTCGTCAGGTCCAGAGATCCTGACGAATTTGAAGGGATGAATATTTACCTATTTTTATTTGTCCCTTCATGCAGGCTGGCTGCGGAAACGGAAATGGGGTTGGCCTTCCCACGCCAGCCTGCTTGTCAATGTCCCAATGATCAGCTGCACAGCCTTTCCATATTCAGATGTGTGATGGAGATACAGAGCTATGTGTCATTATTGTGTTCCTTATCGATCAGAAGTTGGAAATGTGTGACCCTGAAGGTGTTGTTGGACAGTGACTCCTGTCAGTCCTAGACAGTAAGGCTGTAGGTGAGAGGTGCTAGGAGTTTCACTCCAGTAATGTCTAGTACGCCACAAGTTCTCCACCCTTGAAATATGTGATCGATAGATTTGGGGACTAGACCATCTAAGTTCCTCTGTGTAAGGTTGATTATGTTACTAACTACAGTGATTTTTGTAGAATAAAGCATTTTAGACTTTTCCCCTGAAGGTCCTGAGTCTCCTGTAAAATCACTTCCATTATTGGGAAACTGTTGGGGGATGGGGCCACTGGACAGAAGTCTTTAATGACTGAAAAATCAGATTTTTTAAAAAATTCTTTTTCCCCCAATGAGGATGCAAGGTAGCATATAAACGATTTTACATTTTTTATTTCCAAAAAATTTACTATGGCTGGTGATGTCATCAGCCTTACACAGTGTAACTTACACAACACAATTTCAACTAGTTTTTGTAGCAAAAAAGCCTATGAGATAATGAGCAAAAGTAGCTTAATTATATTCTCCCTGTCTCTCTCCTGATGAAGGTCATTTGTCACACCAAGGCCAATTCCATTAGAAAATCAGGTCTGACCCCAGATTGAAATGGGCCTAGAAAACACATTTCTATGCAGAAGACCTGGATCCCATCATAAAAGGGGTACACAATCACTTCATTGAAAGATCTGGTTGGTGGAAAGGGTGTAACAGGCCTCTTATGATCTGTGATACAAAATGTTTCTAAAACAAGCTATCTTTGCTGCCTTTTTCAAATAAATAAATAAATATTTTTTACAAAGCCAGAATGCCAAGTCATCATGACTAGACGGTCAAGATACCTGAGCTTTAGAAGATGAGAGACACGTTCATGGGGCCAATCCTTTCCTTAACCAAAATGAGATTGTTGGAATAAGTGCTGGTGAGGTTGGAGCTGTCAGGGCCACTCACTGACCGCTGTATGAGTCATCTGCCACCAGAACCGAAGCCTGGTTGCTCTTCCATGCCACTTGTACAGTGTGGCCACAGCTCATCTGCCTGTGAATAACACTTGGGTCCTCAAGGCCAAGGCATTGGGACAGTGGTGGCCAACCAGATTGCCTGTGCTGGGGTCACAGATGATTTTTTCCAAAAAAAATATTTTGATCTTCCTCCTGCAATGCCTTGACCCCAAGGAGAACTTTCTGGAGTTAAGTGTTCAAACATTCAGCAGAGAGGTGGCTGTGTAACGAAGGCGTCCACAAGAGCTACGAGAGTCCTCCATGGGCTGCCTCCTGCCCATCAGTTTTGGCAGCATGGAGAGAACGCCGCCATCTCTACCCTCATTGTCTTTGGACACAGCCACCTCAGGGAGACGCAGGGAAGCCTCTCGCTATGCAGTGGGGGGGGGGGCAGTGCCTCCCTTCCCATCTTGGGAGGCAGTGGAGCTCCTTCTGCCATTGCTGGTTCATCAGAAATACTTAATTTTAGCACAGTAATCTGCTTTCATTAAGAGAGCGATCCTCTGTGAGGGGAAGTTGTCAATCTGCTTTGTTAAAAATAAAATAATACTATTATATAATATTATTAATTTCTTACTATTATATAGTAAATAATAAGAAATTAACAGTTTTATTCCCTTGAGTGGAACTCCTACAAAGAATGATCAGAACTCTTATTCAGCAGCAGAAACTGCACGGAGAAACATTTTATTTTTTAATTAACAGCAATGCATGGGAGACATAATGATCCTCATGTCTTTGGATATTTATTTAGTGAGACAGGTTCTCACTTCTTCCTTTGAGGAAGATGTGTGAGTGGGGCATCCAGCAGTGCTGTGAGATGAAGGATAACTTCCCACTGTGCACTGGTACTGATATTTGTCTTACTTAATCACAACACTTTCCCCCCCCCTGAAGAATTTTGCACTGAGAAAATGCTGGCCATTTCAGATGTATCTCATGAAGGGCTGAAGTTCAGAAGCCAATGTTCTTCTGTTATTCCTTATGTTGGGTCATATGGATGGAAGCATTATACATACTGGGAATAATTTGAGGTTAAAGAATCCTAAAATTATCCATAGTTTGACTTTATAACTTTCATTCCTTTCAGTTCTGAGGCTTCAGCCCAGTCGTACGTTCTTGGCATAGAAACTCAAGCACATACACAGACCTTCCACCCAACCTGGAAAGGTGTTTACATGAGTTTTATCTGAGACAGCGGGACATGAATATACATGCGTCTCCTCCCTCTACTGTGCATGTGGTTCTGTTCCCTCTGTTGGAATTAAGGGGCACCATTCTGTTGGTGGGACATTGGGCTGTGTCACCTTTAAGACACTGTTTAACTGCTAGCAAACATCTTGTCTAAGTTCACATGTGTTAGAGTTCTCCAAAATAATGTGACAGGACAAATACAGAAAGCTCTTTCTGCATTAAAGAAGAGCAGGCAGGGATATACAATCTCGGTATCTCTTTGTGCTTCTATTTTCCTTTCTTCTTTTGCCTAAAATTCTCACTTGAAAGCCTTGCAATATGCTAGAGTACCTGACCTCAGTTTCAAACTGCAGAGAAATCTGTTATATCCTGCCTTCTATTGCCTTTGCTTTAAAGAAAAACCTTTATAAAGAAAGTGGGGGTGAGGAAAGAGACCTAATGCATGAAAGAAAGAAGAAAAGCATTTAAAAAATTGGTTGAGAGAGACAGAGCACAGGAACCTGGTGATTAGAATAAAATTGGCCATGTGTATGTGTTGTTTCTCAACAAATATAGGGAGCCCTCTTTCTCTCTCTCTCTCTCTTTTTTTTTTTAAAGCCCAGTTGATACAGACTCTTCCCTCACAGGATAAAATAGAATTAAAAATATTGACAATAAATTGTGTGAGAGCGACTGTATCAGTCTGTGCATTGATAGTCTGTGCATGCAGGATAAGAGCATTGACTGCCTGCTAATCTATTCCCAGATGGAGGTGGATGCAGACGAGAAGCGCCATCGCACACGGTCCAAAGGTGTTCGAGGTATGTCTCTTGCTTCAGTAAATCACTCCAGGCCCCTGCTCAGGGTGACCTTCATCCTCCAGAATCTCTTTGCATGATTCATTCTGACCCTTGCTTTTTTGACACAGCCTTTTTTGGCAATTTTCTGCAGAAGAGGGGGGGCTTCTTGTAATAGATGATAAATTTTTATATATTTTCCATCTCTCTGCAGTTCCCGTGGAACCAGCCATACAAGAGCTGTTCAGGTTAGTGCGCTGAGTGTAAAATGTATCCCCATTAGCAATTTAGAAAATCCATGCCTTTTAATGGGTATAATGCACTCTCAAGTTCATTGGTGGCTTGCTCATACCCTGCTGCACTGATGAAATTAATTCCCCTGGGATTTGCTAATAAAAAGCATCCCCTTCTCCTCTTCCCCCCCCCCGCCCTTTTCCTTTCAGTTATTTGATTTCTCTTTTTCTCTCTTTGTTGCCCTCCATCTCTGTATTACCTTTTGCCTGCTTTTAATATAATCTCTGTGCAGCACACCAACACCTACATAATTAATTCCTTCCTTCCTTTTATTTTTTATTTTTATTTTACAGCTGCCCAACTCCAGGCTGTGATGGCAGTGGTCATGTTAGTGGCAAATATGCAAGACACAGAAGGTAATGTGTGTTTATGTCTGCACATGTGTGGGGAGGCTGATAATGGGCGGGTGAGGTCTAGCAAGCAACTTCCTTAGCAGGAATCTATTAATAAACTCATCAAAATTTAGGGGGAATGGACAGTGTACCTAAGCATTTCCTTTTCGGGGGAGGGGTTTGCACCTAATTACAGTCTTCCTTTATTGTACAATCTCAGTCATTAACTTTCCTATCTCATGAAACTGCAGCTAAATAAGAATCTGAAAGAAGGCACGGGCAAGCAAGGTGACGTTGTTTTGTCCTTTCTTAATTCTGGTCAATCTAAGCACTCATTAGACAAACTCAATATGTAGAAGGAGGATCCCCGGATATAAACATATTGTAACATATTATTTCACCGAAGACACTGCCTTCTCATCTTCTGTCAGGCAAGATCTGCAGTTTTGTGGACCACATGTGGCAAACTGAGCTGACATTCTTTGTGCCACCATGACTTTTCTCACCAAATATAGCTCGGAAATAGAATAAAAACGTTAAGTTTTCTTTTTTTTAACATAGGAAGTCCAGCGACGAGATCAGGTTCAAAGGGAAAACTCTAGGAGAGAAACGTAGATGTCTTTCTGATCTAAATATTTCAATGGTTACCATAAAATAGTTTAACTTTACCTCATAGGCTACGATGAGTGCTGACGCTTCTGGTAGTGCTATGATAGTTGTTTCTTAGTAGCTTCTCAAGAAATACTTGTGCTATTTGTCAGTCTTTCAATGACTTCCTTTTACAGATTTATGTATTTGAAGGTGCATTGCTATGGTTTTAAGGAAAGGAGAAATACACAACTACGGCATGTCTAGAAAGTTCATGTTTCCTTTGCTCTTTATGCTTGCTGTATCGCACACATGCACACCCATACACCGAAGTGTGGTTGTATCTCTCATGTGTCTCACCCCCCACCCCCAAATTGTACTAAAAGACAATTCGACACTGGTTAGAACGAAGTTCAGTGTGTGTACTTTCACAGATTGCAACAGACCAACACATGTTTAATACTGTACGAGATGGTACCCAAAGTGTTCTTTTGCCATGTTTTTTTTAAACTATTCTTCTTCAGATACACAGAGATCAGAATGTTTGATCCTGAAACATTTGTTTATAAGCTGAAGACCCAGTCATGAAACTTACTGCAGCAACAATTAAATCCTAAAGCTGAAGCTTCATACTTTGGTGGTATCAAATCACAAAACATGCTTGGATGTCATGTTTTTGTAATAGGCAGACACAGTGCCACAAACAGGAAGGCTCAGGAGAATTTGCTTCTCTGAAATGTTGTATTAAGAATTCTTCGTTGCTCTGTTTCCTGTTTCCAAATTCTGTATACAGCCACTGTGCATGCATAATTTATTCTACCTTTCTATTCATTGGCACCTTTTACTCTGCTTTCACATACACAGTGCACATTTTCCTGTGATACAATATTGCAAACAAACAAACTTTATTTGATACCCTATATGGCTGTATCAATACTCTTTTGTGTATGATGTTTCATCATTGCCTAGAATAATAGGTGGGTATCGGTAAAACATTACTCAAAAAGAATCTTGTAGCCGTCATATGGACCATTTACTCAAGACTGATTTTTGGTAATTTTTTTAATCAATACATCTCTGATTATGGCTTACCTCTAAGGTACAGTGAGATTTTAAATAAATAGGAGAAACAGAAAGTTGTACTGGCACCATCATGTTGTAAAATCCATAGCCTTTGAAACACTGTGGTTCATTTTAAAATAATTACTCTACTATAGAATAGTCATATGCAAACAGATAGTTTGGTACACTAAAATTCCATTCAGTTCAGGACATTAGAAACCCCTGTGTGCTAAGATTTTCTTTACTTTGAGATACTCATTAAGTTATTTTTAGCTTGATTCTGTCTGGCACACCACCAGAATGACAGAATAATATTTCACTTTGTGTTGGTGTACAAACTGTTTTCTACTAGCCCATGCACTTGGTTTAGAGGTGGCTGTCGTCCTGGTCTTTCTGATTTCTTGCATGGCACAGATCTGTTATAGAAAAACATGGGGGAATAAAACAGGAGCAGTACTCAAGATTGCACCACCCTTTTTATTCCTATAGTTAGGCACAGGGCTGCATCTTTGCACTGTGGTTCCTAACAGTAAAGAGATTTTAAAGGCAAAACAGGTCTGTTTCCTAAGAGTTGGGATTGTTTTTATAAAAGACAACAGAGCTGTTGTTTATTTGAAATTTGAAATTCCTTCAAATTTAGGGCAGAGTGCCACCCTGTCCTGGTCTCTATTCTGAGAGCAAGTGTACAGAGGCAAGATAGCAATGCAAATGAGTGGGAAGACAAGGAGTGTGAAGGAACTGCAGAAGAGTCTATATTTTTAGATAATGTAAAACATTTTGTCCAGAAGTGTGAGTAGCTCTGTCTCAGTTCAATGGCTGTAGCTTAGATACTGACTTCCTTTCTATGGAATGGAATGGGATTTCCCATTCATGGAATGGAGGTTGCCTGTGTTCTCCTTCCATACGTGGCTTATTATGCCCCCTGAAACTCCAGTCCTGGAGTTTGGTGGTTTTTGCAAATGGCAGTAGACTGTATGTAGTCCAGAAAGCTGCAGATGCAGGAGAAAGATTCCAGAATTACTTTTCCCCTTCCTCTTACATGAACGATGCTACAATTTAGGCTCCAACCCTGTATGCCTTGAATGCCTTTGGTACTTTTGGACCTTGTGGCCTATATCTACTTGTTACTCTCTGCTTCAGTTGGTTCCCTGAACCATTCGGAAGTTGGCAACCCTTATGTAAATTCTGGTGATTGAACAAGGTCTACTCTACATCGAACAAACAAATTAACGTTCCTCCCCCCCAAACCCCCCCCCCACAAATAATAATTTAAAAGTATATCTCAGCACCCATATTGGTCAGCAGCGTGTGGCAAATATTTTTCAGAATATAGAGAGGGTAAAATGGTTTTCATTTCAAATATAAATCTATACATGAGGATATAATCAAATGGGTATTTAGCCCACTTTTTGGTTCACTGCAGAGACATGTTGGTTTACTCCTTTTTCCAGCGATCACATGACATACCGTAATTGCTGGGAAAAGCACAAATTGTTCCCAGAGCATTTTTACCTGAACCGTTGAGCCCCAGTCTTGGGCTTCGGATTTTTTGGTGTGAGTAGGATCACTCTGGTTTAAGCCATTTCCAGCAGGTATGATATCTGGGAAGTGATTAAAAAAAATGTGCCTTCTGGTTGCCAAGGCTCCTTCTGGTTTGAATCTTTGATATCTTGAAGTGGATTAATAAGTGAGCCAATTCACAATATCAGCAAATTGAACACTTCCTCTGCTACTCAGCAGAGGGGCAGGGGAAGTGGGGTTTTGGGGTTTTTTTTAAGACTATGGGGGTGACTATGACTTGTCTTAGACTATGACTTGTCTTAAAGAGGTTGAGTCTAACCTTAAAGAGGTTAGACTCAACCTCTTTAAGACAAAGCATTTTTAAAACAATTCTATAAGACAAAACAAAGGGTGTTTTTTTTAAATAGGTGATGCAGTGCATCAGTGATAATCTGCTACAGTCTAAAAAAAAAAATTCTCTTCCCCTGCCTCTCTGTCAAGGAACAGAGGAAGTGTTCAATTTGCTGATATTGATTATCAGGCTTGATTAAACCATTTTATGATATTGGAAATTCAGACCGAAAGGAAACAGATCAAATAGAGTCACTTGAGCTCCAATATGCCATTTTGATGTGAGGATCATACCAAATGGCATATTGCACCTGTAACCAACTCCAAGTGACCTTATTTAGCTCACACCAGTCTGCTCCAAAAGGACCTGTGTAGACAAGACTTCATTCCAGTGTTGCCAATTCAAAGATCTGAATAACTGGCTTCACTATCCTAGCAGAGGAAAGTATTATTTTACTATCTCTTTCAGATTTCAATTCCAAATTATAAAACTGCATTCCTTAATAAGTGTTTTTTTTCTTCTTCTGATAAACTCCTGGATCTTACCAATAATAATATAATTTGTATAAAGAATTTTGTTGTGTTTTTTAAAAAGGTATGTACAGTTCTGTGCTGTAATGCATTTTTTTTTGTTTCTTGACATAAATTTGCTGTGTCAATATATGAACAGACTGAATCCCGAAGCTGTTAATTAAATGAAATTTTGAGAACCATTCACCAGACAATTTGGAAAACTATCAACATAATTTTTCCTGACTGTTAACAAATTCTTAACACCCTAATTATCAGTTATGTCCATGGAACAGACCTCTTATTAATTTGACTCAAAAGAAAGCTTTCAGCTGATGCTCATGGTACAATCTGTTTTTTTAAAAGAGATTTTATTGTACATTTTTGAGAATCAAAAGCAGTGAAATTTTTTTACAGTTTTTAAAATAAGAATTCATAAGATCTTCAGCATATTCCATTTTTACTAATGTAGGACAATGAAGTTAGAATCTCTTTTCCTCCTGTGATAAGTAATCTTTTTATGAAGAAATCCTGCACAAAGTATGTTCTTAGGCCAGTGGTCCCCAACTGTTTTAACACCAGGGACCAGTTTAGTTGAAGACCGGGGGGTGATGGGCGTCAGTGCGTGCGTACGTGTATGTGTGCATGTGGGTGGGTGGGAGTGCGTGCATACGCGTGCATTCCTTCAGATCTGTCTCCGCAGCCCAGTCCTTCCAAGGCCATGGACCGGTACCAGTCCGTGGCCCGGGAGTTGGGGACCCCTGCTTTAGGCCACCAAATGTAGCATTTCTATAATCAATAATCTTAGAACTGGAAAGCTGGAAGGGACACTATGGATCACGGAGCCCAGTCCCTGTCAAGGAGGCACAGTGGGGAATTGAACTCCCAGCCTCTGGCTCCACAGCCAGATGCCTAAACCACTGAAGCTGTACTTGAAATTTGTGTGTGTAGCCCTGTTCCTTCAGTCCAAGATGAAGACATTAAAACATTACGGAGGCACACAGGTGGCTCCTCAACCCCTTTCATTGCCACTTCTGCACATGCTTATTCCAGTTCCACATCCAGAGCTCATGAAGTCTCCCAGACGTTTGAAATACTGGATTAATTTTAACAAGTCAACATTAAATCTATTACTTTTTTGCTCAGATAGTGAAAATAGGAACAACGTATCTAGTACTTTCAAAAGTAACATCTCCAGATAACACCGGTAAGATTTCCGCTTGCTAAACGTTGTCAGTCATTGCAGTGCCCTCTACAAAGAATACATGAATGGGCACACCCTCACCCACAGGGGAAGAGGCAACCGTACACTTCCATCCAAAATAACACTATACAGAACCACAAATAAAGCTGTTCTTGAAAGTACAGCTTGGAGTAGAGGTTCTTTAGCCCCCTTACTTTACTATCTTGCATGGCTAAAGGCAGCTGTTGTATCATGCTGGGCTTTTTTCCTGTGTCACTTTACAAAAAACTAACCACATAATTAAAATGTTATATTGAAGTTTTTAAAATATCATTTTGAAATAGGCTGTAGGTTATTAAAGCATTGTATTGTCGGATCGTGCTGGATCGTCATACTGGCACCACAGGTCCCATCGCCTAACCCTAATGCTAACTATGGTTGGCTTGAACAATTTTCCATGGCCAAGTATGCATCTGAAGCCAGGTCTCCTTGTTCCTAGTCCATCACTGTATATCCACTTTACTGCTCTGCCCATTACCACGGTGGGTCTCAGGATTTGGGTTCTGGTCACCCAAAAGTGGGTATTAGAACAGAACTGGCTATTTAGGTTTAGAATTCACCATGCATATTTCTCACTTTTGCCAGGACCTGTCTGTTAAAAGCATACAACAGTGAAGTAAAAACGTAACCTAAATTATTTAAAAATTAAGCAAAACACAGCGGAGGAGTAAAAGCAATATAATGAGAGAATGGAAATTATCCAGGGGAAAAACAAAGCTGTGGTGACTTTTCAGCAGAAAAGTCTAAGAGAGAGAGAGAGTAGAGCGGATCATAAAGAGGCGGGAATTCCATAAGTTGAGTTCTGCCATTAAAAAAAAATACCCTTTCCTTTGGCAATACAATCCATACCTCCTGGTTTTGGGACACATAACAGACTTTCTTCAGGTAACCAGAAACAAGCATAATCCTATTGGAAGAGGCAGTGCTTAATTTATCCTGGCCCGAGTCATTTAGAAGTGGGAATACTTTGGGCAGTTGAGGTTTCCCCCGTTTCTGCACAGTATCTCTGGGCAAAACTATTGTCCTTTCCTTTTGAAAGCCAAAGGGCACAAATACAGCAAGCGCTGAAGTTCTGGCTGGTGAATTGAAAAGATGCAAATAATCTGTCTAAAGCTTCCCATTCTAAGAACTCCATGCAGAAGGTAGCTGTTTTTCTAGTAACTTGTGTATTTTCGCAAAAATAAGTCTTGCCGATATAAAAAACACTTGTCAATATATATCACTATCTTTCAGGTAACAACAATTTTATGCTTTCCATTCTAATCATAACAATGGGATGAGTGAGAATATCCCTCTGTGTGTCACACACATCCATGTCTCCTGATTATATCGGTTGAAACAAGTAACACATTTGCCCTCCCCTCAAAATGTCATTTTGAAAAAAGCATACACATATTTTTTCTGTTTTTTTATTTTTTAAAGGTGACGGGCCAAACAAGACATGACTAGACATCCTTTAAGGGAGATGGCTCCCATTAAAGGGACCCTTTCTGGTGCAACCAGGTGCGTGCTTTTGCATCTGTCCGATTGCACCCTTAGTTTCTTCTCCAGAGTGTTTACATTTCCCTATTTTTTACATGGTGTATATCTGTTTTCCTCAACACACACACACACAGAGAGAGAGAGAGAGAGAGAGAGAGAAAGGGGGCTGCCTTTCCACAGCAATGCTGTTCCCTCTAGACCAGGAAACCTGCCTCATGCTGCCCTCAGCAATTACACAGACACAGGTCTGTGTCCTCTTAGCTCTGAATCCAAGACTTACACAAAAATAAACTCCATCCCTCCTGATTCTCCCCACCAGTTGGCATGATTTTAAGGGGGAAGCCATGCATGCGCTTATCATCCTTCCGACTGCAGACAGGCCTTCTGCCTTCAGCCTCTTAATCAATATGCTTTTCTTATTAACCAATTTGATACTCAGTGTTGTATTTACTTGGTTGCTTATCTCTTTCTTCCCACTTATCACACTCCCTCCCCTTTTTAATGAAAATGTGGAAATTTGATTTTTAAAAGTAAATACCTGTTAATTTAAGTTTTACCTTTCGGTTTAAAAGAAAGAAAGAAAGAAACAGAGCTTGCTTTAGCACTCTCTTAAATCTTAGTCAAACAGTTTGGCTCCAGACTTAAAAATGAAAAGGGCTCAAATGTATCTCTCTTATTGGAAAAATCCTTCCTTATTAAAAAAAATGTATATATTGAATTTTTGTCGGTGTGTTGCACCATATTTCTTTTCTTCCTTCACCTCCCTCCTCCCTTCCCCACCCCCTGCACGTTTCTTATATCTTTTCACCCACCAGTTTGATTGCCATGGCTGCAGCAGTGGGTGAATAATTGGCTGTCTTCACAGGAGCATGTTCTGGAGCTAAAGTCGAGTGCTTGCTTCCTGATGTATGCCTCATTTGGATTCTGCCGACAGCCTAGGGGCTGTATTATTCATGCCTTGACAGATAGCACTCACTAAAAGCATTGGAACTGGGCCAGGTACTGGCAGAGAGATAGTGGAGCATTGCAACTCACAACCGAGAGGAGCATCTATAATATCGGCGTGGGGGTGGGGATGCCAGCCAGCAAGGTTGTGGGGAGGGAGAGAGGAAGAAATCCCGATACCTCCCCTTCTGCTGGTTCTTGTTTTGAGGGGAGTTTGTTTGCATCAAAATGGGGGGGGGGGAGGAGAGAGAGAGAGAGAAGAGCTCGGAAATGAAGACATGGCTTCCTTCCCTTCCCCCCCCCCCTCAAACATCACCGCCACGATCCTTAAAATCATGCTTGAAAGTTTAACACAATTTTCCACATTTAATTGCAAAGCTGATTTTAATTAGTAAGGCCCTACATGTGAAAAATGAAGATTCACTTGGGTGAGTGTAACACATTGCAGTGTCTGCTGAATGCTCTAATTAATGTATGGCGGCTGTACAACAGGGTGCACTGTGGGACATTTATGAAAAATTCTGTGCACGCAGGCAGCCTATCTGTATGTTCTTGAATCCATGAGAATAAATAACTCCCCCACCCCTTTATTCTTTATGAGGCATCATTGTGCATGCCATCACTCCATCCATAAACTTTACGGCATGCCTGTCCTTTTTACTCTTTGTCAATGATATCATAAATCAGAAGTCAGGCCATACATATTTTAACATTAATTTAAAAGAAGGGTTTGGTTGTGCACTCTTTAAAGATCAGGGTCTGCTTGGGCCAGAAAAGGGGCAAAATCCTTCTTTTGTTCCCTCTGCTCTTTCTCTCGCACTACAGTGAACAATGGTAAGAAAATCTAGAAATGAAACTTACATGCACCCTCAAGCTTGAGGTTAAACTTTAGTATGAAGGTGAAAATATTAGCAAAAATGAAGCTCCTGGAGTTAACAGTGGCATCTCTACATTGGGCCAAACATCACATTGCTGGTGAAGTTCTACAGTGCATTTTCCAAAAGTTTTATTAGAGAACTACGAAAGATAACATTAAGGCATGGCTATTTCGTTTTTGTTTATTTTGCTTTTGCTTTATTTTGTTCTGAGAGTTTAAAAATCTTTTCATGTTGATCAATTAAAGTTTAAAAAACATGTTTTGTTCTTCTGTCTGGTCAGGCCACTTCTGACTTTGGGCAACCCTCGTAATACCGTGTTTCCCCGAAAATAAGACAGGGTCTTATATTAATTTTTGCTCCAAAAAACGCATTAGGGCTTATTTTCAGGGGATGTTTTTTTTTTCATGTACAACAATCTACATTTATTCAAATACAATCATGTCATCTGGTTGCTGCACGATGGTGGAGGGCGGGGTTTCACTTAACTGGGGCTTATTTTTGGGGTAGGGCTTATATTACGAGCATCCTCGAAAATCATACTAGGGCTTATTTTCAGGTTAGGTCTTATTTTCGGGGAAGCAGGCTAAGTGACCTTCAGGTGGTCATATCATTAACATCCCGGCACAACTCTTGCAAACTCCAAACTGTAGCTTCCTTATGAAGTCAGCCCATCTCGTATAGGGTCTTTCTCTTTTCCTGCTGCCTTCAGCTTTCCCGAGCATTACTGTATTTTCCAAGTAGACTTTTCTTCTCATGTCGTGCTCAAAGTATGATAAGCTCAGTTCAGTCATTTTGGCTTCTTGGAAGGGTTCAGGCTTGGTTTGATCTAGGAACCCCTTGCCTGTCTTTCTGGTGGTCTCTAGGGTATCTGTAAAGCTCTCCTCCAACACTACATTTCAGATGATTCTCCCCCTTGTCGCCTAGCTTTCTTCACTGTTAGGCGTTCACATCCATACGTAAGTACTGGAAATACCGTAATATTTATGATTTTCATCTTGGTCTCCAGTGACACATCCCTACACTTGAGGATCTTCTCTCATTCCTTCATTGTTGTCCTTCCAAGTCTCATTCTTCTTCTGATTTCTTGGATGCAATTTCTGTCTGGATTGATGACTGAACTGAAGTCTACAAAATCTGTAACAATTTTGATTTCTTCATTGTCAACATTACATTTATGTAATTCTTCTGTTGGCATGATTTTTATCTTCTTAATAGAAAACCCTGAAAATGGTCGCCATAAGTCAGAATTGGCTTGACAGCACGTTATTATTATTAATATTTAACTGCAGTCCTGCCTTTGCATTTTCTTCTTTCACTTTCGTTAGGAGTCAGTGCTATTATGTTTTGTGTAGCTGATTTCTGTCCTGAACAAAACAAATTTTCAGATGTGTTTAACAATAAGCAAATATACTTAACAAATCCACCCAAAGTCTGTATATCTCTGATTACAACAATAAACTGATTATTTGAATTCGTGATGAATGGGGGAAGAACTATGAACTAATATATAAAATGCTAAGAAAATACGCACAAACACACCCACCCACACACCAGATCTGTGGCCTTTTGCGACAGTAAATTCCTTTGATGTTATACAGTTGATTCTGTTGCTTTTCACAATTGAGGTGACAAAAATCCTCATTTTATTTCCTTTAGAATTTCATTACCTTGATATGTCATAAGCAATAACCCAGTTCGGGGTGGATTAACAGGCATGCCAAATATGCTACAGCGGTCATGTTCTAGACAGGATAAATTAATCTCCTGTGGTGTGGTGTACCTGCTAGATAATAGTTTTTCCATGGAGAATATACCTCCCTACCTCTTGTGGTTTGCACAGCCAACACTACCACTATGATTGTTCTCCTACAGGAATTGGCAGACTTCACAGTTGCAGAATTTATTTTCCTTCCAGAAATCCACTAAGCAGAGTCTAGTACCAAAGACATAAATTTAGAAGTGAGGAATTCTAAGGTTAGAACTCTTTTAAGCCTCATAAATAAATGGCGCTCAAATAAGATGGACCTATTCACCTCCAGGTGTTTCCAGATGCGGCTGTGATCATGGTGGCAATGTGTCCCTCCACATACCTCCCGCTGGTACTGTTCCCCAAAGTCATTCGAAGCTTTGCCCTTGAGCACAGGAAGATGGTAAACACTGGAGCCCTGAAAAGGCAGGGCTCTTGGTCACAAAGAGGGTTCAGCTCAATGCCTCCCCAGGCTCCTCTTGCGACCTTCAGGATCAGGGTGCAGAAGTCTGTCTCCAGGGTGGTGGGGATTCTTGGGGGCTGATGTGCCTCTCTGTCTCTCCATCAACATTGCAGTCCTGTTCACACAGCAAATGCCCGGATAGGGCTCTTGGCATCCCTGGTTGCATCTCATTGCTTCATCTGCCACTGGCTTCGTGCCCGTTGTTTCAAAGTTGAATGAAACCCTCGGCAACAGACACTCCTTTTAGTGCCATCTCTCCTTCTTCTGGGCAGGCAGAATGCCTTTTGCTGAAGCCTTCATCCTTCCCCATAGTTTCCACGTACACTAAATACTTTGGGTCGTTTCAATAAATAAAAATGATTTTATCTTTTAAGATCTTGAGACTACTTGCATGTTGTCGTTTCATGACGACCAATCAAAACCATATTTTCTTAATACTGACCATCATTTCAGTGTTTGAATCCATGGTTTCAGGTTGGTTTGCAAACCACGGTCAGACTGACATTCTTTCAATACTAATCCTTAATGGCGACAAGTTAATGGAGGGAGGGATTGCAGCATAGAGAGGAGAAGAAAATGTTTATCCTTGAAGCCAGCTCCTTATCTGTAGACCACAGTCTCTGGAGCTATTTGTAGTTTAAGTGAATTCTAAGGCATAGGTTCTTAACCTGTGGTCACAGACCACGGGGGGTGGGGAGCTGCGATGTCTTCACAGGGGGCCCACAAAGGCTTCAAGAAATGTTATGACCTTTTCTAGTTAAAATAGAAAAAGAAAGAAAGAAAGAAAGAAAGAAAGAAAGAAAGAAAGAAAGAAAGAAAGAAAGAAAGAAAAGGAAATGTAGAACAAAATCTTAATTTCCCTTGCTTCTTTCTGTAAAACTTGGCTTGTCTAACCTTCCACCTCCATTAAAAACAAACAAAAGTAAAAGTCAGTTATGAAAATAGTTTGATAGCAAATAACCAATATTTCTGCACACAGTAAGAACATGCAAGTGAATGACGCTGAGTGGCTGAGACACGGCACGTGATGTTTCTTGCTCCTGCTCAGACAGTCAGAAGCCACAGGAAGAGAGAGTCAGAGTCAATCAGTATGAGTGAGTGTTCAGACAGACTTCATGAAAGTGTTTCTTCTTCAATTTCTGCTAGTAAAACCCTTTGGTTATTGCTGGGTAAAGTGACTTTTTGATATTATTGCAGTGGATTTCGTAACAATACGTTTTGGATGAGCCTCAGAATGGATCACTGGCTGAATTTGAAACGTAAAAGAAATGATGCTGTTCATGAGGGTGCATCCTGTTCAAAGCAAAATGAAGCTTCTTCCAGTCATCTTACAAAGTGTCACCATTATAGCAAAGAATATCTGTCGATCAGACCCTTCCTGAGAAACTTTAAATAAACATTCGATGCACTTTAGGGTTTTAAATCTAGAGTTAAGTCTTGCTGGTCCGTGGCAACAAAAGACATGTAAAGGGGGTCCATGGTAAAGAAAAAGTTAAGAACCGCTGTTCTAGGGAACCTGAAGATCAAAGAACATACAAAGTTATCTTACCTTGCAAGACTATTGCTACATGAGATCACTTAAAGCAGGAGTAGCCTGGAATCTTGTGCTTGTAAAATATGGAGATGGTGGGTCTGAGAAGTACAAAATATTTCCCCTGCACTAGAAAGGATTGGTGTAGTGGAGTCACAGCGGTGGGGATTTCTAAGTAGGAGGGACTTATGAAAGCATTCACCACTCCCCATCTGGGCATCCTTTTTCCCTCTGAGCTTAGCTACAATCCTCAGAGAAGCAGAGAGGGAACATTATATAACTACAGCAATATACAGGATATTGCTGTAGTGATGCAAAGTATTTAAGAATGGCTTTTGTGTTGTGTAGGCAATTTAAAGGCATTAACTTTACAAAAGACCTCCTTCTCATTCATTGGGTGCCTATATTTTTCGACTGTCTCATTTGTTGGGTGCCTATATTTTTCAACTGTCTCATTTGTTGGGTGCCTATATTTTTCGACTGTCTCATTTGTTGGGTGCCTATATTTTTCGACTTGCACTTCCAAATGTGCCACTGTACTACTATTAATGAGTGACTCCTGGCTGCTGTCACTGAATTTCAGCCAAGGGTTCCATCTTAGGTATAAGGGCAGGTTTCCGAGTCCGGAGTTCAGATTCTGTTAAGAAATGTTATTCTCATTGTTCAAAAACATGCTGCTCAGAAGGCTAAAAAATATGCCTAGCAAAGAGCCCCTGTAAGTTTTAGTGTTATGCTGAATAACTTAAAAAAGGAAAGACAGATCAAAAGCATGGTATCAGAAGGTGCTGAATGGCCCATCTGTGCAATGAGAGTGACAGCAGATTTGGGATGTAGGATCTGCGTGAAGTGTTTGGCCCTGGCACATAACTGGGGTGTTTCTGTAATGATAGCTAGCTCCCTTTCTTTCACGTGGCAGGTGCTGGGCCCATATTTTGCCATCGGCACTTTGCCTAGAGCCACCTTGTCTGCTCTGGGAAGATTTAGCAGGGAGGCCATCTTGTGTAGACACCAAACAAGAGAGAGCTGTGCATGTCCTGCAAGGAAGGGAAGGCAGGCAATAGAAGGAGAAGGAGGAGGAGAAGAAGAAGAAGAAGAAGAAGAAGAAGAAGAAGAAGAAGAAGAAGAAGAAGAAGAAGAAGAAGAAGAAAGCGTTACCCAATAAGATCCATGAGACAATTTTCTCAAGAAGACAACTGCAAATATCCATTTAGATTTTCCCTCTTACCATCAGCAGGATAATTTTTTTTTAAAGGTCCTACTTGGCTGAAAAGATATGCTCACTTCACTGATATAAACAAATAGTCTGAAGACCTGCTTTTGAATTCCGCTTCTCAAAGTGATCTAGCCAAGGCAGTCTTCCCCAGCCGAGTAACCCACTGCCTCTCCTTCCCTTCCCTTCCTCCCCCCCGTTCTTTCCCACATCTGAAGAGCAGAGAAAGTAGACCCTTGTCCTCAAATGTAAAACATTTTGAGGTGTGCGGATGAGCAGCGTTGGAATGCTGGAGCTCAGGGCAACCAGTTCAAGCTGGCTATTTATTTCTGCACGTAAGGGCCTTGTCCCAACCCTCAGGGCAATCAGCAGAAGACTTTCTGTTGGGAGGAACACCAAGACAGATATGGACAGCTTTCACATGTGACAGCTTTTGAACTCTGGGACAATTTTGCTGCCAACCGGACAAAACACGTATCTGCTCCTGTACCCTCTTTCTTATCCCATGATTACAAGACTATGAAGAGTAGTTGTATTGCTCCCCACCCCCATCCCTACTCCACACACGCCTGTCTTTTTTACTCTGTTTACCTGTATCTCAAGTTTACTCTCACCACAGCTTTTTCAGTTGGGTCACATTAACAAACTATCATGGACTCAATGAATTCACTTGCGGCCCCACTTTTTTTTTTACTGTGCAACGCAGGCCCCGCAATAAGAATGGCGTGAAGCAGCTATCAATGTTGGAGACAATGCTATTGGAATGGACAATTTAAGTGCCTTCCAAATCTCACTTTGTGACGCTGCGCTTGTAGTTATACCGTACATCACTGCCTGGATCAGTGGTCACCAATAACTCTCTCTGGCGTGAATCTAAAATGCCTGGGCTGCCTTTTGCTGCAACTGTTAATTTGTTTATACTCAGTACTCATACTTCTCAGCATAAATCACGGAATATTAGTCTATGGAGTAGCAAGAAAGTGTGGTAGAGAAAAGCAAATTAGAGCTGTCAGTCTCATTCCTATACTAAATGTCTTCCGTGTCAGCTGAGATCGCTTTAGTTATAATAGCTGTTGGAATCCATGCTAAATTTGACTTTCTCTGAAGGACCTAGTTTGCCAGTTATACTGCGGTGCATATAAAGTCAAAGTAGACAGTAGAGAATTCAATAAGCCTGAAAAAGGGGGAAATTATTATTTTAACATTGGATTACTGCTCCTATTGAATGCATTATCAATGTTACCTCCAACATGCAGAATAGGAGTGGGCGATGTGTGGCCTTCTGGATGTTGAGGGAGAACAACTGCCAGCATTCCTCACTCTTGCCTATGCTGGCTAGCTCTGGTGGGAGTTTTGCAAAAAATTCTTAAAGCAAAATGCCAGTGTGGTGTAGCTGGTGCCACTGGTGCCAAAGGAAACGCCTCACCACAAATCTTTAAATGGCTTTCTTACATCTAGAAACTAGCAGCGGTAAAACCATCCCTCAAATATCTCACATACCTTGGAAACAGAGGCTGTAGGTTGGAAGTGACTTGAAGGCACATCATATAACAGGAATCACACACGTTTCAAATGGTAAGTCCTCACCTCAACTTTGGTTCATACAAACCATCTTTGCTTCCTCCCCCCACCCCAAAACTCTCCGATTGTAGCCCCTTATTTTTCAGAGTCCTCTGACTGTATAGAAAGGCATGTAACAGGGGCAGGGGGGTGAAATTGTTGGAAGTAACTGGATGCAACTGTTTGCAGTAAAGAAGATGCATGTCCTTGCATGAGTAAGAAGAGAGAGAGAGAGGACCTCCTCGGGTTTCCTAGACCATCCTTCCTTTGCTCTGACCTGTGATTGTTATTAGATTGCTATTCTTAAGACTGCAGATGTAACTTTGGTCTCACGCCTTCCTCTTGTCCCTGCCAAGATGAGGCATCTTGCTTTTGTTCCCTAGAGACGACAGGGGCAGCCATGGCTCCTGACTTCTCCCAAACTTCCACCACCTTTCCTTTCCCAAGTGTATTTCTCTAATAAAGACAAGCTTTCGTATCCTCTTAGAAGTATGGATGTAATATCTTTAAAAGGGGGGGGGGAGAGTGTCCTCAGGTAATCATTCCAGGTTCCAAGGGTTGAATCCACAAGGCAACATTGCTCCGGGAGCACTGTGTATGCACCCTCTAACAGAAGTGAGGAAAAGGAATATGGCAGAAGTTCCACTAGGAATGTGAGAACTCCGCTGGATACAACCCTACAGTTTGGTTTTCCTAGAATTTAAAGAAAATGCTATACAGGATCAAATTGGGAATAGCAATAGAAGAGAACACACTCTAGTGTGAACCTTTATAGCTAGGTTTCAGTTAGGCTGTTACTCTGTTAGGTGCAACTGACACTTGCTGGGAGATATCTGATTGTCCTAAATTCTGTATGCTAATTTTGAAACCCGTACTGATGATTGCCTTTTCATTGTTTGTTTGCCGGAAGCAATCTAACCTGCCAGGGTATATTACTACTAGCAGTCTAAGCTGCCAGGGTGTATTACTATTAATCACTTTTTGTCAGTTTCAACGTACACATTGTAATCCTTCCCATTCTTCCTGTCCTGTGAGTAAAGCAACCCACCTTTTCATTTTACTAACAGAGAGCTAAGACCGTGAGAGATAGTGACTTACTACATTTTCTTTTAAAATATGACTGCATACCAGCCCTGAAAACCAGGTGGGGCAAATGGATTTCACTCGGAACTACGCCTCATCCCATTAGTTTGTTGTTTGCTGTTGTTGTTGCTGTTTTTGTAAAATGTCTCTATAATTTGTGGCATGACAGACACTGACAGCCAGAGCTGACACTGAAATAAATCTTTAAAGGGCCTCAATGCTTTTGTTTTTATTTTATTTTGCATTTAAAGAACGGCTGCTGGTTTTCAGGACAGGAGCAATGTAAGAATAGGATCCTTTGAAAAATTCAGTAACTAGGGGCCTGTCCAGACTGGCATATAGATTGGTATATGGATCGCTGTTGGTACAGTTTGGTTCAAATCGAATGACGGCGTCTAAACAGATTTCCACTTAGATTGATCCATTCTGCCCCTTTAAGAGCTGTTGCTCACCTGTCTGGTACAGCAATAGGGCATACATTCTTCTTGGTATGATTCAGCGCACTCCTAATTATCTTATTGTATAAACTGGGCAGATGATTACTTCACTCCAAAATGGAGCTGTGGGCAGCCTTATCCTGTGACATAACTGATGAGTTGTGATATTAAAAGGGAAGACAGAGAAAACCTCTCCTCTATCTTTTTAAAAATTATTTCCCTAACTGACATAGCACAATTCTAATCTACTTAGGTGGATGTGTTGCTCTTTTGATATGCCACTTATTTTATTTAACAACAACAAAAGAAAGAAAGCCAGTGAAGCCAGCTGAATGATGGTTGCCAGAAAAGGCAGGGAAGGGGCCTATGTTGACTCCATGGGCTCCACCCCGACAAAGTATCACCGCTCTAGCAGAGCCCCGGCCGAGGAGAAAGGCAGAAAAAAGGGGGGAGGGGTTTACCTCCCTTCTGCCTCCTCAGCCTTCACGCCAATGTCTTCCCTTTGTTCCAGTACTGCTGCCACAATCCTACCCCGCTGCTGCCGCCTCCTTACTCTCAAGTAAACTGGGTAAACTGACTCATCAGTAAGCCAGGGAAAATTACTTGCAAGTAAACCTTACTCATGAGTAATTAGGTACACTTCCATGCAAGTGAACCGGCAATCCAGAGACCTGGGTGGACCCTTCTCACGGGAGAATAAACATCTTCAGTGTGAAGGGAAAGGATGGCTCCAATGGAAGATCAAACAGATGGCACTGAAGATAAGAATCTCTTGAGGGTGAACCAGACTGTGCCAACTTCCCCCATCTGGACAGGGCCTAAGGCAGGGCATATACACAACGGGAGCATCAACTGGAAACGCCCCCTTAAAGTCTGCTCACACAAGTCTTTCTGGACCGAGGATGGATTTTTCATGATCACAGTCACTCTTAAGTATTTATGATGAACTAGAATTAGACTCCTCCCTTTGGACTTTCCTTTGCTCCTTGTTCAGCGTCCATTTCAGTTCTGTTCTCAACTCAGCCAGCAATAAAGCAATATATTTGTCTGCATGCAGTAAGAGGTAAGAGGTTTTTTTATTCCACAGTTATGATGATAAATAGAGCACTATTGGGTGCCTATTGCTAAGGGGCAAAATAAAGAGATAATTTAAAGTGATCTGAAAAAAAATCTACTCTAAGTTACCCCTTACCTGTTTATTGTGCTCCTCTATAGTAACAATCACAGTAGCTGTTTTCCTTCTGGACTACTTGATAGCAAATGACAAAAGCAGTCCTAGAAGAATAGGAACAGTGCTTTTCACACTATGGATAGGTTGCCAGTCAGCCACCTTGGCTCTAACTCAGGCCCAATTTTTTATTTTTCTTATGTGTGCAGCTCAGTTATGAGACTTTTCAGGGTCTGTGGAGAGAAGAACCAACTCAGAAGCTCGCTGAAGGATAGGAAGGAACATCTAAAAGTCAGAAATGAGACTAGCAAGAGAGAACCTCAATGAGGAATTCATAAAGGCACCCTGAAATTATGGTTGATGATGTTTGTTTTCTGGGGTGGCATTTAAAACTGAGATGCCCAATTCAGCATAACACTGTTAGTACCAAAGTAGTTGAGCTCAGGAAGAATCAGAACATGGAGGCAGGCCACAGGTAAGAGAGAAGCTAGAGACAAAGTCAGGCTTTTGAGTCTGGTGTTCTGGGATGGTGGGTCTGAAAAAAGGCAAGTCAACAAATCAAGTGGCATTCATACCTGAAGAATGCTGAGGGCTGCAATTTCAAACAAGAATAATCCCAGAAATATGAATAATGGGTACAGTCTCCATTAGCTTATACAGTTTTCTACTGAAATTTCCTACCAAATATGCCAGAATGTTTTTAAGTATTTTCAAAGACAGGAAGAAGCTGCATGAAACACTTAAAAGAGGGTTCTTCTTTGTGGCCTCTGTGAATCACACCCTGGGTGATCCGCGCCTGCACGGAGCCTCATCGGAAAGTTCTAGAGCTTCTGCGGTAGCAAAAAACACATTAGAATAAGGCCCCTCCCCCCTCGTATAAGTACCTTGGCGCCAAGGCTCCCCTTTCAGTTTCTTTCAACCACCACGTTGAGAGCCTCATAGTTCTGCTTCTGTGAGTAAAAGAGAAAGAGAGTTTATTCTTGATTGCTTCCTGTTAGCAATCTTTTTTCCTTTAAACTTTTAGATCAAATTCATTATCATTAGAGATTTTTTTTTCTTTTTTACTTCGCTCAGCCTCCGGCCGCAGCACCCCCCCCCCCATCATCGTTTTTTCTCCTCAAATTATTTTCTCCTATTCATGGCCCCTTTGGGCCCGTTTAAACACTGCCTGGTCTGTGATAACAAAATACCACTCTCCGACGGCCACGGCAAGTGTCTTTTTTGCTTGGGAGAGGCACACCAGACGTCCTCCTGCCAGCATTGTAAAAACTTCAAGCGCGGAATCCTCTGTTCTCGCTTATCCAGATTAAAATTCCGTCTTTGGGAACAATCCCTTCAACCAACCAAAATGGCCCAACCTCTTTGTAAGGCCACCTCACAAACCAAAGCAATGGAGAAGGCTCTTTTTGAAGCCTCAAAACAACGTCCATCAACCACACCATCCCACTCCGACGCTCTGTCCACTTCGTCTAAAACTTCAAAAACCCATAAATCTAAGCGCTCGATACCGAAATCCTCGATATCGAAGCCCTCCACTAAACGTCAAATGTCCACTGAAGCCTCTTCGGTTCCAGAGCCTTCTCCGCCTAAAAGACCTAAACAGCATAAATCTAAAGCTGCAATCATTTCTCAGCAGCCTCAACAAACCGCCGAATCAATCTCTATTGGTTCGCCTTCTGATGATGACGGAATCTCCTCTCATCAACCCTGCTCCCAATCACCGGAATGGGATGACAGAGTCGATCAATTAACATCTTCTCCTCCCAGTCCTCAACACTCTGTTCTTTCGAGCAACCCTTCCGTAGTTGCTTCACCTGACAGGGTCAACTCCGAACAACAACTAGAGACCATACCTTATTCGGTAACATCTGATCGTCCACCACGACCGCCTCAGAGACATCAGCCCCAACAGTCTCTGGAGCCGTCTATTTCATCACGCGTGGCTCAGATCCGCATTCAGCACTCTCACCGGGTTGCCATTTGCCCCGACCAGTGCTCGACCGGACAAACTGCAACTGCCAATCAGCCAGTTGCTCTATCCAGCTTGGCCATACCTTCTCATGGCAGGCCCCGATCTCGACAGCCATCAGTGTTGAAACGGCCATATCACTGTGACCCACATCAACTTCAACCTGCTCCTTACCTGGCACCTAAAAGACCCAGGACGGTCGAGCAATTTTCTTCTACAAGCGAGGCTTTTACAGCTCCAGCCTCCCGATATTTTCCGGCTAATCCAGACGAGGGAAATCATTCCTCTCGCTCAGCATCTCCAGCGTCTATATAATCCACTGCTTTACCAGCTTGTCAACAACCTCCGTTTCCACATCACCGAGACACAGGCTCTGATATCGATGATCCTCAATATCCATCCTGGTCCATGGACACTCGTTCTGTCCCTCTATCAACTCATGATTTCCGCCACCCGATAGAACCAGGCCATCGAACTCGACATCACTATGACCCCGAGTTCGACACTGGCGTTCAACCATATCAAACGACATCCATGGACACTCGGATGACATCTCTCGATATAGAAAATCTTCGACACTGACAAATGCCCAAATCTCAAGTCTAGCGGCCTTTTCCTCTCTTCCTTGAGAGTTTACCTCTCTGCCATAGTTTCTTAGCAGCCCCCTAACTCTTCAGCAGCTGATTTCTTCAAGCATCTAACATTGAAACGTTTTCTTAAAGGTCTATCTCATATCTACCCAGATACCCGCCCGCCTTCCCCGCAATGGTCACTAACACTAGTACTGCAACAACTTACTAAATCTCCTTTCGAACCTTTAGCTTCAACTGATTTACGGCTTGTTGTTGTTTAGTTGTTAAGTCGTATCCAACTCTTCATGACCCCATGGACAGAGCACGCCAGGCCCTCCTGTCTTCCACTGCCTCCCGGAGTTGGGTCAAATTCATGTTGGTAGCTTCGATGACACTGTCCAACCATCTCATCCTCTGTCGTCCCCTTCTCCTCTTGTCTTCACACTTTCCCAACATCAGGGTCTTTTCCAGGGAGTCTTCTCTTCTCATGAGATGGCCAAAGTATTGGAGCCTCAGCTTCAGGATCTGTCCTTCCAGTGAGATTTACGGCTACTTACCTTTAAAACAGTTTTCCTTGTCACCATCACCTCAGCTCGACGAGCTAGTGATTTAGCGGCCTTACGTCACGACTATCCTTATTTACAGTTTTTTCCGGACAAAGTCAAACTATCCATGGATATTTCTTTCCTCCCCAAAGTCATATCTCAATTCCATCTCTCTGAGCCGTTTATCCTTCCTTCCTTCTTCCCGTCACCGTCCACAACTCAAGAAAGAATCCTCCATACTTTAGACGTTAGGCAAGTCCTTGCCTTTTACGTACAACGCACCCAACCTTTCAGGCGATCACCTCGACTTTTCATAAGTCACCAACCACCTACTAAAGGTTGCCAGGTGACGTCTCAAACTATATCTAGATGGGTCGCTTCAACCATTCACTTCGCGTATCAGCTGGCATGCAAACCAGTCCCGAAGGTGATTTGCCCTCACTCCACCAGAGCAGTGGCGACCTCTACAGCATTCCTACGCAGAGTACCTCTTCCAGACGTCTGCGCCTCTGCCACCCGGGCACAGCCGTCCACTTTCATCCGGCATTATATACTTGATCTCCGGCAGAAGCCTGATGCGGCCTTTGGACGTGCTGTTCTAGCCTCTACCTTGGCGTGACACCCTGCCTCTGGGTAAGACAGCTTTTTAGTCACCCACAGTGGGATTCACAGAGGCCACGAAGAAGAACGACAGGTTACCCACCTGTAATTGTAGTTCTTCGAGTGGACCTCTGTGATTCACACATCCCACCCGTCCTCCCCACTGTCACGCCATTCTGCTTAATGTAGTGGCAGTTGACACAACTGAAAGGGGAGCCTTGGCGCCGAGGTACTTATACGAGGGGGGAGGGGCCTTATTCTAATGCATTTTTTGCTACCGCAGAAGCTCTAGAACTTTCCGATGAGGCTCCGCGCAGGCGCGGATCACCCAGGGTGTGAATCACAGAGGTCCACTCAAAGAACTACAATTACAGGTGGGTAACCTGTTGTTTCAGAAACATGGCACATTTATGATCCATATACCAGCAGTGTCTCTGTGGTATGAAAAAGGGAGGGGATGTTCAGCTGCAGCCTCACTGACCAGTTCTGTCTGCCAATTGAGGTCATCTGGAATTGCTGTTCTAAAGGTAAAGGTAAAGGTTCCCCTTGACAATTTGTCCAGTCGTGTTCGACTCTAGGGGGCGGTGCTCATCCCCGTTTCCAAGCCATAGAGCCAGCGTTTGTCCGAAGACAATCTTCCGTGGTCACATGGCCAGTGCGACCTAGACACGGAACGCTGTTACCTTCCCACCGAGGTGGTCCCTATTTATCTACTCGCATTTGCATGCTTTCGAACCGCTAGGTTGGCGGGAGCTGGGACAAGCGACAGGCGCTCACTCCGTCACGTGGATTCGATCTTACAGCTGCAGATCTATAGACCTTACAGCACAGAGGCTTATGCGGTTTAACCCGCAGCGCCACCACGTCCCTAAAGGTGCCAACTGTTAAATCTGTCCGGTTTGAATAGATTAGGAAAATATCTTTTCATGTTGTTGCCCCTGTGCTTTGGAATTCAACAAGGATTCAGGAGGCGATATTAAGATGGGATTGTTTGAGCAGGCCCTTGAATGTTGGCAAACTGCTGTTCCACCACTTATGTGGCAACCATTCATTATATGGCAATGTACATATGATAAAATTGTCTGATGGGCTTTAGGTTGTTGCTATTTTTTATTTGAATTTTTATCATTTATGTGAAGTATTTTATTAGTTGATTTTGAACTAGTACTGTGGTGTCTGCATTCTGGGTGGCTTTGAACAGAAAAATTACATTTAAATGAAAATAAATAAATCGATCAATGCAGTAAATGTTACAATTCATGAAAGCAATAGGTAGTACTTAAAATCAGTTCTTGATATTATGCAGTTTTCAGTCATCAATGAGCTAACTACGCAGGGAACCTATTACACTGAAGAGAAAGAAAAGCACTACTTTTTAAGAAATGTGTTTGAACATATTCTCCGAAAAAGAGAAAGAAAACTGGTAGGAATTAGTAAACATGTCCCAGGAAATGCAAGTTATTAGTCTCCAGAATTGCAGAATGAAACTGTAGACTGCATGGCCTGCATGAAGCGATTCTACTAGATATCCCATGCTGTATACTTTTAGAATGGATCTGAATGTTGTAGAATTTTGTTCTGGGTAAACAAATGGGGATGTGTGGATCCTTTTTTAACATCACCATGAGATCTCTCAACAGGAGATTTTCTAGGAAAATGTTTCTGTTTTTTGTACAGAAAGTTGCACAGATTTTGCTAATTTCTTGCACAACATTTAATAGGAAGCAACAAGGTGGCAGCAATAGTAGTTTGGATGAATTTAATGCCATTTCCCTCTGAAAAGCAAAGTGCACACACAATAATTACATAACTTTTGACAGAGGCAAACAACACATTTTGATTCTGAAAAATCCAACCATCAAGGCAGTAGAGATGTTATTTGTGCAAACTGTGCAGGTTATATCATTGGTGCAAGGTACGCAATTAGCACAAGATATAATTGTTAATTTGATGACACCAGAAAAGATCTCCCTGGTAGCAAGATGAGGAGAGAAAAAAATGAAATTCTTCATCAGAGGAGAGAAGCAAATATTTGCCTCTCTGCAAGAGGAGAAGGGGACGACAGAGGACGAGTTGGTTGGACAGTGTCACCGAAGCGACCAACATGAATTTGATCAAACTCCGGGAGGCAGTGAAAGACAGGAGGGCCTGGCGTGCTCTGGTCCATGGGGTCATGAAGAGTCGGATACGACTTAACGACTAAACAACAACAAAGTCTTTACAGCCCAAAAATTGCTTAGTATTTTATGCAAGGATAGAAAATTTGCAGAAGAAACATCATAATTTATGTGGCAACACATGGCTCTCTTGCACAGAAAGTCAGCACTGATTACAGAAAAAATGGAGGTTGTCTCATTCTTGCTCTCCAGACAGGAAGGTTCACAGGAATGAAGATTTTCCCGTTGAAGATTCCTGACCCCGCCAGAAGACAACATTCAATGGGAATGAGAACTTTAATGAGTATCTGTCACATCCCTAGCTTCCATAAGATTTTACTACAGACTAAAAGAGTTGTGAATGTGTTGCTTTGGGAGTCTGGTATCTGGAAAAAATTGCAAGTTTTATGAAAGTATTATGTGCACTAAAAGGAATCTTTCAAAAGAAAAGCTTAGTGAAGAAAATGAGATGAACAAGTGGAGTTATCAATATTGTACTTACTCAAATGAATGGGACATTTTCTGAAAATGATGGAAGAATCACTGCAGGGGCAACCCACTGATGCCTTGAACTGTGAGCAAGGACACCCACTTCACTTTGCAGGAATCATGGTCTTGACAAGAGGTTTTCTCTGTCCAAAATTTCTTAGGATAGCAGAGCAACCGAAATGTGTTTTGAGAAATCAACCAGCAAAGATTGGCCTTTGCAGAGACCCCTATCAACTTTTGGCTGCTCCAGAGACTTTTGCCTATAGGGATTTGCTAGTCAACATTTTCAATTCTAACTTGGACCATTCAGCCACAGAGACTGTCAATGACCCGCATGCATGTGTTGGTAATTTTTTTCTTACCATTTCAAAAAAAAGGAAGACTTAACTTTGATAAATTTTTACATTATTTTAATTGTAGGATAAATTTAAAGCTGAAACTCTTCTGCAGTGTGATTTGTAGAAGTGATTAAGCACTATGCATTTTCTCTCTGTGTGTCTGAAAAGATTCATTGTGAACCTTCCATCTAGAAAGCTTGCTTCTATGTTTATCAAGCATTTGTATACCTTTATGGAAGACGTCTATTATATAGTAAATATTTTACAAAGTCAAGGACTCATCCTGTGGGTTTCAATGAGGAAGTTATTCATATTATTCTCAGTGGCCGTTTCCTTAAATGCTTGACAATGGTTGCATTATATTGTGCCCTCAGGTAAAGGTAAAGGTTCCCCTTGACAATTGTCCAGTCGTGTCCGACTCTAGGGGGCGGTGCTCATCCGCGTTTCCAAGCCATAGAGCCAGCATTTGTCCGTAGACAGTTTCCATGGTCACGTGGCCAGCGCGACTAGACACGGAATGCCGTGACCTTCCCACCGTGGTGGTACCTATTTATCTACTCGCATTTTAACATGCTTTCGAACTGCTAGGTTGGTAGGAGCTGGGACAAGCGACGGGAGCTCACTCCGTCGCGTGGATTCGAACTGCTGATCTTTTGGCCTTGCAGCCCAGAGGCTTTGCGGTTTAACCCGCAGTGCCACCACGTCCCTGCATTGTGCCGTTACCCTGTGTCTAAATCTGTTCCCCCACTCCAGCCCCACCATGGTCTTGCGACACAATACTAAACTTAATTTTTGAGAAAGTAAGCTCCACATTGGTTCTTAGGACTTCTTATTTATCATGTACATTATTTTGTTATACACATTTCAGTACCCCTTTGCTCACTGTATCCTTCATGTTTTTCAAAGAAAGAAAGAAAGAAAGAAGTCAGACATCTAATTCCTTGTGTTTGTGTCATTTTTTCCTGTTAACTTGACTTTTGCATAAGGTATAATGTAAGTGAATACACATTCTGTATACAACAGTGAGGGGGAAAGTAACTGCTTCTCTTTTTCCTAGCTGGCCTTCACATCCTCTCTACAAATGGGATGGGATTGCTTAGTGCAAATGCGCCTCCCCACCCCCCAAGGCCTCAGTCAAAATGTGGCTCTTCCACCTAACAATATAAGTGCCTGTCCAGACTGGCCATTTGAGAGGATTGGACTGCAAAGGGTCTGTTTAGGTTGGCAGGGGGAGCAATGTGCCATTTGGCCTGCTCCTTCCTTCCAAACAGCAAATGACCCCTTGTAGCCGATCAGTTGTCAAGGGAAGTGAAATTATTATTATTATTATTATTTTACATTTCTCTTCTTTCCTTCTGCTGATGCCATTGTGTTTTCTTCCTTCCTCCTCCCTGTTTCCCTTCCCTCATTCTCCCCACGCTTGCTCTCTCCCTCGGAATCTGAACCACAGTGGCAGAGGGTGCTGGAGGCTGCTATTTCCTGGCTAAACTATGAGCATGCCAAAAAAAATGCATGGACAGACCCTATGTCTGGTTACAGAGCTGTTAAATGTTATTCTTTTCCTTTTAGGGAAATACTTCCTTAGTTCAGTTCTCACAGTCTTAAGTCCAATAATCTATTATATGTGACTTAGTTATGAGCACACATGTTATCTCCTTGCCTTCCCTGTCTATATGCACCCAACTTTGGTGCTTCTACCCTAACTTATTAATCCATCATTTCCTATGACATCTGATATAGAAAGTTGTGGTTGGATTGATGCAAACCAACCAAAATATGGAATCAGGTTCACACATTGTTAGATCTATGGTGGATGACACTGGCTGATTCAAACCTGCATATACACAGTTTCCCACTATGTATAAAGATGTTTCTATGTATAAAGCATCTTAAACAAAGCAAGCAACTTTGGAAAATGGCTTCTGGAGCCTCCAAAGTTCCCCAGCCATACTATGCACCAGTAGATGCTTCCCTCTTGATGGTTACAGTAACTTTATAGAGATTTCTGTTGGTCCCCTGGTCCCCCCACCTCTCCCTCACAGTCCCAGCATTGCTCAGCATGGCTATCTAAACTAAAAACATGCATATTAATGATGTTCTCTTAATTATTGCATTGCATGAAGGCCTGAAGATCTGTGTGGGCTTTGGGGGTGTATAGAGTTATGATTATAGATGGAAAGAGTGCAAATTCGTCTACTCCTGCTTCCTGATCTTGTTTTTCTCACAAGGCCTCCTTGTCCTGATTTGCTCTGCTCTGACCTTCTTGTTCCTCTCCATTCTCTCCCCTCTCTTTCCTTTTGGTGTGAGCCTCCTTTTCACTTAGCCGCTTTTATAAATTCATAAGTCAGATAGGGTGATGAGAAAGATAGCCTTTTTTGGGGGGGGGGGGGGAATGTGGCTTGTAATCATCTTTTAATGACACAGACTATGAAACATACAGGACATAGCCAGTAAAAGGCCCTGATGTCTCGAAACTAATGTCTGTTATGAGGAGGGTGCATGTCCTTGGTTCCATTTCTTTCTTCTTTCCTGGTGGAATTCTACCCCGAGTTTCCTTCCTCTTGAGCTCCATGTAATGAAGTGACTTTCGAAACTTTACTTCTAAAGTTAGGGTGTGCGTGGTTTCCTGCAGCTTTTGGTTTGAATCTTTTTGCCCTTCTGTCACCGATGTTTCTATGTGTCCCAATAATCTACCGTAAAAAGCCACCTTGATGTGCATCTATGAGGGCTGCATCAAAATTCTTATTAGTGCCAATTTACCAATATGCAGGAGCATATGTGAGCATCAGTTCATCAGCGCACAGAATGATTCTTGAGGCAGTTTTCATAGGGGTTTAGCAGTATACATTCAGATTTGCAATGAGCTGAACTGAAAGCTGTGGTAAACCTCACTTGCATGGTTCAGAAGTGGAAGGAAAAGAGAACAGTGGAACCTTCCTGATGGATCAGTTCCAGTTTGGTTCTAGGAACACTTAATTCAGAACTCCAGCTTCAGATACAATTTTGGAACTGTATTTTAAGCAAGCTGCCAGGCTTCTATGGAATGATCATATTGCTTTTCACAGGAACTTGTTCTCTCTTCTATGCTTCAGAATTGCAATGTTTGGTGACTTAAAGGCTCAGCATCTGCTTTTTTTTGGTGTGCGTTTTTTTAAAAAAATAAGGTGGAACAGTTTGTTTGGAGATAACTCCTTGTGCAAAGAAGGTTTTCCTTCTCCCATCCCTAATATTACCAGTACAGTAGGACCCCCTTATATGTGGGATCCGTATCTGCTGATTCCCTTATCCACGGTCTGAAAATATTAAAAGAAAAATCCTAGAAATAGATATTTCTTAAGATGACATTACTTGAACTGGCCACTAGGGAGAGCCAGAGACCATGCCCCGTAAAGTGTTCCCTATTAAAAGAGTGTTCACTATACGTAATCTGTGTTTTCCAGCATCTATGTGGGGTGTGTGTGCTTGGAACCAATCCCCTACTGGTCCTACTGAAGTCATCCTTTCAGTGACATAGCTGTGGGGCTGAGGGGTTAAAAGTCCACCACTGGAGAGTCTTTTTCACCTCTTAGTTCTATCATTGCTCTTGGGGAGGTAGATGATTATTGGTGAAATCAGTATTAGAAAGGGAAGAATTAAGTCTTTCCTCCCTGCACGCATGGAAGAGTCCAATTAAAAAAATTGCTGTAAAAAACATATCTGCTATAGCTGTGTAGTTGAGCCTTTGTATGCTAGTAAAAATGCTTAAGAATATAGTTTTTTGTTGTTTAATCGTTTATTTATTTATTTTATTTATTTATTAAATTTATACCCCGCCCATCTAGTCAACTGACTACTCTGGGCGGCTAATCGTGTCCGACTCTTCGTGACCCCATGGACCAGAGCACACCAGGCCCTCCTGTCTTCCACTGCCTCCCGGAGTTGGGTCAAATTCGTGTTGGTAGCTTCGATGACACTGTCCAACCATCTCGTCCTCTGTCGTCCCCTTCTCCTCTTGCCCTCACACTTTCCCAACATCAGGGTCTTTTCCAGGGAGTCTTCTCTTCTCATGAGATGGCCAAAGTATTGGAGCCTCAGCTTCAGGATCTGTCCTTCCAGTGAGCACTCCGGGTTGATTTCCTTTAGAATGGATAGGTTTGTTCTCCTTGCAGTCCAGGGGACTCTCAAGAGTCTCCTCCAGCACCACAATTCAAAAGCATCAATTATTCGGCGGTCAGCCTTCTTTATGGTCCAGCTCTCACTTCCATACATGCATTTAGCTTAGAATCGGCTTCCGGTCGAGGTGTGCCTGGCCCCTTCCCTTTCAAACTTTAAGAAGTTGCTAAAAACAATGTTTTTCAAAGAGGGTTTTGATGGCATCCTCTAAGGATTATCAAATTTGCTACCTGTCTTACTTTTGTTCAACACTTGTGGTGTGCCTGGTTCTTGTCATTGATGGATTTATTTTCATTTTTATTATTTAATCTTATTGTTTACTGCTTATTTTTATTGTTATATATCATACTTGATTATTTTACTTGTTAACTGGCTAGAGTAGTAGTGTCTTGCACTAATTGGGCTGTATAAAAGTTGAATAGATAGATAGATAGATAGATAGATAGATAGATAGATAGATAGATAGATAGATAGATAGATAGATAGATAGATAGATAGATAGATAGATAGATAGATAGATAGATAGATAGATAGATAGATAGATGGATGGATGGATGGATGGATGGATGGATGGATGGATGGATGGATGGATGGATGGATGGATGGATGGATGGATGATTGAGGGGGGATATAATACTCCTCTTTAAACATTTGAAGGGTTGTCGTGTAGAAGTTGGAGCAAGGTTGTTGTTTTCCCCTGCAGCACCACACAGTAGCACCTGAGCTAATGGAATGAAACGGAAAGAAAAGAGATTCCGCTAAACATTAGGAAGACCTTCCTGACAGGCAGAAGTGTTCAACAATGCAATGGTCTGTCTTGAAAAGGAATGGTCTCTCCTTCCCTTGAGTTTTGTTTTGTTTTTGAACAGATGTTCGTTTGCCATCCTGCTTCAAAGGGGTTGGATTCAATAACCCTAAAAGCTCTTCCAACTCTACAATCCCATGGTTCTCGTGTTGTTAGGACACAAATAGTGGATTAATGGTGCAACGACCTTTTCTATCCCCATCATAATATGTACTTAAGTACATAAGTGAACGCTACAATAAAAACACCACTGCACACAGTGGAACCACACAGAGTAAGTTGAGTCCATCTTTCCAAGATGGCAGTCTAGAGGGATTCTGCTTCATCTGTTCTGTTGCTCTGGCACTTTAAGATCCCTGAAGAGGTGCAAAATACAGATTGCCACTTCTTTATCTATGCCAGGAAAAAGTTTAATGTGCCCAGATTTCATTTGGCCTTTAACCAGGGCATGTAAGAAAGTTCAGAGGTGTCTCACTAATCATTGTTTGAGCCAAGAGAAACCTCTTCTTGGATACTAGAGAACTTTTGCTGGCCGGTATCGGGAATGTGGAAACAAAGCTCCATGAAGCTATATGAACATGACCTTTGAGAGACGTACTGTCTTCAAGATCTGTTTTATGAACAGACCACTGTGAAGCTGGAAGGCAAGGGTAGATGAAGCTTTTGTTGAGGTACCCCCTACCTTCTGTTTTGATTCAGCGAGGACCACATGGCTTTTTCTCTTTTCTGTGAAGTGGGAAGGATGCTCTCTACCAATGAAGGAAACAGAAAGCTAAATATACCACTGTTTAAAAACCTCCAATGAAGAAGAGTCCACCATCTTCTAAGCCAGCTCTTACCACCAGGAAGTGTTCCAATATTTATTTGAAACCTCATTTCTGGTCATTTGAATTCACTGCTTCAGGTCCTACCCTTTAAAGCAGCCGAGAACAAATTTACTCCATCTTCAGGTATTTGAAGAGGGCTGTAATACTTCTCTTCTCCATACTAAACATACCAGCTCCCTTAAATATTCCTCACAGAGCTTCGTTTCTACTATCTTTGTCATCCTCTTTTAAATATGTACTAGCTTTTAAATACCCTTTTTGAACTTCCATGTCCAGAATTTGACAATATTCCAGGTGAAGTCAGGCCAAAGCAGAGCAGGAAGCAGGATCCTTACATACAAAATACTGGGGGGGGGGGGGGGGGGGGGGAAGAGAGATTAAAGCAATTGAGCACAGGAACATTTCCTGTACATTAGGTAGGCAATCATAAAGGCAGGTAGGGTGTAATTGTGATCTTACATTTGAGAAGTAAGCAATAGACAAGAACATCTTAATTTTCTCATAGAAAGAAATCTGAAGGAACAGAAAAGATTGCTGAAATGGTATTTGGCTTGAACAAGTTTCAAGCGAATGGGACAGTATCCTGCCACACAGTTCTGCCTGTCCAATGGGAGTGACATTACCAGCTGTAGCAGATTAAAGAGTTTCTGTTGCGATATCAGAGCACATTTGACTTTATATCATTCTGCATGAGTCAGGCATACCCCAAAACTGAAAAATGAACTCTTTAACTAGCAGCAATCTACTGCAGCTCGTGACATCAGTTCCTTTGCACAGGTGGAGCTATGTAACAGGATACTGTCCATTAATTACACTTCAAGCTATTGAGTAAGAAAGTACAAAAAAAGAGAAATGCAGTCTGACACTGGGTTTTCAAACACATCTTAATGAACATGGAGCATTTTTTAAAGGATCACATGTTCCCTAAAGCTACAATACACAATGCAGTAGGACTCCTCTATCCATGGGATCGGTGTCCATGGTTTCACTTATCCACAGCCCAAAAATATTAAAAGTGAACATCCCAGAAATACATATTTCCACAATGTCATTACCAGAACTGGCCATAGAGGGTTCACTTTTATTGGTACTTTTCGGCGTCCATGGGAAGGGCTTGGAACTGATCCCCCATGGATATGGGGGTCCTACTGTAAAGTGCTTCTGCCAAGATTATGGCCAGGAGACAGAGGTCCACGCAAACTACTCGGCCGCACCACCCAGACTTTCCTGGTGTAGGTGACTTCCAGGAGAGCTCGATGTGCTGCTTGTGGGGGGAAAATCTTCCTCTCCCGTCCCCTCCCAACACCTTGAGTCACCCTGATGCCACAGTGCTCCAGGGAGTTACCAAAACTACACAAAGTTGTGCACTTGTACTTGCATGCCAAACCTGCAAGGTAGGAGTGCCAAAATGCCCGTGAAAGATAAAGGGATCTAGTAGGTGCACAAAGAAGGCCTTTCTTTAGTACCAGTTAACCCTCTAGTCTCAAAATAACCAAACTGCTGTGAATTTCTGTTATTATTTTATTCAAGATGTTGCAAAAAGTTTTAAAAAAAATAGAGTTCAAGCCGTTATAAAAACATAGTTCCAAAAACTTCAAAAATAGTTTAAAAACTTGTTAAGCAAATACACATTCAAAAAGTTTAGAGAACAAGGGCAATTCCCATTAAAAAAAAATAAGAAAGCTAACTACCTTAAGCTACTTACATGAGAGTGTCATTCCAGAACATGTGCAGAAAGTAAACCAAGTAGCAAGTGATCATAACACTCTCCACAGAGAAGCTAGGCTAAACTAATACCATTATTATACCTATCATCCATCTTCCAGAACTTTTGAGTTGATTCCACCAATCAGGTCCCAAGTTGCCACAAATCTTCTGGAAAAAAGTAACTTTTCCCAAAGCACCTTCGTTCTTCCCCCCCCCCTTTGTTTTCCAGTTGAAACCAGTTCTCCCTTAATTAACTTGGTGCCAAGAAAGAGTGTTTTATTATCTTGAAAATAACACAGCTGGTTTGGCCTCTCAATTAAGAGGCGCTTTCTCCCCCTTCTTTCCAGCTGTTCAACCCAGGTACACATTAGCAGGCCTTGATTTCACAGGGCAACTGAACCCTATCATCTCCTCATTTGGGGATGATAGCCACCTCGGGAGAGGTGTCACGATAAAAATATTTTAAATAAATAAAATAAATAATTTTGCCAGTCTCTTGACAGCTTCTGTTTTATAGTGCTTGAAAACTTTCCTTTGCCCCATGCCAGCAAAATTTACTTTTTATTTTTCTTTAAATCAGGAATGTTTAACATCTCAATCCTCTAACTGTTAGAATCAGAATATTACACACCTGAATGATTCCTAACCAACCATGCAAGAGATTGAATGATGTCTTACAGTTTAGCCTGAATGTGAGTCTTGTATCCCTGATTTAGCTGCATTTTTAAAATCCTTTCTTTTTTGTTCTCTTTTTTTTGTTAGAAATTTGCTTTGTTTTCTTATAGTATTCACACCTTTACTTTTTTTTTTTTCATATTATTCCCCCCACCCCTCGTTTGGACAAAGCAATAGCTATATTGCGAGTGGCTCATGAAAATGAATCTGTTTATGTGTCTAGATTAGATACAGTGTTCAGGTTTGTATGAAATTAATCTTGAGGACAATGCTGTACATTTATTCTGTGATTATTCTTGATTCGGAATCAATAGTGGATCATCCTGGACCTGTATGGGCAATGTCATTAAATTATTGTTAATTTCATACTTCAATTCCTGTACACAAATGAATTTGACTTGAATTATGCAGTGTGTTACTGTGAAGTGGTCTCTAGCAGGTCTGTATCTAGATGTTTATCATATGCTTATTATTTAAGTCAGACAAAATGTTCCTTGTTACCGGGAAATCATGAGCGTATCAAAAGGATTGTGCATTTCTTATTTCCATACATATTCCTCCCCATTCTTTCCTTTATTTGCCTTAATTATCATGAACTGTTATGTCTGTGTCAGTGCTAAGCGTGATCAATGGTAAATATCATAAACAGTGTTTGCAAATGCAAACCATGGTTTTATAAACCTGTTGGGAGGGGGGAAACTGGTTAGCATTAGCCATGATTAGTACAGACACAGATGCTAAGGGCTTCACTCAACAAGATGCTGATTCTGTATCTAGAAAGAGTGCACCTTGAAAGGAAAAGGTGGTTTATTCTAGTGTGAACTTGCCTCCGTCTGCATTTGGCAAATTAGTTCTCTTTTGATTTGCAATTGATTGTGCAAATAAAGATGTGTGAAAAGGAATACAGCATTATGTGCATGTTTGCTACCTGAAAGATTTGCATGTTTGGAGGGATCACGCTGTAAGACCTTAACATCAAATGCCTTAACATGTGATGTCATCCTGGCTAAAACAAACTGCAGAGAGAGAACATGTTTATGCCAGACGAGGCCATGGCATACCTCCAAGAGCCAAGGGAGCTTCCACCTCAGGCTTTTATTGTCTGATCACCTTGTAACACACCTGGGGCCAATGATCAAAATACATCATTCTTCTATTCTGTCTTTTCCTTCTAAGTTGCCTTTCTGTGCAAACTAAAAGGGAAAAAAAGATGGAGGAAGTGATGGGAAAACATGAGAGAGTTACAAATGGGAGACAACATCATGGGGGTTCCCCATATAATTCTGTGAACAAATCACAGACTGCATAATAAAAAGCTTATCTGGAAGCACCTGTTGTCTTCCACCTGCAATCATCCTGTTCCTTCCCATAGATTGTTGTCTTTTTTCTTACAACACAGAAGTCTGTTAAGAAAGGAAAGACCGTAGCTGCACAGTGTCCTTTGACTAGGAGTGTTGGGATCCATCCTTGTGGGAGTGCCGTTATTTATAGTTTGGATCCCTCTGGAAAAAGAAGCTTCAAAAAAGAAAAGCAATATAAGAGTCTTCTGTGAAAGAACTCTGAGCAGACTTTGAAACACTTGAGTTTAAGCTGGGCTCTTAATATCATCTAAACACCTATCTCCGTTGTCTCTAGACAATAACTGTTGGCTTTCTTTGTTCATGAAATGTACGTTCAGTGAATAAGCATGTGAATTTTATGTGATATTGCTCTCAACACCTTGAATTGGTTTGTTATCCACTTAACTGTTTGCCTTGAATTCAACTGTTGAGTTCAAATATGCCTTAGCAGAAGACCTATCACTGTGTTGTAGATTCTCTGGCAAATTTTTCATAACTCTTTAAGGATAATGTAGCTCTGTACAGTTATAAACCATAACATCGACAGTTTCCCCCCAATAACAGTGCTCTTGACAACAGCATCTTCCTGCTTCCCTTTAACACTACAGTCCTTTAAAGCAGTGGTCCCCAACCTTGGGCCTCCAGATGTTCTTGGACTTCAGCTCCCAGAAATCCTGGCCAGCAGAGGTGGTGGTGAAGGCTTTTGGGAGTTGTAGTCCAAGAACATCTGGAGGCCCAAGGTTGGGGACCACTGCTTTAAAGACAGTCTTGTTGTAAATCCAGAAGTACGATTGCACAGTGTTTGCTCTTGCACTATTTTGTCTAACTTGTACAGAAATCTATCTATTCTCTCAATTCTAGCACCATCCAACACTTCCCATAACATGAATTCAGAGGCCACATATGCACAGTGTATTGAAATGTCCACCGGAGGAATGATTTACAGCAACTCTCACACAGCATTGCCAACTTCAGTAACTATTCCTGTGCTACTCACCCTATCTTTCTATTGACCAATATTTCTGCAGTAGATAAAATTGCTCATGGTCTTTTCCTTAATGAATCTGCTCTCTCTCTCTTCTTTGTGAAAGACTTTTAGGAACAAATTAGACATCACAAAGAGTTCTGTATGTCTCCACAGATGGGAAATTAAAATGGAATTAAAACAGACCCTAGTTTTATTGAACTGAAAGAATAGTAAACTAAGACAGCATCTCCTGGGCCTGAGTGTTAAATTTTATTTTGTTCCTGTTGTTTATGCATAGCCTATAGTATATACTGAGTATTATCAGATTCATTTCTGAATAAGCATCATGGAAGTTTAAGTCTCTAAAGAAAGATGCAGGAGACCCTTTGTAGTAGTAAGTCCTATGAAGTACCATCCATTGCTTCTTTCATGATTTGAATGTACTGATACATCAATTATTTCTCTTCAGAGGCAACTTTCCAATTAATAGCACACCCAACTGATGACAGTGCCTTTTATTTCACCAATCTCTAATTTATGGTGTGAATATCAAGTAGAACTGTATTATATGCCTTGCTGAAGTCCAAATTATGCTGCATTCGTTATGGGCTCCTTATCAGCCAGCCTGCTCGTCTTGAAAATATGACCTGCTACTCTGCTTTCAGAAGTGTTCCAGAAGCAGGCAGGGGAATATGTGCTGCGTTAAGTGGTATCTTATGAAGTGTAACATTTATTAACCATATCTTAACACACAAGAGTAGCTCAAAAATAAAATCATGGGGGAAATGTGGCTGACAACTTAGAAACAATCCTAAGTTAATGATGTGGAAAATTGGTCAAAAATTAATTACAAAGAGGTACCTGTTTGAACCCCCTTCATGGATAGCTGCCTTGTCGTGGCGAAGGGGCTTGAGTTATTCAGAGAAGCTATGGGCTATGCCGTGCAGGGACACCCAAGACGGACAGGTCATAGTGGAGAGTTCTGACTAAACGCGATCCACCTGGAGCAGGAACTGGCAAGCCACTTCAGTATCTTTGCCAAGAAAAATCCATGGACAGAAACAAAAGGCTAAAAGATATGACGCTGGAAGATGAGCCCCTCAGGCCGGAAGACATCCAACATGCTACTGAGGAAGAGCGGAGGACAAGTACAAGTAGCTCCAGAGCTAATGAAGTGGTTGGGCCAAAGCTGAAAGGACGCTCAGCTGTGGACATGCGTGGAAGTGAAAGGAAAGTCCGATGCTGCAAAGAAAAATACTGCAATGGAACCTGGAATGTAAGATCTATGAACCTTGGTAAGCTGGATGTGGTCAAACAGGAGATGGCAAGAATCAACATTGACATCCTGGGCGTCAGTGAACTAAAATAGATGGGAATGGGTGAATTCAATTCAGACGATTATCATACCTACTATTGTGGGCAAGAATTCCGCAGAAGAAATGGAGTAGCCCTCATAGTCAACAAAAGAGTGGGAAAAGCTGTACTGGGATACAATCTCAAAAATGATAGAATGATTTCAATACAAATCTAAGGCAGACCTTTCAACATCACAGTAAGCCAAGTTTATGCACCAACCACCGATGCTGAAGAGGCTGAAATTGACCAATTCTATGAAGACTTACAACACCTTCTAGAACTGACACCAAAGAAATATGTTCTTCTCATTATAGCGGACTGGAATGCTAAAGTAGGGAGTCAAGAGATAAAAGGAACAACAGGTAAGTTTGGCCTTGGAGTTCAAAACGAAGCAGGGCAAAGGCTAATAGAGTTTTGTCAAGAGAACAAGCTGGTCATCACAAACACTCTTTTCCAACAACACAAGAGGCGACTCTACACATGGACATCACCAGATGGGCAATACCGAAATCAGATTGATTATGTTCTCTGCAGCCAAAGATGGAGAAGCTCTATACAGTCAGCAAAAACAAGACCTGGAGCTGATTGTGGCTCTGATCATCAGCTTCTTATAGCAAAACTCAAGCTTAAACTGAAGAAAGTAGGAAAAAACCACTGGGCTAGTCAGGTATAATCTAGACCAAATCCCTTATGAATACACAGTGGAAGTGAAGAACAGATTTAAGGAACTAGATTTGGTGGACAGAGTGCCTGAAGAACTATGGATGGAGGCTCGTAACATTGTACAGGAGGCAGCAACAAAAACCATCCCAAAGAAAAGGAAATGCAAGAAAGCAAAGTGGCTGTCCAACGGGGCCTTACAAATAGCAGAAAAGAGAAGGGAAACCAAATGCAAGGGAGATAGGGAAAGTTACAGAAAATGGAATGCAGACTTCCAAAGAATAGCAAGGAGAGACAAGAGGGCCTTCTTAAATGAACAGTGCAAAGAAACAGAGGAAAAGAATAGAAAGGGGAAAACCAGAGATCTGTTCAAGAAAATTGGAGCTGTTAAAGGAACATTTTGTGCAAAGATGGACATGATAAAGGACAAAAATGGTAGGGACCTAACAGAAGCAGAAGACATCAAGAAGAGGTGGCAAGAATACACAGAGGAAATATACCAGAAAGATCTGGATGTCCTGGACAACCCAGATAGTGTGGTTGCTGACCTTGAGCCAGACATCCTGGAGAGTGAAGTCAAGTGGGCCTTAGAAAGCATGGCTAACAACAAGGCCAGTGGAGGTGATGGCATTCCAGTCAAACTATTTAAAATCTTAAAAGATGACGCTGTTAAGGTGCTACACTCAATATGCCAGCAAGTTTGGAAAACTCAGCAGTGACCAGAGGATTGGAAAAGATCAGTCTACATCCCAATCCCAAAGCAGGGCAGTGCCAAAGAATGCTCCAACTACCGTACAATTGCAGTCATTTCACATGCTAGCAAGGTTATGCTCAAAATCCTACGAGGTAGGCTTCAGCAGTATGTGGACCGAGAACTCCCAGAAGTACAAGCTGGATTTCGAAGGGGCAGAGGAACTAGAGACCAAATTGCTAACATGCGCTGGATTATGGAGAAAGCCAGAGAGTTCCAGAAAAACATCTACTTCTGCTTCATTGACTACGCAAAAGCCTTTGACTGTGTGGACCACAGCAAACTATGGCAAGTCCTTAAAGAAACGGCAGTGCCTGACCACCTTATCTACCTCCTGAGAAATCTATATGTGGGACAGGAAGCAACAGTTAGAACTGGATATGGAACAACTGATTGGTTTGAAAATTGGGAAAGGAGTACGACAAGGCTGTATATTGTCTCCCTGCCTATTTAACTTATATGCAGAATACATCATGCGAACGGCAGGACTGGATGAATGCCAAGCTGGAATTAAGATTGCCGGAAGAAATATCAACAACCTCAGATATGCAGATGATACCACTCTGATGGCAGAAAGTGAGGAGGACTTAAAGAACCTCTTAATGAGGGTGAAAGAGGAGAGTGCAAAAAATGGTCTGAAGCTCAACATCAAAAAAACTAAGATCATGGCCACTGGTCCCATCACCTCCTGGCAAATAGAAGGGGAAGCTATGGAGGCAGTGACAGATTTTACTTTCTTGGGCTCCATGATCACTGCAGATGGTGACAGCAGCCACGAAATTAAAAGACACCTGCTTCTTGGGAGGAAAGCGATGACAAACCTAGACAGCATCTTAAGAAGCAGAGACATCACCTTGCCGACAAAGGTCCGCATAGTCAAAGCTATGGTTTTTCCAGTAGTGATGTATGGAAGTGAGAGCTGGACCATAAAGAAGGCTGACTGCCGAAGAATTGATGCTTTTGAATTGTGGTGCTGGAGGAGACTCTTGAGAGTCCCCTGGACTGCAAGGAGAACAAACCTATCCATTCTAAAGGAAATCAACCCTGAGTGCTCACTGGAAGGACAGATCCTGAAGCTGAGGCTCCAATACTTTGGCCATCTCATGAGAAGAGAAGACTCCCTGGAAAAGACCCTGATGCTGGGAAAGTGTGAAGGCAAGAGAAGAAGGGGACGACAGAGGACGAGATGCCTGGACAGTGTCATCGAAGCTACCAACATGACTTTGACCAAACTCCGGGAGGCAGTGGAAGACAGGAGGGCCTGGCGTGCTCTGGTCCATGGGGTCACGAAGAGTCGGACACGACTTAACGACTAAACAACAACAACAACAACCTGTTTGAACAGCTACCTGTTTTCAGACCTTAAATGCATTTCCTAACGAAGTGGGCATAATTATTAGAAGAAAGAATACTGACTTCTCTCTTTCCATTTAGTAACCTGTGATGTACTGAAAGTGGTATTTTAAAATTACGTTATTATAATATAACAAGAATTTTGTTTTATTTCATTGAGAACATAATATTTCCTATAGACCATTTTTAGTTCATATAATGTAACCTTCAAGTTTCTTCCGACTTACGGTGACCCCGTGAATTAGTAATTTCTAGGAAGTCCTGTTGTCAACAGCCCTGCTTCATTTTTGCAAAGCTGAAGACTGTGACTCCCTTTATTGAGTCAATCAATTTCTTTTTTAGTCTTCCTCTTTTATTTTTGCTCTCCCATTTTCCCAGCATATTGCTTTTTCCAGTGTTATCTTCTTATGATGCACCCAAAGTACAATAGCCTCAGTTTAGACATCTTTCTTTCTAGTGAGAGTTCAGGCTTTATTCGATCTAGAATCCACTTAATTCATGTTTCTCATGGTCCATGATATTCACAAAGATCTTCAACATCATATTTCAAATGAATCAACTATATTCTTATAAGTTTTCTTCACTGTATTTCACATCCATACATTGTGATTGGGAATTCCAAAGTGTAGATTATCATCATCTTGGTTTCCAGTGATGCATCCTTGTGTTTGAGTACCTTTCCTAGCTCCCCTTCCAATTCTCAGTCTCCTTCTTCACTGCTGTCCCTATCTTGATTGATGATTGAACTGAGGTACAAGACATCTTCAACAACTGTAATTTATTCATTATCAACATTAAAGTTATATAATTGGTTTGTACACATGATTTTTGTCCTGTTAATATTCAACTTCAGTCCTCTTTTATGTGGCCATAGAAATTACTAAATATCATACAGAGATATCAGAATGAATGGGAGAGACCCAGAAAGGAAATGAATACTCTTGCTCCAAAAGCTGTCAGATTTAAATGTGATTCAAGCAAGAAAGAAGTGCCGGCCCATGGTTCACCAAACGAGTTTTTGTTTTTATATGTTCATTTTTTAAAAAATTGTTGTGCAGTATATTTTTGTTATTTCCTGGAAATTGTCCAGAGTAGTGGCTTGTCTACTAAATGAGTGGGGTACGAGTTTAAACAAATAAATAAGTAAATAAAGAAGTGTTCTGGGATTGAATTCTGCCCATTTCTTCTCTTGAGCCCAGGCAAAAAGCAGGTGGGTGCAAAACTTACATGAAGTAATACACTTCTCCATTCAACCACCCTGGGGTTAGGAGCGCTTGACACCTATGTAGTTCAAAATCAGGGTATAACTAACTCCCATGTCCCCCAAAACATAAATAAAAAACCTAAACAGTTGATTAACACACACCTACAGAGCACTTCTCTCGATCGGGGTTCCATAGCATTGACAATCCTTTCCGTAAAGGGCTGTGAGGCTGAATTAGAGATGTTCTGTTTGGGGGCACATAGCCCACTTTGATGCCTTCAGTGTTGAACTCATGGGGTTCTGTGTGGCCATGGGCACGGTATTTATTGAATATTTATTTATTTGTTGGGAAAAAAATCTATGTGCAATCAAAACCATGCTGTTCAGACGCATACAATTCAAGGATGTTGTTATTTTGACCCTGAAGACGTTCGTTCTCTTCCTGCACTCAGTGAATCTATGTCTGCTGCAGTGGGCATAGGATAATTCCCATGCACTCCTTGCTCCCGTCACTGGAGGAGGGAGCTTCAAATCTCTGTGTGTTCAGGGTGAAAGTCTGAAGAGAGCTAGTAAGCACATTTGTCCTGTTGAATGTATGTAGGTCTCATGTTTTCTCTGTGGGAATGATACAGCAAAAATGTGGTGGTGGGGGGAAGGCTGGAATATCCCATCCTTTAAAAAAAAAAGGTTGTGGAGAAGTAGTCTAACCCAGGTTTTTCTTCCTGACTTGCCTGATTCCTAAGTATGTGGGGGAAGGGGTCACCTTGCCCCCTGTATGTGAGGAGCAGGTCTTTCTCTTTTTTAGCTGAAAGGAACATACCATTTGTTCTGAGAACAACAACAATACAAATCTACACTTTGCAAATTTAGGGGAAATGCCTAAGGCTAAATGCCTATATACATTCACTTGGGAGCATTCCATTAAACTCAGTGAGGCTTCCTTCTGAGTGGAAGAAGAATTCAGAGACTTCCATCTGAGTGGATGTATACAGCTTTGTGTTGCTATGATTTAGTTAACTGATATTTACAGCTCAGGGATGTTATGCCAAGACAAGACTGGGTGAGAGAAATTGTAAATTACTCTACCTGGAACTCTGCATGAACTGGACTGAAATTTGGTGTCTTGGGTTAACTGACATCTCATGTCAGGCAAAAAAACAAAATAAAAGAAGAAGAAGACAAAAACATGGTGGCACCTTAAAGACCAACTGCTAAATTCTAATGTGAGCTTTCATGGACAAGTCCACTTCCTTAGGCATTTCATAGTTGTTAATAATATGTTGCATCTTATCTGAAGAAGTGAATCAGCTGTATATTTTGCGACGGTATGGTAGAGAATTTGCTTTGCTTGTTGGTTTGCTAAGATTTCTTGTTCGCAGTTTGCCAGCTAGAGCCATCAGCATCACAAACTGAGATGATCCCCTCAGGACACACCTGTTGGCTATTGAACTTGCGTTCATGATCAGGCATAGCAGGAATGCAGATGGCAGGAGTGACATCCCATTGTGTGAGAGTTTTGCCCTAGATTCCAGTCAAAAAAAGTAATAGAACAAAAGGCAGTTAAGCTAAGACTGTCACTAGTTACTTTAGAGTGTTCATTTCAGTTCCATTTCTAAATGTTATCACCTTTCTCTCTTGCGCTAGTTCTCTCCATAGAAGGAGCTCTTGTCTTTAAGGGAAGCAACCCACACACGTTGGTTTTCTTCTCCATCTGTGCACCAGGGACCTGGCGGACGGTGTAATAACGTGTATTAACTTTTTTTTCCCCCAAACAGTGTTTACGGCTGTCCTTTGGCAAAAAAAAGAAAGACGCAAGAGAAGCAACCCCAGGAACCTGCTCCTAAAAGGAAACCCTTTGTGGTTAAAAACGGACAACTCCTCAGTAGACGAGTGTTATGAAACAGATGGGACTGAGGAAATGGACGACAAGGAGGAGGATGAGGACGAGGAAGAGGAAGAAGAGGAATATTCTGACGATAACGAGGAGCAGGTGGAGGAGGAAGAGGAGGAGGAGGAAGTAGACGATCGGGAAGAAGAGGAGGAGGTTGAAGAAGAGGAGGAGGAGGAAGAGGAGGAAGAGGAGGCAGATGAAGTGGAGGAGGAGGAAGAGGAAGAGGAGGAAGAGGAGGAGGAGGAGGAGGAAGAAGAAGAAAGTGGTAATGAACAGAGTATTAGTAAAAAGTAAACACCATGTGCATTTTGAGTTAATCTTTGAGTGTGGTATGATGGGATTTAGCAGTGCAGCTTTCGTTAAGGCTAATAGAATTCATTGTGTTAAATCTTTCTGCTCTGTGCTGACAACCACTCTCACTGTGTTCTCCAAACAATTATTTTCAGACAGTCATCTTACAAATTGCTCTTGAAGCATACGAGTGTTCAGTATGCATAGCTTAGAGAGTTGCATGCCAAAAATTCCTGCATAAATATATGGCTGTATTGCTGCTTCTAGTTATAAGTGCCACAGGCTCAACCAGATACATGTGCAAGCAAATGGCTGTGTGTGCATCTATCTACATTAGTAATTTGCGTATGTGCTTGTGGTACTCATCTGCTTCATAGTAGGTGCTTACTTCTCATAGGACTACGGTTACCTGTTTGCAGGTGCTCTTGGCAATGCAATAGGAACATCTTCCCTTTCAAAAATTTGAACACACGCCTTAATTTGAACAAGGAGCAAATTATATTTACTTTGGTTCTTTGAGACTTGGATGTTGTGTACTTTAGCTGATGTTATAAAAACTATGGAGACTGGCAGATTAACATGGAGAACCCATTAAAAAACTTTACACACATATACTTTTTGACAGGTTAAGAGATACTTGTGGGCTGTTAAGCTAATATTTTGCCATGGCAATTAAACCAAGCCACTGGCATTTATATTTTTCCAGCTATTGTCTTTTCACCAGCAATGGTGAAACCACAGGACAATGACTCCCTAAAGTAAGCCAATCACAATGTAATGATGTGCAAATGAAAATTTATGCAAAAAAATTAATGAGCTATCTGAAAAATACTCAGTTCCCATTTCAAGGGAACACATATTTGGTTGGGTAGCTGCATGTTTCTAACTCTCTCTATATATATGGTTTCAGCTCTCCTTTTAATTCTAAGAGCCAGTTATGACAATTGTTTGATTTTTGTTTCAGAATTATTACTAGGTGTTGATGAAGCCTAAGAAGTACTGTTTCAAAACAGGTAGACAAAGTATGCCTCACAATTTTCTCTCTCCAGTTAGAAAGAGAGAGAGAGAGAGTTAAGCTCCAAATAAGTAATATCAGGACAGAGTGATAGTTTAAATTATCTTAACTTGGAGTCCATGAACAGGAGTAACATGTGTAATTATCAACCACAACTTAATTACAAAATTTCAGGTACACAGCAAAATTTATAATAATGTGGGACTGACTATATGTGTCTAACTGTGAGGAAGGCCCACTGAATACAGTAAAGCTTACCTATGAGTAAACATGCATAGGATTTGATTTCAAGAGACCAGAGGGGAAATCTATGCTGTCAAAAATGATAGGAGAATAAGCAAAGCATTTCAGAATTTGGACGTGCTGGGTGTAATACATTTATAGCTACTGTTATATGATAAGCTGTGCTACCTATACAGATTCACTGCTACACAACCAAGTAACCAGAATTAATAACCAGGAACTGTTACTGCTTTACAGGTATTTCTTTTGTGTCTAGCTGGTTTCTATCAGAAACAGGAAGTGTACTGTAGCATGTAACGGTAGAGGAGTCCCTGTATTAGTCAATTATAAGCGATAACGTTTCAGTTCCCAAATTCTGGCAAACTTCCTTTTCTTTAACTCAAGGAATGTGAAGATTTCATTAGTTTTCAGTAAGACAGCGTTTTAACAAAGGAGACAGAGAGAAACGTGATTACCTATCTGAGATTTTACTTTAAATTGTCTCCTAAATTCAGGTCTAAGTGCTGAACAACGCTCATCATACTCCAGATCCCTGAACCCTGAACAAGAAATTGTGCAACACTGTGAGATTACACCGTCCAATGGCTGTTGGTCTTAATTGTACTTAAGGCTTTGGTTGGTACTGGTTTTAATCAGTTTCCTCTAGCCGCATTTCTCTCTTCACCCAGATTTGAAGCTAACGTGCAAATGCTAGCTGGGGAATTTTTTTCAGTTCTAAGAGTCCTGAAGATCGAAGAGAGAGGAAGGGCTCAGGGGTGGAGCTTTGCTCCCAGCTGTTTAAAACCCCAGATACTGTTGGACTTCACCTCCCAGAATCCTTGGCCATTCTGGCTCTGGCTTCTGGAATTCAAAGTCCAACAATATTATGGGATGCAAATTGGGGAACCCTGCTCTAAACCAGTCTTTCCCAACCTGGTCTCTCCAGATGTGCTTGAGCCATGACTCCATTCACCTACAAACAACCTGGAGGCAACAGCTGGAGGGAAACTACTCTAAACCATTGTTAAGAGACTGGAAGTCTGAACTAACACTCTGAACTAACATTATGCCAACTCTTCCTTCTGCTGATAATATAGGACTCCTTAAAGGTGAATGTGAGATCATGTTTTGGGAAAAAAAATGTTTACAGTTGACATCACTGTAGCACCCAGAACTGTTAAGAGCTTCTAGAGCTATACATATTTGAGAACTTGAAGATCAAGGAATGTTGCTTAGAACATTTTATCAGAGGGGTTTATATAGCCAAATAAGGAAACTACTATGAAAATAAGAAGCATGGCATGTAGAAAAGCCTTGTATGTGCAGTAAAAACCCTCCAGCATGTTTACTGAGGCTTGAATTCATTCTGGTTCTTACTGCAGCTTTCCTTGCTGCATCTAAGAATACCTTAAAGAGACACCCTCAAATTTTGACATCCTCTTTTCAGGGAGCATGAAGGGCTCCGTTATGAGAAGAGGTCTGAGTGAAACACCGTTTTATGTCATTTCCTAGAGGTAGGTTCAGGCCCTAAGTAGACCTCATCAGCGTATTTTCAGTTGATTTTCATCAGTGCATATTAATTTTTGTAAGGTTTCATAGGGATTTTGAATCGTAGATCCTGAAGAAAATAAATAGGACATATATTTCAAAGGCATTTAGGGTCTTACAAAAATTCCACTCCTGGTCTTTGATTAAATATACAAAGCATACTAAAGCAACACTCTTACAAATCTCAAAATACCAATTAAAGAGAACCAAAGGCTTTTGGAGGCAGATCTTAGACTCACACCTCAGTAAATAATCATCTGTAAGAAGACGGATTCCTAAAACCCCTTTCAACAATTAAAGGAGTCCTCTTTAGTATACCATTAAGAATACCGAGTCTCTTTGATGGAATATATATATACCTTGTCTTCAAAAATCTCTCTTATTCCCCGAAAAGCCTTAACTGCTCCATTTAAATCATTAAAAAGGATGTTTTTTTAAAAAAAAATGAATTATTTCACATCTCTTTATGCCTCCCAAAACAGCGAGGGATCCCCGCCCTCCTATCCCTGAAGTCCCAAACTGTGCGGCAATAAAATATGATGTTGTGGGGAAAAGCCTTTTCGAGAATTGGCTTTCTCGGTGGTGGTTATTGCTCCGAAAAGTATTTATGTCCCATTTGATCTGCAAGGCCAGACTAACTGAGATACTTCTCCTCCTTTTGAGAGGAGAGCACATCAGGTAGATGATTCCCAAAGACTGTTTCACAAAGCTTTTCTATTATAGAAAGAAATCTCCGCTGGAGGAGCTCCAGGAACAGATGTTCCAAGGCACCATTTAGCCTTTATCATATGAAGACATTCAAGATGGCTTGTGCTCCAGGTATTTCATAATCCCCACAGGGTCAGGAAGAATCAGGCTGATCCCAGGACTCCCCAGAAAATGGGAGTTTTCATAAACAATGATAGCCCTAAACCATTCCATCCATTCATTATGTACAAATTTATATATGCTTAAAAGTGGTGGGAAGGTTAACCTTTTTTCACATCTTTTCCAATCTTGCATACATTAATATTTCCCTCCCCTAATTCATGTTACTATGAAAATCTAGCTTTGTTGATTTTGCTTCCTATTGGGTTTTTGTTTTGTTTTAAACATAGAACTTGTAAAATTGAATAAAATTAATTTAATGTTAACAGGGAGCTAGGACAAAAGCCAAGTTGAAAGATTTAATGAGACAGAGAACTAATCTAGGTGTGCCACTTTTTTTTCCTGGCAAATTATGACTAGGCCTTTATTTTAATATCACATAAAGGGACTTTAGTGCAAACTCAACATACTCATGTTTTCTAGTCTCCTGGTTTTAATGCCTTTTAACATAAAATGTGGATATTCAAAATAGGTCTCTTGTGAGGAATGCTTATTGTAGCCTTTTACTCTAGTTCTCAAATCAGGTACGGTTTTCAAAGTGACACCATTTTGTATTACTTTTCTATAAAACAACTCTTTATTTTTAATTTGTTCGGTAAAGGGGTTTTTATAGGGAGATGGCTTCTGCTCCTTCCAGAGCCCTCTTCCTTCAAAGGCATTTATTTGAAACTAAAAGTGGGAGTGAATGAAATCCATTTAGACTTCTGCCTTTACAGAATATTCGTAAATGTTTTGTTAATCCCCATTTCGTTGAGATAAAAATATTTATGCTCTTGGAATGGTTCAGTAACTTTTGATCCTAGTGAGAATTCCAGTGGAATGCAAGCTATAAAAATACTCCATGTCATAAGGAGTGTTTGTGTGTGCAGAATTGTATGTTTTACCTAAATATCTGGAGCCCTAAACCACAAGGAGGATTAAAGGAAAATAGAATCAGATTAAAAACAATGATAGATAGACAGACAGACAGACAGACAGTATATTATTATAATATACTGTATATATGTGGGATATTTCAGTGAATTCCAGATTTTCCCCAAAATTTTAATTTCCTACAAATGGAACCAGCCTAATGACAACCTGTATTTATCACTTCTTTTTACTACATGGTAGTGCGCGCGCGCACACACACACACAAACACGACAGTGGACACTGTTGTCTCAATTTGCTCACACTGGCTGAGACAACAAAGTGCCTTAATGTCCAAAGTAAGTAGCTCGGATGGGGCATCTTTTGTCTCGGCCATTTTGCTTGGCAAGTGACTGGCAATATTGTTTACAACTGTGCCCGTGACAGTGTGGTAGAATGCGGGCACTGCAAGTCTATCCTGCAATCGATGTGGCTGGGCAATTAAAACATCTTGTTGCCATGCAAGAGAGTTAACATGCATGGAACTCCCAAAACATGGGTATCCCATAGGAGACTGTAGATCAGGAACCCCCATTTAGGCAACACATAAATTAGACATAAAAAGGAAATACACTGAAATAAAGTAAGACCTATTTAAAAGGGATATGCCTGAAAGCTTTACATTTGCTTATGCAAAACGATTGCCCAGTTTTAATACTGTCTTGCTAATATATTATGGCAAGAATAAGTCATGCAGGAATGCACTTATCTTTACAGTAAGCATATTGAAAGAGGACAACTGGCAGATTTAAATAAATATTGCAACATGCAGATCAAGCTCAGTCTTTTTTTCTTTCCTTCAAAGACAGGCAATTGCACACCTCAGAGAATCCATTTTCTTGAGCTACAGAATATAGCATTACACCACAGAGTTTTTAAAAGGGAAGTAGCGCATAGCTTGGTCAGCTAAGAACCAGCAGTCACAGGATTTTACAATGCTTGGTTTCACAGGAGAAAAGGAACTTTAAGGCATTCAAAGCCACTTTGCGTAGCAAGCGGTGGTCAGTACTAGAAACAGTGTCCTCTTCTGCTTCTCCATGAATGTAGAATCTTTACAGTCCAAAACCTGAAGTAAAGTCAAACCTTTTTCTGTGTTTCAGGTACCTTTCCTCAGTGTTGTTCCCTGTCAGCTAATACTGAAAGACATACTGCCTTGCATGCAGCCAGCATGACTGGTAGCATGGCATGAATACACTTCAGGGGATTGGCCTTTTCTTTCCCCACTTTTCACTGTGAAATTTTAGTTTATTTGGAAATAAAGTTTAAAAACAACAGCCAGCCAAAAGCACATACACTTATTATAATTCTTAGTGTCTCATGGCTATGCATGTGAAACAATTGCAATAAGGGTCCCATCCTAACTAGCCAAGATGGCAGAGGGCAGGCTAATCTGACACTATAAGCTAACTGATGCTCTATGGAATCCTAACCCTACCCAGCCTGAAGATGTTGGAAATGTTGTCTTGGGACTATCATGTAGTAGAGTAGACCATTGGTCTAGATGGGCGGGGTATAAATCTAATTTTAAAAAAAAGAACTAAGTAAAGTTACAAAATTTGCTTGCTATTTACTTTTTCAAAACATAAAAACAATTTCAATTTCAAATTATCTTCAGTTTTGCTCCTATAAAAATTGACTACTTTCTCCCATTTTGTTTTCCACTGATGAGAAACCTGTGTGTTTCGTATACAGATGTTCTGTGTAGCAGCTGGATATTATTTTATTTTTTCCTAAAAGAAGGAGCAATGGACCCCAGGACACATGTAAGCTGGCCTGCTCCCAAATCTTTTTTTCATGAGATGCTGTTATTCATCTCACAGGAAATTTGGGGCTTGAAATCTTACAGGCTGGTGATGACCACCATTTTCTTGCACCAGGCTGGGCTCTGCCACCAGCTGGCTTTTCATAAGGAAAAGACACGGCCACTGCTCTCTCCGCCACAACCTGTGCCCCCTCCCAGGCTGCGGTAGGAGGGCCTTTATGCTTCTTCACTTCTGTAGGAGCCCTTGGGAGAGTCCCAAGTGACTGAAACTGTCTCACATCTTAGTACAGCCCAACTGGAAAGTCTACAGCCTCTTCCTACGTTCCATCTTAAAACTGTAGCTGTATCCCCCCCCCCCAACACTTATCCATTTTGCGTTAAGACGAATTGAAGAATTATGGAAACTTTGAAATCCTCCACAACCTTTAGCATCCTTTCAGTTAGACCAATAATAGTTATTAGATCTACTCAAATCACTCGCTATAGCCAGGAAAGACGGCTGAGGGGCCTAACGCCGAGGGAGGCCCGGAAAGAAATAACAAGAAACCGGGCCTTCTCGGCAGTGGCCCCTCGACTCTGGAATAGCCTGCCGTCAGAGATCTGCCTGGCACCCTCGCTGGGTGTTTTTAAGAGCCAACTAAAGACCTGGCTCTTTAGGCAGGCCTTCCCTCCTGTCAATACTTGACTTTTACTTTTATTTTTATTTTTTAATTTTTGTTTATACTTTTTCCATCTTGAATGACACTAATATTATTGATTTAAATTGTTGTTTTAATTGTTTTTATGATTTTTTTACTGTAAGCCGCCCAGAGTAGACGTGGTCTAAATGGGCGGGATATAAATCTAATAAATAAATAAAAAAAAATATTAGCCAGATAGGGCTTCTGAAACCCATTTTATGTGACTTTATTTTTTTTTTAAAGCTCTATAGTTTTCTCTGGTCAATAATTAACCAATGGCCAAAATCCTAGTGCGATAAATTTATACCGTGCCAGTCAGACTGCATCATCATCCATCGCTGGTAATATTTAATTTAAATTGCCTGAAAGTCTTCTATTCCGCCCACCCTTTTTGGTTCTGAGGCTCCCAGAGGCTCTCTTTGGTCCCGGAGAAGCCATTGGGAGCCTTGGGATGGGGAGGGAAAGTTTTCGGTAGCCAAAAATCGCCACCGAATTGCCACCACAGGTGATCCAGTAGCTATTTCTGGCTACTAAAGGCTTCCCCTCCCTGCCTTGAGGACCCCAAAGGCTTCCTCAGGACAAAAGAGAGTCCTTAGGAGCCTCGGAACCTGAAAGGGGGAGAAAAGAAGCTTTCACTTAATTTTCAATTAAATATTACCGGTGCCAGGTGATGATGTCATCCAGCTTGCTTGATATAAAGTTGTGCAAGAGGATTTTGCCCGATGCCTGGTTCACAAATATCTTGCAGTATATTTTGATGAGGTGCTTTCTGTTCATGCAAAAAAAGAGAGAGAGAGAGGGAGAACAAATTACAAAAATTACTACAACACGTTATATATTGCATACAGTTACTTCTGAAACTGTAGGCAGTATATACTCCATTTCGGTCTTTTTCCAAAGGAAAGCAAAAGAGTAGCTAAAATTCTTAGTGGGAGAAAAGTATGTAGTTGGGGTAACTTGACGTTTACAAAATTGAAAACTTCTGCAAAAATTCTTACCTCAAAAAGATTTTTGTTCTGCACACCAGTAAATTTGATTAAAGTTGAGGAGGACTCTTTGCTATTAAACAGCACACATGGAAAGCTGTACTCAACTGTATGGCAAAAATAAAAGATACTGCAGATAGCCATCCATCAAAAGCTTGTGCAGATTGTAAATTCTGGGTCACCCGACATCCAGCCGTCATTTATTTATTTATTTATTTATTTATTGCACTTATATGCCGCCCATCTAGACATTGTCTACTCTGGGCGGCTCACAACAGACAAAATAAAAACAATTAATATATAATAACAGTTTATCAGCAATATACAATGATAACAATAGTCAGTCTACTGTTTCCCCGAAAATAAGACCTAACCTGAAAATAAGCCTTAGTATGATTTTTCAGGATGCTCGTAATATAAGCCCTACCCCAAAAATAAGCCCCAGTTAAGTGAAAGCCCGCCCTCCACCATTGGGCAGCAACCAGAAGAAGATGACATGATTGTATTTGAATAAATGTAGATCGTTGTACATGAAAAAAAAACATCCCCTGAAAATAAGCCCTAATGCGTTTTTTTTTGAGCAACAATTAATATAAGACCCTGTCTTATTTTGGGGGAAACGCAGTAGCTCTTTTCTATTCCAAGAGGTTCCTCACCCAGGCTTTGGGATGAGTTTTGATTAAAGCATCCTCTTTGGTAGGGAAAACACTTTACATCTGGTACATTTTCCCAGCCGGTACAGGGATATTCTATCAGATTCTTTTTACCTAGTTACTGTTCCTTCCCCCAAATCAGGACAACTTTTCACGGGTATTTATTTCCATACTAAGCAAAGAGCCATGATCATTGGCAGACATCGTCAGACTCTGTTAGGACAACAAATCTGTATTGTTCTGGTTTTTAATTTTGAAGAGCTATGTTATCTATTATATTATTATTACATGTTACATATTATTATTTTTTATACTCTAGGACAGGCCATGTGCTGTGCTTTTTGCTACTATTTAATATGACAGTTGAATTTTGTTTTAGGGAGCTAATCTCAAACATAGTCTCAAGAACTGGAGCAGCACCTATTTCATATTTAACAGCTAATTCCTATAGTGATGTTTTGATTTGACAAACCATTGATATACTTGGTTATTATGCTGTTCGTCATTTTTAACTCCTAATTTCCAGGGGTATTTTTTCTTCGGGAATTGAAATTGTATCTCTGAAACATCTTGTACCCCTTGGAAAGTTTAAATGACCATTGACAGAAAGGGGAAAAATGGTTTAGGATGCATTTTTTTCTCATTTCTTCATCTAATGTTCTAATCATTCCCCAATCTGGTTTTTCCCCTCTTATGCACTTAAATAAATCACGTGGGCATCAATGCTTTCAGAAATACATTCCATGTAAGAATATTTTGAAATTCTGCTAGCAGAGTACAGGAAGGTAATTTTATGAGTTTACAGCTATTTAATAGGAGTCATCGCTCTAGATACTTGTGGTGCTAAATCGATTTAGCATAGGACTGGGTAAAACAAAACAAAATTAGCTATGGTTACAGAAACCCTAAAGTTGGCTTCCATATGTGGAGGTAACCTGGGAGTCATCATGGAGACAAGACCTATGTTTCAACCATCACTACCAAAGAGAAGAAGGGGGGAAAATAGACCTGAGAATAACAATCTACATATCAGATGGGGAATTTGTTAGAAAAGGTCAACCCTTTTCAAGATACCCAAGCCCAACTCTCTGCCCAATGGCTGAAATCCACTAGTAAGTCACAACTAGAGTAGGCCCATGGAATGAGTGGAAGTTACAGAGGAGTTGACTCACCAGATCTCCACTGATTCAATGGGCCTGTTCTAGTTGTGACTTACTACTGGATTTCAGCCAATATCTATATTTCTCATAGATTTATCCCTCTTTTTCAAATTCACTTCAATTAATCCTCTCATTCCTTTTTAGAAGTTCACTTTTCTGAAGACAAATGTTGTTCTACTGGACTTCCTGAGCAATTGCCCATTCACATGTATGTTGAATTTAACATCACAATGGACATTGTTCCCACCTTGGTTCAACAGTACTTACATTGTACATTAAGGATTAAGTCTTGCAGTTACCTCTTGGTCAGCTGAACGACAAATTATTCTAAAACTCTGGTATTTAGGGTATCTAGGTATTTTGTCTCTTTGTCATGTCCAGAACTTGCACTTAATTGTATTCATGATGTCTTTCTCCATCACATTCAAATTGTCACCCTCAGCAATTCTGTACAACAATCTGGTCATCTTTTTCTACTTAAATGAATGCTGTGCCCTCCTTGATAATTAGAATGGCATCACCCTCAATATTCTCTCTCTTTCCCTTTTATAGAGTAGTATCCAGGGATCACATATGCCACTGATGGTGAGGAGACCATTCCACTAAGTTTCCATTATGCCCATTATATCTAAGCATCCCAGTTCACTCATCTTGACTCAGAGACTTCTGCCAATATCTCCTAATGGCTTGTATGTTGTGTCACTCCACAAATACCTTTGGTGTGTGATGCATTTCTATATAGATAACCAGAAATCCTTCTAAGGAGTGATTGTAATGAACTAGATATTCCCCAGAGCAAAAGACTAATGGGTATGTTATCTAGGAGCCATGTGGGGTTTGGCCAGTGTAGTAATTATCTGCATTAAAGGTAAATGTTTTAAAGAATAATACTAATCACCATGTAGACACACAATACACCAGGAATGAGTGGACGTTTGATGGGATATTTCTCTAGAAATGAAGGGGGGGACAAGAGATTTGGGGCAGAATGGCTTGTCAGATGTTTCTTGAGCCTTCTGGGCTCTGCAAAAGCAGAATCTTTAGAAGCTGCTTCAAAGACGTACCGCGTGCATGGCAGTAATCATGGATTCTTTTTGCCTCTCACACTTACCCGCTGCTTCTTTGCTGCAATCTTCGCTGAAGCTGCCAACTGAATGCTTGCAATTTTTGTACAATTCAGTCGGGGATATACTAGATAGGAGGCTAGGAGGCTGCATGGCAGATCAACCAATGTTTCTGTGCCTCCTGCATTGATTTTTGTTGTTGCTGCTGCTGCTGCCGTTGTCATAATTTATTTAAATAGGGACATAAATGCACATGGAGTATGTAACATGTCTACAGAAGGTTAAAATGGAATGCAAAACTCTGCCTTGGAGTGGGGACAATCTAAAACACAAAACAGCAGATAGGAATAGAAGGGGAAAGAATGACTTAATACAAAAGATAAGTAATGTGAAATGTGGAAGTCAGAAAAAAACATATAGGAAAAAAAATACTATACAGAATCAAAAAACGCAGAAAAGAGGTTAAGTATATATATATTAAAAAAACAAGAACAACGTTTAAACATATTCAGTGAGAAAAATGACAATTTTTCTAAGTACAGGAAGTGGTGAGGGGGAAAGTGAAAAGGCACATGAAGAAACAGGATACCTTCAGACCAGTAAGAAGCAGAGAATTGGGATAACGGAAGAGACAATGGGACCAAAAACCAGAAACCAGGGGCTGAGGGGACAGACCATCAAGGGCTTTGTCATCAAGGGATTTAACAGTTGAATCCTAAAAGAGGGAGCCAGTGCAGGGGCTTGGAAAGGGGAGTAATCTGATCCAAACTGCACCCTGTCCTCAAATCGTCACTGCAGAATTTTAAATAGAAACAAGAGGGTTGTTGCGACTTCACAGAAAACTAACCAAAAGGTGATTCCAATAATCTAAAAAAGAATTATCCAAGCTTTGAACTAAAGTCTTAACGGAGGAAACCAGGGGAGGGGGGAGGACAAATTCTGGCCATGTTATAGAAAAAACAAGAAGTCTTCACAGTACCCAGAATATGAAGAACAAAAGAAAGAGGCGAATCAAAGGTAAAGTGAACGCTGTGCCCATGCTTCACAGCATGGACAGAAACGTTACCACTAATCCTTGTGGTGGGAAGAGGTGATATGGAATGGTTTTCCATAATGTAACTGCACGTGATGCAGTCTGATCTTCCTCATTTCACAATTCTGCTCAGTTGTGTTTCAGGAGAGGAGAGGAGAGTATGTCACCAGGACACCCAATCCACAGAGTCCCAATCCAGTCTGTGAAGGAAGGGCCCAAGGGATGTTCTGCCTCCTTCCCAAACTACAACCCTGGGTATCCTCTCTCTACCCCAGCCAACCAGTCCAGAGAAGAGTGGGAAGATGGAACCCACCACTTTCAGCAATTAAAGTTAGGAAATGACAAATTCCCTGCTTTCACCACTAACCGTTATAATTGATAATAGCTGAAACACACAGGGGATTCTGCGTTCTTGTCTCTGATCCCTGAGTGGTGCAAAAAAGCATGGGGTTTCACCCACCTAGTGGTCTGATGAGGTGGGGGCAGGGGGATGCAAGGCAGGAAAAAAAAAACATCCTAGGCTTAGTCAGCAGCTGAAGGAATGTTCCTGCAGCTACCACGTGGGCCTGTGTACCACTCTTCTTCACCATCTGACTTTGCCTATTGTGGGGATGGTGTAGAGAGAACAAACCTGTCCTGAAGATGTGTCTTTAGGGATGTGTCGATAGCATCTGACATCATAAGACCCATGTGGGCTCGGAGGACCTGGGGTCTAGCCCAGCACCCCAAACCAATTCCCCATGCATGCTATGTTTCATGCAATTCTGAAAAACCATTCCATATCAGCTCTTTTTTCCCTTTGACACAAAAGAGTAATATGTCTGACAGAGGAGGGATCAGATTTTAGTGACAGACCACAATTGGGAGTCAACAATTCGACTCAGAGACAGTGGTTGAAATTCTGTGGGATGAACCATGCCATTGACTATGGTTGATTACACAAGAAACCATGCAACAAACTGTGCAACTGAATGCACAATAGTGCCATAGAATTGCTTCTTGGTTCCAACTTCTACCTTGGTGCAAATTTTGCAATGCCTTGTGCCACTTACAAGTTATACAGGTGGATACTATGCTACAGAATTTTGGTCAGCAGGTCATTTAACATAATGTATGCTGCAAATTTTCTCTCAGAAGACTTGTGCTGCTGGAGGCAAAGAGAGGCTGAACCATCCTTTCCTCCCCAAATTATTGTAACAGAGAAAGAGGACATAACAGTGCAATTCCGAGTAACCTTTGTGTAGATGAGAGAGGGGTTGCGCAGCCAGAATCATGTTCTGCGTGATGGTGTCATACAGGTGAACATCATACATGCAGTGATTAACAACTGGAGGTCCCAGACTAGAACTGTCCCGATGAGGTAGTTGTTCCCCCACCCCATTGTAGTGAACCCAGAAACAAGAGAGGGATGAAATGAAATGCCATCTGCAATCCACTTTTCAGGTTAGATAAAAGATTCTAGCCCATTATCCATGCTGGGAATTCTGGGGACTCATCAGACAGGGCTCAGGCTGGTCCCATGAGAGATAAAAAGTGTGAGACAGTGTTTATTTCTTGTGTCTGCGGCCTCTGTCGCTGATCACCGTGACGCAGTTATAAATCAAGAAGCCCTCATTCGGAAGCTCATCTCTGCCATGAATTTGCAAGGTGATCTGTTGTCAGGCATGCCCCTGTTCCTTCAGGCTGTCCTTCAGCATCAGAAACATAATGGGACTAACATGAGCTTTTCTAAGAGGGGTCTTGGAGAGACCACAAGATACGTTTTGTGAGGTACTACAAAATGCAGAAGCATTGGCTGAAATCCAGTCGCTTTGCAGGAGAAAACTCATAATTTTCATTCCATTCCTAATGTGCAAATAACAAGTCCCTGCTGTGATTCTGAGAGGTGGGCATGGTATGCGCACCAAGGTAGCATGTGCACACACTTCTGAGAATCGCAGCAGACACTTTTTATTTCCTGACTAGGAAGAGACTGGAATTTATGAATTTTCTTACACTAAGCCACAGGATTTCAGCCACTGTATGGAAAGTGGTCACGGTGGCCGTTGTAATGGCAGAGAGGAGGGAGTGGGGAACCCATCACATTCCAGATAATATTGGACTCCAACCTCCATAGTTTTTTTTATCATCTACCGTGTTGTGTGACATGTATGACAACTGGATTCTGACAATATCTGGCAGCCCGCAAGTTTCCCATCCTAGTGTAGGATTATTGGCCCTTCTGTCTTCTGTATCAGAGCCACCCTAAGGTCAAGCAGCAAAGTGTTGGGCCTTTATGGACTGTCTGCTTGTGATCATTTGTGATTCATCTGGTCTAATATGATGTGTTTTGTTGCCGAATGAGCTATGTAGAAGCAACGTATTTGCAGCAAGGTGCCCAGTAGAACAATAGGCTTGTGTTTAAATTTGCACATGAGAAATGTTAGGGTGATGCCATGATCTATAAAAGTATTGGAAAACGTAATGATTAGCTAAGGGCTTTTGCCAAATGCATTAAATCCATTTATCTGTGTTGACCTCCTGCTGGTCTTGTCTCAGAACCTACAATACCATTTCCTCTCCTTGTGTCATCAATAAATCTTTATAGAATCAATAAGCAGAACAGATGGAGTAAAGCAGGAGGAGTACCCAGCTTCACAAAGCAGGGTAGTGGTGTGGTATATCCCCAGATGCTAGTGGCAGTCTCGCAATTTTTGAGTGACTAAGAGCAGCAAAAGGTCAGCTGCGATGAAAATCTCTCCCTGCAAAATACCGTGTTTGGGATCTCAGAGCAATTTTCTCCTCCTGAAAGTGGGTGCTCTGGCAGGTGGAAGGGATCTGTGTGGGACTCACAGTTCTCTAATCCTGGTGTAAGGAACACTTTGCTGGAAAGACCCTAGCCATGTTGATGATAAAGGTCTGCTTGTGTATTGCTACCTAAGATCATATTATCTTTCTTTCTTGTCCTTTTCTGTTCATTTATGTTGTCTGCTTGTTACTCGACTTATATCTGTATTGTAGTTTTCTGACTTGTGTGCTGAATCTTAACGGCAGCTTAATTAAGAACACTGTGCAATCACATTAAGAACAATCCATACATTACATAGACAGTATCATGGAGACGGAAGGTACGTCTACATGGCGTCTTGTTAGAGAAGAGTGAAAAGGAGTTGTGTCAGTGTCCCAATGATCTGTCCATTCCTCTCTGCCCATTAATAACCAGGCCGGAAGAAGGGGTTGGCACAGCCCTAATTTGGCCTCCTCTGCATGCTTTGACAGCAAAGGAGAGTAATAAATTATTTAGCCCTTCAAAAAAAAAAAAAAAATAGCTAGGGAAAGCCAATAGATTATTTCTTTTGTGGAAATGTCTTCATGCTTATTTCAGTAGTTTTTTTTAAAAAAATATATAGTTAACAAGATATCAAAATATATTCAAAACAAAAAGTATTAGTCAGCAATGCATACAATGATTTTAAATGCATTTGTTGTTATTTTAATATTAATAGTGTTGTCTCTTTTTTGCTATGATTTACCCACAATATTACGTTTAATTTTTCTTCTCCCTCTGCCTCTCACAGAGATAGTGCTTTGATACCATTGCTGGGAAGAATTCATTCAAGTTTAGAGTTGTGAGTGTTGCCTTAAGGAAAAAAACAAACAAACCAGGATTAGCTGGCCAGATATCAAGCCAAAGCAGCCCGTTACTTGCAAAGAAACCACTTCCAAGAATTCAAAGTAGTAATGGGGGGGGGGGGGGTGTCTGAAGGGTCCGCATGCTCAAGCTGGCTTTGGTCTCCTTGGTTATTAATTTTTTCCTCCTCCAAATGAGTAGGCATGCCTTGCCAGCAAGATGAACTTCTTAATAGAAACGTATTAGCTATGTTTAGAAACGCCGTCTTTAGAGGAATTGTTGCCATTCCCTGCCATTGTTAGAGCGTGGGAGGCATGAGGTGGGTGGGGCGAGGTTTCTTGCTCGGCTTCCCACTTGCTCCATACAGAAACAACTTTGAGGCCCTAAGGACTCTTCCAGACAGGCTCTTTGTACCTCTGTTTACCGCTTTCCTATTGTGTTAGAAAGTCATGGGCTTGACCAATGTTTATCAGGAGCTGTGTCTTGAGTTGCTTCTCCAATTCAGCACCCTTAAGAGGGACAGCGGTAGGTCCCCTGAAGTTACCTGCCTGCTTCCCTTTTTGCTTCCTTCCTTCCTTCCTTCCTTCCTTCCTTCCTTCCTTCCTTCCTTCCTTCCTTCCTTCCTTCCTTCCTTCCTTCCTTCCTTCCTTCCTTCCTTCCTTCCTTCCTTCCTTCCTTCCTTCCTTCCACCAGGTGTCTTTCGGAACACCTCTAAAAGAATGTGAAGCAGATACTTTTAAAGTGTCCTTTTTTGCCACCAGCAGACGCTTCCACTGCTACACCTCCTCCTACACGGACAGCCAGCTCCCATTCTTTTGCCAATATTGTTGATTGGGGGCGGGGAGAGATAGAATCAGGAAGCACTTTAGCACAAAACCACTGGATGTAGGTAGTAGGGTGGTTCTAAAAGGAAAAAAGGAGGGTTGGGAAGGACAAAATAAACCACGGGGTTGTGGAGGGACAAAAAGATATGGCCGTATGCGCACACAAAAATCTTGCTATCCCTATACAAACTGGGATGTGGAGAATGTCCTCTGGATGGCAAGAGAAATCCCAGCAAGCTCCATGCAAAGGGAGAATTTAAAGGGGTAGACATGCCCCATCTGGAAAAGCTCTTAATCCTTATTCCAAAACAGACCAGAGATGATGGTTGGGATGTCTGGAAGTTATAGCCCAAAAAGTAACTTTTCCAGTATTTGAATATTTCCAGATAACTTAGAGTGCTCCTAGTAAAGTAAGTGTGGGCATCTGTTTTGACTCTATGGGCTACATGCAGTGTCAGGTGGTGAGCTGAGGAACTGCGCCTGCGCATATATTTATTCATTCATTCATAGATAGATAGATAGATAGATAGATAGATAGATAGATAGATAGATAGATAGATAGATAGATAGATAGATAGACAGACAGACAGACAGACAGACAGACCTCTGATTATGCAAGGATGAAGATGTTTAAACCTCCCCCTGCTCACTGAGATCAGGGCATAGGAGAGGATGGAGGAAGTTGTCAGCAGTAAGAAAAGAGGAGTGTGCCTTACCTCCATCCCGCTTCTTCTTGAAATGGACTGATCTTTCCCTTCACAGCCATCACTGTGAAGGGAACCAATCAAGCAAAGTACCCTTGGCCTCCTGCTACACATGGCTCTCTCAAGGCCACAGTCAAGATCCTTCGCCATCTCCCAGGGGAACTGTTGGCTCCTGGATTCCCTCTTTGCTCTCACTCATGGTTGGTGCGAAGGGCATCCACAGAAAATATCTTACTTAAACACACACACGCACACGCACAGACCTGGGATAGCACTGCTGACTGCTACTTCCATGAAACTGTTGAGATGCCACCATTGAGGTGGGGGCCCCACAGCTCCTCCAACGATAATGAGTTTGCCACACTTCTCAAGATAATGGTTCTTGTACATGAATTCTCCACTCTTAAAATGGCATTGTAATCAGGATGATCAGTAGGGGAAAAAAAAGTTCATTTTGAATTAGTTCTGTTTTTATAAATTTGATTTGGGAAAACTACATTCTGTAAGCATCTGTGCAGTATCCACAACTGGGAAATCCGACTAAAAATCTCACAGCAAATTAAGAGATGGCTGACTGCCATGTAAAGATTACATGTAACAAAATACAGGGTTTAATGCAAGTTGGCCTGATTTCAAACAGCCGACGAGTTCCTTTTACAAATTAAGGAAGAAAGCCAGGGGTCATGAATGTCTGCAAACCTGGAAACTAATTATTTCAGTTCACAGTAATTCCAGTATTCCTTGTGATACCTTATTCTTGAGTTTTGAATGAATGCAAGTCATACGGATGCAGTAGGAAACTTTTTACAGGTTTGGAGGTAGGGAGTTGGGTTTATTGGTTCGTTTCTGTTTTCTTTTGTTTTTAATTGTGGTCCATGAAAGAAAACATGGGGACCCAGAACTGCTTTGTAAGCTCCAGCAGCCACGTGAAGGGGTGGCCTCAGACACTTTGGGGCCTGAGTCAAAGCAACAAATGGCAATTGCACTCACACAAGGAAAGGCACATAGTGGTCAAAGCGAGCCAAGTTACTTGGGCACCTCAGACAGAAGATCCCATCAGCATCTTCCACCGCTCATGGTGGTAAAAAACAAAGTAAATAACCAATGGTTTGCTGCCCTTTCACAACACTGCGGATACCAAGCCTGATATAGTCATCTCCTGCTGCCTAATGGTACAGGGCTGGCCCTGTTCACGTGTAAACTGTTAAGAAATACATCTGCCTAGCAGTGGCTTAACACAAGGTTCATAATGTGTACAGGGATCTTGCCACACTTTTTAAGACCTCTTACATGGAGTACATTTACATAGGCACTATACTTTGCTGGTAGTGGCCGGTACTAGTATGGAAAATCCAGAGCTAGTAGACCTGAGTGACACAGGGAGCTGCTTCCATATGTTAATTCCACGTAGCACGGACACACTTCCAGTAGTGAAACTTGAATATTATACTTCTATGGATAAAGAGGAAATGTATGTAAGATGAGTATTGTAGGAATTAGTCAAGATGTGACGTAGATTCAGGGAACTGTGATTACTTATTATTATTATTGATTGTTTTAATATATTTAAATTGATGGAAGACATCCTGATATTGTAAAAGTAGGCACAGGACTGACAAAAGTAGCTTTTTTCAACTATGATTCCATCCTTAGTAATCAGCCAGAATGAGAGGTATAATTTTAAAAAGGTAATCTTTCCAACCTTTGGGTGGGTGTGATTACAATATTTTACATTGTGGAATAGAAAAAATATGGAGAGACAGAAGGATTTCCTATTAGCAAATGTGTCAGACAAGGGTGTATTTTATCCCCTTCTCTGTTCAGTCTGCACACAGAGCATATCATAGAGAAATTTGGACTAGATTCAGACAAAGGAGGGGAGAAATTGATGGAAGAGCAATGAAGATCTATTGATGACACCATTTTGCGGGTGGAAAGCAGCAATGACTTGAAACGGCTTTAAGTGAAAGAAGAAAGTGCCAAAGCAGGGCTGCAGTTGAACATTAAGACAAAAATCATGACTACAGAACAACCACACAACTTTAGGGTTGACAGTGAAGAAATTTGGTATACCTTGTTTCAGTCACCAATCCAAATGGACACCTGCAGCCAAGAAATCAGAAGAAAACTAAAAGTAGGAAAGGCAGCAAGGAAGGAATTAGAAAAAAAAATCCTCAATTGTAAGGATGTGCCAGTGGAGACCAAGATCAAGGTCGTCCACTCTCTTGTATTTCTGATCACCCATGTGTTGAGTGTAAAAGCTGGTCAGTAAAGAGAGCTGACACGGGGGGGGGGGGGGGAATGATTTGATTGAAATGTGGTACTGGAGGAGAGGTTTGTGAATACCCTGGGCAACCAGAAGGAAGAACGAGTGGGTCCCAGATCAAATCAAATCTGAACTATCTCTGGAGGCAAAAATGTTGAGCTAAGGCTGTCTGACTTTGGGCACATCATGAAAAGACAGGATTCTCTGGAAAAGACAATAATGCTGGAAAAGGTGGAAGGTAGCAAGAAAAGAGGAAAACCAAATACAAGATAGATTGACTCCCTAAAGGAAACCTACAGGAAGCCACAGACTTGTGTTTGCAAGAGCTGAGCAGGGCTGTTGAGGACAGGACATACTGGAGATCACTCATTCATAGGTTCATCATAAGTCGGAGGCGTCTTGATGACACATAACAACAACAACAAATTGTATAATCTTTCAAAGCAAACTGCCACCGTAGGGGGAGGGGGACTGTTTTTCAGTAACTCATGTACAGAGCATGGGACACCTCATATTGTGAGGCCTCAGAGATACTTATAGAAAATGTAGAAATGCAGAACAACATTTCACTTCTTGCAGGCACACTTTGGTTTGAAAAGGGTACAGCAGACAAGTGTCTTTAACTACTTCCTATGGGAGTCGTCCTAAAGCAGCATCAGTCTGAGTTGGGGATTTGGTATGAAGTGTTCATTCTCCTCACATACCTGGAGCCAGCCATAAGTCCAAAGGAAGTGTTGTTTTGAGGTGAAGGGCATCTTCCTTTATCTTCTCATATCTATATATTTACCTCTCCAGCCACGTGTGCTGTAGCCTGATTTCAGCAGCTTGTGCCATATTGCTGATGTTGTGATTATGATGTATTTATTGATGCTGAGTTAGCCTATTGCAGCTGGGGAAAGCAAGTAGTGTACAAACCTAAATCCATCTGAGGAAAAGGTATTGGAAAAGCTACCCAGTGAACCATATGCTTATCAGCTCTCTTCAAACACATAATTAGAAGTCATGATCATCTTTGTTTTTTAAAAAAGAGAATCCAACTTGGTGAACTGCAATTCATTACTGTGCATCACGGAACAGATACAGCAGTTGTGGAAAGTGTCCACAGTTTACCTGGATTTCAGAAAACATCTCATTCAGGCTTAATAAATTGATTTTAGGAACTCATGAAGCATAGTGCCACAGCAAACGCAAATGGATAGGGAACGGAAATGCAAGTGGAGTGAATTAGTTATGTTGGTAAGTAAGTAGGTCAAATGCTGCCGCACAAAGAAATTGGAAGTAATGAGGATAGGACCAAGCCTAACCATAGGAGAGTGAACGACGCAGGTTCATATTATGCTGCATTTACAAGGTGTGAATCACGGTAGAGGCAGCCGGGAGCAGAAGATAATCGGGAGTCTCTAGTGGGGAAATAAATCTGGCTTCTATTTCCAGTGCTCCAAGCCAAAAGACATCTGAATATGCTTCAGTTATATTGGCCAGATTCCTGTTGCATAAATTTACCCCTGTGTAAGCTCATCATTATCACTATCCTTTGGGATCTCTTTGGATCTGGGGAAGCCTTTGGGAGCCTCGGGATGGGAATGAGGCAAGTTTTGAATGCCCCCAAATCATAGTCCACGATTCCGATATGGATTACAACAAAATTAAAGATACCATGCTCCACAAGACTTTTTTTCTGTCATTATACCAATGGTTAACTGGCATATTTATTATAATCACTACTAATAATCATTAATCACAAAATATACGAAGATAAGCCACCGTGGCTTGTGCCTTGAAGTGCAATGTGCAAACATTTGCATGGAGACTTTCATCTCCTGATTTCTGCTCAGATGTACATACTTTCCTAAGGCAAAGTGTGCTGCTTATATATCACCTCATAGCGCTTCAAGAGCTCTCTGGGTGGTTTACAGTTTAATTATGCAGGCTATACACTGCCCCTTCCAGCAAGCTGGGTACTTATTTTACCGACCTCAGAAGGATGGAAGACTGAATCAACTTTGAGTTGGCTACCTGAGCCTGTTGGGATTGAACTCGGGTCAGGAGCAGAGTCTTCACTGCAGTACTGTAGTTTAACCACTGTGCCATGAGGTCCTTTCTCTGTTCATTTGGGAACATTAGAAAAGCCTGGAAAAGAGGTACTAGTAGATTGGATGGCACAGAAATGGGTATGATGTGGGCAAAGGGGGTCAGTATAAGAAACTGAGGTATAAGCAGACAAAAGGATGGCATGGCAGAAAAGCAATGCCTCGTTCAGCAAGTAGAAGAAAAAAGTAATTGGGATGAGGACAGAGAAGGAGCTGTGGGGCAAGAAAAATGAGGTCACCCTGTGGGGGTGAGGCGAGGAAAACAGAAGGTTAACAGAGAAAGGTGTAAAGGGGTTGAGGAGCATGATTTAATAGGTGGGGACAGAGAAACCTGTGGTGCTGAAAGAAGAAAAAGTGCAAGGAGGTGTAGAGAAAAAAAGATAGCAGAGATTTGAGATGTGTGCGTACAAAGAAATGTTGAGGTTAAAGAGATGGATAGAAAGGGCATACCTAATGTAAAGGCATTACAGGGTGTAGAGACAAAAGTGCCATGGCATGGGTAGCGGAGGAGAAACGGGTAATGAGGATGGAGTGCACAGAGACCGATCACAGTGTGTTGTAATGTGTGCCTAAAGGAAGGCATTAATAGAAAACTGGTTAACATGCTTTTTGTAAATAACTTTTTGGTTTTAACATCACGAGGAGTGAAACTGCCTCTCCGTGTTGTTGGCCCTGAGCACCTCTGCTCCACAACCCGGTGGCCGAGACTAAGGTGGAAGGAGAAACTGGAGTTGGCTCAAGAAGTGCAGGAATGGTCTGTGGAAGATAATACGTACAGCTGCTGGCAACCCTGTGTGTTTGAGGAAAGGCTTTGAGGAAGAAGTGGTTTTTGAGGAGAGAATCTACAGAGAAGAAAGAGTTGGCTTGACAAGATAAACGGAAGTTGTCCTAAGCATGTGGAACAGCACGGGTGAAGCACAAAGGCACAAGAGGTAGAGAGGATGAAAGAGTCCAGTGGCAGATCCGCATGCACAGAACTGAGAAAGCAACAAAGGGGCTAAGAAGAGATGAGAGAAGCATCGGGACCAGAGAAGTGGAGAGCTTTGAATGTAAGGATCGGGAGGTGCTTGAAGTTCATAAAGTGACATGAAGACAGTGCAAAAATGGAAGATGAGGTGTGATACAAAAACATCACATGGAAAAGAAAAGGGTTTTAAGAGAAACATTTCCAATTGAGAGGAGAGGTGGCAGGATATCAAGTAAGAAGGATATGGCTCACTAGGGAAAATGGTTGTTCCAGGATACATGGGTGAAGCTTTTAATGCTAAAGTCAACAGGGCAAATGGCAGTACTTTTAGTGGTTTTGGACTGGCTACATAATGTTCAAAGGGGCGTGGGAACAAAAGTGTGTCATTTCTAATGGGCAAGGAAATGACAGCAGAATATGTTTGCTGCTGGGCTGCAACACAGATTGGTGTCTGACGCATCATTCAAGAAAACATGTCTGTATAAGCGGCCAAAAACTCTTTGGGTGCTGTGAGAGTGAAACACTCTGTAGAAGCCAAAACCCCAAAGGTGCAATGTGGGCAGGGGGGGGAGGGGGAAAAAACACCTTATTTTAATAGGTAACGGAAACCCCTGGTGTAAGCAGTTTCTTCCTTAGTTCTCATCTATACAGGGTGTTCTTGCATTGCTTGTGGTGTGAACCACACAGATGGTGATTATTAGAACATTTAAGTCGTAATTTTGAAAGTCCGCCAACCTATAAGAAAACCTTTCTGAAAACCAGTCTAACTGCATTCCAGATTAGATATGGTTTTTAATCTTTTTTTATTTAAAATCTAGCCTTGGTTGTTTTCACACTACCACTTCAGGGCATAGCCCTGACTATCTAAGATGGCGGAGGGCCGACTGAGCTTGACACAAGGCTGGCTGAAGTGGTGCTCAGTGTAAACCCTTACCAACCTAGGGATGTTGACAGTTACTCAGGAGTCTCACCCTTCCCTATCTCGGTGCTGGCAAAGTGTCTCTCTCTCTGGGATGGAGGAGGCTTAGATGTGGCATAAGATGGTTCCTCCCTTCTTGTGCTCCTTCTCTACCTCTTTTGGGCATTTCTGCTGGCTAATCTTAGGTGTGGCAAGAATGGTACTGACAGATCCTTGTGCCAGCAGATCCCAGAGATCAGACAGCAAAAGGGTGTTCGACTGGCAAAAAGGCAGTTGTGCCAGCACAAGAGGTTTCTGTCTATTCCGAACACATCTCTGAGTTTGGATTGCACCGCCTGTTCGGAACGGACATTACCAAAGGGGTAATGAAAACGTGGAAGTTGCCCATTTTTAATTTTGTTTTGTTTTATTTAAAAGATTTTTATCCCACCTTTCTCCTCAAAAGGACCCAAGGCGGCCAATACCTTGCAAGGGATAATTGATGGCATAAAGAAATCACCATCAACTCTTCATAAGAAGCAAGACTTCTGTTTGAGGCTTTCCGTGAGTCAGAAAATCAGAAGACTTTGAAATTTCAAAAGGACTAGTGAAGATTTAAAGGGGAGTAAGGAACCCAAAGAGTTGTGCCCTGTGCTGGAGCAGAATCCACATAAAGCAAGGGATACCCTTGGCGTTGGTTTGGGGTCAACTATAAAGCCTGCAGGGGTTGGCCCAGAGATTCCTCCGCTCCTATCATCATCCAGCTGTGTTTAGGCTTCCGTTGCCAGAGATTTTGCTGAACGTGAAATATCAAAGAAACTTTATTTCTAAGTGCCTCTGGAGAAATGTATGAGATGTTGCAAGGGAAACCAAAAGAGTTTCAGTAAGACAACTGAAATGCTTCAGGAAAAGTGTTTATATAAATCTTTTTTAACAAATTAACAGTAATATCATCACACTATATATTTGGCCTGGCAGAGTGGGTGGGCCGGTGGGGGCACAATCAGTGCTATTGTCAGAATTGCCCATGGGCTTAGATCTCTCGTGTACAACTCAGTATTTCCACAACTCCAGGGGCTGGAGGAAAGCTGCAGCTAGATACCTGTCTCCACAGGTTGATTGGCTTCTCGGGATTAGGGCACTGAACTGGCATTAGTTAAGCTTTTGAAAAAATCTCATTTTCTACTAGATCACGGTTCTGTAATTGTTTTTGCAGTTCTTGTAGCGTTCTGTGCAGTATGGCAAAAAGAAACGGCAGAAGGTAGTAACTTGCTCTGCGTGTGTGCCATCTCTTTCCACCATTTTACTGATATTTTAAATATTTCACCAGGCTCAAGTATTCGACTGCTTATTTAATGATTATCTCAGTACTTGATTTTCAGATTAAATCGCCTCAAGCATATTTCACACCGTGCCGCCTACCTCGAAAAACATCAGGCTTAAAGTTTTTAAACAATTGACATGCACTAGATTTCTGCTGTAGAGACAAACAATGAAACGAGACATTCCGTGGCAATCTGCAGGAACATGTTTTGATTATTTGCAGCCTGGCAAAATCAGCACAGTATGCAATTGTTTCAGTGTGTCCCTGGACTGTGGTAACCTTAATTAATCTTACCACATCAACAATGAACCCGATTTATAATGCATGCCATTAAAAACTGTGAAATATATAGAGAATCTAGTTCTGTATTAACATAGATTACAGGAAAGGGAATTCTGAGTATGAATGATTTTTCCCTAAAAAACTGCCATGACCTTCAAATCTCCAGATGAATCACTACATAAACTACAGTGTCAGTGGATGTTTAGCTTTGTATTGGAAGTGTTGGTTGGTTGGCTGGTCAATCCAAAGTTTTCAAGAGACTTCCCCCCCCCCCCCAAGCATGGCAGGAAAGGCTAATATATTGTACTGCTAATGGCCTATAAGCTTCTATTTCTTCTTTTTCTCTTTCCCGTTCTCTCTCTTTTTCCTGCTTCCTGTCTCTCCCTGTCCTATTCTCTCATTTTAGTCCCAATCCCACATGTAACAGACTTTAAACAATTGGGCTAGGTAATCAACGATCCCAAAATCATGTGCATTCATACTATAAAATTAGCACATCCAGTATTGCTCAGTGTGATTCAGTTGAACTCTTGATTTAGAGCCAGCCATTCTCAACTTTTGGCCACGGCCCTTTTAGGAGCTCTCCTTAGGTTCCAGGACCCCTGTGTCAAACAGGAATATAACACAAACAGGTGACTAGAAAAACAGAATATATTTTTTTTCAGTCTGTGCCCCCCTTCAAATATGCCAGGGGCCCCCAGAGGGCCATATGACCCTCATTGAGAACGCCTGATTTAGACTGTCCAGAAGTTTGGTTAAGACATTTCAGTTCTAACTGATAAATGTGCACATGCGTACGGCTACAGAGACGCACCATCCCGGGAATTCCTTTCTAAATATTAAAAATATTCCTTCCTTTTAAAACAAATACTAAAAAGTGCCTACAAACAGGGTGTATGTGGAAGAAGGCCTTGCAAATACTTGCTTGTGCGTGTTCCATGGTGCAATCTCTGTCAATGAAACTAATCCACTCAGCCCCAGATGGAGGGAAGATTTCCCCACCACCACCACCACCACAACTGAGAGCTGGGCCCTTCTTAACCCTGGGGGAGTCTCTGGCAAACATTCACTTATGCAAGGGTGGGGGAGTTTGGATACCCTGGAGAAGATGGTGGCCAACCCTACTCCCTCTCACCTTGGAACTGGAACCGCTAAATTGACTTCAACCGGCATAATTCCATCCCAGGTGACAGTGGGCTGTAACGGAATGGCTTCTGTAAAAATGTACAAGCGCCTAAATGGAAGGGAGAGTTTGCTACTGATAATTATTATGAATATGTGACAACAATATCGTGTTCTGTTACCACAAGGCTTTTAACCATTCAAACAGGTTGTGGCAAAATCATTGGATGTCTTTCAAAATCATTTGAACAGCAATATCAGGAAAATGTCACCATTCAGAATAATTGCATGAATAATTCTGCATTATTCAGAATAATTGCCATTCACTAGTACTTAGCAGGCACTACAACCATAAAAGACCGATTAGAAACAAAACAGAACAAAACAGTATAAATATTTGCCTTTCCTTGATTTGGACATAACAGCTAAAATTGTAATTTAGAATACATGCTTGTATCTTTATGTGCTTGTATTTTATAAATATTTGAAACATCTGTCTGTTACATCTTTCCTACCTAGCCTCATATCCTCCAGATCATCTGAAAGGATGCAATTTTATTGCATATCATAGGTTGAAATAAGATTTAATCATACTTAGATAAGACTTGTGGATTTCAGTAGGTCTATTCTAAATATGAGTAAGCCTGGATCCAAATGATTTAATATGAATGGTGCTTATAGGACTAAAACTGTCTGAAGTCTGTGTTTTACATGCACATAACAGTCCTATAGTATTGCCTCCTATACCATCTGCTTTCTTAGATCAAAGGGGCTGGGAACCTTAGAACTCACACAAATAGCATAGGACAAATAAACAAAATATTTTAAAGAAAAAAATGAATATAAACATTGACAAATGTTATAATGTAAAATAAAACCTGTAAGGAAGTGTGCTTGGGTAGTAAGACTTCATGAAGAGGTGAGCAAAAGTGAAAATTCTTCAGTCAAATCACTTAAAATATCCTTAAGAACAATCAATCTTCTTAATTGTAGAGTGTAAATTTAAAGCAGCTACTACATATTAAAGAATGATTGACAGGCAGTTTGTTTTCTGTCCATGATACTGCAAAAACAGTTCCAATTCTAGCCACTTTTTTTTCTTTTCTTTTCCATGTCTCTTTCTTTCTTTGTTCCTTTCTTTCTTATGCAGAAGACCATCAAATGAATTGTCACAATACTCGAATGCAAGACTCAGAAAAAGATGATAACAATAATGATGAGTATGATAATTACGATGAACTGGTGGCCAAGTCATTGTTGAATCTTGGCAAAATTGCAGAGGATGCTGCATACAGAGCCAGGACAGAATCAGAAATGAATAGCAATACATCTAATAGCCTGGAAGATGATAGCGACAAAAATGAAAACGTTGGTCGTAAGAGTGAGCTGAGTTTAGATTTAGACAGTGACGTTGTTAGGGAAACTGTGGACTCGCTGAAATTGCTAGCACAAGGACACGGTGTAGTGCTTTCAGAAAATGTTAACGATAGAAATTATGCAGACAATATGTCCCAGCAAGAAAATAGGAATATGAACTATGGGATGTTAGGAAAGCCTACGAACAATGGGCTTACGGAAAAAATGGTGGAAGAAAGTGATGAAGAAGTGTGTCTCAGTAGCTTGGAATGTCTGAGGAACCAATGCTTTGATCTGGCCAGGAAACTCAGCGAGACAAACCCACAGGAGAGAAACCAACAGCCGAATATGAATTCTCGCCAACATACCCGGCAAGAAGATGATTTCCAAGGAAGGACGCCTGATAGGAATTATTCTGATATGATGAACTTAATGAGGCTGGAAGAACAGTTGAGTCCCAGATCTAGGACTTTTTCTAGTTGTGCAAAAGAGGATGGGTGCCATGAACGAGATGATGACACCACCTCTGTTACTTCAGATAGATCTGAAGAGGTGTTTGATATGACGAAAGGAAACTTAACACTACTAGAGAAAGCTATTGCTTTAGAAACAGAACGAGCAAAAGCCATGAGGGAAAAAATGGCAATGGAAGCTGGAAGGAGGGATAATATGAGGTCCTATGAGGAACAGTCTCCAAGACAGCTTTCTGGAGATGACAGGAAGTCTAAGTCCGGTGACGGCCATGTCAAAAAGCCATATTATGGTAAAGGTAATATTCTATATAATGTATTTTGTCTTATGTTGAAGTATGGGCTAAATGTTAACAAATAATGCACATGATTTTGTTTTATATATATATATAAAAAAGGCATATGACATTTTCCAAGGGTATGCAATATTTCAAAGGAAAGTCATTTGTGTGCAAGCAGAAAAATGTACATTTTCAGGAGAAATAAATGAAATAAGATTTTGTTTTGAAAAAGGCAAAGATTATCCAGAAATGCTGAATGTGTGTTAGGGTTCCATTTATGCTTTGAAAACTCAAAGACCTTGGAAGAACTGACTTAAAAGTTTGTTAATCAATTAGCTGTGAAAGGCATATTTTATAGATGGGATGGTGTGGGGTATCCTGATCTATAACATTATTGCCATGCAGGGGTTACTGACAAACCCTCTCCCATGTAAAATGTAGAGTCACTTGACAGAAATTGAACAGTATCAGAATGACCGATAACGTAAGATAGGGGCAATGACTGCACATTAATTATCTTAAATAGGAAGGTAATGGAAACCATTTGCTATGCAAGGCATGCTGTGTCCCGGGTTGGGATCAATAGCAATTTCTTTCTTCTATGGATTCTGCTTCACTGGTTTCATTCTTTTGTGGAAATAGTTAAGGTACTCCCTTAACAATAATCCAATATACAAAACAAAGGAAGACAAAGCATCACGAATTACCCTAATGATGTTTTAAGTATAGGTGTATAGCATGCCCATCTAAACATGCTGTTTCTGAATCTACACCATTGTAAAGTGTTTAATGCCGTCAAGAGTTGCAGAACACTTTTCACTTCTCTTGAACTTTCATAGGAATTGAGGAATCAACATTATTGGAGGGAGATATGAACAACATAGGTGGTTATGGATGATGCTCGACTTCCCATAATCTCATTTTATTAAATTGCTTTGCTATGCTTTGATATTATGAACTTCAAAATGGGACTGTAAAGTTTAATTATGAGATTAAAACATCATTTTCAGTTACTGTGCACAGGATTTTCTTTCCCTTTAAGCAAAGTTTTTTAGATAAATGAAACAATCTAAATAGCCATCATAATGTACATGGCCATGGCAAATCCTAGGCACATTCTCACATTACAATTTTTAACCAGTGATTTATTATACCATGCTCTCAGTGACCAACTAGGTCCGAGCAGGTTCCCACTGCATATGTCCTACACGTGTAAGTCACCACTGCAAGTGTAATATATGCACAGGGAAATTATGAAGACTGACAGCCGCAATCACCATTATCAGAAATGTTGCTGGCCTAGTTACATTTGATGGGTGTTTTACGTGTATTTCTTTTCTTGTAAAAATATGGGCTTAAACAGACTCAGGAAAATTCTGACCACTTCAGACATGAGCACTTACGTGAGGATGAGTGTCAACACTTTTACAATTAGTGAGCAACCTAACACTGAAAGCTTGGGCAAGTTTAGTATCAAGCATGGGATGCATATCCATTCCTTGTTTTAGCAAGGAAGAAGGAAGAAAACTATTCATAGCTCTTCCTTGCTCTGCTAGAAAGATTTAAAAAGAAAATGAATGAAAGGTATATATTTCTTATACATCATCAAGTATATATGTTCTGAGCAAAGGCTCTTGAAGGAGATGCGTTGTACACGTCTCAGGGAATGTACTCACACTTTAATGAAGGGAAGTAAAAACATCAAAAGGAATGAATACACAACAATTCAGTTTCTCTTATGTTTGCAAGCTTTGCTATAGTTGATCCCCAAAAATCTACGAGCGGGCATATTTTCTCTAGTCATCTGTTAATGCTATGTTAGAAAACCTCTGGACTCATAATTTCTTCCACTCTTGCAAAATTACACCAGTTCTGATAATATTGTAGCAATGACTGGACAGTTGTTATCAGGCAATGGCTGAAATCCTGTTGCATTGCTACGCAATGGAGGCAAATCAGCTCACGTTAACAAATCTCTTTAGACACTATCTGTTACGTGTCAAGTCACATGATTCAGTAAGCAACAGATAATGTTGAGGTTTCTTAACTTGAGGCAATTTGATCCAAAAGTTATGCCTTTTGTGCCGCTGTGCAACAGAATTTCAGCCAGTGGGAAGAACCCTCTGTTTTCTTTGTAGGATAATGAAAATATTTATAATGGATACTCTTGATGTTAAATTCAACACCAAAACTGAGCCCATCTTCCATGTTTTCTAATGCAAAAAATACATCAAGTTAGTTCCATTTATTTAATGTTCAGGCTGGAGAATTGTGCTGATGGTAAAGCTCCTTGGGTATCCTGTGAATTAAAAGAGTCTGCCCACGTTTTTGATTGGTTTGTACAACTGAGATATACTGCTGTAATGTTATGAGTGGGCAAATTTGAATTTCAAGTTACAACGTGAACCTCTATGATGATGTCAGTCGTCTTCTTTCAATGTGATCCCTAATTAACTTTGATCAGAGATCTATGGTCTTTTGGATTAACTAAGTTTCTTCCTCCCCTGAATATTTTTTTTATGTGAAATAACAATGACTGAAACACAATGCTATTAGCCATGGGTTTTGGACAAAAATATAGTATCTTGAAATGCTTTCTGCCAATTGTTGAATAAAACTTTATGTATGTAAATGAATGGTATGGCTGTCTAGGCAATCTCCAAGACATACAGGCAGGTGCTAATGAGTTCTATTCCCAGCTCCAATCTTCTGTGGTCTTGGGTTTAATAAATTTCCTTACCATTTCAGAATGGATAGACCGAAGCCCTACTTCAAGCTTACTTTCATAAGTAAACTCATCACACTTTGTGGGAAAGTGCCTAGCCTCCTCCCCTTTCCACCAGTACTTTCTACAAGTGAAAACAACCTTTCTGCAGAAGATAAGTCCCTGCTGTTCACCCAAGCAAGAGCCATGGAAAATTGGTGTTCTCGGTCATGTTTCGAACATACATACATGCAGGAATCTATCCTCTACAGACCAATAACTTTCCATGTGTAAAAAATGACAATGGAGAGAGGAGTGGCTAGGCAGTCCCCTCAAACCATGGTGAAACCATAAAGGTAATTCTTGAACTGGGCTCCAACCCCTGATGTAAGTCATTGTAGCATTTGTATAGGGAATTCAGAGAAAGGTGTGATTAAATGTTGTGCTAATATTATGTAGTAAAATAGCACACAGATAACTGGACTTCCTCTTCCTGTTGCCCTCCTAAAGCTAAAGCTTTTTGCTGAAATCCTGTTGCACAACTACGCCTGCGTAACAAGGCAGAAGCCATAGACAACAAGCAGTTGCGCTGGTGTGTTGCACAACTATTTGCACAGCAAACTGCATAATCAATTGCACAATCAGTTATACAATATGGACTGTCTGGGTGTAACTCCCTGTAAATGTCCACATGCATAACTTTACACTACGCCAAGTGCAGTAGGATTTCAGTCTTTGATTTAAAGTATCAGACTAGGCCTAGCAAAATGTATGACCTATGCATCCTCCCCAAGTTATGCATTATGATTTGCTAGATTTCTACTTTCCAGTTCTAGGCAAGCAACAAAAGGAGGAGGTCTGGTAGTGGGATTCCATACATGGTTGATGTACTACATTTGGTTAAAAGCTATGGACTTCTAGAGCCAAATGTCCATAAAACTAGGTGGCCACTCTCATTTGCATGTGGCTCCCAGCTCAGAGTAACACAGACATGGGATTCTTCTGCCATGTGTAAAACTAGACTGTTTGCAAGACACCCTAAAGCCCTTATTGAGTGGCCTAGTAAGCAAAACTCTGTACCTGCCTCTCATTTTGTCCCTTCTGAACAGGCGGCAGATTCACGCTCAAAGGTGTAGCAGAGGTCACATGCCCAGGGCTTCTTATGCATTGGCTCTTGTGCATTGGCTCAGTTTTCAGGGCGTCAATAATTTAAAACAATTAGAGACCCTGGAATATAAACTCTCAATTATGATTCATATGAACAACCCCTTAGTGTAAAGTTTACTTACTAAAAAGTGAAGTTCCAGAAATATGTCAACACTTGAGCTGTCAAATAAGATTTGATTTGAACTGAAATCTTATGATGTAAGAGGCAATGAGATAACACAGTCTGGTTCTGAAAGGAATTGACTTCTGCTAGAGAAAAATCACCAAGCCAGGTTCAGACAGATAGTGCTGACAGACGTGTCAAGTTGTTGCAGGGGAAATTAACTTTATGGAATGGTTAGTTTGTACATTTTTAAAATAGTTTTATTAGAGCCAGGATTTTATGTGCTATACTGCATGTATTTGTTTGACACCTGGAAATAAATTAGTCCTAGAAATGCAAAATATTGCCTGAATGTAAAGGATGGTTTGCTGACCTGAAACTTCTTTGTATAATTTAAAAACATTTTGTTTGTTTGTTACATCAGGCTGATTATCCTGATACCCCTCTGAGTGTCCTGAATTCTTCAAAGGTTACTGTGTTTTTCTAAGCACCTGAAAAGAGATTTGTGCATAACTTTTTTTAGGAAGAAAACATATTTTGAAGTGGAATGAATTCCATAGACCCGTAGATAGGGGTGTTTGCCAAAGAGGTAGATTGGCTGCACCAGGTGTAATATAGCATGCATAGCTTTGGGGCAAAACGATTTGTAAAATGGTCCTGAGTGGATGATCCTGAGATTTACACAATCATTTATCTGGGAATGAGTTTATGGCTCCCCTACCTTGATGGGCATCGCCAATTATCTTTCGGCTGAAGACAACCTCTGATTCACTCAAATGTAACTGCAAGAGAACCATGGGGAACACACTCCTCCTTGTGGTGGTGATCTAGAGAGTTCATCTTCTCTGTCCATAGCTGCACTTACTCTTTCTCCTTTCAGTGCTTCTCTGAGAGGAAGGCCAAAATGAGAGCCAGAAGCGTATCCCTTCCATACACACACCTCTGACTGATCTGTCTCCCTTCCATTGAGCTGTGCTTTCTTACCCATTAATTCCAGATCTGGGCTTTATTAAGTCCAGCCAAGTTTATTTCCCCAAAACTCTGAAACCTTGGAGCTGCTTTAGCTCTAGAACAAGACTCTTTATAGACCCACTGAAGGTGTGATGACTCACACTTATCATGACCAACTCTCCCTTTCGCCGCCATTTATTCTAAAGAGAATTGTCCTTTTTCTAACTTCCTGTGAATAGGCACCTAAGATGCAGATGGGTGACATGGCTCTTGGGCCCCATGTGGTTTTTTTGGGGCCCAAATGCAGGCCCTAGCACACCCCACACCTCCTTCTCAAATTAAACTTTTTTGGGGAAACACAAATGGTTTAAAATGTCTCCTTGTGCCTTCAAAGGGGAGTGAGAGCAACTCGGCCATGTTTTGAGGGCTCCCAACCCCCAGGCACCTGATGCCCACACACTGCAGATTTATTTTTTTAAACTAGTTTTGGTGTCTGCAGGGGACTTTTTCTCTTTTAAAAAACTCAACTGCAATATTCAGAACTTGTATACCAATAAAACTGCCGCCACCGTGGTTTAAGCTAGTCCTCAGTCCCAGTCCAGGCGACCCCCCCAACCTATGCCAATGCCGCTTCCTTATAACTACAGGAACCCAAGGCCCCAGGCTCTGGGTTAGTTACTTGGCAGCTTGGCTGAGCAGCTAGGACTGGAGTTAGCTGGTATCATGTTCCTTATCACTTAAGGCAGCCCGTGGACTACCTGCAATCAGGTAGTCACCCTCCGAATAAACAGCCACTCCCTTCTTATCATCCAGGAGGAGATTATTGTCCAATCCAAACGCTGGGTTCAAGGAACATTCAGGAAGCTACATCACCCTCTGGCTACTTGCTATCACTTACTCCTTACCCCTCCCCACTGGAGAAGCAACAGCTGCATTGGTTAGCAATTAGAAGTCCTTGAAGCTATTCTGACTAGCTTAGCCATTGCAAGCAAGATAAGGTAGGAATTTTCCCAACTTCTGGGGAAAATATTTCACACAGCTCAGAGGCAAACAGCAAGCACCCAGCTTAGAACATACACGGGGAGATTTTACTCTGAGCATCCCACCAACTTCTGTAAGGAAAACAACTGGGGTGTTGGTCTTGGGATTTGGTGTGTCTGTCCAAGTTCCAGCGACAGGCATGTGAAGCCCTGGAGGTCTAGAAGTGGCCCACTTGTGATTTAATGACAGAAGGTGAAAAGATGGCAGCTCCACAATAGCAGGAGATAGAATATTACCCCTCCAACTACACATCGCTTCAAAGTGTTCCTGTCTCTGCAGCCAATTTGCAAAGGAACCCCATGTATCTCTCTCCACACCCCAACTATCTCCAAACCGAAGCAAGCTAATCTGCATCTTGCAGAGATGCAGATGCTTTGTGGTAGGAAAAGCAAAATACCAGCGAAGTTCCATTTCTGTGGATGAAGCTTGTTTACATCTTGTTTGTTGTTGTTTAGTCATTAAGTCATGTCCGACTCTTCGTGACCCCACATCTTGTTTACTTCTATCCAGAATCAAAGGTTGGAGTTAGCTCTGGGGATGTCAAGCCAGGATAACTGATTGTGTAAATGGGAAGATGAGTATTTGAGTAGAACAAGTGAAATTAAACGAATGACACTGGGATTCCAATTCCAGTTCCAAAGAAATTTCAACAGCAATTCTATTCCTTACTTGGCAAGAATTATTCCTTAGATACATTAAAATCACTTCCATAGGCTACAGAAGGAAGACAGCAAAATGTAATTCCTGGAACGTTATGAATATTCAAGCATTAGAAATATGTGATTGTCATGGGCCAAATTAAAAAGCATGTATGAGCTGCATTTTAACATATAGTAAATATTCATGGGGAAAAAACACTTTTGTCTAAGTTCTAGTACTTCGACACAAACTTTGGAGAAACTAGTGTCCATTGTAGAATGCCACGGGAGAAGAATTCATTTGCATTGAATCTGTGAAGAATTTTGGCACAGGAGCTGGGCCCACTATCATCAGAGCCCCCGCAGTAAATCTGTAGACTTCAATACACAAGGCAAATAATGCTAAAAGAAAGACCGAAGGGGGTGGCTGGGCGGGAATCCCAGCCAACTTCTACCCTATAGCTAATGCTTTGCAGAAGTAAATTAATCAACAGTGGTGTGGCTTTGCTGGAACAAAGTCGCTGTCTGTTGCCCTCCATGAATGGAGACAACTTGGATTGTAGGAGCCTATGGTACAGAAAAAGGAAGCAAGAACTAAAAATGTTTAAGCAATAGCCGATGTGTTTTCTTCCAGTGTTCTTTAAGAACATTTTCCAGAGAGTATCTGATTTCATTAAATGAACCTTCGTCCATTTGGAAATTTGAAAAACATCATTCACTTGACACATTTGTTGTAAATTATAGATCCCTCAAGAACAGAAAAGAAAGAGAGCAAATGTCCTACCCCTGGGTGTGATGGAACTGGCCATGTAACGGGGCTTTACCCCCATCACCGCAGTTTGTCAGGATGCCCACACAAAGATAGGGTCCCTCCAGAAAGTAAGTCCACATTGTTTCATGGAAACTGGGGATAAAACTCCACACAAATCTTTCTAGCATGCATTAAAAAGCTTTTTTTTTCCTTTCTTTTTTCCTCCCATTTTTCCAGTATGATATGTCTCAATTTAGCAACCTGTTTTATGTTATATTTACATTTTCTTTCCGTATTTCATCATTTTCACATCTATACTAACCGTTATGCTTGAAGGAAGATGTTTTAAAGCTGTATTCTTTGATTCTGACAGTATTAGGGTATTTCTGAACAGTCCCTCTCTCCTCATGATGTGACTCTGCCAAGCAAAATAGTTCTGCTTTTAATTCTGAAAAATTAAATCCACCACATGAGTAGGTCCTCTCTCACCTGTCCAAATCAAGGAGCAAGTGTTCCTTTCAGCCTTAAAATGTATATTTAAATTATTCTTTTAAATTTAGCTATACAAATTTGGAACAATTAATTCAAATTTTTGATTTTTAGAAATGTGATTGACTTTCTGTACAGTTTGTATGAATGTCAGTGCAAAAATGCTGGCATTGTATGTGGGGAAAATAAAAGGATGGTAATGTGTTAAGAATCAGCTGCCATCGTTGTCTAATTGCTATCAGGAATGCCTATACAACTACTAAGGAAAATATAAGAAGAATGCTAGAGAATATACAAGAAGAATCTTATTGATTCTTTGATTTTTGTGCAAAGCTCTAAAATTAGTTTAAAGCATTAAAATGGCTTCCAATGACTTAATGATGATTAAGGCTATTAAAATCTGAGGTATGTTACACACACAACGGGGCTGCCACTGAAAAGAAAATTTTCCCTATAGCATATCCCTCCCATATTGCCGCTATAACTAGAAATATTTACAATGTGGTGTTACATTATCACATGAGTTTCACAGCCCCCTTTTATAAATTCTTTTAGCAGGATGCTTTCATTCATGATACAATTGGGGTGGTGGTGGATATGTCAAGACGTTTCTCTGTGGACATCAAGGGAACAAGTTGATTCATTCTCTTACTGTACACTGAGAAATTCCATTGCAGTGCCACTCCCGGGAATTGGCTCCCAATAAAAATGGCACCCTTCAGAGAACAGAATCAGGCTAGTATGCATACATACATACATACATACATACATACATACGTGTGTGTGTGTGTGTGTGTGTGTGTGTATGCACACACACACAGCTACAGCTATGGAGATCCAGCATAAGAACCTGTGACAGTGGCCCTCCAAAATTTAGTGAGTGTGGAATTAAGTGTTGTGACAACTCAACACACACCCTGTCCAAATCATATGTTTTTAATGGGATAGTCTCCCTTTTTTAGAAGACAGCTCATTGAAGGGGAAATCCCTTTAAGGAAACAATACCGCTTCTCAGCTGGTGTGCAGACTTAGCTGATCAAAGGAATTCATTTTCCAGTTTAGCAAAACCTGTAATTTTCTCAAAGGCAAATGTTTACTCAGTTGCTCAAAGTGGTTCATCTGCCCCCCCCCCAACTCCCATAAATGCTAAACATGAAGCATTTAAGAAATGTTGCTGATCAAAGAAGAATATAGCTTTAAACGGTTTGCATGTTCAATAGTGACAAAAAGTGAAAAAGGTGAGATCATCTCTCTCTTTTTTTTTTCCCTGACTCCTGCAGTGCTGGGCTTGTAAAGCATGTTTCAAGAACAGCTACAAATAGCAGGAATTCCAGAGTGAAGCTTTCACATATTTAGTACACTGCTAGTAGTGTGGTGATGGTGATGAATGATGGTGGTTGTGAAAATTCTTTAAATCAATATGTATAGGTTCTATTCCTGATGTCCTTGGCTTTTGTGTAAGCATTAAATATACTATTTCATGAACTTTGAAGTGTAGCATAATTTTGTGTTAGTCATCACGTAATGGTGATATGGATGCAAAACATTTTTCATGTCACACACATGCACCCAGATTGGGCCCAATCTAATTCTTTTATACACTATAAATGTGTGTCTATCAATAGTCTGGCACACAAAGGTTTCAGTTCAAGTTCACTAGAAAGTACTATTTGTGAGTCAGTCCCAACGCCTCTTTAGCCCTCTATTGTCATGTGGTCTTAAATCCAGAGACTTTGAGGACTGTATGTACGGTCGGATTCCAGATTATTCCAGATCTCTTACCTGCATATGGTAGAGGCGTAATCACAAACTCTGCCTCTCCTTCACTGAACTGCAGCCCCTTCCCTGTGCTTGCTTGGTGGTGGTGAAGGGCAACTCTGCTTGTATAACCCAGACTTCTTAACTCCTTATAACATAATTTATCACTCCACCAATCTCTTGACTTCCAAGTGTGCTCACATTCTTTGTTCCTCTTTGTTTTCTTTTTCCTGACCCATTATGGTTTGACAAGAGCTGTATATTAAAAGTAATAATAATAATAATAATAATTTTGTTCACGTTGCAATTTTTAAGTGCCACTGAACTTTAATAATTATTAGCCCTGTGGAACCAAGGCAGTCGTGGGCCTTAGAACTTACTTCCTTGACTGGGTTGCTCTCTCATGCCCTCCACTGACTGCATTGAAGTGAATTCAGCACTGCTGAATTTGCATACATTTTATGCTATACTGACTCCAGATTCTGGATGCCTATTCTGTGTACACAAATCCATTTATTCTTGCATATATGCATCTAAAAACCTCTTCCAAACTCCTACTTAACGACTGTGCTACTCAGTGCTTTTGTGTAGCGCTTACGTATGCAGCCTCTTGCTTTGCTGTCACACGAGACTGTTAGATTCCCTTCCCTCCATAACTCTTAGTGTATTACCATCATCCTGTGTTAATGAGTATAGTACTACAACACTTCTTTTCCTCACCGGGCTTTATGGGCTCTACCTGTCACATGTCTGTTCTCAGGAATGCTGATCATTAATTAATCTTGCTTTGTACTAAAATGGCTTCCTACAAATTGGGACTTGAAATCTCTTTCTTCTTGTTGTTGTTTCCACACTCTGCTGTTTCCTTTCCTTCTCCTTGTCAAGTTCTTGCCATGCATGAAAACGTTCTTAAGTGTCCTACACCAGGCTGCACAGGCCGGGGCCACGTAAATAGCAACAGGAATTCTCACAGAAGGTAAGAACCTCATCACTACGCTATGCTCCAGCCAGATTCCATTTCACAGCTCCAACACTTGTGTGCATGAGTGTGTGTGTGTGTGTGCATGTGCGTGTGCCTGTGTGTGCGGGCACACGCGCATCTGCATGCAAAATGCTTTAGGCCTTTATTTGACTGAACAGATTGACTGATGTGTTGAGTCTGATGGTGTTTTATGGTTTATCGTATGAGAGGATTACCTTTGGGGCACAATTAATTCAAGGAATAAGCTAAATTTCAAAGCTGATTGCTGTTTGCCTTCATTTGTCTTTCCTAAGACAGAACTCTATACATTGAAAGCTTAAATTTCTTTTCCAGATTATCAATAGTGTCAGACTGGCAGTGCCCACCGAGTGCCCCCTCCCCCAGAGTTTCAGGCAACATGGAGTTATTTCTCCTTCCCATTTCTGTATTTCTTATTTATGTCTCTGGCTCTTCTGAGGGTCAACAGATGCTCTGTAAGATCCCTGCTTGTTCACTTCTGAATGCAGAAAAACGGAAATTATCTTGACCTTGCAGTGAATTTTGACCCCCCCCCCCCTACTAAAATCTCTGCTGTCCACTAAAACAAAATGGCTTCCTTGAGGAATATTACCAAAGACAATAAAGGATGACATACCAAACCAGAATCAAAAGTAATATCTGGCATTCTTTTTTCTTTTTTTCTTCTTTTTTAAAGGGTTTTTGTTATCAGTTTTAATATTTCTGTTTTCATTTGTGTTTTCTATTTTATGAGATTGTAACCCGCCCAGAGTAGTGCTACGACAACTAATGGGAGCGGGATACAAGCTGAGTAAATAAATAAATAATATAATATAAATTTATGCCCTGTTTGCCAACCTCTGTTTATCATGTGCAAGGTGCTGTACATTCCAGCAGATTCTAAAAGAACCATCTTTCTAGAATCGGAAATATCCAGATGGTGAAGTCCTATACCATGTTTGGGACACAAGAGTCATTCCCAAACAATTCAAAAATCCTACAGGAAAAGGCAAAATACTTTTCTGATTAAATACCATGGGAAAAAACCTAAATAATTAATTAAGCCCTCAAAGGTAATTAAAAAAAGAAAAAAGAAACCTCTACAAAACTTAGACTTTCACTCTGAGAGTCAAATGGTAATTTCCAAGATGGAAATGAAAAAAATCAACACAGGTAAGGGGGAGGTATATAAAACTATAAAAAGATTGTCCCAGCTAAATGTCCGTGGTTTTGACACTGGCTGTCAATAATACTAACCCTCCTAAAGATATAGGGTTTCTGGTACTCCTGCATTCATGCCACTACACACTACCATGGACATCCAGGGAACTGCTTGGGGAAACATTCACTATCGTATGGTGCTTCTCTGAATTACCTGAAATTTTTGCTTGGTTTTGCAAGGGGTAGGTGTCTCATATTATAAAAAGAAATTGCTTCCTTAGCCAAAGGAAGATGTATTGTGAAATTGCACTGAGAATACTGCCAACTCTTTCTTCCAACACAAATTTATATGTGTTTATGGAACCTTTCATCCCAGGACATACACAATGGAGGATAAGGGAAGGGAAAAACAGGAATAAAATTGCAAAGAACAAATGGTGTGGTGGTGGGTGGAGTTCCCTACTCCTCCATCCAAGAGAATGATTCATAGAACTTAATCACCATATAGTTCTAAAAATAGAGTCAAGATACCCTGTAGCCTCTTCGATGACTAAAGACAATATTTTCTAGTCATGCTTTCTTGGGGGATAATTTAAGATAGATGACCATATATATAAAAGGATGTGACCGGAAGAATGATGTTTCCTTTGCTGAGGCCATTCGTGATGTCTGTATGTGCTGCGTCTGACATGTTGCCTGTTTTTCCATTGACTTTTCCAGACAGAAGCAGATTTGCCATTATCTGCTCAATTCCATTTAGAAGGGTTGACCTCTATGTTCTTTCCAAGTTTCAGTATGAAATGGTATCTTTCAAATGCTCAGACAAAACTGTGTTCTGAATTATTATTGACACAGCCAGGTCCCTCTCTGAACAAAGCCCAATCAGGTTCAAGGGTGCTTACTTGGAAGCATCATTGATTGATTTATCTGTTTATTCATTTATTTTTGTGTTCCACCCATTCGCAAGAACAGTAAACTTGTCACCTATGAAGCTGAATGCAACTCACAAGCTATTACTGAAGTCTAATTAAGCTTTGTGTTTTACGGGGAGGCAGAACCAAAACAGTGATGCTTTGGCATGCCAAAATATGTAGCTGATACTGGAAACAGACTTTAGAGTAGCCCGTAATTAGAGCTGCAAGCATGTTAATGTTGCAGAGAGGTGATTAAGGCAGCCTTTCCATTTTATGAAATCAGACTTCAAAGGAATCTAGTGTTTAATTCTTGAAGACCAGTCATCAAACAAACCAAGCTAATTTGCTTGGTTCTGGAGGTGAGAAAAGCTTCTTCTGACACTGAGACATTTGGATTAGTTAAAAAAAATTCCCTCTTCCAGCCATCGTCTGTCTCTAATGTCTGTTTCTGGTTTGAGAGATTGTATGAAATTTGGTGGGTCACAAGTTTAACACAACAGAGTCTTCTCGTGTGAAACAGGAAGGTTTGTGTGTGTATGTGTTTTAAATGATAGCAACTCTGTGTCCTTAAAGGTTGAGTTGTACATAGGAGCAAACAGGGCATCAAGATTTAGGTAATTGGTTGGACACTAAGCGGGGCTCCATGAAGATATTCAGGGCACAACAATTACATTTTCTTTCTGTAATTGCAGCCTCTCGGGATGTCCTATTGCTGCAGCAGAGAAACTGGCTAAAGCTCAAGAGAAGCATCAGAGCTGTGATGCATCCAAATCAAACCAGGCATCAGATCGTGTCTTGAGGTATAAAGAGTTGCTCTAACACTTAGTAATATATACCAGATTAATTGTATAATACATTAGCTTCAGCACTAAAAAAATTATATCATCTCTGAAGAAGTGTTTAGAATTAGGGCTTCTGGATCCTGTTCTCAGCCTTTCTCTACCAATATATCCTGGGGGTGGGTGGGTAATGTTTTTCTGGCAAATATCAATAAAGCTGAAAAGCTCATTTTTGTCTTAGGCATTGTTTGGTGTAAAGCTGCCTGCTGGAATTCTGAATCTAAGAACAGTGTGAAAAAAAGTTGATATCTTTGGGAAATAAACTAATATTTACCGGTAAGTCTTGTTTTTTCCAGCAGGCGTTTACTAGTAAATATCAGTTTAAATGAAAACCAGAAGCCCTACTTTCAAATTTTTGCCTGATTTGTAATTCAAAAGTGTGTCATTTTTGCATTTTAATATTTTAAAAGATCCATTGAGGTTTAGTTGGCTTCTTATTTTCTCTACAATGAATGCTAACATATACGTTTGTGTAGCTTACAGTTTAATTGCTACAGATTCGTGAATCATCTCATTCCTTGCAATGTGGGCTGTAAGAGTAGTTCCTGAACTGGGAGGGACACATTCCACTGTGGGTGTTCAGAAAGTGCAAAGGGGGCACAAACCCGTGAGCTCTTCATAAACTAAAAACAATGTTTATTGGCTTAAACAAATGTTATTCAAATTTAGGATTTCACAGAAAAACTGTTTCTGTTAAACTTAATTTTAAATCATTTTAATTATATTTTTGTGGATATTTTTAATGTGAAATTGCAAATGGATCTTTTTTAAAGTCAGAGGGTGTCAGATGATTCTAAAAGAGAGGTGGGAAAATGTAAGACCTTCTTAGACATGAAAAAGGGGTTGTGATCCTGAAAAGTTTGGGAATGGATAGACTATAAACTGTGCAGAATCTATAGGCACTTGCTTGTTGCAGGCAAGAAACATATGGTTCCTGGGCAACTTGACAGTCAGGGTTCTAAGACTAATATAAAAACATTGGCATTTTTAGGTTGATTTCTGTGCTGTTTTGATCTTCTAACTCCTGCCATATTTTCTGATTATATTTAAAAAAACAATGACTCTCGGAAAATATAGCAAGCTTCCACCATTTCCACCTCCCAAGTTTTTTTCTGTTGGAAAATGGTTTGATTATCAACATTAATAAATGGGGCATAACTGAAAATTACAAATTTATTCTCTATTCCTCTGTATCAGATTGTACTTTCTGTAATGATACTCTTTAGGGGACCCATAAGATTGGGTTGTTTGACAAAATCCAGCCAAGAGACCTTGATAGCAAAGTAGAAGTTCTGCTCACACTTGAATTTTGAAAGCTTGGTGGGCTGTTTTGCTGAGCCTTGGATCGCTTCAGTCAGTTGTGTTTCTTATGTATCATAATGTACAGTGTTGTTGGAAGCCACTGCGCCTGGGGGAAAAAAGTATCTGAAGCCATCTATACAGTGCATTTAGATGACATATTTACCTAATGGTAAAGCTGACCTAGCGTCAAAAGCATTCTGGTGGTGTCATCCATATATTCACAGTTAGATATCCAGAAATACTTTTTTCAAACCTTTAAGTCTTTACATCTAAAGCTACACCACTACTTAGGCTTACTATCATTATTTGAGTGGCATTTCTGTAATTGCAGAGACCTGAGGTGGCTACACATTTGTATGTATGTTCCAAGACTGGAAGTATCAAGCATGGTTAATAGCACCTTGTTCATGGTGACGATGGCTTCCAGAGAGCCAAAGACAGCAGAATTTTCTGTAACATCTTAAACAATGATAGGGCTATTTGATGGCACAACCTAGGTATCTTGGCCAGCTGGTATATCGTAGCGATGGCCATATGTCATAATCCTGAAAAACATGGAGATAATTTTTTGAAGAGGTGACACATCGCTGATTTTGTTATTGTTCAGAAATACGTAGTATCTTTGCAGGTTGATGACAGATAAACCATTTTGGGGGACTCCTTTGCTTAGCAAAGCAAGGGGATATATTGGGCTCTAGAGTTCTTTTTTGCCCAAAGGAAACAGGCAGAACTGAAATAGACCTATCCCTGTGTTAGAACCAGATTTTCCGTGGTGAAAGTCAAGTGCTAGACAGAGAAGGCTTCCTGTCAAAAGCAGCAACTGAGTTTTTGACAGATGACTGAAATCGATGTTTTTGGCAGTTTTGCTTTTGCCTCTGGGATTGTCTTGCCCTTCAGAACTTGATAGGTGATCTGAGTTACGTTGTCACCTCAGGTTTGGCTCCTCCATTCTCCTTATCTCATACAGCCATTTAAGAGGAAGATTCTGAAGTTTGGGCTGTAATATTTATGTTTGCTAAGTACAGATCTTCTTCTTGATTCCTGCTTTCCTGACTTCAAAAAGCATCACTCTGAGCCAACTGTAGGTTTTATGTATTGGCCTAAAAATAATCAGAACAGTGTTCTAACAACCTCAGAACGCTTCTGTGTCTAGCATTTTCAGCCTTAGTAAAATGGTGGTGCCTTTAGCATCAGGATTTGCAGTTAAGTGGCAGTTCAATGGCAGGTGAGCTGACATTCCCCAAGGGACGGGTGGTTCTTGGAGAAATGTTTGGTTTACATTGCAACTGGCGTAAGCTACATTTTAAAAAATGGAAAAGAAATGAAATGTATAGAATATATGCTGGCTTTGACCTATAAAGCCTTATATGGCTTGGGTCCAGGTTATCTGAAGGACTGTTTCTTCCCTTATAAGCCTTCTCGGCTCTTATGAACTTCAGGGAAGGCCCTTCTCTCAGTCCTACTGCCCTCCCAGGCACGTGTAGTGAGGATGTGAGAGAGGGCCTTCTCTGTGGCTGCTCCACAGTTGTGGGATGCCCTCCCCTGGGAGACCAGGTTGGCATCCTCGCACTTGTCCTTCTGGCGACAGGTGAAAACCAGATTTTCCAGGCAGGCTTGAACCACTAACTAGGCAATGAAGAGTTTTAGTTTGAGGTACTTCATATTATTTTGTGTATCTTTAAATCTATTCTTAAAGTGTTTTTAACAGTTTTAATGAATCGTCTTAATACTAATATGCTTAATTGTTTTTTAATGTAATAATTTCTTGTGTTTTAAACTGGTTTGTCTTTTAATAATTTGTAAGCCACCTTGGGGTTTTTTTTTTTCCAAAAGTATTTTTCAGCATGTGAAAGAAAATCAAAGTGTAGAAGTAATACAATGTTGTTCTTCAAATATGCGTACATCTTCCATATATGTTCTGGAGGAAAATATTTCAGGAATGCATTAATATAAGCCTTCTTGGCTCTTATGATCTTCAGGGGAGGCCCGTCTCTCAATCCTAATGCCCTTTCACAGGCCGTTTTAAGAGTCACCATTCCAGCTCATATTATTAGAACATCTTGCAATGGGCCAATTACTATAGGACCTGTCATTGGAGCTGATCCAATGTACATACATTTATATTCTTCTGTATCTTTTATATGATTTTGGAGAAACTGAGGGGAGAGCCTTTGGGAAATTTCTCATGCTATACAAAATGTTTCGCAAACAAGCTCAAATTGGAAAAGAATTATGAAGAAGATCCCGCACTGCAGAGTTGGAAAACATTTTAGATAACACTTCAATATGTTCCTCCTGTCTTGTCCTCTTTAACACAAAAACATACCTGCTAAGTATATTTACATATTTACTTCTGCATCGCAGACATTACATACACCTTACATATGCCTGTTGTCTCTACTGTTATAAGGCCATTTCCCTGTTTTTATTATCAATAGCCACAGGTGGTCTAATTATGATTCATTTGCTCTGGGCTTTTGTTGACGGAAGGAAGGTGTCTTGCTGAAATGCAACTTAAGCATAAAACAAAGATATAATGCATTGCTACCTCCTGAGTGCAGTAAACAAACTGATTGAAATTTTACTAGCCTGGCTGTAAATTGTATATTATATGTCTAACAACTGTACATGTTTTTAATTTCTAGGCCTATGTGTTTTGTTAAGCAGTTGGAGATTCCCCAGTATGGCTACAGAAACAATGTTCCTACCACAACGCCCCGCTCCAACCTGGCCAAGGAACTAGAGAAATACTCTAAGACTACGTTTGAATATAACAGTTATGACAACCATGCTTATGGCAAGAGAGCCATAGCTCCCAAGGTGCAATCCAGGGATATTTCCCCCAAAGGATACGATGGTATGAGCTGTACACTCTTTATGCATCAGAAGCAAATTTACATCTAACAATGTTGTTGGGCTCTGCAGACACCATCTTAGTATTGCACATGTTCATGCCCATTATAATACCATGGACGTTTGTTGATCTCACTTGCCTGCTTGGTAGAAATAAACAATGGTATGAGTTTGAATTGGTATTTTTATTTGCCAGAAATTTCAGTCCTGAGATTCACTTGACTTGAGTATTTTTACTATCAAAGTGGTAGTAAGCAGTAGTCCTGAACCATCATGTGGAGAAAGTTGAAGCAAGATCCGTAGTACTTCATCATGATGATGGTTCTAAGTTGTACATATACACAAGGATGACAGAAGGCTTTGGCTTGGCTAACGAAAAGCAACTTTGTTGACCCAGAAAAGCAAGAAGTGTAAGGAAAGTATTTTCTTGAAGCAAATTGGCAGGGATTCTGTTCATTTAACATGTCTGATGAACTCCTGTTAAAAACTTTGTATTGAACTAAATCCAGGGGTTCCTGGGATGATGTTTAAGTAAAAAATTAGGTTTCTTGTTTTTTTAAAAAATTATATTTGTTTTGTTTGACTTGGTGGGGAATACATTCAGTAAAGAGAAACTGTATTCTCACTTACGAGAAATTGGGGGAAACACCAAGCTCGGTGGTATAGCACCAGTTTTAATGTTGTAATCTGGAATACCTGTTTTACGTAAATTCATAAAGGTAACATGATTATTCTCTGGGGGTAAGAAATGGAAGTGTGTTGGGCCTGGTTACACTTCCAGCACATTCTGTTGGTGCCAAATTCTAGCTGACCTTTTGATGGAGCACCTGAAAATCACCTGGGGCTCTGACCTCCTCATCCCCCACTAACAATGTTCTGATGAAAGAATTGCAACACTGAGAGCGCACAGAGCTGCCACTTCTGCATAGGCACAATGTGGGGAGGAGGGTATATTTTAACATATGTGTATTTTGGAAATGAAAAATAATTTGTTGCATAACAGTGAAGCTGAGAAATGAAAAAGACCAAGTGGCAGTCCTCAATGCAGTACAAAATGCATAATAGGCCTAATGCTGGATCTTACTTAGGATGAGGCAGGTACATTTTTAAGAACCTGTTTTCCTTCCCTGGGCTACTAAATCCAATGTGAATCCACCCTAATCTATTATGATGGATAGGACTTAATATGGAGGTAGTCCCATATCTTTATGTGTCTCTAATGGAGACAAAATTATGAACTCAGGACTAGAGATGGGAGCTTCGTATTTGTATCCCTGGGGATACAAATATGAAACGTGGCACCAAAGGTGCCACAGAGTTCCTTTCCCTCCCCCCAGAACCAGCCTGGTCCACTCACCGGGCCCTGCGCGGCACACACGTCACTGGCTTTGCCCCGCGCAGCCAACCACTCCAGCAAGAAGGCAGGATAATGAGTCTCCCTGCTCAGTTGTCTAGTGGTTGGGACATGTACATAAAATTTAGATTGTCCTGTTGTTTGTCATGACCCACCTTTAAGGCCTGTGCTTGGTAGAAAGGCAGAATATATAACTTTTAAATAGGAGGTTCCTTCCCTTCCTGGTGCTCGTTTCAGAAGTTTTGCCTAGAATAAATACAATGGCACACAGAGCTTTGTGCAGTCATAGCATGTTGGCTTCTCACGTGTAATCTGAAATTCTGCCTTTCAGTTGTGTGGATAGGAAAGAAGGTGGGCTGATGGTACAAGGCTGTAGCTGACTTTGTAGAATATCTTCCTACTATAGATAATCAGCATTCCTGAAATTTGCTTGTCCTCCAATTTTTTCAAGCTGTTCAAAGCATCGCTGATGTGCTGTGTCTGTTAGCAACAATTAAAAAGAAATACAAAACTTCCTCTCCCTCCCTCTCTGCAAGTGAGCAGAAAGGAAACTTCCCAAGTCTCAAGATCATTGTGGCAAAGCATAAAGGAAGAGACAGGAGAAGGATTTTCATTTTAGTGTGTTGTGTTTTGCTTTAAAGAGGAAAGATCAGCCTAGAATGTGCTTAAACAGGGTTGCTTGAGGAGCAAAGTGGTTGACCCTTGTATGTGGATGCAAGGATCGTCCCAAATGACATACTGCACCTCGAAGCAACCCTCTTTGGCACGATCTAGATCAGTGATGGCGAACCTTTTTGAGCCCGAGTGCCCAAACTGCGAAGAAAAAAAAACACCAACCCAGCTTGCAGCAGGCGGAAATGGAGGCGGAAGCTGGAATCCTGGTCACGGAGGTGCCTCCAGATCCAACTCCAGATCTGCCTCCAGTCGTGCCCAACCCCGCCATTACCTATAGCTTGGCTGGCCCGCCAGCACCCACTGCTCCGGATCCTGGCCCGCCGCCTGTCGGGGTGCTAGCACTGCGGCTGCAGCCGCCTCCTCAGGTTTGGCTGCCAGGGTAGCGATCCAGCGACTTATGGCTTGCGTGTCCACAGAGAGGGCTCTGCGTGCCAGCTGTGGCATCCGTGCCATAGGATCGCCATCGCTGATCTACACCAATCCAGGCTGGGATAATTGGGCTGACTGGTCACACCATGACAGCAAGCCAGCAAAAGCTGCACTGAAGCCAAACCCCTCCCAGATTAGGTATGCTAGAGTTTACTCCTCTTACTCTTACCTAACTTTGTGCAGTCCTTGTGGCTGTGTCCCTTAACTGGTGGACATCTGATCTGGGGAAACCCCATCCCTCCCTTGCCCCAGCTTTTCTCTGCTCCTTTTTTGGGCTCTAGTGCTGGCAGATGTTAGCTGGCAGAGAAATTCTGCTGGCAGATCACTCTGTCAGCAGATCTCTGACATCAGCTAGCAGAAGAGAGTTCTGCCAGCAAAGAGACATGTGTGCTAGAAGAAGACCTGTGCCTTATCTTAGATCCCTGACAAGCGGTATTGCACTACCCATCTGTGAAATACACTGATGCCAATACTTGTACTCACATCTTTTTGCTCATCTTTTTGCTGAACAAAAATTGTTACTTTGTGTGTATGTAACTGACCTATGTAAAAACCAACTGATTTTATTGGTCAGACAAATCAGTATGGAGCTTCCTTCTGGGTTTCTGGAACTTTTAATGTGAGGTTGTAAAAGTAAAGAAATATACGGAGCGGGGGGGGGGGGACTCCTAGTGGATGTGAAATAGCTTCCCTCATCTTCTTTTGTGCTCTTTGTGGGTTTTTTATATTTATCCTTTAAAATGACGAGGATGTACAATGGGATGCAACCTGAGAAAGGCTGTTTTCTGTAAAGTACCTTAATACGATAATGGTGCTAACTCTCTTTCTGCTCCACCCATGAATTTCATATCCAGAAAAAGGGCAATAGATTGTGACCTCACTGTGGTTTTGATTTCTCTTGGCAATTTATACAAAACTTTCGTGAAACGGATATCAAAGGGGTTTTGAGGAACTAGCGGGATTTTTAAAAGGGATTACTGCTATTGTGTGTATGCCTTGAAGCCTTCACACACATGATTTGGCATGGATTATCTCTTCATAGTTTGTATAAATTATGGCATAGGTGAGACTAAGGAATTACCCTTTTAGGACCTCAATTCACTAAAGAATGGAAGCATTCTTAGTGAATTCCAGAAGCCTAAGAATGTGCTTAAGGTTTAGACTTTTTCTACAAGGATCTGTTGAACTGCAGTATATATGATAGAGAGCTGTGAATAGATCTAAATGCCCTTAGTTACCCACAATGTTTGGGAAGGGAACATTTTGTTGAATACAAATTTCAGGTTGGCCTGTATAGTATGAGGCCTCAGAACATGTAGAATACATATAGTGATGGCTATTATCACAATAGCAGTGCTTGTTTTAATGGTAAATAATTATGCTACAAAGTGACTTCCCAGGGAAAACTGTTCTCTTACCCATTGTCTTGCACTGAAAATTAGAAAAAAAGGAAGAAAGAAAATGTGTGTAATGTCATCGAACTTCTGCACAGTTAGACTGACATTCTTGGGTTTCTGTAGATCTCTTTGTGATTATCCTTGAGCATATTATCAAACTCCAGAATGTACTAGTTGGGTATTATTTCCTAAACTGGGTGGCAAACACCGGGGGGGGGGGGGGGGTTGTTATGAAAAAATTCCATGGAAGGCCATGAGGCCATACATTTTCATAAAGGAAAGAAATGTTATCAGCTTCAACAGATTTTTTTATTTTCAGTTTTCATGCCACAAAATTAATATAAAACAATCGTAATAAATTGTTGTGTTTATTTTAAATTATGAATTTATTTATTTTTTAAAGGGAGTTGGCAGTATATAAAGGAGAGGTTGCAAAATGTACAGATGTCTCAAACATAAAAAAAAGGTGATAACAAAAAGCTCAAGAATCATTACACTAGAGATAGATATAGAACAGGGGTGAGCATAGTTTGTGTCAAAGATCTTCAAGAAGAATGTGAATTGGATGATGCCTACTTAAAACGCAAAGTAGTGACTAGCAGGTGTTTTGTGTTGCTGGTTTGTTTGGTTTTTTAAAAAAGCACAGTTACGGTATGTAAACAAATTGTGTGGTATGCACAATTAAAAAGATGCCTATAAACACATGGCTTGCCTCATCAACAGTATTCTTCGAATAACAAGTATGCTTGTTCTGTGCTAGCAGGGATGCTGCACAAGTTAGCAGAAGAGGAGGAATTGGCCTTTTTAATGTTTTTATTCAACTTCCTTTTGTGACTTGTATCACAACATTTTGGAACTACTTTACATGGGAGTAAGGGGGGAAAATCCCTCTTCTGCTGCATGCTGAATGGACACACCAGGTGATAGTGCAAAGCTTCTGCAGTTTTGGTTGCTTCCCAAAGTTAGGCAAACATATCCTGGCAACAGAAAAGAACTGCTCTGTTTGCTAGAAGAAAATCAGCATTACAGCATAAAGGTCAGAAAAATCTGACCAAATGTTTTAGTTTGTATCTTCTGTGAAAATAATAGTGAATGGATGGATGGATGGATAGGTTAGGCGGGGCGTTGCTCACATCTCTAAAAGAGTCTTCTCTGTGAGATGGCATATGATCGTACTTAGTTAACACTACTTTAAGGTGCCAGTCACTGCCAAGATGCAGTTTTTATATTTGGAATTTGATGTAGAATTCTCTTGTTAAAACCTTTTTTCCTTTGGATATGTCTATAACTTAAATGTCGTATGCCTTTTTCCAAGCTGATTTCTTCTTCCACTTCAAGTTAATCTTCAGGATTTTGGCAACTGTACTGAATTACTTTTGGATCTGGTATTAGGCTCAGTGATTCACTATAGCAGTTACTCTTTCCCCATTGTGCCCCTACTTCTATATAAATCTAATAAATAAATAAATACTTCTCTGTTTCATACCCAAATTTGTGTTCAGAGATAAAGACATTCCACTGATTTTCTCCTTTTCTATATATTTCTTTTATGACCATTATAGCTAGGTTCTGTTTTGTAGCCAAGTCCTACTGTACACTCACTTTGGATCAGAAGCTTCTAGCATTGGTATATAAAGACCTATGCATTGGGTCCTGCCCTTAAAGTGTTTGGTGTATACATTATCCCCTGTGGATGTTTGGCCTCTGTGATCATTCATCATATTTTAAAGGATGTTCATCACAATTCTTTCCTCTCTCCCCACTTATAACATTTCCTTGCATCTTGTCCTCCAGAAATGACTTCTCCCAATCTTGATGCTTTCTTCCTCCAGCCAATGTTCCCCAGAGATCACCTTAAAAGCTGCCCCTTTGTTATTAATCCCAGAAAACCAATTTCATTTTGGTTTGATGATTGATGTGAATATTTTTGCCCTGCAGGAAAACCCAATCTATCAAATGGCCACTAATTAAAAAGCAGGCATAATTGATTGGCATCCATGGCTCATCCATGGCTTGTCTACTGAACCATGACATTAGAAAAGGGGATGTCCATACAGGGTGGTGTCACTTGTACTGCAGAAAGCTGCAATTAGAGGGATGGTCTGTTGGAAGACAATTGGAATGTGACCAATGTGTTTGCAAGAATACATGAGTGTTTCTTGAGAGTTCCTATCTTGATCAGTTTTCAGTGCCATATGAAACTGTTTTTCCTCTCCCAAGTATTTACATGTTTTAGTAGCTCTTATTTTAGTGGCAATTTGCTCTCTGTGTTTAGATCGGTTTTAGTTGTATGTGTTAGTGTTATTTTTCTACACTTTTTTTAATATCATTGTAAGCAGCTCTGGAAATTTAAAACAGATTAGAAATTAATTAAGTAAATTTTACAGTTTCTAATACAGTCCTTGTAGTTTGCACAGGTAGATATCCTGACAATAAATTTTATATTGGGAAAGCAGTTGGTCCCTCTTCACAAGTTAATTATGGAAAAGGGCATTGACGGCTAAATCTAGTTGTTAGTCTCAGTTAGAATAGGCCCTTTCAATGAATAGGTGTTCTTAAGAGAAAACATATAAAGGCCCCATTAAGTCAGTGCGTCTGCTCTAGTAATAGTTGGATTCAGCTCCTTATGTTTCAAGATTTGTATGGATGTGGATTTCACCACAAAAGTTCAGTTGGATGTATCCCAGTGATGGTACACCTTCTCCTGGCACCATGTGGATATCTAAACTTGGAAAGTGTTATGCATGTATGTTCATTCTAAACATTCCCTTAGTTATGAAGTCCTGCTTAATAATGTTCCCGGTAAGAAAACTCAAGGATTTAATTTGAGTCGCATTTTCAACAGACTGACCTGATTCATACTTCTCAAAAAAATAAAACAGATCAGAATGCTACTATGAGATTATGCACTTCTTCAAGTTTTACAATAGCCTTCCTGGCTAAAGAAGTGCCAAAGTGTGTACAACAAAGCACACTGTGAGATAAAATGCTGCAAAAAGGATTCATAGATTTGTGCGATTGGCAGTAACACTATTTTCAGATTGATGTAGAAATGGAACAGAATAATCAGCATGTGTGAAACTGACATGGACCACCCCTAATTCCAGTGAAATCTGTGTGCATTTAGGTTTCTTCCTCGAAGCTGCTACTTGGCCATAAATGTGAACAGAGCCTTTATATATTAGATGTGGGCATGGACTTTCAGAGACTGTGACCAATCAGACTGTACATGCGTCTGCCTGTTTGATATCTTTTTCTGGCTTTAACAACATCTATTCCTTGAGGAGGCGTTCAGGATCAGAAAGCAAAAGGGGTTCTTTCATAAATGTTGCTTTGCACCATTGGGTGCTTTTATCTCTGTGTCCTTATTCATAATTCCCCTTCCCATTCAGCCAGTGTACTAAGGAAGGGCTGGGAAGGAGGGAAGAAGCCCTTTCCCTGAAAGAACAGACTTTGCCGCTCCCTCCAAGTATTGCTGTCTGCAAAACGCATCGCTTTTTCATGCATGTGCAGAGACGTTGGCCTTTTTGAGTCATCCTTGCCGTCTTCCTTCCCACAGCTAAACGCTACTGTAAGAATTCAAGCCCGACCAGCAGCACAACAAGCAGTTATGCCCCTAGCAGCAGCAGCAACGTGAGCTGTGGAGGAGGCAGCAGCGCCAGCAGTACCTGCAGCAAGAGTAGCTTTGACTATACCCATGACATGGAGGCAGCGCACATGGCGGCGACTGCCATCCTGAACCTTTCCACTCGTTGCAGAGAGATGCCTCAGAACCTCTCCACTAAGCCTCAGGATCTCTGCTCCAGGGTAAAATTATATACATGTGTCTCTTTATTCCTGTTGTGTAGATGGTTTTTATTATTATTATTATTATTATTATTATTATTATTATTATTATTATTATTATTATTATTATTATTATTATTATTATTATTGTTACAGAAAGATATGTAACTCTTTACTGCAGTAACTAATGACTCTGTGATGAATTCAGCCAAAGCTTTTAATGATGCTTACTGTTGTTCACCCAATGAATGTTTACCGTACCTTGCAGTTTTGCTGTGGCAAATCTAATAGGAAACTTCTGAAATAATTCAGTTCGGGATAGAGTTTGGAAACTTCTTGGCGACAGTTTAAAATAAAACCTGCTATATAACAATTGTCACAAACTGGTAAGATCTTTCAGGAATAGAGAAGACGTTTAAGCTGCCCACTGAATTGTCTTTATTAAACATATATTCTTCTAGATATTGGGGGGAAAGTAAAGTGCATTTATATATTTGATTAAACATCACAAGCTACTCCTGAGCAATAATTTCTTTTTTTTAAAAAAAAAAAATGAAAATATTTAAATTATCTGGTTAAAAAAATAATGATAAAACCATGGCTGCTCTTTCAATCATGAAAGGCTTGTTTATATATTCCACAGATGCCAGAAACAGAGGGATGGGGTTGATTGCTAGATAGTGAATGTCAAGGAGTTTGACACAGAAGGAATTAGTATATTAAAAGCTCTATTCCTACTGGAGTATAAACAGAGTTTAGGTCCATGCAGAACAATCAGGAGTGCCTCATCTGGTGACTTCAATGAATGGGCAGACTGATAAGGGAGAAGGACATCAGTGTCTCTTGGTGTTCGGGGCTCTATACACATAAGGCAAAACCTTAAATGTGGCCCAGCAGCAAATACGCAACTAGTGCAATTGCTATAGTGAAAGTATTATATGGAGAAAAAACGCAGCCTGTGATAACAACTGCACCTTGGCCCACATGGTACATGCTGCGGTTGTCTCATCTCAGAATTACTAATGCTTGTATTACTGAGGCAAAACTATTATTTTCCATAGCTGACATACCACCGTCTCTATCCATAGTCATTGTACCACCTGAAGCTTGCGTTTTACGTGGGAATTAGCAACTTAGCACAACTGAACTAAACTTCTGGTATGTTCTGCACAGGGCTAGTTTCCCACCCAGGTGCCTTTGAAGTGTTCTGGACTACAATTCCCAATTCCCATGTTTCCTGAAGGTGGAGGTAGTTTCAGGCCATTGCATCTGCAGAGCAGCATGTGGAAGAGAGTGGGCATATATCCGTTAACAACACAGTAGGAATGTTGAGAGACAGTGTGGTGTATTGGATAGAGTGTTGAGCTCAGACTCAGGAGATCTAGGTTCACATCCTTGCTTGACCGTAGAAAATCCCTGGAGGCTGATAGTTGTAGACAAATCCTCCAAAATTCCACATACCTCGAAAACCATATTAAAGTTGTGATAAGTTGGGAGCAACTTGACAGAAGAGAACAGAACAGAAAATTTAGTTTTATGTCTGCTGTACGATAACTGAAATAAACTCCAGCTAGGTTCCACTGGATTCCCAGTGTGATGTAGTGGATAGAGTGATGGACTAGGATTCTGGAGAACAAGATTCGAATCCCCGCTTTGCCATGGAAACTTACTGGGTGGAACTGGTGAAACTACTCTTTAAATATCCCACTTACCTGGAAAATCCTACTAGGATTGCTATAAGTCGGTTCCGACTTGACAACACAGAACACACACAGGCTCCACCAGGTGATAATAATGTCTGGTGAGTCAGTTTTAAGGCTGGCTGGATAGGTCAGTAAGTCAGGCATTCTCTGGAGCTAGCCTTTGGGAGTTTGATTCCCCACTGTGCCTCCTGTGAGAACAGCCAGCCTGTGTAGCCTGGGGCAAGCTGCACAGTCCAAGAGCATCCCTGAAATAAGGGATAAATCATTTCTGAGTAAATCATTTCTGAGTGTTCTCCATCTAGAAAACCCTAGAAAGAGATGCCATAAGTTGGAATCCACTCAGCAGCACACAAACATTGTCATTGTATATGTGGTGTGTAGTGGCATATTTAAGATCTCTACAGCTATTCCTTTGTGCTGGGAAACTGTATGCTATTGTAGGCATGCCATCATCAAACCCAGAGCCTCTGTAGGAAGCAAGGTGAAATATTTTAAAACAAGTTTGTGAAAATTTTGTGGGTGAAAATTAAACTGGCGAACTTGTTGGATCAAAAGTGGAGATTTTGAATAGTGTAACTACTAAACCCCATGTTAAATGGCCTTTGTGAAGCCCTGAAAACTAGTTTTTGTTTATCGGCAATTAAGGAAAGCTTCCAGGCTGGCAAAGAAATTAGTCATGTATGTTGAGATGGTAATCGGAACTTTCTGCATACATGGCATTTCTATCATATTCAACACACCATCCTTAGCAAACCTGTGCTATCCGATCTAAAGACTGGTTTTCATCAAAACACCTGTACACTGAGGGGACAGCTAGCTTGAATTTGGTCAAATCTGTGTTCCTTGCACAGTTCTGACAAACTTTACTCTAAAAATTTAAATATTTTCAGCTGCCATGGCCTACCAGCTCCAGAGTGTATCATAAGGGCTTCGGTGACTTTACAAATTATACCAATAACTTAATGGATTAATAACTACTCACGAAGAAAGAAAGGAACTAATTGCATGAAATAAGGAGAGAGAAAGGAAATAAATGCTTATAATCAGGATCACATATAAACATGTTTTATTCAAAGTAAAAAAAGAGCTACAGATCTTTTTAAATTTGATTGTGAATCAATGTTAATATTTTGTGTTTTCAGTATATTTGACAGTATACTTTTAACAGCATTTTCAGAGAAAAGCTTTGCTTCTTGCTTATGGCCACTAGATGGCTGTGGGTAGAAACAAGGACTTAGAAGGTGAATTAAGTTTTTGTGGTAATGCCTGACTTGAGATCTGGCAGACAGCCTCTGCTATCTTGCAGGCAAACAAAATTTCCCCCTTTTAATAATATTAAATGGCTAAAATGACCATATAAGTAGTTATCAATTGAGACAAACAGAGAAAGGTTTTGTTTACATTTTGTAAGATCAGTTCATTTTGATACCCTTGAAAATAAAATAAAATAAATGACATTGGGAACCCCTCTTCCCATATAGTTTTGCCTTCTGTTAAAATAAAAGAGGTACTTCTGGGAAAGTAAATGCCACACTAAAATGCAGTCAATGAAATAATTTTGTCTGTTATAAAAAGCTATCCATGTAGAATTGTGGTGTAATTCTCAGGAAAGATTATACCTTGGTGTGTCTTCTTGTAATTTTATATTACTGTGTGAGGAAAGCATATCAGGGAAAACCAAAAGAAAAAGAAAAAATAAAGAAGGCAAACACGTAACTGCTGTATTTTAATGTGAGCTTTCGTGGACAAGTCCACTTCTTCAGACATAAGAGTAGGACTACATGCAAATATTTATACATTTATACATAGGACCATTGCTAGTAGAGACTGTTTTTAACCAAAAGACTGTTTTTATTTGGGCACACATTGTTGATAGTGTGGCGTTTCACACCTGCCAGCAACCTTTAAGACCCCACTGGATATCCAGTTCCCCTCCCAGGGAGCCTTGTTCTGTAGACAATGACAATGACTGGTGGCTAAACAAATCCCAGGCTATAGGTAACAAGCAGAAGCAACCTGGTAAGGAGTGTTTCTGATCACTCGTGGGGGCTGGTGAGGTGGCACTGGTAGATAGTAAGGAAATACTCCTACTCCTCCTCTGTGAGGAAAGTAAGGTGCTAGACATGAGAAGCCCCATCTTTCATACAAGTCTTGAAATAAGGTTTCTTGGGAAAGCTCTCAGAATACGAATCGCTGCATACGGTTTTGTATCCTTCTCTTTCTTCATCTCGATAAATTGGCACAGGCTTTAAGAAAACAGATTTTTGAAGTTTAAAAAAATGACGTTTGCTTCACATACAAAAGAAAAGGAAAGAGGAAGAAAGAAAAAGGGGGGAAAAGGCAGAAAGAAAATGCCTCACTTTCCTTCCACTTCCTCCATCGCTTCAGGGAATGTCAGTACCAGTTTCTTTTCCCCAAGCGGAGATGATTATAAAGGAGGACTTGGTAGAGTGTAAAGGCATGTTATCACTGAATGCCTGTGATGGGATGTCTGTGGGATGTGAATGCATTTCCACTTTGTAGGAAGGTGGCCAGCATAGTACAGAGAGGCTGGTGGGGGGCACCCATTGCAGCTGCCCATGGGTGCCGCTGGTTGAAGATGGTACGTTTCGTGTTTAATTGTTAGCACTTATTTCTGATTCTGTACTTGTTAGCATGCGGGAAACATGTTTTTCTTTAAATTGTCCTTTGCACTGATACTTTACAGTTGTTGAGCAGCTACTTAAGTTAGGTCATATTCATACAGACGTTAATTTTTGTTTTAAACCAAGCATGTCAAGAAGCAAAGACAGTGAAATTTAGCAATGAGACAAGTGTTTTTTCAGAAATGTTTTACTATGCCTTTTAGTAGGGAGTTTCTTTGATCTCTATGTATGCAGAGGGGAAAACCTTGATAGTGGCAAGTTGAGTTATACTTTGTTGGTGTGTCTGTGTGTGTGTGTGTGTTTTTCATTGAAACAGAATCCTGATATGGAAGTAGATGAAAATGGAACGTTAGACTTGAGCCTGAACAAGCAGAGGCAACGAGATGGTTGCTGCACCATTTTGACGCCACTGGAGCCGATGTCACCGCAACAACAGGCTGTCATGAATAACAGGTGTTATCAGCTGAATGAAAGCGACTGTTGGGACTTGCCGGTGGACTACACCAAAATGAAGCCTAGTAGGATAGAGGAAGATGATTCAAAAGAAATCAGTGTATGTCTTTTTCATCTCCAAGGTTGTTTTGATCAGTTAGATGTCTAAAAAATGGGCGGGAAGGGCGGGCACAATAATGTAGCCGGCATCAAATCATTTGCAGGCAAAGGTGCCTCTCTGCACGTTTATCATTTTTTAAAGACAGCTTCTGATTCAATTGTTTCACCATCGATTTATTTTACTAGCAGTGCTGTCTTCTATTCAGGCATCTTTCTGAATTCTTTTTGAGCATGGAAAGGGAATAAATTACTGTCCCTTTCAGGACCAGTACAAGAAACTTTCATTTGTCAGGTATTATTTCCGTTCTTTGCTTTACTTATGAACTTGGCTTGCCATGTCAAAAGACATGATGGGAAGTCTTAAGAAATGCACATCCAAGAGATGTTTTGCTAAAGACAGTTGCCATTTTTACCCTTGTAAAAAGGTACATGAAAGGTGACTAAAGCAAAGAGCAAAAGGAAGGCATGACTTAATGCTTCGTTCTTGCTGCTGTAATAATCCTGCAGAATTAGAAGGTGACAGTAAAGGCAAAAGACAAAATATCTTGTTAGTGGCTGTATTTGGCCTCCGCATTTTCAAATAACAAAAAGCTAAAACACAGAGGTGTTTTATCATGCTGCTTGGAAGAAATGTTCTTGATTGCAGTTGGTGCTGCCTTATTTATGGCACTGCTCTTTATCTTCGTCAGGTTCTGCCTCTTCCTCAGCACAATTTATAGTCATGCTTCAGTAAAGTAGGCATGATTTTACATTCTCATGCTTTAGTATCAAGGAATTTGGTCCTAGTACATTTTGATCGCCCGGTTTTATGTGCACTTCTCCTCAGCTGTCGTATAAATCTTCCTTCAATAAATGATGGCAGCTTTTAAAGAACAGAGACATGATGGGGTATGCTTTGTGTACATTATCACTGAAATTGGAGAAAATACATAAGGGGGAGAGAGAGAGAGAGAGAGAGTGTATGCAAAATAAGTAGAAGCAGAACTTTTAATGTTTTTGCTTAGACCACCATCTACAGGTTTGTCTGTGTCAATGCATTTCAGCATGTTTCCAAATTCAGTGTCCTGAGGACACATTAGAGCTGTGAATGTCATCCTACAAATTACACTTCATCGGCAGATCCATTTAGGACTGAGTTATATAACTAAAATATATTGAATATTGTGTTTGCAAATATAGTTATTTGATTCACTTTTTATTATTGTTGATGTGGTGTCCTGGACAATGTTATTGACGAGACAAGGGTGTCTTTACGTGTTTCCTCTCTCAAAAGAATGTTGCATTTTCTTAGACAGTGAGATATGAAATGATTGAAGTTACTGCTAAGAGCTTTGAAAAGAAAACAAATTATAATTTACATCTCTGTATAGCAGAATTTCTATTATACAAATTCAGGGTGCATCATTCTCTGCAATTCTTCTCTGCACCCCAATGTGTATATGCATACATATATATATACATATACAAACATATATACATATATACATATGCATACATACATATACATACATACACATACACACACACATACATACATATACATATGTATGTATGTATGTATGAATGAATGAATGAATGTTAATGCTGACTTAGTGACTCGGTTTTCAACAAGCCGTTCAAATAAAGTAAGGGGAATCTACTTTAACAATAAACCAGTGGTCAGAATCCTACTGCTGATCTGTTCTTATGTGAGGGAAATCACATTTGTCGTAGTGGAAGATTAACAAGGTCCTGCTCACTTTCCTGAGCTCACGTCTAATGTCAGTTGGCAGGAGGATTCTGGCCAATATATCTTAAATGGCACGATGGGTGTCCTCAGTGGCTTTTAGATGTGGTTTCCATGTAGCTAAAGTATCCACACTGGGGCTGTTTTCCCATTTGGGTCTCTAGACAGACAACTTGTCCTGGCAATGACATCAACAGTTCATGCAATGAGCCACCTTACATGAGTTGCCACACCTAGAATTTCGGCAGTGGCCGGATTAATGCGGTAATGTATGAAACAAGCATGACATGCATACATTCAGACACTGCAACCGGGGACATGAAACATCCAGTGTACATTCTCTTCTCTTCTCTTCTTCCTAATGAACTGAGTGAGATGGCCCTTGATGGCAAAGAGGGTCTGCACCTATAGAAGATAACTGGATTGGTATCTCTGTGTCTATTATGATCTGTTACTTCTTCTACTTGCCTGCAGCCAGAAGACTTAGATCCTTTCCAAGAGGCATTAGAAGAACGAAGATATCCAGGGGAAGTCACCATCCCAAGCCCTAAACCCAAATATCCTCAATGCAAAGAGAATAAAAAGGATTTAATAACGTAAGCATAATGTGAGGTGAAATTATTACTTTTTTACTCCTTTAAAAATTTCTCTCTTTCTCACTCTCACACCTTCTGTTGTCTTATCTGAATAAACAAGTACATATTTGCCTTGCAGTACGAGCATGCAGCCTTTGCAGCATATAAATGTTTCAGACTGTCAGTTCAGTTTAAGTGATGAAGCTAATATGGTATCTGCTTGTCCCTAATGATGCTATATTGTACTGAGACGCCATTTTCATTGAATTCTGTTCATTTTGCAGCTTTTTTGATAGAATGCTTAAATCCCCCTTGCAGACATTGCAGCTAAACTGGAAACAATGAAACTTTTTAAAGCTTTTTTTAAAAAACCTACTTACTATTTTGGCTGTTTTTTGTTTTTGTTTGGTGGCAGATGTCCAACACCAGGGTGTGATGGGAGTGGTCATGTGACTGGTAATTACGCCTCACATAGAAGGTGTGACTTCATTTTTTTCATGGTGGATTCTGTCTTTTCAATTTATTGTTTTCAGCTTACCTCAACAATGCTGTCAAAGTAAAAATGTTGAACTATGTGTTAACCCTTTGAGTAATCAATGTTAATCTTAAAAGCATGCTGATCTGTGTGTTGTATAAACGTCTTTTTTCTTTTAAAACTACTACTAAATTTTTTTTAAAAAATCCTTCAACTTTTTCAAACAGTTAACCCATGGATCACTAATACTGTTCCCTTAAATGTAGACACTTATTAGGAAAAAGAATCTATAACATCCGAAGTAAAGTTTTACACCTAAATATATTCAGAGGGTTAACTTCTATAGCAAATTTAAAATTGCAGCACTTACCCGCCCCATCGCTTTTCTGCATTACAATTTAATTTTAATTTTTTTTTAATGTTGTGTTTGTTTAGAAGGTCTTAAGTTTTAAAGAAGGTTGACTTACTTGGCTGTCCTGACCTGTTTTACAGTCTATCTGGCTGCCCGCTGGCTGACAAAAGTATTCGAAGTATGCTGGCCACGAGCTCACAGGAACTCAAGTAAGATATAGTGAATACGTCTTATTTTAAATATAACTGTTTTCGTAGCAGTTACAAACAGAAGTATCTGTAGGGTAAAGGGGTATGGAACAAAACTATGATTGATGCACTGCTCCTCTGGCAATAAGATACCAACATGGGCTCTGTCTACAGAAACTTTAGACTGTTCATGTCATCCTACCACAGGTACCTGACTGCTATGATGTCAGAGCAAAGATAGAGTGATCGGAGATCTATACCTCTTCTAAATGCCATTCTCTTAGTTGCAGTAATGTAACAAATTGGATTGGAACCTGCTAAGGAGAATGTATAACATATTTTTTTTTCCAAAATTGTTCTCCACTCATTTTATTGTCCAGGAAGTAGGAAGGAAGAAGCAAAAGTTGTTCTTACTGAACGAATTGCAAAATTTCTAGATACATACCTCTAGAAGTGCAGGATAACTCAGTGGTTTAAGTATCTGGCTGCGGAGCCAGAGATTAGGATTTCAGTTCCCCACGGTGCCTCCTTGACTCGTTGATCCATCGGGGCCCTTCCAGCTCTGCAGTTCTAAGATTATTTATTATTATCATCTCTATATATGACGGATCCCAGCTGCTCTATTGTTATTGCCTGTGTTACATTTAGAAACATCAAATACGATTTTCCAGTATTTGGCTTTTTTCCATTTAAAATATATCTTCAGTAGACATCTTAGAATTGAATGTTAAGCTAAACTTTTACTAAATTAAATTGTATTATTTGTTAGCTATAGTTTAGGCAATTTTTAAATATCCTCTTAAAGTTGCAAATATAGGAATTACTCTTGAGATTACAAGGAACAGTCTGTGGACATAGATAATAACAACTGCTGTGTCGAAATATGTAGATTTTCATATGGGTGTCAATTCCCAAGGATGCTGATGAATCTACACAGAAGAGACATGAGCAAAAGACCTGAACATTAATAGAATATTATAAGCGTTAGCATTCAGGTTTGTTTGTTTGTTTAACTGTAGTTCTCATATTCAGTATTATGAAAGTATTGTGTTCAACAACATTAAACTATGATATCACTATAGGTCTTACATAAGAACATCTATTGCCTGATTCCAGAAGAGTTGACTAATCTAAGTTCCCATTTCAGAGGGACACATCGAAATGAGTTAGGAAACAGTATTGGCAGGGAAAATAAGATCTGTAGTTCAAGGAGGCAAGTGAAGATCGCCTTAAATTAGGCCCATATAGAATGGAGGCTTTATAGTTTAATCTCTGTGGCAAGATCAAATTGTTCATTTAGAGCAGCCATTCTCAATGGGGGCCATATGGCCCCCTGAGGGTCCCTGGCGCATTTGAAGGAGGCCACTGACTGAAAACAGTTCTTCACACACCACTTTATAAAGTTTGTTTTGCAACGTATACAATCCTGATTTGGCCTCAATTTCTTTCCTATTGTGCTTATGGCCGTGGCCATAAAAGGGTAAAGAACAGCTGAGTTAGAGGGAATGGAACCCTATCCCCTCACCCTGCTCCATCAAGAGGAACACTTGAGGTTGTATCCAGTGGTATCTCTGTACCAGCAGAATGAACGCTTCTTCCCACAGCTGCCCTCTGTGTAACTCCCCCCCCCCCCCCAAGTCTACTATAGATATGTGGGAGATACGTTTAGGTAAATGCTGTTCGGGGGACATGTTGGGTTGCTGAGGGAAGTCCAGTCACATAAACAGAAGTCCGCTTACATAAAATTGGCTGAGATCCTGTTGCACTTCTATTGCACAAGGCATAACTTTTAGAGATAAATTCCAGCAAGTTAAGAAATTTCCGTAGTTATTATCTGTTGTGTGCTGAGTTGCACAACTCAGGATACAACAGGTAATGTTTAGGGAGGGAGTTTCCTTCGCTTGAGGCCATTCACCTCTTAGAGTTATGCCTTTTTAATCGTGCAACAGGCTTTCAGCTGCTGAATGCAGCTCTTTCGCTAGTCTTAGCCAGGCACTGTAATCTAAAAAGGGGCAGGGCTTTAACCATAGTGGAGAAGGGGTGTACATATAACCTCTCCCATTCCTTTACTACTTAGAAGTCATGTAGACTTTTATGTGATGAGTCAGCTTGTGGAGTATTGAGCTACCTGCGCTTATAGCCTTTTCTTCGGAATCCTGTGCTTCTGTCTCAGTCCAATTATTATACTTTATACCAAAAAAAGCAAACAAAAAAGAGCTTCCTTGCCTTCAAGCCATTCAAACCAGAAGCAGCCAAGGTGGTTTGTTTGGTGCCTTTCCAGGGCATGAAATTGCACATCCCATTCCCAGCTCGTGTCAGGTGGGCTTTTCTGGTGCGGTATCCTTCCTCTTCCCTGTTGCCTCTACTTCCAAAGCTTGCAAATGTTGGCTGCAAGGTAGGAGTAAATGTAGGGTGCATAGTATTCCTGGTGGCAGCATGGCTGAGAGCACAGGCGTGAAGCCAAAGCTGTGACAATGAAGCCATAGCTAGCACGGTCCCATCTAACAATTGGGACCTGGGACCTGGGGAGGGACAACTGGGCAGCAGCTGTCTTCTGCTTGAATACCCTGGGTCCCATTTCCTTTTGCCTTTCCTGATGTTGGCTCTTGAGGAAGCTGAGAACTTTTTAAAATGTTATTATTTCTCAAGGGCATGTATGAGAATTGGACCTTTGATGTAAAAACAGTATTTTTCTTTTATTTTTAAAAAACTGAACTTGGCAGTTGCATGCATATGAATTGAATGAAATGAACTGGGCCTTCAACACCAATGTTACAAAGTTCCCCACAGGTCATCTTGATCGAGAAGTGGCCTGTGGGGAACTTGGTGATGTCCGTGTTGAAGGCCCAGTTCATTTTATTCAATTCATACAAATGCAAATACCAACTGGCACCATAATTGCATTCAACATGAGAAGCATTCATGACAGGAAGACACGATGGAATGTGAGGATTTGACACCAGGTTCAGTTCGTTTCTCTGTCGTAATGAAATAAATAAATGATGGCAGATTAAAATTGCTACTGTCACAACCATCTGGGAGAGGTTGCTAGTTACTATTTTAACACAGAGACTGAAGAGAAACTTCTATTTTTTTACAGGATAAAATCAATAGCCACTCTTCTCAAAAGGATAGGATTGGCACCCCCCAGACCCTCACATCAATCAGTGATTGATAAAAAATAATTTCAGGTATCCCTTTCAAGTTTAAATAGGATTTTCCCTTCTTGGGGGATAAAGGATCTCTACGTATTAACAGCATTGCAATTAAATTCTGTATAGGGCTATGTAGAAGGGGAAGGGTTCCTTAAACCAAAAAGAAAATTTCAGGGCCTAAGCAGAGGAAGTGGGGGATCATGTGCACACTTTACTTTGGCCAAAAAATGGGGGGTGGGGACAGTCCAGGCTTCAGACCCATCACCATGAGTTAAAAAAAAAAAAAAAAGGAAGCTAAAATTGTAGATCACATTTGATTATAGAGTATTAACAAAATTTTATTTTTCCTTATATCTATATAACTTTGACCTGACTCTATGTGATTTGCTGGAATCAATCAGAAATAGTGTTAGAACAGTAATAATCTTATTATGAAACTACCCCATGTCTTCCTGTGCTTGTGTGGTTAAGCCAAGATAAAGATAGTCTGACAGCTGGGGAGCCCGCATTTCTGTGTGTGAATGTTCTCTCCAAAGGTACCGGTTCCAAAGTGCCTTATGTGGAAGGGGTACGGCACCCTTGTGTTCAGGGATATTGATCACAGAACAGGGTGATCCAATGAGAATGATAGGGTTTTAAGAAATGAAATATGTGTGACTAAATCTCTGTCTACTCATACCATACTACATGCACACACATGCATGCACATCATTCTGTGGGCTACAGATGTACACCAGGCAGCAGGAAAAGTAAGGGAGTCAAACAAAGGGAAGTAAAAGAAGGTAAAATACGGAAGTCAACCTTCCCATTTTTCAAAACAGACAACTGTTTTCCTGCAGTCTGGCTCATGTAATGCGATTAACATATAAGCAAATAAGATGAAGAGTAGCTTCCAGACGCTTAAAGCAACAACAACCTCATGCTTTGAAAAAGAGAGTTAGAGGAGTTCATGGGTTTGTAAATAAATAATAATACATTAAAGTAAATGAGTCTACTTATAAAATGCTTGCAACCACACTGTTCCATGTGAGTTAAAAAGTGAAAGCATCAAGAAGGTAATACATATGAAGCCATAACTGCTCCTCATTTTGAGGTGGGCACACTAATTCCATGCCAGCAAACAGTGCTCTAGCACTTTATTAGTGAGAAAAGCATCTTCTGTCAGAGCAGGTGTCAGAGATTCATGGGTGTCACAGCAAGACTAGCATCCACCTTAGGAGAGAGGGAGGGGCAGGAGTCCTTCCAAAAGATGCATAGGCATCTTTACCTTGGCATTTCCTCATGCTCTTTCTGGGCAATGGGGAATGTCCTCAGTTTGGCAAAGGAGTATCAAGCACCTGTTGTTGCCATGTGCTTCCAAGTCACCTCCGACTTATGGCAACCCAGTGAATGAGCAATCTCTAAAATCTCCTGTCCTTCACTGCCCTGCTCAGCTTTTGTAAAAAGCCTGTGGCTTCCTTTAGGGAGTCAGTCCATCTCGTATTTAGTCTTTCTCTTTCCCTGCTGCCTTCCACATTTCCCAGCATTATTGTCTTTTCCAGAGAATGCTGACTTCTCATGATGTGCCCAAATAGGACAGCTTCAGCTTCAACGTTTTTGCCTCCAGAGATCATTCAGGCTTGATTTGATCTAGGATCCATTGGTTCCTCTTTCTGGCAGTCCAGGGTATCCGCAAAGCTCTCCTCCAACACCACATTTCAAACAAATCGTTGTTTTTTTCTTCCTGTGAGCTTTCTTTATTGTCCAGCTTTCTCACTCCTACATAGTAATCGAAAGTACAAGTGTGTGGATGATCTTGGTCTGTAGTGACAAATCCTTATACTTGACGATCTTTTCTAATTCCTTCATTGCTGCCCTTCTGAGTCTCAGACTTCTTATTTCTTGGCTGCATTCTCCATTTGGATGGATGATTGAACCAAGGTATACAAAATTTCTTAAGTGTTTCAGTTTCTTCATTGTCAGCGCTGAAGTTCTGAAGTTCTTCTGTAGCCATGATTTCAATATTCATTCCAGTCTCTAAGAAAGGAGATGCCAAGGAGTGCAGTAACTATAGGACCATTGCTTTGATTTCCCATGCAAGCAAAATGGTGTTCAAGGTGTCGCAACAAAGGCTTTTATCTCATATGAAATGAAAAATGCCTGATATCCAAGCTGGATTTAGAAAAGGAAGAGACATTTGAGATCACATTGCAAATATCTGCTGGCTACTGTAGCACACCCAAGAGTTTCAGAAGAATGTTTTATAGACTACAGCAAAGCCTTATACTGTGTAGAAACTATGGGTTGGTCTGGAAAAAAATGGTGTGCCTCAGCTCTTGATTGTCCTGATGCATAATTTGTGTTGTGGACAAAAATCTACCATTAGGACAGAATATGGAGAGACAGAATTGTTTCCTATAAGGAAAGGTGTCAGACAAGGATTCATATCATCCCCTTATCTGTTCAATCTATATGCAGAACATATCATATGGAAAGCTAGACGAGATTCAGACGAAGGAGTGGAAATGGGTGGAAGAAACATAAAGCCCCTGTAAAACGTAATAAAGAAATAAAAATGTATAGATGAATCAAAATGTACTCTCAGTAGACTAGAATCCTTGAGCTGTCCAGTTCACTACCTGAGGGTTATTTTCTTGTCCACTGTTCTGAAGATTTGATAGGAAGACTTCAGTGACTTCTGTGATTCTTCTATGATATGTACAAAGGGTAAGACCAATCAAATGACAGGGTTCTTCGTTCAGCTGCAAGTTTTCTTGAAGAATCAATGCACTGACCTAATAAAACCACTGGAGGGAGACAAATAATCACCTCTACTTTTCACACTAAAAACCGGTGATATCTATTTGCTGAGAAGAAACATACGATTCATACATAGTCTGCAAAACTTGAAGGAAAATAACCAACCTATTGTGTCGTGCCCCCCCCCCCCCCCAGTAAAAGCCCTACAAACGAAAATAACCTACATTCCACAATGACGGGACCATCTATCAGTTAATGCCACTTTGCCAGAGAAACTGAGATACACCTGTAAGTTCACAGATATATAATGATCAAACTAGATGCTTTGAAGCAGATCTGAGTTTTATTACCACCAGGCAAATTATAAGACAGGAAGCCTAAGATGCAGTGGGTGGGAACAAATCGTTAATCTCTACCGACCCTTCCACTTCTTCCCCTGATGGTTTCTTACCAAGTTCAGGAAGCATATATTTCAGAACCTATGCTATGGGGGAAAAGAAAAATCTATAATTATTATTCTGTCCCTAAGGTCTGACAGGTAAGCAGCTCCATCTAACTCATTCCTCCCCTTTCATTGCACAAAATGCAGACCCATCATTCGTTAGATATTTTAGCACGCACACCAGCAGCTATTTATGGCCCAAGGTGGGGCTGCACCTTGTCATGCCATTTGGGGATACCTTTCGCTACCCTCTGATCATGGCTACCTCTGATGTATGCATTTGTTTCACTTTTGAGTTAGCTACTTCGCTGTGCAGCTGCTTCGTACAAAATCATTCCAGGGGTGCAATGACTACTGTGTATGCAATAGTTTACAATTGTAAACTACACAGTCCATGATGTTGATGCTCAAACCATTTCACCTGCCCAACAGGAATGCCTGGGATCATCATAATGCATAAGCTGATCGTGTTTCACACATCCTGTGTATTAGTGACATTGCTCCATTGAATTTATACTTTAAAAAACACAGAAACTTTGATGATTGAATCTGAGGGGGGTGGAATCATGTTTAAAGAACATTGTATCTTGTATAAAGTTTAGTGTATCACTCATGGAGGCAAATAGAAGAGCAGACAGAATTTGGCTAGACAGATTTTTCACAGAAATTCATTGCAAGGTTAATGTATTTTATGCAGACTTGCACCCAGCAGTTTCAAGCTAGAAGTAATCACTGGAATGCTACAGAGGTTTATTGTGAAAACATACAGGCCAGAATCCTATGATATCTTTACACTAAAATGCAACCAGCATAAATCTCGGTGGCAAACGGCAGCAAGCTAAGAAGTCAGCGTCGGCCTCCACTTCTGTGCAGCTCTGCGCACCACAACAAATGCCTCTGCTGAGTTCATAGCTTGCTGCCGTTTGCCACTGAGATTTAAGCCAGTTGCGATGCCCCAGCATCATAACTAACACCATTCTAGTATTGCATAAAACATACATAAGAGCGAGTGTGCTGTGTAAGTAAACAATAAGGAATTGTGTACTTCCATTTCAGAGAGACCTGCTCTTCCTAGATTTCGTGGGAGAGGTTGCACTTTTATTGCAGACCTTTGCCTGTTCCCTAATAGAATTTGTGTTGCCTTCTGTACGTGTGACTGCCATGATGTGCAGAGGAGATAGCTCTGCTCCCTGCTTTCTTTCCCAAGAGTACAAATTAGATAAAAGACAGGACACTTGCTTAGCTTCTAATCAGTTTATTGCACATTTATCCATATAGGATTTAGCTAGCCTGTGTTATTTGATTTAGCTTAATAACTAACTACATACTATCATTGCCTTTTCTCTGTAATGAGACTGTTTAGTTAATCAAAAATAAAGTCAGAAAGTGCTCTGATATCTATCGTTTTGTTCTTCTGAAACAAAAGCCATCTGCATATATTGATTTAGCTGTCATCTGTCCTTCCTGCCGTTACTGCTGGGGTTTATTAAGAGAAAAAGAGACTAATGGATGGGGAAGTTTAGATTCAGAGCCTCAGAGTAGATGCACAGTTCTCAGCTGATAGAAGTAGTTCTGGCACTGAGGAACCCATGTGGGGCAATAGGAGTCTGTTGTGTCTCCCACACATCATGAAACCCTGTGCACCATTACCACTATTATCATTATTAACGTTTTCTCATTTGAAGGGCCTTAATTTTGCAGTTGAAGACAGATATAGATAATAGATGTATAGTTGTGTAGATGTATATGGAAGCTAACATAAAACGAACAGAACTAAAATACTATGCAAAGTCATTTGAACTGGACAACAGTAAAAAAAAAGGCAAGAACTTTATATGTAAACAAAGATTAGAACACTGGACACAGTAATAGCAGAAAAGGAATTACTATCTGCATATACCACCTTATATGTATATGCAGATAGTATGGAACCTTGAGTTCCATAAGATTCCAGATGGTGGATCCCAGATAGCCTTCATCTTTCTTTTGTATAAAAATCTCCACAAGAGAGCGAAGAAGCTCTCGTGCTAGACTTTGCTTGCACACAGACCCAGACGGATGACACCACCAATGCTTTTACCGGGCTCTGTCCCCTTGCCCATACTCAGCCTACAGTGCGTCCTCCAGGTGGAGGGTTCTGTTTCTCCCTCAATGTAAGCCTTTTAGAAATCCGACATCCGTTTAAAAACTTCATAATTACGAACCAGACTTCTTACAGTAGTGTGGTTTGAACAAACAAATGTTCCTGTAAATAATTGGAGTGGCTGTTCCATCATCACTTGTGCCAAGGCATAGAACTATGAAGAAGGGGGCATTGTGTGACCAAAGTTTGCAAGATAAAATGTTGAACATGTTCTTTCTTATGTTAACTTAGCAGTTTAGCCTTTCTTCTTACTTTTAAAAATGTGTCTTTAATTACCTTAAATTGGATAGCTCAGTGGCTTAGTTATCTGGTGGCAGAGCCAGAGGTTAGGCGTTCAATTCCCCACTGTGCCTCTAAGCCAGCCTGTGTGGCCTTGGGCAAGCTGCACAGTCCCAGGGCACCCCAAGAAGAAGAGAATGGTAAACCACTTATGAGTAATCTCTACCTAGAAAACTTTGAAAAAAGGTCGGCATAAGTCAGAATTGACGGTACACGATGATGATTAGCTTAGACTTTTTTCATATACTACATGTATATACTACATAAATTACGCCCACTCACTGTCAAACTGTTCTTTGCTCTCTTAACAGCTTTATTATGACTTGTATTCCTGAAATCTTAAAGTGTCTCAAAAAGAAGAAATGTGGAAGCACAATTGTTTTCAATTTAGACCATGGAATTATAACTAGAACTAATTAAACACAGCTACCACCTTCTGTGTATACCATATTGGTAGACATTGCTTGATCCCACAACAGAGCAGTACCCACACAACCACCTTGGCAACAGACTGGAAAGTGTGCCCAAGCTGCACGTATATGGAGATGCCATTTTGGTTTTGCCTTCATGTGGGTGGCATGCATAGGGCTTCTGATATTTCTCATGCTTGTAGTGGCTGTACAGCTCAATGCTCCTTGCAGGTACAAACTGTGAGAGAAGCTGTCGCTGAAAACATAAGAGATCAAGCGCTCACTGTATATGGTAAATGACTAATAATTATCTGTGTGGTGGTGAAATGGAGTAGTGTCCCACACTTGATATCAGTGAGGCAGAAGAAAAAAATACTGTATGTGGCCCTGATTTTCAAGCACTGCGTAATGAAGACTTAGTTTCCAAAGGTAGTCAGAGTAAAAGCAAGCAGGATGTATCCCTTGGATTAAGAAGGGGAGGTACCTTTCCTCTAGAAAGGAAAAAATTGTAAAACATTTTAAGTATTTAATTACCTAGGCCACAATTCAGAGAACTCAGTATCTCAGAGCATGCAATTTGGCTTAACGTCAAAACAGCAGCATTCTGTGCATATATGGCAATTTGCTAATGAAATTGTAGACTTTGTTGAAAGAATGGTCCAAGGCCATTAGCATTTATCAGTTTCCATCTGCTTCAGCCTTCGGTTATAGTCTTGCACCCAGCTATGAATAGTTAAGCATAAGTGTTTGCATGCGTGCTTCAGCTGATGTGGCTTAGGACTGTAGTTCATTCTGGTATGTAGATTCAAAATCATACAAGTGCCTTTTACACATTACAGGTGCCATGTGGTTCACATGTAGTGCCATAGAGAGGGTCTAGGCTGAGAAATGGGTATTTTGCCATAGCCACCAGACAGATAGTCAAAACTGTTCTCTGCATTGGATTAGAAAAATGCACATCAATCCTGGGGTAATATGATCATATACTGATATGCCTAGAATTCTATTCTCTAGAATTAGGTCAGTCAGTAGCTTTCAGTTTAGATCTTTGTATACCCCCCCTTCTATGACATCATCCATGAACAAGAGGGGAAGTATCCAGAGACTTGGATAACTCAACAAGCATAATGAAGGTTCCCAATACAACCTAGTTATGCCTGAGCAAACCTGATGAGCATGGAATGTTGATTTACTGGTACAGGATAAATTGAAACTTGAATGGAAGTGGAATGAGATAGCCTACAAATGGCTACTGTTGACTTCCTAGAACCTTGAACATGAGCAGTCCATGCTGCAATATTTTCTAGCAAATCCAACTTGTTATTGAAAAGTTCCATTGTTTGCTGTCTGAGGTGCATTCTCAATCCAAGTGCAGACAGGTAGGGCTTTGTGACCAAAGTAATGCTCAAGGCCACCTGCAAGCATGTACTAGAACGGATTTTCCTGTTGTCCTCTCCATCTAGAACAGTGGTTCCCAACCTTGCTTCACCCAGGTGTTCTTGGACTGCAACTCCCAGAAGCCTTCACCACCAACTGTGCTGGCCAGAGTTTCTGGGAGTTGTAGTCCAATAATACCTGGGTTACCCAAGGTTGGGAACCACTGTTCTAGGGAAAGGATCTTTTTAATGAGCAAGCCCTAACATGCAATCCAAGAAAATCCAGACTTCTTTGAATGCAATTCAAAAGCCATTTGCTTGACAAAGATATGATGGGGCTAAACTTACTGAAGCACCCATACATCTGGAGAGCAGAGGTGGTCAACCTGTACCCATTGGCTACACGCCACTCTCAAGACCATTTTGGTGACCTGTTCAGTTTTGCCCTCCTGCCAAAACCATACCACCAAAAATCATGGATGGAAAAAGTCTATACTTTTTCCATCTTGAATGCTATTAATATTACTGATTTAAATTGTTGTTTTAACTGTTTTATGATATTCCTATTGTAAGCCGCCCAGAGTAGACGTGGTCTAAATGGGTGGGATATCAATCAATCAATCAATCAATCAATCAATCAATCAATCATTGGTACCATCGTTTAATCCACACTGTTGAAATTGGTGCCACCAGTGCAGCCAAAACTGTTTTAGTTCTTATACATCAGTGAGATTCACATTGGGACTTCAGTTACTCCAGTTACTGGCATTTTGCAAATGCCTGCATCTTAATAGTCTTTGAAGAAATCAGCATACAAACATTTCCTCATGTTTGTATAGCATGCCATTTAGCTCTGTCCAAAGTATTAGGTGTATTTGTTTCAGTTTATTAGTAATAAATTTGATCATAACATATCAGGTTTGTATGGTTTAGTTTGCTGGTAATAGCTTTGACCACAGCAAAATGTATTTACTGATATTTCAGTTTAAATAGTGATGTAATTGTGTTCATATTCTACCTCTTTGTGTTGTACATTTGTTCTTATAGCTTGCTGTCATTGAGATCAGTTTACTTGCTGTAAGTCTAATGTGTCAAACATACTCATCCAGCAGTAAGCCCCACTATATATTGTGGGTTTAAATTCTGAGTAACCAAATGGGATTACTCAGTAGAACTGGGACCAGGAAATGCTGCATCTTTTACATTTAGGCACAGCTGTATAAAAAGAGTGCTTTCCTACCTGAATCCAAATGGTGTCTAACATTTCAAAACTTTTCAAATCATATCTGTGTTGCAAACAAGTCCATAGGTCATTCCCTACCCCAGTCCTAACCACACTTACCCAGTTCTACTTTCATTAATCGAAAATATTCCCAGGTTATATGCTGATGTAGATCAGTTGCCCTATTGATTACTAATCCATCAGTTATGGCCGTCCAAGCTACATATATCACATGCAAAATGAAATAAAATGTACTTGGAAATAAGATTGGCTTAAAAGACCCCATTCTGGCACATCACTCTGTCAAACCTTCATTGCTTATGGTTAAAGCTCTTCACAAAATTTCAAATGTGCACACTAGTTCAAGATGCAAAATCCACATTTTTAAATGCAGATGAGAAGCATCTGTGGACAACAATAGGTTATCTCCAATGGCTTTTAAATAGTTTTCTGAAATTAATGAGACAGGTAGATTCCTAGATGGCTGGAACGAGAGGCTGTATTTCCATTCTTCAGAAGGGGGCATTGGCAGAGACCCAGTAAAGTACCATCCATCGGTTGTTTTAGATGTTTCCTCATGGTGCAGTAGTTAAACTGCAGTACTGCAGGGAAAGCTCTGCTCACAACCTGAGTTCAATCCCGAGCTCAGGTAACTGGCTCAAGGTTGACTCAGCCTTCCATCCTTCCAAAATCGGGAAATTAAGTACCCAGCTCGCTGGAAAGGGCAGTAATGTGTAACTTGCATAATTAAATTGGAAACTGCCCAAAGAGAGCTTTAAGCAATATGGGGCAGTATATAAGCAGCACACTTTGCTTTGCTTTTCCTCTAAAAGTGTACAATAACATTATTTGAACAAGTTGAAAGAATGATATTAAGCAAATGGTAGTATATTTCCTGAACACACTCTCCCACATAAATACAACCATTTTGTGTGGGCAATACTATTGTATCATCCCTTGGCAGTCTACAGTGAAAAGATCTGGAGCCTGGCAGCTAGAAGAATCCTGCTAAGATATGGGATTGTTAAAAAAAAGAAAAGATAAAACCTGAAGTGGACTATGAGAGGTCATACTAATGATAGATGCCACTGCCTTCTCCCTCTTCCAGCCCCCTGGAGGCTTATGTCCTGAGTTCTTGTTTGAAACCAGATTCAGTGTATAGAAGCTCTTGGTTCAGAAGACAGATTTCTGAACATCCACAATGAGGAATGCCTGCACCCTATGTAAGCAAAAACATTGTTCTCAGGCATCTCCTGTGAAGTAAGGACAATTTCAAGGCCATGAAAACTGCATTTAAAGAAGCATCATTTCTACTGATCTTAATGCAACATATACCCAAATTATGTGTATGTAGGTGGACATGAATTATAAACGAATACCTTAGAGTTCTTGATTGCTAATACTGGCTAGTACGTAAAACCCTGTTCAACTAGTTATGGACATAAAATGTAATGCCATGGTATTTATGTGTGTTCAGTTCTTTGTGTGATGGCAATACTGTAGACTGATAAACTTTTTTACATCCTTAAGATTTTGTGGTATTGCATTATGCTGCATCTGACTTTTATTCAGTATGCTGCAGTATGTCAAACAAGGAGGCTGTTATTAGCAGGACAGCACCATTGTGGAGAGAAGTGGGCCTTCTGCTTCTGTGCAGACTAGTAGACCCTACCCAACTAGAATATCACAAGCTTGTGCAGCTTATACAATTCCTACAATATCAATTTAAATGCAGTGCAATAATAGGTAACAATTCATTTTTCCAGAAGAAGAGTTCTACAGTAATTAGAGAACTGAGTATTCGTACACTGCAATTACCATCATCTGAAACCTTTGGAGACCTTTGGATTTTAGATGCAAGTAAAAACAGCATATAGAACTTCATAGTAAACTGAGAGCTTTCATATGAGAACTGTTGTAGTTGCTTAAAATATTGGCTTACTGTTACTGCAGTACATTGAACAAGTCTACAGTGGCCAGAATCCACTTGAGTAGCTACACAAATGGCCTAATTGCACTGTGGCAGGATTTCAGCCAATGTCTAGTGATTTCTTATCATAAAACAATTTGCCTCCAGAACGTATGCCATTTGTGTTGCACCAATGTAACTAAGCAAGAGGATTTGGGCAGTGTCTTTTGTCATGCTGAATATGTTCATTTATAATGGATGGGCAACTTCTAGAGATCTGCAGGCCACCTATTCCCCTATAGACCTTGGAGAGCTGCACCCACTTCCAGCCACCATATATATTTTATCTTGAAAAGGTTTCAATTGAAAAAGTGTCCATGCATCTTCTAATAGCATTTATTTATCTAGCTAACTAGTGTCAGTTATAGTCTGCCTTTCTCCCAATGAAGGGACTCAAGGCAGTTCAAATAAAAATTAATAATTGCAAGCTTGGGAGATGCTAGAAAGAGCAAAATGTTGCAAAATCGTCTTCGATGCCCCTTAGAGGTCGCAAGAGAACTTTCTGACCAACATTTTCCAACTATATACTTTTGTTCCAATGCTGCTGAAATTGGGATTTCTCTTCCCTCTTCCACCTGCTGATGTCCTCTGTGGAGCCACCTCTCAACCCAAATAGGGTCACTGATTTTGGCAGTAGTGTCACATAGAGTTCTGCCCCCCTTAGATGCAGCCCTTTGGCCCTAAAAAAAGGAGGTTATCGTAACAAAGAACGATTGAGGGTTACTTTCCTCCGTGGATATACCTAGCCCTCTTTTAAATTTATCTACACTTGTAGCCATCACCAAACTTTATGGGAGGAAAGTCCATCAATTACTTGTTTGTTTGTTTTTTGGTAATGTATAAAGATATTTATGCAAGATTTCAGCAAAGCTTCTACTGTGGTTCAAAAACCAAACCACAAAGATAAAAATACAGTTATTTTAAACAACACCAAATCATGCTCCCTCCATGCAACCCATTCCCTGCCTTCCTTTTCTGTTTCTTCCCAGTCTACAAGTCTCTGTACCTATATTCCTTGCCCAACCAGCCTCTCTGTACACTGTTTTGTTTTCTTTCTTTATTAGCACAAGTTCTCTTCTGAAGCCCACTGATAATGATAACCACAGATAACCTTCTAGTTTGCTTCCTGTCCTGACTTTCCTATCCACTGAGTTCAGCATCAACAACAAGTGAAACAACTTACATTAGGAAGTAAAATAATGGACAATCAGATGACACTTCTTTCTCTGGCAGAGGTTCACCGTCTTAACCTGTTCACAGTGGAGCACTAGGGATGGGACTTTTGGGTTAGGATGAAAGAGAAACGAGACACAGAGAGCATGTCTGCACTGGCAGAATAGTTCGCAATTTGATCACTTTTGGTGCTGTTTGGATTATGGTGTCCATACATGTTTGACTTAGAACAATACATACCGCACCTTTTTTGAGCTGCCCCACTCCTTTTCGGCCCAGCAGTAGGGCTACAGGGTTTTTTAGTACAACATTTTGAGTGCTCCTAATTAATCTGTTCTGTAGTCCACACCAAAATAGAGCTGTGGGCAGTGTTATCTGATGTTAAAAACCCTGTAATGTATTTGGTGGGTTGTGGCATTGAAAGGGATGACGGATAACACCTTCCTCTATTTTCAACTACTCTGCCATTTAAAAAATTTAAAATATATTTTCCTACTGGTGCAGGACTATCCTAGATAAATGAGATACATTGGTGCTTTTATGTGTACCATGCTTGGTAGATGCATTGCTGCTTCACTATATCACTTTATTTAACCACAAAAGGGAAGTCGCCACGGCCCACAGTTCAACAGCTGTGGAAAAAAGCAGTGAAAGGAGCAGGACGGGGAATGTTATTAATCAAAAGGGAGACAAATTGGGGTGATTCAAGGACCTGTCTGGACCCTTCTCAAGGGTCCTTTTCAAGAGAAAAATTGGCAATCAGTGTGAATGGAAGCATTGCTCAAGAGAAAGTAGATTGCACTAAAGATAAGAACTTTTTAAGTGTGAACCAGACTGCTTCAACTTCCCCGATCTGGACGTGCCTTGAATAGGCTTCTGCATTCATTTTCAGATTCTTTTGTCATGTTCCTAAAGAGAACCTCAGAAATACTAATGATCCATTTTAATTTAATGAATGAGAGGAACAATCACCTCACAATCACTGATATTCCAACAGATAGCCTGCCTGCGACCATGAGCCTCCTTGTGCAACCAGCCCTGCTCTTTCTTCTCTTCTCCTTTTGCCTCTCAGTCACTGTCAAACGCAGGGAAACTGGGGGGCGGGGAAAAGACCTTAACAAGGCAGCCCCTTTCATAGTAAATGAAATGAACAGTGCATGAGAAAATGGATGACAACAGAGGCATCCCCCAGATGAAAAGAAACAGAAACAAAAGCTTCCACTATACAGATCTCTGTGAAAGCCGTAGAGCTGCATCTCTGGCCAAGTGGAGACTTATTTCTTTCCCTTCTTTTTCTCTTTCTCTGGTTAAAAATCACAACCATTTTCCTTATCCTTGGACACCATCTAACATCAAACAAGCCATATCTCAAGATATTATTTCAAGTATTAGGGTTAGGAGTAGGCATGGCTTCAGCTCTCAACTGCAGAGCAGAAGTATGTTGGTTTCCTACCTCTTCATGCGTGTCTTAAGGCAGGATTGCAGTTGGGGATTGAGAGGCTTCCAAGGGGCAGACGCCATATTCAGTACCCTGCTTTTGAAATTAACCATTGCAAGATACCTTCTTTCACTGAAGGAGAAGTGGGTGGGCTTTTGATGGGCTTAGAGAGGCTTTAGGTGTCCTTTCAAATATTCTGGTGAGGATCCAATTAAGTACACATTTGGGATTACATAAACAGTCCAATGGGAGTGCAGTTAATCCCCATGTGCCCTTGAATCAGTTCAGTGGCAGAGCACATGTTTGCATACAGGTGGTCCACCCGTTCAGTTTTCAGATCATTGGCTGAAAAAATCTCCATCTGCCACTGACAGAAAAGAGAGATCCCAGGGCGCTGCTGCCAGTCAAAACTGACAGTACAGGGCAGTGAATCCTTGCTGTGATGCTAAACTATCATAACTTTTGTTTTGTTTGGGTTAAATCTGTTTCCCTCTACACAATCCCAAGGATTTACTTGGAGGACTGCCACATAGGTAATTACTTTGCTTTCTTCCTGTTATCCTCCCTCCCATCCATAAATGCTTCCGTATTGAATCTTATTTTACAGGGAAGGAACTGGGGATCCTGTAGTACTGACCTAGAACACCGGCAGTAAGCTTGGTTTGTACCTGTTGATGGTTCATATGACTCTTACTCACCTCGAGCTTCCTTGCGAAAAGTTGGTGGCCTTGCTAGATTATGTCCTATTGGGCTTTCTCTGTCTTTAGCCAAATGTGCTCCAAAGTTCTCTTTGTTTCCTGTGTTCCAGAAGCTCAAGTCCCATTATGGAGTAGTGCTGCTTACCTTCCTTGTAATTTTCAGTCTTCTTCTGCTATGCAGAACTAGTGTAATTCTGTAGCCATTCCCTACAACCCTATGCATGTAATCCAGTATAAATTTTGTAAAATATCTTTGTTGAACAACATTGCAAAATGTTCTTTCTAATGACTAGTAATATTACCTTTTTCTTTGAAACATTCTCTATTGAAGTGAATTCAATGTGTATCGTACACTGGGAGAAAAAGCTGGGAAGAAGAGAAGGCATGTTCTAAACTATGACAAATGAATTAAAAATACTAGAAAGATTTATTTGACAAGATTAGGAATACAATTAAGAATTTCGGCAGTGAAAGTATAATAAACTTAAAGTCAATGTTTGGTTTGGTTGTTGTAGGTTTTTCGGGCTGTTTGGCCGTGTTCTGAAGGCTTTTCTTCCTAACGTTTTGCCAGTCTCTGTGGCTGGCATGTTCAGAGGACAGGAGTTAGAACTCTGTCTGTGTTGTGGTGTAGTGTGTGGGATAGTTGAGTATTTATAGCTGTGGGATCAGCTTTTTGTCCTTTTCAGGAGATTGGGTGATTATGGTGATCAGGGTGTTTTTTTTGTTATGGATGTATTGTTGTGATGGGGGGGTGATCTGTCACTGTGATTGATGGGTGTCGTTAGCTGGTCTTGTGTGCAGTGATCACCAGTCCTTGTGGTTGGGTAGAGTTCATTGACCTTTTGCAGGCTGTATTTTTCAGTGCTGGGAGCCAGGCTTTGTTAAATTTTAGACTTTCTTCTTTTTTGTTGAAGCTCTGCTGGTGTTTGTGGATTTCAATGGCTTCCCTGTGTAGTCTAGCATAATGATTGCTGGTGTTGTCCAGTACTTCTGTGTTTTGAAATAGAATTTCATGTCCAGCTTGTTTCAGGGCATGTTCAGCTACTGCCGATTTTTCCGGTTGTTTTAGTCTGCAGTGTCTCTCATGTTCTTTGATTCTGGTGTGGATGCTGCGTTTTGTGGTCCCAATATATACCTGTCCACAACTGCAAAGTATCCGGTATACTCCTGCAGTGGTGAGGGGGTCCCATTTGTCCTTTGCTGACTGTAACATTTGTTGTATTTTTGTGGTGGGCCTGAATACTGTTTTAAAAAGTTTCCCCATGCGGTCCGTGACCCCTTTGATGTATGGCAGAAATACTTTATTTGTGGGTGGCTGTTTTTCTTCTTCAGTTTGGTGTTGTTTTCTCGGTTTGATGGCTCTTGTGATTTCATTCTTGGAATAGCCATTTGCCTGTAGGGCCCAATTCAGATGGTTGAGTTCGGTGCTGAGATATTGAGCTTCACAGTTCCGATTCGCACGGTCTACAAGTGTTTTGATTATGCCTCTTTTTTGACGTGGGTGGTGGTTGGAGTTTTTGTGTAGGTACCGGTCTGTGTGGGTGGGTTTTCTGTAGACCTTGTATCCCAATAGGAGGTCAGGTTTGAGTATGACCATGACATCTAAGAAAGGGAGTTGGCCCTCTATTTCTTTTTCCATGGAGAATTGTATATTTGGGTGGATGCTATTGAGATGGTTTAGAAATTTTTCCAGTTTCTCTTCACCGTGGTTCCAAATTGCGAAGGTGTCATCCACGTATCGGAACCAGACTGTGGGTGCGAAGGGTGCCGAAGCCAGGCCCTGTTTTTTGAAATGTTCCATGTAGACGTTTGCTATAACCGGGTTGAGGGGGCTCCTCATGGCCACTCCATCTGTCTGTTCATAGAACTCATTATCCTAAAACTCAACAAAGCCTGGCTCCCAGCACTGAACACTTTCACCACATGACAGTTTGTCCTTTGACTTCACTTGCTGGTATAACTGCTAAATCTAAGACCTCAAAGCCAAAGCCAAAAGTTGTAAACCGCCCAGAGTGGCCTTTGGTTACATGGGCGGTATATAAATTAAATAAAATGAATAAATAAATAAATAAGTCAATTGCATTTTGTTACTACAGCAAGCAGTGGCATTACTTTAATTAATCATAGGCAATCTAAAGCCAGTTGCATTCTGATGACAATTCTGGATTAAAAAGGATGTCAACAATGTACATTTCAGACAAAGTAAGCAGCACTTACACAGAAGCAGTGCCACTGTCTTCTACATTGTGTCTCAGAGGCTGACTACAAGGGCAGTTTTTAGTCCTCTGTTTGGATAACTGCACCAGACTGGTACACTCTTAAAGACTATTAAAGACTCTTAAACACTCTTAAAGATATCTAGCAAAGATATCTTTGCTAGAGTGCACCAGCCCTTCCCAAGAGCGTTCCTACCCACACCTTTCTGGCCCCTGTCAAGGGGCTTCTACTTTTCTGGTGTGGGTAGAATCTCTCTCTGATTTGGATCAGTTCAAGTGCATGTGATCGCTGAAACTGATCAAAAGCAAACATTCCTATTTCAATTTGCCAGTACCATGAACTGGTATAATAAGCAAGCCACTTCAAGGTACTGGCAAATTAATCACTTCCCCTTCTCGGCAGAAGACAGGGGAAGTGATTTTTCTTTTTTTACTGTATGTAAATTATTGCTAATGTGCTACATCAGTTGCAAATTAATTAAGCAATCTTTGCTTTGCTTTAAAAGGCCAGTCAAGAAACTGCCCACAGTTGAATTCACGGCAGGACGGGAATGTGTCCGTAGACGGTATTTCAGTGATGCAGAAATAAGGGTGTGACATTCAGGTCCATGGGAACATCCGCCCCCACATTCTTTCTTGCTGATCATCCTCCATTTTTTTGTTTTACATTATGAGAATAGCACTATATCACTTTATCACTAGGGCTGATATACTAGTTTAGCACTATATCACTTCCGGATGAGATTAAAAACACACACACACACACAAATAAAACAGAAACAACCAAGACAAAACAAAATATGTTCCTGTGGTATGTGGTATTTCTGCACATTTCAAGAAGACACATTGTATTGAGTGAGAACACTGAACTCCCAAATCAATCCACAGCCCCTCTGTTATCACTGATTGCAAATTCAACTGTAATACAGGCTGCCAGTGTAGTCTCAGCCTGAGAGAGGCTCCCAGCTGAGCTGAAGGAGGTGTCAAGCTGAGTTCAGTGGTTGTGTTTTTTGAATGGCGTATAGTATATAGCAGTGATGGCTAACCTTTTTGAGCCCGAGTGCCCAAACTGGGGGAGGGGGGAACCCATCGGGTGGCGGCGGAAGGGGGAATCCCGGGCACGGAGGTGCCTCCAGACCCCACTCCGGATCTGCCTCCAGTCGTGCCCAACCCCGCCACTGCCTATAGCTCGGCCGGCCCGTCGCCGCCAGCAGCTGCTGCTCCGGATCCTGGCCTGCTGCCTGTCAGGGTGCTAGCACTGCGGCTGCAGCCTCCTCCTCAGGTTTGGCTGCCAGGGGTAGCGATCCAGTGACTTATGGCTTGCGTGCCCACAGAGAGGGCTCTGTGTGCCAGCTGTGGCACGCGTGTCATAGGTTCGCCATCACTGGTATATAGGTACAGTGTCCCCTTAAGACTATTTATGCCTCTCTAACAGGGGGCCTGCTTATGGCAGAGTGTTGCAGGTTAGAAGGGGGTGCATGCAGGAGGAGCTATCATGGGTGTGTGTCCTGTATATAATTTCTCTCAAGCCCTTGAAAATCGAGGGCACCATGTATCAGTTCCTGTGTATTCCATTGGCCCCTGCCTGGAATCTATTCCATTGCTCACCAGGATTCTTGGTATTTTCTTTTTAAGTTTTCATTTTTAAAAAAGGAAACAGTATGGTAACATATAAGATGGGATGACACTGACTCTCAAGTGTAATTGTGACATTATGAGACTTTTCCCTACCCTGATGAAGTAAACGTTTTACATAATTTTATGTGAAACAGACTAGATGCTGATTGAAGTTTAGCTTCATTCAGTCAGCTAAAGAACAGTAAAATGAATTATTTTGGCTTTTTTGGTCAAGTATAAAGATGGGTATAAAATGTATCCTTCAGAGCCTGGAAAGGAGAGGCCTGCTTATGGGTAGGCTTGTAGCCCAACTACAAGGGTGTCTGGGTTGTTCCCCCAAGCAGGCATCAACCTGCTATTGCAGTGCCACAAATTCAGGAGTGGTGCATCTCCCACTAGGGAGAGTATTAATGGTTCAAAAACAAACAGATGCTTAGTACTATAACCCAATCACAGGAAGGTAAAATCCTTTTTTAAAATGCCTGGTTAGTTACAGAGTTTGTTGTAAGATGAGAAGGATCAGGGAGGGCTTTAAGAAGGGATTCTGTGATGGGGAAGCTGGCGTATTCTTCTCACAAACAACTATCCCAAGCCTGCTGGGGAAACAGTTCAAGTAGCAAATACAGTGGTGCCTCAACTTACGTATTTAATTGGTTCCGGAACTCCGGTCGTAACTCGAAATGGTCGTAAGTCGAAGCACCATTTCCCATAGGAATGCATTGAAATGCAATTAATCCATTCCGGCCAAAGAAAAAAATCACCAAAAACAAAACAAAACACTGCAAGACCCATCGGAAACGCGATTAATCCGTTCCGGCCGAAGGCGGAAAAAAAAGAAAAGCAAACAAACTGTGCAAGACCCTTCGGAAATGCAAAAAAAGCAAAGCAAAAAGCAAACAAACCGTGCAAGACCCATCGGAAATGCAAAAAAAGCAAAGCAGAAAGCAAACAAACCGTGCAAGACCCTTCGGAAATGCGATTAATCCGTTCTGGCCGAAGGGGGGGGGGAGGGAAGAAAAGCAAACAAACCATGCAAGACCCTTCGGAAATGCAAAAAAAGCAAAGCAAAAAGCAAACAAACCCTGCAAGACTCATCGGAAATGGGGGGGGGGGGACCAACAAACAAACAAACCCTGCAAGACCCATCGGAAATGGGGAAAAACAAACCCAAAAAGCAAACAAACCCTGCAAGACCAATTGGAAATGGGAAAAAAGAAACCAAAAAACAAACAAACCCTGCAAGACCCATCGGAAATGGGGAAAAAGAAACCAAATAACAAACAAACCCTGCATGACCCATCGGAAATGGGGAAAAACAAACCCAGAAAGCAAACAAACCCTGCAAGACCCATTGGAAATGGGGGGAAAAAACACCAAAAAACAAACAAACCCTGCAAGACCCATCACAGCATAGAAACATAATCCCACTACCCAGCCCAAAACCACACTGCAAAACCCACCCAGAACAGTTTTTAAAAAGTAGAAAGCAGCACCTTAACTTACCAGGCAGTCCAAAGCCTCCTCCGATCGCACACTCTCTAACCGCTGGGGCAAAAGAGCTACAAAGAAGCAGCCTCTTCACCACCAACGGTTAGCAATTTGAATTCCCCGCCTTTTTTCCCTACCTTTTTCTGGTTGTAACTTGAAGCTCCGGTCACAAGTAGAAGCAAAATTTTGCGGCCGGAGCTGGTCGTAACTCGAAATGGTCGTATGTCGGGACGTTCGTAAGTCGAGGCACCACTGTAAATACTATGTAAGTCTTCCAGGCAAATTGGCACTAGAGAGAATTTTTCTGTGGAAAGTATAACAGGCAGTGGTGTGAGGCCAGCAGGGTTGACAAGCCAGCAGATTTCCAAGCCAAAACCTGAGAACAGGAGAAGGCAGAACCGATACTATTCAAACATACTACTGATGCCTTTGTACTGGGCCAGTGCAACTGGTGCCAGTTAGGAATGGGGAGATTATGAATATTTAGCCATTAAAGCCAGCACACACACGCAAATCAAACTTTCTTCTCCTCCAGCACTGATTGCCTTGAGATTTGTCTCCCTTCTTGGAGATATGGGGAAACGTAGCACTTCCTTGTGACTCTGGCCAGTGCCCTGAGACCTGGTGGCCCTAGAGTTCAGGCCTTAGTGTGGGAATCCTTCCTCAGTAAGGCTGGCAGAAACCAAAAAGCAAAGACCTGTGAAATGGACCCACAGGAAGCAGAAAGAAGCTTGGCCAGAAGCAGTTTGGCAATTGGAGTTGGCACTGAAGAGGAACGTCACACGATCCCTATATCTTTAGGCCTATGTAAAAAAAGAAGAAACATGTCTATCATTCTGCTCCATGCCAGGACAAAGAGGAGCCTCAGGCTAGAATTCGTGCATGGAGTCTGTCCCCGCAGTCTTCTGGCTCATGATTCTCATGCAGCAATTCTTGCACGTCGTCTTTTACAGAGGAACGGCAGGGTCCTCCACATCAGTCCTCCGCCAGGCCTTCTAGACTCTCTCAATGGCCCAGACGGGAGTGAGAACATTCTTTGTACGAGGCATATTTATCCTCGGACTGCCCTGCACGTGGCTTATGTTTTCAGGGGTTGTCTGCCTTCGGGGCTTGACTGTCCCCACAGCCCGTAATGGTTTGACGAAGCCTTTCCTCCGTCTTGGGTGTGTGGTCAGCTCAGCTGTGGTGATCCTTGAGAAGTGTGGGAGCACATCAGAAATGATTCTTAGAATGCTAGTAAAGAGGCCCCATTGCATTGGGTCCAGACTGGTGCGGTTCTGAGGCTACCCTGGTAGTTTGGGTAAGGGGTTCGTTTGGTGCCAAGCAAGAGAGCAGTGGTGGAGACATAACTGTTTACAGATTGATTTTTATGCCACAAATTCAGCTAGTCGCTAATTGCCAAAAACGCTGTTATCGGTGTTCAGTGATGTGGTGCTTCACAATAATGCTGAACCTTCCACGGGATCAGGCCTTCCACGACTTACGTAAAATAGAGGCTTATGGCTTTTATAGGAATTGCCATTCTGTTGTCTTTTGGCCATAAATGATTATGTGGGAACATTAACAGTTCCCCACTAAGAGTACAAGAGTGCAGCAAGCAAATTGCGTTTTCAGGTTAGTAGAGACACATATTAATTAGAAGGTTATTACAATTAGACATATGGAGTTCTGTGGAATTTTTAAAAATTGAAAAACAGTGATAAATTTACAATGTCCTCAGAGCAAGCAGGTTTTTGAGAATCACATTTATGGACTGAGGTGAAAAGAATAGAATAAAAGTTTGTTTTAAAGAACTTTTCTGTTGACCAGTTTTCAAGTCATAGGTTTATTTTTTTCTCTTCCCAATGGCATAATATCTTAACTGAGCTCATGCTGAGGTGAGGAAAATATAATTCATTTTGTCAGCGCCCTGGATGAATCCTATTGCAAATAATGCTTTATGTATGCAGTAATACCTCTCGTGTCATCTTTTTTTTCTGAAAATAAAAATTGTGGGGGAAATGTAATCCAGTTCAGAGACTTAAAGTATTACCAATTAATAAAGTAGTCATCAACTAAGAGAATTAATACGATGTCTTTTTCTTTGCTCCTTCAGTCACCATTTTTAAAATACTACAGATGGTTGCTCCTTGCTGATAAATAAAAACTTGCAGTTTAAGTCAGCCCTAGATTTCTCAGCTTGCTAAAACGGGAAGCTCAGTTTAGCAGAAAGCAGCGTCATTATGTTTGATAGCTCAGGCCTTTAAAAGTTCAGAAAAACAGATTCTTGTGAGTTGCACAGAAATGTAAATTCTGCGCTAGAGCAACAGGAATACTTGAGCTGTGAAGCCCGTGGACCCTGGTACTTCCAAAGTTTATCCTCATATTTCACATTCTCGGGGGGGGGGGGATGTTTGATCTAAAGGTAGGAAATATTCTCATTGAAAAATAAATCCCAGGCTTAAATCGCTGCAACTTGATAATTAAATACTGCATTGAAAATGCTCGCTAGTGGAGCATAAGAAAGGTACGGCAGGAGGAGGGGAAGCACAGAGCTGAGCAAGAAGCCCCAGGAGTGGAGTCACCATGACAACACAGCTATAGTCTGGCCTGCAGGACTCTCTTCTGTCAAAGGGAGAGGGAGCTCCGTCCCAATCGGTAGCCTTGTTTTGGGATGGTGGAAGCTGCCCGCCCAAATCCACAAAGCGTAACTAGGACAGGACTTGCCGTGAATGTGGACAGGGCCATATCCTGTTTGCCACAGTCCCATCTGCCTTTGCTGGGCCAAGTAATGGCATGCCACATTATTTGTGGGAAGGACTCTTTCTCCCTCCTCCATGCCTCCGCTAGTTCTGTATGCTACGCAGCAAAGGGGTAACCATTTTAATATTATTTTTAACCCAATGAAAAGATTGGGGTGGCGTTGGAGAAATTTTTTTTTTTAATGACTAGCATTATTTTTTTCTGTTTCAAACTTCAGCTGTATGAATTCCACCTTTCTGGCTTTAATATGAGTTAATATTGAGACAGGCATAAAAACAGAACCAACAAGAGAAAAGTATCCCTGGATGCCAAGACATGATTTAAAAAAACAAACAACTTTTTTCTTCAGAATTTTCACTGGCTTTTGGAGGTCACAAATTCATAGGATCTCCTTAAGTTAGAAGTGACTTGATGGCACATAACAACAACAAATGCAACTCTGTGGACTATAGAATAAACCATGCCTTAATTTCAAGGGATACCAAAATCCCCCTTTCTCCTGCAAACCTGAGCTAATGTATTAAATAGTTTAAATAATATGCTTTCAAAAATGAACTTTGCTTTTACCACAGGAAGGCAGTAGAGATTATTTTCATTCTATATCTGTAGCTTTCTGCTGCTGTTAAAAACACTTCTCTTCTGGGAAAAATCAGTCTAGTTGGCTGAACAGCATCCCTTGCCAGCAGCACTATTGCTGATGTCATTAATACAGTAACTACCAACAAAATACTGTATTTAATGTTAGTATTGTTCCTACATTAATATCAGGATAGCTATTATTCTACTACAAGTTGGTGGCACATGTTCAGTGACTGGCAGTAGGTTGATATTTGTGCACCGCTAATAGGTAGTCCAGGAAATTCCTCTTTTATCAACTAATATCACAGATATCCAGAACCTGCAGAAGTGACATTAGTCCAGCATTCTTGGTTGGCTTCATCAGACACCGGCCACAGCGAGTGACCCAACAGAGGCCCAACACAAAAACCCCTTGACTCCTTGCCCAGTTGTTCATCCCTGTTGCTATTGCTGCCTATTTGCCTGCCCCCATTTGTAGTGAGAGGAAGGAGATGTGGCAGGAAACTGCACACTATGTGCACCCACTCTAGAACATGATACATAAATGACACAGAAAGACAGATGAGCAGATAGATAACCACAGTAGTAGCAAAGCAAAGATTTGCTCACTGAGCACATCTTGTCCATTGGACTCCTAAAACCCTGATCAACACCGGTTAAAGCAAAGTGTGTTGTTTATATACCGCCCCATAGTGCTTCAAACACTCTCTGGGCGGTTTACAAGTTAATTATGCAGGCTACACATTGCCCGCCCACCCCCGCGAGCTGGGTAGTCTTTTTACCAACCTCGGAAGGATAGAAAGCTGAGTGAACCTTGAGCCGGCTACCTGGGATTGAACCCTGGGTTGTGAGCACAGTTTTGGCTGCAGTATAGCAATTTAACCACTGTGCCATGAGGGTCCTGGTTAACCTATAGGCAAACACAGTTTTTGTGTGTGTAATACAGTTTTATTTCAATTGGAAAGATGAAGGATTTCTATGAAAGGTACCTCTGTTGTACAAATGCCAAGATTTCTGATGATAGATGATGTGTAGGTTTTTAATTTCTCCAGAGAAAGTTACTCTTGCTCATTATATATTTTAGGTGTCCTACACCTGGTTGTGATGGCTCTGGGCATATTACTGGAAATTATGCTTCACATCGAAGGTAGGTAGAAAAAAATGAGTTCTTCATGAGAGTAATTTCCAATTGGTAGATCATATTGTACCATGAGGAGACAAGACACATTGGAAAGGGCAGCAATGTGAGGAGAAGTTGAAGGCAGCATGAAAAGACGACGGCTGAACATGAAATGGACTAAGTAAAGGAAGCCTTTTTATGGCAAGTCCTGAATGGGGCTGTCAATGACAGTACCTAATTGTGGAGGTCACTAATTCAGGGGGTCACCATACATCAGTGGTGACTTGGCCACATATGACAACAATGACTCAGCTTGGCCTTATACCTGAGCCACTAGAACTGCTAGGAAAGGACATTGAGGGCCATGAGTGTCATATCAAGTCATGTTTATCTACATTCTGTTTTCTGAAATTACTGCAGTCTTCAAAGTGACTTCACAAAAGATAGAATATAACAGTTGTATTAATTATAAAAATGAATAAATCATCAAAACAATTGAGAATTCAGTTCCAAGTAATTCATTACACTATAAGCAGCACTCTAATGTGACAGCATTAAATAAAAAGTTGCAATCCATTTAACCATCTTAGCAAAAATCACCAGCAGAGCAAATTAAGAATGCAGCGTAATAGATGCTAAAAAGCTACAAACTCCCAGAGCAATCAGATTTTAAACAAAAGAAATCAGTAGCTGCCAAATGTAAAACACAACATAGATGTTGAAGTGCATAAACTAGACCAAGATGACAAGATAAAGCTTTCTATGGCAGTTGCATATTAATAAACTATCAGCAGTTAATTGTGTGCCACTCCTAACTAATGAAAATACCAGTCAGATTTCATATAAGTACAAAACATAAAAAGTGCTAGGTGCAGAGGTATCAAAGAATAATCTCATTAAAGTTTAGTAGCGGGGCAGTCTAGGATCTTCCAAAAACAAACACATATTTGGGAGAAGCCTGAAAAACAGGTATGCTTCATACCTCCCAGATCAGGCTTCACTTTAACCAAAAATGATTAATTAACATTAGTGGGAAAATACCTTTTGAGAATAAGTGATGCTTAGTGACAACGTACCTTAGTGGGGAGTTTTACACAGTGACAATATTCCACTGTTGATAAGGGTTTACTAGGAATGTTTAGAAAGAGTCCAGACTTGAGGCCAGATTGTCAACATAATACAACAATGTTGGCCCACAACCTCAGTTCAGAATGTCAGATATCTTACTCTGTCCATGCACATACATATTCACATACATCCTGATAGGTTTCTTGTCACTGCAGATTTTTTTTTCACTAAGCCACTAAAGATTTTAAGAAATGACAGCTATGTTTAAAATGATGACAGTAGTGAGGGCCAGAGGGCGCTGTGAAGGTATCACTGGGCATTAGCTTGAGAAGATCATTAACAAGGGGACTGAAAATAAAACAGCCAACATTATAATACCATTGTACAAAATGCTGGTAAGGCCACACCTGGAGTACAATTCTGGTCGCCGCACCTTAAAAAAGGCATCGTGGAACTGGAAAAGGTGCAGAAGAGAGTGACTCAAATGATGACTGGGCGGGAGCACCTCCCTTATGAGGAAAGGCTACAGTGTTTGGGGCTCTTTAGTCTAGAGGAAAGACGCCTGAGGGGGGACATGATCAGAGACGTATAAAATTATGCAGGGGATGGATAAAGTGGATAGAGGGAAGCTCTTTTCCCTCTCACGCAATACCAGAACCATGGGACATCCACTCAAATTGAGTGGTGGGAGAGTGAGAACAGACAAAAGAAAATAATTTTTTACCCAGGGTGTTGTTAGTCTGTGGAACTCCTTGCCACAGGATGTGGTGATGGCCTCTGGCCTGGATGCCTTTAAAAGGGGATTGGACAGATTCCTGGAGGAAAAGTTCCATCGCAGGTTACAAGCCATGATGGGGATGTATAATCTCTAGGCTTAAAAGGAAGGGACCTCCAAATGTCAGATGCAGGGGAGGAGGATCAGGAAAAAGGGATCTCGTTGTCTCGTGTGCTCCCAGAGGCATCTGGTGGGGCCACTGTGAGATACAGGAAGCTGGACTAGGTGGGCCCTTGGCCTGATCCAGCAGGGGTCATGTTCTTATCCAATCAACTAGCCATGTACCTTAAGGCTAATATATCCGATATCCTTTAAATATTCATAGATCTTATAAATAAAAAAATAATGGGAAATAGGTGTAGACATCCAGAACGGAAGCAAAACATGTATTGAAAGATGAAATTTATTTATTTATTTATCCCTCGCGTTTCTCCTTAAAAGGACCCAAGTCGACTTACCCCCCATCCATGTAGATAGGACATTATATGCCCCCAGAGTCAGGTTATGTTGCAGAATTCACATGACCTAGACCTAAAAGGTATCTTAACAACGTGGTCTCTTGAAGAGTTATAGCCCGTGTCCCCATGTTTTAGCCATTTGCCATGTACAGGTTTTGTTTTGAATTTTTTTTTTTTGTGCATTTTTTACAGGGAAAGACAACTGGGACAAAAATTCTCCCAGCAGATCTATTGCATTTTGCCACTGGTTCCTTTTTTTGTCCCAGCCAGTGATACACTGGGACCAAAAATGTCCCGTGCTGTTTTTCAGTGAGCCATGAGGCCAAGAAGCAGAAATTGCATATTCTTTTTGTCAAGAAGTTGGCCCCATGAGCAGAGTTGGATTTCTACAGGAAATAATAAGAGCACTAACCCTAATCCCTAATCTCTGACCCTCTCTCTCAATACACTGGGATTGCCATGGGATCAGAAAGTGCCCCAGAGGTCACTCAGTGGAAGTTGTTTACCTAGACAAGGGTTAAATATTTAATATGCACAGACACAATTTGTGGGTTTTGCAAAATTTTCTGAGTGTCTGGTTTTTACAGATTTGGGGTGAAATAATGCAACATACCAGGATCTGTTAACAATAAGGGAATTCTCCCATCTGCAAATAGGAAGGGCTTCTGGGAGATGTAATCTAAGTACATCTGGAGACTCCAACTGGGAGCCACTAATTTGAATTCATAATAATGATGAATGTGTATACTAATGGTGCATTTGTCCCATCATGACAGTCAGGTATCCATGAATGAAACAAAAGAAATGAATATGAGGCTGACTATATGGCATTTAGCCCACTGTTTAGTCTGCTGCAGGGACAGGCTGATTCATTCCTAAAGACAGCTATCAGACAATGTCATTGCTGGAGCAAACCAGCCCACCCCTATAGCAGTCCTGTCTGTACCATTCTGGTTCCTGTCAGGTACTTTGGTGTGGGTAGGATCACTCTGTTTTAGTCTGTTTCCAGTGCATGTGATTGCTGGAAATGAACCAAAGCAAGGCTCCCTCTTTTGATTTGCCAGTAGGAGCCCCTTATCCGTGGGATCAGAATCTGCTGATTCACTTATCCACAGTCTGAAAATATTAAAAATATTAAAAGAAAAATCCCCAAAATATATATTTCTAAAAATGTCATTACCAGATCTAGTCACTAGAGGGAGTCAGAGACCGTGCTATACATAGCGCATTCACTATTATAATCGTGTTTGCTATAATCCGCATTTTTCAGCATCCATATGGATGTGTTAGAGGAGTAAATATGCATTGTATCACTTTAAAAACAGCTTAAGGTATGTGCATTACAAGTTAGGTATACCTAATACACATACCTGATGTATGCTGGCCTTGTAATACATATACCTAATACTGTTTTTAAAGTGATGCAGTGCATATTTGCTGCTCTAATACACACTTTTTAAAAAAAAAAAAACCACTTTGGCCTCTCCACAAAGTCAAGGAAATGTTTGATTTACCAATGTCGTGAAGTGGCTCTCTTTTTAAGTTGCTTCATGATATTGGCAAATCAACAGCAGGCTGCTACGGAACAGATAGGATCACTTGAGGTCCCTTTGCCATTTGGATGCAGAGATTGCACCAAATGGCACATGGGATCTCCTGCTGGCCCTATTTAACCTGATCCAGCCCCATCCAATTGCCACATGCAGATACGTCTATGCAATAATGTCTGATTTATGTCTTATTAATGAAAGCTGTTCTGAAAGAATGAATTTATGATGTTGGGATGATGTACATCAATAGTATTAAAGAAAATAGCAAGATGTTGTCATGTGATAATAACATGATACAAGGGAGTGGGGATAAGATAAGAAAAAGAGTTTTTTTCCTTGAAAGATTTAGAAAGGTAGTCATATGCGTCTGTGCAAGCACATCGGGGGGGGGGGGATTAAAAAAAAAAGAACAATGTTGTGAGACCCTAAATGCTGTTATATTTTAATGTGAGCTTTTATAAATGTATAAAAACCAATTGTGACGTTTACCCCGTGGCCCCTGCTTGTTTCACCAAACACAGAGCTCACGAAGGTATCTCAACACGCCCTTTTCCTCGCTGCCACCAGTTGATCTCTTTATCAACCTATATTTCCTACGAAAGACTGAGGTTCATTCAGTACTGAACTTTTAAACAGAAACAGGTTTATTGATTACAAGTTGTTTTAGGAATAGTTCTTAAGCACATTCTTAAAGTTACACAAAGCTTCAGTATTTTTACTTTAACCTCTTCTATCTTAATTAATACAGGTCACACTCTGACTAATTACTCCCTAAACACTCTCTCTGCCTCAAACCCCCAAAACTCTTTTCCCCCCCAACTCTGTCTCTGACTGAACTCTCTAGACTCTGACCCCTCCCAATATGTGAGGGTTCAACTTTAGGCTCCTTCTTTCGTTTAAATAAATCAGGAGATTTTTGTAATTTAGAAACAGGTGTGATGTTTATTGGTGTGTTCAACAAATAACCAGTGTCAACAAAATTGTTCCAACGCTTTTCTCCTTCTGACAACGGGTCAGTCAGGGGCTTCCTTTCTTCATCTAGGAACGGGTTCCCTTCACCCTAGTTCCATGGACCCGGCCAGTCTACCGATAAGTTCGGGTTCACCGCCTGTCTTGCTTCACTTTCCAACAGGGGCATGGTGTCGTCGTCCCAGCCATCCACCCACACGGAGCATCCGATGGGTGTGTGGTCAGTCCAGGGCCCCCCCTGTATCCCTTCCTCCTCATTGTGATTGGGTTCGTTAGAAATTTGAAGCAGCTCCTCTCTTTTGGCGGGAAATGACAACTGAGCCTTTTTTGAAATATTAACAGATTTATTTGGTTTAACATTTGGTGATTCCACAACAACTTCTATGGGTTCATAACAAGTGAGATCTGGCAACTGTCCAAAGTGTGAAGACGAGAACTCCATCTGTAAATTGGCAAGGTTCATTGAGGGGCTGGTCCAAAACGTTCCCAGTCGGTGGGTTTCCTCATTGGAGCACTCCGAACCTCGTAAATTGTCCCATAACAAAGGTGTCTGGCCCAATCTCCCTCCGGTGGTGGTTGGCTGAAGGATTGGTCTGGTCGGATCACCTTCCTCAAGTGACCTTGCCCCTGAGGGAAAACCACCACTGTCCATTCTTGAGTTTCTGTTACAGTCACCCTCTTTTCTTTTTTATCCGGATCGGGTAATAATCCTTCTACACTTAAATTGGGAAAGTCTTCTAATAACCCACGCGTTCTTCCATATCTAAGCTCTTCCTCTTTTTCCCTTCTTTCATCTTTCTTTATCTCAGTCCGCGGTATACTGAAAACTCCCCCTCTCCTCTGATCTTTTATATCCTCCTCCCACACTGGTAGAGTTAACTCCTCCTCCTCTTTCCCTTTTACAAGTCGGGGTCAGGTAGTAATCTTCCTACCTTCAAATTAGGGAAATCCACGGTACCTCAGTTCCGAACGTCCGCTGCTGTCATAATTAAAAGCTATAGGCAAGCTGTGATGGACAGCGGGGAGGTTGGGCGGGACATGTGGATTCACAGAGTACCACTCAATGAACCATGGTTACAGGTAAGTAACCTCTCTTTCTTCTTCGTGGTCTCTGTGAATGCACACGAATGGGTTAAACTGCGCCTGCGCAGGACTCTTCGGAATATTCTAGAGCTTAAATAACTGACGAATAAAACGTTTTCCTGTGGCGCGCATGCTCCGCCTGCCCGCAGTCCGAGATCAAAACCAGAAATTTTAACAAATTAATAAGCTCTAAGCGACGCGAAGAAGTCCGATTGCAGTGGCGGCAAAAAATCTGCCATGTAATCTCACTCTTATGTCTGAGGAAGTGGATCTGATCTATGAAAGCTTGCATTAAATATAACGGTTAGTCTTTAAGATGCCACAACATTTTTGTCTTTTTAATTTTTCTTTTGTTTTTGCGTGATTTTCTTGAAAGAGTTATTCATTATTTTCCTCTTCTACTTACTATCTTCACCAGCCATAAGCTGCACACAGCTTCCTGAGTATCCCGGCACAGGTTCTTCTGAATCAAATTCACATTTTAGCTGAAGATTCTATTAGCTGAGAGATTTAATGGAGTTGCCTTCAAAGAATCTAGGTCCATAGGAGGCCTAAATGGTACTCCTAGTTTCATTTACAGTGCGAAGGAAATCACGCCTCACAGCTTCGTCTTCTGGTTGAATTTTGCCATTGCTCTTTGAGGTGTGGGAACTATCTGAGTCAAACTGTTGAAAGCAGGATGTAGCGCACAACTGGTTTTCATAAAAAGCATATCTCTTTAGAAAGCTTTATGTTATATTTAGAAACAAGGAGTTTCATCTTGAAATGTTTTGTTTCACTCAGTCTTTCTGGTTGTCCACGAGCAAAGAAAAGTGGAATCAGGATAGTACAAAGCAAAGAAGATAAGGAGGATCAAGAGCCAATTAGGTAAGCATGCATCCAAGCAACTGTGTGTATATACATAATTAACCCAACTGTATCGTCTGCCTGTTTTTCTTTATGCTTTGTTTAAAAGATAATTGCCATCCTACATACCTCTACTTTAACTTATGCCTAAAGTTGATTGCTTTTAAATCACTGAAACCTCATAAATAGAGTTTTCACTGTTGCTTTTAAATCAGTGAAGTAATTCATCATCATCATCTTAGAACTGTAGAGGTGGAAGGGACCTTATGGATCATTGGGTCCAGCCCCTGTCAAGGAGGCACAGTGGAAAACAAACTTGCAAATTCTGTCTCCACAGTCAGAGACCTAAACCACTGAGCTGTCTCATAAATAGTGCTTTCACCATCTAGCTTGATGATCAGCATCTTACCAAACACTTCTTCTGAAACAGTTAGTAATGGAATTACTCTAAAAGCTGATGGAGACATTGTTTTTGATAAAGAGGTTTTACTCATGGATGTATTAGCCATGAGCAGATGGTGCTCCAAATCTATAATCTGCATTTTCCATGCACGGTTATAAGGGGGAATTTGAGGAAAGCCTAGGAATGCTTTGTTTTTCCATAATGGTGTTGAAGCTGTGATCCAACATTTTCTTTTTATGCATGTTTGCATACCACTTGTCCGCTTTGCCCTACAGTATTGCATGACACTGCAAGCAGTGGCTTTTGCTGCTGAAGGATTTTTTTTAAAGCAATAATTTCAAGGCAGCTGTTGAAAATACAGCGGGGAAAGAAAGTGTGGGTGTGTGGGTGTGCATTTTTGGTTTTTTGAATAATAACAAAAATAGAACCAAAACTGCAAGAAACACAGTTTGTTCCTATCGTAACTCATGGGTAGATTAGCTATGATGAGGGGCCATCAGTTAAAGCTGTGTTTTCCCTTATGAATTAGTATTTTCTATTTGAAGCTTTTCTACTTTGGAAAAGCAATTGGAAACATGTAGAAGTGATGACAAAATACTAAGCCTGCTATCTTTATAAGCCTGAGATGAAAAATCTCAGATCTTTTCACCAATTATTTGTATTTTCGTGGAGTCTATTCCATAGTGAAGCAGGTCCGCTTTTACAGTAACAAAGCTTCCCCTACTGGGAATGCAATATACTACTACATTGACATTACTATACATGTAATTTGCTAGAGTATGTCCACCCATGAATTTTTTTCATTTGTTTGTATTGCATTTCTTTGTAAGAGTGGTGTTTTGGTTTCATTTGGTTTGTTTAAACCATAAAGCATGATGGTTCTTTTTTTTATGTGGGATTTATTTTGACTTTGTTGTAGAGGCTGCCAGGTATATGATGGCAAGACAATAAAGTTTATTTCATCTATCTGCTATCCAGATGTCCAGTTCCTGGTTGTGATGGTCAGGGTCATATAACTGGGAAATATGCATCTCATCGTAGTGCATCAGGGTGTCCTCTAGCCACTAAAAGGCAAAAGGATGGGTACTTGAATGGCTCCCAGTTTTCTTGGAAGTCAGTGAAGACGGAAGGCATGTCATGTCCAACCCCGGGATGTGATGGCTCAGGGCATGTCAGTGGTAGTTTTCTCACACACAGAAGGTGAGTAGCTGCAGTGTTTTTATTGCTATGTTTGTTCCCAAGTGTGCTGTGATTCAAATAAGCATGATCTCTATTGCTTTTGGTGCATTTACCTATTTTCATTGAGTTTTTACATTGCAGTTCTGTGAAAATGCATAAAAGAGTTCCTAGATAAGCTAAATAGAGCTATAAAGTTATGAAAATAAATTAAAGAGGTATATTATTCTAATAACAACACCCCAGTCCTGCTATTATTTACTTACAACCAATTAATCAGAGTCCCACGTGCCAGTCTTTGGTATTGTGTAAACCTGAAGAGCAGAGGTCTCCATTGTGTTTATATAGCTCTATAAAGTCCCATTCACATCAACGGCAGGGACAGTTCAATTCTAAAAGATAACAGCAGCAGCATTCCAGTTGACTCCTAAAAAACAGTCTTCGTAGAAGATTGTTATGAGAGATATTCCAAATCATCTTAGAAGTCAAGGCTACTACTTATTCTTCTTTTCTTTTCTTTTTTCTGGGTACCATTATCAAGAGCCACATCTATTTAGGAGTTTTACATATTTGCATTGCCTTTAATGGAAATGTTCACCTTGCTATGGAAAATAGGGAGTACATATAGACAAATGTCACCATTCTTGACAAAAGGTAACTTACGTAATTTTCATGGTTCCATAATACCCTTTAAGGACATGCAAATAGCCTTGCCAATCTTCTGTTGTGTCTAAAAATCCATTGGAATTATTAATGCACCTAACCAACCAAGGTAAACGTCTTGCAAAACGCTGGGAAGTAACTCAGAAAGGCCTAAATCTTTTTCTTATTATTAACCGTTCTCACAAATCATTTTTAGAAACTGTCCTTCTGTTGATTTTAAATGCAAGAAGTGACTCCCCACCCCACCCCCTCGGACCTGCCAAGTGTCATAACGTTTGACCTCACATCACAGAACCACTGGACCTCATCACATCCTCACATTTCCAGTGTGTTGTTGGCCAATGTCAGTAGGCAGAAAACTCCATTCGTACAACTATTGGGGCTGACTGGGAACCATTCCAATATATCGGCAATACCATTTTGTGCTCCCAGTACTTATCCTTGTTCAGGAAATATCTGTGTTCATGAGTATCTCAACAGCGCATGGGTCTATTTTAGAAATTTTCTGTAACACCTGTAAAATAGGAAAAATACTAGAAGGAGCTTAGTCTTAAACTTAGTTTCTAGTTTATTAAACTTTCTCTAGAACCTAAATCCTGAGCAGTACTAAGTTGTTCTTTGTCAGTGAACTACAAAAGATTAGCCATAAATGATGCCCAATTAATGGAATTTACTTATAAATTACTTCAAGAACCCTGGGGAAAATTCAGTGTTACGTGTGGAACCTTTCAGTCAGGCAGCTGGAGTTTCTCCCATGCTCCTCCCCATTGTGGCCCCATATCTCGCATCTGTTCCAGACAGTCCACTGATCCTCTGGAGCTGATTTGGAATGTGTGTGAGAAGTCATTCTGTCAAGTTGGAGAAATTGATTGGGTTGTGAAGATGCTTTGAGATGAAGGAGAGAAAACCACATTAATAGAGAATACATTCTAATATTTGATGGGACACTTTTCATAATGGAAAATCTACACAGAAGTAATGACTTGTTCTGAAACATAGGTTTTGCACCACATTAGCTTAACACCGTTGTTTGCTTCTACTGTAGTCACTTTACATTCAAAAATGTAAAAAGCATACATTCCACTGGTTTTTTTTAAAGTCTTTTCTCACAATTACTAACATAAATTAGAGCCACAGTTCTATCCAGTTGTTTGTTATACATCTGGCTAAAATAAAAATGCAAGCAGAGGAGTGAGCCAGATGCTGTGTTGCCATTTCCATCCCTTCAGCATTTAAAATTGCATGGAGCGCATGCATGGATAGAGGGAACTTTTCTTTCCATAATGTCGCCCTGCACACCCAGTAGGCAGCAAAAGCAGCCAGAGACCTGTAGGGCTAGCATCCCCTTCTTTTATGTTCATTTTATCCAGGTTTATATTTTCTGAATGAGGCTTTCTGAGACTATATTTTCCCATTTTTAAGACAAAATACAATTTAACGTCTACTTTAGGACTAAAATGTATATTGAGACATTGGTGCATAGGTATTATGTGTGTTCACAAGAAAAGTTGCTGAAGCTCTACTGAAATTAATACTACTTGCTACACTTAATTTTTAAAGATTCTTCAAGAAAAAAATCTATTTTAAACTATAGTGTTTTAATCTCATATTTAGTAGTCTTACATTTAAAATTTAAAAATGTGCTGAATGTTATTTCCCATAAATTTGCCATTTTTTTAATAGCGTAGTTAATTGAAAATGCAAGATATCATGTCATCTTCTTCTGGTTGCTGCACAATGGTGGAGGGCAGGGTTTCACTTAACTAGGGCTTACTTTTGGGGTAGGGTTTATATTACGAGCATCCTGAAAAATCATACTAGGGCTTATTTTCAGGTTAGGTCTTATTTTCAGGGAAACAGGGTAACAATCCTAAAACAGAATTTATAGTACAAAATGGAATCAACTTGACCTTCAGGTTATTTTCTCTAAAGCCTTATCAGATGAAGGATACTCCTGAATGTAAATTCAAATATTATTTTCCGTTTTTAAGTCTGCAACCCCATTTGGGAATGTAAGATGTTATATTACAACTTGCTCATGACCTGAGTTAGATCCTGACGGGCTCATGTAACCGGCTCAAAGTTGACTCAGCCTGACATCCTTCTGAGGATGGTAAAATGAGTACCTAGCTCATGGGGGCGGGGGGGAGCAAAGTGTTTTTTTGCATTATTATGTTGTAAATTGCCCAGAGAATGCTCTAGCCATATGGGGCAGAACATAAATTGAAATTATATATAATCCTTGATAGTTCTTGATGCATCTAGTGTTTAACAGCAGCATTTGCCCATACTTTGAAATAAAATTTCCTAGAAAAACTGAACATTTTTGATACTACCTTCTGATTCAGTTTCACCACTCAAACATATTTCTGCATGCAACCTAAAAGCCTCAGAAAAGCTTGCAGGTCCATCGCAAAACATTACAACACATCAGCAGCTTTATCCTATACAACCGGGGTCCCCAGCTCCCAGTCCGCGGCCCAGTACCGGGCCGTGGCCTTGGCAAGACCCGGCCGCAGAGACAGATCTCCCGCCCCCCCCCCCACGCACTCGCCCCCAGACGGCCCGCCCACCCGCACAGGTGTCCCGCCCACTCGCGCATGCACGTAGGGGTACCCCGCCCACCCGCAAGCACGCCCTGCCCATCCGTGCACCAGTGCCTCGCCCACCCACGAGCGCCCCTCGCCCCCCAACCAGTCCGCGGTTTGGAAAAGGTTGGGGACCACTGCTATACAGAATCAAGGAGGACCAGGCTCTTTGGATTCCATGTATGGCTTGATTCTGCATAGCATCAAGCTAGTGTACAGGTTTGCTACTCATGACTTGCCAATACAAGAAATGATATACCCCAAAGTTACACAAGAATATTAAAAAGCAGGTAAGACATCTAGCATTATCTAAGATAGCATTATTTCTATCATAGAATAGGGAGAGATCCAGGTGCTCACCTATTCCAAGCCTTTCATTTAAAAACCTGCACTTAAACATGCCTAGCTATCCATTCCAGTGAATCTAACAACCACTACAAGCCCAGTTTTAGCTAATGATTTTAACAATCAGGAAAAAACAAAGAAAAATAGAAAATAAAGAAGTCAAAAAACGTTGTGGCACCTTAAAGACTAACTGCTAAATTTTAATGTGAACTTTTGCCTAAAGGCAGGAAGCAGTTGAAATCAACTTCAAGTTCTAGTCTGACACACCAAGCATACATCTGCATACCTTTATTTGTCTATCTCTTAAGGAGAAAAGCCAGCTTGTAATCCCAGTTCACTTGTCCAAAGATTTTTTAAACTGGAATATCTGAAACGGTCACAACACGGAAAGGAATTCAGTGGCTTCTGGTGCACTGGCATACTCTTAGAAAACCCAAAATGACATTCATACTTGGGGAAGGACAGCAAAGATGGGGCCAGCCTGGCTTCCCGTGGGAGGGAGTTCCAAAGTCTAGGAGCAACAACAGAGAAGGCCCTCTCCCATGTCCCCACCAAATGCACCTGTGAAGGTGGTGGGAGTGAGAGAAAGGCCTCTCCTGATATCTTAATATTCAGGCAGGCTCACAAAGGGAGATACAGTCCTTGAGATAGCTTGGACCCAAGCCATTTAAGGCTTTATATGTTAGAACCAGCACTTTGAATTGGGCCCAGAAACAGATCAGCAACCATCAGAGCTGCTGTAATGGGGGGTTGCATGATATCTTTGACAGCCCCAGTTAATAATCTGGCTGCTGCATTTTGGACCAGCAGTTGTTTCTAGACACTTTCCAGAGTCAGCCTCAGGTAGAGTGCATTACAGTAATCCAGCCAGGCTGTAACTAAGGCATGGGTAACTAACATGTCATACTTGAAATAGTAAGGAAATCATCCCCATCTTGGATCCACTGATGCCTGATAAACCTTGGATTGTCCCAATGCATAATTTATATTATGGACAAGAAGGTACAGTTACAAAAGAATATAGAGAAACAGAATGGTTTTGGATTGTCTTATTTCTTTGTTTGTGTCAGAAGCACCAGAGTACAATTAATAAATATCTCAAATAAGTTTTGTCTAGTTAACAGGCAACATGAAGAGTGTTTGGGCAACTAGCATCAAATTCTCCATAGTACACATCAAGGGCCATAAAGTACATTGATATAGGTGTGAAGTTGCCCATTCTTCTCTGCATTCACAAAGAATTGTGTCAGTGCAAAAGCCCCATTTTCTTAGCTTCATCTAAATTTGGCCAATTCCAGTCTATAGCCTATTAAATGACTTCCAAGTAACCTAGTTCTCTATGTGACGCTAGTCTTTCCTGGGGTTCCTTCTGTTTTAAGAAGTGGACAGCTTCTTCTTTCTACATTATAGTCTTGGCATTCTCTTCTGTTTCTTCAGGATTGATACAGTTGGCAAAGAAGGGTGTATTTTATCTCCTCTGACACAGTTGTCAGAGAAGGGTGTATTTTATCTCCCTGCCTGTTAAATCTATATGCAGAACATACCATACGGGAAGCTAGATTAAATTCATAGAATCATGGAATCATCATAGGGTTGGAAGAGACCTTGGAGGTCTTCTAGTCCAACCCCCTGCCCAAAGCAGGAGACCTCATACCATCCCGGACCTCATACCATCCCGGACAGATGGCTGTCCAATCTTTTCTTGAAAACCTCCAGCAATGGGGCACCCACAACACCGGGAGGCAAGCTGTTCCACTGCTTAATGGTTCTCATCGTCAGGAAATTCCTCCTTATTTCCAGGTTGGATCTCCCTCTGACGAGTTTCCATCCATTGGTTCTTGTCCTATCCTCAGGCGTGATGGAGAATAAATCGATGCCCTCTTCCCTGTGACAACCCTTCAGATATTGGAAGACTGCTATCATGTCTCCCCTCAGCCTTCTCTTCATTAAGCTAAACATACCTAGTTATTTTAGTCGTTCTTCAGAGGATTTAGCCTCCAGTCCCCTTATCATATTTGTTGCTGTTCTTTGCACCCCTTCCAGGGCCTCAGCGTCTTTTTTGTATTATGGTGACCAGAACTGGACACAGCACTCCAAGTGCAGCCTGACCAGCGTGGTATAGAGTAGTACTATCACTTCACGTGGTCTTGAAGCTATCCCCCTGTTGATGCAGCCTAGGACTGTGTTGGTTTTCTTGGCAGCTGCAACACACTGCTCTCATCCTTAGGCGATGGTCCACCAGGACACCTAAATCCCTCTCACAGGTATTACTGTTGAGCCAGGTACCACCTATCCTGTACCTGTGCATCTGGTTTCTCCTGCTTAAGTGCAGGACCTTACTTTTCCAGCCACTGAACTGCATATGATTGGATAGGGCCCAATGTTCAAGTCTGTCTAGATCCTTCTGAATTTTGAATCTATCTTCCAAAGTATTAGCAATTCCCCCCAGCTTTGTGTCATTAGCAAATTTGATGAGTGCTCCTTCAATCCCCTCATCCAGGTCATTTATGAAGTGGAAGTGAAAACAGGTGGATGAAACATCAGTAATTTAAGATACCCATATGACTGTTGGACTGTTACCCATATTAACTGTTAGAGTAGTATGACAATGGAACCAATTACCTTGTGAGGTAGTGAGTGCTCCAATGCTGGAGGCATTTGAGAGAAAATTGGGCAGCCTGCTGTCAGATCTGCTTTTATGTGGATTCCTCCATTGAGCATGGAGGTAGACTTGATGGCCTTATAGGCCCCTTTCAGCTCCGTCATTCTATGACTCTGTGAAACCATATTACTGGCAGAAGCTGCAGTGACTTGAAATAAGTGCAGTCAAAGAAGAAAGTGGAAAAGCAAGATTTATCATTGAACTTTAAGAAGATAAAAATCATTGTTACAGAAGAATGTGTAACTGTAGTGTTGACAATGAAGAAACTGAAAATGTTAAACCATTTCTATACCCTGGCTCAATCATTAATCTAAATGGAGACGGCAGGCAAGAAATCAGAAAAGACTGAGACTTGAATGAGTACTTATAAAGGTATGTCTTTGACTGACAATATTCTTCTTCTAAAGAGGCATTTACTGTCTCTCTCTGAACTAGACCTCCTTTAGTTGCTTCAGTCAACAAGAAAGGACATGGATCAAGAGTACAAGTAATCCAGACCCTCAGGCAGTGCTTACTGTCCATTACAAGCAAGAATCTGAGGTACATCTCCATGATCTGCCTACAACTGGAGAATAGATGTGAATCTAAAGAAAATCCTTCTCTTTTACTTTTTCTTCAATGCAATGTATATTTTTTGAAATAGCCCCATCTTTCAACACTATACAGATGCAGTGATGGCAAGACAATACAATCTCTTGGCCATCATAATGATGATAATACAGGCCTTAATATTGTATGTATAGCCATTTTCAATGGGGGCCATATGGCCACCTGGGGAGCCACAGACTGGAAACAATTCCTCAGCAGGTCATATGATGTGCTTTATTCCCATAAATAGATAGAGCATGTGGCAAGAAGGTCATATGGGATCCATGGAATTTGCTTTCCACGTGTAATTATCTGATGGGCCCTGATGTCATCACAGTTTCTGTGGTACTTTGGTCTGAAAACACCCACCTTTCTGACACTTGCCAAGACCCAAACTTGAAAGAAAAAGCATTGCCTAATATGTCACTGAATGGAAGTGTGCTGTGTATTGCAGTGTGCCTGTCTGTTCTGTTAGATAGCTTTAGATGTTTGATATGCCACATTTATCAGTCAGTGTGATAAATCCTTTCACAATATTATTTGTACTGTCTGCTGATGCTTACTGACAAAGAAAAGAAATAACTTAGCTCACCTTGATGCTTAAGTCCTGGACAAACCATGTGAATATTTCTTCTAGCGCATGCAAACTGTAAAGCTGTGTGCCTGTGCAAAAGCCAACATAAGGTTTACCAGGCATTAGAGCATTTAAAAATGAGCTAAAGTAGGATTACAGACTAATCCCACTTGTAACTTGAGACCTATGACTCAGGAGAGAGTTATAAAGGCTTTCTATCTGATGTGAGATGATGCATATTATCCTATCACAGCCACCAAATAATCTGGTGAAACATTATTTCTCTTGAATGGAATTATTTTTAGAACAATAGATGACTTCAGGGAGCTGAGAAAGTTCTGCTTTTAATTTCTTATGCACCAAAGGCAATTTATTCATACATTCTGTTCAAAGTGAATGCATTATTGTTTATTTTCTCTTTGCCTAGTCTCATATTATTCCACTCACATTTTTCATTAAGTACAGTTGTTTCATGAAGCAAACATCCTTTGTCCACTTTTGTAATGCTTTCCTGCTATAATTTTTTTTTAAGACACCTTGGGCAAATTTACACTACAGACTGGTTTACTCCTCATGGGACCCTGCCAAAATACAAAACTGTATTTTGTCAGTTAGGTAAAAGATATCTATCACAAAGGCTTTAATGCACCTTACTTCACTGTGATTCCCAGAGGCCTTTATATAAGCTACAATAGTTATGCTAGCATAAATCCAGTTCACATACAGTGTATATGCAGGCCACTTTCTGCACTTGTGCACACACATACGTTTTGACACTTCTCTCTTTTAATAACATTAGTCTAGTATTCTTTGCTGCTGCACGTCAAACAAAAAATAAGTTTTCCCAGTTCAGCCCTTGAGCAAAGCAGCAAAAACTCTTCTCTGTTGGTCTGATTGTACATTTACTCTTATGGCCTGCTGCTGCTACTAACATTATCCACATTTTCCCCAGTTCCCAAGATCCCTGCCTTCCACTGACCCAAGAACTCCACTCATGAGAGGAAACTCCATATGCATTTTGGACATTCTCCCTAACCTCCATGCATCCCAGCTCACCTCCGTCAGCAGGGCCCCCCCTTGACCCTCTGGGTAGCATTTCCAGGGGTTGGACGAAGAGAGGCAAGGAGACAAAGTCTCGCTGCATGTCCCACTGCATGTGTGAAACACTTTCTATTTAATATGACTGAAACATGAAGTCGGAGCCTGATTGTTTTGGCTTGTTGTTCTTCACTTTTTTGAAATTACAATCTTAGCATTCACTACTCAGGAAAGAACTGGAACCTTGAGACATTTTTCAAAGGCAAATATATCTTACTATATATATATAATCCTGCTGGACATATATCTTACTATATATATATATATATATATAGTAAGATATATTTGCCTTTGAAAAATGTCTCAGGGTTCCAGTTCTTTCCTTAGTAGTGAATACTAAGATTGTAATTTCAAAAAAGTGAAGAACAACTCAAGTTAGACTAGACATGTCCAGCTTGTTTTCTAACAATTGTCTTGGGCCCCACCCTTGTTCCCCAAAGTAAAGCTTTCTGTCAGAATATGAACCCAGTGTGAGATAAATGTCTGGGCTGAGACAAAGATAAACACTGAAAGACCAACTTAGATATTTCCTCCTGTGTTATTAGTTTGGGTTTTATTTTGTATCATATTCACTTAACATGCCTTGCTTACATTCTGACATATTACCTATAGATGCTTTACGGCCATGCCATTTCTGATTGTACTCATCCAGACTTTCCCAGCACTGGGGCTCCTGCATTGTGCAATAAGGTAGTGGACGCCACCTGGAGTGAGCAGCCCTCTCCCTACACCGCAAGATGTCTGCAGCCAGATTTAAACTACAGTAGTTGATATTCCTGCTGATGCGAATGGAATGAAATCACCTTAAATGAGTAGACTTTGTCTAGGGGGGCGGGGTAAAAATCTAATAATAAATAAAATAAATAAATAAAAAATTAAATCCTCAACAGAGAAAAATCACCTTAAACTAGAAAACATATCAATTGCTTTTTAATAAAAGTCAAGTTTTTAATTCAGCTTTCTCGTTTATTTTCCTGGAGGTAATTTGAAAACACAATTCTAGTTATTGGTTTTGTTGCCATGGAGAATACATATTGCCAAAAAAGGATATATGTTTGTGTATTTGTATGTGCATAATCCTATAGATCAAAAAAGTGGAAAGAAGAAAATAGGTGCATGCATAAAACTTGCTGCCATGCTTGTCCTCCCGGCTGCCTTTTAAATTTTTCTGTCTTTAATACTAAGTTCCAGAATCCTGCCGGACATTAACAGGGCAGAAAACATAGCTGACATAATAATGCTGGATCTCCCTGCTTACATCTGGCCAAGCAGAGATCAAAATATGAGCATATGGCGTTTCTGCTTGTGCAGTGAGTTACTAACTACCTCCCTGTGTGCACTGGAAAAATGTCAAGTTGCTCACACTACACTAGGTTGCACCAGTGGTTTGTCAGAGGAGCATCCAGGCCAAAATCTGCAAAAGACTAAGTGTGTTTCGCATGCACCTGTGACAGAAAAAAACCTGCCATATTGCATTTCTTTATCAGAGGAAAGAGATGGGCTTGAGGAATAACATTTCCATTAAGAAGAGCTCCGTAGTTATAGTGAGGGGTCATAAATCTACAATAACATATCAGAATAAAGTAAAATCATTTTCTTCCTAGTTACTGTGCTTTCCGATTAACGTTCACACATGCAATAGGTATTATCAAATACATATATTGTTTGTGCATGTAAATTGGGACTTGAGAGTATTTAACACAGAAGAAAAGACTTGACTGAGAATAGTTGCTCATTCAGAGACTAGCATCTTGTCAGTGGTCCTTGAAACTGCTTGGTGTTTCCATGGTTGCATTAGTGGAAAGATTTATCACTAAAGGTCTGTTACGATTAATAGCTCTTCCCTTGTTTATTGTCTACAGTCTATCAGGATGCCCCAGAGCTACATCAGCAATGAAGAGAGCAAAGCTGTCGGGAGAACAAATGCTTACAATAAAGCAGCGGGCTAGCAATGGTAAATAGTTAATTGTTCTGGATGAAATGAGACTGAAATACTACTGTTACTTCACTCTTGACTATGAGAGTAATTTACTCAGTATGGTATATTATTGAGTCCTTCTGAAAACAATTTTAGAGTCCTTGTAGAAAGTGTCATTGCAGCACAGTGCACAATAGTGTGCTCTGCTGCTGCTGCTGCTATTGTTATTACATGGATTCTTGTGCCAGCAGCAGCAGGTATAGTAGAAAGACACACAATAGAGAAAGTCTACACTTGTACTCTGAGCTGAGCTGAAGCAGTCAAGTGAAAACCAATATGCAGTGTAATTCTGTGCACATCGAGGACGTGATCAGATGGCAGTATAGGATCACACTGGATTGTGCAGGAAAGGGTTGCTTTACTGAATGTAATCTTCTTTAAAGTGATTCTTCTGTGCACACCCAATCTGGTCCTAATTGCTTCAGTTTAACTCCAAAAAAAGAGTAACTCTGCTACTGAACCAGTCATGAGCTATGTCGCTGTCTGATCCCACCTTCACTCAGAAGGAAGTTCCACCAGCCTTAATCTTATTGCTAGACCCATTGAATCAGTTATTGAAAAATCACTCAACAGAATATGGTAAATCATATTGATTCTAGTTGGGTCTAGCAGTAAGATTCTGACCATTGTGTTCACTAGAGCCTACCCCAAGGAACGTGGTGGCGCTGCGGGTTAAACTGCAGAAGCCTCTGTGCTGCAAGGTCGGAAGACCAGCAGTCGTAAGATCGAATCCACGCGACGGAGTGAGCTCCCGTCGCTTGTCCCAGCTCCTGCCAACCTAGCAGTTCGAAAGCATGTAAAAATCCGAGTAGATAAATAGGTACCACCACGGTGGGAAGGTAACAGCGTTCCGTGTCTAGTCACGCTGGCCACATGACCATGGAAACTGTCTACGGACAAATGCTGGCTCTACGGCTTGGAAACGGGGATGAGCACCACCCCCTAGAGTCGGACACGACTGGACTAAATGTCAAAGGGAACCTTTACCTTACCCCAAGGAAATTTGGCACCTACCTTGCTTTGAAATTCTGCAAACTACCAGAATCACCAGAGTGCTTCTCTATGTAAAATCAAGATTTGTTGTGGCAATTTTATCTGTCCCATTGCAAAATGGCCAAATCCTCTCACCTAGTTTAAATAGGTATGGTAGTAACACCATGACTTTTGGAGGTGAATTGCCATACATAACAAAATTACTGCAGACATATGAAAATGAAGTCATACGACTCAGCATGCAATTAATAGTGTCTATGGTGATCTCTTAACCTGGGCAGTTTGTCTTCAAAAGTTACATCTTTTGTATAGCTACACAAGAGGATCTGGACATATATGGCCAAAGGACTCAGTAGACATAACATGTTGGCAAAAAGTAATGGAAAGAAAAAAGGGCAAATATTATAGCAATTTAGAGAATAACTAGTCTATTTCAGTGTGAGGTTTCATGGATCAAAGTCCAATTCGTGAGAAACAGAAATGCAAATATATATCCCTTGTATTTATTCCAGGTTGTTGAGTAGAGATGGGCATGAACCACCGAGCCAGTAGTTTGTTCCAGTTCATCCTTCGGCGGAACAGATGTTCGGCGCTTCCCAACCCCTCCTCTGGTGGGCGCCCATTCAGAGGCAGTGCCCGGAGGAGGCAGGGCAGGGAAGCCAGGACACTGCCTCTTATTGGGTGCCCACCAGAGGAGGTGGGGCCGAGAAGCGCCAAATACCTGCTTGGGTGAAGGACAAACTGGCATGAACCACCGGTTCGGTGAATCATGCCCATCTCTAGTAGTGAGATTCATGTCCAAGTGATGGTACCAATAACATACAAAGTGACAATGCTTCATTAACAGAGGAATCAAGCTGGTAGTTAGCAGATCCTAGTCAGGGTGATTAGACCCAGCTGTCACAGGAATGCTAAGAGTTGTTTCTGAGGCACAGGTCAGAATCTGTCAAGGGAGACTACTTATACCCATAAGATATAACAGAAGTCTGGATTTTTAATATATATGGTATACTAAGATGTCTACTGAGGCCCTTAAAAATGTACCAGAACTTTTTTATGTAGCCAGTTTGTTGTCTTTCCCTCAAATCCCCTGTTGTAATTCTCTTTTTCAACAATAGCCACTTTGAGATTGATACCAGAGTGTCCTGGGAGGCTAAAGTGTTCTGAAACCGGCTTCTCTGTGTAGCCATTCCTGGTGTCAGATTTGTGTCCATTCATTCATTTGCTCAGGAATTGTCCTGTTGGTCCTATGTAGAACGCAGGGGGCACTGCTGGCCGAAGATGACATAAATCACATGAGAGGATTAACATGTAAATGAGCTCCTTATGTTGTGGCTGACATTGCTGGGGCCCTTGATGGTGCTGCCATTGTACTTATGGGGAGCAACAAGCATTTAGGTTTGTGGCAGGGTATTTTTCTTGTCTTCATCTCCATGTTGTGTTGCCTGTTATGTGCCAGTAGTTGTTTAAGGTTGGGGTGTTGTCTGTAGATAAGTAAAGACCAGCCCCCTAAGGCCTGGGAGGTATTATTGTCCAGAATAGGCAGTAGGTAATTGATGGTACATCTCAGCATACAGTTAGCAGCTATAAGTGACTGCTCTCTACTGGGTCTGTCTTGTAGCAGGTTCCTGGGTGCCAGTCTAGCTCTGCTAATTTGCTTTTCTCTCATTTTCAATATGGATATATATTATACCCAAATACCAATATACCAATATGGGTATACTATATAATATACCAATAACCATTTTTAATGGGTATTGTAACTTAAGAAATGCCTACACTAACTCTATGAGTTTTGAGTTTCTGTCCTGTGGTTCTGAGCAAATCTGGTTATATCAGAGAGCTTGGCTGCAGACAGTAGACTTGATGTTGTGTTCTAGGTGGAAGCTGGAGGCATGCAAATATGTGTAACAATAGGTGAGTTTCTGATAAAACATAGCATTGATATGTCCCTTGTGCAATTGCATTCAGAAAGTGTACTTTTTGTGTGGACTTGTTGAGGCTTAGATTGATGGAAAGATGAAAATTATTGGCATCCTGGTGGAATTTCTCCATCGATTCCTTGCCATGAGTCCAGATTATGAAAAATATTGTCAGTGAATCTCAGATACAGGATACGTTTCTGGGTACAGGATGTGAGAAATGTTTTCCAGGTCAACCATAAATATATTTGTATACTGCAGAGCCATACATGTGCCCATAGCTGTGCTATTGATCTGGAGTTGTCTCTTACTGACAAAGGTGGAATAGTTATGTGTGAGAAGAAATTCCAGCATGTGAATTCTAGGAATGAGGGATGTGAACTTGGCTATTGTTTGAACTGTGATTTTAGCAAGGACCAAACTACAGGTCTAGATAAGTAACTGAACTGCGGTTTCCAGAGTTCAGATTTCACAGAGAACTCCAATTTGTTGAAAAGATGAAGCATACATTTCTGATCATATCTGATATCTGGAAAAAGTACCAAGGGAGAAGAGAAAGATATGAGCCCATGAAATGCATCATTTCTTTAGCCTAGCAATAAATCCCATCATGGCTGAACTGGACCATAGACTTTGTTACACTGATTTATTCAATTGTTTCCTTTATTCTTTATTCAACTTTCTCATACAGTTGTTTTGCGGGTCATATGGAGAGTTGGAAGGCTGTGCATACGTCTTTAAGCTCATTGGAGAAATGGCAAGGAATAAATGTAATAAATAAATAAATAACACACAGTAATCCAGGGGCTGCTCATTTATGAAGAAGCTCAGAAGCACATGCAAAAGATTTCCATGTTGTGTTTCTAAGGCAGTGCTGTTAAACTTCACAAGCACTTTTTCGATAGTTAATTTGTTGATGGAAACAGCTATTCCTACAAGTACAGTGAGTTCCACTTGGTACCTTAGAGTGCTGCGCAGAACAATGGCTGTTCTGCCTTTCCTCCAATTTTATATTACTGAGCTTAATTTTAAGGTGCTTGCAGATAAATTTGTAGTGTGCAAGTGCCCTCCTTCATTCCTGGAACTGTTCACAGGTGGGAGACGTGGTGGTCCGCACAGGATCATCATCTGTTTTAATCCTTCCCAGTGCTTCCTCTTTCTTCAGAAGAAACTGTTATGAAGTTTTTTTTTAAAAAAACAACAAGAATAGCTATACAATATCTTTTATTGAGGAGCTGCCCATCTGGAAGCAGCCTCAGTTGCCTAACTCACATTGGTAGGTTCTGTATTTCAGTGTCTTCTTTTCATTGCACAGGTATAGAAAATGATGAAGAAATTAAACAGTTAGATGAAGAAATAAAAGAACTAAATGAATCCAACTCCCAGATGGAAGCTGATATGATTAAACTCCGAACTCAGGTAACAATTTGATGAAGCCCTAAATTCATTTGCTTTTTACTTGATACGTGTGTGTGTTCGTCAAAATCCTGTTGGTTACACCACAAGCAAGGTTACATTATCAGGTCAATAAGGATTTTGTTATGTACAGTGGCATTGTGAGACGAGCAGGTTGCTCAAAGCCAAACAGAAGGTAGGACAGGTAACCGCATCAGCCACTTGTACCCCAAGTGATCTTGGCTGGCGTGCCTCCTGGGAGACAAAATAGGAATTCAAGCACAACTGGAAAATGTGTCTGTTTCCTCCAACAGCCATTAACTTGGCCCTGTCAGGGGAAATGGCTGCTGCAGCAGATGCACATAAGCTGCTGCTCTCTCTCGCTCTCTCTCTTTCAGGTCTGATAGCTAGTGGCAAGCACGAGAGTGCACAGTGGGAGCAGGGGTGTTTATAAGCTTCTGCAGTCCTCGTATGCTTATATGTTCCAGTTGTCACATGTGTTTGCCACGGTACTTGCTCCTCATTCTCAAATGTTTGCTCCATTTTTAAAATTGAAGCAATAGCTGCTTCAAGTCCTGTTGGTAAGAACAGAGAAGAAGAGGAGGGCAAGAATCAGACCACTGGTTCCTCCAGGAAAGCTGATTTTGTGTCCTGTTGTCACAGAAAATCATTTGCAGAAATGGGTCAGAATTAAAGTATAATTTTCTAAAGAGAACAGTGGTCATGAACTAATCCAAAGTAAGATGATCTCTGGGGCAATTTTATACCATGAACGCTCCACCAATAGTTATTAAATGCTGGCAATCATTCTGCAACAAAGTGGAGCAAACCTGATACATTGCCTGATTGCCATCTTTCGATTATGTACAGGAATGCATGTAGCACAAAAAGAACTCTTATTTAGGACTGTGTGACTTTAGTGGAAGTCTAAGGCTCAGTTTACACATAGGCTGAAATCCTATTGCTTAGGGTAGTAAGTTGCACTCGAGTAGGTGTACTGACGTGGTGGCGCTGCAGGTTAAACCGCAGAAGCCTCTGTGCTGCAAGGTCAGAAGACCAGCAGTCGTAAGATCGAATCCACGCGACGGAGTGAGCTCCCGTCGCTTGTCCCAGCTCCTGCCAACCTAGCAGTTTGAAAGCATGTAAAAATGCGAGTAGATAAATAGGTACCACCACGGTGGGAAGGTAATGGTGTTCCGTGTCTAGTTGCGCTGGCCACGTGACCACAGAAACTGTCTTCGGACAAACGCTGGCTCTATGGCTTGGAAACGGGGATGAGCACCACGCCCTAGAGTCGGACACGACTGGACTAAATGTCAAGGGGAACCTTTACCTAGGTGTACTGAATCAGTGAGGATTTGGAATCAACTCCTCTGTGTGTTCCACTGTTTCAAATGGGCCTACTCTGGTTGCAATATACTATACTAAAATAAGTTGCAACTAGAGTAAACCCATTTGAATAAATGTAACCTACAGTGGAATTGACTTTTCAAATCACCCAGTGATTCAATGTGCCTATTCTAGTGTGACTTACCGTATTTTTCGCTCCATAAGACGCACCTGACCATAAGACGCACCTAATTTTTAGAGGAGGAAAACAGGAAAAAAAATATTCTGAACCAAAGAAGATTCCCAGGGCCTGCTGTCGGGCTTGGGTTGGGGTCGGGAGGGTAAGAAAAAAGACTGGGGGTGGAGGAGGAGGCTGGAGAAAGAAGATGCTACTCTTTGTGGAGGTGAGTGAGTGAGTGGGGGTTGCGCCACGTGACTCTCTCAGGCGGCGCGTGCCCGGCAGCCCTCCCGCCAGGTGGGGGAGGGGGGATAGGATTGACACAGCAAATATCTGCCTCATCGCCCACGTGGAAAGGAAGCTTGCATTCGAGGTGCCATCGGGGGTGAAGGGGTGTGCGCGTGGAGGGGCGGGGGGAAAGTCAGGTGGCGGTGGCCCAGCAGTCGCAAAGGGAAGAGAGAAGGCGGCCAGCTAGCCAGCTGACTCGTGCGCGCATGGACACGCACTCCCTGGCACTCCATAAGGGCGAGGAAGATCACGCGGCTGCCGGGCGGGTAAAGTGGCGGAGGGGATTTTCTACGTTGGCTTAACGAGGGTGACTCGGGAGAGAGAGGTGTTGTGTTTTTTTTTTTACAGTATTCGCTCCATAAGACGCACACACTTCCCCCCCACCACTTTTTTTTGGGGGGAAAGTGTGTTTTATGGAGCAAAAAATACGGTACTGTTCTAAGCCAACAGGAGTTCAGCAATAGAGGCCAAAATCCTTTTAGTTACACTTTGCTGATATATCATATAACTAGTGTAAATCTAGGTGGCAAATTGCTGCAACCTAAAAAGTGATTGTAGGCATTTGCTGTGGAGTGCCAGCAACAGCAAACGCCTATGCTAACCTCTTAACTTCTGGCAATTCATCAACAAGATTTACAGCAGTTGTGTTAGGCCAGGAGAACGTGAGAAGGAAGAACTCTGAGGTAGTAGACTAGACTGTAAACTTTCAAGTTGTATGTACACGAATCACATGTTTAATGCTCTTTGTTTTACAAAAGAGAAAAATATGTAGTGATATGTTGGTGCACCAGTTGTTGTTACCTGAAATGACATTTTTACATGGGAAAATGATTAAAAAATCACTTTTTATCATGCCTACTAAAAAGGCATGTTGGGCCAATTCTGATGTCTCCTGAAATGGTGCAACGTACTCTTATTATTTGAGGAGTCATCATACAAATATGAGGTTTTTAAAAAATAATTATAGATTTTTTAAAAAAAATTTGTGGGAAGTGCATAAACTTTAAATGCAGTGTTTTTGTTAGCACATCTGATGAGGTGTTCTGACGACTTGAATTGATATTTAATGCAAGCAAAATGAACGTTCAATCTTCTGAACCTAACAGCTTGCATCCAGAGTTAAATTCTTCTAACAGGATGTTCCTGCTGGAAGGAGGGAGGTATGATGTTGACACTTTCCTGCTTCCCCTCTAACTCACAGTCTTGAAAAACTGCCCTAGAGATTTGAGAGACTGTGGTGACTATTCTGGAAGAAATCCTCAGGGCTGCAGTGGAGGGGGGGGGGTTAGAGAATAAGCGGGAGATCCTGCTGGCTCCCATTGCGCCTGTGAAGAAGTATGAACCTCCATTCACAGAAAAGGTGGTACCGATCCAGTCCTGTGTTCTTACTGACAGTTTTCACTTTTAAAATGACCAATCACGTATTAGATTGCACATTATTCTTTTCCTTTTAGATCACTACAATGGAGAGCAACCTGAAGACGATAGAAGAGGAAAACAAAGTTATTGAACAACAAAACGAGTCTCTTCTTCACGAATTGGCCAATTTAAGCCAATCTTTAATTCATAGTCTAGCTAATATCCAGCTACCACATATGGTAAGTGACTAAGGGTGCAAGTAAAGGAGTTTGGCAGTCTTCTTCACCTCATACAGTAGATATCTTTTTGTCTTTATGTTTATGACTCCTCAACCAGATGGAGATTTGCGCTATCAACCCTGAAACCATAAAGATAAATTTAACTACTAAAAAGGCATGGTGGGCCAATTCCGGTGTCTCCTGTAAAATTAAGTAAGCTCTGAACTAGGCCTTTTAATGTGCTAAGAAAATGGTGTCAGTGTGCTTTCATAGTTTTGCTTTTGCTTTTGTTTTGCATAAATGAATATCTGTTAAACAAATAAAAGTTGTATATGAACTACTATTTAATATCTCGTAGGAACCAATCAATGAACAAAATTTTGATGCTTACGTGACCACTTTGACGGACATGTATACAAATCAAGATCGTTATCAGAGTCCTGAAAATAAAGCCCTACTGGAAAATATAAAGCAGGCTGTGAGAGGAATTCAGGTGTGAACAGCTGCTGTAGTGGAGAAAAATCTTATCTTTTTAAAAAAAGATGCCTCTTGTTTTTTGCTGCTGTAATTTACCAGAAAGTGTTATATATTTCTTTCTGTTTGAAACAGTGTTATGCTTACAAGACTTCATAATAATTTTATGTCTTGCTTTAAAGATAGTAACTGCAGAATAGTTTTTTGAATACATTCACATTTTGTACGTTTTCATATAAGCTGACATAGTGTGATATGCCATGTAATGTTTATAGCTGCTAATGTATGCACATTTTTTGGGGTAAATATATTTCTGAAGAGGTAAGCAGATCAAAATAAATAGAGTGTAAATTCTTTTTAATGCTTCAGTGATTAAATGTTTTAGTATTTTGAACGGAAATGGACAAAAAAGAAAAAGAAAAAAAGAAAACCCGCTTTGAATGACAATGTTGCAGTCTGCGGCCACTTTTTAAACACTCTCATTTTGTCTCATGCTGGAGGATTTTATGAGATTTAAGAAATTTGTGTGCATATTGTTTCATAGCAAGAATTGGTTGCAAAAATGCTTTATTTTTGAACAATGCTTAAAAATATTGTGTGATTTTTGTTTTCAGAGGATGGTATGTGATGGGGCAATAAAAAAAGAGGGGGGTCTTTTTGGAATTCCAAGTAAAGGGCATGAATTAGATGTGAGATGTAAAAGGAGTAATTTATTGTAAGACAACATCAAGCCATGGAACCTTGACAGAAGATTCAAAGCAGCTTAAACAGCACTTTTAAATTAACTTCTAAGCATTACACAGTATGAATATGGGAACTTGACAGGAGCTCTATGAGAGGTGGACAACACGAAGATTTCAGCTTTTCTTTTCAAATACACTTTGGAGCCAACATCCTCTTATCTCTCCAGAACTCTTTAAAAGTGTCCATATGAGTTATATGTTACAGCACCGTAGTTCATCTTTTCAGAAGTTCAGTTCTTCTTAAGGCAAAAAGGCAATAGTTTAAAAGAAATAATTGCCTTTTTAAAAAGTTTTAATTTGGGAATGAGCCTAAAAGTTTTATCATTACAGCACTTACTGGCCTGGATTCATTGCTACTTTGGGTAGGAAATGGAATACAGTTCAGTTGATCCAATCTTCTTACTTTGTTCCCTTTTTTAACTATTTAGGTTCTGCTTTTTTGTTGGCATACAATCATTATTACTGTGGCATTTCCATATACTATTTATTTGTTCTACTGTTACCTATTGCAAAAAAAAAAAAAGAATGCAATCAAAAATTTTAATGTAACTAAATATACTTTGGCACTTTTTGCTTTAAATTGCATCATTTCAAGCTAAAAATATGTATTGTACTTTTCAGATTTGATTGTTCTTTCTTCAAAATAACTGCACTATATGTATGCATAAGACCACTTTTTCTTGCAACATTTTTGTTTTCCATTTAAAGTAGTAATTCGGATGGTGTGTTGTGTTTGTTGGATGTTGAATTAATTTGAATTTGATAGCATATCTTTTCCTTCCATGTCTTGATGTTATGCAGAAAGTACAAAAGTACTTTAAAAATTTTGTTATGAAAAAGGTGGGTTTTGTAAAAAAATAATAATAATAAAATAAAATATTTTTAGCAGAACAGGACTTACAGGGTCATTGTCCCCACAATGTGCCAGTTGACTATTTGCACTTACCTTGCCCTATATATCCATACGGAGGTGTGCAATTTATTGTGTCATTTAGCTTTGTGACACTAAATTTGAACAAATTAGAGTGGAAGCCAATGTGGCTAATCCAGTAATATTGCTAAGGGGAGACTACAGGGATCTCACAACAAATATTCTGATACAATACTCAACCTCGGTATATATATATGTATAAATATATGTATATCCCAGCGGCACTTTATACTATTCACTGTACAAAAAGCTTACAGTTTTCCACGAGGACTTTAATAACTAGCTGGGAAAAGATTATGTAATTACTTTGGGGCTCTGCAGTATCTTCTCTGTATAGTGCCCTCCTTTCTGTTGTGCTATTAGTTGTAGCTGCCATGCTCAGAATTGCCTTTTTGAGAGCTGAAGCAAGGTGCTTGTCGTTCACCTTCTGCCATATATATTGTACTTTTGCCCTAGCCTCCTTTTAGGGCTCTCATTGTTCATAATGGCATATGCATTTTCCCACTGCATTGTGTCTGCAGCTTCTTTGCCAATGTAGTAACGCTTTCTGTAGAGTAATAGATAGTATCAGTTTTGGATTCTTATTGTTATCACCTATGTACAATGGAAAAGGGATTTTAAGCACAAATCCGCGCTATTCATCTAATGTTGGTACATAATATCAAATCAAAAGTTATCTGTGACTATTATATAGGGATCACAAAAGTGTCACATATTAGAATGCTGACCTTTCATCTGAAATTATTGTGAGTCATCAGAGTTTATTTATTCTAACTTATTGTTCATTTTCATTTCTAAGTTTAATTTAAGTGATCATTTATTAAGAAAGAATTTTGTATAAACTACTTATTGTGCTCTCTGTGGAACTGAGGTTTGATTTATTTTTGTACTACACGGCATGGGTTTGTTGACATTTTAATTTTGCTATAAATGTGTGAAATCACAAGTTGCTGTGATAACTTCATTTTTAAATTGTGAAATTTGTACAAATTTTGTCATGCTGGATGTGAACACATCTTACTCTAAATAAATAAATAAATAAAAATGTGTTGCCACATTCGTAGCACAGCTGTTCTCTGGTCAATTGTTACCTTCCATGGCCTTCCCACAAAGTAGTAAGAGCTGCTCATTGCGGGATATTTCTGAATCACTGAATTCTCTTCACAGAGGTTTAACTTTTTTTTTCATTGGCTGAAATCCAGTAGTAAGTTGTAACTAGGGTAGGCCGACTGAATTCGTGGAACTTCTGTAAGTATTGCCTCACCAAATCCCCACTGATTCAATGGCCTACTTTCGTTTCAACTTACTACTGGATTTCAGCCATTATTTATCCAGATTCTTCATCCTTCTATTGCCAGTATCTAAAAAACCAGAGACCTGACAGCTTCTTAAGTACAACCCAAGTGATCAAAACCGTAGTTTTTCAAATCTCCTATGGATGAGATTATTCAGACATATTTTTTTTATATGGAGGGTATTCGTTTTAGAACTAGCACTAGTATTCTTTTCAATGAAGGGACCTGATTTATACACAGACTGTTCCTCCTCATATACCAGATTTGGGTTCCCATCACTTTTTAAATATTATTTTATTTTCCTATAATCAAAATATAAGATACAAATTGACCAATGCAAAAGAATTGACACATAGCACTTTATACTGAAATCATCCCTTTCCCTTCACTGACTGACTCCACATGACAATTGTCAAATCATACGATGTGTATAATCCTGGATATACATTTTTTTCAGAATGCTAATGTTTAAAACTTAACATCACATCTAATTCTCTAAAGGAATTCAAGACAATTAAAAGAATTAGCAATACAGTATCTCTAGAGCAAGTGTATGGAACCAGCTTGGGGTGCTGGGACAGATCCCTCCCTCCAACCCTGCATGATTAGATGATGTTAGTGGACACGGCCATGCTTTGTCGTCATAGGCTTAACTGTGTACCAAATGTTACAGACGCCCTGGTTTCTGTGCTGTCTGTATTTGGCACCATCATGGGGATGCTGACTCACACAAAGGAACATTTGTGTGGCCCTCAGTTCAGTCTAGGAGACTTTGCCTGCCTTCACACTACTGTTTACTGGCAGAACACACAAGGTAGGTACAGCTGACTTGGAGACCCCACCCATGGAACATAACACTGTGTCCTTGAAATTGCCACATGATCTTTGCTTTGTATCCCACAAATGGAGATGCCATTTGAACCATAGGGGCTCTGTTTGTGCAAGTAGGTAGTAAATACCTCCATGCTCAAGCTCTGTAACTCATAATGCACTAATGCACAAGCAGTAGAAGCAAAAAGGATACTGACCGTGGGATTTTTAGACACTGAGCTGTTAAAACCTTTGCAAAATACTTTCTTAAAGACTCAAGTTTTTAACACCTTAAACAGTACAATGTTGGAGACTAGTCAGCCTCTGTTGGCAGAACATTTCACATAGTACAGTCAGAGAGAAGGCTCTGGTTCATCTGGCTATCTGGAGTTCTGAAGTTGTGTCTGAGATAACAACTGGAACATATGGAAGGGGGCATAAGAAGGACATCAGTTGCTAGATTCCACTGTGCTTGCTACATTATGGTGTGCGCAAAAGCTTGTTTTACTCCAGTGTTATATCCAGTGATGTGTAGTGGATGAAATGGCAGACTGGGACTCGGGCAACGTGGGTTCAAATTCCTGCTTGGCCATGGAAACTCACAGCTGGGGTAGAACTGGACAAACTACTCCTTAAATACCTTACTTACCTTGAAAGCCCTATTAGGATCATTGTAAGTGGGGTCTGACTTGGCGGAACATAGAAAACTTGTCCCAATAATTCTCACCTTTTTCATTCTAGACCAGTGGTTCCCAACAAATAAATTACTTGCATGCTCAAAAAGGCAGAAGATCAAAATATGTGTGATTGTATGCTGAGTCATTGAATAAAGGTAAAGGTAAAGGTTCCCCTTGACAATTTGTCCAGTCGTGTTCGACTCTAGGGGGCGGTGCTCATCCCCGTTTCCAAGCCATAGAGCCAGCGTTTGTCCGAAGACAATCTTCCGTGGTCACATGGCCAGTGCGACTTAGACACGGAACGCTGTTACCTTCCCACCGAGGTGGTCCCTATTTATCTACTCGCATTTGCATGCTTTCGAACCGCTAGGTTGGCGGGAGCTGGGACAAGCGACGGGCGCTCACTCCGTCGGGTGGATTTGATCTTACAGCTGTAGATCTATAGATCTTACAGCACAGAGGCTTCTGCGGTTTAACCCGCAGCGCCACCACGTCCCCATTGAATAAAATCCTGTAATTTTTTCCACTAGATGGAACAGCTGTTACTACTGGAACAAGGGGGAGGGCAGTCCTACCCTCTCACCCACTGTTCCCTCAAAATGGGCTGTGGAACATTGTTTGCATTTGCATTCACCATTATGCATCAACCCTTTCCTCTTTTGTCACTAAAGTGCATTGGGCAGTGGTAATAATTTTTAGAAATTCATAGTAATAAGCACAGATAAATCACATAGCACAGAATTTTTATGCCAGTTGCAAACCCTCTTTCCCATGTACAGATATTTGAGTCACAAACTGAAGACCATGGATCCGTCAAGTATATAAGGTGTGGTCACTATCACACAATGTAAGGTTCCTGCCTCAGTTGCTCTGCTCTGAAATGACTGGTTCTTAGAAGGCTCTACAAAAGCATAGTAACCCAGCTGTGTGAGGCACAAAGACCATGAAGAAGAATGTGTTAAGGCCAGGCACAAACACATCAAGTAATCAACCCTTTCGCGCCCAGAGGTAGTTTGTCTTAGGACAATTTGTGCCCCTTCTCTGAGTCTGAGTTGGAGCTGAGGATGGCGATTTTGCCTTACAATCTGTGTAGAGTCAATATATAGCATAGCACTTGTAGAGGAACATTCACTGACTGGAATCCATTGGCTGGTATATAAAAAAAAAAGCCCTAGTGGAGAAAAGAATGGCAACTAGAAATGGGCACGAACTTTGTGCTCCTGTGTGTTCTTTTTCCCCACTCCCCTTGTCAGCACCTCCACTCACCAGCTGGCACACACTGCTCCATCCCTCCTTGCCACGTGATCTTCCAGTTCTGGCAGGAGCCCGGACTACCCTTCTTTGCCTCCTCCAGTAGCTGGCTGCTCAGATGAGGAGGAGGGGCAGGGATTCCTGTAATGCTGCCTTTGAGTGGCCAGCTGCTGGGTGAGGCAGAGAAGGGAAGTCCAGGCTCCTGCCAGAACTGGAAGATCATGTGGCAAGGAGGGATGGAGCAGCGTGTGCCACCTGGTGAGTGGAGGTGCTGGCGAGTGGGGAGGGGGAAAGGAACACGCAGGAGCTTTGTTGCCATTCAGACATGATAAAGGGACACAAAGTACTTTGTGCCCATCTCTAATGACAACAGGTGGTTTTTGTCTCCTAGTAACTCCCCAGCAGTCACTGAGCTCCCACAAAATGTTTTTTTCCAGGTAGAGGAGACTGTCATGAATGGGAGGCATGGGACTAAGACAGCAGAATGGTCAAAAGGCAGGGGGAGGTGCTTCCTATGAGCAAATGGTGGTCAGGGGAGAGGTGGCAAGAAAGTCGTCTTCTGCCACTATGTACCTGCCATCAACTCCTCTTTGTATCCAAACTGTTCCCTCTCAGGGCACTACTACACGCATTCACCTAGAATTAAATTCCATTGATCTCAGTAGGACCTACTTCCAAGCAAGAGAGCATAGTATTGATGCTATATAGTGCAACCTGTGTATCATCATTTAAAATGCTATGGGGCTGACTCCCTTCTAACTCTGTGTATAGGATTACATTCTTAGACTTGAATTGGCAATATTTAAGTCATTCACCCAAGGCAGAATCAGGATGTAATGGACTTTGAAACTACTTCCTGGGATGTTGACTTGATTATTTTTTTTTTAAATAAACTGTGGCATTACAATATTGTTTTCTCTTAACTTATGACAAGATACGCTTGCATATGTCTCCATTTTACACCTGACCTAAGATGTATTTGAGGACTCAATTAAATTGTATAGAATTTATTTTTCCTGAATGTTAAAGGAAGTCCATGCTTCTTTGTCCCTAAATGCTGATTTATCAATACTATTGGCTATTTGTTGTCTCCCTTACTGTAAGTGGAAAATTCCTATGGGAAATTGCCAATTGAAATTCTTTTTTTCCCCTGGTACTGATTTTCAGATGTTAAGGAACTACAGACACAAAATGCCAGTCACTCAGTGAAATCTATGTTGCCTTTACCTATGAGCACAGGCTGGTCAGAAGCAGAAGCACTCAGAGACATGGCTATTCCCAGACAGGAAAAGCTGGAGGTTAATTTAGTCAATTCACCAGGTTGGTCCTTTTGAGAGAACAGGAGCCATACGTACCCTGTTTCTCCAAAAATAAGACCTAACCTGAAAATAAGCCCTAGTATGATTTTTCAGGATGCTTGTAATATAAGCCCTACCCCAAAAATAAGCCCCAGTTAAGTAAAACTTATATGTTTTATAACATATAAATCAAGGATTTATCAAGGAGGTAAGAGGGATGGCTTGTAGACAAAGGGCCTTTTCGGCAGCTGCCCCCAGACTATGGAATGCCCTCCCGACTGAGATTCGTCTGGCGCCGACGCTGATGACATTTCGGCGCCAGGTCAAAACCTTCCTGTTCCAGAAGGCTTTTAATTGAAATGATATCAGCTGTGGGTCCAATGGCAATTTTTAGAGTATATATTTTAATTGCATTTTAATTGTTTTGTCTTTTTATTGTATTTTAAATGTTGTAAGCCGCCCAGAGACCTCTGGGTAGTGTGGGCGGCATATAAGTTAAATAAATAAATAAATAAATAAATAAATAAATAAATAAAACCCCACCCTCTACCATTGTGCAGCAACCAGAAGAAGATGCATGACTGTATTTGAATAAATGTAGATGCTTGTACATTAAAAAAATAAAACATCCCCTGAAAATAAGCCCTAATGTGGTTTTTGGAGCAAAAATTAATATAAGACCCTGTCTTATTTTCGGGGAAACACGGTAGTACTCCGCAAGCAGAGTGGTCTTCCTCTCAAAGCTAATGGAAATCTCAATTTATCTGAAAGCTTCTATTAAATACCTCTTCTGTGAAAAACACAGAAGAGTGGAGAAAGAGGGGGAGAGAGGGACTGATGTTGAGTGATGAACAGATCATCTTCTAATCTTAGGGAACATTTTACCAAGAGCTTTTCAATAATTGTGATTTGAAATTATTTCAAAGTGACTCTAAAAGTTACTTCCTCCTTCACTGCCTCCAGATGTGAGGAAGTCCCTTTGCACAAAATTTGCTGTTCTTCTGAAGAGTGATTACTTAGGGCCACTTCTATGCTCAAACAACCAGATGTGTCTTATATTGGATGCTGTCTTTGCAGACAGCTCTGTATTTCTCTGCAAAGACTGATTCAACAGGATGGTCTTTACTGACCTATGTAAAGTCTGTGATTCAATGATATGATCCTTTGGCCTTTTGTAACAACTACCTCCTTAGTCTTTCACAGCCACGGTTAGGCATGAACCTTCTCGATTGGTAGGGAAGTGCAGGAACAGGACAATGAGGCAGTTGTGTCTATGCTGCTGATACATGACCTTGGGAGGGTCGTTCAAAATGTACAGGGTAATATGTATTGGACCAGGCTTGCGGGGTGAGCCAGTCCATACAGAATCTGACTCTTGTGCTTGGTGAGTCCTCCGGAAGCAAGCTCCAGAGGGCCATGGGCTGCACATGCCCACCCTGGACTTTGAAGGTCTGCACCCACTCCTGCATCCCCATCCCAAAATACTTTTCTTTGTCCAAACGTCTTTCTAAAATTTATTATGATTGGAAAAGCGGGGAGGGAACCCTACTTTTTCCTACTTAAATAGCTTCTCTTGTAGCAAAGAAAAACTGGGCTTGGGTCCTGAAACATGACAGAATCACCCCCATACCTCCAAGAGGACACAAGAGGATGTTTAAAGAAATAAAAATAAAAAGGTTTAGGGTATAAGGGGCTGAGAGGCCCCAGGAATGCTTGAACTCCTGGGGACTACATGGAGTCCATAGGCTGCTGCACTTTGCCTCCCCCCCCCCCCCCGTACACAGGTTCAGGTTAAATGTGCCAGGTACACATAGGGTCAGGCTCCCATGTGTGGCAAGCCTTTACAAGCTTAGGCTGCCATGGTGGACAAAAGAGCTGTGTACATCCCTACTAATCACATAACAAGAAAATTGAGAAAGGCATCTTCAAGAGCCACGAACAAACAAGAAACGGATAAAACAGATATAGTAAATTACCAGAGACTGGGGGATAAGGTCCATTCCTGATAAACCTATAACTTTGTACATTAATTTGAATAATTTTGCTAGTTTGTGAAGTATTAAGCATAAAAATTGCAAAGGAATCGCATCAACCTACATAGGCAGTTTTCAGTTGTTTGGTGAAACTGGAGGGCAGTATAAATCTAGTCCCCATCTCATTAGTGTCCCATCAGTGATTTTCTGATCCCATGTCTGGACTCCTCTGGCTGCTTAAACAGCAGGGGTGGGGGGAACAACCCATGAATACAGACCATAGAGTCATAGATGTTGGAAGAAACCACTGAGGCCATCCAGTCCAACCCCTCGCCATGCAGGAACATCCATCAAAGTACTCCCAACAGATGGCCATCCAGCCTCTGCTTAAAAACCTCCAAAGAAGGGGACTCCACCACCCTTCGAGGCAGCCTATTCCACTGCCGGACAGCTCTCACCGTCAGGAAGTTCTTCCTAATGTTCATATGGAATCTCTTTTCCTGTAGTTTGAAACCACTGCTCCGTGTCCTAGTCTCTGGAGCCCTGGAAAACAAACCTATCCCCTCTTCAACATGACATATTTTCAAATATTTAAACATTGCTATTATGTCCCCTCTCAACCTTCTTTTTGTAAGGCTAAACATTCCCAACTCCCTAAGCTGCTCCTCATAGGACATTGCTTCAAGACCTTTAACCATTTTAGTCACCCTCCTCTGGACACGTTCCAGGTTGTCAACATCCTTCTTGAATTGAGGTGCCCAGAACTGGACACAATACTCCAGGTGAGGTCTGACCAAAGCAGAATAGAGTGGTACTATCACTTCCCTTGATCTAGACACTATACTCCTATTGATGCAACCAAAAATCGTATTGGCTTTCTTGGCAGCCGCATCACACTGCTGACTCATGTTCAGCTTGTGGTCTACCAAGACTCCTAGATCCCTTTCACAGTTACTGTTGTCTAGCCAGGTGTCTTCCATCCTATATCTGTGCAGTTCATTTTTTCTGCCTAGCTGTAGGACCTTACATTTCTCCCTGTTGAAATTCATTTTGTTAGTTTTGGCCCAGGACTCTAATCTGTCAGGTCATTTTGAATTTTAATCCTGTCCTCTGGGGAATTAGCAACCCCTGCCAATTTGGTATCATCTGCAAATTTAATCAACATACTCTCTATTCCTTCATCCAAGTCATTGATAAAGATGTTGAATAACACGGGACCCAGAACAGAACCCTGGGGCACCCCACTAGTCACCTCTTTCCAGGACAAAGGGGAGCCATTTGTGATCACCCTTTGGGTTTGGTCAGTCAACCAATTACAAATCCACCTAACAGTAGCTCTATCTATCCCACATTCTACTAGCTTCTTCGCAAGAATATCATGAGGAACCTTGTCGAAGGCCTTATTGAAATCAAGATATGCTACATCCACAGCGTTCCCTTCATCCATCAGACCTGTAACTCTATCAAAAAAAGATATCAAATTAGTCTGGCATGACTTCTTTTTGAGAAACCCGTGTTGACTTCTAGTAATGACAGCATTGCTTTCTAAGTAATTACAAACTGTCTGCTTAATGATCTTCTCTAGAATCTTTCCAGGAATTGATGTCAGACTGACAGGGCGATAATTATTTGGGTCTTCTTTTTTCCCCTTTTTGAAGATAGGGACAACATTTGCCCTCCTCCAATCTGTGGGGACTTCCCCTGTTCTCCAAGAATTCTCAAAGATTATTGCCGATGGTTCTGATATTACTTCTGCCAGTTCTTTTAATATCCTTAGATGTAATTCGTCTGGTCCAGGAGACTTAAATTCATCCAAGGTAGCCAGGTAATCCTGTACTACTTTTCTACCTATTCTGTGCTGCATTTCCCACACTACTTCACCTGCTCTTTGTCCCTCAGGTTGAGCACTATTTTCCTTTTTGGAAAAAACTGAGGCAAAGAAGGTGTTGAGTAGTTCTGCCTTTTCCCTGTCCTGTTAGTAATTGGCCATCATCTCCATGCAGAGACCCTATCGTTTCCTTCTTTTTCCTTTTACTGCTGACATAACTAAAAAATCCATTTTTATTATCTTTAATCTCTCTAGCAAGCCGAAGTGCTGTGCTTTAGCTTTTCTTACTATTCCCCCTACATGTACTGGCTATTTGCTTGTATTCCTCTTTGGTGCTTTCCCCATTTTTCCATTTCTTGTACATGTTTTTTTTTACACTTAGCTGGGTTGAAAGTTCTTTATTCAACCATATTTGCACTCTTCATGGACGGTTACTTATCTAGCTCTCAAGGTGCATGCCAAAGTTTTTTGAACATTTAGAGATGTTGTCTAATACAAAATCAGACCATCTACCCTAATTTTGTCAGCTTTCACTGGTAGGAATCCTTTAGGATTTCAAGCAAGAATGTTTATTAACTGCACCTGTAGTTTCCTTGTATTTTTTTTTTATATTCTGCTCTTATATTTCAAGGTTGGTAACTGAACTACTGTGGGTGGTGGTTGGAGTTTTTGTGTAGGTACCGGTCTGTGTGGGTGAGTTTTCAGTAGATCTTGTGTCCCAATAGGAGGTCAGGTTTGCGTATGACCATGACATCTAAGAAAGGGAGTTGGCCCTCTTACAGTGGGGTCTCGACCTACGGAATTAATCCGTATTGGAACGGGGTCCGTAGGTCGAAAAGTCCGCAGGTCGAAAATGCATTTCCCATAGGAATGCATTGAAAACCATTTAATCCGTAACCGGCCCAAGAAAACGCCGCCCCCCACACAAACAATTTTTTTTTAAAAAGGGAACTTACCTTTCCGAAGCCTTCCAGGGGTCCCCCGCCGCCGCCATCACCGCTGCCGGAGGACTCTGAGGGCTTCGGCGTCGCTGCCGGAGGCCTCTCGGAGGTCTCCCCCCCCCCGCCGACACAGGCTTTCCCAGGGTGGACCGGGCCTACCAGGGGAGGGCTTCCCCCGGTAGGCCCGGTCTACTGCCCGGGAAAGTCTGGTAGACCGGGCCTACCAGGGGAGGGCTTCCCCCGGTAGGCCCGGTCTACTTCCCAGGCTTTCCCAGGGAGTAGACCGGGCCTACCGGGGGAAGCCCTCCCCTGGTAGGCCCGGTCCACCCTGGGAAAGTCTGCATCGGCGGGGGGGAACCCCCAGAGACCTTCCCCGCCGCCATGGGAGGCCTCTCGGAGGTTCCCCGCCGCCGCCGATCATGCCTCCGAAGCACGATCGGTGGTGGGGGTGGACCTCCGAGAGGCCTCCCATGGCGGCGGAGAAGGCATCCGGAGGTTCCCCCCCCCCCGCCGCCGCCGGTGGGAGCCGAGCCGCGCCGGGCAATCCCAGCCATGCTCGGACTCCTGGACTTCCCCCGCCGCCGCCTGGCTCCCAGCAGCGGCGGCGGCGGGGGGAAGTCCAGGAGTCCGAGCATGGCCGGGATCACCCAGCGCGGCTCGGGTCCCGGTGGCGGCGGCGGGGGGGAGCTCCGGATGCCTTCTCCGCCGCCATGGGAGGCCTCTAGGAGGTCCCCCCTGCCGCCGATCGTGCTTCAGAGGCACTATCGGCGGCGGGGGGGGGACGACCTCCAAGATGCCTCCCATGGCGGCGGAGAAGCCCTGGAAAGCATCCGGAGGCAGATCCCCGGCCTACGGACTGGAAGGGGGAGGCGGGGAAAGCGCCAAATTTGAATTTGGCGCTTTCCCCCGCCTCCTCCTTCTGGTCCGTAGGTCGATTCTCCGGCCGCAAGTTGAAGTGAAACTGTGGCCAGAGAAGTACGGATGTTGAAAAGTCCGTAAGTGGAGCCGTCTGTAAGTCGAGACTCCACTGTATTTCTTTTTCCATGGTGAATTGTATATTTGGATGGATGCTGTTGAGATGGTTTAGAAATTCTTCCAGTTTTTCTTCACTGTGGTTCCAAATTGCGAAGGTGTCATCCACATATCGGAACCAGACTGTGGGTGCGAAGGGTGCCAAAGCCAGGGCCTGTTTTTCGAAATGTTCCATGTAGACGTTTGCTATAACCGGGCTGAGGGGGCTCCCCATGGCCACTCCATCTGTCTGTTCATAGAACTAATTATCCCACTGAAAATAGCTGGTCGTTAGGCAGTGTTGGAAAAGGGCCTTGATGTCTTCTGGAAAGATCTGCTGGATGAGTGTCAGAGTGACCTTTATCGGTACCTTGGTGAATAGGGATACTACATCAAAGCTGATCAGTCTGTCCCCAGGATTGAGTTTTAGGGTGCTGATCTTGCTTATGAAATGTCCTGAGTCTTTGATGTAGGATGAGGTTTGTCCAATGTGGGTCTGTAGGAGGGTGGCACAGCAAAAAAGAGGCATAATCAAAACACTAGTAGACCGTGCAAATCGGAACTGTGAAGCTCAATTTCTCAGCACCGAACTCAACCATCTGAATTGGGCCCTACAGGCAAATGGCTACTCCAAAAAATGAAATCACAAGAGCCATCAAACCAAGAAAACAACACCAAACTGAAGAGGAAAAACAGCCACCCACAAATAAAGTATTTCTGCCATACATCAAAGGGGTCATGGAACGCATGGGGAAACTTTTGAACAAACACAACCTACAAACAGTATTCAAGCCCACCACAAAAATACAACAAATGTTACAGTCAGCAAAGGACAAAAGGGACCCCCTCACCACTGCAGGAGTATACGATACCTTGCAGTTGTGGCCAGGTATATATTGGAACCACAAAATGCAGCATCCACACCAGAATCAAAGAACATGAGAGACACTGCAGACTAAAACAACCGGAAAAAATCGGCAGTAGCTGAACATGCCCTAAAACAAGCTGGACATGAAATTCTATTTCAAAATACAGAAGTACTGGACAACACCAGCAATTATTATGTTAGACTGCACAGGGAAGCCATTGAAATCCACAAACACCAGCAGAGCTTCAACAAAAAAGAAGAAAGTTTAAAACTCAACAAAGCCTGGCTCCCAGCACTTAAAAATACAGCCTGCAAAAGGTCAACGAACTCTACCCAGCTACAAGGACGGGTGATCACTGCACACAAAAGACCAGCTAACGACACTCATCAATCACAGTGACAGATCATCTCTCCCTCTTATCACAACAATACACCAAAGAATACACAACAAAAAAACACGTTGATCACCACAATCACCCAATCTCCTGAAAAGGACAAAAGCTGATCCCACAGCTATAAATACTCAACTATCCAAACAAACTGCACCAGAGCACAGACAGAGTTCTGACTCCTGTCCTCTGAAGATGCCGGCCACAGAGACTGGCGAAACGTTAGGAAGAACAACCTTCAGAACACAGCCAAAGAGCCCGAAAAACCCACAACAACCATCAGATCCTGGCCGTGAAAGCCTTCGAGAATACATAACTTAACAACATTGACACTCCGGAAAATAACTAGTGACTATCTTCTTACTTTCTAATATAGGGGTGTGGTTTTTTAAAAAATATTGAATGGATTGAATGCAGGATCTGTCCTTGCTGGTGAAAAGGTGTCATTCAAAGAAGGTGCCCCCACCCAGTTTTCAGGGATTACCCATTTCCTCCATGCACCACAGTGTATTTCATTCTATGTAGTATTGGGGGGCTTTGGAACTACTGTTCTGAGTAGGAGGGGGTCAGCCAGCCCCAGCTGCACAGGTCTGGGTCTGGATCCAGGTCTTGGTGGGAAGGGAGAGGGGAAAAAGTTTAGAAATATGATAAATAATGAAAAGCAAAATGATGCCGATGTATGGCTATTCTGACACTTCATGAGAAAAATCAGAAAAACATGAGAATTTTAACAAGCTGATTTAAGTTAATCCTAGGACCTGCTGCGTGCTTAAGGACATGCATGTGGCTTCCATGAGCTGTGCGAAACATTTCTCAACATGTGTTTTATGTCAAATGTCAACCCATATGATGACAAAATTAAAGTACGTTTACTTCCATAAGTTACCATCATATGCATGATGTTATCTTTAAAAGGGTGTAGTAGAGATAACACCAGCAAGTGGCAGTATTTGACAAAAATCAATATATAGCAGGACTGTATGAACAGCAAACAACAGCACTTCCACATGACATATAAGAAAGAAGTACCCAGGATGAATAGTTCTTTAATGGCTGGACATAAATACAGCTATGGTGGTTTCAGGTCAAATGTCTTCATTTGGTAATGATTTCTATTGTGATGTTAATTGAAGGTCTTAGAATGCCCCACTACCTTCATGAAAGGGCAAAAGGACACATTCATTAGCAGCCATCCAGTTCATTTTCCAGGAGAGTGGAGGAAAGGTGAAACATGTTTCAGTTGTGAAATACTTTCATAGTTGTAGCCATCAATTTTTGGATGCAAAACTTTTCAAGCAAAAGACTTTTCCTTTCAACTTTAGTATAGCCTGATGGATGTTAATGTTGTATCTCTTCAAGTGCTCAGCACTGAAGAAAGGGCAGGGTTGACTATTCAAATTCTTTTCTGTCATACACGTTATACTTTTTACCAGTATTTTCCCTTCCTCCTAACTGGATGTTGCTGTGTCCGTACTTGCTGGCACGACCCATGCATCCCACTGCCTTGAAAAATGATCACACCTCAAGGATGGAGGTACATCAAAACATGGTCTTCCGTTTGATTTGCTCTAGGGTATTTATTATGACCCAGCTTCAGGAGGCAGTGGAAGACAGGAGGGCCTGGCGTGCTCTGGTCCATGGGGTCACAAAGAGTCGGACACAACTTAACAACTAAACAACAACAATTTATTATGCTATATCTCTGTGAGCAGCGCAGTGGGGCTGTCCCATACAACATGATCGAGAACTGCCAGGACTTGTCTCTGTTTGTGGTGATTAGACATACGGCTGGAAGAGAAAGTTTTGCCGTGTTGTTTCTCTCCAGAAAGCAGGGATTGTTTGGCTTTCACACTTTCAGCCTGCTCTTTCCGAAGGAGGTCTGCCAGCAAGATTGAGCAACGAGAATGAGAGTAGCAAAAAAATCCCATTTGCCAAACCCATGCCCAGACAGTTGGCCAGCTTCTTCGCTCCTGCGTCTAGTTCCAGCCAATGGAGATTTTAGCTTCCAGTTATTCTACAACATCCTGAATAGAATTTGGAAAGCAGTTGGCTTTCATAAGTAGCAGTCATTTGAAGGTTTGTATTGCAAATGCCCCCCTTCACGGATTGCTGCCTTGTCGTGGCAAAGGGGCTTGAGTAATTCAGAGAAGCTATGGGCTATGCCGTGCAGGGACACCCAAGACGGACAGGTCATAGTGGAGAGTTCTGACTAAACGCGATCCACCTGGAGCAGGAACTGGCAAGCCACTCCAGTATCTTTGCCAAAAAAAAGTCCATGGACAGTAACAAAAGGCTAAAAGATATGACGCTGGAAGATGAGCCCCTCAGGTCGGAACATGCTACTGAGGAAGAGCGGAGGACAAGGACAAGTAGCTCCAGAGCTAATGAAGTGGTTGGGCCAAAGCCGAAAGGACGTTCAGCTGCGGACGCGCCTGGAAGTGAAAGGAAAGTCCGATGCTGCAAAGAAAAATACTGCATAGGAACCTGGAATGTAAGATCTATGAACCTTGGTAAGCTGGATGTGGTCAAACAGGAGATGGCAAGAATAAACATTGACATCCTGGGCGTCAGTGAACTAAAATGGATGGAATGGGCAAATTCAATTCAGACGATTATCATATCTACTACTGTGGGCAAGAATCCCGTAGAAGAAATGGAGTAGACCTCATAGTCAACAAAAGAGTTGGAAAAGCTGTACTGGGATACAATCTCAAAAATGATAGAATGATTTCAATACAAATCCAAGGCAGACCTTTCAACATCACAGTAATCCAAGTTTATGCACCAACCACCGATGCTGAAGAGGCTGAAATTGACCAATTCTATGAAGACTTACAACACCTTCTAGAACTGACACCAAAGAAAGATGTTCTTCTCATTATAGGGGACTGGAATGCTAAAGTAGGGAGTCAAGAGATAAAAGGAACAACAGGTAAGTTGTTTCAAAACGAAGCAGGGCAAAGGCTAATAGAGTTTTGTCAAGAGAACAAGCTGGTCATCACAAACACTCTTTTCCAACAACACAAGAGGCGACTCTACACATGGACATCACCAGACGGGCAATACCGAAATCAGATTGATTATATTCTCTGCAGCCAAAGATGGAGAAGCTCTATACAGTCAGCAAAAACAAGACCTGGAGCTGATTGTGGCTCTGATCATCAGCTTCTTATAGCAAAATTCAAGCTTAAACTGAAGAAAGTAGGAAAAACCACTGGGCTAGTCAGGTATAATCTAAACCAAATCCCTTATGAATACGCAGTGGAAGTGAAGAACAGATTTAAGGAACTAGACTTGGTGGACAGAGTGCCTGAAGAACTATGGATGGAGGCTGGTAACATTGTACAGGAGGCAGCAACAAAAACCATCCCAAAGAAAAGGAAATGCAGGAAAGCAAAGTGGCTGTCCAACGAGGCCTTACAAATAGCAGAGAAGAGAAGGGAAACCAAATGCAAGGGAGATAGGGAAAGTTACAGAAGATTGAATGGAGACTTCCAAAGAATAGCAAGGAGAGACAAGAGGGCCTTCTTAAATGAACAGTGCAAAGATATAGAGGAAAATAATAGAAAGGGAAAAACCAGAGATCTGTTCAAGAAAATTGGAGCTATTAAAGGAACCTTTTGTGCAAAGATGGACATGATCAAGGACAAAAATGGTAGGGACCTAACAGAAGCAGAAGACATCTAGAAGAGGTGGCAAGAATACACAGAGGAATTATACCAGAAAGATCTGGATGTCCCAGACAACCCAGATAGTGTGGTTGCTGACCTTGAGCCAGACATCCTGGAGAGCGAAGTCAAGTGGGCCTTAGAAAGCATGGCTAACAACAAGGCCAGTGGAGGTGATGCATGCATACCAGTCGAACTATTTAAAATCTTAACAGATGACGCTGTTAAGGTGCTACACTCAATATGCCAGCAAGTTTGGAAAACTGAGCAGTGGCCAGAGGATTGGAAAAGATCAGTCTACATCCCAGTCCCAAAGAAGGGCAGTGCCAAAGAATGCTCCAACTACCGTACAATTGCACTCATTTCACACGCTAGCAAGGTTATGCTCAAAATCCTCCAAGGTAGGCTTCGGCAGTATGTGGACCGAGAACTCCCAGAAGTACAAGCTGGATTTCGAAGGGGCAGAGGAACTAGAGACCAAATTGCTAACATGCGCTGGATTATGGAGAAAGCCAGAGAGTTCCAGAAAAACATCTACTTCTGCTTCATTGACTACGCAAAAGCCTTTGACTGTGTGGACCACAGCAAACTATGGCAAGTTCTTAAAGAAATGGGAGTGCCTGACCACCTTATCTATCTCCTGAGAAATCTATATGTGGGACAGGAAGCAACAGTTAGAACTGGATATGGAACAACTGATTGGTTCAAAATTGGGAAAGGAGTACGACAAGGCTGTATATTGTCTCCCTGCTTATTTAACTTACAGTATATGCAGAATACATCATGGCCTGGACTCGATGAATCCCAAACCGGAATTAAGATTGCCAGAAGAAATATCAACAACCTTAGATATGCAGATGATACCACTCTGATGGCAGAAAGTAAGGAGGAATTAAAGAACCTCTTAATGAGGGTGAAAGAGGAGAGCGCAAAAAATGGTCTGAAGCTCAACATCAAAAAAACTAAGATCATGGCCACGGGCCCCATCACCTCCTGGCAAATAGAAGGGGAAGATATGGAGGCAGTGACAGATTTTACTTTCTTGGGCTCCATGATCACTGCAGATGGTGACAGCAGCCACGAAATTAAAAGACGCCTGCTTCTTGGGAGGAAAGCGATGAGAAACCTAGACAGCATCTTAAAAAGCAGAGACATCACCTTGCCGACAAAGGTCCACATAGTCAAAGCTATGGTTTTTCCAGTAGCGATGTATGGAAGTGAGAGCTGGACCATAAAGAAGGCTGACCGCTGAATAATTGATGCTTTTGAATTGTGGTGCTGGAGGAGACTCTTGAGAGTCCCCTGGACCGCAAGGAGAACAAAACTATCCATTCTGAAGGAAATCAACCCTGAGTGCTCACTGGAAGGACAGATCCTGAAGCTGAGGCTCCAAGACTTTGGCCATCTCATGAGAAGAGAAGACTCCCTGGAAAAGACCCTGATGTTGGGAAAGTGTGAAGGCAAAAGGAGAAGGGGACGACAGAGGACGAGATGGTTGGACAGTGTCATCGAAGCTACCAACATGAATTTGACCAAACTCCGTGAGGCAGTGGAAGACAGGAGGGCCTGGCGTGCTCTGGTCCATGGGGTCACGAAGAGTCGGACACGACTTAACGACTAAACAACAACAAAATTGCAAATGCCGAGACTTATTTTCCCTAAAGCTAATTGGACATTAGGACAAGCCAATCGTTAGTAATATCAGGATCTCTCCCTCAAACATTTTGTCATAATCTCATCATCAGAACATCCTGCTACAGTCCAAGGATAAAGAAATATACAATTCCATATGTACAGTAAAATCTCTTTCCCTTTCTTTAAGATTTTCCAGAAAACAACAAATATTGTCCTGCCCTTTACTTCTTTAGCAGATGACAGAAGTCAATTTCCCCATAGCCATTGCCAGCAGATTATGCATTTAAAGTTAAATGTAAAAAAAGTGACAAATTAGATTTTCCTATTACGTCAATTCAGATTTTTTTTTATCAGTTTTACTGATGCAAATGGTAACAGTGGAAACTCTACGTCTGCCACAACCTTCAGGAGGAACATTTTAAGCTGACCACACTGCCAGTAGTAGCTTAGTGGAACTGTGTGTGAGAGTGCGTGTAAGAGAGTACACAACACTTCTGATGAGCGCCACACTGCTATAGTAATCACATAATCCATTTCTGAGTGCACACAGAGAGACACAATACTAGGTGTTCTGCCTGTGTGCTCATGTTGACTCAGATGCTATGTTTTATATAATGAACCATAAACAAAGCCTGCCACTACCTTGTGGCAGCTTTCGTTATTGAAAAAAAGCAAATTCTAAGCATTTGGGTGACACCTGTAATAATTTCTGGTGGTCATAATTTCCCTGATAATGACTGCTGAACACTTCCCCTCTCTTTTATGCATTTCCACTACACCCCATTTTCTATTCACTCTCCCTGCCCCACACTGCAAAAATGTTTGCCTACTGTACACTGCATGCATCTGAAGAAGTGGGTTCCAGTCCTCTAAATTACAGTCATTCTCAATTTTTTTCTGTCAACGGCCATAAACATAGTATGAAAGAAATATAGGCTCAACCAGGAGTGTATAAGTCACACAACGAACCTTGTAAGGTGGTGTGTGCCCCCCCCTCAAATGTGCCAGGTCCCCCAGGGGGCCATATGGCCACCACTCAGAATGCCTGTTCTAAAACATATGCCAGATAAAACATGTTAGCCTGAAAGATGCCACAGGACTCTTTCTTATTTTTGCAGTGATGGGCTAAAATGGCTGCCTTCTTTTAAAAAAAGCCCACTCGTTTTTGTATAGTAATAAGGAATATTGTTAGAACTAGAAGCAGAGCCTCAGAGAAATAAGCAAACGTTGCTATTAGGACTGCAGCCAAAAGTATTGAGAAAGCGACCTGCTGAGGCAGGTATTTGCCTCATAGATTTCCTTTCACAAAACTGCTCCTAAGAATGCTCCGCTGGTAAGCCTGTGGCAGTTTGCAGACTCAGACTGGGGTGCCTCACCCCAAACTTTCGTGGCGACACCCCACGTTCCAGTCACAAGCTGCTGCTGTCTAAGGGCAACTCCATAGGGCAGACCAAGATCCACTTTGCGATCAGTAAGCTGGGTGAAAAGGAGAGGCCTGCTAATTAAGTAATAATTAAGGTTATGCGCCCGAGCCTTTGGCCACTTTTCTGTGTGTCACCCTTTATCCCACCAAGAAGTTAAGTATAACTAGAAGTGTTCTTGAATCAGAAACGTTTCAGTTCAGGGAGGGACTGTGCTCATGAAGTCTGTGGTTTCTGAGAGGCAAAAGAACCTCTGAGCATGTTTTCGGTACTACAGGCAGGTTAATTATTCCTCATAAATGAAAAGTTCATCGTTAATAGGGAACGATGAGCCCAATGCAAAGATTAAAAAAAAAAAACCACAACAATGTATTTCTTTGTTTTTGAAGGCCTAAGAGTCAATAAAGAGAGGCGGTGTGGTGCAGGCGTAGGGGATAGAGTGGCAGACGAGGATTGAGCAGCCCTGGGTTCGAATCCCCCGCTCAGCCACTGAAACTCCCGGCGGGGGGGGGGGGAAGTGGAACTGGTAAAGCTGCTCCTGAAGTACCTTGGAAACTCCGCCGGGGTCGCCCGAAGTCGGAGGCGACTCGAGGGCGCCGAACGATGGGTCCCCTCAACCCCCCCCCGTTTCTCCCTCGACCTGCAATTCGGAAAATGGGGGCAGGAAAGGCTGGAACGGGGAGGGAAGGAGGGAGAGGCGCCCCCTTCACGTCCCCGACAGTGCCTGGAGCCCCTCGGGGGGGGGGTCTTCGGGGGCCCCTGGGTTTCCCCTCAGGCAGGCGAGACAACGCAGAGCGGCGGAGACCGTTCCTTCAGGCAGCCCTTCAGCCCCTCACAGCTGGCGGCGGGAAAAGCGCGGCCGCCATTTCCCCCGCTGGGTCTCCCCAGGGTTGGGGCACGGACGGCGAAGGCGAAAGCGGAGCCAGACCGGCAGCGACGCCAACGAAAGCTCCGGCTTCGGCGGCCGGGGTGAGGGGCTGGCCGGCTGCCTGGCCGGGCGGGGCGGTCCCTTCGGCCGCCGGCCCCTCTTTCTCCTCCCCCTTCGGGCTGTGCGCTGAGGACGGGCTCGCTTCGGCAGCCCCCATCCGTCCCTCCTCGCCGCTGCCGGTTCGAGCCCCCGAAGCAAACGCCGCCGCCGAGGAGGAGCCGAGAGTCGCGGCCGCTGCGACGGCCAGTCCTCCTCCTCCTCCTCCCCGGTGCCTCGGGCGACCCTGTTCTTGCCCCTTCGCCGCCTTCCCTCCCGTTCGGGGCGCCTGGCGGGCATGGCCGGGCGCAGGGCGAGCGCTGCCTTCGGCGGGCTCTGCTGCGGAGCCCCGCTCTGTTGGGGCGGCCGCCGCCGCCTCTTCTTCCTCCCTCTCCTCCTCCTCCTCCTCCTCCCTCTGCCTCGCGTCTCCCCTCAGCCTCAGCCGCCGCCGCCGTCCTCCCCGCAGCGGGGCAGCGTGTGGTGCCCCAGCCGCTGCCTCTGCTTCCGCACCACCGTGCGCTGCATGCACCTCATGCTGGAGAGCGTCCCCGCCGTGGCCCCGCAGACCACCATCCTGTAAGTGGGGGGGGGGGCCGGCTTCAGGGTCGGGAGGGGGGTTGGCTGGGGGGGGCCCGGAAATACCTGGCCATGGGCGGGGGGCGCGCTCTTAGCAGGGCGCCAGACGGCGCTCGGCTCGCCGCCTGCTATAAGGGTTGCCCCCCCACCAGTCCTTTGTTTGCAGCCTACGGAGGGGGGTGGGGGGTGATGGCTGCGGGTGTGCAGGGCGGGGGGGGGGAGGATGGAGAAGCGGACGCCCTTTTCGGGCCCCCCCCCCGTCTGTCTGCCCCACTGGCTGCCTTTCTTTTGTTCGCCCCCCCCCCCCCCAGGCCCAGCCCCTCAGCCCCACCACCACCACCACTCCCTCGTTGCCTGCCGGGTTGCTTCACGCCAGGGAGGCTCCTTGGTTCTCGCCCTGGGACAGCCAGCCAGGGGGAGGCAGGAGGTGGGGGAGGTTAGGGGAGGGTAGATCTGTGCTTGCCCTGTGCCCCCTAAAGCCATAGGAGCCCCTCCTGGCCCTCCTCAAAAAGGTTGCAGTGAGGCACCCTTCCAGCTCCACCTTGCCACCTTTAGGTGCAGTGGAAAGCATCCTGGCAGCAGGACAGAAGCCAGATCGAACCAGCAGTCCGGCATCTGTGCTTGGAATGAGAGGGAGACCCAGCTTGTCCTTTGCCTCAGGCAGCAAAATGTCTTGGGCCTGATGGCACTGTCGCCTGGCCTCTTTCAAAAGCATCCACATCAAACAGTGGTTTTGTTTCCCTTATGTTCTCCCATTCCTCTCCCCCCCCCCCCCCCCCATTCTTCTTGTTCTGGAGAGTTTGATTTTACAGCTTCAGGAACTTTGTGTGGCTTTGTGCGCTTTAGGAATGTAACCACTAACATGAGCTGTGGGGCTTTTCCAAGTCTCTTTGTTGTGGTGGCTTCTTCATTCATCCTGCAGTTGCATTCAGTTGAGAATGGCTGCTCAAAGGTGTTCCGGGATATGCTGAAAATGTAATAATTGGGAACCTTTATCATCTGTATTGTATTCTGAAACTTCTTACAATGAGATTTGTTGAAGTTAACGCAGTTGTGGTTTGTATTTTGGATAGGGTGGTTGGGCTTCATTAACAAACAAACAAGAGCATGAATATGAGTTTATTCATGATTTCTGTGGAACTTTACTCTCACTTTCCCCACTGCAGCTACTACTGACAGGTTTAAAAACTTTATTCTTATTAGAGACATTAACTGTATAGCAGTGAAGGAGATCTAGTGATATTTTCCTCTTTGTTTTAGCTTGTATAGCCATAAAAATCTACAGGGAGAAACCTGTACCGAATTATACTAGATGAATACAGCCCTCTTGATCTGGCAAAGATTTATGGACATGCTCAGTGTTACCGCATGAGCCACAATGACATCACTGCGTGTATTTTGTATGAATCGAGGTCTTCCAACCCACAGAGTGAAGGATGTACAAGTCCCAGACCCAGTGGTAGCCACTCAAAGGGGGAGTGGAAAGTTCTGCTGTTATCATGAATGCTTGATTTTATTGTTCTCAGTTATTACATCCAATTGTCTGGGGTTACTTTATTTTGTTATCTGAAGTTTTACATTAGTGCAAAGGTCCACTCAATAAAAGTAAAGCAAAGATAGAAATCAGGTGTGGTTTTCACCTTAAGAAAAAGGTTCATAAAAACCCCATTGTCTGCTTGTCTCTATGTGATTATGTACTTTTCATACATGTGAACATACAGTAGATTTCCCCTATGGAATTAAAACCCTGGAAATTTGTATTTGCTTTCTTGAAACACCATGGTACCACCTCACTGCAGAAATAGGACTTGAACAATTTGTCTAGAAAATTATTTCAGGTGCCTAGAGTAGACTAATCTTGCATTGAATCTGTAGCAGCCAGTCCAGCATAAACATTTTAAATTGCCAGGCAGCCAGGTGCCTGAGATTTACCAGGGCCTGCGTTTTGGCTCTGATATTGTGTATGTGTGATATTTTGCGTGTGCGTGGCGTGTCTTTCAGAAGTGCTCTTCATCTCTTGCCCATTAAATAACATAAATAACATCAGCTGTGGAAAAGTTACGTACTTTTTAGATTTGTGGTACTGTATTCATGTTCTTTTAAGTGAGTGTTCTAGCAGTTCTGCTAACTTTTTTGTTTAGTTATAATAGTATTTATACGAGGAAAGAATAACTAGCACCCTAATGAATATAGTAAATCTGCTGGGTTTATTCAGGCTGATTTCTAGGTAACTTCATGTAGGATCACAGTTTATAAAAACAGTTTTTAGCTGGAAAAAAGGGCTATAAAATTAAACTTTTAAAGTCTTAAAAGAATGTTTTGCTTTAAATCAGACTCTTTAACTCTACTAAAAACGAAAACTGCATTGCAATTGATAGAAGTGTGTTTACACAGCACTTTTTCTACTGATTAGGGTTCTTGTAATCTGCTGCATGAATGATTTTGAGTGATGTTTCCTATAGCTAAAAATTATAATTCATGGCAATACATGTTTGATGCTTTAAACAGATATCAAATGCAAAAGGGAAGTGTTTGCTTTAAAATACTGCAGCTCATTGGGCTTCACAGTATACTGTTATTGATGGTTGCACTTAAGTTTTAACATGTCTGTTTGAATCAGGGTTAGGGAGGAATTCTCTTCATACTGGCTGTTAAGCCTGATGTGAACAATGGTTCTCCATTTCCCTAGAGTCTGACTGATTTGTTTAAGTCAGTAAGAGCTATCGTAACTTTTGTTATGTATTCTGGACTGTATAGTTCATTGTATAGAACACTCATAGCTGGCTTAGGAGCATACGCTTACAAGCTCATTTGCTTTATAGTCTAAAACAAGAGTCAGCTTATCTTTCAAATAAGGTCATCTGATAGTCCAAATTTAATTGCCAGTAGTACAAAATAGGTGAATGTGACATTGATTATTATTTCTAGTATTATATTCTCTTGGCTGAGTAGTTGTTTTCAAAGGTTGTGCCACACTTGGGCCACAGGCCACATTTTTTCTTTCTGTCTCCTTGCTGTTTCTTTTCTGTGTAGAGAGACATTTTTTGGTCCGTGTGCTGTGAAGAATGGCATGTACTGGGCTGAGAAGAGATGAAGATGTTTACATAAAATAGAAATGGTGGATGACTCAAGGACTGTGGTATTCAACTGCCTGTACAGAGAAAGGAAATCCATTCCTCCAGGAAGATTCATATACTCTGTACAATATTACACAACATAATACATGCTCCACTACGATGATATGCCATAAGAACAGGAAGACAACGGGTACAATTGTGTCCGTCATCTGATAGAATGGTACCCATCACTAGAGAAAATTCTCCCTTCTCATGCTCACCTTCATCAGTCTGCTTTGGCACAGATTTGGGGTACATGGTAGACTGGATAGGAGATGGGGAGGAGATAGGAAATGCCTGTTACACAGGAAGACATGGTCATGTAAGGTAACCCATTCTAGGCACCTGCACATGAGTTTGAGGGGACGTATGATTTTACCACTTTTGTGTATCTAGAGTGTGCAACTATGACCCTCCAGGTGTTCTTGGTCTTTAACCTCCATCAACCACTGGCCGCATAGGCAGTGGTGAGGGATCATGGGAGTTACAGGCCAAAAACATCTGGAGGATCACCATTTCCCACTCTGGTGTAGATGTTTGACAGATTAACATGAGCAAACCTCAAGAGAAAGCCTGTGTGGAGGAATCTGCAATCTAACATTAGTTAAAATGAAGAATAAGCAGGATCATTAAGTAAGAGCCAAAAACTAAACTAACCTAAAACGTACCTAAAAATCCTTGGCCTGCTATTGCCTCTTGGGACATGATGTCACATAGTTATAAAACTCTGCTTGGTGTAATCAGCTGCCTGGAGGTAGAAGGGAACATAAGTCTGTGGAGATTAAGAAAATCTGTTGTTTTCCTGAAACCAGTACTCTTCTGCAGTAGGCAGTCTTTGCCGTGTGGGGCAGTAAAATGAAGTATCATGTGAAATACCAGTATTTACTGCTCTTCCAATCTCATTTCAAACTCCCATTGAAAGCACACTCCTACCAATAAGCCTTTAGCAAAAAGGTGAAAGCAAGGATCAGACTGAGGAAGGAAAGATAGCAGCATTACCTAAAGCTTAAAAGGTTGTTGCCTTCCTGCTACACCCTTTATTGGTCTGCTTGGAAGAATGAATCTGCATGTCTGGGAGTTTTAGTCCAAGAACATCTGGGGATCCAGAGTTGGAAACCACAGTCTAAAATGTTGCCAGATTTAAAATAGCTCAAGTAAATTGAAAAGCCTAATCTTGCTTACCTTGAAAGAGAATGGTTGGTCCCACCCGCTTTAAAAAAATATTTTTGGAAAGAATCCAGGCTGAAGGGGCTGAAACATTGATCCTTAAAAAATGCCTTTCAAAAGGGTAAAATAATGACTTTCTTATAAACTGAACATGCATAGTACAGGCTTACCAGCAAGAACATTGCAAAGTAGATCCATTGTTGCAGCTTTGCAACCTGGGAAAGGAGATGTTTCAAGGGCAATGAAAGGTCACAGAGTGAAAGGACAAGTTTCTTTGAAGAGTAAAAAAAAACTTGCTTTAAAGAAAGTGACACAGTGACAGTCCTCCAAAAAGGACATTTTGTCATTGCAAAAGCACAGAGCAGTTTTGTTTCTCCAGTCCAATCCTCAGAAAGCTTTCAGAACACATTTATGAGACCAGATTCCTGACACAAGTCTTCAAAGGGGAAATCAGCTCCAGGTGTGGGGCAGTCTGAACTTTGACTTTGTCAGTCAGGGCCAAATTATCTGACTCTCCAGAGGATAAATTTTTAACTCCTTCCTGGCCAAACTGGCATTGGTGCTGGGTGAGGGATTTCAAGATACTTTAAAAAAGAATGGAGAACCAATATTCAGAAGCTCACTCATTTAAGCTGTGAACTTGCTGTTTTTTGCTTTGTGGTTGGGGATGGTCTTACTCAATGTAAGCAGAATTTTGGTGTCTGTATCCTGTCATATTTCAACCACTCCACTCATCTTATCACTATTCAATTGTCTGATAAAAAAAAGACTCCAAAGATGTTGTGCCATTAAGTCACTTCTGATTTGTGGTGACTATATGAGTTAACAACCTCCAAAATGTCTTATCATTAACAGCTCTGCTCAGATCTTGCAAACCAACAGCATCTCACATTAGGTATTTTTCTCTTTCCACTGCCCCCCTCCCTTTCCCCAGCAATATTGTCTTTTCTGGTCAGTTTTGTATTCTTGTTACATGTGCATGGTAGGATATCCTCAGTTCACTCATTTTTTGCTTTGGTGAGAGTTTGGGCTTGACTTGACTGAGCACTCACTTTTCTGTCTTTCTTTCTGTCTGTGGTATCAGTAAGGCTCTCCTCCAACACCACATCTTAAATGAGTTGATTTTTGTCCGTTTTTCTTCACTGTCTTTCTTTCACATGGTATGGGTGATTTTGACCTTTGTTACCAGTGGCAATCTGTAGCTAACTCCAGCCTCTCTGTTTATTTCAAAAGGTGAGAGGATATATTTTGGAAAACATGCATATAACATGTATGTAGACCTTTTGGTCCTATATAGCTTTTCTTCCTCGGGTTATCTGTGCAAGGAAAGGTTTAGAAATTGGAACATCGCTTTCAGGTCTGTATTCTGTGGAGCAGGCATGGCAATATTAGTTTACCTGAGATGTTAAAGGGTATATATGTTTCTTCACTGTATGTGTTGCACTTACTTAGCTTCACCATTTCATTCCAAAGCAGTCCTTCACAATATTTTGGCACAGAGGGACTGCAGCCACATCCCAGCTGTTCTTGTTTCTGTCCTCTCCCAGCAACCCTGCTACAGATCATGTGCTCATCTTCTGGGATCCTTTAGCACTGGATAATTCTGTGTGAGGGAAGCTTCTGTTGGAATGTGTGTGTAGTACATGTGCAGTGGTACCTCGACTTACGAACTTAATCCGTTCCAGGACGGCGTTCGTAGGTCGAAAAGTTCGTAAGTCGAAGCACCATTTCCCATAGGAATGCATTGAAAACCATGTAATGCGTTCCGAGGGAAGAAAAAAGGCAAAAAGGCAGGGGGAAAGGGCTGGAAATTCAAATTTCCTGCCCTTTTCCCCTGTCTTTTTGCCTTCGGAGGTCTCAAAGGGCTTCCTCCAATGTCGGAAAAAGCAGAACCTTACCTCCACTGCCACGCCTTCGGCGGCGCTTACTTGCGAGTAGACCCGCGCTTTCCGCGGCGCTTACTCACGGGTAGACCCGCCGCCACGATCGGACCCCCAGGAGGTCTCCAAGGGCTTTCCCCCGACATCGGAGGGAGCCCTTGCAGACCTCCGAAGGCAAAAAGGCAGGGGGAAAGGGCGGGAAATTCGAATTGGGGGAAAGCCCAAACACTGCAAGTCCCACGCTGGGACTGCAAAAAACCAAAACCAAAACCAAACCAATCCAAAAATAAACATTGGAGCAAGTCCCACGCTGGGACTGCAAAAAAAGAAAAATCACCAAAAAACAAAACAACACAGAAACATAACCCCCCAGCCCAAACCTACCCTCCAAAACCCACCCAGATCAACTTTTTTAAAAGGAAAAAGCAAAACCTTACCTCCACTACCGGGCCTTCGGCGGCGCTTACTCACGAGTAGACCCATGCTTTCCACGGCACTTACTCACGGGTAGACCCGCGCCAGGGATGGGAAGGGAGTGCACCGGCTTCCTCCTCCTGCTCGGCAGAAGTAAAAAAGTTCCCTGACCCCCTGCTCTAACCGTTGGGGCGAAAGAGCTACAAAGTAGCAGCCTCTTTGCCACCAACAGTTTGAATTTCCCGCCCTTTTTCCCTGCCTTTTTTCGTTCGTAGGTCGAAGCTCCGTTCGCAAGTCGATCCAGATTTTTGCGGACGGAGCTGTTCGTAACTCGAAATGTTCGTAACTAGGGAGGTTCGTAAGTCGAGGTTTGACTGTACATGTAAACTTCTGTTTTAAAAAGCCAGGAAATACAGTTGCCCCCAAAACTTCCAGTTTATGAATGTGGCATATTATGCTTCTGCACCCATGATTCAAAAAATTAAGGAAATGGTCCAATATTGCTGCACAATATTGTGCCAACATTTCCATCGGGAAGAAGGATGCCAAGCAAAAGGCATTGCGAAGGGCACCATGAATGTTGGCAGCATCAGTATCAGCAGCCAAGATGGTCTACAGCAGTGGTCCCCAATCTTTTCTGAACCGCGGACCAGTTGGGGGGGTGGGGTCCGTGCGCAGGGGGCGGGGCACCCCTGCACTCGCGGGGGGCAGGGCGCGTGCTCGCGCATGCACGGATGAGTGTGGTGCGTGTGGGCAGATGGGTGTGGTGCGCTCGCAGGTGGGCATGGCGCTCGCTCGCAGATGGGTGTGGCGCTCGCTCGCAGATTGGCATGGCGCTCTTGCGCGTGGGGGTGGGTGGGTGGCCTGTGTGGGTGGGCGGGCATGCATAGAGTGTATGCAGGGGGGCGGTAGATCTGCCTCCACGGCCAGGTCCTGCCCAGGCCACAGACCGGCATCGGGCTGCGGACCAGGGGTTGGGGACCCCTGGTCTACAGGATACCCTCTTCAGCTCACTACCATTCACTCTTGTCAAAAAACAGGCCCTGACAATTGCTTTCTGTTTGGGTGAGAAGTGGTTAACTGATGGAAAAAGAGCTTCTGGGATTTCCCTTACGTGGTGTCACTTAGTGAATGATAATTTCCGGTTTTGTTTTGTTTTGTTTTGTGTTTTTGAAGAATTTAATCTTTCTTTGTGTAGACTTGGCCGTGCATTTAAATAAAAATCCAGTGATTATATACATGTAATGTTATATCTAGATACAGCTGTAATTCACTAGATATAGCAGATTCAAATTAATCTGTGCTGTCTGGATAGTCTGTAGTGCAGTGGTTCCCAACCTTGAGTCCCCAGATGTTCTTGGACTACAACTCCCACAAATCCTGGCCAGCACAGCTAGCGGTGAAGGCCTCTGGGAGTTTTAGTCCAAGAACATCTGGGGATCCAAGGTTGGGAACCATTGCTGTAGTGTGTCCTTTTTTGTTCTACTTTTTCACCCCTTTGTTTTAGACACTGCTTCTTCTTTTTTTTTAAGACACTGATTCAATTTGCTCTTTATTTAATTTTTCTGGAGCAGTTGGGTCCATATTTTGTCTTGTTGGTAGTGAGTGTACGAGTGTCGTATCATATCTTTCTTCTTTAGTTGGACTTATTTTATCTGTAAGACTTTGTTTTATTTCATATGCCATGCTGTTCATGTACACTTACCTTTATTGTTGTTTCTTGCAATCTTCCTTTCCGGCTGCCAAGTAACTGCAGAATCTCTTGCATATCTGCTCACTTTTGCTGTTCACAGTAGTCTTTTGCAGCACTTTTCAAACTTTCACTGTAACGTGTGCATATATCCCAAATAATTCAGCTTTTTTATATGCAGTCTGCACCCGCTGGCCTTGTAGAATGCAGTTTTTCCTTTCAGAATCGGTGTATATGAGGGTTGGTTATATATGTGTAGGCCCTAGCCTAGTAAATGTTACGATCAGTGTTTGAAGATTGATAGTAGGAGTTGGAGTTAGGGCACAGCCCCTTTTTGTGCACATTCATTTATATACAAAATATGACTTCCTGTACAGGTTTTATGAACATTTTTGTCTTCTCTTTGTGTAGACAATAGCTTGCTTTTTACATCTACAGTGTTGTCTCTGTGTGTTCTTTGTCAGGATTAGGCCACATCAGACAAGCCCACACTAACCACTTAGCCACACATCTGAGACATTTCTGGTGTGGGCCAGTTCCAGGAAGACCAGATGTGCTGACGGCTGGGGAAAATTTTCTTGCCTTGTACCCTCCCCAACACTTCCAATCATTCTGACTGTTCCAAAATCCAAGGCTAAGTGTTTTTGGCTCTCACGCCAACTCTGCAACACAGGTATCCAGTAGGTGATCAATGCAAAGCTTGTCCTCAGTACCAACAATTCTCTTATTCCCAAATTAACCAAACAGCTGTCAAATTTTATATTCTGTTAAAGATTTTGGGGGAAAAAGTCAAAAAGAACAAAAGTTTCCAAACATTTTCAAAAGTTACAGAAACATTTAAAAAGCTGTGGAGCAAATAAGCATTCAAAAAATGTTTGAGACAAGAACACTTCCAGAGCAGTTCCCACAAAACACACACACACACACACACACAAAAACAAGAAAGCTAGCTATCCTAAGCTAATACATTCTGACAGAACTTCAGCATGATTCCAGAGCATACACAGAGTACAAGTCAGGCAGCAGATGAGCATAGCAGTCTCTAGAGATACTAGGCTAAAACTGAATAACTTCCCTCTCATTTCTATACCTGCCATTCCACTTTCTATACACTTCAAGAGGATGCATCAATCAGGTATAAAATTGCCGTGAACCTTCTTAAAGAACAAGAATAACTTCTCTCCCCTCCCTTCTCTTCAGTTTAAAATATAATTTGCTAATTATCTCAGTACCAAGGAGTGAGCTCTGGCCTTGGAGATTCCTTTCTCACAGAGATAAGGCACAAATGGTATGGCCTACCAATTAATAGGCATTTTCTCCCCCCTCTCCTGGCCCCCCATCCCAGGCACAGACTATCAGGCTTGTGTTTCAAAAGAGCAAACAAAACCGTCGTCTCCTGTTTTCCAGTGTCTTGACACTTCTGCTTAATTCTTTTGATAATGGATGCTTATTCTCCCAACTTTTTATCACAATGCTATTTATTTATTTACTTACTTATTTACTGAATTTTTACCTCCTCTTTCTCCCAGTAGAGGGACTCAGAGCTGCTTACAAATTGTTTGAAAATGCAGTTATTAAAACAATTACAAATATTACATTATTAATAAACAAACATACTGATTATTAAAAAGCACAAAATAAAACTCTCTTTTACATAAGTTGAAGACAGATTTTAAAAAGATAAAAGAGCAATTCTTCCCTAAAAAATCCCTTCTTCAGTAGCAGTTTACATAATAAAATTGCCTGAAAAGGAAGGACTTTGCCTGCTGGCTGAAAGACAAAGGGAGGGGCCTAGCCTGGTTTCTTGTGGAAGGGAGTTCCATAGCTTAGTAGCAACTACTGAAACGTCCTCTCATATGTCTGCACCAAACATGCCTGTGAGGATGGCAGGATTAAGAGTAAAACCTTACCTAAAGATCTTAAAGCATGGGGAACAAGGTTCTCTCTAGGGTGCACGCCTGCATGCGTGACTCTGCCCCCCTCCGTGCAGGCCTCCTCCTCCTCCGTGCACCTACTGCCATCGTTTTCAGCCCCTTTGGTTTTGGTCACAATAGAAACCTGTGTGGGGTTAGAGTCGTGCGCGAGAGGGGCAAAGCCCCGCCCGGCAGGGCTGAACATTAGAGGAAACGTTGATGAGGAGAGATAACAGTTTCTCAAATAGCCTGGACCCTATTCATTTAGGGCTTTATAGGTTAAGACCAGTGCTTTGAATTGTGTCTGGCAAGGAACCAGTAGACAGCGAAGATGTCGTAACAGGGATTTTTGATTCTTTCTGCAGTCAGTTCCTATCAAAAATCTAGTCAACGCATCCTGGACCTCCTGAAGTTTCTGAACACCTTCTAAAGGCAGCCCCATGGAGAGCACATTATAGTATTCCATACAGAATGCAGATGAGGTGTGTGTTGTTATGGCCAGATATTCTGTTCGAAAAGGGCTGGTTTCACTTGCATCCTGCATTTGGGGCTGGGGTTGAAAGAGATTGAGTTTGTTCCTCTCGAGATGATTTCTAGAAAATGCATTTTCTTCTATCATAAACAGAAAATACATTTTTTTCTGTAGAAAACAGATACTCATGTTGAGACTCTTCATTATGGGTTGCCACAGTTCTAGAGATACACATGATTCTTACAGTGTACTTATTTGCACTGGTTTATTATGTATGCTGAAGCAGTACATGAATGGGGCAGTTCCCTGCCCCACTCAAATTTTAGTGATAGGTGCCCATCCTCACCAAGTTCACAAACCAGCCCTAAAGCCTTGCTATTGTAGAGTTCACTTTGCAAGATATAAAGTTTACAACAATTCTTTTTGAGATGGCAAATGATAGTGTGTGCACAAGTACTCAAAATTATTGTGTATCTTTAGGCTAGCAATCTTGATGTTGACATATAAATATTGCTTATTATCTTATTTTGCTGTATATTTGTATGGTATTTTTATGATGGGTAGACTTTCCTGTGAGTACTTTTGGAAAGAAGTGTGATGTAAGTTTTAAGAATAAATCACAAATTAATTGATATAAAGACTATATCAGTTTCCCACCCTGCTTGCCAATTGTATCCCAGCATAATTCTGGGAGATGGAACCCAAAAACTGATGTTGACAGAGGAAATTTTCCATTAGTCTCATTTATGTGCTTCTCCTTTGAAAAACAAAGGTTACCCAGTGCTCCCTGGGAGGGACAAGGCTTGAGAGTTGCAAGGCTACATGAGTATGGTAGTCCCAGTGCTCATTAGGCTCTGTAGAGAGCGTACCTCCCACTGAACTACCTCATCCATGACGTCCTTTAAATTCCAAGTAGCCTTGAGACTACTAGGGAGCACCAGGCCAGTTCCCTTGTTTTTCAAAAGGAGAAGCATATGGACCAGGGCAATGGAGGAATGGAAATCTCCTGTGTCACCTTCTGCTTTTGGACTCCATCTCCCAGAATTCTGCTTGGGGGTTGGATTGTGGGTGAATTCTTGGAATGAGAGTCCAAAAAATCTGAAAGCCCCATCTCTAGTAACTCCTCCTAGAAGAGATTTGATTGAGGAAATTTGAACACAGTACCCACATTGGCCCTTCCATAAATGGCAAGACTCTTTTCAGTAGCAGAAGGAGCCAGCACCTATATGAGGCTTCTTGCTAGAGGAGAAAGGGATATGGACAGTGGTGATCTCTGGTTCTCTCTTCCCCTTGCAGTCCTTATCACCACAAGTTTTGCTATTCCGGAAGATTGGTAGACCCTCTGGAACAGGATGGGAGGTAGTGCTCACCATTCCTGGGCAAGGGAGAAATCGGGGGGGGGGGCAGGAATCAACATTCTAATACCGGTGGAACTACATACAGCATAAGTCAAGATTCAATCCAGTATGTTTGGTAAACCTGTTTTGTATATATATACCAAACATACAGAATGTATTTTATTACTCTACATATGGCTGAATTGTGAGTTAGTAGTTAAAGCTGGCATTGTGGCATTCCTCAGTCCCACTTCATAAACGTATTTCTGGTGCTCCAGTTTTCATTCTCAGTCAATTCTGTATCAGAAGTAAGCAGAAAAAGTGTGTGAGCTTTTCCAGGCAAGTTTGAAGCCATCCCTCCTCCATACACACAAAAAGAGATGTATGATTGAGTTTGCAAAGCCTTGGCTAAAATGTGGTACCTCGTGACCCTTCCTTCCCCCCCCTTCAAACAAGCCAACCAGCTACAGCAAAACATTTCGCCAAACAAAAAGGCCTCTTCACCATTGTTTCAATTAGAACTTCAGAGAAGGTGGGGATAAGTGACTGTTTTACTGCATTTAATTAGGAGCATACATTTCAAAGCAGCCGAGCAAAGGCTGGCTCAGCTGAAATGGAATGTCTCAAATGTTTTTTGGGGGGGAGGGGAATTGCTCGTTCTCATTGGTTGCCAGGTTTGGATTCTTGTTGCTCTGGGGCGACTACTGTTGCTAAGAGCCAGCTGGTTCCTTTGAAAAGCAAATCGAATGGACATTTAAGACCCAAGGGTGTAATGGCTTGGAAACTGGAGAAACGTGAGGGTCTGCAGGTTCCCTTTCATGGGTCCTTGACAGCTGCAAGGATACAGTTGTTCCCGCCACATGCTTTCTCTTTCTCTTCTGTGCCTTATGTAATCTCTAAACGCAGTTGTAATACATAATACTGAGATAGTTCATTATTCCTTAGTGGGGGTTGGGATGGGGGTAGGGTGCAGTGGAGAGGATGTGTTTACCTGAAACCTTCAGAAAAGCTTTCAGACATGCAAGATGTCTTGATACTAGAGTAGTGAAAATGGTGGGATTTTAGCGTTATGGGAACAGGAAGAAAAAGAATATTTCTGGTTTTTTGGCTGCCTGGATAGTACTTCATAATAAATCTTGTGTTCTGGTTTTTGTTACACGACAGGTTGTGGAGGGACAGGTTTATAAGGACTGAGGTATTCATGGGGTTTGTTCTTGTTTGCTTGAAAAACATAACACTAGTTAAAGCAACCTTGATTTTTTAAAAAAAATGTGCAACAGGTAAACCCAAAAACTATGACTTCTGTGATTGAGTTCCTACCCCAGAACCACTGAAAATCCTAGAGTCCTTTCAGTCTTAGCTAAACCTTTATTTTATTATCTTTTGTCAATGCAAAATTGGAAAGTATATAGCCACACTTGCTTCACATCCAGTTTCCCCCCAAAAGTGATTTTTTTTTCTGAGTGGGACCAGACCATCAGAACGACATCATTCCTCATCGTGTGCCTCAGGGGTAGACTTGGTAGCTGGTTGCTTTGCCATGTCTGCATCTCTGTGTTTCTACAATCAAACAATCAAGGCTGTGAAGAAATCATTTGGGTGGAAATTTGAGTTATCCATATAGATGACTCACATTCTCTCTCTCACACAAACATATATGCACATATATTTGCAGAAGTGTCTCATTTCAAGTGTAGTTGTTCTTCTTTTTGGAAAAGGAAGGTGTTGCTCTCTTCTTCATCACATGTTGCTCTGATGATTCTGTTTGAATTTGTTGTCTACAGAGCATACCATACCCACCATTGAATCAGAGGGGAAACAAAATGACATTTGTCATTCTGTGAGTTTAGTTACTATTAACAGTGTTTTAATTTGACAGGGGTGTTAGCTCTCATCACTTAGTATGTGTTGTGTTCATTTGTTTTCAGAATGCCTAGAATGTGTAGGGCCTGCACTGTGAGGAATGAAATGCACTGTTCGTTCTCAAGTGTAAAAGGACCATCTTGAATTGGTCTTATATTTAAGAATTCCTTGGAAGCTTCAGGGCATTGAGAACCGTAGGTAGAACCCTGATTTGGCATTTTTATGTCAGTCACTTATACTCACCAGGGAAAAGTATGATGCAAGCCACTCATTGAGTTGAATAAGTTTACCACTTAAGTTGTTAGACGAGAGAAAGTCTTGCAGAAGACTTGCCGAATAATAGAGCTAGGGCTTTGACTATCCTGTAGTCTGTGCAAAGGCTAGAAATGTGGAATCACTGCAGGAAAGAAGCCACTGCGTTTCTGGCACAAACCATCAGGAGTCTTGTGACAAACTAACATTTGTCTTATTGGTTAGGCTTTTGTGGATTGCAGTCGACTTCATGAAATGCATTAAGTATTTATTATACCTGTAACTGTAGACCTGTACGTACATATGGGAGCCTTCCTGGGAGGCTTCCAAACTGTGAAGTCAGAGGGAAACAAAATGCAGGGAGCACAAAGAGATATTCCTATATGTGCCTCTTCACAGTAGGCATTCACAAAGGCAGTGATTGGTGATAACACAGACATCCTGTTACTGGTGAGCTAATCAGCACACGACAGTGAGGAACAAAAGGAACTTGTACATCCAGTGAATCTGATTCTGAAGGAAAAACCACAGTCTCAGGAGCAAATATATATGTATCTCCCTTTATTTCAATTTAAAATGCCCAATGTATTTTGGCCTGAATATATATATATACATTTTACATCCTGAAACTCTGGTTTCTCCTTCAGAAACAGTGTAGTAATAAGGCAAGTCTGAGGAGATGCAGTTTTATCACAGGGCTTGCTGTAGACAGTGGATGTGGAAGAATGTTCTGGGTTAAAATTAGAAGGATCTGTATATATGTGCAGTAATCAGAAGGTTTCCAGTATTAAGGTGGTCCTTACTTCTATGTCCATTATATAGCTACACATTAATGTCCAGAAATGGAATCTCCTGAGTGGCCTGATCTAAGATTAGGCTGATGGTGGGATTAAAGTGAATGGTGTTCTGATGAAACTGATCAAGTGCCTTCTCTCCATAAGACCATATGATAAATTTGTGACCATTGACACTCACAGGTAGGAGGCACTTGGCATTTGTGTAGACAAGAGGTGGGGAACCTTTGACTCTTTAGATATCTAATTTGGTAATCAGCTGCTGCAAGTCACAGCCTGGGGGGGATGGTTGGTGAGCAAAAGAATCTTTACCCAGTTGTAAACTCATCACTGTTTTTGCTCCGGCAGGCTGGACATTTCTGACATAGAGTGATTTATGTTATTGTTGCACAGTTACTGTGTTGCTTTTGTGTCCAGAGCATGAACTTTGTTATGTGGATTCATCAGTGCTTAGGGTGACACAGAAGGTCCATTGATACTCATGTAGGGGTTTCTTCTCTTTGTGTCCAAATTGTGAATACTCCAGTGGTGTATTTCAGTCATAAAAGTGAAATCTGTTGCAGAGATTGTCAGAAAAACAGTTCTGCTCCCCTGCTGATATAGACATGATTGCTACAAATAGCAATCCTAGTTACATGGGCTCCAGGATTTTATTGTATGAAATATTCTAAGGTGAGGGGAGTAGCAGATAGATCTTTAAAACATTTGCAGCATGGAGTTTGGATGCTCTGTTAAAATCCCTGCTCCTTCCCATTATATAGTTGAAATGATGAAAGTGTTGGAGCAGGGCAGGCAGGAGATACACCTGTGAAAAGAAAGGGATGGAAACTGATTTTCTTTCCCCTCTTTTCTATCTGCCAGTCCCAGAGCTTCCTCAGAAACATTTCCCCTAGCAGGACGGGGAGAGATCCTACTGAGTGGATTCCAAATTTTCTGTGATCTCCCTTTTCCTCCTCCTGTGCCATGGTTCACCTCACTAAGCAGATTCATCTGTCCCTTGAGGAATCATTTTTTTGGACGTTGTGTGACTGGGTGACAAAAGGAGGGGTGGGGAATCAGGCTTCCCTCAACCTCCTTTTGCAGCAGGTTTCTGGATCATAGTCTACATTTGGTTACTAATTTTTTAAAAAGCCAAAATGTTTTATGGCCTAAATATTGTATTGTCTTAATAAACTAGCCCTTGCAGATTATAGCCTCTGAGCAGATTTCTGTTTTACTAACCAAAACAACAAAAACAAAAGCTTGGTTCTTTAAACAAAATATAAAGACCTTATGTATTTTAGAATACAAATACTTGGCTCACAGAAGAATTAACTCTTTTGTATGCCAATACATCAGTTAGGAGGGTTGAAAATGTTGTTTCTTAATGTCAGGTCAATGAATAACAAAACAACTGATTTGATCCTGGATGAGTAGGCTGACCTGGCCTGCACCACAGACACCTGGGGTGGGATGAAGTGGGGGAGTATAATCTCTCTCAACTCTTTCTGCCTGGGCTTTCTGTGAAGTAGAACAGCTAGGCAAGGGTGGTGGAGGCAGAGTTGTCTTAGTCTCCTGTGACTCTGCACACAGAGAGAGACCAGGTGTCAGTTTGCTGGTTAGAGTGTATGTATCTAAAGGTGGGTTTCCAGGACAAAATGAAAGATTCTGTTGGTATACTACCATCCACCCCCACTGTGAGGCCATCTTCCTCCTGAGTTTGTCTTGGAGATAACACTGTAATCTCCTTGAGTTGTCATGCTGGGAAATTTCAGTGTCCATACTGAACAGGAGTAGCTTAGGATGCAGTGTCCTCCATGACAACCATGGGTCTGGCCCAAGTGCAGGACAGACTGTGGACCTTGTTTTATCTTACTGTTTTCTGCTGTTGGTGATTTAAGTATTGAGAGATTCTCTGTGTTCCACTGAAAGGGGCAGATTATTAATTGATTGAGTTTAGACTTACTAAAACTCAGAGCCTCTGCAGAGGTAGGCAGAGATGATCCACCCCAGAAGTATAAGTCCAAATAGTTTCCTGGTGGCTCTTCGGAAATTTCCTGTTACCTCAGCAGCCAATCCTGGTAGAAGTCCTGGTTGACCTCTGGAATGATGAGATGGCCAGAACGCTGAAGCCTTCTCTTCCATGGAGTAGAGCCACACTTGCTCTCTAGTTTACTATGGAATTGGCAGTAATGAAATGCATGAGGTGGAGTTTAGAGTGATGGTGGAAGAAGACTTAGACGAGGTTTGACAGACTGTAGGCTAGAGCCTGTTGGAAGATCTGCTCCATGGTTGTAATGGCAGCAAAGAAGTCCTCCTTTTTTTGGTCACAATTAAGTCTGAATAGAATCATTCAGTAGAGCTGTTCTGAATGGTCAAAATCTCTTAAGAAAAGAATGTGGACCACTAATCAGCCCACTATGAAGAATTTGCACAACACTTTGCAGATAAAAATTGCTGGAATCCACTCTGACTTGGATAATGTAATAGAGACAGGCTCTCCTTGTCCTGTACTCATGCATATAAGTTCCAGTTTGTGCAGACTGAGAATGTGGATAGAATTCTTGGAAAGGTGAACTACCACTTTTCTGCTGATTCTTTGCTCTTCCTGCTCATAAAAGCAGCCAAAGGGACAGGCAGAATGGGTAAGAGGAATGGGGAATACTTCTCCAGCACAAGATAGAGCTTCAGCCTGCCTGAAAGAACAAGTAGTAAGAATTTGTTGGGGGGAAAAAATCTCTGAATGCCACTGTAATGGATTATTACAATCTCAAATGTATTAGTCTGCTAAAATCTCACACAGAGAAACTAGCTTTTGACTCTGCCTGAGTTATCATGCTGGGAGTGGTACAGAAAAAAAAAGAACGCTCCAAAATCTATGGCCAAACGTGGACTCCAGGTTCTTTGTTTAAAGCAAGCTCCCAAACCAGGACTGCAAAAACTGTTCAGAGATGGCTGGTTTCCAGTTTCACCTCTGGCACTGTGGACTAGAAAACCCCAAAGAGGGGGGGAGAGAGAGAATGCAAAGACAAGGGTTGAGTGCTAATTATTCAGTGACTGGCAGGTTTGGGGCTTTCTAGTGTGTGTGTGTGTGTGTACACACCATATATATTGCTGGATGAGATAGATGTCTAAATCCATTTCAGTCTGGCTTCACATCTGGCTATGGGATGGAGGCAATTTTGATCACCATGATGAGGGAATGTCTGTTGGTTCTATGGCACATTTCATAGTGTTTGGTGCTATCAACCATTATATTGTTCTGGGTTGCCTTTTTGGGATGGAAGCACTGTTTTATAATAACTCTGGTCCTTTCTGTCAGTGTGAGCTCAGAAGGTGGTGCTGGGGAAGTCCTGTTTGGTGTTCTGACCATCGGCCTGTGTAGTCTCTCAGTGCCCCCCCCCCCATGCTGTTTACCATATAAGTGAAACCACTGGGAGAAGTTGTCTAGAGTTTGGGGTTTTGGTGCCACCAGTATGGAAATGCCTCTCAACTCTACTTCTGATTTCTGTCCAATTTTGGGTAAACCATTTTAGCATTCCATTTGGCTTCTGTTCTTTGTGTAGCCACATTCCAGACACCTATCTTAGTGGTGAGGGAAACAGTCCTGTGAATCCTCAGACTTTTCTAGAGAAAGTGGATAGATATTAAAACACTGTGCTGAGAGCTTGTTATGAATTTCAAGTTTCTGATTCACATTTAGAGACAGTCTTTTGCTCCATTTTAAGTGCAGTTCCTTTCCCCTTTGGAGTAGACTATGTCATCATGTCTAATGCATCTTGTTCAGGCAGCATTTTTTTTCACATTTGTCAAAATCACACCAGCGCTAACTGAGACAGCTTCTATTCTGCTGCTACACTTCACCCATTGGGCCTCACTCCAGAAGTTTTTGCAAACTCTATTCTCTTTGATACTCAGCTGTGATAGTTTATTTTTTCCCTTTTTTAAAGAAGAAACAATACAAAAGATAGTGTCTAGTCCATCAGATGTTCTTTCTTTCTAGAAAAGTGGCAAATGTTCATTGTTTGCTTTTTAAAACAAACAATTCGTTTGTTTTCCTTAAATTCAGAAGATGGAATGATTGTGTGTGGGTGTGTTGTCATTGTATTTGGAAATCCTTAATTGTTGCCAGGATGCTAGTGATATTATCTGAGACCCAACTGCTAATCATAAGAATGCACTGAGGACTGATGAATTTAATAGCCTTAGGCTGTTAACAAACATATATGAGACTAACAAAACAGTCTTGGAAATGACAGGCACAGCTGTGGAATTTACAGCAGTCAGATTTTCCATCTGGCTCTCTTTCTGGGGCTAAACACACTGGATGGATTGGGAAAATAATGATCCCCATGAGTTGTACTCATTTTGTGTACGCTTGAACTATTCGCTACTCAAAATCACATCCAATATGTTTATAGTCATTGAAGTTTAGATTTTTTTTTTATGCTAGCACTGGAGTTCAAGGATCATAATCATAAATAAACCTATTTGCGACTGTACAGAGTCTGATTTGAAAGAAAAACACTGTGAAAATGCATTGTCCAAATCTTAAATCCCAACTACAGGCCATTTTATAATCATATTAGTGTCAAAACTATTTGAAGCTATTATGTAGACAGATGAGGAAGAGCCTTGATTTTTGAATATGTATCATTCCAATGTGACCATACATGTGTGCTAGAACAGAGCACAGACCTGTGAATGAAATCAGACAGGACAGGATCTGAGTTAATAAAACTGCATAGAATAGGATAATGTAAGAGGCAGAAGGGCATTGATAGATACTGATTATTGTTGGGTTTTATTTTTGGGGGAAATGCTAGTTTTGGAATTTTTTACCTTAAAAAACCTTCTAGTAATTTTCATTTCAGTAGAAAACATAAAATAAACACATTCTCTAGTTTTGTTCACCATGCTGCTCCGCTTATTTCAGTATACTGTACCTCTATATGGACTTAAAGCTAGTCAAGAAGAATATCTGTTCAGACGGGAAATTAGTAAGTGAACGTTGTTACATTAATTCAATAATTTCTAAACATTTTATCATTTGAAGGCTGCCTTTCTCCTGTGGAGGAAACCCTAGGTGGCTCACAATGTTAAAAAAAAAACTGACACTAAAAGCACAATAAATTACAGGTTAAAAATAATAGCACTTTTAAAAATCCATAAATTAATGTACAAGCATTTAAAACTTTAAAAACAGATGGGGGTGGGAGAAACCAGCATCCAGGGAATCGGTCATAGTTATTAAAAGTCTGCCTGGACAGGTGGGTCTTCAGCTGTAGGCAGAAGGATAAAAGGGAGGGGGCCGACCTAACCTCCCAAAAGAGAGCATTTCACAACCTGTGAGCAGCCACAGAGAACAGCCTCTGTTACATCGTCATCAAATGTGTCTCTGATGGCAATAGAACAAAGATAAGATCTTAAAGGCTGGGAAGGCCTCATCTCATTTGAGTCATGCATACTGGAATAAAAAACTTTACATGAGGGGATATATGTACTGCTGCTGACTAATAACTCTTGAAGAGTGGTATGAAAATTTCATCTCATTTGCAGAAGCAATCCAGAACTCCATCCTGAAGATTAATGGTTAACCTTATGTACAGCTAGCTGTGTAATGGAACCTCTGTGGATTGATGGTTCCAAGACTGCAAATCTACCTGCATTAGATGGGGCTGTATTTTTGCTGGAGGAGGAGATGAATAACTTGGGAGTTGCAGTCTTGGAGTAAAAACTGGATCGTCTTTGTCACTGTATGCTTAAATGACCTTGTCAGTTTGCAATGATTTTGATGAACTTCACCAAGACCACTGCAGTGTGGCCTAGTTAGGGCTGCTCTTAAGGATCACATGAAATCTGCAGCTACTGCAAAATGTGACATCCAGAAAGTTGTTCATGACGTCATAGAAAAGCTGTGGTATACTGGTTTTGAGGGAATTGCACTGGTTGTTGATCCATTTTGGTCTCAGTTCAAGGTGTTAGTGATGACTGGGAAAGTTCTCTTTTTTTTACTGTATATATATATATATTTATTGTGTTTTTCTACTTTTCAATCCGTTGCAACCAGAGTGATTTATTACAATATATTCCATTCATTTAATCTTATCTTATACTCTCTAACATAGTATTGATCTAATCTATTCTACTTAAATTGATGTAGATTTCATCCAGGTGTAAAGAGGTTCCCATTTATTATTATCCAGTCTGTCATTTAATGTGTCTGTCAAAATATCCATTTCTGCTAGTTCCAAAATTTTTTCATTAAATTCCTTCTTTGTCGGGATCGCTGTCATCTTCCACTTACTGGCATATACAATTCTAGCTGCCGTTATCAGGTGTAAAGTCAAATATGTCTTGTTTTTTTCGAGTATAGGTGGTAATATATTCAGTAAGAAGCTTTCTGGTGTCAAGGCAATTTTAACCCCTAAAATTTTCTCTATCATTTCATGAATCATTTTCCAAAATTCCTTGGCCCTATTGCACGTCCACCACATGTGATAGAAGCTCCCTACATTCTTTTCACATTTGATGACTGGGAATGTTCTATACAGCTTGAGATCTCAGTACTTGTGGCTCTTCTTTTAGATACCTGCCTGATCACCACAGTTTGTTGAGTCATCCTTGTTACACAGTCGGGAGCATCTGTGGGAAAACACCTTCTCAGCTGCAGCACTCTGGCCATGGTGTCCCTTCACTTTGGAGGCCTGAGTGGTGCCAATGTAGGGCTAATTAAAACTTGCCTGTTCACCCGGACTTTGAGACTGATTGTGGCTTTGTATTGTTCTACTGTATTACAGGTTTTAGTTTGGTTTTCCTGAATTACTTTATGTTGTTCAGATAGTCTAAAATTGTTTTGAAGTTATTTTATTGACAGTACCCACTCTGAGGTATCCAGGTAGAGGGTGGGATGAAAATAATTAGGTAAAAAAAAAAACATAATTATAATCCCTACAGCCTCCCTGTAAGATAAGTTAGTTTTATTCTACAAATTGCAGATGGGGAGATAGTGGTTGAAAGACTGTGGCTTGCCTGAGGCCATTTATTGACTTCACGGCAGACATAAAATTCAAAAGATGGACTGGACTCCCTGATTTGTAGTTCAGGCTCCTTCTCCCACTGTTCTGGAGGGCTCCCAAGAATGTTTTGTTGAGAGTGGCTGTAGCAGAGGCCTTAAAAATACCTTGAGGCAGTATATTTTTAAAGGTAGTGCTTAACCTTGACAGCAAACATGGCTGCCCCATTGGTCGTATAGGAGATCCTCCTTCGTTGTTGATTGGAGCTTTGTGTTTGTGGCAATGCTTCAGTGTCTGTTGAGATTTCTGCCAAAAATGCAAGGAGCAAGTCCTCCCAGTGTGAGTTTTAAGAACTGGGGAAGGGGCCAAAGATGCATAGTTGTAGGCAGAGGAGGATCTCGATTGGGTCCAATATCCATTCTCTTGACACATGGACACATAGTTCTCAGATTATTATTATTATTATTGCTACTATATCTGTTGTATGGGTGTTTGGGATATTGGCAGGAGGTGTTCTCCTATACAGCAAATCCATCTTTCAGTTTTTAAAAGCTCGTATTTATTTGTTTGCACCTGTGTCCTGTTTTCATAACAGGAGGAAAATCTGTATGGATTACAGATTCTTCATTTCCCCTTGGGTGTATTATGTACTGTTGCCCAGAATTGTCTTGAAAAGAAAGAAAGAAAGAAAAAGGCTTCTCTTTCTCCTTTTGTTTGGTGGTTGTGTCTGAGCAAGGCAAAAACATCTTTTCTCTCATTTTTGTTTTTTTGACCAGAGAAAAATCATAAAGCAAAATTACTGTATATTCTAAAATAAAATCCAGCAGGATTAGCCAAAACAAATTAGTGGCACCACCAGTGTGGTGAAACTGTATTCTGTTGTTTATATTTGTTATTATTTATATTAGTATGATTGTGTTGCTTTTATACTGTATATACAGGGCTTTCTCAATGGCTGCTCCCAGGGTTTAGAAAGCACTGCCTTGAGAAGCCAGGCGCGTCTCCTCCCTGTTGTCTTTCTGTCAGGCAAGCTTTTAAGCAATATGTAGGGGTATAGAGAATGCTGTACTTGTGAAATTTAGATGTTTAAAATGTTTTCAAAAATGTTTTTAAAGTCATTTTTTTAATCTTGATTAATGTTTTCTTTTTAAAAATATATATATTTGTACAGTATTTTAAACCTGTTACCACTGTACAGTTTTAATTGTTGTGAGGTACTTTAGGGCAGTGGTCCCCAACCTTGGGCCTCCAGATGTTCTTGGACTTCAACTCCCAGAAATCCTAGCCAGCAGAGGTGGTGGTGAAGGCTTCTGAGAGTTGTAGTCCAAGAACATCTGGAGGCCCAAGGTTGGGGACCACTGCTTTAGGGAGAAAGACAGCATATAAAAGAAAAAAAGAAAGAGAGAGAGAGAGAGAGAGAGAAATAAATAAATAAATAAATAAATAAATGATGGCCCTTAAATGTGGTCTAGAATTGAATTAAGTAAGTAAATAAGTACAAACGGATCCTCCTCATCCAGAATTTTGAGCACAGTAAAGTATTTTGCAGTACTGCAAGGATGAAGAATGTGTGGCTCTCCCTGGATGTTTGACATCCTGTCCCACCATCAGCCCTAGAAAGGTGTGACAGAAGTTAGTATTTCAGGGTCATCTAAGGGCCAGAGGTTCCTCATTCCTGCTGGCCTGAAATTTATAAAGTTTAGGCAGTCTTGCAGAACCTGGACCTATGCAGAAAATGTGGATACAGTTTATTGTAATGAAGGAAAGATCCTCTTTAGCCAATGAAATCAGTGAAATGAGATGGAGAGAGAAGAAGCTTCTTTGGTGTCCCAGATATAAAGAAGTGCAAGGAGACTAGGAATGCTGGCGGCTCTCCTGTGCCAGCCTCAGAAATGAACTTCAGGGCTCATAAAAGAGATGAGCTTTCCAAGCCCTGAAGCCCTTCTGCTACAGATAAAGTCCATACCTGTGAAGAAGCTTCAGCTTCCTTCCCCTATCTTCTTTCCCCAAAGCCCCTTCCTTCATTCCAGCACAACCTTGAATGTCACTGGAACCTCCTTTGTGTCATAAAGAACCTTCACAAGGCTCATTTTAAGAAAATTATCAAAATTCTTAGTACATGGGATCATAAGAAGTACCTTACACAAATATATAACATGGCTACTGGAAGTAGCCTGGAGCAGGGGGCAGGGTGTAAGCATTTAAGCATATATGGAATAGCGGAATGGAGCAAGGTTCCTTCTAAGCTGGGTGTACGTGCACGCATCTCCGCCTCCCAGCACGCAGCTGTCTTCCTCCTCCATGCAGTGATCGCATTAGGTTCTGGTTGCAACGGAACCTAGTGTGCGGGGGCGGAGTCACGCACACATGCAGGGGTGGAGTCATGCGAGAGAGAGGCAGCACTCCACCCACCGGGGCTGAAAATTAGAGGGTACGTTGGAATGGAGCATGATATATCTGACCAGGAATAAAATCTAATATCACAAACAGGAGATCTCTTTTTCAGTGTGTTCAAATTTAAAATAGCTTCAGCATTACATTCTTTATAATACCACTGAAATTAAACAAAATCCATAAAGTGAATCGATTGCATGGAAATGTGCCATGCAAATAGTCCATAGTGGTGGAATGGACTGAAGATCCTAGATTATTGGGATATACTCATAGAGTAAATATATATAGGCGGTTTAGAAAAGAAGGGGAAATAGTCTTGGTTGGTGTTAGGTAAGAGACGGATGTAAGAGAGGGTATGTTTTTGATGAACTTGCTGGTTGCAGCCAAAATGGTCTGTGCCAGACATTGGAAACTGAATGCCGTTCCAGAACTGGAGGAGCAGTTGAGTAAAGCTTGGCAGGTTTCCAAAATGGAAACATTATTGAGCATCCTGTGAACATGGGAAAGAGGTAGGGAAGATGCCTTGGCCGGGGTTGCAGAAAACTGGGTTTTAAACAAAATCCTAATAGGTTAAAATACAGTAAATGAAATGCTCATTGTTTCTGCAATGCCAAATAATTTCTGACAGTTATATAAAGTTGTACGAGCTATTTTATATCCCAGAGCGGTAAAGCTATCAGAATGCCTATAAGATAGCCTCTTTACCCCCCAACATGTTACCAGATCCATGCTTTTGGTATTCAAAATGTTTATATTGCACAACCACAGGTGTTGTTAATATTGTTTATAACGTTCAGTTTAGTAAGTAGCCCTGCAGTGAAACCACTGTTAAAGTGCTACTTAAATTAGACAATCACCGCGCTGGGTTGGTTATGTAATGTCTTCTGTGCAATTTTTCGTGCTCTGTTCTCTTTGATTGTTTCTCCTGCACTATGGTCTGTTTTTCATTTCCTGCTGCATTGACCTTGAGTAATAATAATAATAAAAGAATAAGACTAAACTATATATACAAGCGGTGCAGTCTTCCTGGCAGTTACAGATCTTTTGTTATGTGTAGGGAAACACAGTGTTTACCATCAGCTGCTGGTAAGTAAACTGGGGGCGAAAGATACAACAGCTGCATCTCATATCCACTTTATTTTTAAGTTGTCCTCCCTGCCATATGCTTTCACAGCACTCTTTCAAATGGCAGAAAATCAATTTAGGAAATACTCATTTACACAAGAAAAAGGATACTGTTTTTTAAAGTTAGTGGGCTTTTCAGTCTAACAGGAGAAAAACAGTATGAATCTGTGACATATTTGGATGTGAATTCCCGAATTAAGTAGGGAGTTGGACTCGATGGCCTTATAGGCCCTTTCCAACTCCATTATTCTGTGATTCTATGAGATGTTTGTATCTAAATTATTTTTCCCAGGTAGAATATGTGTAATTTTCCTGCTTAAAACCCTTGATGCGTGGCACAGGGAATTAATTGTACAGAGGTTTATTTGTGAGGAATTAAAGAGAGAATCTGGAGTAAATAAATATTTAAGAAGAAGATTATGAGAGCTTGAGATGGAATTGATCAGCGAGCGATCTGGGATGGACTTTATATTTGAGAGGGAAATTAAATGTCTCAAAGTAAGATAGAATAGTCAGCCACAGTTCATCTGTGAGACAAGCAATGGCTCAAATCCTGTTGGCATAGCTATACCTATGGAAGGCTAATGACCTCATCAGCAGTAGCGGATTTTTGGAAATTAAACACTTCCTACTTCTGCCCCACAGCTCTGATGTGATCTCTTTCATCGTGTGGAGCTGTGGGATGTGAGTAGAAAATCTTAATTATGAGAAGTTGCTGGTGGGGATTATGTTATCATCAACCTCTTTTGATGATGCCATCAGCCTTCTACAGGTATAGATACACCAAGAGGATTTCAGTATATTCTGTTTGGTGCGTTCCAACCATCTGCTAAGGATGTTACTGTGTGAGAGCTAACAACCTCATTATGAAAAACAAATACAGTAACTTTTGTTTGCTTCCAAGGCTGTTACAAACTACGGAATACTATTCTTGAATTCATTAGCTGTACTGTTATGAAACTGACTACTTTTAATTTTATTTTCTACTACAGGTTTGCGTTTTGATGGCATGTTTTTAATAACATGGCCTATTGATGATCAGTAGGGATGGGATGTTTGGATTTTGGGGTCTACAGGTCTCATAATTTTCCATTCTGGGAGCCCTACCTGACAGGTAGATACCTCACAGATCCCTACATGTGGCTCACCTGGAAGAAAGGCCTGAACAGGAAGGCTTTGAGATCTGCACTCACTCAAACTTCCCATTCTGCCCCTGCGCTAGCTGGGAGATTTCTTTCTGAACAGGAAGCTAGGCCCAGCTAAGCCTTAAAGCAGAGCTTCCCAAAGTGTGTGTCATAGTGTCCTGCGGCCCTTGTGGAGCCCCTTCGCTCCTTGGGGTGCCACGAAGCCAGCCAGGAGCAACGCAGAAACTTTTCTTTCTTTCTTTCTTTCTTTCTTTCTTTCTTTCTTTCTTTCTTTCTTTCTTTCTTTCTTTCTTTCTTTCTTTCTTTCTTGCTGAGCTGGTGGCAGTGGTGGTAGTGGTGCTGCTCTTCTGGCTCCAGTTCTGGATCCTTCGGGAGTCTTTGCTTCCTGCTCTGCTCTACACCCCTTGCCTCTTCTCCTGCTCTACCGCTGCTGCTGTCACTCAGGGGAGCCACAAGTCCAAAAAGGTTTGGGAACCACTGCCTTAAAGCCTTCCAATATAGGGCTTTCTCCCAGGTGCATCACATTTAGGTATATGTTATGTGTCTGTCAGATGGAACTCTCTGAATGAAGAATTATGGGGTTTTTAGTCCTCAAAATCCAAAAATTCCATCCCTATCGAGTAGCACACAACACAGTGTCATCTAGATGTACTGCTTTAAATATGTGTTCTGAAGTAGTTCTTGTTGGTAGAGACACATTTTTGAAACAGGACTTCCAGATCTGACTTGGAAGTTTATTGATTAGATTATGGGTTAGTAAAAAAAAAAACCCCAAGAGATCCAAACTTAGAATCTTTTTGCGGCAATACATCTAAGGCTAGAATCCGTATGGCTCCAAAGGATGCAGTGCTCTGATTGAGGACCCTCTGTTCTGTGGGCATCTGCCAGGAAGGTGGAAACATGGAGGCAGCTGTGGAGGTTTTTTTGTTTTTGTTGCTGTGAGGCAATTCTTATTTTATTTTATTCTTACTTCAGGGGGGATTCATTTACAATAGGCTTAGTGACATCTGGCTTCTGATGCTTGCTGTTGTGAAAAACAGTCTGTAGGGTTAAGCATGCAGGTACACAGGCTGCAATGACCAGAGCTTTTGTGTTGGAGTGTGAAATGTTCTGTCTTTCCACATGTCTGGCACTGCCTCTGTCTTCACAACTGCCCAATACAGCTACTGAAGAACAAAAAGAATGGTGTTGGCACATGGGAGAGGAAAGTGAGCGAGAAATGGCAGAGGTTCCCACAAAACCATGTTGTGATCTACTTGTCATCCATGATTACCTATATCTAGAAGAACGTTGGCTTACTGCAAACATGCAACCTGTGAGACCCACTGACCCTCTCAGGGTCGATGGGTGCCCCCCTCCTCTATTCCCCTTTCCATGGAATCGACCCCAGAGTTAGTAACCACAGGGTTTATTGTATAAGGGGAATCAACTCTGAACAAATTAACCAACAGTTCATTTTGGGGGCTAATTGACTTCACTACCCCAGGTCAATCTCTTTTCCTTGGCTCCCCCAAGTTAATGCCACTGGGGGGTTAGCGTCTAATATCCCCCTTAACTCACAGCCCAGAGAAGTGAGGTCCCGCTTGTCTGCAATGAGGGTGAGGCACGTGGCCTATTAGTGGCCCTCCAGCTGGGCACTGAGATGTTCCCATCTGTTGCTGCTCCTTACTGACATAGATTTCAATATGGCAATGTTCCAAGCACTAGACCCTATTCTCCCATATCGAATTCCCATAACAATTTAAGTGAGTCCTTCTGATAATATATTATATTATAAATTTTATTTACTCTCCTTTTCACTACCTTGTTTTCACCTTTACTTTCCTTTGTACTGTAATTACTTTACATTTTTAAATTCCCTACATTTACCATTTCTTTTTACCCACTTTTTACCCCATTTCTTTTTACCTTTGTCCACTGCTCTAATTGAATAATATTATACCAATATATTTTATCCATACCTGTCACGTCTTCTGTTTGCTCTTTATTCTTTATTTTTTCTAACCAATCCTTTATTAGAATAACTTGTCTCTTTATTAATAAATTCTCAACCAATCATTTCTTGGGAGTTTTTCCTGGGAATTTTTCCTGGGAATTTTTCCAACTTTATCACTAGATGCAATGGAGAAATTGGTGGGATAAATATTTTTCTATAGCTATCCATAGCATGTCTATAGCATGTTTTTAAAGAACGGATTTTCTATATTTTTTTCTATATTTTATTGTTGTATATACAAAGAATATTTACAGAGTTCAAATGCAATTCTTGAGTTTCTATATTCAATCAAATTAGTTTGTTGGATTGAGATATGGTATCTGTCATATCCTGAAGCTGTCATATCCTGATCCTGAAGCTGAGGCTCCAATACTTTGGCCATCTCATGAGAAGAGAAGACTCCCTAGAAAAGACCCTGATGTTGGGAAAGTGTGAGGGCAAGAGAAGGGGACGACAGAGGACGAGACACTGGTTGGACAGTGTCATCGAAGCTACCAACATGAATTTGACCCAACTCCGGGAGGCAGTAGAAGACAGGAGGGCCTGGCATACTCTGGTCCGTGGGGTCACGAAGAGTCGGACACGACTTAACGACTAAACAACAACAACAATTTGTCATATCTCTTAATTGATAGGCTATATAGTATGTTGGGAAGTCCCAGCCCTCCAACTTTTTGAGGTTTATACCATGTTCTCTTATTAATCTTTGATGACTTCTCCATTACAAAATTTATTAATAATATTTTGCTAATTATTTAACTCTTCATCACTTATCTTTTTATTCCCATGTTTCTGGGGGAAAAAACAACCTTTTTTTTTTGCCTCCAACACTGCAGCTGGTTTTGGGGAAAAAAACACTCTTCTTTCTTTATCCATATTCACATCATAAATAAAAAAATTATCTTGGGTAGCATCTTCATTTGCATGCTACAATTCTGCTAAAACATGATCATTCAATTTTCCTTAAATCATCAAGTTTATTTCTTATTAATTACTTCAATATTTTAAAATTCTCCTCTTTCAGTCTACCAAATTAGGTGGAATGTTTATACCTAAATACTTAAGTCTTTCAAATATTAACATTATTTTCTATGTTTTTCTTTTTCCTCTTTGTTAAGCATCATCATTTCTGATGCATGCCAATTTATCAGTAACCCAGTTATCTCTCCAATTCTGTTAGATGTAGTTTTACCCTCTCCACAGTCTTCAAAGGAGTTTCTGTTGTTAATAAGATATAAGCAAATGAACTCATTTTAACTCTGTGTTTAATACCAATATGTAGGATCTCTTTATCTTTTCTAATAACATGCACAAATAGTTCTTTAACTAAAGTGAACAACACCATGAAACTGTGAAACAATAAAAATTTTATATAGGTTGCTCTGTCCATGAGTGAAGAATTTGCAACAGATCACTTTTGTTTTGTGACACCCATTTCCAAATCTGGACAAAAGCAAAAACAAAGGAGAAGGGATTATACGTATATCATGTCTGAAACTTGGCATATGTATAAAGATAAGTGTGCCCTCTAGGCATTTTTAATGGAAGAACAAAGAGTGTTCAAAAAAACCACAAGCTTCCTGATTTACTCTGTTCTAAGATTTTGAAGATATCAGTATATGGAAGGTATGCTGGTGTGTTCCAGCTGTCACTGCCGAAAGCTATGTATACATATTTCCCCATATTTTGTGTTATTATTGATCATAGTTGCATTTAAAGATTGACTCATTTGAAATACTCATTATAATTTTGTTTCTGTTTTGTTTTTGATGACTCATCTGTTTTGCTTATTTGGAGATCATTTTTGTATGACTGTTTCTCCCCAGTTAAGACACGATTGCTTTCAGTCAGTCATGAGTGTAATCCTATTTTGTAAAGCATTGAAAATCTTATCTGTTCCATGCACATTTTAGATCCCTGACCAACATACATTTAGCAAGCTTCCACATTCAGGTTTCAGAAATGATGGTTGGTGGGGAAACACAATGTCTGTTAAACTCTTTGCAGAACCGATTTCCATGAGGAAATGTATTTTTAAATTAAACTTATACACCACCTTTCTGCTATAGAGTACCGTTGAAGGAAATTAGCAACAATAAAATAGAACATTCTGATCAAAACATAAAAATGTATACCTAAAAAACAGATGTTAAAAAACAGCACCCACTACTTGAAGGATATTTCAACAGACAGATCACCTGAAAAGCAAATAGCTGTTTGAATAAAAGCATTCTTTTATTTGGTTGGCAGAACAACCAAAAAAAGATGGAGGCAACCTGGCTTTCCTTTGGCAAGGAATTCAGAGCCTGGGGGGCAACCACTGAGCAAGGCAGCCACCTCAGGTGTTCCAGTGATATGTGCTTCTAAGTGTAGGGGGTTCGAAATGAGGAGCTTAAAACTTGGGTAGTTTCATAAATGAAAAAATATTATTTCAAATAAATGGGCTGAGCTATCATGCAACCAGCACCTTGAACTGAGCCTGGGGACACAGTGGCAACTAATGAATATATTCTCCCAAGGAAGGTACATGGCCCTTGTAAAATGGTGGCTTGGGCATCTGGCTGTGGAGCCAGAGGTTCGGAGTTCAATCCCCACTGTCTCTCTTTGACAAGGGCTGGACTCAGTGATCAGTAGGGTCCCTTCCAGCTCTGTAGTTCAGAGATTTGGAGATTAGTTTGGCTACAGCAATAATCTGGCTGCAATATTCTGGAATGACTGAAATGTTCAAATGTTTTTCAAGGGCAGCCCCTTGGAGATATATTACATTAGTCCAAATGGGGTCTCTTTGCAGCAGGAACAGGCTCAGTTCATAGTGCACTGGGCTTAGCTACGAAAGCTTCTAGCTATCATGCAAACTGCAAACCAGAATCCTCAAGGGGCATTCAACAATATGCAATACAGTCCATTTCTAACTTCAGACACTGATTTAAACCACAGAACAGCTTGCTCAGATTTAGATGGAAAGGAGGTGTAGAGTCGGATGTTAGCAGTGTAGTAGTGGTGGCAATGACACCAAACTCCCAAACTTCAAATGAGCTCCCTTAGTATATATGTTAAAGATGGAACCCTGCAGTACATGAGAGACCACTGACCACAGTATCAAACAGGAGTCCTCCAGCATCACTTTCTAAAAGTGGCTCTCTAGGAAAGCCTGGAACCATTGTAAAGTGGTGTCCCCAAGTCTTGTCCCAGGCAGACTGGAAAGATGCCATGGCTGACTGCCAAAAGCTACAGAGAGGTCAAGCAGAATCAATATGTGTACACTCCTCCTCCTCACTTCCTCATTTAGTTAGTCAATTAAGATAACTAAAGTTGGCTGTGTCCCATAACAAGGCATAAAGCCAGACTGATTTTTCCCCCCCAGTTGATCCATATAATTCAGAAAGATCTTCAGCTGAGATGCTGTCACATACTTCAGCTTGACAATCTATATGTGAAAAACTACAGTTCTTAAATGTGTATTTTTCAAGTTTTGGAGTAAAGATTAATACTGTCTTCCTTGCACTTAATCTTATCATGCAGAACTGTTTTTCTTATGTGAAACAGAAGTGGAAGTATAACTATTTTTTAAAATAATATTCCTCTGACTTACCACAACAGCGTTGATAGTTTTATACCTCCCTAAGCAGAGTAGCAGTTATCAGAGTGTGTGCATCACTGACTGCAACTGGCTTGCAATTTAATTCTGGGCTACATTTTAGAAACCTATTTCATATTACTTTTGAATATGTTCAGTTGTTTACAAAATAGGATTTTTAAAAATAGATTACTATTGTAATTCAAGTAGGATGGGATTGAGAAGTATGAATATATGGAATTTGATAGGAAGGATTTGTATTACATTTCTTGAAATACTGACCTGAAGTGGTAATTTTTATACTCATGTATATTCTTTTCTTTTCTTTTCAGGGATCTACGCTTTAATAGGATCAAAGAAATCCAACCTGGTGCATTTAGACGGCTCAAAAATCTTAATACATTGTAAGTTTACAAAACATACTTTCTCTTTGGTATATAGCTTAACCATTTTTTCAACTTTCTCTATTATGTTTTTAACCTTATTAAAGCTTTGTGTCTTTGTTCAAATGATCTTTGCATCACATGGATTCTTAAGTGCTTTGTGTTTTTTATATTTAGTTGCTACAAGACAGAGCCTCTACAAAGTTCTTTACAGTCTAATGTTGGTGAAAGAGTTATACTATTAGTATGAAAGACAGGAGAACGTGGGATTACTATAATTCTACTGTATATCCGCAATTATTTTTCTTTATCTTTGTCATTTTGGCCAGTCTGGTTGATTTAGTAGAATGTGTGTGTCCATGTGTGCATGTCTCTCTGTGTTCCATTTTATCCACTATTAGGCATCAAATATACAATGTCTGAGAGTACATAATATCATAAATCATGGTATCATGAATCAATTTTCTATATTGGGCCAAAGTTGCTTAAATGGTTTCTTTTTTTCTTTTTGCAAGCAATAAGTTTAAGCATGTTTTGGCTTTGTATTTTTTGCGTAACAATTCTTCAAGAATAATAATGCATAAAAAGCAAATAATTGTTCTCATTTATTTTCTAGACTTCTAAACAACAATCATATTAAAAGAATACCAACTGGAGCATTTGAAGACCTTGAGAATCTAAAATATCTGTAAGTTGAAATATTTTTGCAAGAGGAATAGATGTGATGTATGTGCTAAGCAGTATGGAAGAACAAAAACTAATCTTTCATTACCAAAATGCATCTATTAGTGGAGGAGAAGTGGCTACAATTATGGCAGTGTTTTATTTATTTTGTGATGGTTTCTTCAGTTCATTGAAAGTACCTCAGTTTATTAGTATTCAGAGAGAATTGCTAGGGACTTCAGAAACATAGGGTTCTCAAAGCATAGGCCAGTATCTTGGTCAATATTTATGTGCATGGAGCTCCAGCTGCAGACGTTTCCATGGCAATCTTGACAGTGTGCCAATCATGTGCCTGGTTGCATACAGCCAACACCTCAGCAGATCACCACGCCAGCTTCCACATCTGGAGCTCCATGTTTTCTTAAATATTGAACAGGAAAATGGCACCGGAACAGTCCAAGACCAATGACACCAACCACTTGCTGCTTATAACACAGTGGCCAAAATCCTGTTGCTTAACTAGTGAATTGCACTAGAGTAGGCCCATTGAATCAATTAGGATGTGGTGAATCAACTTTTCTATAAGGCCCATTGATTCAAACGGGCCTACTCCAGTTGTGACTTGCTACCCTAAAGTAAGTTGCAACTAGAGTAGGCCCATTTGAATCAGTGGAACTTATGGAGGAGTTGGCTGATTCAGTGGGCCTACTATACTATACTTTACTATGCTAAGCAACAGGATTTTGGCCCTGCATTTAGTTTTTATATTAGTGTGACTGTCACAGGATCACAAATTCTATTGCTAATATTTGCATCTGTATTTTAAAGTTGTGGTTACCCTATTTTAGTCAGCTTTGCTTTGAAACATTGAATTGTCATCATTTACATTATTGCAAATACAAGAACTAAAGAATTATAGAGTGCTCCTCAGTTTCTAGAGAAGAATTAGATAACTTCCACTTATTTAGTGGCTGTGTTAACATAAAATTTTGAGGATTCTGGCTTACTTGTTCTGAGCATGGTGTCAGTGCATATGCACAAAAGGTCTTCTTCCTGCAAACAGGAGTGGCTAAAATAACTAGAACTTTACCAGGACAGAAAAGCTAAGGGGCTACATCTGGACGTTTGGCTTGTTTTCTTCTAAAAAGTCACAGATTGATGTTGGCTTGTAGATTTTCCAGAAGCGCTAATAAGCCTGGCGCCTAGCTTAGACATAACACATTTCCACATGGGCATGTTTAGGTTACTTTAACCACATCCATTTTGAGGAGGATCCAAGTGAGTGTGCTACTATGATTTGGCTATGTCTGTTAACAATCTGTTCATTGTGGATGAGCCAGAATTCACAACAATGTTGGCTTACTGTTTTGTGTGAATATAGTTAGCTGAATGCAAAAAGGTTCTGTATACTTCTAAGGTATACTCTGCTGATAACTCTGCTGCTCTGTGTGCATTTGTCATTAGGAAACACACACACAGTACCTTTCTACTGGGAGCAGCTGCTCTTATTTTGTGTGGGGAACTAGGGCTATTCCATTAGAGGTTTTTGCCCAGATTGTTTCATCTGCTCTTTTACATCCATGGTTTATTTGTGAAGGTGGAATTACATTCAGTTACAACATTAATGGATCTTTGTAGAGCCAATGTTGTCAGAATAACATGGCAGCTGAGATTTCCAGCCTCTTCTTGCAAATGGCTACGTTGAAAGAGGCAGACATGATCCCTGTTTGTAGATCTTAGTGGAAACAGGGGAAACAAGGTTGCAGTCAGCTTTTGAAGGACTGTTGAGTAAACTGTCCAGGTGACAATGTAAAAAAGACAGCATACATTACAGAGCTTGCTGGTGCATTCTCCTGTGGAAAAGATCAGCCCTAATGTTCATTGTTTCAGACTCATTTTTTTTCAGAAGTGTTCTTAAATTCACTTTGCAGTATTTCTGTTGTGCCGTTCATCTATGAGTAAGGTGGTTCTCAGGGGGAAAAATATAAATGTTACATGTACATCATAAACTGAACAATCAGTAGTAGTCAAACAACCATAATTTAGAATAAAGCAGGGAAGATCAAAATGTTCTGATTCCTTGTGTACCACCAAATGCTGTGGTGAAAAGGAATGACTTTAATTGTAAAGACAAGCTAGTAGAGTAGAGGGCCTAGCAGTAACAGAGAGGGTCTGTTGACAGGGCAGAGCACTGTACAGAGTAGGAAAGGAAGTACGGAGTTGAAAAAGAAAGATGGTACCAGAAGCTGAGCCAACGAACATGGAACAAAGAGAGCAAAGAAAGCTTCATGTTTCTGGTAGCTGATCACTTGCAGATTGTCCCAAGCTGACAGTTGGCTAGTTGAAGAAAGGGTACATAGGGTTGCTAGAGAAGCAAATGCTGGGAATAGATGCCAGTCAGAGCTTAAGAGTTTCCAGAAGGAAAAAAAGGAGATAACATTTTGTTACTGCTGGCAGAGACCTTTGCGTTTAGACCCAAAGGATTCAGGATGTCACCTGTCTGTCCCACAGAGATTTGCAGCTGACATGCATTCTGGACTACTTTTAAACCAAAATCGTCTATCTGTACTCTTTTTTTTTTTAATTGTGCATTTGATATCTCTGTTCTTGTATGCTTACCTGTTTTCTTTCCTTTTCCCGCCTGGATTAACAGAACAGTTTTATGGTCATGATGGTGGCAGAATTTATGGCAGTTGCTCTGCTATATGCAAAGCTCTGCCAGCTTATAGCCAGGCTGAGAGAGTGATTATATTTGTTTCTCCACTTCACTGGCCAGAGCAGGACCAACAGTCACAATATCTTCTGATCTTACATTAAGGTCTTCCACTCTTCACAGAATTTAACAAATATGTAGGTTTTACCAAACCTATACAAAATTTACTAAATAAGCAGGAAGCAGGAAGTCTCTTTCTACTGTGTTCGGAGTGTTCACCATGTTCGGTCTCAGGACTGGGAAAAGTGTGGCTCCTTGAGGCCCCCACATGTGTCGTCCAGCCCTTTGGATTCCTCTCCCCCCAAATTCTCCAATACCACAGGACAAAATAGCCTGAAAATAGATAGTTGCTTTCCTAGACTCCTTGGTGGTACAACAGTAAATTTCACAAATTACACCCCCCAAACAGAACATCAGTAGCAGCTCCTTTTTTTTTTTTCAAAATTAGTTGCAATTTACTTCAAAAACCCTTTTAAACCACTCTTACATTATAAGTTGCAGTTACAACAGTTCTATGAGGAAAAGTAGCATAATCACCATCTTTCATTTTTGGAGTAGAGGAAAAGACTGATCCTGAAAGACAAAATGATTTACCCAAAGCCACTGTACTGTTATGAATGAGCACATGGCAGAAGATGGAGACTTTGAATTAGAGTATGGTCTCTTAGCTGCTGTATGATATCAGTAGTATCTTACATATCCACACAGAGCTGGCTTCTTTTTTACACATTTTTATAAATGTGTACATTGCAGTGCAGCTTCTCTTAATCTAGGAGCCACAGAACATCTAATTTTACAAATAAAGATGGATTTCCCTTCTGTATTAGTCATTCTCCTCCAGTTAGTTTTCAAGTCTTTCAATCTCCTTTTCCAACAAGGGGCATACTCATTGATTAATATTTCTTTGCTTTATTTCATAGCTCAACACTATGAACTACTATGCAAATTTCAGAACTTTAAAAACTTATCTTTTAAACTACAGCACCACAGTCCTCATTGAGTGTTTGCTCTATTGGGCTACTGATGCTTGTAGCAGATAAGGCCCAATACCTTATACAGACTTCAGGATGCCATCTTGGTTTCCTTGCTGATGCCAGTTGTGCAGTTGTACCCCATCTAAAGGTTCAGATTATTTTTACTCTTCAAAGCAGAGCAGAGACTTATCTTTCTTTCTTGCCTGTGCTTAAATCATTAATATTTAAATCAACATCCATTATAAAATGTGAAAATGAAGATTGTATTGGTATGAGGATTGAACCAGACCAGCATTGAGACACATTTCTGGGTCAAGGGATATTACTAAAATGCAGTCTTCTACTGATGACTTGGAGTGGTGGGGGCAGGAGGTACAAAACTCAATATATTATCACCCATAGGCCTCCTCACCTCCACTTCCATATAGTAGGAAATTATAAATTCATTTGCTCTTAATTTCTTCTCCCCTAAAGCTCTTCCTAGAAAACCCTGAGAAGTGTTGCCATAAGCCAGAGTTGACTTGATGGCACATTATTATATTAAAGCTCATGTGAAGTCTTGACAAAAGCTTTCCTACAGTTGACAGCATGGGAATATCCATAGTTTGTGTTTTGAAGGTGAGCTGTCACTTTCAAGTGAAAAATGCTGTCCTTGTGTTTCTGATAAATCCAGCTGGCTTGTAGCTCTTCTTGTAAAAGGCCTTTTTAATTTCCTTCTTTGAGACCATATTTCAGAGAAGCAAGCTACAGAGAGCATTGAGAGAAGGACATCTTTCAGTAAAAGAAACTATAAAATTTCAAAGAGAAAGAATAACATTAGCCAAGGAATTAATTTGAAATGAAGTCGACACAAAAGGCAATAAAGCAGTACTGCAGTCGTAAATACCTAGAGGGTAGAAAGTTGGTCTTTGATGGTATGGCTGTTCCTTGTGGACATCTTAAGAGGCTTGGGCTAATGGCTATAGTCACTTAATCTGTAAAACTGAACTGGGAATCACTATCATTTTGGGATTGTTAGGATACTAAGTAAGATAAAAGAGCTTGCTATTTCAGAGTGTTATATAAATAGTAAAGACCCTGATGTTGGGAAAGTGTGAGGGCAAGAGGAGAAGGGGATGACAGAGGACAAGATGGTTGGACAGTGTCATCGAAGCTACCAACATGAATTTGACCAAACTCCGGGAGGCAGTGGAAGACAGGAGGGCCTGGCGTGCTCTGGTCGATGGAGTCATGAAGAGTCGGACACGATTTAACGACTAAACAACAACAACAACAAAGTGTTGCTATCTAGGATGTGAGTGGTAGTTAATTCCAAATATTAATTCTTAGGATTCTATCCTATGTTTATAAACATACTTATCTGAGACATTTGCTTTTTAAAAGTGTTTACTGACCTTGGCCTGCTTAAAAGAAAATTAATGAACTTCTTGTTGGATGAGCATTCCTCCCACATAAAATGTATTTTGCTTCTTTCTCCTCCTTCCTCTTGAGCTCAGTAAAATCCTTTAACATTTTTCTTCTCTTTGATGTTATATTTGCTCCTGAGTATATAAGTAGTAGCGCAGGATGCATTTTAAGGCTTCTAAGCAGATCTTTTCCAGCAGCTCAGATGAAAATCCAAATTTTCCAAAGAAAAACAACCTTTGGCTTAAAAGCAAAAGATAAGGTTGAAGCTATATTCTGTCAAAAGTGAGAATATTCAAACCATGGATCAACCTCTTTTCCTTAATCAAAGTATGGGTACACTGAGATATTATTTTGCACTCCAACTTCTACCCTAAGTAAACAGAAAAGGTGAATTTCAATCCTTGGTTTCCTAAAAGGGGAGGGGGAACCCTCCATTTGCCTATGACAAAGCCCATTAAATACAAAGAGCTTCCTTCCCTCAATTATGGATCACTTAGATTGAACAGCTAACGATGTAACGGTGTTTGTAAACATTAACATTAGGAAAACCCATGTTTCATTTTAGCTCTTCCATACCATTAATGTTCCACAAGGAAGTAAGGTGGCTACTGGGATTGTGCTCTGATGTCTTCTTGGGGTGGAAATTAGAAGGATATATGGAAACAAAAAAAGATACACAAAAAGGCATCGGTGTGACCATGTTTCAGAAAGCAAGGGGATTCCTTGGTGTTTGAAACACAGGAACACTCAGATACCAATGTAAAGAACGTAAAAGTCTGACTTTATTAAATAACTAAGGTAAGGGAAGGGGGAAGGCAGTATATAAATCAATAAAGCATCAGCATACCTTGGACTCGCATTTCAAAGAAGACCACGGTTTCCTAATCAGTTCCTAGCAGTTATGTCTAAGGAAGCCACATCTATTCACACATAAGAGGAAACTGCAGTTTAAGCCTGTCTCATAAAAAGAGGCATTACTCATAAGTCTGAATGTAAGTGTGCTGCTTAAAATCCTCCCTTTCCCAGGAAATGTGATCCAAGATCAAATGTATTCCACCAAAAACTAGTCTTGCCCAAAGTTGGAGGAGTTAGAAAACCACAATTTTCTCCTTATAATGGCCATGCTACGTTGTTTATTTGCATAAAAGTCACAGGTAAAGACCTCAAGCTTTCAGAAATTGGTAGGACTTTTAAAAGCTCATGAGAACTGTCTTTTTTGCAATCTCTTTCTTTTGTGCTTTCTCTATTTTGTCTAATTTATTAAACAATAGATCAAGTTAACAACAACAAAGGAAAACCTATCTCATTGCTCGAGAGAAATATTTGCACCTTTCAGTTCCTAATGTTTGTAGTCGTGTACAGTGATATTCCACATAACATGGTCCCCATACAGCACTGATTTTGTTATAGGGTGCATGTTCAAGCAGCTGTTTTGTGGTGCTTGATGAAGGCCTGGTCTACCTAAAGGAGAGAGAGACCAGGCCTTCATCGTTCCCACTCCGCATTGGTGGTAGACCTTGCCTCCAGGAGACCTGGGTCACGTCTACCTGGTTCACACTGGAAATAGACTGGGCCTCCAGAACTGCCACAAGTCACAATGTTAAACTGCCCTATTCAGCCCTGATTCAGTTAGTGCTCCAATCTATTGGAACCCATTCTGAGCGCTAAGCAGGGTGTTACTGTAGTTCATTATTTAACAAGAGAGTTGCTCACAGCCCTGTGATGTAACCTATCAATATGTCAAGTTTCTGTACAACTTAGTTCATTAGTGACTTTCTAAACTGTCCCCGGTAACCGTTACCTTATTGGGTTTTGCTTAACCTTTAGTGATGAAATCATATAAATCTGAGTGGTTTGATAGAATAATATTTTATATATTTGGGCTGTGTATATATTTAGATATAATTTTGTTGCAATTTGAAGAGAAAAGAGCAACGATTGATTGGCTGAAATAAAAGGAGGCTAGGATTAGAAACAATTTTGAAATTGATTGTTGTAATATATTATCCCAGTCTTATTAGTAGCTCTCACTGCCATGGTCCTCTAAGGAAAGAATTCCTTCTGTATTTCTGGCCAGGAAAAAGGACTGTAGCAAGTGACTCACAAACGTATTGATGATTTTAAGGAGATAGCCTTCCAAAAGAAGCAAATAGAATCAAAACCCATGTTGTTGTTAAGGCCTGCATCAGTTGTTTTTGGACTCTACTTAACTGACAAAGGGATTCTTGAATGAAAGAATCTTGTTATTGATGTGTATATATGTCTTGTTTTGTTTGCGTTCTAATGTGTATTTGGAAGACTGTCTTCATGTGTCACCTTAATTCCTTCCCACATTAATGTGGCTCTTGTTTATGTATACTAATATTACTGATTGTTTCTTGTTTCAGCTATTTGTACAAGAATGAAATCCAGTCAATTGACAGGCAAGCATTTAAAGGACTTGCCTCTCTAGAACAACTGTAAGTGCCTTTTCTCTTCTGTGCTGTCATCTGCCTGGTTGCCTCAGAGGAAAAGTGCACGTTTTTTCAACATTTCTTGCCTGCATGCCTTGCATGTCTGCACGGAATGGGTTTTGATCCAATGTGGTTGTAGCCCCTGGCACACAGAAAATAATGTCTGTCAAACTCTTTCTTTCTGTGTTCATACTGTATTTGTGGTTTACATGTTAAGACTATTCAACATACTTTTAAGGGCAAGCACAATTGTAGTAAGGAACATTAAATATAAATTGTAGTAGGAATCAAGACTCCTGTTCTTTAACAAAGTTGCTTTTAGCTTTTTGACTTTAATGGAATTACTTTATAATCTCCAAAGTAACTAAAAAGAATCAAGGCTTTGATTTTTATACTGTTTCAATTAAAATACTTATATAGTGATATGTTTCTAACTCATTTCAGTTGGGGAAAATCTAAGACAACCCCCTCGCAGTAATTATAGAAAAATGGTTAATAATATTCAGATGGCTGAAATATTTCTGGATTTCAAGTTTAGAAGGATTGAGCTTTAAATGGTGTAAGAGAATCAGTTGAAGAAAAGCAGCAGTCTACCAGTATTCTTCTTTTAATTGCTTCTCAAGACCGTCACAGGAAGCATGAACCATTTATGCATGCCATTTTTTGGAGTCTAAGAGAAAAAGCCAGTTAAAATGTCTTGTTGCTGTGGTTTAAATCAGAATGTCTGTTAAATAATGGAGAACTTATATTTGAGTGAGGCAGTACTTTCAAAAGACTGCCTCTGAAATATCCCTATCTGCTGAATTTTGTTGGTAATAGCATTTTCAAATGAGAAAATCCTCATGTTCAGATTGACTCCTAATGAAAAATAATGTCTTTAAAATCTGCAGTGTATTATAGACAACAGTCTTCTGTTATGTTAAGAGAATCCTATCAAATGCAGCTGAGTTTGTGCACAAGAGTTAAAGAGGATTTTGATTTGCTGCAGTTAATATTTTGGCTTAAATCTGATACCATAGTGGTAGACATCTGCTCCCCTTCATGGATTGCTGCCTTGTCGTGGCGAAGGGGTTTGAGTAATTCAGAGAAGCTATGGGCTATGCCATGCAGGGATACCCAAGATAGACAGGTCATAGTGGAGAGTTCTGACTAAACGCGATCCACCTGGAGCAGGAACTGGCAAGCCACTCCAGTATCTTTGCCAAGAAAACTCCATGGACAGAAACAAAAGGCTAAAAGATATGACGCTGGAAGATGAGCCCCTCAGATCGGAAGGCGTCCAACATGCTACTGAGGAAGAGCGGAGGACAAGTACAAGTAGCTCCAGAGCTAATGAAGTGGATGAGCTAAAGCCGAAAGGACGCTCAGCTGCAGACACGCCTGGAAGTGAACGGGAAGTCCGATGCTGCAAAGAAAAATACTGCATAGAAACCTGGAATGTAAGATCTATGAACTTTGGTAAGCTGGATGTGGTCAAACAGGAGATAGCAAGAATAAACATTGACATCCTGGGCACCAGTGAACTAAAATGGACGGATTGGGTGAACTCAATTCAGATGATTATCGTATCTACTACTGTGGGCAAGAATCCCGTAGAAAAAATGGAGTAGCCCTCATAGCCAACAAAAGAGTGGGAAAAGCTGTACTGGGATACAGTCTCAAAAATGATAGAATGATTTCAATACAAATCCAAGGCAGACCTTTCAACATCACAGTAAACCAAGTTTATGCACCAACCATCGATGCTGAAGAGGCTGAAATTGACCAATTCTATGAAGACTTACAACACCTTCTAGAACTGACACCAAAGAAAGATGTTCTTCTCATTATAGGGGACTGGAATGCTAAAGTAGGGAGGAAAGAGATAAAAGGAACAACAGGTAAGTTGTTTCAAAACGAAGCAGGGCAAAGGCTAATAGAGTTTTGTCAAGAGAACAAGCTGGTCATCACAAACACTCTTTTCCAACAACACAATAGGCGACTCTACACATAGACATCACCAGACGGGCAATACCGAAATCAGATTGATTATATTCTCTGACAGCACAGTCAGCAAAAACAAGACTTGGAGCTGATTGTGGCTCTGATCATCAGCTTCTTATAGCAAAACTCAAGCTTAAACTGAAGAAAGGAGGAAAAACCACTGGGCTAGTCAGGTATAATCTAAACCAAATCCCTTATGTCCCTTCAGTGAAGAACAGATTTAAGGAACTAGACTTGGTGCCTGAAGAACTATGGTTGGAGGCTCGTAACATTGTACAGGAGGCAGCAACAAATACCATCCTAAAGAAAAGGAAATGCAAGAAAGCAAAGTGGCTGTCTAACGAGGCCTTACAAATAGCAGAGAAGAGAAGGGAAACAAAATGCAAGGGAGATAGGGAAAGTTACAGAAGATTGAATGCAGACTTCCAAAGAATAGCAAGGAGAGACAAGAGGGCCTTCTTAAATGAACAGTGCAAAGATATAGAGGAAAATAATAGAAACGGAAAAACCAGAGATCTGTTCAAGAAAATTGGAGCTATTAAAGGAACCTTTTGTGCAAAGATGGACATGATAAAGGACAAAAATGGTAGGGACCTAACAGAAGCAGAAGACATCTAGAAGAGGTGGCAAGAATACAGAGAGGAATTATACCAGAAATATCTGGATGACCTGGACAACCCAGATAGTGTGGTTGCTGACTTTGAGCCAGACATCCTGGAGAGTGAAGTCAAGTGGGCCTTAGAAAGCATGGCTAACAACAAGGCCAGTGGAGGTGATGGCATTCCAGTTGAACTATTTAAAAACTTAAAAGATGACGTTGTTAAGGTGCTACACTCAATATGCCAGCGAGTTTGGAAAACTCAGCAGTGGCCAGAGGATTGGAAAAGATCAGTCTACATCCCAATCCCAAAGAAGGGCAGTGCCAAAGAATGCTCCAACTACCATACAATTGCAGTCATTTCACACGCTAGCAAGGTTATGCTCAAAATCCTCCAAGGTAGGCTTCAGCAGTATGTGGGCCGAGAACTCCCAGAAGTACAAGCTGGATTTCGAAGGGGCAGAGGAACTAGAGACCAAATTGCTAACATGCGCTGGATTATGGAGAAAGCCAGAGAGTTCCAGAAAAACATCTACTTCTGCTTCATTGACTACGCAAAAGCCTTTGACTGTGTGGACCACAGCAAACTATGGCAAGTTCTTAAAGAAATGGGAGTGCCTGACCACCTTATCTATCTCCTGAGAAATCTCTATGTGGGACAGGAAGCAACAGTTAGAACTGGATAGGGAACAACTGATTGGTTCAAAATTGGGAAAGGAGTACGACAAGGCTGTATATTGTCCCCCTGCTTATTTAACTTATACGCAGAATACATCATGCGAAAGGCTGAACTGGAGGAATCCCAAACCGGAATTAAGATTGCCGGAAGAAATATCAACAACCTCAGATGTGCAGATGATACCACTCTGATGGCAGAAAGTGAGGAGGAGTTAAAGAACCTCTTAATGAGGGTGAAAGAGGAGAGCGCCAAAAATGGTCTGAAGCTCAACATCAAAAAAACTAAGATCATGGCCACTGGTCCCATCACCTCCTGGCAAATAGAAGGGGAAGATATGGAGGCAGTGACAGATTTTACTTTCTTGGGCTCCATGATCACTGCAGATGGTGACAGCAGCCACGAAATTAAAAGACGCCTGCTTCTTGGGAAGAAAGCAATGACAAACCTAGACAGCATCTTAAGAAGCAGAGACATCACCTTGCCGACAAAGGTCCACATAGTCAAAGCTATGGTTTTTCCAGTAGCGATGTATGGAAGTGAGAGCTGGACCATAAAGAAGGCTGACTGCCGAAGAATTGATGCTTTTGAATTGTGGTGCTGGAGGAGACTCTTGAGAGTCCCCTGGACTGCAAAGAGAACAAACCTATCCATTTTGAAGGAAATCCACCCTGAGTGCTCACTGGAAGGACAGATCCTGAAGCTGAGGCTCCAATACTTTGGCCATCTCATGAGAAGAGAAGACTCCCTGGAAAAGACCCTGATGTTGGGAAAGTGTGAAGGCAAGAGGAGAAGGGGACGACAGAGGACGAGATGGTTGGACAGTGTCACTGAAGCTACCAACATGAATTTGACCAAACTCCGGGAGGCAGTGGAAGACAGGAGGGCCTGGCGTGCTCTGGTCCATGGGGTCACGAAGAGTCGGACACAACTTAACGACTAAACAACAACAAAAAGACATCTGCTAGTGCAAGAGAACATTCTTTTCCTATTCTTTACCCTGTAGCCCTCTGGGTACACAAAAATTTGTGGAGAACTTCCCAGAACTCTGGGGCAGATTTTCAAGGTGCCTGGGGGCCTGCATCAGGAAGTGGCAATCTGCCACCTCATGATTCTGCTGTCCCTCTACCCATTTCTATATGTCTCCATTTGCATTTGTGTCTCATTTAACCTCATTTAAAATAGCCTTCTTCATATTGTTTGGATTTGATCACTTTTTAGAGGATAAAAGTAATTGACGGGTTATATTTATACACCCTAAAAATGACTTCTGAATTGTTCAAATTTCCCAGAACCACTGGAAGTCCTGTAAGAATGACATGTTGGAGATAATTTTAGAATCACAGAGCAGGATGGGACCTTATGCATCATCAAGTCCAGTCCCTGTCAAGGAGGCACAGTGAGGAATCAAACTCCCAACCATACCTAAACCACTGAGCTATCCAGTCTTGTTGGAGAAAGCTATCTTCTGTTTAATAATAATCAGAGGTTTACTGCTTCTTGAGTATGAAAGCTTCATTTTAACTTTCATGACCAATCAAAATTTACACATGTGAATTTTACTCAAATACGGTATATGCCCTTCCATTCTACATGATTAAATTTTTCTTCAGGTACCCAACATAAAACCTGCTTTCATACCACACTGATGAATCCTGTTTACTTTGAACTAAATTGCACAGTAGACATGGTTTGTTTATGGTGTTGTCCAAACCTGGGATCCATTTTCTCTTTCGTTTTGTTTTTGCTATTTGCAAATTAGGACTGAAGACTAAAATTTATATTTAGATTACAAATCCTGGCTTGGGTTGGGAGTAACAATCCGGGATTCTGGATTTGGACAACATGCTAAGCAACAATTCTTGTTTTAGTGAGTTTTTCATGTTAGCAGGAAGAGACAAGTGAAAGAGAATAAGGTACATGCACCAGCATGCAACTTACTCATAGTAAATGAGAATTTGCAAAAATGCTGATTTACTATACACTGCAATGGCTTTTCCTTACGCATATTTAACTGTGTTCCAGCAATATTGAAATGTTGTTGTTCTCCACTGCTTACAAGAAGGTTTTGCTATAAATTAAAGAACCTCTGTATAGTATTGGCTGAAATCTTTTTGCCATAATGTATACCATGTAAAGCGAGTGACACTATCGGCAACAGTAGTTTTTAAGGAGATGTTGTTTTTGGTTTTTTTGTTTGTTTGTTTTTGAAATTCAGTATTTCCAGCTTCTCTCCTGAAGATCCCAAGGCTCCTATGTAGTTTTTTTGATCATCAGTAAGCTGTGGAGGCTTCAGGATAGGAGAGGGAAGTCTTTAATTAATGACAATCACCACTGGCAGGATTACCTTACCAGCAGTGGAAATTTTCTGTAATTAAAAACATCCCCTTCCTATCCTGTAGCCCCTGCAGCTTCCCAATAATGAAAAGTATTTGACAGGAGCATGTGGGCTTTTGGGAGAGAGGTGTTTGATTTATGTTTGATTTCACCTTTATGCAGAGTTGAGGCAACAGGAGTTAATTACTGAGTCAGAGGATTGTTCATAAGTCCATTATGAACAAGCATGATTGAAGTTACACCAGATGATATTCTCTTAGGAAGTGACTCTAAGCCATCAGGCTCGTTTTTTGCATACTTCTGTCTTCAATGGGTTCCTAGGTGTTTTAGACAGACATAACAATTTAACACCTAAGTTTGCAGTATGAAACAATGTAGGACTTTCTGCTACACTTGAGTAAATGTTTTTGTTAGTCCCAGTAGAACTACGTACTCACTTTTCCAGCTTCTGCTTTTGGGGAAAATACTACACGTGTTCAATGTGCATGATTATGCTTTTGAGTTTTGCATGTTAAAAGTTAAAATTAGCATCAGTGAAGATTTTGGCTCACACATTTCAGGTGGTGGCACATTTTAATTGGAGGTGGAAGGAATAATGCTCAATAGATTCTGATTTCATCTTGCAAAAATGATTCTTCCCTATATAAAGAATTATGTAACTTTCATTGTTCTTGACTATTACAAAATTTCCTTGCTGAGTTTACTCTTTGTGGAATATTAATAACAGAGTATCAGAGGTTAATTCATAATAGCTGTATTTGAGGGTTTAAATTACTTGTAGAATTGTAGCTCAATACAATGACTCTTGCTAAAGCTGCCGCTCATTTTGATTACGCTTTGCTATGGCTGGAAGGGAAGAAGGCACATTATTTACACATGAAATTAATTTACCGTGCCACTGATCCTCCCATCTGCCACAGCATCATATCATGTCATACAGTAACATAAATTGAATAAGATATTTGCAGGGGCTTTTTAAAAGGACATTGTCAGGTAATGAAGATGCACAAGTTTTGTTATTCACTAGCCAAAATCCTGTTTCCTACTAACAGGGGCATAACCTTAACAGAGTAACTTTTAGAGGCAAATTGCCTTAAGTTAAGAAATCACCGTGTTATCTGTTGTGTACTGAGTTGTGTTACTCAGTGTGCAACTGATAATGTCTGCAGTAATTTCTGACATGAAGCCATTTGTCCCCAAATGTTGCACAATTTGCATAGCTATAAAAGAGGATTTTGGCTGCTGTGTGTCACAAGTTACGGTTTCAGATGTTTACTTGATTGTAAATTCTCAGCTTCCCTGTATGTAAGAGAAACTATATCTAAGAAACTGATCTGGACAAAAACAGTGCATGAGCTGATAAACCTGTGTGTGGATTGATCCATTTCAGACTAAGTTCTCAGGATAGATTCTTCCCAACCCCCAGTGTCACTGTGCATTGAAAGCTACCATGTCAAATAGAAGAGTAAGCTTGAATTCTTCCCTGTTAATCTAGTTTTTGTTCAGCATGCATGGTTTTATGGAGCAGCCTGCTATCATGGAAGCTTTTGCCTGCGAAGGAAAATGTTGCCATCTCATCCATTAGTGAATACTGGGTCCACATGTATGTTCTCAACTCTCTCTGTCCCTACTATTGCTAAACTGGAGAGAGAGAAAGGCACATGTGGGAAAATCACGAGACAGAGTACTTAGCATCCTCGCTGATAAGTATTCTCTCTTGTCTGTCCCCAAGAACACTGAAAGCAGTGGACCTTTAACAAAGTGAGGTTTGGCAGGCACATGACTGATAAGTAACCCTCCTTCTGTACTATAACTCCCACCAGCCCTGCATTCCTGAAATCTCAGCAAGCACACGTCTGGAGAATTTTTGCAGCGATAATGTTAAGTTACATACTGAGGCATACTTTGTCTTATGTGTTTAAATAGCTATCATGTCTGGTAGATGTGTGTGTACACACTTAATGTGGTTAGGTGGATATAAAACATGAACAATTAGAATGTGGCTGATAGAATATCCTAGCTTTGCCACACTAAACAAAAATGGAATTTCTGTCTCCATCATTAATATAAGCATAAAACCAGCCTTTTCCCAAGATTTCTTACCATAAATCTTTTAAATGAAGTCCAGATCTTTTAGATTTTTTTCTGATACTCACTAATATAAGAACAATATAGGATGTGAACTGCATATTATAGTTCTTCTTGCACACAATTATTTCCTGTATTCTTACTCTCCAGTGTTTCATAGAAAATTAAATGGATGTGCTATTATGTGTTGGGTGGCATGAATGTGTCTATCAGACCTATTTAAAAGTTAAATAACTTCTGTTTATTTCAAGTGAAGTTTCCTAATTAGAGAAGAAATGTAAAATTGTAGTCAAAAGAGGCTCAGCTAAGTGTTGCTGTAGTATAGTTTTGCCAAGGCCTGTGATAAGTACAAATGTGATGAAGGTATTAACAACAAAGCCATAATCCTTTTTGCTTTGCAAAATTCCAGCTGGACAGCCACAGCGTTCAACAAATGGTGGACCGAAAATGTAGTCGCACACAATGCCCCCCCCCCCCATATAATATGTTTTATGAACTGGTTGTACACTTTTTAAATTGCATTTTGTATATTTTAGCCATATAATATGTTTTATGAGCTGGTCACCCGACCGTAATAAATAAATTCACTATTCACAATGCCCCCCACCCCACCCCCTGGGCTACTGTTCCATGCACAAAATAGGATGTTAGAGCCACCAAAATGTGAAAGCTTCCAGTGTATAAGCTTCCAGTGTGTTTGGTAATGATAATAACAGGCATTTTAATTTGACTATCTTAATTCTTAAAGAAGATGGTGGCAAAACACACTGCTCAAAATTTTGTACCTCTGGTGATAAGGTTCATCTAGTTCCTTATTGTACCAGATGATATAGATAAGTTGAGAAGTCAGAACCACTGTAGATCTTTTTGATGTTTATATTTTTCAAAAATATATACCAGTTTTTATTTAATTTTATTTCTTTAACAGAGCTATAGATTTCATTGATTCACAGTCTGATCTAATGTTTACTTGTGAGCAAATATCAGGAGTTAGACAACCTTGCTTACATGCAGATACACACAAGATGACATCCTTCAAATGTGATCCTGTGTGTGTGTGTGTGTGTGTGTGTGTGTGTGTAAATTAGGAATAATATGCACTATGTTTGGTAGAATTTGCTTCCTAGTATATGTGCTTAAAATTGAAGCTTTAGGCGGTGTGTAAGGCTGCTGCCATAAACACACAGGATATTATTAATCAGTGATACTTGTGAGTGAATCATCTATAGCGGTATGTTATTAATTGGACAAGACTGGTTTCTTTTTACATTTTTTTAAACTACTGTTTAAAGTTTAATAGAGGAAACCCAGTGTCTGAACATTTTCTTGTACTATAATTCTATGATACTCTTAGGCTTTCTAGTTTTTATACCTGATAATTTGTATAACATGATATAAATCTGATCTAAAATAATTTCTGGTTGTGACTTTTATAACATAGTTATTTCTTTTCGTGCGAAGGCTGGAATTGCCCCCCCCCCCCCGGTAAATAAAGAGGCGAGACGCAAGAGACGGGATTCACAAGGACCACAACTTTATTAATTGTTTGATTTCTCTAACCTGCAGTAGGGCCCAAGGTAGTGTGTAAACCTGGGGCCAGCCCCTCTCCTGCCCGGACTGGGCAAGTCCCTGGCCCCAAGGCCCTGCTGTACACCACCAGCTTGGTCCTGGCTGGCTCTTTTGGGGAGAGGCCCTCGGGTCCGTTTCCAGCCCAAGTCCCATGATTTAAAGCTGGCCGTAGCCCAAGGCTGCCTCAGAGGGCCATCCTTGTTAATGTCCCTGAATCCCACGATTCACGATACCAAAGGGGGGCAGTGTTGCGGCAGGGCTAGCCTTTCAAGATTTGCTCCCTGCCCGCAGCGCTGCCCCCAACACTGTGACGGGCTTGTATCCCATGCGCAAGTCCCACCCCCAGGTTCCTGGAGCGAGGAAATGCTCCTCCCCTCCCAGCTGCATAGCAAGTGGAACATGGAGGCAGCTCTCTGCGTTTCATACAAGAAAGCTGTACAATCCATATTCTTCCTGCATATTTTTTTAAAAAACAGAAGATTTGAACTACTCTATTAAACACTCCTTTTCTTATTTTTCTCCTGATGTTTTAACAGGTATCTGCACTTTAACCAGATAGAAACATTAGAACCAGAATCATTTACCCATCTTCCAAAACTTGAAAGACTGTAAGTTTTTTCTTTCTTTTTCATTTTTAAAAATTTTCTCCTGAAAGCAGGATTTCTTGCCAATCATGTATGGGGACATAGAATTTCAAATACCACATGAACGTTGACAATCCTCATAGTAATCCCTTTTAGCCCTGGTTGCAAATGAAGGGATTTGTGTTGCCAGTTTTTGAAACAGTGGCTGAAATCTTGTTGCGTAAAAAAATCTGTAACATCCAGTCATTTCCTAATTGGCAAGTAAAAAGTCCCTGCTGTGAGTCCCACGCAGGGGCTGGGGGCGGGAATGACTCTTTATTTTTGGGCTAGGAATGAATAGAAAGTTATAAGTCTTCTTATATTAACAAGAATATTTCAGATGTTGACTGTGGCCATAGAGCCTCCATGCTGCTCAGTACCTTTCTCATGGTGCCATTTCTCTTATGCTGCATTAGCCATCAAGGAAGTTGCCATCTAGATTGATACTTGGTGACCTCTTGCACAGACTACAGTAAGCATGGACAACAAGTGGGCTTTTTCAGTGTTGTGTTGCTAGTGCACACAGACCTCATAATTTGTCTCCTTGCATCCAAGGGAGTAGTTAAACTAACCGGGAACTGAAAGCTTGGCCTCCAAACCAACTTGAGTTTCTTCTTAGTTTACAATTCCTGGCATGTTTGGATGTAACACTAAGCTTTCAGTTCCAGGTTAGTTCAGACCAATGGTCCACAGCCCTTGTGTGCTTGGAAGCAAATCTTGGCTTCCAAACCCTGTCTCAAGCCACACCGGGCCCAGAAATGGCCATTTTAAAACACTTTTGTTTTTGAAAAGTTGTAAACAGGAATTACTCAAATGAGCACTTCTGGTTTCATGTGGGGTGGGATGGAGTGGGGCTCATAGTGATAAAACCTCACTCCATCCCCAAGTCCCCAGTGCCAAAACCCGCAGCAACAACAAAAGCCCACACTACTCCTTATAGTCCTCCTGGAGAGGAAATAAAGGGCTTTGGGTTCCTTTTTTTAAAAAATGGGGTTCATTCTGTGGTCTTGTGGAGGGTAGGAATCCTTAGAAGTATGCCCCCCATGGTCCCACTTGAAAAACCTCCTGCTCAAAACAGGGCCCTTTTTTTTGAGCCAAAACATTTAGTTTTTAAAAATAAGGGGCTCCTCTGTGGCCTCAGGGGCTGTGGAAATGCTCCTGACAGGCTGCGTGTGGCCATGGACCACATGTTGTCCACCACTGCTCATAGGAGTAGCCACATCACAGTAATTGAGCTGTGTCAACTAGCTTGCAACTTACGTGTGATAATTCTCTGCAGTTCTGGCTTTCTGTTGCATTGAAACACTTCCAATAAGATGTTCGAAATTATTTTCTGTGACTAAAGTCGTTTGTGTGTTTACTTGGGGTTAAGTAAGCTGGCCCTAGTCAACATGTTTTATTTTTCTATGCTCTGCTAACTTGTCAGATTTGTAATGTATTGCTTACCTATTAGTAGAAACACATGTTAAGATAGTGGGCAAAACCCTGTTGCATAACGTTACACCAGTGTAAACTTATTGGGTGCTAGATAGAATTAATTTAATCTAATTGAAAAATTCCTACCATCCCCTTTCAGGTTCTGAGGCTCCCTAAGGCAAGTTTCCCCTTTTGCCTTGGGGGAACCTTTAGGAGCCTCAGGATTGGGGGGGGGGGGAGGTTTAACAGTCAAAAATTGCCAATGGGTCAGCTATGGTAGCAATTTGGCAGCAGTTTTTTACTCTTAAAGGCTCCTCCATTCCCAGAGCTTCCAAATGCTTCCCCAGGGCAAAAGACCTGAAAGGATTGAGGGGATACAAAGCTTTCAATTAGATTAAATTAAATGTATCTGGCACCAGATCTGGTTTATGCCAGCATAACTTTACACAACAGTATTTTGCTTAGTAAATACACAGCAGTAAGATTAGTCTTTATGGTTTAAATAAGTAAGTAGAAAGTCTACTGCATTTGGGGAAGGCTGGTGAAATAGATTCAGACTCCTAGTTAATACATGTAATATTTCCACAGATTTTTACACAACAACAGAATATCTCATTTAGTTCCGGGGACCTTTAGTCATTTGCAGTCTATGAAACGACTGTAAGTAAGATTGTTTTCTTCTTTTTCCTTAAAAGAATTAATCAGTTTATTTTATAATGTATAACGTCTTGTATTATTTTTTAGTTATGATCTCTAATTAGCCAGATTGTGATATTAATAATATTCTTATTATTTGTTACTTCCATAACTTGTGTTTCCTAAAGTTACCTCAAGGCCGTGTCCATGGCTCTCCTCTGCCCAACTTTATTCTTTATTCTCACAACAACCTTGTGAGGTAGCTCACAATGAGAGAGCATGATGGACCCAAGATCATCCAATGAGTTTCATACTACCCAGAACATTACATTGGCTTATAGGACTATTAATACTATTAATATAAGCAGGTCTTATACTTAGTTTCGTAAAATTTCAGTTCAGAAATGCAGAAAAATTGATACATATGCAGAGCGCAAGAGCACCATCTGGAAAATAACATAATTTTACCCGAGCAACTGAACAAGGCAGATGCCAAAGGGTTTTGCTTAAATATTACTGTTTGTTAGTTGCTCTTATAAGTGTGTGTGTGTGTCTGTCTGTCTGTCTGTGTGTGTGTGCATGTTATAAGTTGTGTTCATAGATGTAGATGTATACACAGACATGTATGTGTGTTTGTGGGTGTGCATGTGTTATAAGCTGTTAGAATTCACAAGTGCTTTGTGACCACTCTAAGCGTAAAGAGTGCAACCTTTGTCACAACATGTGGCAATTCCACTATGTGGAGGTATTGTGTATATATAATATGTAATATTAATGTATTGCCACTTATATGGTTGTATGCATGTTTGGATTACATGGGAGGGAGTGGTGAGTATAGTGTGTTGCGCATGCATGTATGCTGAAAAAAATAAACATGAAGGTTATTTTTCTTCCTGTTTTTGTATCTGGAGGCTTGCGTTTTCCTTCTCTCTACCTATTTGTTGTTTCAAAGTAAATCCCTTTTGTTTTATCCAACATAAACTCTCCTCATCCTGATTTTTTGAACTATGTTTTATTAAGTTTTACCTAGCAGTCAAACAGGTTGTTACACCCACATGCCAGCAGGCTACGCTAGAGACCTGAGTGCTCGTTTCACCCAGGTGGTTCTTTTCACATAACATCTATGTATCAAATAAAATCATGGTCAAAGGTTTTATGTTATTCAAGGTGGCACTGGTCAGAATGCTCAATTCATAGGGTCAACCCCAAACACTGGGAAAGGGTTGGGAGTAGTTGTCTCTGGGAAAACACTAGAACTCGCACAACAGGTACGTAGACGTCTGGGTGGATGGTGGTTGCGTGGAGAGTGTGAATCTCCCAGACGTGAGGTAGTGAATAGGGATGCCTCCCTGGGTTGTGTCACATTATGCTCTTGTTTTGGCCTAACCTCTGTTCATTTTCCAGTTCTGTCTTCCTGTATTCCAGTACAGTGAGTAACAGTATTACCACAATGGGTTGTATTAACTGTAGACTAAACTAATGAATTTTTAAAGTAATAGTCACTGCTAAACATAGCCTGAACTTCTTTCTTGGCTCTGGAGCATTGATTAATCAGCAAAAATCTGTAAATTAACCCTCAATTTTGGATGTTTTTTTAAAAGTGACTATGGAATTCTAATCTGTAGATTAAATAACGATACTCTTTTAAAAATCTTATGTCTGATGTATTGCTTGCGTACACTTCCATCACTTCTGTTTCATTTTTTTTTTCTGTTATACTTTTGAAGAACTAAACTGAACTTGGATACAACCGTTACATTTGGTCACTTTTTAGGAAGGCTGTATAACATTGACTTTGTTGTAGTAGAAAAATAATGAAGAAATTATTTTAATTACTCTCTCTGAATGCTAAAAATGCACTATTTGCTATTTTCATCTGTATGCAAATTGTGCACAATTCTGTATCATTCATAAGAAAACTAAGGTGAGGGGGAGAAGTCTTACGAGACACTTACTTCTTAATAAGTGAATCAAATTTAGCAGAACCACCACAGCTTTATATATGCTTTTGTTACAAATTTATTTATTTAATATATTTATACCTCATCTTCCTTCCCTGCCGGATCTCAAACTTCTGTAAATGGATTCCCTAGTGTTCACTGATCAGACTCAAACCTGCTTAGCACAAGCAAGGTGGTTGCAAATGTGACCCCAGTCTGTCCTGTCCTTTAGTCTGCCGTCTCTGCAGTTCTGGTTTTCTGTTGCATGTGAATGCTGGCTCCATCTTTGGCTAACCTGCCTTTTATTTAGGTGGTAGCAAGGAACTGAAATTGGATGTAGAGTAGCTTCTATATTCTATGGATCTCCATACTCTTTTTAAAATAATATGCTACTTGATTCATAATACTTTTTTCTTCTTCCTGTGAACCTTAGAGTAGCCCAAGAACTAGTTCCAACTTGTTTCCTACCAGCGAGAACATGTTTTGGGGAGGACACGGAAGACGGGGACCAGAGATCGGCCCTCTCTCAGCTCCTCTGATGACATTGCTTCTGGGTGTATATGTTGTGTTTAAGCCAAAGACTGCTTTACTGAGTGCAGAAGTCATGACAGAAGGATCCCAGTTCACTTTTGTCTGGCACTTATAAATTTAGTATTTCCTAACTTTCTTGTTTCCACATTTGCATTCTGAATAATTTTACGGTATCTCACGGAGAGCTGTAATTCTTTTTATTCACGGCAATCTCAGAAACTCTTTAGTCTCATTAATATATGCAACGATAGCATCTTCTTTTGTCCAGGCGTCTGGATTCAAATGCACTTCACTGTGACTGTGAAATATTGTGGCTGGCAGACTTGTTGAAAACGTATGCGGAGTCTGGCAATGCACAAGCTGCGGCTACATGTGAATATCCAAGGAGGATCCAGGGGAGATCGGTGGCCACAATAACACCTGAAGAGCTTAACTGTGGTGAGATATTTTTATAGGTGTAAACCTGCCTCCATCCATCTTTTCCTTCAGGGTTTCCTGTATAGTTTCACGGGAAACACCCTGCTCGATTATCCTCAGTATTAATGATGAAGCATTTAACTAGTTTCTGGGAAGTTTTTTTCCCCTCTTTTTTCTTTTACTTTTGACTTTGGCTTCTGCATTTTTCCTTCTGTTGCAACAATGTCTTTTAAAATGTTCTTTTAGAATTATCTAATGTGACTTTAAATGTTTGAGAATTCCTTATTTAGTTTGCAATAAAAAGATAATACAGACATTTTATTAGACCTTTCCATACATTGTGAAATTAAGTCGAAATGAGATATTCTCTGAGCTTGACTTGCACCAATTGCGCTTCCCCAAAACCAAACCAGCGGCTGAATAAACTCCTGTTTTGGCTGCCTGCTTTGAATTGCAGAACCTGGGCAGGTGAGGGGGATGGTTAAGCTTCTGGCACAACAAAAAACATGGCTGCAGTTGTGTTTTTTTTTAAATACGTTTTAGGGAATGCTGGTATAATATGGACAATGGGGGCCTGGATAGATGATGTGGACCAGCGTAACAACGCTGTGGCACTCAAGATGCTTCTGGACTACTGCTTCTAGTCTTTTTTTGCTGACAGGAGCTTTTGGGAATTGGAATCCACCAACCACTGGAGAGCCAAAAGTTTCCCAAGGGCAGACAGTTTGACAGGAGACTATTTAAACATGTGATTCCCTGGTTGACATCCAGATAGCCATCCATAGAGTACACATTGGCTGAAATTCAGTAGTAAGATACAACCAGGGTAGGCCCACTGAATCAGTGTGGATTTGGTGAGTCAATATTTGTGTAAGTTCCATTGATTCAAGTGGGCCTACTCTAGTGGTGATTGGCTACACTAAGGGCCCATTTAAATGAATGGAACTTAGGGAGGAGCTGACGCACCAGATCCTCACTGATTCAGTGGGTCTACGCTAGTGTGACTTACTACACTAAGCAAGAGTTCAGCCATTGTTTATATTTTTAGCTGGTATAGTTGTATGGGAGAACTGTACTATGTTAAAAAAACACATTTGAACTAGTAATAGATGATATACAGTTATTTGCACTATAATGGGTTTTTTTGTTTTAAGTTATTAAATTTCAGCATCAAATTATCATTGGTCTTATGCATACTGCTATATAAGTTTGAATGGCCTATTTTTGCGTTTTTTAAAATTACAACAGTGCAAAGTGATCTTTTGTAGTATGTTATTAAAGAGCTGAACTATAAACATTTTACCTTTAAAATCACATATTTGTACAGAGATATTTTTTTTAAATGCTTTGTTGATGATACAGAACGGCCAAGAATTACATCAGAGCCTCAGGACGTAGACGTTACCTCAGGGAATACCGTATACTTCACTTGCAGAGCTGAAGGCAATCCCAAACCAGAAATTATTTGGCTTCGAAACAAGTAAGATGGCTTTAGAAAATTAGAAAATGTATCTGTATTAAAAAGAAGAGTTCATATGAAGAAGTGATTTTGGAGCAACAGCAGATTGCTTTTGGTACCTGTAATTAAGTGCATGTACAAACACATATGGAACAAAACTACTGTTTTCCTGTTCATTGCTTTTGTTTGCTTGCATGTATTTGTGATTTCAAAGTTATAGTGCTACAGATTTCTTTTCCTATAGTAATGAGCTCAGTATGAAGGCTGATTCTCGTCTGAATTTGCTTGATGATGGCACACTAATGATTGAGAATACTCAGGAGGCAGACCAAGGTATTTACCAGTGCATGGCAAAAAATGTAGCAGGAGAAGTGAAAACTCAAGAAGTTACTCTGCGCTACTTTGGTTCACCAGGTGGGTGAATTTATTTGAATGCCAAAGGTTTGGAACATGCTCATTTTAATTCTGTGCTTCGTACTCAATTAAGAAAGTACTCAAGTAGTAATTGCAATAGCATTTGCTTAATTTATTTTAAATGTAGAGTGCTAAATATGGTTAGACTATTCAAAATAGCCTGCTAAGTTTAGTTACTGTAAATATTCTCACGACTAACCTGGAAGTCCTTTTTACCAGTGAGAGAATACTGGATGTTACCACTCTCTGTCAGAAAACTGAATTCAGTACAGTATGAGCTAGGACAGTGGTTCCCAACTGTGGGTCCCCAGATGTTCTTGGACGAAAACTCTCAGAAGCCTTCACCACTAGCTGTGCTGGCCAGGATTTCTGGGAGTTGTAGTCCAAGGACATCTGGGGACCCACTGTTGGGAACCACGGAGCTGAGACATTTTTTGTTTCCTTGCATTCTTGACACTGAGCACTGGTAAACAATATTGCCCATCAACACAGAGTTTAGGACAAGTGCATTATTGTTATTGTTCAAAACTCAGGTATATGTAGGGAATGCTAATTTAAATATTTTGTATCTTTAACAGCTAGGCCAAGTTTTGTGATTCACCCTCAAAATACAGAGGTACTAGTTGGAGAAAGTGTCACCCTGGAATGTAGCGCAACTGGTCATCCCCAGCCTCGTATCACCTGGACTAAAGGTGATAGAACTCCTCTGCCAAATGATCCTCGCATCACAATAACTCCATCAGGAGGGCTTTACATCCAAAATGTGGATCAGGAAGATGGTGGCGAGTATACATGTTTTGCAACCAACAGCATAGATAGCATCCACGCCACTGCCTTCATCATAGTACAAGGTGCATATCATTTAACAAGGAAATCTGTGTTTTCAAAGGCTGAAAGTCATATAATGGGTAGAATCTTGAATCTGCTTTTTGTGGGTGGAAGAGGTCTATCAGTGTGTCTTTATCAGAATGTCTAGGTTTCACCCTTTCCTCCTATCACTGCCTCCTGAAGGCTACAGCAAGCTTCACTGAGTCTTGGGAGTGGGGAGGGCTGCTGGAAGGTTTAAGAGACTCTGCTTCTACCAAGCTAGATGTGTGTATCTGCATCTGGTCTATCCCAACATTTTAAAGCAATGCAGTAGGATCTTGCTCCCAACAGAAGTGAAGATTCATTTCTAATAAAAGTAAAGCAAAACAATCGAAGGGTGCTGCTTATGTACTGCCCCAAACTGCTTAAAGCTCTCTCTGGGCGGTTTACAGTTTAATTATGCAGGCCACACATTGCCCAGCCCTACCCCACCCAGCAAGTTGGGTACTCAATTTACCAATCTCGGAAAAATGAAAGATTGAGTCAGCCTCGAGCCAGCTCGGGATCAAACTCAGGTTGTGAACAGAGTCTTCAATGCAGTATTAAACAGTTTAACCATGTTTAACTGTGCCATGAGAGTCCTTGAGAGTCTCATGGCACGAGAGTCATGAGAGTCCATGAGAGTCCTTATAGAGCACTGCTATAACAGCTTATGTAATTTTTTCTATAGACAATTTGGAACAAGATGAGCAAAATCCGGCATTAAATAAGGAACTAAAATATTGTTACCAATTACTTTTGTTTACTGAGGTACCACTGCTACACTATTTCATATTTATGCAGTTTCATAGACTCATGCATGGTACATGAATATTTTCCATATCAGCCATTTTTCCATATGTGAAGACACAGCTCTTAATTAATCCTCCATGATAGCCCAGACCATGGCAACCAACAGTTTGCTCACGTGTTTAGTTATGTATTCATCAACCAGTGTTTAGAAAGCCAAATACCTTGTGCCAGCATTTATATCCTGTTGTCAACTTGGCAATCACCCACATGTCATTTATTTCTACTCCTCTGTAAATATACTTTGTGTCTTATTAGCTACTTTCAAGCTAATGATGATCACACTGTTTTTTTCATGATACAACAGATATCCTTTTTTAAAAAAAACCAAGATGTTTTGAATCTAGAGGACGTGCTATGTGATTGATCTATCTCTAAAGAACAACTTATTTTGGATATTGCTTTTATTTATTTGAAGCCCAGTAGTACTTAGAGGCCTTTATGAACGATTGTTGTGGTACTCAGTGCATGTGTACACCCCCACGTAAATAAAAGTTCTGTAATCTAAAGCATGATATTCCATTGTTCAGTGAGCTATGAAAGTAAATCATTTTATGGCAAAGTATACACTTGACTTGTTTTGAACTATTTATTCCTCTTCTACATAGCTGTGCCTCAATTTATTGTGACTCCTCAAGACAGAAGTGTGATTGAAGGACAGACTGTAGATTTCCCTTGTGAAGCACGAGGATATCCACACCCGGTGATTGCCTGGACTAAAGGCGGTAAGATTTTAGAGCAGAATGATCTGTATGCCTTCAGAATTGTATATCTTTGAAGCGACATGTTGAAATAGAAAATTTAATTGATATATTGTGTGTAATCTCATAGAATTTAGGGGTATTTATTTTCTCTTGTATTACTTCATGTTAATGTCATTAGCTTTTGTTGTTGCTGTCAGTAATTGACCTAGAACTGAAAGGAGAGTCTTTAAAAAGTCATCCTTCATTGGAGGTGGCCTTCAGACAACTCCTGAAGTTCATTTCTGAGTCTGGCTTTGGAGAACTTTGCTAGCATGTGTAATTGCTATTAAGAAATACCTTATTCTCTCTATTCTATTACTGTTCCACAGGTTCCCTATGCTCCTGACTTGCAAAGGTTACTCTTTGATTGCAACATAAAAGGATTTTCAATGTTGTATTTGAAAAAATTAACTTGTCCAAGCTGTCCTTCTGCTCCACACTTTGCTTCTGCCTTTAGCTTAACTTGGAGAGTTCCTGAACTAAATTTAAGAACCTCGGCATGAAAAATGTTCAGTTTGTGTCTAGTTCTTTCTCATAGGCTACTAACACTTAATGGTCTGCATCATCCTACGGGCTATATTTTCAGTTGTAATTTTGACTGTGCCACTAATTAGACATCATTTATAGAACAGAAATAATGACAACATGAGGAAAACGTATATACTTTTAAACTAAATTATTTTATATATTTATAGTGATTTGAGTGAAAACATTATTTGGGTGGTTCCAATTAGTGATTCTGACTCTCAAGTTATGATGTTAAGAATATTGTAAAGACAATTGCAGGCACACCAGTTCTAATAATTTGTAGATTTCTTCCAGTTGGTTTGTCCGCAGCAGCTGCAGAAGAAACAGTTGGAAGAACTTAAATATGCAAATGCTATTGTTTGCACTTGCATTCAGAAGCTCACTCCATTGCACTGATTACTTTGAAATAGTAGTGATTTCACTGGACTATACTAATAAAGCTTTGTCTGTATGTTGTAGTCATGGTGCATTGTTTTCATTGTTTGCATTTGGTACATTTCAGGAAGCCAGCTTTCTGTAGATAGAAGGCACTTAGTCTTGTCAACTGGGACCTTGAGGATTTCCAGAGTGGCTTTACATGACCAAGGCCAATATGAATGTCAAGCTGTCAACATTGTAGGATCTCAGAGGGTTGCTGTGCATCTGAGTGTTCAGCCTAGAGGTATGGCCACCAGAATCCATTTGTATTTGATTTTATTCATATTTGATTTTTAAAACTCCCTTTTAGTTTAAACTTTGTCCTGATCTCAAAGTTGGAATGATACATTAACTTTTTATTTTGTTTTTGTTTCTCAGAATATATAATTTTGTTTCAAAAGGTACATTTGAACTAACATTATGCAGACCTTTCTTATTTATAGTGGGGTCACATCACTGTTTCAGATCATAACTGTACTGCTCGCTTGGTAATTTGATTTTATCACATCTATCTAATAGTTTTCTTATTCTGTAAATACAGCTGAAATTTGATCCACCAGTTATGCTCCAAAAATAAAAGAAGTCCTTTCATTCACAGAAGGGAATTTATTGAAATGAATGGATCTCTTTTTTGGCCATGTAGATTGCCTTAACAGTGTAATTTTGTGACCATGTCAGTTGCAGGTGTGGGCCTCCTGTAACAGACTTAAAAACTAAGAGAGGAAGGTTAACACACTAGTTAAAAAGCCAGCCTTCCAAAACATAACGCCCCTCACTTGATTTTCATCTTCCTTGTGCCTGGTAGGCAAGCAATACTTGCTCTAACCCTTTATCTCAGTCCTGGTCATTCCATTTAAAATACGAGTTGCAATACTATTTTGTCATATATACATATTATGTTGTATAATCAATTGTAATCAGTTTATCATATATAAATAATTGTATTTTATTATCAGGATAGATATATATATGCATACATATATATCTATATATATCTATAGATATATAGATCTCTCTCTATATAGATAGATAGATAGATAGATAGATAGATAGATAGATAGATAGATAGATAGATAGATAGATAGATAGATAGATAGATAGATAGATAGATAGATAGATAGATCTAGAGAGATTGAATATTTGAGGCATGTGTATGGTTCATGAAGAAAATGTAATGAACCTTGTGCCTTATGCCTGTTTAAGTTGACCATTATATTTTTCAAACTTATGTGAAGAAATTAAAAGCTATATGGAGAAACATACTGGCCAAAATCCTGTTGCTTAGCATAGTAAATTGCAGTAGAGTACGCTTATTGAATCAGTGGGGATTTGGTCAATCACCTCCTCCATAAGTTCCATTTGACTCACTAAATGCCCACTGATTCAATGGGCACCCTCAAATTTATAGAACTAACGAACAGGATTTTGGTCACTGTGTAAATTGATACTTCCAGAAGTAATTACTGATGATTATGGTACACCATAATTATTCAGTACATAAAATGACACAAATTTATCAAAGTATTAACCTGAGATGATTTCCTACAAGAAGACTTTAGGGACACTAATGATAATAGGTGAAGAATATGTTGTTAGATTTATAGTGCCATCTTTTATATGTCAACTGTGGCATTAAAGTGTCCTGAATGCAAAGTCAGTTTTTATAGGACAACATCATCAATGAATTTGGATGTTTCTATCTATTCAAAAGGTTTAACTCATTTGTCTTTTCTTCTGTATAACTTCCTTGTAGTAACTCCTGTGTTTGCTAATGTCCCAAGTGATATGACAGTAGAGGTTGGAACAAATGTGCAGATTCCATGTAGTTCTCAAGGAGAACCTGAGCCAGTAATAACATGGAATAAGGTAATGCATTTGTGTTTAATTTATTTGTAATAAGAATATGTTTCCAAGTTCCAGTATTGCGCACTCATTACAAAGAAATATTAGCAGGCCGTTGCCTCTCCTCTCTTTAAATGACTAGATTCATTCCTGTATGAAGCCATGTATCGTAAAGGCTATATATTTAAAATTTAAATTCTAAATGAAGTTTGAATGGACCGTACCACCATAACATCCTCTCTTTTTCCCCAAGAAGGATTGGGCCTTGTTAGTACTATAATGGGAGAGCACCAGATAAGACCTTGTATGCTACAATATATATGTATATTTTAATTTATTTATTTCAGTTTTATCCTGCTTTTCTCCCAGATACTGGGATCCTAGCCAGCCCATGAACAGTGTAATATTTAATCATTATATTTCAGATACAAATAATGGCTGAGTTGAATATACCTTCTTCAAAAGTACAACAATAAAATTCATGTTTCCCTCTCCCGATTTAAAAAAAATAAACATCTTAAAAGAACTTTATGAAATTTAAAGCATTACCAAATTTCTCAAATAGTTTGGTATTCTGATTTTCTGCAGGATGGTGTTCAGGTCACAGAGAGTGGGAAATTTCATGTAAGCCCTGAGGGATTTCTTACTATTCATGACGTTGGACCAGCAGATCAAGGCCGTTATGAATGTGTTGCCAGGAATACTATTGGATATTCTTCAGTTAGTATGGTATTAAGTGTGAATGGTAAGATACATACATTAGAGTGGATAGGTAGAAATTCATTATTTTATAAAATGCCCCAATTTCTTTAACATTTCCAACATTCTTCCTATGTATTTGAAGAGATGGGAGATATATTGAACGGAATAATCACGTGCATAGCTCCATTCTTTTTAATTAGAGATCAGTTGGCCATGGGTGGGCAGCATGCCTTTGTGATCTTTAAATTGTGAAAAATACTAAAGCCTTCAGTCCTAAGGTCAGTTGTATGAGAGTGAGTCTTTTTAAGCTCCATGTGGTTTACTACTGAGTAATCATACTGTCCATCTCCTTCATAATGTATAAGGACAATTTTGTGACTTCATGCACATGAGTTGAACTGTTGGTTGCCAGATGTGATTATCAAAGTTTTCTTCAGCCTGCCTAGAAGGGCATCTTCCTTTACTTATTATTTTCCTTGAATGCAACTTTGACATCCATTTGGTATGTTAAATTTACATCCAGTCTAGTAGGTTTCAAGAACTTTTAGGAGGAAACAAACTGACAAGTGATTCACACACCTATAAATAGGAAGCTGAAAGAGAAAAGCCTTCTCCCTCCTTTCTAACACCTTCTTTTCTCTCAGTCACTTTTCTCGTCCCCATAATCTGTGCACTCGGGTTGTACAATGGAAGAAGTGGAGCGGCGTGCAGTATTTGGGCCTTGAGTGCAGTGTGTGAGAGAGTAGTGGTGCAGGAATTATGATTCAAAAACTACCACTTAACTAGACATGGTCTGTTGGCTATGTAAACCTAGTAGAAACTCATAAAGCGAGCAAATTGTGGACAAGGAGGAAGAAGTGGCTATTATTACTAGTATTATCACAACCAGAACAAACCACAAAATGTTGTGCTGTATCTTTCTTCCCGAAAGGATCTCTTGTGTTCTGGTGTTTTCCCCAAGCGCACTATTTTCCTCTGCCCTTACCGTCTTCCCATGTCCCAACTCTCATTCTGAGTTCTGTGGCCACTCAACATGCTCTGCCATCTTTTTGATTGGTTGAGAGCGGGGTTTCTTTGGGTTTATTTTGAGTACTCATGCTTCAGAAAACCCCAGATTCCTTGCCTCTTGTTTCTCTGTGCCCTTGTTTCAGCTACAGTCTCACTGATACTCATCACGTGACTTCATTGTTTTATGAAGAAAGGGGGCTTGGTCCAATTGTGTGCATGGCCTTCTGCTCATGCAACATAGCTTTCTTGCCCTTCCCCTCCACCTCCTGCCTCACATCTGTGCCTAAGATCAACCTTCAGAAGTACAGGGGATGACACAGCAGGGGAGGGGAGTTTGCTTCACTGCTGGAATATCCACCATCGGCCAGCTGGATGTAATGCAATGTTAGCTACTGCACGAGAGTTGTAGCAGAATTTATACAGGCTGTGGATATAAAGTGACTCAAAAGATTACCTAAGGGCCTCAAGAGTATTCATAGAGGAGTTGTTCTTGGTTTCTACAGAATGCCATGTCTTTTCCTCCTGTAAATGAGGAGTGTTCATAATATGTTGATTATATGCCTCTACGGCTGGGAGTTAAGGATATACTTCAGTTGTACTTAAAGTGCCAGAGGTTTGTTAGGTATTTGCTTATTTTTTAAAAAAAACACCAACTCCACAGCAGACTCCCATGTCATATATAGCTTTTGAAACTCCTTATCAGTTTCTAAAGTGCTTAATCAAAAACAGAGTGGCAGGAGGAAAGGTATTCAAGAAAACTAAGCTGGAAACCTTCTTGGAAGGATGAATCTATTTACATGAGCCTAGATTTTGTCTTATGGGAATCTGTCATTTTTTAAAAAATGTATCTTGTCATATTGTGATCTCAATTGTTTTAATTATCTCTCATTTGATTAATATCTAACCCATCTTATGGTGCTGGATTTTTTCCTGTCAGTTTTGCATTGTTGACAAACCTATGTTAGTATATTTTAAATTTCAAGAGCAGAAGAATAACATTTTCTTCTAAGGTCATTTTAGTGCTTTTGTAATATTCCCAAGAGAACAATACTTCTCTGCTGCAAGAGAAAAAAAGTTCCAGAAAAACAGTGGGGGTTTTTGTAATACCAAAATGATGTCGTGTCTAGACTTTGCTTAAACTGAATCTTTCTTTGTAGGGATAAGTTCTCAGTTTTTCTGTTTTTTTTCTGTGTAGTTCCTGATGTCAGTCGAAATGGAGATCCATTTGTAGCAAGCTCAATTGTTGAAGCGATCGCTACTGTTGACAGAGCCATTAACTCAACACGTACCCATTTGTTTGACAGGTATAGTAGTGTCTGAAGGGTTTGTTTTCATTGTGTTGATGTATTATTACTACTTCAGTTTGTAACTGTAGATTGAGGTGACATGACATGGTTGTGGGATGCACTACTTTTTGTAGATTGTTCATTTATAAGAAATCCTTCTGATTCACAATTAGTCTAGCATTAGTGTATCTAATTGCTAATTTATTTATTTATTTACTTATTGCTTACAATTTGGGAAAAGTAACTGAGGTATGTATCTCTTGAATACTTCCAGATTATATCAAATAATATCTGGAGCGTTTGTGGATAACACTCCTAATATCTGTAAATTATACCTGTGACCTGTAATCTGTAACTGAATAGTGCTAGGATTAATGTTGCAGATACTTTATTCTGTACATCTGCATGGTATGTTTATCCTTTTATTCTTTTTCCCTTTCTTGTCTATTAGTCGCCCTCGTTCTCCAAACGATTTGCTAGCCTTATTTCGATACCCAAGAGATCCTTACACTGTTGAGCAAGCAAGAGCTGGAGAAATATTTGAAAGAACTCTGCAGCTGATTCAGGAACATGTTCAAGATGGTTTAATGGTTGACCTAAATGGAACAAGTCAGTGCCTTTCCTGCTGTGTGTTCTAAGTGTGCATGACATGAAGCCAAAGCCATACAGCCCTGTCATGCCATACGATCTGTCATCTAAGTTGTGCCGCTTATGTTCCAGGTTCATATATAGGTGCTGTTGTGCTATCTCAGTGGACAACTATACCACTGTATGTACTCCATCAAGATGATATGGGCAGGGCGAGCAGTGACAGGCAGTGATCTTTATCTTATTCTTTTCTAATATGTTCAAAGGGAAGATTCTCGCCTCCATCACCTCTGTAGTTAGCATAAAGTTCTGCTGTCATATGTGTAGTCAGAATTTGGGTTGGGGGTTAGGTAGTGGCAGCTTGTTTTGTAATTTGGGGGAAACCCCTGCATGGGTAGCTCTTACCTTTCTTTGTTGCATCCATGTATGTGTTCCATTTTGGCCACCTTGGGTGGAACAGCACTGAAGTCATGGATATTCCAGTGTCAGTTTTGTGATGGCATATCAGGGTAATACTGCCATTCTGTCTGCTGAAATGGCAACACACTGCATGCTCTGCTTCTTTAGCAGGACTTATATCCCATAACACCTCAGCTAGCATAGCCTGAGAGTAGGATTGCACTGTATCTGTCAGAAAACTTACCGATAAGCTTTAATCACACCCCAGTTAAGACGAGGAGAGCTCCTGAATCTAAATTGCTTCTAGCAAACAGGAAAGAAATGGTAGGTAGGACAGTTTCATTTTTCTCTTTCTGAAAAAAAGTGCTTTTGGAATTAAATGTACTACCATGAAAAAACAGATGTGGAAAGGGATGTTTTTCAGGAGCTGTAGCGGATGAGCTTGGAATTTGGGCTTGGGATGGAAGCTCATGTTCTTGGAACTACAGGAAAGGATTCATATATTTTGCATCCAGTGTTTGTGTGATGTTGAGGAACCTTCACATATTCAGCTTTTTGACACTAAGCAACTGGAAGGGAACATTTTGGTAGACTGCACCAGTTTGGGCCTTCATATTCTTTGACATTTCTAGTAACAAGGGCCAAAACATTGATAAATGTTCAAACAGCATCTACATGGAGGACTGAATTCCAGAACAGTGGCTGAAATCCTGTTGTGCAGATCAGCATGTGCAGTGCAAATAATGTCATCAATAGTGGCAAATTACCACAGATTAAAGGCTTCCTTTTGTGATTTGGGGGTCCACACAACTTTGTTGCATTGTTTATGAGTTGCATGCATCCCAGAATCATCAAAAGAAACTTTCAATCAGTGGTGATTTCCTCCTGCTGCTAACATAATTCCCATTGATGCATAGGCAGAGCTGTGCAAGAGAATTTCAGTCAGTGCCTCTTTCTTTCTCTTTCTCCCTCCCTCCTTTCCTTTCTTCTTTTTTCGAAATGAGTTCTGCTTTCTGATCTAGTCCCCAATTCTCAAAGTGCTGTCTTTATTTCTGAAAGCAAAATGCAGTATGTGTCTGTGAAGGCTGAAGCAAAATTTCATAGCTAAAACACATTATTTTTCACTTCTTTCCCTGTAATGTTGACAGCTTCTTCATGATGAGACTTAACTGTATCTCCACACTGCCTAAAAACTGGTCTATAATGATCTCTTTTTGACAATAGCTAATAACTGCCCTGGTGGAATAACCATGCTCACAATCTAAATATATCAACACAAGTTAAAATTACAGCTATAAAGCAATTATTCAGTAATCCCTCCAAGGTCTTACTTTTGGCAGTTACCTACACTTGAAACATGTTGTAAAGTATTTGGAAGTTAGAGTAAAGTTTTAGAAAGGCAGAACAGCTGGGACTTGGCAGCTAAGCTAATGCTGCAGCCAGGTTGATCATGTGAAAGGAAATACTTTTGCTAAGGATAGTTCTTTTGTTTCAAGCATTTGTGAATTTTATAAAAGCATGCTAAAAAACTGAACTTCTAGCCCTGAACGATGCTAAATAGACTGTATTTAAAAATGTCTGCTTCATGGAAGTGGAATGTTGCAAGATTAATTGTGTAACACAAATTTCTCCAGATGGCTACAGCTTAATTTATACTGAATCATTTATCACATAGTTGCATATAGAAAATCTACACCCAGATCATTACTGTTTAAAATGTTATGTGTGATGGTTGTGATATATTTTATTGTCATCTTGTAGAAACAAAGTAAACCTGCATATAACATTTTAAAGATAGGCCCATGCAAAACATTTCTATATGATGTTTCTTTATTAAATAATTAACAGACTTTGCCTAGGCTGGAAAACCCTGAGTCCTCACTCACACTCTAGTATTCCCTTCTCTCCGCTTCTTTTCCTTTCACGTTAGTTTCCCTCTTTTTCCACCTCTTTCTTTCCCATTTTCTCTCTGCTAACTCTCTTTCTTTCCCCTACATCGAGTACCAGGTAGCGTTACACAGATGTAAGAGTGGGTGATACCTTTTATTGGACCACTAAGAAAATCAAATAAATTGCAAGCCTTTGTAGAGATAATTCATCATGCTTAGCACAACCTCTTCATGGATAGTGCAGAAGAAATTGTAGACAAGAGTCCAAAACCTGATGGTCCATGCCTGTGAGAGTTGATGTCAGTCCTCTTGAGGTGGTTGTCTCAAGCATCCTTGCACCATGGTTGGGATTTTTTTCACCCCTCTCTTAGGACCAAATGGTTGCCATCAGTCTATGATTGTAGCCCCCCATCCCACCCACACACTCACATTGCCTGCTTTGAAACACGAAGTTTCTTTTTGGCCACAGGAGTGGGGGGAAACCAACACAAAGACATAGCCGCCTCTAGCATACGTTAAGGCTTATAATTTAGTTTATTCACCTGGTAGAAATAGCCAGTTGTGCCAGATTAAAGTCAAAATAATGTTTTTAGCTGATGAGCATAAGGAGATGTTTCTTCAGTTTTCTGGTCACCTCTGGTTGATGTGAAGAACCCATGTGACTGGTGTTGAGAGTCCACATTATCTTGTAGGTGGTGCTGTGGTATCTTAATGGTACCTTGCATAGTCCAGAAAGAACAAGGAAAACAAATGTAAGAGTAGATGATACCTTTTATTGAACCATTAGTTTGTCTCTCCCCTTCCCCCATCTTTGGACTGTTTGCTGCATTCAGGGTCCTGTAGAGAGAAGCACCAAGTGGAACTGGCAGGAGGACCTATTTAGAAATGAATATCCTGGGCCTCCTTCCACTTTTTGTCTGGCAGGAAGAGGCTTAAGATATTATGGCAGACTGTGACAAACTTTACATAACTAGAAGTAATTAATGCATTTTAACATAAAAACTGAAATGCATGCCTCTAAGGTCCCCGGCATAGTATCAATGCCATTTCTTATGTCCCTAAGTTTTATAGGGTTGGACCTGTGGTGGAGACACAGGTGCATATTGACCTTTATCATTACAGATAGCACTAGTAAAGGTAATATTTTTTTAATGCTGAAATCCTATTGAGTAGGTATATGGGCATAACTTGTGGGAGCTGCAGTCCCTATGCACAAAGCACTTCTGCCAACATGTTGCAGAATTGTTTGAAACAGGAACTGTGCAACCAAGTGTATGATTTGTGCAGTCCTTGTTGCTAGGGCAGAATGCCTGGAATATTTACAATGATTTAACATTATGTTATGCCTTGACGAATGGGTTTCCGACTAATGATTGTTTTAAAAAATAATTCCCAAGTGATTTTAGTAAGAATTGTATTGTTTGCAATATTTGGGGTGTGCTGATTTGCATTTTTGGATTTCAATTCCCAAAATTCTCCAAGAATTCTGAGAATTGCAGTCCAAAGCCCCAAACAGCACGCCTGTAGGTTGTGCCTCACCCCACCCCGAGAACGGCTTTTGAGTGATCTGCCTTCACCATGGGCACCACCATTCCAGAAATTATTGTTCTGATAAGAACAAAATCTTCAATTCCAGGTCTTTGTAATGTGCACGATACCTCATTCATCTATATCCACTATGCATACCCATGTATTAGAGAATTTCAGATGTGCTTTTGTTTGATTCATAACATCCTGCATGTGGAGTTCTCTAATTGTGAGAACAGAGTTTTGCCAAACCTGAGTGGCCTCCTATTCTTAGCTTGCTGCTTGTGCCATCACAATTGTAAGCATTTCAGGGAAGTTAAGCTATCCTACAACACGGCAGTGATTAAATGGCCAGTGTCCTGTTGAGTTACATAATCACAGTAGGGTTATTGCGCAAGCAGTCTCCTCACTTTGGCAGGCCTCTCTTTGCGTGTCTGGTCTTGCAGTGCTCGAGTGACCATTTGCATGATCAGTCACACAATGGGGGCTTGCAAGTGGGGGGGGGGGACACTTGTGCAATTACCCTTCCACTCTGGATAGGATAATGGCCAATACAACAACTACTTGATACTTATGAGGTGGCAATAACAACCGTAATTGTGGTGATGATGAATTTTGCAGGATACAAAATTCAATGTCTAGCTGTTGACATTCTTGAAAAAAGCTGTTATATTAAAAACTAATATTTTAAAGATAAAGAAATTGGATTTCTAAATAGCTATGTGGGATTTCAAGACATCCTTTTATCAGTTTAACACAGTGTGGTTAAGGTTCTTAAACTGTTTAATACTGTTATTAATTTTTGATGCTTCGTGTAGGCTGCAATCCCATATCCACCTACCCTGAGGCATAAAATCTATTGTATTTAATGAGACCTCTGGGTAGATGTGTATAGAATCATACAGTTAATTAATTTGTCATCAAGAAAATAATATTTCATTGATTAGTCATAATCTGTGAACCAATGTGAATTAAATACTATAATGAACATGCATGTTGAGGTATCAAAGGAAGCTCACAATTTACAGTTGAAGTAACAGAGACTACAATTCATAATAGCTGCCTTGCCTCAATTTTAGAAGTAAAAGTGCCTACATTTTTTTCATTGCCCTTCACTGTTACAGTAACACATCAGAATTAAAGAGCCTCAGAAGTTTTGAAACAGTTTGTCCTTAAGTCTAGCTGCTCCCATTTAAAAACGTCTCTGAATTGACTGGTTGAACTACATGATTAAACTGATTAAAATGTTTGTTCTTAGAATTTGAGATTTGTTTTCTGGTACTTGAAAAAGTATTTAACTCATTATCTCTCCCTCTCTGATCTATTTCAGGCTATCACTATAATGATCTTGTATCTCCACAGTACTTGAACCTGATAGCTAACCTCTCAGGCTGCACTGCCCACAGGCGTGTGAATAACTGTTCAGATATGTGCTATCACCAGAAATACAGAACCCACGATGGCACCTGCAATAATCTGCAGCATCCGATGTGGGGAGCTTCTCTCACAGCCTTTGAACGTCTGCTGAAGTCCGTCTATGAAAATGGATTTAATCTGCCGAGGGGCATTGGAGTTAACCGGCGTTACAATGGATATACACTCCCAATGCCACGCTTGGTTTCAACAACTCTAATTGGAACTGAAACAATAACCCCCGATGACCAGTTTAGTCATATGCTTATGCAGTGGGGCCAGTTTCTGGATCATGATCTGGACTCCACAGTTGCGGCCCTAAGTGAGGCCAGGTTTTCTGATGGTCAGCACTGTAGTTCAGTTTGCACAAATGACCCTCCGTGTTTCTCCATTATGATCCCACCCAATGATCCCCGAGTCAGAAATGGAGCACGATGCATGTTTTTTGTGCGTTCAAGTCCAGTCTGTGGAAGCGGCATGACTTCCCTTCTCATGAACTCTGTGTACCCACGGGAACAGATCAACCAACTGACTTCCTACATTGATGCATCAAACGTCTACGGCAGCTCAGAACACGAGGCCCAGGAAATCAGAGACGTAGCAAGTCACAGGGGTCTTCTGAGACAGGGCATTGTGCAGAGATCTGGAAAGCCTCTCCTCCCATTTGCTACGGGCCCTCCAACAGAATGTATGCGGGATGAAAATGAGAGCCCAATTCCTTGCTTTCTCGCTGGGGATCATCGTGCCAATGAGCAGCTGGGGCTCACCAGCATGCATACGTTGTGGTTTAGAGAGCACAACAGAATTGCCACAGAGTTACTGAAACTCAATCCGCACTGGGATGGTGATACTATCTATCACGAAACGCGCAAAATTGTTGGTGCAGAAATGCAGCATATAACCTATAGTCACTGGCTACCTAAAATCTTAGGAGAGGTAGGCTTGAAGATGCTTGGCGAATATAAAGGTTATGATCCCAATATTAATGCTGGTATAACTAATGAGTTTGCAACTGCCGCTTTTAGGTTTGGTCACACATTAATCAATCCCATACTGTATCGTCTGGATGAAAACTTTCAACCTATTCCTCAAGGCCATATACCTCTTCATAAAGCATTCTTCTCTCCATTTCGGATTGTAAATGAAGGAGGTATTGATCCACTTCTAAGAGGGTTATTTGGTGTTGCTGGTAAGATGCGTGTGACATCACAGTTGCTGAATACGGAGTTGACAGAGAGGCTTTTCTCAATGGCACGAGCGGTAGCTTTAGATCTTGCTGCGATGAATATTCAAAGAGGCAGAGATCATGGGATCCCACCTTACCATGATTTTAGAGTGTATTGTAACCTTTCTTCAGCACACACGTTTGAAGATTTGAAAAATGAAATTAAGAATCCAGACATTAGAGAGAAACTCAGGAGGTGAGCTCCAGATAAAGGTGATCTTTCCTTTTAAAATGTTCCTGAGATGTGTTGAAAAGAGAAATGAGCATCCTAATGCAGAGTCCCATGTGCCTGTTTCATGGAGCTCTTCGGTGGCCTGACTCTGTTTAGCATGCAAGAGAGGCCAAATCCATTTTTTTAAAAAAATCACTGTATGCAGATTTTAAGCCCCTAGAGACGTTATACATGTGAAGAGGTCACGATGTGATTACCAGGAAGTGAAGCTGCCCCACCTCCACAATTGTGCAGCTTCACATAGACCTTATCCATAAGGATGTCTGCAGCAGTAAAGCCTATGCATATAGAAACTGATGTGGCTAAACCTTTCTGGAGGCAATATCCTGGAGGTGGAAAGTAGTATAACAAGTAATGATTAGCTCTAACTCATTACCTTCTGCAATTAAGAGGGGCAAAATGAGAGAATATGAAGCAACCTTTAAACTCTAGACATTACTTTCAAAACACTGTTTTTGACACATCATTTTCAGGGATTTTTTAATAATTGGATGTTGGTAGATTTTAAAAAATTAGTTTAAAAGCTACTTGTAACAACCTGTAAAATGCTACGTGTAGTAAAATGAACATGGTACGTACTTTAACTAAGTACTGCTAATGCTTTAACGTTTAAGTATAGAATTCCAAGATCTAAAACTTTTAACACCTAGTGCATGGACAGCAGCCTGGGGAGATGCATGGCCATGAAGTTATGTGGACGTTTCCTAATAACTGTATTGAACCAATTAATGTTTTAAAAAGATCAGAATGGATGTGTGCTTCAAACCAAAGAGTACAGAGCCTTGCTATAGAAATCATCTTTGCCCAGGTGCTTCATTGGGCGAGGGCTCAAATCCAGCTGAAAACTGAGAGATGACTGTTGGTGTTTGAAGGAAGAAATGGCTCTCAGAGCTTGCACTGACATTGTTCACTCCAGTCATCAGAAGAAGGAACTAGGTGGTCTGTTACTCAACATAAATGACAGAGCTGAACCTAGGGAGTGATACAGTTCAAACAAATGGCCTAAGTAACTACACTTAGAGGGGAGGTGACAAAAATGGAGCTACAAATTAAGGAAGAACATGTGGCGTAACAAGAATAACATGTCTGTTCAGTTCCAGTGATGTGACCTTTCAGTTATAGCTCTTAAATGCCGTATGCTGCTGAATTAATTTATTTTTGGTTACCCACCGTTGTTTCTTTTCCTTCTAATAGATTATATGGGTCACCACTAAACATAGATTTGTTCCCTGCTCTCATGGTAGAAGATTTAGTTCCTGGTAGCAGATTGGGACCAACACTCATGTGCCTCTTGAGCACACAATTCAAACGCCTCCGAGATGGAGACAGGTAAGTTGTATCTATGACCCATAATTTTACTATTTCTAAGGTCAGCTCTTCTCTGTCACCCTTAATTGGACTGGCATTGGCCATGGTGGGCTAGAGAGTATGCTAGCTGAAGGGAAAGATATGAAATGTGGCCGCAAGAAGGGGGGGTAGCAGCCCTTACCTGTGAAGGGCAGATGGGAGGTGTATGGAAGGTATATCACGATCTGTTATTATATCATGGAATGATTCACACTGGATCACTAAGGGTTTCTGATTACTAGTTGCTAGTAACAGTAGCAAAAAGGAAGTGAAAAAGGACTCTTTGTCGCATAGAAGAAAGGAAGCTGATGAAGTAGAGAAGGATTAAGAGGAAACCCAAAGTAGATCTTTGTACAGAAGACTTGAGCTCAGCTATCCCATGTGGCTTCTCATGCAGTAGATTATTTGCACCATCCCCTGAACCACTATTTTGTACTCTCACTGCTTGACTGTGGTTGCTCGGTATTGGAGGGGAAAAAATGAAACCAACAGACGAAAGCAGTTCTCACAAACCCGTCACTATATGTTACTGTGATATTTCTTCTCTTCTGAGTTACATTGTTTGCCTTTCCAGTTTTTCTTTTCCACAATGATTTCTGCTCTATTTGTGTACACTTATAAATATAACATCAGTTAGTTTGGCACTCTGATGTCTAGGGCAAACGGCCTCTCCTCCCGCAAGATTGAACACCCCTGCTCGGCTAGCATATTTGAACATTCACATTAAGTTCTCATTCCAGAGTTCAGTAGCTCTTAAATGACAGGGCAGCTAAGTAATACGTACCATTAGACAGTTTTTGTATCACTCCAAGTACAACACATTTGATGGAATTAATTCTCATTCATGTGTGATTCATCGGGTGCCAAGTATCAGGAGTCAGTATTAAGACTGGATGTATGAACTGTTAAGTACATTAAGTACATTAACAGTGTGAGTTTGCAAGTAGGGCAGTTTTTGAATGTAAAAGACGGACTTTTCTAGTAAGTTTTTGGAATTACTGTTATTCTGCATGACAGTAGTGAGGTCTTGGTATTCATTTTGAGTGTCTATGTTGGGTTAGGATTTATTGAAACAGCATCAAAGGGATAATATATCAGCTAGAGTGGTGATCTGTGATTATAAGTGTTTGTTTAGTAGGCTGAGAGAATAGGTTTGCTTCTCCAAATATGTCAGGAGAAGTAACCTAGCAAAGAAGAGATAATAGTCTCTATCAGAGTCAGTTAGACCATCGAATACACCAGTACTTTCTTGATTCTAATATGAACATACATAAAATCCATATGTTGCACAGCATTGCATCCTCTCTTCTGCTATTAGAACTGTTTATCTATGGTTTTTCAGTTGATAATTGTCTAAGAATTTATTCTGTATGTGAGACTACAGGTTATGGCATGAGAACCCTGGCGTTTTTACTCCGTCTCAATTGACTCAGATCAAGCAGTCATCCCTGGCCAGAATTCTGTGTGACAATGGGGACAACATAACCAGAGTGCAGCATGATGTTTTTAGAGTGGCTGAGTTCCCACATGGATACGTAAGCTGTGACGAAATTCCTAAAGTGGATCTCAGGATGTGGCAAGATTGCTGTGAAGGTAAATCTACAAGTGAATATTTGAAAATATTCTGACAAACCAGAGTGCATATTTTTAAAATAATATTTTATTTCTAAGCAAAAAGAAATGAATGAATATCTGTACCACATTGCCCTTTAAAATTAAGATTTTTAATGCTTTTGTTCGTTTTGCATAAATCCTACTGAATATTGTGTTGTGACTTGCAACGAAAGTGACCTTGGTTCAAATTTCTGTTTGAGTCTGAAGCTCCTTGGGCAACCTTGGACAAAACAGCTATCTCAGAAGGCTGGTGTTACGGGGGAAAGATATAATCCCTGCGTAAACCATCCTACGGTCCTTTGATTAGTAATGGTATGTCCATATGGTAGATAGTACTCCTGTGCATAGCACTGCTCCCTTGAGTGGCAATTTGCTACAGCACACATGCTCAGGTGGCCATTTTCGATGAGGGCCTAGTCTACCTGCTCTGCACTGGCACTTCCATGAAGCACGATTTTAGAATGACCCCATTTGGAGCTGGATTCAGTTGGAGCTCCATTTTCTTGGAACATATTCTGAATTCGTTCCAAGCAGGGTATTACTGTACTAATGTTCCTTAGGCATTGTACATATGTGAAAATCTTTGAAATGATGTTTGTACTGTTAATTTGAGACTGCAGTGTTCTAGCACTTGTTGCATGGCTTCCTCTGAGACCCTTCCTAAGGTAGTAAAGGCCTTGTCTTTGAGAAGGAGGAAGAAATCAATAGTGAGGAAGTCTCGCTGGACACAGGAGAGGACTTTCTGGTTTATTCTCAACTGGAAATGATGCTCCTGAGCTCAGCATGAAGGTTGGTACACGTTGTTTTCTCTGCCTTCTCAATATCATTTTAGAGGCAGAAGAAGCTACAAAGTGCATGTGGCACAATGAGAACACTTCTCACATGCTGAGACCTTCCATTTCACATTACGGAGGGGCCACCATTGCCTCTTGTGTTTCTAATCAACCTTCCTGAACACAGGTGACCCTCTTCCACTTTTGAAAGCTATGTTCTTTTGTTATTATTTGGGAAGCAGTTAGAAGCTAGCAGAGATGTCTGACCATTGGCCATGGTAAAGATGAACCCAGTTTTCAAGCAGGACCATATTTGAGGTCACATGATCTCTATTTCAAAGGGTTCTTGTTGAAGTGCAGGAGTTTACATTTTAAGTCCTTCCAGTTCCATAATTGTCCCCATCGGTACTCTGCTGTCCTTAGGATAGTTGTGACTGCTTTCTTCCAGAGCACTCACTCTTGTCTACCTCCGGTCACTGTCACAAGAGAAAACAGAGGCCATTAATCTACTTGTTTACACATCAGTTTGCTTCCCATATTAGAACTGGAATTCTGTGGTGAAAATAGTTAACCAATCTTGTACTTGGATGTACATATGTTACTAGTTTATATATTGAGAAGACAAGTATTGTCTCTGTGAATAAACATTTTTTCATTATGGTAAAATCGAATTCTGTAATTCAGTCAATGTTTATACTGTGAAAACTTGTATATTTCTGCAATGCTGTATGGTAGAGCAGTAATTCTGTGGTGAAAATGGTTGACCAACCTAGTATTCTGGTTTTGTTATTAGGCAGAATGAGAGCTGTTTTGTACTCTTATTCTTATTCTTGATATTGGAACTTGGTTAAATGTTCCAAAAGAGGATAAATTTCAATAACAGGCAAAATGTAATAGATGTTCTGGAAAAACATTTATGTTGAGGAAAACAGTAAAGATAATAAAAACAGATACATTCTAATAGAGTAAGCAAATTACCTTCTCCATTTGAAACATGCTTACTGTTACAGCTTCTTTTTGCTGTTGTTCCTTGGCTTTTCATGATTTATTTCTCTAAATGTCCTCTTACTGCATCTGTGTTCTCAAGCCACAGATACGGCTAGCGATGCCTGCCTGAAAGATTATGTGCTCACAACACTGTTTTTGTGCTTGATTAACAAACACCTCCACAGTGTAGAGATAAAATTTCTTTACCTCTGCACAACCCCTAGTCTGCCTTTATGAGCTTCTGTGTAATTTAACTTCATGATACTTTCTGTTCATTTTAGTTCTTTGTGATCTGTTTACAGTTGTGATGTTACATGTAATATATTCAGAGGGCAATAGTGATTTTAGAAAGAAGGGGAATCAGTCCCTAGATCTTACTCCTTAATGTCTGCAAGCAAGAACACCCCTTCCTTAGAGTTTTGCTCACAGAAACTTAGGATAGTAATATTCACTTGACCCAACTATCTCATCATCTCTGCCATTTCTGTCCCTCCATGAGTAAAAACACAGTACCTGCAACCAGAACTATACACTTACACTCTCCCTACCCTTATACATATAAAAAGCTTAATTGTCTGGTGTATGTGCCATCTACCTATTATGGATGATTAATTAAAAAAAAAACATATTTATTAAAATATTTATCTCTCACTCCATCCAAAGATATCAGAGCAGCATTTTATGCATTGCAATTTGTTAATTCTACTATCAGTGAAGTATCTACTGTCAATTTAATTCTTTTTAAATATTTGTATACCTACTGTTTTTAGCTTTTAAATATTGTCTTTTTAATGATGTAAGCCGCGTTGGGTTCTTTTTTAAGGAGAAAGGTGGGATAAAAATATTTTAAATAAATAAAATAATCTGTCTGTTTCTGGTCTTTGTCTCTCTTACTTTCTTTATAGTGTGTTGGAAATTTCACTGGAAGATTTTGTCAGAGGGGATTTGTTGTTATTGTTTTCCACATACAATAATTTTTGATGCCAAGATTAAAAACAACTCGGGCTATTTTTATGCTTTTCCAAGAGTGGGAAATGGTCAACGTTTTAAAAATCTGAGGTCTTACTTATATAACACGTAACCTCCTGTTGAATTTCAGATTGCAGAACTAGAGGACAGTTCAATGCTTTCTCTTACCACTTCCGAGGAAGACGTTCTCTTGATTACAGTTTTCGTGAAGACAAGCCTTCAAAGCACATGAAAATGTCATGGACAAGGTAAATAATTTTATTTGTAGTAGGGAACTATGTGATGTTATCAGTGCAATTTGTGTAACACCTTGAAAGCATTCAGGTGAGAAGAGCACATCCAAATCCAAGTTGTTATTCTTATGTGATATCAAGTTGCATCCGATGGATAATGACCCTAGCAAGGTTTTTAAGGTATGTGAGTTCTTTAAGGGGTGATTTTACCATTGCCACCCTGCAGTGAGTGTCCATGGCCAAGCAGGGATGTGTACTCAGGACTCCTTAAGTCCTAGTCTGTCACTCTGTCCACTGTACCACGTTGAGTGTCAAATCCAAGTACCTATTTAAATAGTCCTTGATTCATGTTTTGTTTTTCAGAATATGAATTTTAGAAATGTGTCCGTATGTTGGCAAATAGGATATCATCTTTTCTTATTAAATGTGAATGCTTCTTAATTCAGGAGATAAGAAAATCAAGGCTCCTCTTTGGTTCCTGTCAGAGAATCTGGGCTTTCCTTTTGGGGTTGGGACCTAATGTGAGCTATGGTACAAGTGGGATTGAACCTGAGGCTCCTCCAGTTCTGAGCTTGTCACCTCTGAGTTAGGAAACAGAGGTAGAGGTAACTCTACAAGGCAAGATATAAGTCATCTCTTCTGATTCCAATGAAGATAAACCACAAGAGGAAGAGAGGAAACGAGGCAAGACACCTGGAATTTGCTGCTATTTCACAGTTAACAGTATCAGAACTGATTTGTGTGGCTTTGCCCTCACACAGTGCAGTTGCTGACCCATTTTGTCAGCTGTTTCTAATACCTCTGCAACCTCACTTGTAGTCTCTTGTTCTACTTAGAAAATGTGGAAGGTGCTTGAGCATCAATCCTCAGATGAAATGCTGGGTGTCATGTCCCTTTCAGAGGGTGAGAGCCAAGAGAAGTGTCCCATCTCAAGAATGGCTCGCCAGCCATATGGTTTTCTATACCCAAAGGTCACCATTCCATGGAGCATGCTGTCGCAGGATGGATCCCCCCCCCCACCAGATTCTTAATTTTCCAAAGATTCTGATGGTTATTCAGTGTACCTCTGCTGGGAATCAACCTGGAGAAGAAAACACTGGAGTTGTTGCTTTCTTTCGAGGACAGCTCTTGGCCTGGGACAGGAGGGTGGCTCCCCTCAGAATCTTAGGAAGAGGAGCTCCCTTCCCATTAGCTCCTCCTGCTTTCTGTATATGGGAGTAGAAATGTAGCATTGTTGTGGCAGATTGCATGGACCTTGGTACTCAGACTGGATGGGTTAAATTGCTCCTGTTATCATCAGCTTAACTCATTGCTCTTATCACCACAATTGTCATTAAAGACTTGTTTTGCCAGTCTCTCGTCACTTGAGCTACAGGCATTTTCTGCAAAGCCCTCTTTCACCTAAGATGGCACTGACACAAACTCTTGGCAGCACCTACTGCCTGTTCTACAGTATCTTACAATTTAGCCTTTGCTCCATCAGTGGTGGGCTTGATTGTAGCTTTACTGTTGGTACGGTATTTATGGGTCACAGACTACTGTATGTCTCACAAGCAAAACAGCAGTTGACTTTAACACTCCAACACTGGATTTTTGGGGAAAGAGACAGTGTGTGTGCAATGGAAACTGCTGTTTATCAGTATTCAGCGTTCATTTGTCAACATTAATAGCCTTCTTGCTACCTATATGAAAGGGTTGAAATCTGCTGGTTTTGGAAGATACTGAAAGTTATGAGAACAAATGCATTTAAAGGCTATCTACTTATTGGTGCTGTTTTTAATTGTGGATGGTGACCTTCCTTTGAGCTTTTCAGTGGGAAGTAACTCTTCAGTATTCCAGGGGTTGGTGCCAAAACTTTGTTTCTAGCATCCAGGGCTGCTGTTTAAGGAGCCTTGGGCCTGGAAATGTGAACTGGCAGTGGATTAATAAAGCAGCTGGGGAACATGGAGTGCTTTTTTCCCTCCTTAGGGAAAAAACTAGCAAATTTTCTGGCCTCTGATAATAATGATGTTGTTGATAGTTATTTTCCGGGAAGGCCTTGGCCATTGGTGATTTGTGGGATGAAGATGAGCAAACTAGCTCCGTGAAGGTTGTCAGTAATGAAACACAACTAATAAATAGTAAAGTGTCTGCTACGTCTACTGTAGATGAGCTGCTGAAGAATGTGGTTGCTTATTAAAGAGCTGTGCAAAAAAAAAAAGAGAGAGAGAGAGAGAGAGAGAGAAGAAAAATAGCAGGAAATAAAAGGAAATAACTTTATGGAGGAATAAAGTGTATAAGAAGAAGACTTAAAAAGGGAATGTTTCATAAAATGCAGCCAGTTGAAATTTTTGGATTGGTCTTAATTATTTGTTATTGGATAATTGTTCCAATCCTTTGGTGAAGGAAATGGTTCTTACTAGACAAGACTGTTTTATTCTGTGGTCTCCTGAGAGATAAAAATAAATACAAAAATAGAAATAACCAAAAACAAAAGAGCACACCACCCCAAACCTCACTTTTCCCCCCTCCCAAAAAAAGAGGAGTGTAGTGAATGAGACTCTGACAATCTCAGTTAAGTTGTACTTAGGACCATATTATATATGGTAGTGAATGGAGCAGTGAATTTGGCATAAGAGTTTACTTTTGCAAAGAATGTGAGCTGGCTAGCTGCAAGTGGGAGACTTAAGTTCTTTGAAAAAATAGTCTCCCCCTTTGTAGTATGCCCTGGATCCATTCCAGTCGGGCTTCAGGCCGTGCCACGGTACGGAAACGGCATTGGTCACCCTGTTTGATGACCTGCTGAGGGAGGCTGACAGGGGCAAAATGTCTTTGTTGGTCCTCCTCAATATCTCAGCCGCCTTCGATACCGTCGACCATGGCATCCTCCTGGGGAGGCTCTCTGAGCTGGGAATCGGTGGTCTGGCGCTTGCCTGGCTCCGATCCTTCTTGGAGGACCGTCCTCAGAGAGTATAGCTTAAGGAGAGTGTTTAGGCCCATGGAGCCTCAATTGTGGGGTTCCGCAGGGCTCGATTATCTCCCCAATGCTGTTTAATATCTACATAAGGCCACTGGGTGGGGTCATCAGGGGGTGTGGGGCTTCGTGCCATCAGTACGCTAATGACACCCAGATCTACATCTCCTTTTCTCCAACCACAGTGGATGCCGTTCTGTCCCTTCAGCGCTGCCTGGAGGCTGTACTGCAATGGATGCAGGAGAATGGGCTGAGACTGAACCCAAACAAGACGGAGGTCCTGAGGGTGGGTGGCCCCTCCACTGGTGGTTTGGGAAATTCCCTCTCTTTTGGGGGAGTGACTCTCACCACGAAGAGTGAGGTTTGCAGCTTGGGGGTCCATCTGGATCCAGCGCTCACCATGGAAACCCAGGTGGCGTCAGTGGTCCGCTCCGCCTATTTCCATCTGTGGTGGATTGCCCAGCTGCGTCCCTATCTTGATGTTGGGGCGCTCACCACTTCGGTCCATGCGCTTGTAATCTCGAGATTAGACTACTGTAATGCACTCTACTTGGTTCTACCTTTTGAGATTGATGCGGAAGCTTCAAATGGTGCAGAATGTGGCGGCCAGACTTCTCAGTGGGACGAGAAAATATCAGCATATTTCCCCCACTCTGGCTGCCTTGCATTGGCTGCCCGTTCGTTTCTGCATTGATTTCAAAATGTTAATGATGACATATAAAGCCCTAAACGGTTTAGGACCTCGATATCTAGCGGAACGCCTCCTCCCACCTAGATCTACCCGAATCACTCGTTCTAGCCAGGAAGGGCGGTTGAGGGGCCTAACGCCGAGGGAGGCCCGGAGAGAAAGAACAAGAAACTGGGCCTTCTCGGCAGTGGCCCCCTCGCCTTTGGAACAGTCTGCCCCCAGAGATCTGTCTGGCTCCCTCGCTGGGTGTTTTTAAGAGCCAACTCAAGACCTGGCTCTTTAGGCAGGCTTTCCCTCCTGTCATGACTTGAATATTTTTTCCCCATCTTGAACTATATTACTATTGTTGTTTTTTATTTTATTATATTGTTTTTATTTTATTTTTTATTGTTAGCCGCCCAGAGCAGACTTCGGTCTAGATGGGCGGGGTATAAATTTAATAAATAAATAAATAAATAGTAGAAAGAAATTGAAGGCTATTATGGTAATTTAGGTCCTGGTAATGAAGAGAGCAGGTCTTGACTGGAAAGATTAGGAACCAATTTATACATCTCATAATTATCGAGATAAAGGCAAATTTATAGAGGAAAATAAGTATAAAGTATTCAAGAGGTTCTGCTGAGATTATGGGTACAAATAATGTTCTTACCCCTGAGAAGTAGATTTTTGAATATACTTTGTATCAGGGTGAAATAACAGATTTAAGAATTTGGTAGAAGTTTTATATTCTCAGGAAGAAAGTAATCTAAGGCCCAAATAATATCAGAATTTGATCGTAAAATAAAAGGTTTGAAATTGCACTAGAGGAATAATCACCCAGTAAGGTAATCTGACTTTCCTATGATTCTTTTGTCAGCTTTTCACTCTATAAATAATAATAAATAATCAGAGTGATTTCTGAATTAAATATGTATACTACACCCCTAGGTTTTGTTTTATTCTTTCTAATCTTCCCTATGTTTTTTTTCTTGAGCAGGATAATGATAGTATGATATAAATATGTTAGGAAGTTGAAACCAGTAGTTTCTGTTGAATTCAGACATATGTGTAGCTGTATCTTGTCTATGGTGATGGGAGAGATGCTTGAAAATTGTGTAGTTCACTCAGTAACAGTTTCAGATTTGTGAAATAGCCTGCAGCTTGCAAAATCCACGGCATGATACAGTTATATGATATCATGTTTGGAAACTAGCCAGTAAAGCATTTGTCAGTGTGTCATATGTTAAAGTTATTTTTTTAAAAGCCATTTAAGACATTTAATGTTAGAGTTTTAATATATATTTGGCTCCGGAGAAGAGGACAAGTACAAAAATCAGAAGAAAATGAAAACAGATTTCTATGTATTGCCCGGCACCATAAGACAACCATAAATTAGTTCTGTCTCCACTGTTACATTTTATGTCATTAAGCTACAGAGAGATCTAAACTCAGATCCTTAGTTGTATACTGATAAATTATTTTCAGTTGCTTCTGTACTTCTGTGCAGTACAGATTCTTGGTCCGTTGTTTCTCGGATGTGAAGAGTCCAATCAGATGTTCTTTGTTTGAATGGACTTTGGCTCATGCAGCATCCCTTTCCTTTCCTCTGCCCTGCAGCTCTCCGAGTCCTTCCAAAGTCTGCTCTAGAAGATCCTACGGGACTCATTTTTAGGGTGTTTAGAAGACGGTAGGGACCAGGAGGAATCGCCCGCCTTTCCATTGTATTGACGGAAGTCATTCCATTAGTGGAAGGACCCATTTGGATTAAACCCATTGCTTGGCAAACTTTCCATCGTAGAAATAAAAAGGCCATTCCACATCCTGATAGCATGACCTCTTTTATGGAATTAAGAAGAAATAAAGCAAGCTGTACTACGTTAAAGGGACGTGGTGGCGCTGCGGGTTAAACCGCAGAAGCCTCTGTGCTGTAAGGTCTATAGATCTGGAGCTGTAAGATCGAATCCACGTGACGGAGTGAGCGCCCGTCGCTTGTCCCAGCTCCCGCCAACCTAGCAGTTCGAAAGCATGCAAATGCGAGTAGATAAATAGGGACCACCTCGGTGGGAAGGTAACAGCGTTCCGTGTCTAAGTCGCACTGGCCATGTGACCACGGAAGATTGTCTTCGGACAAACGCTGGCTCTATGGCTTGGAAACGGGGATGAGCACCGCCCCCTAGAGTCGAACACGACTGGACAAATTGTCAAGGGGAACCTTTACCTTTACCTTACTACGTTAAAATGGTGCTAAATAACATTTGATTACAAACTGACAGTGTTCAGAGTTTAGGTCCATTTTCATGACCTACAGAATGGTCAACTGCCTATGGTGCTGTTTTCCTGATATCATATTGGGATTTTGGAATTGCATGCTATATTTTGTTGTACTGTATTTGCCTAAATATAATACTATAGTAGACAGTAAAATTCTGCTATGCAAATAATACATTCTCTATTAGGGAGTAATAATGCATGTATTCTTTTAGTATCAGAATCTTAAACTCTGCATTTTCCCCCTTGATCTTAGTTTGCTTTTTAATACTTTTTTATGTCCAGTAATGTGGCAGGAGGAAAAGATTAAACCACTTATTAGAAAAAGCAGCAGCTAGTCTCCTGAAGTCAGAGAATGTATTACTGACTTTTACTTTACATCAACAGAATGTAAACCCTAATAAAGGGAATATCCATGAGTCAATACTATTTTTCTGCATACGATTACATTTAGGTCAAACCTTTGCAAAAGAATTCTGTATCACCAACATCTCTTTCAAAATATCTAACTACAGGGGAAATTCATTATCCTCTAACCTTTGTTGTATGGATTCTTGAAATTTGTACTGATGTTACCAAGTCATTATCTTAATCAGAAGTAAAGATTTCCTGTCAATTGTAACTTTTTCCCATGGGGGAAGGGAGGGCCCTGCCATTTTTCTACCCTTTTTAGATCCTGCATTGTGTTCTGCTTAAGATGAAAATGCCCAGACCAAGCCAAGTCCTTCAGCGGCACCTTTTTCAGGGCATCTGGATTGGTTGAAACAAATATGCTAGTGACCATTTAGAAATATTAGTCCTTGCCAGAAGAGCTGCTGTGGGGTATGAGAGTATCCCTTTTAGCCTGGCTAAGGTTGTAAATTCCTCTGACTAATCTGGGCATGAACTCCTTTCATAGATTCTTGTGTAACGAAACAAATAAACCAAGCTGCTTAACATGGGAATGGACAGAGACTGCAAAAATATTTCTGAAGTACAGAATTACTTAAACGATGGGGGGGGGGGGCAGGGTTGTCCTTACTGTCAGGCTAAAATGGGAATAATGTTAAGCAGAGCCCAAGGCTTACATGCTGTGAAAGGTCTTTTGTTCCATGTGTTTTCAAAATGGGATTAGGAGCGTGTTCCCCTGAACTCTGGAGCAGCTCCAGCCGAAGCATATCTCATGTAGGCACCAGGAAACAAAGAATAAGAAAGAAGAAAGAAGTCAGAGGAAATGGGAGTTAGATGCCTTATTCTGCCTCTGTTTAAATCCCAAATGTTCAGCATCGGAAACTTCCAATCTTGTTTCTTAAGGGAAGGGAACAATTAATACCTCAGAGGCTTATGCTAATAGGATTTTCCACTTCCCCTGCTAATGATCATAAGAGGAGACAGCCTGGCCAGAAACTGAGGTCTTACTTTGAAGCAGGGATGAGAAACTTTCAGAGCTCAAGTAGCTGTACATACCCACTTCTAAGCTATGGAGGGCTGCACTGTTGCTGTTCCCTTGCCCCAAAATAGATTTTTCATTATTTCTTTACTGAACAAGATCTCTTGTAATCTCTACTGCCCCCAAACCATAATAATTTATTTTAAACCAAAATATTTTTAAAAATTTATTTGTTTTTAATGGGACAGATTTTGGAGGATTTAAAAATGGCAGCCTTTTGGGGGGTTGCCTCCCTCCCAGATGTGTCATGGTTTTACCCCATGTTCCTTAGAAAGCATAAGGGTACTTTTCTTGTGCAAAGAAAAGGTAAAAGGCTGTGAGGCTGCATTTTAGCCTCTAGACTGAGGACTAGTTATTCTAGGAACTGATCACTCACAATTGAGAACAGTGTTGCCACATGTACGGCCATACAGAAAAACTGGCCTAAATCCTCTTGTGCAACTTTACAATGCACAAGTAGGATGGATTCATTATCAGGCAAAGAGAATATATACTTTAAATTACCTGAACAATTTCTATCCATGCCCTCTTTAAGGTTCTGAGGCTCTTTTTTTGCCCCAGCGAAACCTTTGGGTGCCTACAGGTCAAGGGGGATGGAGCCTTTAATACAGGGGTCCCCAACCCCCGGTCTGCGGCCCGGTGCCAGTCCGTGGCCTTGGCAGGACCGGGCCATTGAGACAGATCTCCCACACCCCGCACGTACACACACCCACGCACGCATGGTCTGCCCACCCGCACGTACAGGTGCCCCGCCCCTTGCGAGCGCGCCATCCGCACATGCACGCGAGCACGCCTCGCACCCCGCAAACACATCCCGCGCCATGCATGCGAGCGCGCCCCACCCCCCACAAGCGTGCCCTGTGCCATCAGCGCATGTGCACGAGTGCGCGCCCCCGCAAGTGCAAGGGGTGCCCCACACCCCCAACCGGTCCGCGGGTCAGAAAAGGTTGGGGACCACTGCTTTAATAGACCAAAATCACCACCAGATTATGTCACTGGGGCCGCTAGCAGTGATCCCACTCCTCCCCTGTCTCGAGGCTCCCAAAAGCTTCCCCAGAGCAAAAGGAAACCCTAGGGAGCCTCAGAAACTGAAAGGGAGGAAAACAAGAAGCTTTCAATTAATTTAAATTAAATATTCCTTTTGTCAAATGACTTAGGGGCCTTTTAGCACAGTGGTTAAACTGCATTACTTCAGCCAAGACTCTGTTCACAATCTGAATTTGATTCTGATGGGCTCAGATAGCCAGATCAAGGTTGACTCAGCCTTCCATCCTTCCGAGGTCAGTAAATTGAATGCCCAACATGTGGGGTGGTAGTGGTAAATGTGTAGCCTGCATAATAAAATTGTTAACTGCCCAGAGAGTGCACACTTTGCTATGTCATCTGGGTTACACATGTAAGTTACACCAAGAGGATTCCACCAATGCATCTTTAGTTAATGAGGTGTGGGGATTTTATACTGTAAATATATTTTGTGCATACCATAGTGTGAATCTGCATACATGATAAGTGACTGAGGTTTGATTGACAGTTATCAGTTGATTGTGTGCAAGGACTGCCAGTTAAAACAGTTGAGAGGTATATAATAATGTTCATGAATGAAACTATGAACTGATTTATTGGTATGATTATTGGCTGGAGAGATATTGTTTTGTATATAAAGGTTAGGTGTGTGTAAGAGAAAGAGGCAGTAAGAGCTTTGTGTGAATTATGAGTTAGATGGATTTAAGTAAGAGCTGTGTGTTAGTTAGAGTTGATGCTGATAGTTAGAGAGGTCTGTTTTGTGAAGAAGCCTTAAATAATACTATGGTCTTCTTCGAACCTGTGTCGAGTCAAGTATCCATATTATATATATAAAAGATTGAATACATTTAAATTATAAAGAAGTGGAACCTGTATGATAAAGAATCTGACAGACTGAACATCATTCTGATAGTTTTTATTTATTTATTTATTGGATTTCTATATCCAATAAATAAACAATTTAACCTGTTAACCGAACCTTTTCATTTCTTTCTGTTTTCTCAACTAATTTTTTTGCTTATATATTATTTATTGTTTTCTGAAGATAGCAGTCAGAACACATTGTGCCCACACATAGCTTATGTAGTGCTGGGGTACATACTTTATGTAGTTTTCCTCACAAGGGCAGAGGAGAGCAGGATTTGCCAGCAGCCCTATGAGGCAGGCTTGGCTTGAGTGATAATAACTAGTGAAAGGACAATTACATGGTAGAGTAATCCATCAGTCTGCCAATTAAATCCCACTAGCTCTCAGTCGTATATGGCCACTTTGTTAAGGCTGAACTACTTTATCTTTCTAACTCTGAGCAAGTTAGGTTATGAAATCCATTCAGTACGCTGGCCATGTTCATTATGCATAGTGAACAATGCTTATTGAAATATAAACATTTTAAAAACAATTGACTGCCTTGCTTCCTCCACAGACTGATTACTTTCATTTGTTCTTACAGTTTTGCAAGGGAGAATGCACTTTTTAATAGCACCATTTCATCTCTTGATGAGCGCAAAAAAGCTCCTATAATGAATGACTTCAAAGAATTTGTTGGAGACATGCAGAAAACTATTACAGACCTCAGAAAACAGGTGAATATAAAAGGTTCATAATAGACTGTATGGCATAGAAGATGTTTTTACAATGTGAACCAAAATTAATGATGTAGTTTTATACATGTCTGCTCAGTAGAAAATGTGATGGAGTTCAATGGAACTTGCCCCCAAGTAAGTGATACGCATGTTTCAGTTTGTTTGGGAGGGAGGGAGGGTTAAATTAATTTATATTGCATTAAAAAGGCTTGTGGTGGAACTTTACTAATGGAAGGTTGTTTGTAATTGTTATCAATTTCCCTTCTTTCTTTTGCCTCCGAAAATCTGCTCTAGACAATAGGTTGACCTCCCAGATCAGTGTAGTAGAACATGGCACTAGGATTGCAGAAAGGAGGGAAGAGGTGAAAATTGTTCCATTGGTAGAAATCCCTGCTGCATCTAATGCCACTCTGTTCATGGAAATGATCTGTTGAAATCAGACTTTGACTGATTATTTCAGATACCAGCTTCTATATGACACAAAAACACCTGCCAGTGCTCTGAACAAATTGCCAGTCGCTTGGTGCTGCATTTCAGTAGAACAAATGCATGCAAAAATACTAAGAACCTCTCACAAAAACGTGATGGAGATTTCAAATGTGGCCGATGGAAGTAGAAATTGAGAGCAGCCCATAAACCTGACAGGAACTAAGCTAGTAACCAGTACCAAATTTCTTGGGGCCCAGTACATAGATTTTAGAAAGCCAGTAGATATTGTAGTGCTGGGTAACTGTGGCTAAGCAGGTATTAGACCTTGTTCACAATCTTGATGGAAATCACTTGGACCAAGCAACAGATTGCCGTATGCAGTGTTTCCCCTATATTAGAGACAAGGTTTAAATATTTACAGTGCTGTCCTATTATTTTAACACAGTGCAAATCATATTTGAATATGCAGATTGCTTAGTATATAATTGCTCAGTAGCTTGATATAATCTGAGTCCTTAAAGGAATATATTTCTGTCGTTCTACTGGATCCTATGCAAAAAAAGAATAGAATCCTTTTGCCACAGAAAGATAAAAAAGCTTTTTTATGCCTTCAGATAAAGAAACTTGAATCACGGCTCAGTAGAACTGAGTGCACTGACGAAACTGGTAAATCTTATTCCAGTAATGAAACTTGGAAAAAAGATCCATGCACCGTATGTGAATGCAAGGTGAGGGGCCAGAACATTCATTTTCAAAGTTTAACAAACTATGTATTTAGAATATGTATCCCATTCTGTACAGTACTGTGTATTTTTAATTTAGAGTATATCCCATTCTGTTCAGTGGAGTCTATCTGCAGGTAATTTGTTCATAGAATTACATCCTTGTTCTGATCTTGCAGTGTATGATTCGAATACATCTTTCTATTTGCAGTTTATGCCACTAGTAGCCTAGTTTTTGTACTTATAATCTTGGACACAAACGTAGGAATTAAGGATACTAACAAGCAGAGCTTTGTTTTGCTTGCTGTTTTGGCCTCAGCTATTTTTACTATCAAAAAGACTAACTTCTGTTCATCTTACTGTCTTGCTTCTTCATCAGAGGCTTCTTGATAATCTTAACTTTTTCTTCTTCGTTTTAAAAAAGAGAGTACTTCTTTTAGCCCTGATGGCTCTGATGATAAGCTTGAAAGTGTTTCAGCAGTGCTTGCTAATGCATTGTATCATTTTTGTCAATGGTGTAATTCCACAAGCAGTGTTTCTACTGATTGCAGAATTCTCATTGTCTTCTTTATACAGGTGTCATATCTAGCACCTAAATCTAGGTCACACAAAATATTGCATAATTCATGTAGCTTGATTTGAATAGGTATTGAACATGTAGAAGAAAGCCAGTAATGTTTCTGCTAGCCTAAAATTTATTGGCATGTAGCCTGAAATTTATGGCAGTTCAGGGGACATGGTTTCAGTGTGTCTTTTGGCCCTTCCTGTGACTGTAAGAGCAAAATAAATTAGGCAAATTACAGAATAAAACTGTGTAATCCACGTAACTCATTCAGGTGGCAGACTCTGTGCTTTCAGAAATGTGTTTTAATGAGTCTTGAGGCTAAAGTACTGTAGTTGTTAATTGTGATCTCTAGAATTTCTGTACGTATGGAGAATTTCGGTGACCATGGTAACTTCCTGTCTGCTGTGTCCATTGAGCTGAAGGGAGTGTCTCCTAATCTGTGATTATATGGACACATCTGTGAGTTACAGAGAAATTCCTCCCTATAGGTCTGAAGCCAAAAAAAACCCACACCTTTTATTTTGTTGCAGTAGGTAACTGATCATGTTAATAAATATCTGTGGGTTCAGAATTGTAGTATACAGTAGTCAGTGTCTGTCTGTGAGTAAAGTCAATAATATTGGTTGTATGGACGAGTTGCTAAATAATGCAAATCTTAAATCTCTTTGTTAAGCAAGTACCTACATGCTAAAATTGTGCTATAATTTTTCAAATGCAGGTTGGTCAGATAACATGTTATGTGGAGTCATGTCCACCAAATGATTGTGCTACACCTGTGAAGCTCCAAGGAGTTTGCTGTCCTGTCTGCTTAAAACAAACTATTAGCAAGCAAAATAAACCCTAAAATCTGCTTTGCAATGGTCACATATCAAGTTGTACGGATATCTGCTGATGGCAAATCCAGGTAATAGTAGGCTTAAAACCACAACAGAGAAGGAAGACATTACAGGACAGCATTCAAGTGATGGTGTTACAGAGTAAGAAAATATGTAATTTTACTTCTTGCCCACTTTTTTTTAAGTCCACAGTGTAAAAATATTGAAAGGGAATACGCAATACAGGTCATGACAATTTTGTGTTAAATTTTCTCAGGTTAAATAAACTGAAAACTGGTGCTACTTTTTGAAAGAACCCTCTATCAAGTGGTTTTATAGTCCCAGTCTTGGGTGTTTGCTTTTTGTTTTTTCATACACTGGTGGAAGGAAATGAGGTGCCACTGAATTGGATAAAAAGAGGCCGGCAGCTTGCCTTTTTTGCAGTGTAAAACGTATTGTCTTACTCTTGGATGTATAGCTTGGCATTCCATCATACCTTGATGGAGCTGGTTGGTGTAAGGCATTCCTGAGACTAATATTCAACTAAGGCAGCTAGTTGTGGTGTGATGCCATTTCGAGTTTATGACATTCACATAATCCTTCCTATGCTCAGTGCCATTTTGAGAGGATGTTGAGACTTGAGAACCTTTGTTTTGGTATAGGTTCCTTCCACCCCTCTGCCAGTATTGGATGTCTTTATGCTTCCCCCAATTGCCCTGTGTTATTGCATAATATTATCTTATTAGGTGGGGAGAAGTCATATGTCTAAATTTAATACCCCTCTGAGTCTTGTTACATAAATAGATTGTAATAGTAAAACACAATAAAGTATCTAATGCACAAGCCTACATACTTACGAAAAAGGACATTTGAAAAACATACACACATGCCTATTGTCCGCCACGTGCATATAAAGGGGCAGAAATAAGTTCTTATCCCAGTAAACAACTGCCTTGATAGTTGTAGTTTTTGCCCAACCCATAAACAGCTATGATTTTTCTGGACCTTTCCTGTCTCATTTGATCCATTTCCCCTTTAGTGGAGAAAATCTTGTTTGTATTAATCCTTACAGAAAATCTCCCCATCTCCTTTGTAAGCAGATGGAAGTAATGTTCCCTGTTTCCGCCACAGCAAACCAGAGGACCCTCTGAAGTGGGACCAGTGAGCTATTTCTCACGTGAGCTTAACATAAAGAGTATCAGATGCTAATAGCTAAGTCTGTCAGGAAATTCAGCCGTCTCCTCCAAACTCTCAGTGCATGAAGATTCTCAGCAAAATCAGTGGTGAGCAGCTTGTGGTCCCTTCCAGATGTTTTTCCCCCCATGTAGTTCCTGTCATCTCAACCCAAGACATCCAGTAGTGAGATTTGATGGAAGTTGCAGTCCAGCAACATGGGGAAATATACACTATCCACCCTGCTGCAATTATTCTCACCTACTCAGCGGCACTTTCATCCTCTTAGCTGTGTGTAGACAACAAGGCTGAGCCTGCAGTTGCAAATGGATGTGAGAGCTAAACAGTGGTGGGTGATTCCTGGCACAAATAAAGTCTGCTTCTCATAATTATAATCGCTGCCTTTATTTCACCACTGTTTACACTTGCCATCTATTTTTCTGCAGTCACTGAATAAGCAAGAGAAAATGTAGGCCTCCAGCTTTGCTACTACTTGGCTTTCCCTGCAAGATAACAAATAATCTAGTAGGTTCAGTGGGCACATAGGTATTATTGGAAGCGCATAGACACCCGTGTCCAGATTTAAGTGCATTGCTACTGCTTCTGGATGTTAATATACACGATAAAGATTGTGTATATATCATAGAAGATATCATTTGCTTCTTACACAATTTTTGGCCTTGTACACACACACAGGCACACACAAGCCTCATGTACGGATGGGAAAAGCAGAAGAGGTTTTCTTTACACTTTCTGCAATTAGAGGGAAACATGATTAAATCAAACTGTTATTAAAATAGATTATGGAGAGATGTCTCACTTCCTTTAGAAACAAATGCAGTCTTTGTGTTGGTTTCGAAATCAGCATTACTCCTCCAGGCACCTTTTTGGCAGAATGTACGTGCAAGAGCTTAAGTGCATTCATTTTCAGTATGTGCCTGATGACCTCTCAGAGCCTAGTTTAGCAAACATCTTGCTCTTGCCCTTAGATTATGCCTGAATGGCTCATGTTTCAAGAACAAGATCTAAGTCTGTTTCAGGTCACACCTCTGTTTTTAACAGCAGGGATCCTTTGCCTTTAACAGCTGCTTGTCTAAGGGTAGAGCTTTTCTTGACAAAAGGAAAAGGGTGGTGGTGGAATTATTTAGTTAAATTTGTATCATTAAAAGAGTTGTTAAATGAATATTATTTCTGCACCTCTTGGTGGCACGATGGCAACTTATTTCTCCTGGTACAGTGTGTGTGTATCTCTTGCTGGGCTAGTGCATAAGGTACTGTGTAGTACTGTCTTGCACCCATGAAAATGAAAACCATTGCCATATGCTAATGCTGGGTGTAAAAGGAATGGTCCAATAAGTTCTGCTAAGGCCCCTTAGCCATCTTAAAAATAAATGGGCAGTGGGGGGTAGATGAGCACAGAATTATGTCTCCTGATTTATAAGTTGTTGCTGTAGAAGTATTCCTAGCTGTACTGTGGCATGATTTGTAATGAATCCACCTGATAGAAATCAGCTACCAAATAGGGAGTAGCTAGTCTGTTGAAAACAAACACATTACTAGTTTCATTTTTCAGGGTTTCTTTGTCTTGTTTTGTTTTTGAAGTAGTGTCAGCCTCCCATCCTTGTTCCAACATCATGTTAAAATTACTATTTGTGAATTTGTATGCCCAGTTAAGATTTTTTTTGAATGCACTGTCGAATATGTCTACATTTATTTGCCATTGTTTTCTTTTGTACCTCCATTATTGTCTCTTATAACCAGCATGTATTATTACAATCAGTGAAGGAAAACACGCTTACCTCATTTCACCTACATCTTTTGTTTTGTTGATGGTGCTTATCTCATAAAGCAAGTCTTAAATTTATTAATTATGGGGTGTTCCTTAAAGCCCAGTCTCAACTCATTTTCAAGTTTTGCAGAATTACAGCTGAAGTCACTGGGTTTGATCATTAAGATTTATAAAGCAGAATTTTTTTAAAATCACATTATATTCAAACAGCCAATACATTTTCAAATTATGTACTTAATTTGTATGCTAACCCAGGTGAGCATTTAATCATTTTTCATGTGATAAATGTCATACAATACACCTTTCAAACTGATAAATTAACCAAGGAACTTGTTTGGTGGAGATAGCAACAGTTACTTGTAAGTGGTAGCATTATGCAAAATGTGTTAAGATGATATAGAAGATATCAAATCGTATTTTAAGGAACATTCAGAGGTACAATTCTAAATGCATTTACTTGGAAGGGATTGAACACAGAAGGATTTGCATCCAAGTAAATATGTGCAGAGAATTTTATATGTATAAAGCTTTGTTCCTTTGCAGAAAAGTGCATATTTTCAGTATCATAAATGAGATCAGGGTCTACCTTTTTATGTTTGTTTTACTGAAAATGCAGATCTCAGATTTGTTTTCAGACAGATTGTGAAATGAGGGTAGATATTATAATTATGGCATATTGCTGGCTTTATAAAACCAGCTGACGTTTTTTAAAGCATGTAATCACCTTTTACTTCCAATGCTGTATTGTTGCAAAGTAATTGCTCAGGTATTTTGCAGCACAGTCTTATTCACATCTACTCAGAAGTAAGTCCCACAGAGTTCAGTGGTGTTTACTGCCAAATAAGTGGATATGGGATTGCAGTCTCATCTTTTAAGAATATAATTTCCATTTATGCATTAACCAAACATACCTCTGGTTTCCCTTGTTGAAGTAAAGCAGATATCTGATCAGTATTTGTTAAATACATAAAAGATATGTAAAATGAAATAAATTTCAGCATTTATTGCTACTAAACACCTGGATTAGGAAATAGGTCTTATTTTAAAGTTTTCAAAGAAATCAAACATTGTACAATTCTTTTTTTTACCTTTTCTGATGATTAAAAGTTTGTGTAACATTTTTGAGACAGTGGCCCATGGCTGAATGATCATTTTCTCAGTATTTCTTCAGTTGAGATTGTTCCATATTTATTTACTTTAAAAAAAAAACTCCTACCAGAAGTGAAATCTTAGTTATTTTTTATTGTACTAAATAAATCTACCAAAGAATTGTTTGCACTGTTATGAATGCTTCTCATTTACAATAAACAGGTCACATTTTTTTTATGTAGTCATGTTCACTTATTTAAACAGTAATATCAGGCTCAGCATTATGGTTTGGCACTGCTATACAATTTCTAAGAGAGCCTGATCCTCTGCCATCAAAATAAAATCTATAACTCCTCTGGTAGATGGAAGCCTGTGGTTGACCACCATGGGAACCTCAACAGCTGTGTCGGTCGCATGCCCTATTAATGCTGCATCAAGACCCCAGAGGCTGTAGGGGAACTGGAATAGTGGACATCATCATCAGAACACACTGTCTAGAATCGCCTGTTTTCTAGTGGAGCGCTCATCTGCCACTCTCAGAGTTAGGAAAGTGGAAGGCAGACCACCACACCAATGAAAGGGGGGCACAAGGGTCTTATCAAACCTGACATAAGACCAGTATGACAAAGGGTGTGAGTCACATATTCACGAACAGGTCATCTCTAAAGCTAGCTGCATGACTGTTACTTGTCATGCTGGCTAGGGAATTCTTTATAATTATAGTTGAAAAAGTAAAATTTCCAAGCTGTGATAATCTGCATTTTGGTATTACTGTGCATACAGAAATATATCTTTGTGCACTTTTCTGAGAGACTTCTTGGCCATGTGGGAATGGAACTGTACTGTATGTTCTCTAAATGTCTTCACCAGGTCTCTTCTTGTAGGCACTGTTAGGATTAACCATATTGAACTAGGAAGATCTGATGGGCCATTGAGTCTACCTTTATACAAAGGATTAAGTTGGATATTCATTGGGCTCCACTCAAACTTTGTGTGCTTCACGTTATTAATAGAGGTCAATACAGATAAAATGTGTTCTTTGTGATTTCGTGTGCTACATGTCATCTTCCTCAGATGTCAGATGGAAAGAGTTTTGTTACAGTAATAGGCTGGAACCCTCACTCACATATTGCCCTCATTTTCACCTGTGTAACATCACTTGTTTGCCTGACTTGGTTTCCCCTACAGATAGCTCAGATGATGACATGTACATATGTATGTATTTAAAAAGAATAATTGAAACAGAGAAAACAGATGAAGCTTATTAAGGGTTGGACAGAGGAGAAAGAATAGAAAATGGGATAGCTTAAAGCCTGCATCAGAAGGGGGCAGAATAGTAGAAGGAGCAGACTGGGAATGCAGAAGAAAAGAGGAGAATCCAAGTTAGAAAAGGAAACTTGTCACCTTTTGGAGCTTCCTGCTGTTGTTTGAACCTTGTTATTTTGTAACAGAACATTGTCACTAAGCATGCTGATTAATGAAAGGACCATATCCTGAAAACCAACTCCAGCTCACAAGGTGGGTATACCTAAAAATGTACATCAGTCAAAATACATGCCCCTGCTTCTTCTCAGTGTTGTGCTAAAACCTACTTACTGAGGCTATGGAAGGGAAAACATCCAGGAAAGTTTAAAAATGTGCTCAGTCAGGTAATGCCTACAAAACATTCATTCCAGAATGGCTGAGTTTGTTTAAGGAACAAAGCCTTATAAAAGGTTTTAAATGGAAAATTAGGAGGCAGGCATTATAAATATACTATGTTAAGGGAGGACTCTGAAGCCTATCATGCAAGTGTGGTATGTCAGACAACCTAGGATCATTTCATATGTCACATTTGCATAACATACAGATTTGGAAGAGGCTTTGTAGTCCCGCTTAAGCTTTGTTCAGGCCTGGTCTGGAAGCATTGGGTGGCTAGTCCAGACAAAACACTGATTTCCAAAGAGAAACTGATTATGCCAGGCAGACCACTTTATGCAGTAGCTGAACCTTGTGCAAAATTCAAGGGCTAAGCATGATCTCAGGAACAAGGCAAAGATGGTACTTGGAGGTCAGAAACATGGGAGATTTACCAAACACAGAGTTTAGGTCCTACCACTTGTTCCATCAGTAGTTTAGACCATAACAAATGGGTTATATAGCCTTGTTATCAAGATCTCTGTCCAGACTCATGTACAAACCAGTCAGATTTCAAAACTTCCTGTTCCTGGGAAACCTGGTTTCTGTGGGCTTTAACACATCATTGGCATAAATATTATTGAGGCATTTGGAGAGGGAGGGAGGGTCCCAGGAGAACCTGGAAAAAGACTCCCCAGAGAGTGTGAGGAATGTGAACACATTCAGGCATCCCCTGGGTAAGGACTGTTGGCTGATCCTTCCACTCTTGGGGAAGGATCCTATTATTCAAAGTCCCCTTGTCAAGTCAGAAAGGCTGGCCCTTGAACTTCTCCCTAAGAGCCCTATAGAACCGGGGGAAATTAGGAAGAATTAGGAACCCCTGTTTGTCACAGCTGGCACTTATTCCGGGAAGGGTTAAATGCAGTATGAGCCAGATAAAAATTAACACCCGGTACAATTTACTCTCTTCTTTTTAATATCCTTTTAAGTTTTTTGCCCCGTGCAAAACAGATAAACTGAACGTCCAGAAAATTCTCCACTTCTTCTTTTTATTGAACAAGCATATGCAAGCAGATATATGTGTGTAATATTGTTCTCTAGCTATTGAATATCCAAAAAAGGTTAACTGCAGGAGCTTACCAAAAGGCCTGGTCTTCAGGAATGTGAGAGGCCTTGTGCAGAACAGCTGGCATGAGAACAGTTCTGAGGCCTTTGACCCTTGAATTTTCATCAGAAGAGATTTCCCGTCCTAGGCAATGTTGAGCATGACAGCTATTTTATCCAAGCATCTGCTGAGTGAAAGGAACCCAGAGCTGAAACAGGCCCAACAAAAGGCTGGCCATTCTCTTCTTGATGACTTCTAGCAAAGAAGAGTCCTTCCCTAGTTAATTGGCTTCCAATATTGAGCTCTTTTCAACAGTTAAAAACTTGCTTGCAGACCTAATTAAAAGTATGACTGTTTGGAATGGCACATTCACACAATATAGCACACAATCTGCTTTTAATCTTGAATGTCTGGGTACCTTGGGAGGAAGCCTGTCAGGGCTGAACTAGGTATTTGCTTGTTATGCAGCTACATATCTTGTTTCTCTCTAATTACAAGTGTGGGGGACATACAAGTATCCTGGCTATGTAGTGGGATGGGGTTCACTCTGATCATGCTGAGGAGGGAAGAGATAAGCTTTCCCTGCCTTCTCACTGCATTCCAAGAAAAACTCCCTTTCACCATTGCACTTAATTAAAGAAGAAACACAATATGAAGCTGCCTGCTACTTATCGAACAAGCCTCTAGTTTGGCCTTGAGATATGGCTCACAATTTCCCATCTCTTCTTTTTGCCACAGAGTTAAGGATGGAAGCCAACTAGTATAAATCCCCCCCTTCCTTCCTTATCATTGCCTTTGTGCTACTTGGCTCTCTTTGTGCATGTTTTCAACGATAACTCCTGCGTCCTTTGCTGCTGGTAAATTGTTGAGCTCTTTTTCCTTTGCCTTCCTGTGGAATGTCTGGTTTTCTCCTAACGTATTTTCCATTTGTCCTTAGAACAGTTTTCGCTTTAGCTGTTGCCATAGGGACAAGAGAGACATTCAACAAAGCAGTGCAGCACAGAGCAATACGATGTCTGTACAACCATGGGCAAAAGAGATCGAGAGCTATCTATCTGGTCAAAGATGTCTCTATGTATATTTGGATTCTTTGCCAAATCTGATGAGTGATGGACATAATCTTCTAGCTTGTTCTTCCTAGCCTCCATCCAGCCACTTTGAAAGAAGCACAGCTTTGGCGCTATTCTTTCTTACGCAGATTTGAAAACTGAGACTCCCCTTAGGACAGTTACTCTTGTCAGCTTTATTGTCTCACGCTGTGCCTCCTAAGATCTACCAGATGTTCATTCACCAGGCTTATTCAAGTGTAATGCAAGTCCACACTAAAAGTTCTTCATCTGTGTGCCAGGAGCCCTGCTCCAGGAAGAGCCCTCCCTGCAAGTAAGCCATTTGATCCAAATTGCACACAGAGAGAATACACAGTGCCCACACTTCAGATTTGGATTTCTGATTTAAGCAGAACACCACAAGGGCCACACTGCAAAGAGAAGCAGGCTAGTGGTGCAGTAGCCAGGTTTATGAATTCACATACTATGTATTTGTTTTAGCAATAAGCTCATTGGCAAGGGACAAACATAGTTCACATCTTTTGCAATTTTTAGAGAGTTTAGTTCGAAAACAATCTGCCAATTCCTACAATAGAAGCTTTTTGCTTCAAGGATTTATAGTTGGATTTGTAAACTTGAGTTTATAAACTAGTCCCCTGCATCCATTTCAAGTAGATGGAGTCTACAGTATAAGTCAACAACATTGATTGTTGTCCTCCTCTGCAGTAGTGAAGCATATCATAGAATTATGGAATCATAGAAAAGTGAAGTTGGAAGGGGCCTACAAGGCCATCAAGTCCAACCCCCTGCTCAGTGCAGGAATACAATCAAAGCATCTCTGCCAGGTGATTATCCAAGTTTTTCTTGAATGCCTCCAGTGTCGGAGCACTCACCAACTCCCAAGGTAACTGGTTCCACTCTCGTACTGTTCTAACAGGAAGTTTTTCCTGATATTCAACTGAAATCTGGCTTCCTTTAACTTGAGCCCATTGTTGTGTGTCCTGAATTCTGGGGTGATCGAGAACAGATCTTGCCCCTCCTCTGTATGACAGCCTTTCAAATATTTGAAAAGTGCTATCATATCACCCCTCAGCCTTCTTTTCTCAAGGCTAACCATGCCCAATTCTTTCAGCCTTTCCTCACAAGGCTTGGTTTCCAGCCGCCTGATCATCCTTGTCGCCCTCCTCTGAACTTCTTCCAATTTCTTAGCATCCTTCTTGAAGTGTGGTGTCCAGAACTGGACACAATACTCAAGGTGAGGCCTAACCAGTGCTGAATAGAGGGGGACCAGCACCTCGTGGGATTTGGAAACTATACTTCGATTAATGCAGCCTAAAATAGCATTTGCCTTTTTTGTAGCCACATCACACTGTTGGCTCATATTTAGCTTGTGATCTACGACAATTCCAAGATCCTTCTCGCTTGTGGTTTTGCTGAGCCAGGTATCCCCCATCTTGTAACTGTGCAATTGGTTTCTTTTTCCCAAGTGCAGGACTTTGCACTTATCCCTGTTGAATTTCATTCTGTTGCTTTCGGCCCAGTGCTCCATCCTATCAAGGTCATTTTCAATTTTGTTTCTGTCTTCTAGGGCAGGGGTCCCCAACCTTTTTAACCCTGTGGACCGGCTGGGGAAGGCGGGGCACCCCCTCGTGCACATGCGCAAAGGAGCACTCTCTCGCACGGGCGCACATGCTTGTGCACATGCGCAAAGGAGTGGGAGGGTGCTCATGCGGGCGCTCATGTGCATGTGCAAACGGCGGCTCGGCGCTCGTACGGGTGCTTGGGCACTCATGCACTTGAGCAAAAGGGTGGGGGAGTGGTTGCGTGGGCGCTGGTGTGCGCATGCATGTGCAAAGGGGCTTGCAGGGGGGAGTGCGTGCGGGGGGTGGGTGGGAGGTTTTCTCTGTGGCCCGGTCTGGCTCAGGCCACGGACCGGCACCGGGCTGTGGACCGTGGGGTTGGGGACCTCTGTTCTAGGGTATTAGCTATTCTGCCCAATTTGGTATCATCTGCAAATTTGACAAGCATTCCCTGCACTCCCTCATCCAAGCCATTAATAAAAATATTGAAGAGCACCGGGCCCAGGACTGAGCCCTGGGTACCCCACTAGTTATCTCCTCCCAGTTAGAGAAGGACCCATTAATCATCACCCTCTGAGTTCGATTCTGTAGCCAACTGTGTATCCACCTGACACTTGGATCTATCTTGCCCACACCTAGTTAGCTTGCTAATCAGGATATCATGGGGCACTTTGTCAAAAGCTTTGCTCAAGTCAAGATATACTATGTCTACAGCATTCCCTCTGTCTATCAGGGAGGTGACCTGATCAAAAAACAAGATCAAATTAGTTTGGCAGGATTTGTTCTTGACAAATCCATGTTGGCTTCTAGTTATTACTGCATTGTTTTCTAGGTGCTTGCACAATGACCGCTTTACGATCTGTTCCAGAATTTTGCCTAGGATTGATGTCAGGCTGACTGGCCTGTAGTTCCCAAGTTCCTCTTTTTTGCCCTTTTTGAAGATAGGGACAACATTAGCCCTCCTCCAATCCTCTGGCACCTCACCCGTTTCCCGTGATTTTAAGAAAATAATGGATAGCGGTTCTGAGAGTTCTTCAGCCAGTTCCTTCAGTAGTCTCGGATGCAGTTCATCCGGCCCTGGAGATTTGAACTCGTTCTAGGTGATAAGGTGTTCCTTGACTATTTGTTTATCAATCTCCAGCTGCAATCCTGTCCCCCCCACTTGCACTTCCAATTTGTTTGGAAGTTCATAGTCTGTCTTATGGGAAAAGACTGAACTAAAATAGGAATTGAGCACCTCTGCCTTTTCTTTGTCCTCTGTTATCATTTTTCCATCTCCATTGCGGAGCTATGCCACTATGTCTTTTGTTTGTCTTTTGCTACTCACATACCTGAAGAATGCTTTTTTATTGCTTTTAGTGTCTCTAGCTAACCTGAGCTCATTCTCAGCTTTTGCCCTCCTAATGCCATCCCTGCATTTCCTTGCTATTTGTCTGTACTCTTCCTTGGTGGCCTGACCTTCTTTCCATTTCCTGTAGGTGTCTTTTTTGGTTTTTAGGTCCTCCCTGAGCTTTTTGTGAAGGCACACTGGCCTTTTTTGCCGCCTCCCTCCTTTTTTTCTTGTTGGGATTGTTTGTCGTTGTGCCTTTAGAATTTCTTTTTTTAGAAGGTCCCACCCTTCTTGGACTCCTTTTCTTGTTAGGATCTTCTGCCATGGGACCTTACTTATCCTTGTTCTGAGATTATTAAAATTGGCTTTTTTAAAATCCAGCATACGTGTGTGGCTACACTCTACTTTCGTTTCCTTTGAAATCAAGAATTCTAGAAGGACATGGTCACTCTTCACCTACAAAAAGTAGGTGAAGGAAACGTACAGACAAGCTGTCTCTGCCCCCCCTTTTTTTGTTGTATGTATCATCTTCATACGGAGCATGTTTTCTGAACAGGAGAGCTTCTTTAATCAGAGAGGTTCAGGCTGTGCTAAACATACACAGCAGATGTAAAGCCACTTTGTAGACAAGACTCCTTGTGTTGTTCTGTTTATTCTCCTACAGACAGCATTATGGCCATTTTGATTTGGGATATGAGTTCTGTGTCATGAGGTTGTGTTGCATGCATTATCTTTAAGAAAATCTTGAATGGTGCACTCTCTGGGCAGTTTACAATTTAATTATGCAGATTACACATTGCTGGGTTATTACTCAATTTACTGACATTGGAAGGCTGAGTAAACCTCGAGCCGGCTACCTGGGATTGAACCCCGAGTCATGAGCAGAGTTTTGGTTGCAGTACTTCAATTTAACTACTGCAGTCACTATAATTTTCAGCAATCCAGACAAGACAGAGGGGCACTTGGTCAGTCAAAAGTCAGATCAAGGAATAGAGTTGCAGCCTGAACTGGATGGGATTGTACTCCTTCTAAAAATTCAGGTGTGCAGCTTGGGGGTGTTCCTGGATTTGTCTCTGAGCCTGGATCCCCAGGTTTTTGCTGTTGCCAGGAGTACATTTCCACAATTAATACTAGTGCACCAGTTGTATCCATTCCTAGGGAGGTCTGATCTGGCCATGGTGACGTATGCCCTAGTTACATCCCAGGATTATTGTAATGTTCTCTACGTGGGGATGCTTTTGAAAAGTGTTGAGAAACTTCAGCAGGTTCAAAATGTGGCAGCCGGAGTGCTAACTGGGGCAGGTGACAGTGATCACATAACCTCCCAGTTACAGGAGTTCTGGCTGCAATCCATTTCCAGGCACAATTCAGAGTGCTAGTTCTAACCTATAAAGCCCTAAATGGCTTGGGTCCAGGCTGTCTCCCATTATGAGCCTGCATGGGTGTTAAGGTCATCAGAGGAGGCCTTTCTCTTGGAACTCCCTCCCACAGGAAGCCAGGCTGGCCTCATCTTTGCTGTCCTTCCGCAAATGGGTGAAGACCTTTCTCTTCAGTCAAGCTTTCCCTTAATGACTGGCTGCCTCAGTGGGGTTTTAAATGGATGGTTGTACCTTATTGTTTTGAACATGTTTTTGGGGTTGTTTTTGTTTATCATTTTTTTAGTGTGATAGTTGTTTGATCCTATTTAATTTTTGTAGACTTACTGTTTTTAGCTTTAAATACCGTGTTTCCCCCAAAAATAAGACAGGGTCTTATATTAATTTTTGCTCCAAAAAACGCATTAGGGCTTATTTTCAGGGGATGTTTTATTTTGTTCATGTACAGCAATCTACATTTATTCAAATGCAGTCATGTCATCTTCTTCTGGTTGCTGCACAAGGGTGGAGGGCGGGGTTTGACTTAACTGGGGCTTATTTTTGGGGTAGGGCTTATATTACGAGCATCCTGAAAAATCATATTAGGGCTTATTTTCAGGTTAGGTCTTATTTTCGGGGAAATGAGGTATTGTCCTTAAGTGATGTAAGATGATTTGGGTCCTTTTTTAAGGAGAAAGGCAGGGTAAAATGCATGCATGCTTTGGAATTCACCATTTTGGGTAGGGTAATAAAGACTGAACTCAGCCGAATTTCAGGAATAACTCCTGTTTTGTAGTTTCTATGCAAAAGGTTCACCAACGTGTTTTAATCTTCTGTTTGCTTTAATGCTCTATCAAAAAGCATAATTGGGTCTGAGAGCTTTTTAAAAAAATTTGGTAGCATATTCTATTTCAGATTTCTGTATATCTGTGGCCCCATATCAGCATTGGGTACAATTAATGCTATTGCTCTGTTACATCCAAACAATCCTTCAATTTTCTCAGTGCACACTGTGATTGCACCTTGATGTCAAGTGTCAGGGAATTGTTATTATCCACCAGTAATAGGTACTGCCCTTTGAAAACTACCTGCTACCCCCTTGGTATTTTATTTACATTATAGAAGTAATGGGTCTTCTCAAGTTTTTGTGTTTCTGTACATTGTTTGGACCACCATTTTTGTCAACCAATCCTAACTTTGTTTCCAATATTCTTGTCTCATTCTGGAGATTTTTAAGCAGAGGTTGGATGGTCCACCTTCAGCTGAACTCAATGATCTTTGGCGTTCCTTCTCACTTTTCTATGATTCAATATTTGATGTTGTCTCTATTTTTTTCCCCTTTCGCATCTTTTCAATTAGCTGCAAGATTTTTTTTCTGTCATTCACTTCTTTTTTTAATTTAAAGTGCTAATTTTGTGCCTTATTTTATTCATTCATTCATTCATTCATTCAGCTTTTATCCCGCCCATCTAGATTCTAAATGAATCTACTCTTAGCGGCTTACAGTCCGAGCAATATAATTGCTCATAATATACCAATATAATTGCTCATAATATACCTTACATATATCTAAATGTTTGCCTAAGAGTGGATATTCTGTGCAATTTTTTTTCCTCTGGAGCATGTAGGGGCCATAGAAAGAGTGTGTCTGAAATAAGGCTCTAGCCTTCATTGTTGCAAAGAAAAGGTTTGCAAATCATAGCAGGAAGAGGAAAATAAAATAGCCATGTAAATCTGTAACGTGTTTCTTATAATCAGTAATATTTTATATCTTACCTCGGTGGAATCAAGAAAAGAAGACCAAAGGGGTTGCTTGAGAGGGAGGGATGTAAAAGCCACTGCTGTTGGACAAACTATTGAATAGACTTCCCTGCCATCCATATGGAGAAAGGGGTATTTGTTTTCCTTTCAGTGCCCTTGATGGCACAGCTTTCATGACTGCTACAAGCCAAGGATACAGCTGTATGGGATTGGCAGCCAACAGCATTAGCTGCCAAATGGCCTGAAGAGTTCCATGAGACCACAGCTGTCACCCTATAGAATGAAGTGTGGATTACGTGTGATGAATGGCTTTGTGGGAGGTTGGGGGGAGGGGGAGGGGGAGGTAATCTAGGGTAGCATGGAATTCCGTACAGAGGAAACTGGCTCACTTGAATTACGCTGGCATTTAAAATGGACTTCCCTGACTTAAAAGACCACAGACTGTCACCTCTGGTGTGTTCCTTTTCCACCCTTGGCCAGAGGGAAGAGAGTGTCTCGGGTCCAGTCCTGTTCCCATGACCTGGGGAATTCCTGGACTCCAGGGAAATGTCACTGCGTCTCTTGATAACCAGCACAGAACTGCCTATTCTCTGAGCTTTAAAACATGCCCCTCTGGATATTCACCCCATGCTATCCAATGCCTTGACGTGGGAGCATTACAAGAAAACTTTGTAAAGCACAGAAAGTGGCTTTTCTTTTTTTCCTCCTTCCTTCCAGAGAAATTTGCAGACAAGGCTTAGACACAAACAATTCTCAGTACGCCAATCTCTAGAAACCCATCTGTAACCTCAGAGAACCTCCTGGTTGTTAGAGGATGTCATAATATCTTTAATTTGCAAAGTATTTTCTGTAAGACTAGGCCGGTAGCAAACATTTTGGTTACATTTTAATCAGAATGTCTATCCTGCAACTCTTCCACTGTGAAGGCAGAGCATTCTTCCTCCAGCTGGTGACATCCAGATGCCTTTGACTACAACATTTATTATCCCCCATCTTCCTACAGAGAAACAAGGACAGTCTTGCAGTCTCAGAATGCACTAAGCAACAATAAAGACTTCATGTTTCTTTTGTAATTCTCCACAGCTCCCTCTCTTTGACACTTGTTACATGAAAAAAAGACCAATTGGAATATTGAAAACATTTATTTATTTATTTATTTATTTATTTATTTATTTCATTTCATTTCATTTCATTTCATTTCATTTATACCCCGCCTATCTGGTCAATTATGACCACTCTAGGCGGCTTACAACACACACTAAAAACAATAAACAAAAACATACACATACTCTTGGTTCTGTACATGTGCAAAGGACTCTTTCCTGGATGACTGGATAATTTGCAGGGACAATTTGTGTAATACAGACTTACGATGTATAAGCACTGCTTAGCGGAACCGGTCTCAATTTCCCATATTCTTCTTCACTGCCCTAAATTTAGTGAGCTCTGTCAATTACTACCCTGTTATTTCAAATTTTTCTGGCTCCCCTGAGAGCTTAATCTGAATGATGTTAGCGGATAAACAACCTGATTTGACTGAGTGTGTAGCTGAATATCTTGCTATTGCAATAAACTAGGCTGCCTGCTTCAAGGAGCCTTGACGTAATGTGACCATATTTTTCTTATTGTAGTGGAAAGTATAATCTTGATTGTACGGTTACTGGTTTTAATGCCAATAAAGGTTTTGATTGATTGATTGATACAGACTTGCCATCTTAGTTATGAATATAACTGTGATCCTAGCACTCATTTCTTAACCAATAATGAACAAAATGAATGGGGCCCCACCTATCTATATCTTTCACTTTATTACAAAATGAACTTCTAATAGAAAATAATCAAGATTATTTTTTCTTTTTTTTTAAGCCTAGTGTGGTGTAGTGGATAGAAAGATGGACTAGGAATCTGGAGAACAAGGTTCCAATCCCCACTTGGCCATGGGAACGCACTGGGGAACTGGTAAAACCACTCCTTAACTATCCTACTTACCTTGAACACCCTATTAGGGTTGCTATAAGTCAGTTCTGACTTGACAGCACAGAACACACACACATATAACAGCTAGGTAGTTGCTAAGACACTTCTAAAAATAAAGCAGTCTCTGTTTCTTGTCTCAAGATGCGAGTTTCCTATCTTCTCTAGACTGAAGCTCTGCACAAACCTAAGATGGTAGGAACAGAAGAGAAAGTGAATCGCACAGCTGTGCCTAGAACTAGTTAGCTTCCAGTGGCAACAAGCTGGTGTTGCTGTTACGTCCTCTTCTTATGGCAGTACATTACACAAACTTACATGGTAGATGGATGCCCATTGTGTTTGTTGGTGGTTGTGGTTGGGGGAATGGGGATGCAACACACAACAATCCTGCATTTCCAAAGAAATTTGAGCTGGAAAAAAAGTAGTAGCATGAGGTTAACAATTGCAGTGGGCTTTACTTGTGGAAAAGGGACGTGGTGGCGCTGCGGGTTAAACCGCAGAAGCCTCTGTGCTGCAAGGTCAGAAGACCGGCAGTTGTAAGATCGAATCCACGCGACGGAGTGAGCTCCTGTCGCTTGTCCCAGCTCCTGCCAACCTAGCAGTTCGAAAGCATGTAAAAATGCGAGTAGATAAATAGGTACCACCTCGGTGGGAAGGTAACGGCGTTCCGTGTCTAGTCATGCTGGCCACGTGACCACGGAAACTGTCTTCAGACAAACGCTGGCTCTATGGCTTGGAAACGGGGATGAGCACCGCCCCCTAGAGTCGGACACTGTGACGTACACCCTGTGTCCTTTGTTTATTTTCCCTTAAACACAAGTCCACCCTCTGGGTGCTGGTCCTCACTTCACGCTGCCACCAGGTATTATTCCCTTAATACCAATAAGATCATAGATACGTGCTGCCAATACAACATGTTTATTGATAATATAGATGTCATGTTAATCACAGGAGAAATCATAGATGTTTAGAATTGTTTTCATTAAATCACAATCACTGAAATATTATATTTTAAGTTCCACATTAGATCATTTCTTGTTTACTTATTTTCCATTCAACCAGTGTATATTTATTAGTAATAATTCTTTCTCTATCTCTGACTATTTCTCTCAGCAACCTCACTCCTTCTTCTCTCTAACTCTCTCACTTCAATTCCCTATCTCCACAACCACTTTTCTCCAACTCTCTTCCCTAACTCTCTAAACTCTCATTAACTGTCTTTTTTCCCCTCCTATATCCTTGGTTCCGCCCCTCCTGTCATGTCATTGGCTACCCCATCAGAGCTCTGACCTGACTGACATGAGTGTTCTGAGAGCTGTCCGTTACAGACACGACTGGACTAAATGTCAAGGGGAACCTGTACCTTTTTACTTGTGGAAGAGTTGGCTGGAAAGCACAGTGGTTTAGATAGCTGGCTACTGAGCCAGACATTGGACATTTGATTCGTCTCTGTCCTTCCTGGCTAAAGAGCCAGCCTGTGGAGCCTTGGGTGAGCTACACAGTCCCAGGGCACCCCCCAGAAGAAGGGAAGGGTAAACCTCTTCTGAGTACTTACAATCTCAAAAACCCTGGAAAGGTTTGCCATAAGTCAAAACCAATTTGACAGCACATGATTACTATTATCGCTATACTTGTGGGAAAAAGCTTGCATTATTTTTATCCAGGTAAATAAGAACTACCATCAAGACACTGTCACATTTTTCCCCCTAAAAGGCCTCAATAATGGTCAAGAAGACACAGATCAAGAAGTCCCACATGACCTACACACAGATCTTAAAATATTCAGAAGAAGCCCTTCTTTCTCTCCCACCCTCATCACAGGTATGTTTTGTGAAGACATGAGAGAAGACCTTCTTGATGGATTTTCTCAGGCAAAAGCACTGTCATTTGCACAGACCTTTAGCCACTGATTGACTGATGAAGAAATGCCCGTTGGGTGTTCTTTTTGCCATGGCCATCCCGTAAATGTTTTTAATCAGTTAAAGTGTTAATATAGTGTTTGTTTTATGTGACCGTCTATTTACTAGTATCTTAATGCTATAATTAGCCACAACTATCATGGCCAATGATCAGAGGTGATCGGAATTGTACTGGAATTCTGAATCCAAAATAGCAATAGACATTTCCTGACTGAGAGAAACAATACTACATCATGGGAGAAGTACATAGATCTTGGGACTTTGGCTATTCTTTTAAAAAGATGCAAACTGTAAAGTATTTATTTATTATGGCCATTCCTTGGTATCATTTTTAAAAAATTAATCTCCAGTCGACTTCAGGGATATTTCTTTTCTTGCATCATTCTATGAAATGGAACCATAAGGTTCAGGGTTTGGCACCACATAAGTCAACAGGAAACATTTGAATGATTCAGCAGAAATGCACTTAGCTGCTCTTCAGTCATTGGTAAGGTGAAATGTAAAACTCTGTTATTTAATTGATTCATTTATTCTTCAATCTTTATGGACTGGTTTCTGAAGCACAGCTGAACAGAGGTAACATTAGCTATCAGGTTTCCTGCTGACGGTTTATGGAAGCGAATTCCAGACTTGTTTCCCCTTGAGTATTTTCCATAACCATCAAGGAGAGATCACAACTGCATTAATGTTTATGGAAACCCAACTCAGCCAAGACAAATATATTTGAAGATATTAAAATGATGGTGAGAGAAATATTTTCTGCTGCATGTGTTCAATATTCTGGCAGTATAGTAGTTTTGCAGGATTCTTTACTTCTTTCATTCACTCCACTTTAATCATCAGAGTTGTAATTAAAAACAGGATCACACTATGTGGATTAATTAACTTTTCATAACCTTTAGGTAAACTATGGTAATTATAATCAAGGAGACTAAGGAGAGACAAGAGGATGTAGTCTCCTTTTTTTTAGTACATTTTTAGGACTGAGTGAAAATACTTAACCTCATGCCCAAGAATGGTTAAAAAAACTCTTGCATTGAGTGAGCTGTCAGAAATTTTCAGATGTATATATGTTGAAGACTAGCTGTAGATGAGTAGTATGAGTGAGGATTAGGTTAAGGATTAGGGCTGTGTCTTAATGTATGCTTGTTGTATTATCTGGAAATGGGAATTCATGGAAATGAGAATTCCTATATCTCTCCACCGTTCAGTCTGTATGTAGAACAGATACAGAAAGCCAGACTAGATTCAGATGAAGGAGGAGTGAAAATTGTTTGGAGAAACATCAATAATTTAAGATATGCAGATGACATCATGTGCCATCAAGTCAATTGACTTATGGTAACCCTTGTCAGGGTTTTCTAGATAGAAGGTACTCAGAATTCATTGACTGTTTCCCTGGTGGCATCTTGGGACTACGCAGCTTGCCCAAGGCCACACAGGTTGGCTCTTCTCCACGGAGGCACAGCATAGTGGGGAATCGAACTCCTAACCTGTGGCTGCACAGCCAGATACCTAGCTCACTAAGCTATCCAGCGAAGTAGAAGCAATGATTCCAGATAGTAAAAGTGAAGTAAAAGGAAAACCTTACGTTTGTTGATTTGAGAAATCCATTCAGGGTGAATTGGGATAAAAGCCTAGACTTGACTGCCGAAGACTAATATGGAGGTCCCCTCATGGTTCACCCCGAAGAAGAACAAAGGAACAAACTATTTCTTTAAGGAAGGCTAAGGAGGAAGGGACCTAAAAAAGACCAGTCTATAAAGGATGGTGTAAGAGAGGCCAAAATTCCTAATACCACTTGGCTTTCTCTTTACTGCCACCCACTGGGTACCATAAATACAACACGGCTGCACTTCTGATGCAAACAAGTGTCAGACTTTGGTCTGGTAGGACCATGAGAATGGCAATCTTAGGGTAAAAACAGGAAGATCAACCTAAGGGTGGTGTAAGTGGTTGGAGCCCAGGCACTCTGAGGCATCTGTGTTGCACAAAAAAAGGGTGTTCAAATTATGTCCATCACCCTTCATATATATGACTATCATCCCTTCCATCTTGTTCGCTTCTGTAGCTCACAGGAACAGGTTGTTAGCAAGTTCCGGTAACACAGGAATCTTTTCTGATCTTATGCGGTGTCTTAGAGTTTAAAAAATGGAAACTCATGGGGTCGTGTTTTGGACCGCATCATATTAAGCACAGTCCCCCTGCAGATTTAAAAGGCCGTGGCTGCAACGTTCAAGCTATTGGGGGGTGGGGTGGAGTAGGGAGAATGGAGGTGAAATGCACAAATTAAATCCAGCTTAGTAAAACCCCAAGTTCTGGCAGAGGCACAATTCATGCATCTGCAGAGTGGGGGAAGGACTCCAGATTTACATTACGGGTTACAAAGAAAGCATTGAGAAGGCTTATTGTGTTTAGACGGGAAGGACTAAGGAGGATTTGAAGGAATGGTATGACTCAGTGCCACTGTTAAACAAATGTATCCCACAGGAAATGCATTGTTTCTCACACACATAAAGACTTGCACAGATAGTAGCTTTGCTTACACATGTGAGTCCAGAATAAGACTTAACACACCGAGTTCACATGATGTGAAACAATCTCTGACTGCCCCAGTAATAATATTTGCAACAGAATCTGCAATTTTACAGCATCTCTTCTGGGCGGTCTAGTTTGTAATTCTTTTCCTTACCTTTGTTTGAATTTATCATATTGGAAATGTAAATTTTTTGAAAAAAAAGGTTTTCCACAGAGGAACTTCGTATAGGGTGAAATCTTGCTGCTTAGCACAATAAGTTGCAGTAGAGTAGGCCCAATGAATCAGTGGGGATTTGTAGAGTCAACACCTCCCTAAGCTCTGTTGATCCAAAGGGACCTACAATAGTTGTGACTTACTTTAGCACAGTAAGTTGCAACTAGAGTAGGACCATTTGAGTCAATGGAATTTACAGAGGACTCACCAAATCCACACAGATGCAATGGGCCTACTCTGGTGTGACTTACTACACAGTAAGATTTCGGCCAGTTTCTTCCTGTTTCACACTTTTTCACTGTCAGAAAAAGAGATGCAGAAAAATGTAAAGCTAACATTTGGGGAATTTGTATACGCTCTGTATAAAAGACTGGCTGATATCAAATCTGTTCACAACAAAAACATATAAGCCCTAGTCAGCCGTTACCTCACGGATTGTAATCAACATGCTTGGAGAGGAGTGACCAGTTCCGTTCCTCTGTCCTCATTTTCTACACTTGGTGGAGCACAGGTTTGTCGTTTTCGGGCATGTCCCTCAGCACATGGGTAAAATGACATGTGAAGAAGGATGGAGTTAGTCCTTTAAGTGTATTGATTATCTTAGAACTGCACAGCTGGAAGGGACCCTATGGATCATGGAGTGCAGCCCACTGAGAAGGCCCAGTGGAGAATCGAACTCCCAACCTCTGGCTCTGCAGCCAGAGACCTAAACCACTGAGCTACCCACCAGTTTTACAAGCATGTTGATTACAACTGACCGAATAGGAAGATATGTAATAAAACACTACCTGAAATCCTTTTGCTAAATTATAAATGTTGAAGGCAAATAGGATAAAATTCATTTAATTCTGGCCAGGCCCCCATCTGGCTTGGTGCATGCTTGAGAATCCCAGCGGGGACATTGATTGCCAGCTGGAAGTGACTGAATGTTTCACTGTTTATCTTCTACATGCATAATTAACCAACAGGATCTCGCCCACTGTGTAATGTTGACATATTTAAAAGTGTTCAAAACATGCCTCATCACTCCCCCAATCCAACCCAGTCTTGTATAATATCTGAAATTCAATAAATCTAAGAGAAAATTTTATTTACATTTGATATAGTAAAAATAAAAGAAATGGTTTTAAGCAAACACAAATTTGTACACATGGACACCATTCTTTTAAAAAAAATACAGTTGGTCTAAAACTGATTCAGAGTTATTCCTATGCCAGTTTTTTTAACATTGTAAGAGTAATTACTGTATTTATTTTGTGAGTCTGTTTTCTACACACATCTGTTTTATTTATTCAAAAATCTTTCAACTCTGTACCTCCAAAGCTTGAGGTTAAAAGAAGATCCGAATAATGAAATCTCAAAACAATGCAACTCCCAGTAAAATACTGATGGGGTGGGGTGGGGGGTATACATTTCCTAAGAGTAGATGAAAGGTCTTGCTCCGATTCAGGACTCTAATAGGGTTTGGAACCGAGAATTACATATGGGGCAAATGATACATAGATAAACCATCACTTGAGCTGAAATCATGTCAGTTTTCAAGAGATGCAATGCAGCTAGTCTGTGATCTCTAAGAGACAGACTTGCTTATATCCATAAGATCAATCATAAAACAGTATCAAACCAATTACAAGCAAATTACAGCAGGGAAGGAAATCTCCTACTGTGTTGATTGTACACAATCGGTACTTAAAAAATCCACTGGCAAGTTATCTGTACTGGTTTGGTTTGGTTCTGCAACTGGTATCCTTCACTGTCTTGATGCTTCCCAGTCCCCATCAAAGACAGCTCCATGTAAAGCACAACAAACAGCAAGGCTTGTTCCTCAGTTATATATACAGAGCCTGTGTCTAAAGTATGAAATAAAATTTGCCACCTCATGCAGAAGTACATAGAACCACTGCAGTGGGCATTCCACAGCTTCAACACACAGCACCCATTTAGGGCTAAAACTGGATGTATCTTGCTTTGTTGCTAAAGATTCATTTAAATTCCACAAAAGGGAGGTTATAAAAAAAATTATTTTGTTATACAAAAGCCAGTGAGTTGCAATCATCGTTAATCATAGTCAATAATCATGACTTACTGGACTTAAAATTGCAACTTATTATGTTACGTCCCATCTGTTTCAGTAGGACTCCTCTAAAGTATGACTAAGTCTGAATCCGACCCAGTGACTTCAAAGCTGTGCAAGCTTCGCCTTGTAACATACACTATACATATTTTGAAATCAGTTCCTCAGTACGTCTGGACTTCTGGGCCCACTTCTGGGTCCTATATTTTAAGAACGTTAGAGACAAAGCTGGAAGATGTCAACAGAACACCAACCAGGACAGTGAGGAGCCTGGAAACCAAGACCCTTGGTTTTCCAGGTATGTTTAGCCTAGAGAAAATAAGGTGTGGGAAAAGGTATGACAGCTGTCTTTAACTAGTAGAAGGTCTGTCATACAACTGAGGGAGGCTGGTTGCTGCTGCTGCAGAGGCTAGGACTAAAACCAATGGCTGAAAGTGGCAGGAAAGTGGATTTTGTATGACCGTTAAGAGGAATGCCCTTGTGGTGAGAACTGTTTGAGAGAACAGGCATGATTGGTAGGTGGCAAGCTCTCCTTCACTAAGAATATTTTAAGTACACTCTATGTGGTTCTGTTGGCTTTCTTAGATTGAACTTCTAAGAGGATACAAGATCTTGAAATGCCTCATGAAGTGGCTCTGAATGTGTTGAAGATTACTGTCCAAAACACAGCTTCTGAGGAACAGCTTACACCTAACAAGCCTGTCTCCTCCACTGAATTGTGAACAGATGTGTCGCATAAGGAAAGGCTAAAGGAGAAAAAGAAGATTTGAGCCCTTCATTAAGTGTGGGTGAGAAGAAACTTCCTGACAGCCTGCAGAAGAAGAAGAGCAATCTGAAGGTCAGAGGCAGGACGTGCGCTGCTAATCCGGTCTCAAGAGTACCCTGTGTAAATTATGACTGAAGGGCTGACTCTTCTCTTACCCGTCTTGCATTAATTGTTCAACTCCCCAACAAGGTCATGCTGAAAGTTATTTCTGACTTTTGGTTTTGTGTTTGGGGTGGGGTGGGGGGGAACCCGTAGCAATCTTGTCTGCAAAGCCGTAGAAGATCCACCCAACTATAAACAGCAGCCGTGAGGGGGAAACCGCAACGTCTCTGCAACTTGTAGGTAGCTGTTCAATCTAGGCAGGCTTGAGGTGGGCTGTGAGAATTTTTTTTTAAAGAGAAAAATGCCTCTGTCCTACAATTCAACCCATTACAAAATACCCTAATGATCCTACTTAGATGACTGATATTAAATGGTGGCTGTCTGTATTTCATAGGGCTGTTTGTTACTAATACTGGGTTTGAAAGCACTGGAGAAGAAATGAGAGCAGTCTTTAAGGCCACACAGTCCAACACAGAGCTACACAGGTTAGCTAAAACTAACCTATATTTTATGCCAGATTATGGCCCGTAGGTTTAACCGTTTCCAATGTGAACTATTTTTGAGATCAGTGCTTCATAGGGTCACTGGCAGTCAGAACTGACTTGATGGCACAGAACAAGAACAACACAACTAAGAACAGACAACAGCACATTTTCAGTAAACCTAGTGGAATTCCAAAGTAGACACCAAGATCTTCCCACCCACCTCATAAAATTAAAAACAGAAACTAGAAGTGCCCTTGTGCCCCTTTTAAAGGGCATTGCTGGCCATTTTTGGGCCCAAACCAACCAATAGTAGGGGCTGGAGGAGGAAGAATTTGACCCCCAAGCCTAGTGATTGCCCACCCTGATGCAGTCTGAGAAAGGAAGTAGTCTGAGACAAAGAGTTACCTCTGCAAAATATCTTTGGGGTGTGCCCAGCTTGCCCCTCTGAGGATCTCTTGCAGAACAGTGGATAGAGTTGTTTGTTGTAATGCTTAAGGTATCTACAGGTTGCATATTCATAAGGTGTACCTCCATTTGTGCTCACCTTCTACATATGTGTACTAACTCAAGTATTACCAAATACAGTAAGTCGCCTATGATCCCTCCTTTCAAAGGAAACAAACCCCAGACAAACACTACTTCAGGAAATTTCCTCTCAGGGAAACAGTTCACAGCTCCAGTAAGGAATCTGAAATTAAAGAACTTTAAAAGCCATCTAGCGCCTGCCAGAGACTGAGCTAATAATTGTCCAACAGATCATATATTGGAGCTGCACATTGGACCGCTTCTGTTTTGAAAGGAATCGCAAGATGGAAAGGTTAGGGTAGCTCATTCTCTAAAACGTTGGGATTAGGATTTCAGTTCTCAGTATTGCTATTTTCACTTCAGAAAGCAGGGCTCCGGCTAAATCTGAATGCATACATCTCCTCATACAATGACCTCCCAGTTGGCTGCACTTGTTTTGGATTAAACAATGGGAAATACCTCTCCTACTGTGCGATTTATTGCACCTAAAATGTCTGAGAATGAATTTTGGCAGTCTCTCTTCCAGAAGGAAGCCAATAATAATATATTCTTAAAATAATAATAATAATAATAATAATAGCCATGTCAGACTGTTGTAATGAAAAGCAAGAAGGCTTTGTGTGGCACTTAGAGACTAGCAAATGGAACGTGGCATAAACCTCCAAAACCTGTTTTGTTTTGTTTGTATACACACTTTTCTTCCGATAAAGGAACACAAAAATGAAAAACTTTGTCAGAAGCATGCAGTGTTCTCCTTCTTTAAAGAGTGTGTAGATCATATATATATGCGTATGTGCACAATCATGTGCAACTGGTTCTGTCATTTGGATGGATGTGGTGTTTTTATCAGGGAGAAAGAGCTGGGGAGTAAGTGGCAATGGGAGAAGGGGGTGCAGGACTTCAGTCTATGCGTATCATGGAACCTGCCCTGTGCCTAGCATTTTGAGAAGCCCCCGCTCCACACACTCTGCATGACCAGTAACTTACCCACACTTCTACCCGTACCTCCTAAACAGGCTTATTGCCTTCAAGTGTTTCAAGACACTGTCTTCTCGCCAGTCTTGATCAACTGCCAGCCCACCTGGGTTCTGGACCTGGGGGAGTTATTATTTGCCTTGGGTAGAAAATGTTTCAAACTGGCCTTAGTCCCCTCTCCCTTTCCCTCTCGCAAACACATATACAGCCTAACAACCCCTTTTCATTCATGTGAACACTAAGCCCAGGGAAGGCCAACAGGCCCAGAATGGCTCCTTCTGAACCTGCCTTTGCCCGCTACCTCTGAGGTAGTCTACTCTGTTGACGCTGCCTTGGGCATTGTCACACGAGGTGCAACTCCTTAAAAGGGAACCTATTCAGGTGGCTGTACATGCATCTAAGCAGTCTGCATGAAGCCCTGGTTCTGTGGGGAGTCTGCGAAAATGCTGTCAGCCCTGAGAAAATGGTACACAGTGGACTGGGGAACTGTGCTGAATACAGTATTAGCTATTCCGCCCAATTTGGTATCATATGCAAATTTGACAAGCATTCCCTGCACTCCCTCATCCAAGTCATTAATAAAAATATTGAAGAGCACCGGGCCCAGGACTGAGCCTTGGGTTACCCCACTTCTTACCTCCTTACCCTCTGAGTATGATTCTGTAGCCAACTGTGTATCTACCTGACACTTGATCTATCCAGCCCACACCTAGTTAGTTTGCTAATCAGGATATCATGGGGCACTTTGTCAAAAGCTTTGCTGAAGTCAAGATATACTACGTCTACAGCATTCCCTCTGTCTGTCAGGGGGGTTACCTGATCAAAAAACGAGATCATACATGAGCCATGTCTGTCCGTGCAGCTGAGTAGTTTAAAGAGAAATACGGCACACAGAGGGAGATAGCAAAACATGCAAGCATTCTGCTGTGCAAAGCAAGGCCTCCGTTATATCCTTCCGATGCCTTATTCTCTCCTTTCTTCTGCACAAGACCAACCATATTTCAATAAAAATCTAGTGGTTCGATCTAAAGTCAATGTCCGTGCTGAAAAGAAGCATGACCGCAGAAGCATAGGCATAACTATATAACAAACCCAAAGCTGCTTCTAAAATTACAAACAGGGAAGTCTATTTTAAGAGATTTCACAGGTACATAATATGCTGCAGATTTTAATAAAATAATAATATAAAATCAAAACCAGCAGAAGATATTTGCTAATAGTGCAACACTTTAATGTTATCTGGGGAACAATTATGTTTCCTGATTTCCAGATGCTGGGCCAGCTGGTGTGCATCAGTGCACCTGCCCAAGTGGGATTTTGCAACCTTTCCTCAAGCAAAAATGAAGCTTCTGGATTTATCCTGTCTACAGTGCTGCCTTGCATCGCTTGGTTGCTTCAGACCATAGTTTGATATATACTTACCTGGGAGTAAGCCGTCTTCAGATTTATGGGACTTCTAACCTGTCAGGCATAAAATTGCACCGAAAGTCACCCGGGCTCCCTTTTTAATTAAAAAACAACAACGAAAGAGTCTATCTCAGTGCATGTTAATTGAATTCTTTCAGTTCTTTATGAAATGTTAACTTGCCAAAGTCTGTAAAATCCTGCTTTCTGCATGGTGAGAAAATTGTGTAAGAATTTGTTTTGTGACATACAATATCCTACAGGTAGGGTTGCTAGGTCAGCTAATGAGTCTCAAGGACTCCAGTTCTCTGGGAACGAAGATAATTCTCAAGACAAGCAACACTGGATGAGGAAATTTGGAACAAGGGAGGGAATGGAGCACCGGCATTGCAACTTGCGAGTCTTCTTGTTGCACAAGCCCTGACAGCAGCAAAGTAGGGTCTGGGTGGGAAGGAACCACTGCAGCTGCTGGGCCCATTTCCCTGCCTGCCTGTTTTTGCATCCCAGATGTAGTTGTCATATTATCTGGTTATCTGGGTTTTACTAACATTCTGGGCTCATTTGCCCAGATTCCTCTTGTGACTGCATCCAAAATCACTTGGCCCAGAAGAGTTCCAGACTCGCACCCCAGCCCCACTTCAGGTTTTGGCACAATCTTGGAATAGGAAGCTGCTGGTCTTACAATCGTCTCTTCAAAATTGTGAAGGCAAAGTGGGCACAGAGTTTCTGCATAGCCCTACAGAAAGCAGAGGGCATAAAGCAAATAGAAAGAAATGGAATCTTGTCTGAAAAGAAGCTGTGCGCCTGCATACTGTTACATGCTATTAAACAGCAGGCGACTTATAGTGACCCTGCTCGGCATGAGAAATATTTAAGGAGTGGTTCAATTACTTCCCTCTGCCTTCCAATGAGTTTCCATGGCTGAGCAGAGATTTGAACCCAGATCTCCTGAGTCCTAGTCCTTCATTCTAACCTCAACACCATACTGGCTCTCTTCATTTTAAAGATAACAAGAATAATTATTTTTATCTTCGAAGTGCAGAGAGCCTGTGTGGTGTAGTGAAGAGAGTCATGGACTAGGACACAGGCTACTGGGGTACAAATCCCTGCTTGATCAGGCATGGCAACAGTCACAGAAGGAAGGAGTTGAATATCTCTCACCAGAGGAGAAAACCCACTGCGTGATGGTTCTTACATGCTTGTTTTCGTCTTGTTTGGATTTTGGCCATTGGGATTTAACTCAATGGGACTTAAGTATTGACTTACCTAATTCACATTGATTCAATGGGTCACAAGCAAGTTTAAATTGTTTTAACCTGTTATTGCTTGATTTATGTTATGATGTTATTATGTGGTAAACTGCCCAAAATAGTGCACAGCACTAATGGAGCAGTGTGTGTGTGTATGTGTATGTGTATGTGAATGGAAAGAAAGAAAGAAAGAAAGAAAGAAAGAAAGAAAGAAAGAAAGAAAGAAAGAAGTTGGAATTAACAACTGGATTTAGGCCTAAATCACTTTGCTATGCTGATGTTAAAAAAACCAACCAACCAAAATAAGTTGCTGCTAAAATTCATCAATATGCAGAGTCAAATGGTGGATGTACAAGATCATTTCTGGCAGATCCAAGTTGGACTCTTGTAGCAAGGTTGAAGTATGGTCTGGGACATCTCAGTGGTGCTACAGCCATTTGGATCGGAGTCTGCTGCACTACTGTGATGTGATGTCATAAGCGCCATAGCAATACCTCACTCCTTTCTGCATGTGTTGAATGGCTAATCTTAAATCTCTACAGTGGACCCTCTACTTACGGAATTAATCCGTATTGGAACGGTGGCTGCAGGTCGAAAAGTCTGTAAGTCGAGGCTCCATTGACCTACAATGCATTGAAAACTGATTAATCCGTAACCGGCCATTTTTGGTCCATTTTGTTTGATTTTCCGGTCTGTAGGTCGATTCTCTGGCCGCAAGTCGAACCTAAATTTTGCGGCCAGAGAAGTTTGTAACTCGAAAAGTCTGCAGGTCGAGCCGTCTGTAAGTCGAGGGTCCACTGTATTAGGATTTAGGATAAATCCACCGGTAGCCTTAGCTCACAGTTCGGCAACGTTGTTTCCGTAGAGGACCATTCCTAGAATCCTTCAGCCAACACAGGTCATGCTGCCTCAGGAATTCTGGGAGCTGAAGTCCAAGAACTAACTTTGCCAAGCTCTGAACTAGATATTTGCCTCCAGAAATTTGGCAGAATCGAAATGGAAAAATCTGGTTTTGCCAAGGTGAAATCCCGCTAAGTAAGGTTGTCGCTAGTAAAAAGACAGATCCTAAAACCATGTGTACACAAGGTCTTTTTCCTCTCTAAAGTGCCCATCTGTCATATTAACAGAAGTAGTAACACGGTGGAGCAGTGGCGGTTCCTAGCGCTTAGATTATTACCATACTCTTCTTTGTAACTTTCTGGAAGTGATATATCTGACTGTGTAAAGTAGTAGAAATAGGCATTCTGAGGAGAAATATAGCTGTTCCTTAGAGACTGTACTTTCATTTCATTTCAACCCTTACAGAAACAGCTTTTGTGCTTCACTGTTAAAAGTGTATGTTTCTCAAGCTGTGTTTTTGACTTGTTGTTACTCCAGAAAAACATTCTCTCCTCAAGAGTTCACTGCCTTCCTTGACCTTCCTTTCCACTCAGCAGCCATTTGCAGGAACAGATAACTTCTGTTGCCCATTTCCTTATGGCTTTGAACTAGGGATTCCCAGACAGATTGTGGTTAGAGCAGCTTCATCTTGGGACAATGTTCTTGTCTGAAAAGTTCACAGGCACCAGGGCCACCATTTCCACCTCATAATAATCAAAGAGGATGCAGATGCCATTGAGATCAGCATAAGGCAAAACATGTGTTTCAATTTCAATGGAAATGTCTTTTTATCTGACTCTGTTTCTTCCCAAGGGTAACCTCAGTGGGTTGGACTCTAAAGGCTGTTTGTGATAGAAGAAGTCATGTACACTTGTGCCAGTGGGAGATGGTCAGGCTCCTCTGAATCCTGTTGTAGCTCTGCTCTTCCTAACACACCCCTCACCATTCCAGAAGCTTCTTGGGCTTCTGAGCGTGCCTTTTCAGAGGGGTCCAGCGGGAAGCAGGATCTACCAGTGGACATTTGCTGGCAAGAGCAGCAGAATCGAGCAGAAGTGGGCAGATGAACCATTTCTCCTTCCCACTGTAGTACAGCTCCCAGGGCTGCAGTGGGCAGGCGAGGGGGAGAGGGTTTCATTGGACGGTTGCTGCAAGTCCATCTCCTCACAGGGTTTAAGGCCAGCATTTTGACCCAAATTCCAAACCTAAAACTCAGTCCACAAGTCTTCCTATGAAGCAAACCACTCAAGTGTTACTCTTGAAAAATGAACTTTCTACAGTTCTTCAGAACATGCCACTTTTTACAGCAGCATTACAGATTTATTATGTTTGTTATTTTCCTTTCCTTTCCTTTGGGAACAGTTGTTCTGAGAGCAGAGGTCTATAAAAAGGAATTTGTTGCTACCACCACTAAAAAGCAGTTCCTAGAATTCTTTCCGGGAAGGAATGACAGTTTAAACAGAGAGATAAACTTGCTGTACATGAACCGTGTAGCTGTGCTGTTAACTATCTTGATTACGACAGGAAAAAAGAGTCGTGTGAGGTTCCTGTAATACTACATTGCCTTGTACTTTGCTTTTTAATTTTTTAAAAAAGAAAATGTAGATTTTATGACAGGGCCTTGTGTCATGCTCCTAATTTCCTTGATGTTATCCCGTGCAACGACTGATGGTTCCATGTCAACTGTTTTGGATGGCCAAGAATTCTCAGTCCATGTGGTTTGGAACGGTAAGAAGGCATTCTCTCTCTCCCCCACACCCCCGCTTTGTAAATTCCTTTTATTTATTGTTGGTTTGCTTGCTTGCTTGTTTAAAATACTTGTTAGTCACTTTTCCCTCTCCTGTATCTCCCAAAGTGCTAAGCAATACATTCAAGAAAAAAAAACATCCTTTAAAAGCAAGGACAGAAACAATTTTGAATGCCAGTTTTAAAAAGCGGTGTTTTAAAGGCTATGTAGAATAGTACAGTTTTGACGGCTGGCCTGAAGCTAAATTTCTTCTCTTTTTCCCATTCCAGTCAGGGATGGGAACATCTCATAGCTTCTGTTTCTCTTGCATTCCAAGTTTGCTACTCTCACTTTTTTCCTTCTCCAAATATGGAGAAACAACCCCAAATGCACTCGAACAGGGTGGAATGCAACCAGGAGAGTTCAGTGGTTTAGGCATCTGGCTACGGAGCACAGGTATTCAAAACAGGAGATTGAAGACTTTTAAGGACTGAAGGCCCTTTGCCTGGATGAAAAAAATATGTCAGTTTTGGTTCTCTCGCATGCAATGTTCTGACAGCTTGAGTTATTTCTATCCTGAATATGAAATAATTTAAAATTATTGGTGGTTGTTGTTTTTTTAAATCAAAATCAAACTGAATTGAAATTCTTATCATTCCTAATTCTAGTCACACTACTAGAAGGAGGGCCCTTAGCCTCAAGGTTAGTAGGAGTGTATGCATGTTATCTCCTTTGTTTTAGTTTCTTAGAATGAGCATATTTTATTATTTCAATGATTTTATAGTAAGTTGTATTGAGTAGTCATTGAATGGACGGATGATTAAAACACATTAAATTTTTAAAATATTTTTATACAGTAGAACCCACCCATCTGCGGGATGAGTATCCACTGATTCACTTATCCACTGGCTGAAAATACTAAATAAAAAACCCCAGAAATACTTATTTAGATGTGTTTCCAGGGTCTATTTACCAGATAGATAGATAGATAGATAGATAGATAGATAGATAGATAGATAGATAGATAGATAGATAGATAGATAGATGATAGACATATTTATTATATATATATTTTCTAAACAAGAATTACATCCAGGTCTCCATTTGGTTCTGGACCAGCAGATTTCTTCCGTTCTTCTCTAGGTTATGTTGGGCCAGTTGCTAATTTTCAGCCTAATTGATCGCTGGGTTTTGTGAAGATTAAAATATTGGGACTTTTAGTTTGTGGAGGAAAGGCAAAATAAATGTTAAATATTCTTTATATAAAATACAAAGTGAAAAGATATATAGTTGAGGGAGATGAAACATTATTGCTTTATTTACACTTCAAAATAAACCCTTCCTAGCATGTAAAGCAGTCAATTCCTTGGAAATTTATTTTGCATACATCCTAGGCAGGAAGCTAAATGTTGAAGACTGATACCAACTCCTATATCCGTTAGGAAAAAAAAAATCAGATTTTGAAAAATGCATATATTTATTATACATAGCAAAATGTGCTTCTTATGTACCACTCCATAGTGCTTAAAGTACTCTCTGGGCTGTTTACAAGTTAATTATGCAGGCTACACGTTGCACACCCCCAGTGAGCTGGGTATGCATTTTAGTGACCTCAGAAGGATGGAAGGCTGAGTGAACCTCAAGTAGTCTACCTGGGAATGAACCCAGAGTGGCTGTAGTACAACAGTTTAACCATTTGGTAATTGACTCAAGTAAAATTTGCTAGCTTAATCCTATTCATATCTACGTAGAAGCAAACAATGTTGTGTTGAATGAGCTTTCTTCCTATTTGTTATCACTGCAGCATTACAGCATAATTCAGTGCATGTCTTTTTAAGAAAGAAGTCTTACTTGTGTTTGGTGAGACTTAACTCTGAGGTAACTCCGCACAGAATTGCAGCTTCAGTGGTCTGTCACCTGCCACTATTTTTCCCCTAAAAATATGCACAATATATTGCTCTTGGTTGTCAATTCTGACTTATGGCAATCCTGTGAAAGGCTCTGCTGAGATCAAAACTCAAGGCTGTGGCTTCATTTATTGAGTCGCTCCTTATATTAGATTTCCTGTTTTCCTGCTGCCTTCAATTTCCCCCAGTATTATTGTCTTTTCCAGTGAGTCTTGTCTTTCCAATAATGTGCTCAGAGTGCAACAACCTTATTTGAGTCATTTTGGCTTCTAGCAAGAGATCAGGCTTCATTTCATCTAGTAACCATTTGTTTGTCTTTCTGGCAGTCCATGGTATCCATAAAGCTCTTTGTGGTGCAGAAGCTTCATGGCTGCAGTTCTGCAGTCAAGACTCTGCTCACAATCCAAGTTCAATTCTAACCAGCTCAAGTAGCTGCCTCAAGCCTTTTATCCTTCCAAGGTCAGTAAAATGAGTACCCAGCTTAATGGGGGGCAATGTGTAGCCTGCATAATTATGTTGTAAACTGCCCAGAGAAAGCTTTAAGTGCTATGGGCTTTGCTTTGCTCTCTTCCAACACCACATTTTGAATGATGTGATTTTTTTCCTGTCAGCTTTCTGCACTAACGAGCCCAGCACACTGGAAGACTAGATAACAGTGCAGGACCACGGCAGTGACATTTATGGGCCTCAGGATCTTTTGAAATGGGGGAGGGACCTCAAGGTAAACCAGACAAAAGGTAGCCTTACAAGGTTTCATATGCTCCTGCTCCTCTTCCCAGCAATGTGGACATAACAACAAGGGGCTACCTTGCAAAGCTGACACCACACAAGTTGCAAGACCTCAGCTCCTCGGGTCCTGGACCAGAAAGAAAACGAACGCCTGATCTTTGCTGCTATCTGGTGTCTGGGACTGGATTATGTTGCTGCCCAGTCACTCCTACGCTAATATTCTGGGTGTATCTATTGTTTGCAACTGTGAGCCAGAGATCCCTGTTCTATGTGTGTGTACTAAAAGCTGGGCTCAAAAGGAGCCAGGCAGTTCCTTCTGCAGGACAATGGTTGCTCTGTGCTGATCTCCACAGTTCTCATTGCTCACAGATTGCAAATCATGGCTGCCTTATTGGTTTGACGTACAACAGGCTCGTTTCCTCACAAAGCAATCAACTGAAAGCATTACGCACAAATCTCTGGTCCAAGAGCTAGAGACTTGCTGTTTTTCTCATTAAAAGCTGGACATCTGAGCTACTTAATGCCTCTCAGCCCCGGATTGACCGTTAAGCAAAATAAGCACATGTGCAGGACATCAAGAAGGGAAGGGGGCACCACAGAGGGTTTTTTTCAGGGCTGGATTTATCACGGACCATGGTGTAAATGAGGGTACACACCCTCCCACACAAACCACATCCATCTCTCCAAATCCCTCAACTCTCTTCCTCCCTCCCTCAAGAGCCCCAAGAAAACCACCTCCCTACCTAAAGCCATTGAGTATAAACCAGTAGAAACTAAAGTGTTTGTTTGTTTGTTTGTTTGTTTGTTTGTTTGTATGTTTAAAATACTTTTACAGCACCTTTCTCCTTAAAAGGACCCAAGGTGGCTTACAACATTAAAGGACAATATTTAAAAGTTAAAAACAGTAAATATACAAATATTTAAAAAGAATAAAACAAGTATCATATTAAAATGGTAAATAGAAGAGAATACTAAAACCACTAAAGTATAAATGCTCACCTAGTGAGAAAACTCATTGTGACGATCACCCCCACGTCACTCATGCCATTCATAGTCATGAGCTAATTTGCATGAGCCTATGAGAGGATTGGACAGGCGGAGTCAGCAGCTATATGAAGGTTTGGCAGGAGAAGGAGGAGTCAGATACAGATAGAGATTGGGATGAGATGCAGATAGAGATAAGGACTGGTTAGTCAGAGAGAGAGGGAACAGATACTGAGAGAGATAAAGCTGGTTAAGAAAATAGGTAGAGAAGGTGGTAATGATTTTGCAAGAGAAAAGTATGTACTGAGAGAACTGTTAATGATTTGCTTGTGTACAATGTTCATCTGAAGAACTGTTATTATTAAATCTGCTTTACTTCAATAAATAAGTTCTGCTTGTGTTCACAAGACAAGTGTCCTGACAAACGTCATTTATATTGTGGATTGAGGTAATCCACTGGTGGCAGTGAGAGGAAAACGCGATGGGAGCCTTTGTGAGGGCACAACACGCAGGTGCCACAAGGGTGAACGTCACACTCATGTCTCATGTTTTGAGTGAAATGATCAATCATCATTGCTCTATAATAATAATAATAATAATAATAATAATAATAATAATAATAATAATAATGGTCTTTTAAATCCACAGACTCTGTGCTATATGTGCAAGCCAAAGAAATAGCCACTGTTAAAAATACCCCAAAAGGGGTTTTAAGCTCTTGTTTGAGCTTTTAAGTTTATGGATTCTGACAAAATCTGTCTACATTACTCAAAGCATGAAAGCACAAGATTTGGCTGGAAGCCGGTAATTTGATTGTACGTATGATTCTTCTTCGTGGTCTCTGTGAATGCACACTAATGGGTTTAATCTGCGCTTGCGCAGAGGTCTCCAGAATATTCTAGAGCTTTATGATACGTTCATCAAGGACCGCCCCCCCCCCCCAGTGGTCCGCCCGTCCTGGCAATTCCCTCAGTTCCTTTTTGCCGCCGCTGAGGTCTCTCCTCTCGTCGAGCTCCGTTCGTCATTACTTCTTTATCTGAGGAAAACGGAAAAAGATTTTCGAGTGATTCTTTCCAACTTCTATACACTCAAAGGGAAATTGTAAGAGACTTTTCGAGCAATTTTTCCCCTTTTGCCCCCCCCCCAGTTTTTCCCCTCTCCGCCATTTATGGCCCCTCTTCCCCCATTTAAAAGGTGCACCTCGTGCTCCAACAAGGTTCCCCTCACAGATGGTCACGATCTCTGTCTTTTTTGCCTGGGGGAATCTCACCAGCCTTCTATTTGTCACTTCTGCAAGAACTTCACTAAACAAGCCCTTAAACTCAGACAACAGCGTCTCAGGTCATTCCTCTGGGAACGTTCCTTGCTTCCAGCTCAGACTATGGAACCGTCCCAAACTCAGCCCCCTAAAGAATCTCCGGGTGCAACTACAACTTCTCCGGCAGTTAAATCGGTTCCCAAGACCAAGCAGAAGCCGAAGCCTAAATCTTCCAGTTCGGCAAAGTCCACCCTGGTACCGAACCCCCCTTTGGTATTGGAACACTCCAAATCAAGAAAACCAAAGAAGTCTTCCGCCGATTCTCGACAATCCGGACACAGACCGATACCGGACTTAACACCATTACAGGACCATTCTACGGTCTGCATTGATTCTCCAGAAGAGACCCTTTTCTTCCTCCTTCTGGTCAACCACCATCTCCGCTACTGGCACAGTCTCCATCTTCTGTGCTCACTTCGGCCGACGTTACCATCCTTCCTCGATCAGCACAGTCGAGCCCCAAATCCACGGGTTGCTCCATCTCTATTGGCGACTCAGAGTCGGTGTATCCCGTACCCGACATATCACCTCCGCGCAAGCGGTTAAGAAAGACCCATCATGCGCCAAACACGTGCCACTCCGATGCCAAGCCTGTACGACCCATGACTCCAATTGGGTCTCTGGCATCTCGAGAGCCTCCCACTCAATACCGCCACCCGAAACAGGTCATACTCTACGAGCCTCTGCAGTATTACGAGCCTCCTCTTAAGCGCTCTCGACATCGAGCATATCGGTATTACCAACCCGAGCTCGACTTCTCTACCGACCCTAGGCACTCTCGACGTCAATACTACTATGAATCCGACTTCTCTGATTCTTCGCCTCCCCCTCGGTACCGATCATGGCATCATGGTTACTACCATTCTTCATCCGACGATGACTCCATACCAATTCCTCTGGTACCGAGGTCTCACAAATCACACAAGAGGACCCATCCTGAACCTCTCCAAGAACAACCCATGGTACTGAAACGGTCCCGGACTTCTGCTCCGAAAGTACCACACGTCGCAGAACCCTCGGCTCCTTCTCGATCTCGAGCTCCTTCGGTACAGGTGACCACCACATACACTGGACCTCCGCCTCCACCTCCCAGTACCACCCAACCTCACCATAACAAACATTCGAAACATCAATCTGTTTCCGTACTGGCCCAACACACTCCTTCTAAATCTCAGCCTGCTCTTCCGGAACCCCCTGCTACTTCCATCCCACGATACTGTCTCACTTCTCCAACCTCGTCTTCTCAATCATACTATTCTGATGCCTCTGACTCTTTACCAGTAGAAGAATCACCTCCCAATCTACCTACACCAGACTCGGATGTCGCTCAAGCCAATCCTCCTTCACCATCTGATGACTTCTCCTCCTATTCTCAATTAGTTCTTCGAATTGCAAAGGCCATGGAACTAGATGTTCAGCAACCTGCTCAACCTCAATCAGATAAAGTGTATGAGGACATTAATGAGGACCAGACTCTACCTCTAAGTATGAGCTTTATCCCTTCATTATTAAAGGCCACTAAACAAGCCTGGTCTAAGCCCTTCTCTGTCCCTCAAATGTCTCGCAAAGTCGAGAATCTATACAAGACACATGGAGACGACACTGCCTTCCTATCCAAACATCCGCTTCCCAATTCGGTCATTGTAGATGCTACCCAGAACAGAGTGCGAAACCACTCTAGTGCCACACCAAATAACAAAGAAGGAAGGAAACTAGACATCATTGGACGTAGAATCTATTCCCTCGCCTCGTTTACCCTCCGCGCTGCCAATTATCTTGCGGCCATGGGAGCTTATCATCGTTATCTTTGGAATAAAGCTCTCCCTTCACTTCAATCGGCTTCAGGCGAATACAAACCCTGTGGCCTCGCTTTCCACCAGGAGGCCATGGCCCTCGCACGTCAGGAACGTATTACCGCCAGACATGTTATCGAAGCGTCATCCAAGCACATGGCTACTGCTATAGCCCTTCATAGACATGCCGGGCTACGATTAGCCCATATTTCAGATGACGCTCTTATGAGAATTGAAGACTTACCATTCGATGGTACTGGACTGTTCGATCAAAAAACCGATGACATTCTAGACAACCTGCAGAAATTAAGGAAAACAGCACGATCATACAATACTCAACCATACTACAGACCACAACAGTATCAGTGGCGCCGCCCTTACTCTTACCAACAATCCAGATCCTTTACTGACAGGAATAAATATACTTCACAACCTGCCCCCTCCTTCTAGCCTCGACATGGGGAACAACGTCAACGCCCCAAACAGTTTTTTCATCGCCCTGAAAAGAAACAAAAACAGAATCTTTTACTCCTCCATTCCCCAGATCTGCCTCACTTACCTTTCTCCTTTCACCACCACTTCTCTTTCAGCCCATCTTCCATCTTGGACATCTATCACCACCGATTCCTGCGTCTTCACCATCATCGCTACAGGTTACGCCACAGAATTCATTTTCCCACCTCCACCAAACATCATTCTAACCTCACCGTCTGTTGCTCTCAAACAAGAAATTCAATCTCTTCTCCTAAAGGACGCCATATCACCTGTCCATCCTTCAGAAGACGATCCGGGGTTCTTCTGCTATTTTACCGTCCCAAAACAAGATGGTGGCTTGCGGCCTATCCTCGACCTTCGGGACCTCAACTATTACATCATTCAACTACGCTTTCGCATGGTTACGTTAGAACGAATCCTACCCATTCTCCAGCAAAACGACTGGTTCACAGTTATAGATTTAAATGATATGTATTTCCACATTACCATTCGCCACGACCATTGCAAATTTCTCAGATTCGCCGTAGGACCCCATGCCTACAAATTCAAAGCCCTTCCTTTCAGCCTCTCTACAGCGCCAAGGGTATTCACAAAATGTATGGCACCCGTAGCAGCCCACCTGCGTGCTCTGGGAATCTCCATCTTCCCCTACATAGACGACTGGCTGATAGTCTCCCCTTCACGTTCCCAGGCTTTGAAAGATATCCAGTTGACCCTTTCTCTCCTCGCGGATCTGGGCCTCAAAATCAATGAAAAAAAATCCATTCTTGCCCCTACACAATGAATCACCTACATAGGTGCGGTCCTCGACTCTACGAAGGCAAGAGCTTTCCTTCCTCCAGACAGAGCAGTCAAACTTCACATGCTCATCGAACAATTCCTTCCTCACTCATTCGTCACGGCACATTCTGTTCAACGTCTCCTAGGCCTTATGGCCTCCACCACTTCCACCATTCAGCACTCCAGGCTAAAAATGCACTCCCTACAATCATGGTATCTGTCCCTCTTCGATCCTATGACAGACCCACCGTCCAAACTTCTCCAAGTCACCCCCAAACTCTCCTCTCAGCTCCTCTCGTGGGACACTCCATCCAACCTGTTCATCGGACGGACCTTTGCTCCTCTTCAACTATTGCTTCAGATCACCACCAATGCAAGCCCTACCGGATGGGGGGCACATTGCAACGACCTGCATATTCATGCTACCTGGTCCCACACCGAGCAAGCTCTTCACATAAACACTCTCGAGCTCTTAGCCATTTTCAAGGCCTTCTGAGCCTTCGAACCCATCATTGTCGGCAATGCCGTTCAAGTCACAACCGACAATGCCACTGCATTATTTTACATAAACAAACAAGGAGGCACCCATTCCCTTCCACTGCTATATCTCACTGTCCAATTCTGGGAGTGGTGTTTAGAACGCCACATTTTTCCCATAGCAGTACATATTGCTACTGAAGACAATCTTGTAGCCGACACTCTCAGCAGACTGCATACCCAGATGCACGAATGGACTCTGGACCAGTCCGTATTCCTCCACCTTTGCAAGATCTGGGGTCAACCACGCATAGAAATGTTCGTGACGTCCCAAAACTCCAAATGCGCCCTCTTCTATTCAAGAGCAGGCATGGGACATGGATCCCTCGGAGATGCACTGATGGCAGACTGGACCACACACCTCATCTATCTCTCCCCCCCCCCATTCATCTCCTTCTCAGAACAATAGCCGAGATCCGTCACGATCGCTCCAACGCAATCCTCATTGCCCCTTGGTGGCCAAGGCAACCATGGTTCACCATGCTCCGCTCCATCGCCACGGATTACCTCCAGCTGCCTCTCATTCCTCACCTCCTCTCGCAACATCAAGGCAGGACTCACCACCCTGATCTTCCCACTCTCCATCTCACGGCGTGGAGGATTCACCCTCGGTAGATGCCATCTTAGCTAACGCCTGAAAGCCTGCCACTGTTAAGCTCTATTTGTGTAAATGGACTGTATTCACAAGGTTTGCCCTTCAACATCATCTTCCAACCAGTCCTACAACCCTACATGCTGTCCTTCAGTTTCTCTCCCATCTCTTTCTCAAGCAACTCTCCCTTTCTACTCTCAAGGTTTATCTGTCTGCTATAATAGCTCATCAACCTCAAGATTCCGATGCTGCTATGCTTTTTCGTCATCCCACATTAAAACTCTTCCTTCGCGGTGTCTCCAACATGCGTCCTTCTGCACCTGCACCATCCCCACAATGGTCTCTACCTGTTGTTCTCCACTGGCTTACCCGTGCTCCATTTGAGCCACTTGCTACCGTCTCAGAGCACCTCCTTTCCCTTAAGACACTCTTCCTCGTTGCCATTATACCCTTGCCATTCCACTCGTAGAGCCTCGGAGCTAGCTGCCCTTCGGGTCGATCATCCATTTCTTCAATTTCACCCGGACAAGGTCACCCTTTTCCCTGATGTCTCTTTTCTACCAAAGGTTGTGTCAGATTTCCACCTCTCCCAATCTATTGTTTTACCTACCTTTTTTCCGTCGCCTATGACTGACCTGAAGCGGTCTTTACACACGTTGGACGTTAGATGCGCACTTGCTTTCTATGTCTCACGGACTTCTTCCTTCTGTAAATCGAAATGACTTTTTGTAACACTGCACCTCCCTCACAGAGGTTCTCATGTTTCATCTCAAACTGTATCCCGTTGGCTCATTGCTACTATAAAGCTGGCGTACCAGCTCGCCAAACAGCCTCTACTTGTTGGTATTAAGGCTCATTCTACCAGAGCTCTGGCTACCTCTGCGGCCTTCCTTCGTGGAGTACCACTCCCAGACATTTGTAAGGCTACCACATGGGTGACGCCGTCTACGTTTACCACCCATTATCACCTGGATCTGAGAGCCAAAAAGGATGCATTTGGGAGAGCTGTACTTTCTTCTGTTCTTCCGTGACGTCCCTCCTCCGGTAAGTTAGTTTGTTAATCACCCATTAGTGTGCATTCACAGAGACCACAAAGAAGAAAGAGAGGTTACTTACCTGTAACTCTGGTTCTTCGAGTGGTCATCTGTGAATTCACACTTCCTGCCCGTCCTCCCCTCTGTCTGTCACTCCTGTATCACCTTAATGCAGCGGCGGACTCTTCTTAGGAACGGAGGGAATTGCCAGGACGGGCGGACCACGTGCACTGCGGGGGCGGTCCTTGACAAACGTATCATAAAGCTCTAGAATATTCCGGAGACCTCTGCGCAAGCGCAGATTAAACCCATTAGTGTGAATTCACAGATGACCACTTGAAGAACCAGAGTTACAGGTAAGTAACCTCTATTTTTGTATACGATATGTGGTTCTTTTTTGTCACATGCTATACAATTAAATTGCTGTATTTTCATGCATATAATGTGTGCATTATATATATTTTTTCAAGCCCTGGGACCTGCCATGTGTTAGATTCATAGGGGGCACTACAATCTTTTCTGTGCTTAGGGCCTCTAAAGGTCTTAATCCGGCCCTGATGCCTCTTGCTGAGATGGTAGGCTGAGAGCTGTGGTCCTTTTAGCCCAAGGGTTCATCTGCCATGTCTGTGTTTCAACATGACAGGGCTTCTGGCAAGTACTACTGTAAGTGCCGAGGTTGGAGAAGGAATGGAGCAGTAATTATTTTCAAATGGATGCCTCTTCCAAGTATGAGGTTTTGTTATGTCCTGGTTATCTCTCACTTTTGGGCAGGGATGGACAACCTATGACCCTCCCATTATCCCATACAATGGGCTTGTGGAGCCTCGTGGCCTTCACAACCTCAGTTAAGCCTCTGCTCACAACCTGAGTTCAATCCTGATGGACTCAGGTAGCTGGTTCAAGGTTGAGTCAGCCTTCCATCCTTCCGAGATGGGGGAGGGCGCAATGTGTAGCCCACATAATTATGTTGTAAACTGCCCTGAGAGAGTGCATTAAGCACTATGGGGTGGTATGTAAGCACCATGCTTTGCTATGCTGGCTAAACCAATGGAAGGTATAGCCTGATCACATCTGGGGCACCAGATGTTACCCACTTCTGCTTTGGGGAAAATAAATTCATTGCTTTCCTTTTCTGTGAACTGGAAAATGAGTCCAAGATGGTGGCGGGGGGGTTTCCATGTTGAAAACACTAGCAACTGTTTAGCATGCAGAACTTGCTATATTTCTTTAGGCATCTGTCTTTGCTTCAGTCTTTTTTCCTTGTGGTCACCCATCCATTGTGGCGTGGCTATTTTTTTTTAATTAGCATTTTGAGCCACCCTATGGAGTGTTCCATTAACCTTGTTTGTTGACATAACTGCAATTAAACTCTTGTTTTCCAGTGGAAGATGCAACACCGAGATGCATCAGAATGACAGTTCCTGTATAGGGCAGATAACCAAAACAAACAGACAAACAATGGGGAACAGTTGGTGCTTTGATGTGTCTCAAAATAAACTGGTGGTTTTTAACACAAGAAATTGGCCTGTTGTTTCAGTGAAGCAGGCAACCCGCCAAAGGGTAGCACTGGAAGAATATCTAGGGTGTGTTTTTTGACACAGTCCCCAGTATCTCTAGCAGCTCTTGGCTGCCTGCCTACCTTTGAAAACAATTTTCATGGGTGTATAATAGTTGTGGACATAATGCCTCTTTGTCGTACTTAACATAGTGGATAAAAATATCTGTACATGTCAGTACAAATTATAAAACCAGAGTGGGAAGAGGTGATTCAATTCAATACTTGCACTAGTACTTGAAAACGTTCCTTCCCTGAGTAGTTACACCTCATAATTGCAGCTTTAAAATGAGCTCAACACTCAGAAAGTTACTTTTTAAAAGTTATTTGTCATATAATTCATTAGAAAGTCCACCCCTTATGACAGTTTTTGCTGTTTTAGTTAATCGTTACATTACTCACATTACCTGTTGTTTTTGGGTGACATTGGGGAACAACCTAAAACTGATAAGAGAATGAGAGCAAAAGTCTGTTCAAAATGCTTCTTTAAAAGCCTTCCGAGCAGAGTCCTGTTGGCTTGTGACTAGAGATGGGGGTATTCGTATACGAATACAAATACCCCCGCACAGGTGGACGTGATGAGGGTCCAGTCCCCTGGGGCCGGACTGTCCACTCACGCATCCGCCGGCGGCTCCACTCTCCCTTCCAATCGCTCCGGAGCTCCTGATCGACTATCCACTCCTGGGAGGGAAGACGAGTCTCCCTGCTAGGCTGATGAGTGGATAGGTGACTGGGACCACTGGGGCGATTGGAAAGGAGAGCAGAGCCGGTGCCGGCGGTGGATACGTGAGTGGATGGTCCGGCCCCAGGGGGCTGGACCCTCGTCACATCCACCTGTGCAGCGGTATTCATATACGAATACCCCCATCTTTACTTGTGACCTCAAAAAAGGCCAATTGTACAACTGATGGTAGCTGCTTCCTGGGCTGTCTATCACAGGTTCAAATGTCTCCTGGTTGTACAATCAATCAGGTGACTCACTGTGTGATTGGCAGCCTCGTAAACAGACAAAAACTCTTGGAGAGCTGCCCTTTTGCACACATTAAACCTCAACAGGATTCCGGCCAAAAAGTCATTAGAAAATGTTACAAACGGCAGTGTTGTTCACCATCCTCGTGACCCTACTAGAGGTTTCAAGGTATATGAGATTTCAAGGAGTAGTTTTCCATGGCCATGGCCAATGAGTTTCTCAACCCAAGCAGGGATTTGAACCCAGGCCACCCGAGTCCTAGTTCAACACCCTGTCCACTGTACCACACTGGCTTTCAGCACTCTCACTACTAAAATATTAATACCCTGGAGACAGTTGCCTTGTTTGTAACACATCATTTCTGAGTTCTGAACAAGATATGCAGTGCCATCCTGAAGGTGCTTTATTTATTTATTTATTTATTTATTTATTTATTTATTTATTTATTTATTTATTTATTTATTTATTTATTTATTTATTTATTTATTTATTTATTTATACCCCACCTTTCTCCTTAAAAGGACCCAAGGCAACTGTACCTTGAAGGTTTTTTACTCACCCACCAAGATCAATGAAAATGTTTTCCTTTATCTGTGAGCATGAAATGAACGTTAGGAGTTTTAACATCTTATTTTTAAAAGATATCTATTTCTAAACATATTTTGTGCTTCTCACCAAAGTTCACTAGCCATCTCACACAAGACAATACATTTTTGGATCATCTCCCAACATCAGAGATGCCAATGGTCTGTTCTGAAAATAGAATTTGACCATAGCACCATATGTTGCTGTTATATGTGTTACACTTCACTTCAAAAAAATATATTATAGTAGTTGTGGAAAAGTGAACCCTTCAGGTTGCGCCACTAGGATCCATGGGGAATAATGATTCAACCCTAGTTCATCTTGTACAGCTAATGATATTTTGCTAGAAAAAAACCTACAAAATGAAAATATTACTAACATTTATATCCATCTCCTAAATAAATTAAGCTCGAAGTTAGATTTTGCCACATATCCCACATCTTTTCTGAAAGCAAGTGGTAGGTCCACAGATTTGTGCTTAAGAACTGAAATTATTTCCCAGACGTTATAAAGTAAAAAAGGCCTAGACACAGCAATGCAAAAAACTAGATCTGTCTGGAAATAATTTTCCGCTATTAGGAACACATTTCTAACTTCTCGTGAAGTGTACGTCAGAGGCAAATTAAGCCAATGGGTAACGATGTTCCTTGACTTAGAAGAAAGAGTTCAGATCTTTCCTTGCATAACAACACAGGATAGAGTTGAGGGAAGTACATAAGGATCATCTGGGCAGCCCATACAGTCCCCAGAAGAAGGGACTGGTAAACCACATCTGAGTACTTTATACCTACAAATGCCTGAGAAGGACTGCTGCAAATCAGAATCAACTTGGCGGCACACTATTATTATTATTATTATTATTATTATTATTATTATTATTATTATTATTATTATTATTATTATTATTATTATTATTATTATTATTATTATTATTATTATTATTATTATAATAAAACTCCAGGCACAGTCAAAATTATCAAAACATTGACTGGTATTCTATAACAGATACAAGTTTTAACCAAAAACCTAAGTATCTGTTAAATATCGGCGCAGTAGGTACTGTATGCTGTCCCTAATATTCCCTTTTTTTGTAGCTCTGGTGGTGGTGTGATTTCCGAGATCTGCAACTGCTTATACGCAGTACTGGGTGAAATTTCTTGATATTGTTCCCAAAGTCCCAATGACTACGGGGGCCACTGAAGTGTGTATCTTTCACAAGCGAGATGTTTTGATGGCCAGGTCTCTGTACTTCATTTATTTTTCCAATTCTTTATTTTCAACTCTGGCATCCCCTGGAATTGCAATATCAACGATCCAGACCTTTCTTCGTTCTATTACTACTATGTCTGGTGTGTGATGATGATGATTTCTCCCTATATGTTGTTAAATCTATTCATTTTTGACATGTGAGCTAGTCGTTAATTGCTAAATTCCATACTTCATTATATGATTTGGAAGCTACTTTTAATTTTCTCATTTTTTTTCCTATTGTTTTTGGCTATAATTAGTCTTGCTGCCATAACCAAATTTGTAATAAATTCTTTTTTTGTGTGTCCATCCCCATTAATCATTCTCAAAAATAGACATCATCACCATCATTATGACTATTTGAGGATAGGTTTGAGAGAAAGAACATACAGTGGAACATTCCACAAAACTTGCCTAGGAGAGTCAATTGGCACATTGCTCCTATCAGGCAAGAGACGGCCGACTTTAGCTTCCAGAATGATCGGTGACCTAGTCAGGCAGCCAAATTGAAAAGGATGGGGAAAAGAGAAAGGTCTACAGCTTTCGCTGTGTCTATCAGGGAGGTCACCCAATCAAAAGATGAGACAAGATTAATGCCCTGGTGTGACTTCACAGCGACAAGGATGGCCAGGGGACTGGAAACCAATGCCATGGTGTGACGTCATGTCAAGAGAATGTGAGTTAATTCACCTCTCCCTCAATTAGTACTTGCACACTAAGAGTGCCATGAGTGCCTTGGAGGTAGTGAGAAGTGCTTTCTTACCATATTTATTTTTTTTATTTTATTTCTATTCTATTTTAAATGCTGCTTTTCTCCCTGTAGGGGCCCAATGCTCCTCACATTAGCTAAAACTATACAAAATGAACAGTTTTGAAATCTTATCTAAATACCATGTTGAAATGCTTTTGAAATTTCTTAGTTTAACAAACAAAGCATTCCTGAGACTCTTACTACTTAAAAGCCTGCCTGAAGAGGAAGGTCTTAGCCTGACGATGAAAGGACAAAGGGGGGGGGGGGGGAGAACCACAACCTTGTTTCTCAGGGCAGTGCATTCCAAAGCCTGGGAGCAACCACTGAGAAGGCCCTGTCTCATGTCCTCACCAAATGAGCTTTGAAAGGTGATGGAACCAAAAGAAGGACCTCCTCAGAAGATCTGAAAAGCTGAGAAGTCTCATGTGGGAGTGATATAATCCTTCAAATAGCCTGGGCTTTATAGGTAATAACCAGCACTTTGAACTGGGCCCAGAAACAGACCCAGCATCCAGTGATCCTGTTGTAATAAGGGAGTTACATGCTTCCTGTAACAAGCACTGGTTAGCAGTCTGGTTGCAGCATTTTAAACCAGCTGAAGTTTCCAAACACTCTTCAAAGGCAGCCCCACATAGAGTGTGTTATAGAAATCAGACAAGTTGTAACTAAGGCATGTGTAACTGTGGCCAAATTGGACCTCTCAAGAAATGGGTACAACTGGCGCATCAGCTTTCACTGTGCAAAGGAATTCCTGGCCACTGCTGAGGCTTGTGCATCCAAGCTCAGGGTTGAGTCCAGGAGCACACCCAAACCAAGAACCTGACTTTTCTCTCAGGAAACTATTTGGATGCATCCATATCCTAGATCTGACCATTTTAATTGGCCCCCTATCCCTACAGAGGCTATGCGTTCCAATCACCCTAAACCCTACTGGGTAGTAATCTGACCATGACAACAGAACAACTGAGAGTTCCTCTGTGAGGGAATGATGAGTTATGGAGTTAATGCCAAGTCTGTAACATCTATAAAGCAAGCAGAGGGTTAACGTCAAGTCTTAAAACATGGTAAAATGCACCAGCTGGGCTCGCTTGTTTTGAGATTGTGGAATGCTTAGTGCCAATGTCACCAGATAAGGGAAGATTCAGACCATCCTGACCTTGAACATTCCTTGCACTTGAAGTCAAACTAATTAACCAACTTGGATGGTCCAGCTACGGCCAATTATACAAGGTTACATGATTGCTTGGTTTGCAGGCTTGTGGTCGGTGGGATGATGGGATTTAAAAGAGAGTTAGAAAGAACAAAGACACTTTCCATCTTGATTCATCATCATGGACTGGTCATCATGACCTAGCATGCTCACGCTATGTTATTATACTATCTGCTATGAAGAACTCTGTACATGTACATGAGTATAGCTTAGAGAGTAAGTTTCCCTTGTTTTCTGTGGGAACAGCTTTATCATGCCTTGAGCTCTGTACGTTCTGCTTGTGCTACCTGATAATGGTTTTTGTAATCACTGCTGGAATTATTGGAACTTTGCTATGCTATTTTTTTTTCCTTTTTAACAAAATAATAATTTTTTACCCAAGCTGTGGTTTACTGAGACAGCTGCAAAGGGGGGTAAAGGTACTAATCCAGTGTCTGAGGATGCTTGGAAAATTTGAAATATTTTGAGTTACTTTAAGTTCTGTGCAGGGTTGGTCTGCAACCAGAAGCCACAGCCTGCTTGTGTGTTTTTTCCCTGAGCAGCCAGGAGCAAGAAACTCAAGAGTGTGCTAGGGAAAGGCACGGTTCTCAGGAGGCATTTCCCAACCATTGTGCACTAACCTCCTGGACATAACCCATCCAGGCAGAGAAGGTAGTGTGACTGAATGGTGAGAGGAACCCCTCTGTGCAACCTGTGGGTAAATAAATTCCATCACATCCAGATCATCACCACCCGGCCCAGAATAGAACACCAGGTCAAGGGTGTGCCCTGCAACATGAGTGGGGCCAGATACCACTTGGTCAGCTCATGGTCATCTTGGTAGACATCACGTCCTAAGGCCCTCCTGACAAAATTAGTGTCTACATGGATATAGAGGTCCCCCAGCACAACAAGCTGAGGCAACTGCTAAACCACCCCTGAGACCAGATAAGTCAGTTTCAGCCGGGAAGACAGTGGGGTGGGTGGTGCACTACCAGGATCCATATTCTGTCCCAGGCACATGCACTCAAACCCCACAGCCTGTGGGATTGCTGTACAGAGAACCCAGGTGGGCAAAGCTTGGGAAAGGCTAACTCCTCCGAGCTTCATCCAACCAGGTCTCTGTAACACAAGCTAGGTCAGCGTGTTCAACCAGGATCTAATCCTGGATGCTAACAGTTTTACCTGGCATTTAGCAAGTTGCCTTCTTTAAGCATGTGAGTAAATGACCTGACTGCTTTTTAATTCCATAGAACAACTACAACTGCAACTGAAATAACTAGAGGCCACCATGGTTCAAAAATCTAAATAAAGAATCTATCAAAAAGACATGCAATAATCCTCTATATTGCATTGATAATTCTTCCCAGAACAGACCTGATCTCTTCCTGTCCTTTTTGAGTGATTATGATGGCCATGAGTCACAATCCTCTGTAGCTGCTGACATTGTATTGGCATCAAAAGAAGCAACAGCCTGAAATTAACCCATGCAATAGGGATATGTATAGCTGTCTCTTGTGTGTGTACGCACCAGTTTTGCCTTCTGACTCTATTTATGATCTAGCTGTACCACGTAGGTCAGTTGTGAGATTAGGAGCTGTGATTTTATTTTCCAGAATCGATTCTGAAGTAATAATCTTAGTTAGGCCAATTAAAAAAAAAAAGGTACAGATAGTGTATAAATTTTACTTTTTCTTCACCAGACAAGTAGCTGCAGAAGTAAGCAGGAGGGGAGAAGGGTGAATCTCACATCCTTGTCTTGGTATTGTCTTGGGACGTAATGGAGAAAGCACCCAATGAAACTGGCCTCATCCAACGAGGTGATCATGTTAGGTTTCACCCAGAGCACTGTGTAGAGAGCTAGAAAAGCAGTGACTGTTGGAAAGGTTGAAATGTTTGGTTCGTCATCTTAGACACTAAAATCAAAGTTGTATTTACCCCATCTGAGCACACACGCTCATCAGTTGGTTGAAAATAGAGAACCACCAGAAGGCCTTAGCATTATTAATGTCGGTGATATTCCCAAGAGATGCTTGATCCAATACAGGAAGCTGGTGTAGGCAGTGAGGTAACTGTAAACTCCTCCAGCGAGGGGTCCCCAGCTAAACGACTTAATCAGCTATCCACAAAGTCACAAACAAAAACAGGGGCAGTCGGGTTGCACAAGGGAGTTCCAAAATCCATACCGGCAGGATGCTTTTGTAATGCCCACCCAAACAGGCAGGGGGCACAAAAAGGGTGCAAGTTTTTGACAGTACTCTCTCTTTATCAGTCAAGACTCAAGATCTTACAAAAGTAAGTGGGGGAGGGGGGAAGAGGAAGTTGGGGGGAGGGTTGATATGAACTCTTCATTGAATTTATGCTGTCTCAGAATAATCTTTGTTTTTTTACATTTATAATATATTGCATATTTTGAGCCTTCTTGTGCTAAAGGAATACAAGAGGTCTCCCATCCAAGTACTCCTTGTCCCCTTTATTTGGGACAATACCTGGTCCTTCTGTCCATGGCACTGCATTTCTCTCCTGTTCCTACTTGTTTCACTGCTATCCATGACGTCACCTTTCCCCTCTGGCTGGCTGGCTGGCTGGCTTTGCTCTCTAGACCCTGTTATGAACGCCTCCTCTCTGCATCTACTCCAATTTAATCTGTTCACCGCACCTGCATGCCATGCCTTCTTCCCACCATTGGCAGTGGTGGAAGCCTGGAGGAGGCATCAGGTTGGGGAGAAGCCCGTCCTGCTAAGTCCACACGCCACCTGTCCATTCCTCTCCATCACTGTTTAATCTCCACTCCACTCCATTACTTGTTCCAACCAGACCCACTCCACTCCACAAGACGGATGCTCCACGGCATTCCTTCTTAAGAGGACAGAACCTCTGTCACTGCACTGCCAAGAACAAGAGTTCTGTGGCTGGCTTTGGATGACCTGCTTGCCTTTCCCACTTTCCACAGAAGGTGGTGATGTTTGACAGAGAATGAAATCATGCTTCCCAGGACACAGTACTTTTTCACATCGCCATCTACTGCATCAACTTTCCCTCCTCCATCCACCCCACCCCACTCCATTCCACCTCACCCCACCCCATTGCTCCATAATTTGGTGCCCAGTATCCCATCACCCCTTCTCTCTTACCCCCGCCTTTTCCCTTGACACCCACTCTGTTCTGCTCCTGTGTTTCCTTTCTCAGGTACTTTCCACCTGTTGTTTCAGTTCCCCTCTCAGCATCTGCTCTTCAGTGCACCACTGTCTTTGTGCCTTTGTCTTTTGGGCCTGCTCCACTCTTGGGTCCACTCGGTCTCGCTGTTTAAGAGAAAAAAGCCTGAAACATAATGATCAAGAACCAAGTCAGGTCACCAGGATTGACTTGGGATAAATGTCTTGTGCTTCTCACTTTCTCCAGAAGGTGGTGATGTTGGGCAAAGAATGCCTACATGCTTTTTATGATGCGCCAGGATCCTGCCTCATGGTACAGTTCCTTCTGATTTCATAATGAAGGATGAAATAGATAGAAACAGGTGCAAATGTGGGACTGTACAAACAAACTACTTTAGAATTTGTTTTTTTAAAAAAATATTTCCTTAGCACTAGTCTCTAGAAACAACATCAGTGATTCTCATCAGATTCCTTAGGATGCAACAAACATATACACTGAAAAGTGAGTAGTAGAGATTTGCCAGAAATCTCATTTGCTATTGCTCAAATGCAGAATGACTTTGGGGCCCGTCTGAGAAGCTTGAATCTGGTAAATAAGGGCAAATAGAAAGCAGATGTTGAGCAAAAAGAGTAATATGCATTCTGCTGAAGTTAGGAAGAACTTCCTTATTTGATGAGTTTCCATGGGTCATGTTCCTCCATGCTTAATAAGAAAATTATGACAGCATGGCCCCCAAAGCAACATCTCTGCGAAAGATTTAGAGCCCATTAATGTGGTTTGTGAAAACTCTAAGCAGAGAAAACATGTCAGATTCCTGTTTTTTCTTCCATTCTCATTTAGGAAACTCAATTGTTACTCCCAAGTAGAGGAGACTTATATTGGTGAAAGCTTAACAAGTCCCATACATTTGATCTGGGACTAACAGTTGAACTTGGTTTTGCTTTGCGTTTGAATCGTATTTCACATACACATTTATCCTCAGTACCACTAAGGCTACCATGTTTTGTAGTTCCATCAGCTCCATCCCATCCTAGCAGGAGGAATATTACTGGCAGTGAAGGATTGCCACTAGTTAAAGAGGTGCTGCTTTGATTTCAGGTTTTGCAGGATTCGAGTGCAATGAGACAATGGTGCACACAACTTGAAGTCAAAGCAGAGATGACAGATCATCTCTCCCCCTTATCACAACAATACACCCACAACAAAAAACACGCTGATCACCATAATCACCCAATCTCCTGAAAAGGACAAAAGCTGATCCCACAGCTATAAATACTCAACTATCCAACAAACTGCACCAGAGCACAGACAGAGTTCTGACTCCTGTCTTCTGAAGATGCCGGCCACAGAGACTGGCGAAACGTTAGGAAGAAAAACCTTAAGAACACGGCCAAACAGCCTGGAAAAACCCACAACAACCAGGGACTCTTTAATTAGGGACAATCTGCCATGGTCAGTGAGATCACTCCTTCTGTGCTGGCAGAGCTACAGAAGGCAATACGGGCCCAAGAGCTGTTTGTTGGGCTCTTAGTTTTACAGAGGCTGGAAAAGTTACTTTCTGGAACTGTAACTTTTAGAATCCTTCAGTCATTATGGGGGGATTCAGAGAGCTCTGGTTGCAAAAAGTAATTTCCCCGGGCAATGTGCTTTTGTGTTGAAAGCTGACAAGGACAGCAGAGATGGGGGGTACCTCAATTTTATTGTCGCTAGGCCATGTACAGGCACATGGTCTTAATTAGTTGGTTGTCGCAGCACAGTCCTAAGCATTATTCCTCTGAGGTGAGTCCAAGTGTGTTAAGTGGAGACACATACATAGGAGGATGCCTTCACCTCTTGAATACCTTGCTCACGATTCACTGACTGGCACCATCTCTCTGGGATTTCACATAATACGCTAAGCCCTGGGGATTGCCCCAGGGCTGTGTATACCTAAACCACATGACCTGCCATGCAGCTACACCTCCTTCCAGTTTCACAGCCAAGCAACCTTGTGGCATTAACAGGGCGGTGGGGCGGAAGGCAGGGCCACTCAACCTGGGGTTCAACCTCAAGGGGCCTCAAATTTTGGCAGTTGAACAAGAGGAAATTGGACTCTGGAGCTGCATGGGCAGTGGAAGCTGCTCTTTAGCAGCAAATGAGTGGAGCAGTGCCCCACAAGGCTCAGGTTCCCCACGTCATCTTACCCTTGCCTGCCACCTTACTTCTAGCCAGTCCATTGGCTGTTAGTTTCCTCCTTCGTCAGGGCCTCAGCCTTGTCTGTGGAACAGAATCCAGCCCCTCTCAGTTTATACTCCTTTCCCTATAAATGTTATTTTCCTTTCTTCTCAGCTCTGTAATGATATTTTTGAGAATATTTTTGTAATCTTTGGTTATCCACAGTTTCGTTCGCCACTTTTTTTAAAAAAAGACACTGTTGTTGAATTATACACTGAATTTCATACGTATTGAATGGTGTGTAAGAATTCAGGTGTTGCAGTTTCCTAAAATTTCATTCTACCTGTCATAGCATGATTTGTCACATTACCCTTGATCCCAAAGCTGGCTGTTCAGTCCTGAATGAAACCCATCAACCCCTGGCACTAAGTTGTTTGGGGAAGACAGACCCAAAAGTGAAGGGTTTCAAAATCTGAAAGCTGCCCAGGTCTCACTGAGGACCTAATGTTAAATGCATCTTTTAAAGAAAAAAATAGCATCCATGTGATTGTGTGAAAGAGAGACAGAGAAACAGAAGGTGCGACTAGACCGGGTGAATTTGGAGCTATCTAGATCATATTTAAAAGAGTCTTATCTTCAGTGAGATCGGTTTTATCTTGTACTTCAGTGATACGGAACTCGATTTTTTAAAAATACTTACCAACATGGTGTTGCTTCCATCTTAATTTCTCTCTCTTTTATTTCATACAGAACACAGTCTCTGAGGGAGGTGGGTTATCTCTGTCTCCTCCTTTCTTCTGGAAATACTCAGCAAAAGTTAAATTTGCCTAAGCAAAGTCCCACTGTAATAAAAAATACTGAGGGGTGCTTAAACCTATCTGGATGGCTCTTGATATTTCCATTCAGGCCCGCACCTGGCATCATTGGCATGAGTCATGATGATAATATTTTGCTCTCATTTTGCTATTTTTAGAAATCTTAGTGTTTGGATGTCTCTGTCCTTGAAAGCAATGGCATCAGACCCGATTCCACAGAGTTGTGCCCTAGAGATTGCGTTTATGGGCATCAAGGGCAGCTCGTGTGCCAGGATGAGGGGGAGGAGTCTCATCCTAAAATTACACCCCCTCACCTCATCATGAACCTCCTTCATGTTGACCGTACAATACCAGGTATAACAGGATGACATAAGAGTGCATTAAAAAAACCCAATGTATTTTTAATAACAGAACTGCTTATAAAAGTGCTGCAAATCTTAGTTGGAATCATGTTGTGCTATTTAGCTAATGCATGTCTTCCTTCACATGATGATGAACTAATATGAATGGACATGGAATTGGAGCAGTGTGGTATTTTTCAGCAGCTGGCTAATTAAGACAAGAATCAATAGCCAAATCAAGCTATCTGAATCAAGTAGCTCTAGCTCAGATAAAATACTATATCTATTTAGAAGCACAACGCTGAGAAGTCTTTTATCTGCTTTTAGTGCTGATGTACAAAAAAATTCTGAAGCAGCAAAATAAAAAAACTGTACCATAGTTTAAACCTGACTGTTCCTGGTAGCTTCAGCAGAACTTAAAATGTTGTGTATTACTATATGTTACCCACAGGTTACACTAGTTGTTATAGAATTCAATTCTTGGAAAAAACCCTCAAGTTTATGATTGTGGGATATTGTGATTTTGTATCCATGATTCAAAATGCCAGGACATGGTCTGATACTGCTGCACAATATTGTGCACACATTGCCAGCAAGAATGTACACATGTGTATTTTACACTTGTCAAAAAGCAGCCACAACAATTGCTTTGTGTTTGGGTGAGAAGTGGTTAACAGGGGAAAAAGGAGTCAGCTTTTGTGATTCTCCCTTGCTTGGTGTCATTCTGTTAATGGTAGAGAGCACAAGAGGGGATCCTGTAGACCAGTGGTTCTTAACCTGGGCGATATTGCCCCCCAGGGGGTGATTTCGTTTTTCAGGGGGGTGATGGAATGAAAAGGGGCAACGCGGGGGTGAAGGAACAGAAGGGGGGTGATAGGGGGCGATGGAGTGGCCGCGCCACCGCCGCCATTGAGGAAGTTATCATCGCCCCCCTCCCCATGGCGGCGGTGCCACCGCCACCGCGCCACCGCCACCGCGCCGCCGCCGCGGGGAGGGGGGCGATGATAACTTCCTCAATGGCTCAAGGGGGCGTTTCTTTCAAAAAGGTTAAGAAAAACAGTATTTCTGTTTGCCAAGGTATGGAAAAGATCTTCTTCAACAGATGGTTAGGTATGAGGATAGTTTGCTCATTATAGATTTCTTGAGACTGTGTTAAATTTCGGTACCTGATGGTTACTAATATAGTAAACAATTTATGGACAGTTGAGCCATACAGATTATGTACTTTATGCCAGTGTTCCCCAACCTTGAGCCTCCAGATGTTCTTGGACTTCAACTCCCAGAAATCCTGGTCAGCAGAGGTGGTGGTGAAGGCTTCTGGGAGTTGTAGTCCAAGAACATCTGGAGGCCCAAGGTTGGGGAACACTGCTTTATGTCATCCCACAGCAAACTTATTTTCAAGAGATTGTGCTAGTGTGGTGAAAAGTACATCATCCTCACCAGAAGCCAAATAAGAGTTCCAGAGAACGCGGGGAGGGGGGTGATGATAACTTCCTCAATGGCTCAAGGGGGCATTTCTTTCAAAAAGGTTAAGAAAAACAGCTGTAGACCACATTGACAGCTGCCATGGGTGTTGCCAACATTCAGGCCGCCCTTTGCTATGTAAAGCATGGCATCCTTTTTCCCTGCTGGCAATGTGGGCAAAATATTGTGCAGCAATATTGGGCCATCTCCTGGCATCAAGGATACAGAAGCACAATATTCCACATTAATAAAATGGAGGCTTTTTGAAGCATTGAATTTACTGGCTTTTAAAACTGGAAGTGTACATATACTGTACATACACTACACACAAATCCTTCCCTTATAAAGAATTACCTAGTGCTAGAGGATTCCAAAACATGAGCACATGATCTTGTTTACTAATTTATTTATTTATTTTATTTATTAAATCAAATAAATAAATAAATAAATAAATACTAATGGTTAATGAGATAAGACAGTAGTGGGAACAGCTGGGATGTGGCTGCAGTCTCTCTGTGCCAAAATATTTTGAAGGGCTGTTTTTGGAATTAATGAAATGGCAAAGCAAAGGTGAGAATTAGAAGAATTAAGAAACACACACATACTCTTTAATCACTCAGGTAAACTAGTGTTGCTATGCTTGCTCTGCAGAATGTAGAGTAGAAAGCTATGTTCTCATTTCCTAACCCTTTTCTTGGGTTAGACAACCTGAGGAAGAAAAGCTATGGATGATAAGCTCTACAGACGTGCTGTGTACATGCTTTCCAAAAGATGTCCCCTTGTCTTTTGAAATGAAAAAAGGGAGACATTGGATTGCCATTGGAAACAAATGTCAAAATCATCCAAATTATGTGAAAGAGAGTGAACAAAGAAAAGGACAAAAATCAACTCATTTGAAATGTGATGTTTGAGGAGAAATTTACAGATATCGGAGACAGCCAGAAAGGCAGAAAAGTGGGTGTTTAATCAAGTCAAGCCTGAACTCTCACTTGAGCAAAATAAATAAATAAATAAGTCAACAGATGCACATATAATGAAAATACAGAACTGACCAGGAAATACAGTGTTGCAGGGAAAGGGAGGCAATAGGAAAAGAGGAAGACCTAATATGAGACAGATTGTCTTAATAAAGGAAGCCACAGCTGATAGTTAGCAAGACTTGAGCAGAACTTACTGGAAAAGACAATATTGCTAAGCAGGGGGAGAAGGAAGAGAGAAAAACCTAACATGAAATCCTGCTGGCCTGCAAGTCAAGTTCTGAGCAGAACTGTTAATAATATGACATTTTGGAGGTAATTAATTCATATAGTCCCCATACATAAGAAGTGACTTGATGAAACATAACTTCTTTGGAGTTTTTCTTAATTACCAGACAATTGTATAATGACAATATGGGTGGAATGGTTGAAACTATGACAGGATATAGTAACCAAAGCTCTGCTTACGTTGAGTAAGACCATCGCCAGCCACAAAGCAAAAACCAGTAATTTCACAGCTTAAACAAATGAGCTTCTGATTATTGGTTCTCTGTTACTTTTAAAATATCTTTTAAAATATTTTTGCAACCGGACATAGAATCCATTTCGCAGGACCAATTTCTGCTTGGCCAGGAGGAAGTTAAAAAGTTATCCTCCTGAGAGTCAGCTAATTGGGCTCTGATTGGCAGGGTCAAAAGTTCAGATTGACCCAGACCAGGAGCTGATTTCTCCTTTAAAGACTTGTGTCAGGAGCCTGGTTTCAGAAATTCTAAGATAATATTTACTGAAAGCACTCAGGGCTTGGACAAAAACAACTGCTCTGTGCTTTTGTTATGCAGAAATACTTTGAATATGACTTACAAAATTGTATGCTACTTCCTTGGAAATGCATGACAAAATGGCCCTTCGTGGAGGACTGTTAGTCCATTGCTTTCTTTAGAACAAATCTGGTTTTCGATTCTTCAAAGAAAATCTGTCTTTTGACTGTTTCTGTGACCTTTCATTGCCCTCCAAACATCTTCCTTCCCAGCCTATGAAGCAGCAACAGAGGATCTACTTTGGAATGCTCTTCCTGGTAAACCTGTTCCATGCATGCTCAGTCTTATAACAAAGTGGTTTTTTTCCCCTTTTGAAATGTCTTTTTTGAGGTTCAATATTTCAGCCCCTGCAGCCTGGATTCTTTCCTAATTAAAAAAAGCAGGTGACACCAATTATTCTCTTTTAAGATAAGCAAGACTAGTCTTTTCTATTTATTTGATATGTTTTAAATCTGGGGACATTTAGGGTTGCTTGTTTCTGCATGGGAAAATCAATTTTACTTAAAAAAAAATCATAACCTGAAAACCCTTTGCCCAAACTTTCCCAACTTTGGCATAGAGTAAGAGCAGGCTGTCTGCTACATCTGTGCCAAATTTGGTGAAGTCCAGTTTCAAGGTTATAAATTTTTGCTTGGGCTGACCCCATTTTTAGAATTGTCTTGTTGAATGTTGACTTGCTCTGTGGCACAGTAACATTGCTGCATTACCATGCAGCGATAATAAAGGAGATAGGAATCTTTGGAACCCCAGACATTTTGGCCTACAGCTTCTTAGCTCTTCCAGATAGGATCAATTGCAACAGATTGTGGGAGTGGTTGTCTGAAAGATCTGGAGGCATCAAAGGTTATATAGGGATTTTTTAATATATAACATTTTCCAAACCCTGCTGCACACCTTTGAAGATAAATTGGACAGGAAAAATAATCCTAAAACAAAGTGAAAATAAGAATAAAATAAAGTAAGGATAATAATTGCAAAGTGAGATGAGTTTGTTAGGCTTCTTTCCCTTACTCAGCTTTAAGAGCAAGCATGAAAGTGGTTCAGATTTCAGTCTGTGCAGGATCCGAACTGGTTTCTAGGAGACTTTTAACTTAAAACCTAGTTGTTGCTTGTTGCTTCACTGTGACAGAGTGAAGGCAATGTATCCGTTTCACTGGGGGATCAAAGAGCAGGGAAAAGGGTGAAGAAGGAGGTAGATGCTTTAATTACTCTTTTCTCTTCTAACTGATAAAGAATGAACATCTGCCAGATAAAGAAAACTAGGAATGGGGTGATGGTGGTATGTGAACTGATTACAAGTTGCATTACCAAGTCAAGGTGAAATTCAAGGACTTTCTTAATAAGCCTTCCATCTAAAGCCAATACTCATTCTAGTGTTTGATATCATTAACATCCTGGATGAGGATGAACAAACTGAAGCTTACTCTAGGTGAGATGGAGGTGGTCCTGATGTGTCAAAAGGCAGGGACTCAGGCTGTGCTGTGTGAGGTTACATTCCCCCTGAAAATGCCAGTCCACATCTGGGATGGACTAGAGGCCTAGATTTTGGCAGAAGGGTGAAGGGCATTAACAACTGGTTCACCCTTATGCAACAATTGCACCCATGTCTAGAGTTGTGATCATGATTATGCATGCCTTAGCTCAAGTGTGGGAAAGTTCCTGGGGCCAATGTTTGTCCTCTGAGATTCACTAGGGGCTGTACCAATCCCTGGAAATATGAATAAACTGCAAAAATAAAACCAGAAATGGCCAACAGTCTACTCCTGGTTTTACAAAAACACCTTAGGGGGCTGCACCTTGTTTTTAATTAGAACCAGCATTCCTGGAAGTGTATTCCAGGAACGAAATGTCTGCAAAAGGAGATTTTAATTGAATTGATGCTGTGTTTTTATTTATTGATTGTTTTAAAAGAGTGCTACACATTTTCATGCTTTTATTCTTTTCTGTGTTGTTATTCCATGTTTCCTATTTAATTGTAGTCCACCTTTAGCTCCATTCGTGGGAGTGAGGCAGTATATGAATGAATGAATGAATGAATGAATGAATGAATGAATGAATGAATGAATGAATGAATGAATGAATGGTGGAAATATCAAGGAAATCTGCACTAGTCCTGGAGCTGGTGTAATTTTCCTTCCACTAAGCTAGAAAGGAGCTAGGTCACCAGATGAAACCCACTCAGATGGAAGGAAGGTGAATGCCATCCCCTGTTCATTCCTGCCCTCCTGGTATATGCCAAGCAGGACTCGAAATGTAGCTTTATTCAAGTGTTCCATACACCACCAACAACAACAACACCAAAAAACAAAACAAAAAGGAGAGACTACTTGGAAAGCAATCCTCTGAGACTCCACATGTGGCGGAAGCTTCCCTCTTTCTGTGGATATATTGACAGGAAGGAGTGGAGTCAGAACTAGTACTGGAGAATTCCAACCATTCTTGTTCAATTTGATGAAAAAACTGTTTTGAAAAGAATTTCAAAGGAGGAGAAATTTCAGAGTAGTTTTCATTGGTGAGTTTCAGTATCCTTATTCTGACCTTTTTAATGAGGTGGCTGAGGAATGTGTCTCCATGTCTTGTATTTCATATACAGTTATACCTATAGCAACGGGCGGCTCCTCTCCACAGCTTCCCACACTTCAATTAAACTCAGAGCTCAGAATGTTGCTTCAAAAGAGGAACTTGTTCTGTTACTCACTGGTTTGTATCACCAGCTGATTGTCACCTTTACCATTACCCCAATAGTACCTCCTTCTGTTACTCATTACTTGGCATGTGGACAAATGTGCAAAACCGGATCAGATGGGGGGAGGTATATTTGTCTTATTCCAACACAGCTGTTGGGCAGAGCAAGGAACTACTGTTCACAGGCAAGACGAAGCAACGCCACAAGGGATCATTTGTATCTCATCCAGCATTCACAGGATTAAAACATTTGCATTAAGAAAAGGGGAAATTGGAAGTAATCCAGTAGACTGGGCTGTTGGCAGCAAAGGAGGACTTGAGAGACAGCTGACCCCACCTCTTCACCTGCAATAAGGTCCAAAAACTCCCTTGGACAGTCCAACCACTGGGGTGCAAGGGAGGGCTTCCGCTGAGTTCACCAGGCAGTATATCTGGTCCCTTGCACTTCACCAGCCATTTTGCAGAAGAGGAAGACTTTTGTCATTGTTTAGTCTGGAGTATTCTTCTTTTCTTTGTTTTCTCACTCAGTTTAGTTTACTAAACCTCATTGAAATAGTATTACACAGTTAGGACTATACGTGTATGTATGGTTGTGGAAGGCTGTTGCATGGGCTTTGAGTCTTTGCCTCACCCTCCATTTGAGGTTTCCTCCAACTGTTTGTTTGTTTGTTCTGAATTTTTAACAGAGATCTAGAAAGGTACAGATAATGCCACAGACCCAGGAACAGGGCAAGTTCAGATGTCTCCTAAAGGATACAGAGTGGGCTGGTGCTAATCTGCAGAGTCTTCTTTTGGATACAGAGGGCTTCCATATGCCCTTGCTCATTATTCACATTGCCGAGGGTAGGCTTTTCCTGCAGGAGAAACTTTAGGCTGTCATGCCTGGCTGCCTGGATAGCCATCTTAGCTGACTGCTAAGAAATTAGAAGCGGCAGTGGAAAACATCCTTCATCCTATCTTCTCTATTTGTGGAAGAAGGAAAGAGGGTAAGGAAAAACATTAGATAAGCATGAGCGGTAAAGTAGAGTTATTTCACGAAAGAGAAAATGCATCAAAATATGTCGAATGGTGTGGCACCATATATAAAAATATATTTGGTTCTGGTGCACTCACTTATTTATAGTAGACACACTGCTTTCATTAAATGGGCAGCTTGAATTTATCTGAGATGAGCTGTGGAAACTCATAAACCAGCCAAATCTCTAGGGGAATATGACGTTAATTCTCATCTTGTTGTGAAAGGTGGAGGCTTAAGATTACTTGTATGTTCTTACGTATATCTTTTGGAATGTGTGGGAAGAAGAAGTGGGACTGGTCACATTTTTCTTCCTCAGTCAAGAAGGCATACTTGCTATTCTAAAGTGATTAATCATTAGTGCTGGGAGTTATCATAAGTGTGTGTTGTCTTCTTCCAGTATGTTGCCACATTTCTCTTGGAATGGGGTTAATGGCAATTTTTATACCATTCGTTTTTGAAAATTTGTTGAATTTGTGAAAGAAGGAAGATTGAAAAGTCTGTATTGTCTGTGGGAGAGGTGGAGGAGAAATGCCCCATTAGAACAGAGGTGGGAAACTTCTGGTTCCCCGCTTGTTTTAGACTACAGCTACCATAATCCCTTACCATTGGCCATGCTGTCTGTGGTTTCTAGGAAGTGAAGTTCAACCACTGGGAGGGACAGTGGATGGACATGCTTAGTATCTGTTTTCTTTCTCACATGTAAGAGATCTGCCTTTTGTTTTCAACTTGCATTCTTCTGAAGACCTCAGTGGGGCTAGTTTCCTCAACCAGCATGCAATGACTGGGTGCCTTTCTGCCTCAGTTTACAATTTAAACCAGTTGAGACAAGTCTCTTGGGAACAGCTTTAAAGCTCCTTTGAAAGTAAGGTTGAGTAAAGCGACATTTCTGCTTGCCACCAGTTAAACAGGGGAGAAGTTCACTTTTGCACACTTCAGTCCTATTCAGTTCGTTCTAATACTGAAAGCCATTAATATACGAGTGTTTGGAGAGCTTTTTCCTTTCTTTTCCCGCCCCAGTTTAAGGCTTCTGGGGAGAAGAGATGGGCTAAGGTTCAGGGCAAACTGCAGAAAGAAACAAGGACCAGCTATCTAAGTGCATGGGGGAAAGCAGATAAAAGGAAGTTAAAGTATGTTGCTTTTAATCACAATCAATTATGCACAGCTATTTGAAGAGGAGAAAATGCAAGGCATTGCAATTGGAGTGAATGAGTGTGGAACTTTTTTTTTTCCTGGGGCCAAATTACAAAAAGATGGGGAAGGAAATCTATTGGGGAGGTATTCATGCATGTGAATCTTCAGCTGCCAATGGAGTGGGCAGATGAGAGAGACATACTGTGGTGAATACTGGAGTGATCTGCCATATACCGGATTGCAGTAGAGCTAGCTAACAAAACCTGTTCTTGCGGTGGGATCCCAGTGAAAATGTTTTGAATCCTTTAACAGAAACCATGGCAGTGGAATTATCTGACTTCGAGGGTGATTCCAGACAACTACTCACAGTTAATAGCTATTACAGCTATTCTGTCATTTTAATAAACGATGAGGTGGGGAAAGGTGGAAGAAACTGGGAAAACGTGGGATGCAAATTGAAGACATCATCAGCTGGACTTTTTGTAGATTTCCTAGTTGGGAAACACCCTTACATTCTTGTTTCTGAACATATTGCAATAATCAAATTGCCTGATTTCTAGCTTTGCCCTGTTCCATTCTTCTGCTGTGAGGACTGGATATCCAAGTCTTCAAACCATCTACTCAAGAGATCTTTTTTTCACTATCTCATGAAATGCTCAAGACTTATCTTAAGCCATATGTTTCCTTTCCTTTCTTGGGTCCTGAAACAAGCACATACTCATGCTGCTAATCACTGTAGCAATGAAAAAGCAGGTTTAATTGAAGGAAATAATCTTATACCTTCATATTGAGTGAGGATGTGTATAGTTGGCCCATGCGTGTGTGCGCCCTATCCCACCATTCTGTGGTGAACCCCCCCCCCAGACCATGGGGCTCCACTAGGGGTATATGAATGAAAAATGCACATTTTGAAAAAGAATTCATCTCTGTCTCCTCTACTCATTATTAAACACATTGTTCTATTTGCAATAAATCATACTTTGTTTTTCTTTTTGGCTGGATTATGGCCTTAATTATTTTGCTAACAGTTGAACATTCACTACATGAAGGATGTAAATATGGATATCAAGTTAAAAAAATCCAAGACTGGCATTTTTTTTCAAGGCCTCTATGGACAATGCAGAATGGGGGAGGGGGGGGAAGCTTCATAAGAATTTGATCAAGCCAAGCTTCTCAACGCGATGAGAAAGTTGGTCAAGGATTTTCCAAGCTCTGTGATGGATTTCACCTCCAGTGCAAGACTAAGACACCATGTGTTCCCCTTGATGTGTAGCCCTTTCATTAACAGTTTTAAGTCTTGCTCATTTTTAGAAATGCACAAAAATTAGTCTTTAAAATGTGCAAAACCTCTCTGAGACCAAAAACAGGCAACCACCCTACTATCTTGTGGTGAGAAAAATAATTCTCCTGTTGTCTCCTTTCCTATATTAGAGTGAACCTGATCAGGTTCTAGATCTCTGAGTCCAACCAGAATTAATGTAGAGTGATGGGGTAGGCTGAGAAATGGCATAGGTCAAGGGTTAAGTCGACTGCTGTGATGTCTTCTTTCCACATATGAGTTCATTCTACCTATTAGATGCCAGGTAAGGGTTTTTCTCTCTTAAATATGCTCACATTTGCAAAATGAAGTCTGGTGTTGCACAATTGAGAAGGTCGTATCCTTTTGAAAGGTTGTCAATCATATTGAAATATCAGTGGCATTTTCATGATTTTTGCTGATTTGATTAAGAGATGTGATGCCTTTCTCAAAGCTTTGAAGGATCAAAGCTTGGGTTCTAAAATGGCAACAACTAATTATAAACATCTGTGTAAGATTTTGAAATGTGGCAGGCATTTCTTGCAATAACGCCTGCACTTTTCCGTTTCATATGAATTTGTTCCCAAGAACCTAGATTATTTTTGATCACCCAGTACTCATTCTACTTTGGTGTTTTTTTTTTTTTTTTTTTTGGAAACAACCAATTGTTCTTTACTAGCTGGAACAGCATATAATATTAATTTTGGTGAGTAGAGTTCAGGGGCAGTATAACACTTTAAGTAGGTTTGTCAATGTCTAGACATGAAGCATTTTAAAATGGAATAAGATGAATAAATAAAAAGCACCAGTAATAGCCTTGTTTGCATGCATAGCATTCTACCTTTATGAATAATGAGAAGAGCTACAGTCTTGAAATAATGTGGTTCTAGTGATGTCATTCGTTTTCAATTATCTGGTTGAAATACAAAGGAGTCCAGCTTGTTCTGTTCAGATGTATTATGGATTGCCTGTCATTGCCTCAAAAAGTCCTTCTTTCTCTGGCTTGGATTGTTCATGATATTCTGGCTAGCGACAATGGGGGAAAAACAACACACAACAGGAGGGACAAGGGCAAAAAAAGAATAACCAACCACTTTCCTGGAGTTATTCAGACAGATCGATACCAGATCCTAAGGCCTGCTGAAGAGACGCCACCATTCCTGTCCCCCTTTATTTCTCACCCCCTTTCCTGTTCGTGACTGGTGTGGGTTTTGTCCTGTCCTTGTACACTCGTGTGAGTGTGAACAACTTGTATGGTGTCATTATTGCAGGCATGGGTCTGGGTCATAGCTAGAAAATCTGGCACCTGGAGCTAACTGCACTTTTTCTCCTATGTTTTCTGTCCTGACACAAAGGCATGAGCCCCCACCAGGAAAAAGTCTGAGGAGAATGTGATACCATCCAGAAGAAATAGAAAGTTTCTGGTTTCCAGGAGAGGGGGGGAGGGGAGTTCTTCCTTCTCTGGCTTAGTTTGTAGCATGATATTCTGCCCAACGACAATGGCAAAAGAACAACAACAACAAAAATATCTTCATCACCACCACCACCACTGCCAGATTTTTACACTCTGTAAACTTTGGAGACTCTTGAGAGTCCCCTGGACTGCAAGGAGAACAAAACTATCCATTCTGAAGGAAATCAACCCTGAGTGCTCACTGGAAGGACAGATCCTGAAGCTGAGGCTCCAATACTTTGGCCATCTCATGAGAAGAGAAGACTCCCTGGAAAAGACCCTGATGTTGGGAAAGTGTGAAGGCAAGAGGAGAAGGGGACGACAGAGGACGAGATGGATGGACAGTGTCATCGAAGCTACCAACATGAATTTGACCCAACTCCGGGAGGCAGTGGAAGACAGGAGGGCCTGGCGTGCTCTGGTCCATGGGGTCACGAAGAGTCGGACACGACTTAACGACTAAACAACAACAAAAACGTTGGCAATCTGAGGCAAAGCCCCGGTGGGCCCACGCTAGTTGTGGCCCTGGTCTGGGCTACTAAGTAGAATGGGGGTGGGACACACTGAGGAGCAATGGGTGTGCTAGTTAGCATCAAAAGCAAACTGGATGTTTGGTGTATATTTTAAAGGGGGGGAAAGAGAGAAAGAGAAACTTTAAATTTAAACAAAGGCTTTACTTTTCAGCCTTACCAAAGTGTTTTTGTTTGTTTGTTTTTAGCTACAAACTATAAAAGTTCTTTAATGTTGTCCCCCTATCCTTGTGAAAACTAGGTATATATATATATATATATATATATATATATATATATATATATACACACACACACACACACACACATGTTTTATAAGCTCAACTGTCTCAGGTTTACAGAGGTGAGTTTTACATGCTCTTTGATCTTCCACTAAATTTCAACCAAGGTATGGCTGTTTAAAAAAAGAAAGAAAAAGCAACACTGTCCTTGAGCATACTGTGTTCTGAAAAGGTGCGACCAGGCCTATTTTGACAAATAATGTAAATACCAACATCTACAGCATGTGTATATAAGTTGGCAGAGACAGAGGCAATGAAACCTCAACTGTAGCAAAAAGTCAATTGAAAAAATATTCTGGTCTTCGAAAATGATTATGCTATGAATTTCGTCTGTTTCATTTCAAAGCTTTTTATATAATGGGGGGGGGGGGAGAAACCTGACTTCGGGCTACTGCTTATACTGCTCCCTTCTTAAGGTGAAGAAAGACATGGCAACAGGGACCTGGATTTTGTTTGCACAAAGTTCATCTTGGTCTCTGTGTGGGATCTCTTTCACCACGGTTTGGGGGAGGGGGAGTGAGGCGATTAACCCTTTGCCTCCAGAAAGGATCTCCATGGCTAATTTTTCTGGAAGGAAAAGTATCATTGGCGGTAACTGGAAAAAGACAGGCATGCAACCAGAGCAGAATGGGCTTGCTCATGCATTAACGTTCAACTTGCTCGATGCATAAGGTAGAGCGTCTTAGCACAATACACTGAGAAGGCCAGGCAGACCATGAGCAAAGGTGTTTTTATTGGCTGCCCCTCCCACAATGTCTTGGCCTTGAGGACCCTCCTTAAGTCAGGGATGATTCATATGGCTGGCTGAAAAGCAGTCAGATGATGGAAACAGCAATTTAGTGAAGGAAGCCTCTGCTCAGGTATCATCATCCACACCAGTCCCGGTGGGAGGGATGGGGGACAGCATAGCAGTGGCATTGTGGAGTGTGTGAGTGGCGTTTCTGTTCCCACCTTAGGCTGTGGGTTAGGGTTATTCTGCTACCCCCTACATACAGACCTACATGGATTAACCTGGCCCTGTCCGCTTGGAGTAGTGTAATGTATAAGAACTTGAAGCTAGGTATCTTTTGAAATATTCTTAACACCTGTTCCAATCTACCATTTTTAGAATTCGTTGCGCTAAACTATCAGTGTTGTAGTGATATAAAAGTATTGTGTTTTAGTATAGTTGTTCCACGAGTATCAGAATAACTGGGTCACACGCTAGCAACTCCGGGGTTTTCGATGTGAGGCCTTGGTTAGTCTTTCTCTCCCATCTCCACATTCTGCCCTTCCAAATTCTGTTGAGACTTTTGGCTCCAAGACAGTAGAGCTGAAACAAGATCTCTTGGCACTTGGAAAGGAAACTGTCATGAAGGAGGAAGGACAGGGCAAATTGGCTTTAAAACATGGATAAATTGAAAACTCACAGAATCACACAGGGTCGTAATGACCATTTCTAAACAAAGAAAGACTACAGATGTTGTGGAATATTTTTTAACCACTAAGCACAGAGGGGTCTGGCATAGATACATATGTTGGGCTCATGGGAGTCGTTCTTCTGATTGAAGTTCACTGCTTCTTTCTGTTACAAAACACAGCCTGATAGCATCTTCTTCAAGGTTTAGGAATCGCTCACATGCAAAGTCGAAGGCAAGGACCACTGGGAGGGTCCTAAGTGGAAGAAGTGGAAGAAGAAAACAACGACTCATGTTAATTTTTGATTTAAGTTTGCCCCCCAATAAGCAATGATGATGATGTTTATGGTATCTTGGCGGACTAATTATTTGCATGTGAGACTGTCAATCCCAAATCAGAATATGCTTTGTTGTTGTTATGTGCTGTCAAGTTGGAACTGACTTATAGCAATCCTAACAGGGTTTTTGCTACAAGTGAGAAATTTAAGGAGTGGTTTCATCAGTTTCACGTCCTCCCACTGAGTTTCCATGGCTGAGCGGGGATTTGATCTCAGGCCTCTTGAGTCTCAGTTCGTTACTCTATCCACAGTGGTCCCCAACCTTTTTGGAACTGCGGACCGTTTGTAGGGGTGGGCTCCATGCGCGGGGGCACCCCCGCGCTCGCAGGTGGTCGTGTTGCGCTCGCGGGTGGGCGTATCACACTCGTGGGCATGTTGCACTCACGCGCATGCATGCAAGTGCGACACCCCCCCATGAGTGCAACACGCCTCCCATGAGTGCGACACGCCCGCCGTGCGTGCTTGCGGGGGGGCGGAGATCCGTCTCCATGGCCCAGTCCTGGGAAGCCCACGGACCGGGGGTTGGGGACCCCTGCACTACACCACACTGTGTATCCCTTTTCTACTTTAGCTGCTCTTTTGTGGTTGCAGTGTGTTGACCCAACCCAATCTCCTTGAGTCTCTACAGTTTGAGCGCATGAGCACAGACAGTCTTTTCCTCCCCCTCCCCTCCCTTTCCTTTCCAATGTATAAACAGTGTCATTTCCCAGTGTTTGCTCTGCTGAGAAACTCTCCATGATAGGTTTTGACTCGGCTGTCTTCATAAACCCTCCTTGCAAATAACAAAATAAAATGACACAATGCCTCATGACAGTATCAATCACTTGAAATCTGTCGTTTGGCATGATTTCTTCATTCTGTTTGGGCAGCTCCTTCTCACAGTCATTTCACTTGGTAAAGGTTTAGCTTGGAGATCTAAATTAATCAGCGCTCACATGCTGAGCATCCTTTCTGGAAAGAAGAACTGCTGGGGAGCGATGGCTGGTCTTGCCCCCCATACCTTGCCTATGCGGCTTCCAAGGGCATCTGCTCAGTTCCGTGAAAAACAGGAAGCTGGACCAGAGCTCTCAGATTTCATTCTAAGACTGATCAGCCCCTTTCTCACTTCACTTGCTTCTGTCTGAGAGACAGAGGGATGCAGCAGGTGGCTAGCTAAGGGAATAGTGGCATAGCAGTTAAAGTACTACAGTGAAGACTCTGCTCATGACTTGAGTTCAATCTTGGACTCAGATAGCTGACTCAAGGTTGACTCAGCCTCCCATCTTTCCGATATCAGGAAATTGAGTACCCAGCTCACTGGGGAGGGGGCAAGTGAAGCCAACAGAATTAAATTATAAACTGCTCAGAGACAGCTTTAAGCACGATGGGGCAATATATAAGCAGCACCTTTTGCTTTGTTTTGCTTTAGTCCCATTAGTTAGTTATGTGTCGTCAAGTCGAAACTGACTTTGAGTGACCCTAATTGGGTTTTCAAGGAAAGTGAAATATTAAAAGAGTGGTTTGATGAGTTCCACTTCCCCAGTGAGTTTTCATGGCCAAGTGGGAATTCCAACAGTGGTGTCCTGAATTCTGGTCTGTCACTCTGTCATCTACACCAGTGGTCCCCAACCTTGGGCTTCCAGATGTTATTGGACTTCAACTCCCAGAAATCTTGGCCAGCAGAGGTGGTGGTGAAGGGTTCTGGGAGTTGTAGTCCAAGAACATCTGGAGGCCCAAGGTTGGGGACCACTGATCTACACCACACCAGGTACTCATTTACTCCTATAGGGTACAAATGCTGCTTTGTGTTGAGTCAGGGCATTGCTTCATCTAGGCTAGCATCATCAACAGTGACTAACAGTAGCTATCTAGTGTTTCAGGCCAGTGTTTTCCAGCTCTACCTGGAGATGCTGAGGATTGCACCCAGGATCTACTGCATGCAAAAAAGAGACTTTGTGTTGTGGCCCTCCCACTTTCCAGCTAGTGGTGGCTGCTGACTGCTGTGATCCCATAGTATTCAGCAAAACTCCACTGGCAAGGAGAGACTGCTGCAAATCAAAGACTTCATTTTTCAATTTCAAGGTACACATGACTTTGTCTCACTGCTTCAGCAAAAAATGAAGCAGGCATTGCAGATGATCCTGTGGCAGAATCCAGAATTCTGGCAAAGCAACAACATATATAATGATCAGATCCCATCTATTCAGCCTGAGGTTGAATTATTCTGTATCAAGTGTTTTAAAAATATCCATCCATCCATCCATCCATCCATCCATCCATCCATCCATCCATCCATCCATCCATCCATCCATCCATCCATCCATCCATCCATCCATCCATCCATCCATCCATGAGAAAAAATCATGTACGAATATGAAGGCCATGTCCTAGAAGGCACATTGTACCTTATCAACTGGTTTTCCTGCTTCATTTGATTGCGACACATTCATTTCGTGCGAGTTTTTGCAAGCTACTTCAGCAGATAGATTTCTTTCACCGTTTAACACGTGTGAATTAATGAAGCCTCCAGGCGAGTAAGACCACCTGCTGAATATAAACAGTAATCATCCCCTCACCAAATGAACACACACATTTTCTGTAATAGAAGCCCAATTGTGGTGTTGAAAACTGGCTAGAATACACATGAGGGAGGAGCGTTCAAGTCTTGGCTGTTGCGTCATCACTTCCATTCTCTTCCTGCACATGAAGGACCACATGTCTGAAGAGGGACAGCCTCAGCTGTCTGTAGGGCTCGTCATGTGAGCTGGAATCCTAGAAAATTAGTGTTCTGGTTCATGTGGAGAGCCACCACAGACAGCAGAGGCTGTCCCTTTTAAGATTCATCACCCTCCATGTGTAAGAGAGTGCTGGAACCGGGGATGGAGGGGGCAGGGCTACAGTCATTGCCTCTCCTCTTTGCATGAGCATTCACCCAGCTTTGAATGCCAGAAGAGGGCTAGAATCAAATTAATAATCCAACCCGCTGTTGCCTGTTTTAATTGGCACTGCTGTCTAAGGGCAAAGCTAGACAAGACACTGATCCCATATTCAGAAGCAGTGCTCCAGCAAGTGGCAAAAGACATCAGCCTGTAAAAGGACAAGAAGCATGACTGATTACTGGAATGTAAACACTGGCTTCCTTTGCATGTCTGCTGAGAGAAGCACAACAGAGAGATGCATAACAGGCTGGAGGCAAAATATTTTAGAAGTGAGAAATGCACATATCTCTGAATGTTTACTTTGATTCTGAGATCCTTTCAACTAGAATGCCAGTGATAGAACCCGGTACCTTATATATGCAAAACATACACCAATGCCTTTGGGCTATGTGCCCATGAAACAACACAAACTTTTAAACACGTCTTTAAATTTAAAAAATAGGATGTTATTTTCTTGCCTGCATTATTCCTTGCCCCACCAATTTTGTTAATTTATGTTAATTTAATGCAGAGTTGGTAACAGTAATAAACGTAAATTGTTCTTTAAAAAAAAGTCACAGAAGCAATATTGACTCGAGTACCGAGTAAGTCTAAAGATTAGAATAGATTAATGGTGTGATCAGATACACCCGTCTCTGTGATCTCAGCTGGGCTTTCTCCCAGGCTAGTGAATATAAGACTTTAGCCTAAATAGTTCAAAGTACTCACAAGCCATTGCTCATTCATTCCCTGCCTAGTCTTCTGCCTGCGATGAGGCTATTAATCATGTTGGTTATACAAGAAGGCCAAACATGTAAATTAGCTCAACAGAGGTGCTTCATTGTTTCTTTCCTTGGAACCCTCCAAATGGAGAAAGGTTACTATCCACAGGGCAACAGAACGATCTAATCCCAGGAAAGGCTCACTTATCATCATTACATGTCATTTGACAGGAGGAATAACGTAATGAACCTCAATCAGGCAGAGGACGCTTAGCTGAGAGATGAAAGAGATGCACTAAGTAGGAGTGCCATGTGAAGGATGCCAATTACATGTGATCGGAACAGATGCAAGGTTAAAAAATTCTTTCCTCCTGTTGCACGCTGCCACACGAACTGCATCACAATGTCCCTTTGTGTGTGTTAGTCATCTCAAGTGGATCAGGACATCGGAATCAATTTAGCACAACTGTACTTTGCAAATGCCCTTTTTAAAAAGTGTATGCTACAGACCTCTTCTTTACTGGCTTGATCTCATTTCTGTGAGCATATACCTATCTACACAGGAAAGAGCACAATAGGCGCAGGCAATGGGGTGACCCTCGGATGTTTCTTTACTTCAGCAAAGCTCCGGCTTGATGCTATGGATGCTTACTCTGAAGCACATCCCGCTCAGCTCAATGCTGGTTACACCCAAGTGAATGTGACAGAATTTCAGCACTGCCTGATCTCATACTGGGAAGGTTTTGCTTTTTGAACACGTCACTTCTGATTATTGCTTATTTTCAGAAAGAACGCAGCACCTCCCTTGGTGGCACCCTTTACTTTGGTACTTTCCAAAGACAGAAGTTCCATGAAGAGGAACGGGAATGCTGCATTCTTCTGCTTTCCAGATGGGATCCTGTCACATCCATGTCATCTAGCAAAACTCCCATTCTCCCCTTGCATCATCATCATCATCTTAGAACTGCAGAACTGGAAGGGACCCTATGGATCACTGAGTCCAGCCCCTGCCAAGGAGGCCCAGCGGGGAACCAAACTTCCAACTGCTGGCTCCTCAGACAAATACCTAGACCACTGAGCTATCCAGCAGATATTGTTTATTCCTTCCTTCCTTTTTTTTTTTTTTTTTTTTGCCTGCATGAAAATGCAGTCCTTTTGCATATCACTGAACCAAGCCTAGGTCTATGCATCATCCTCATCCTCATCCGGGCAACGTGCAAACTGAATCCCTTTGCTTTAATGCCCCCTAACTACAGATTAAAAATAGATTCCCCCTTTAAAGCTGGCATGCGGTGCTCCTGTTACAGGGAGTTATTATACATGAAAAATGCAACAACCATCTCTCTTTAAAGCAAAAGGCTTTCTTTCTGCCCTGCTGATCAAATGCAGACACAAAGCCCTGTGTTGGTATGAATATTAGCTCTATCTCTCTCTCTCTCTGTGTGTGTGTGTGTGTGTGTGTGTGTGTGCGCGCGCGCCCACTCCCAGCAAACCAGCTTCTCACTTATAATTTAAACCTTGCTCAACATCCATTTTCAGGACCACTCTTTGGTATTTGAAAGGCTTTCACGGCTGCTATATGAGAAAAAAGACACTTTGTACAATATGTGGAGGAGAGTGAGGTCAGAAAGGTGATTATTAGGCAGAAAACGGAGCACGTTGATTCAGTTAAAAAAAGAAAACAGAAGAAGAAGAAGGGAAGGCCATGGCAGCTTTTGCTTCTAGCACTGGTGCTCTCTCTGCTGTCGGGCCTTAGCCGTTGATGCTGAACTTGGCCTCTCCTAGTTACAAAGGAAAAGCATGGCAGCTCTCCTTTGGCAAAGCCTGCCCATTCCAATGCTCCTTGATGGATATTGTATTAAGAAAACCCGTTCATTTTGGAGTAGAGCACATCTACCTGCTGAGACAAAATTAAGGCTGGAATCCTCTTCAAGGTACGTGGAAGGGACAGACAATTGCTTAAGTGCCCCCCACATCCTGCCCAGAGACTTTCCTTCATGTGCCCTGCTCTTGCACTGGTTGAAAATCATCTTGCCAGAGGTAGGGAAGAACACTGTCTGATTGCTCTTACATGCCAGGATTCTGGCCTAATAGTGCGGTAGCTGCACTGGTTCTCTTAAAGAATAGGGACAGACAGTGCTCTTCTGTACTTTGGCAAGATGCAGATTTTTGGGGAGGGGTACATCTGCCCACCTGTATGGTCTAGTGAAGTGTTTCCCAACCTTGGGTCCCCAGATGTTCTAGGACTACAACTCCCAGAAATCCTGGTCAGCACAGCGAGTGGTGAAGGTTTCTGGGAGTTTTAGGCCAAGAACATCTGGGGACCCGAGCTTGGGAAACACTGGTCTAACCTGTAGAGCAAAATGGTGGGCACTGGCCATCGCCCTGTTTACTTTTGATGACAACCAAGCAGAAGATCTGTAACTTCTTTCGCTGACAGTCTTCGGGACGCCAGGCAGATGCTCTGGAGGCTACAGGATTGATTGGACATATTCCTCTGAGAAAGGAAAGAGAGCGAGAGAGCCTAGCTCTCAAAGGAGACTAATCTTAGATTCCTTCTCCTTGCCCCAATGGCTGGTCCTTATCCAAGGCTGCATTTCACAAACTGGTCAGAACTCTACACCAGTCAGGGTTTCAATGGAGAGTGAGGAAAGCACAACCAACCAGGGAGTGCAATAGCAAAAAATAATATATATTTTTTAAAAAAGCTTCACTGCTGCCTTTCTATATATGTCCAGCACAGTTTTAGATCTCTTTTAGGCTCTGAGTTCAGATCTCTGCAAAAGCCAGGACGTTACTGCCCTGTGGAAGCCCTTTTATTTTATTTTATTTTATTTTTTTTGGAAGAAGCCACTATGCTAACCATTGTGTCAGAAGCGGCTAACAATACAACCAAGAGTCCCGAGCCCCCTTAAAGATGGGCAGATGTACTGTGGTGGTAGGGCTCATGGCTTCTAGTTTACCAAGATTTCTGCTATAATAAATCTCTTAGGAAGGTGCCTTAAGGTTTTCATTGGCAGCTGCAGCACAAACAAACTAACTAACCTTTCACACATATTGGGGGCAGCTCTGATGACAACCACTTTGCACTCAAGTAGCTCACACTGCACAGGGGATTTTACTTTGACCTAAAATACCCATAGGGCTGCAGCCTCAAGGATTTCTTTTCCCCCCAGAAAAAATTAAAACTGTAGCTGGAGGTTATGTTTCCTCTGTCACTCTCTTATTCCAAACTGTAACACAGCATTCTGTTCTGGCAGAGGGAACAATGAAGTGGTGGCTGCAGGCTTATTTGTTCTCACTAGGCATCGACTGGATTTCTTTGGATGAGTGCTTATAAGTGCTTCACACTAGTTGGAATTTATTATTATTATTATTATTATTATTATTATTATTATTATTATTATTATTATTATTATTATTATTATATCCAACCACTGCAAAGCACTCATACAAAGAGTTGACCAAAATGGAAATAACAACTATTATTATTATCACTATGCAACTTCTATACCACCCCATTAATGTGAACACCCTCTAGGTGGTTCACAACACATCAGATCACATTAGAATCAACAATACACCATTAAAATATAAAATATGTAACACAAACTGAATAAAACCCAGTCACACGCTCACAGACCTGCCTTTAAATAGAATTAAAGGGATTTAAAACAAAACAAATAATAGCAGCAGAAAATTTTCACAGGGCAGATGGGTAATCCCAACAGCTTCATCTGGACCAGAGCTTCCTCAGCCCTGAAGGAAAACATGAAGACAATGTGTGGGAAACAGGGAAAGAACTGCCCTCTAGAATCTCCTGGAGAAATCACCTTTGCCTCTCTGTCTCAGGTTGCACTTGTTGAACCCCTCCTCTGTCTCTTGACTTTGGCTACAAAATCCTTCCTTCTCTTTTAAACGTAGGAGTATTTGAAGGCCCACCTCAAAGACCTGCACCCCATTAGAATGGTAGCTAAGTACACTGTGTAATGCTTTCTGGAGAGACATTTCCATACTTCTGCACTACAAAGTAAAGGCTCTTATGAGAGTTTCCCGAGTCACATTAAGTGAAGGGGTATAATGAGAGCTTATTGTACCTGATTTTAAAAGTGAGTGGAATGTATTCTCGTTCTCTCATTAATATTAGCACGTCAATTGTTCATTTCTGCTGAAAAGCAAGATTTGGCTTTGATTTTAGACCAACATAGAACTGGGCATATGAATTTGCACAGCATATTAATCAAAGTAGATTTTTATAGCCTTTCTGAGGGCTGGTTATTTTAACAGGGCCCTTAGATCTCTGTTAGCTGAGCTTCAATATTCTGAACAGGTCAGTAGCATAGAGTCCTAGTGTCTGCTATTCTGGTCTACCTAAATTGTTCTGAAAAGCAATGTTTGATTTTAAATATTCCAAAGTGATGAACTAGAGTTTTTAATGGAGGAGCAATACAGAAATGTGGAATAAAAGTTCAGAACTATTCTATAACTTAATCCTACGTAGATTTATTTGGAAATAAATTGCATTTATATCAATAATTTAATGCCAGGTAATTCAGCAGATTAAAGATAATGTATATGAAATATCCTAAAAGCAGATAAGAATTTTATTTTCCATTTAAAGCCACGGTGGGAGATGAATACATTTTGACATGTATTATTGTAAATGGGAAAAGATGAATATGTTTTGAAATGTAATAATGTAGCAAGGAAAATGTTATGAAATAATATGATTGTGAAGATCTAGCTTAAGATAAATATATTGTTGGTTGTATATATGCTTGGTGTGCTCTACATTGATTATTTATAAACAGTACATTTTAAATGCTATACATTCATTTGATTTTGATAGGACAGTTAACTCTCTTTCAATTAAGAGGTCATAAATATTAAATATGCTTGACACAGGCTGGATAGTGCCCATATATTTCCTCATCCCAATTTTCCCTCAAGGTTTAGCAGTAACAACATTAAATTGAAGTCTAAAAAAGAATTCTTAATAACAAAACAGTAAAATGCAGACATAAGCACCCAACGGACTCCATCCTTGTTACAGCTTGTTCAGGAAGGCAGTGTAACAGGGCATGGAAGTGAACTGTGTGCCAGGACTGCACCCATCAAAAATGAGTCAGGTTCAATGATAGCACTAGGATATGGTGAGGAAACACTGCTGTCAACTAAGTGCTGCCTTGGCTGCCTTATGGGTACAGGAAGGGAAACCCCAACAGAAAACCACCAGTAATGTCTAACCCAGATCAGGTGGTGAGCAATGGTGTCTGTCTGTCCCCAGCCTGTTGTCGTTTAGTCGTGTCCGACTTTTTGTGACCCCATGGACCAGAGCACGCCAGGCCCTCCTGTCCTCCACTGCCTCTCGGGGTTTGGTCAATTTCATGTTGGTAGCTTCGATGACACTGTCCAACCATCTCGTTCTCTGTCGTCCCCTTCTCCTCTTGCCTTCACACTTTCCCAACATCAGGGTCTTTTCCAGGGAGTCTTCTCTTCTCATGAGATGGCCAAAGTCTTGGAGCCTCAGCTTCACAATCTGTCCTTCCAGTGAGCACTCCGGGTTGATTTCCTTCAAAATGGATAGGTTTGTTCTCCTTGCAGTCCAGGGGACTCTCAAGAGTCTCCTCCAGCACCACAATTCAAAAGCATCAATTCTTCGGCGGTCAGCCTTCTTTATGGTCCAGCTCTCACTTCCATACATCACTACTGGAAAAACCATAGCTTTGACTATGCGGACCTTTGTCAGCAAGGTGGTGTCTCTGCTTTTTAAGATGCTGTCTAGGTTTGTCATTGCTTTCCTCCCAAGAAGCAGGCGTCTTTTAATTTCGTGGCTGCTGTCACCATCTGCAGTGATCATGGAGCCCAAGAAAGTAAACTCTGTCACTGCCTCCATATCTTCCCCTTCTATTTGCCAGGAGGTGATGGGGCCAGTGGCCATGATCTTAGTTTTTTTTAATGTTGAGCTTCAGACCATTTTTGGCGCTCTCCTCTTTCACCCTCATTAAGAGGTTCCTTAATTCCTCCTCACTTTCTGCCATCAGAGTGGTATCATCTGCATATCTGAGGTTGTTGATATTTCTTCCGGCAATCTTAATTCCAGCTTGGGATTCCTCCAGTCCTGCCTTTCGCATGATGTATTCTGCATATAAGTTAAATAAGCAGGGAGACAATATACAGCCTTGTCATACGCCTTTCCCAATTTTGAACCAATCAGTTGTTCCATATCCAGTTCTAACTGTTGCTTCCTGTCCCACGTATAGATTTCTCAGGAGGTAGATAAGGTGGTCAGGCACTCCCATTTCTTTAAGAACTTGCCATAGTTTGCTGTGGTCCACACAGTCCAAGGCTTTTGCGTAGTCAATGAAGCAGAAGTAGATGTTTTTCTGGAACTCTCTGGCTTTCTCCATAATCCAGCGCATGCTAGCAATTTGGTCTCTAGTTCCTCTGCCCCATCGAAATCCAGCTTGTACTTCTGGGAGTTCTCAGTCCACATACTGCTGAAGCCTAACTTGTAGGATTTTGAGCATAACCTTGCTAGCGTGTGAAATGAGTGCAATTGTACGGTAGTTGGAGCATTCTTTGGCACTGCCCTTCTTTGGGATTGAGATGTAGACTGATATTTTCCCATCCTCTGGCCACTGCTGAGTTTTCCAAACTTGCTGGCATACTGAGTGTAGCACCTTAACAGCGTCATCTTTTATGATTTTAAATAGTTCAACTGGAATGCCATCACCTCCACTGGCCTTGTTGTTAGCCATGCTTTCTAAGGCCCACTTGACTTCACTCTCCAGGATGTCTGGTTCAAGGTCAGCAGCCACACTATCTGGGTTGTCCGGGACATCCAGATCTTTCTGGTATAATTCCTCTGTGTATTCTTGCCACCTCTTCTTGATGTCTTCTGCTTCTGTGAGGTCCCTACCATTTTTGTCCTTTATCATGTCCATCTTTGCACAAAAGGGTCCTTTAATATCTCCAATTTTCTTGAACAGATCTCTGGTTTTTCCCTTTCTATTATTTTCCTCTATTTCTTTGCATTGTTCATTTAAGAAGGCCCTCTTGTCTCTCCTTGCTATTCTTTGGAAGTCAGCATTCAATTTTCTGTAACTTTCCCTATCTCCCTTGCATTTTGTTTCCCTTCTCTTCTCTGCTATTTGTAAGGCCTCGTTGGACAGCCACTTTGCTTTCTTGCATTTCCTTTTCTTTGGGATGGTTTTTGTTGCTGCCTCCTGTACAATGTTACGAGCCTCCAACCATAGTTCTTCAGGCACTATGTCCACCAAGTCTAGTTCCTTAAATCTGTTCTTCACTTCCACTGTGTATTCAAAAGGGATTTGGTTTAGATTATACCTGACTAGCCCAGTAGTTTTTCCTACTTTCTTCAGTTTAAGTTTGAATTTTGCTATAAGAAGCTGATGATCAGAGCCACAATCAGCTCCAGGTCTTGTTTTTGCTGACTGTATAGAGCTTCTCCATCTTTGGCTGCAGAGAACATAGTCAATCTGATTTCAGTATTGCCCATCTGGTGATGTCCATGTGTAGAGTCGCCTCTTGTGTTGTTGGAAAAGAGTGTTTGTGATGACCAGCTTGTTCTCTTGACAAAACTCTATTAGCCTTTGCCCTGCTTCGTTTTGAACTCCAAGGCCAAACTTACCTGTTGTTCCTTTTATCTCTTGACTCCCTATTTTAGCATTCCAGTCCCCTATAATGAGAAGAACATCTTTCTTTGGTGTCAGTTCTAGAAGGTGTTGTAGGTCTTCATAGAATTGGTCAATTTCAACCTCTTCAGCATCGGTGGTTGGTGCATAAACTTGGATGACTGTGATGTTGAAAGGTCTGCCTTGGATTTGTATTGAAATCATTCTATCATATTTGAGATTGTATCCTAGTACAGCTTTCCCCACTCTTTTATTGACTATGAGGGCTACTCCGTTTCTTCTACGGGATTCTTGCCCACAATAGTAGATATGGTAATCGTCTGAATTGAATTCGCCCATTCCCGTCCATTTTAGTTCACTGACGCCCAGGATGTCAATGTTTCTTCTTGCCATCTCCTGTTTGACCACATCCAGCTTACCAAGGTTCATAGATCTTACATTCCAGGTTCCTATGCAGTATTTTTCTTTGCAGCATCGGACTTTCCTTTCACTTCCAGGCGCGTCCGCAGCTGAGCGTCCTTTCGGCTTTGGCCCAACCACTTCATTAGCTCTGGAGCTACTTGTACTTGTCCTCCGCTCTTCCTCAGTAGCATGTTGGACGCCTTCCGACCTGAGGGGCTCATCTTCCAGTGTCATATCTTTTAGCCTTTTGTTTCTGTTCATGGGGTTTTCTTGGCAAAGATACTGGAGTGGCTTGCCAGTTCCTGCTCCAGGTGGATCGCGTTTAGTCAGAACTCTCCACTATGACCTGTCCGTCTTGGGTGTCCCTGCACGGCATAGCCCATAGCTTCTCTGAATTACTCAAGCCCCTTCACCACGACAAGGCAGCAATCCGTGAAGGGGGTCCCCAGCTTAAGGGTGACCAATCACAGTACCTAGCTGTAGGTAATAAATGGCAACCTACTTAGGCAGTGGAATTCAGTATGTGTCCCTGAGTCTCAAATAAATTTTTATACCAGCTCCGCTGTCACCCAGATTAACAAGGGCCATATTTGTGGTCTAGGAGGTGTGCTACAGGTGGAAAGTCAGTTACATTCTCCCTGTGAAATGCCTATTGCCACTGAAAGGAACATAGCAACGCTATCGGCCAAGGCCTGGGTTAGCAGGCAAGCTCAGATGTGAGCAACCTCGTCCCCTAGGATCCCCTAGGATATGTGCTCGACCAAGATCCAAGCCAAAGTTCGCCTTCAGAGCCAGGAGTTCCCAAAAAGGCCACTTCAGCCCAAGGGGAAGGAATGGGCAAGAAAACAATACGTTGCAAGAAATGGTCAAAAGAAGACAACGAGGAGACTGTGCCCCTCTTCTATAACATTGATGATTCTCAAGGCCTAGAAAGCTTGTGCAGACTGCTACCACATTATATGAAAGTGCAGCTAAGCACACAATTAGAAGGAGAAGGCATAAAAAGGGAAGTTGGAAAATGTTTATTTGGCCAAGAGCACTTCCCAGACGAATGCGGCAGACTTTTAAACAATAAAAACCATTCCTGAAGTCGGTACAGCAGAAATTCTTGAGATATATAGAGCAATCCACCATAAGCTACAGAGAATAAACTTTGCAGAAAGTAAGAGAAATGGCAACCTTGTGGAATTTGATGGAACCTCTCCAACCCACAGACCATTTTCTCCCTGAAATAAATACGAAGAAGTATGTTTATAGTATAATTTCAAACCTAAGTCGAATTGTGAGCAATTTTCTGTCTGAAAGGAATGATAGTCAATTCACTTAGTTGCTGACTGACGGCTTGGCAGCAAATGTCTCTGAATTGCTACACATTCCATTAAGATCATGGGATGCAAAACCCGTTTGCTCCATCAGAGACGTTGCCTGATCGCTTATCTTTCGGAGCGAACTGGCCTCTCCCTGCAGTGGACCAAACAGCAGTCTGAATGCCCATGTGGTCACCTTCAGAGCCTGCAATGTTCTGCTCTGACAAAGCTTGTCCTTGGCACCTATCTGTAGAAGCTGCATGAAGTTTTGGCCTCCGTCCTGGTCTTTCTTTTTCCCGATGGTCCAACAGCTCTCTTGCACTTAAGTATGCAACCTGTAGTGCATTCATCATTTCGTAATCTGAATCATTTTAAAGCCTCTTTGAGTAGCAACAGCTGCCGGATGTTGAAAGATTTTCCCAAGCCTCGGGCACCGCTCTATTTCATCCTCAAACCACAGCCTGTCTGTCGCCACTTTTGTTGCAGCTGCCATTTACAAAGACTGGCCGCCATTGAGGAAATCAGAAGAGGATCTTGCACCAGTCCCTGGGATCAGGGCAGAGACTGCATTAGACAGCAAATGATACTCTCCTCCTCCTGCGAGGAAGAATTTTTTTTTTTTAGATATATAAAAAGCTCTTGTTGCACCATCCAGATCAATTCCTGCCCTAATACATTCTCCCTCCCTCAGCCCCAGTGCTGCCTGAAGCAGGTAGTTTCAGCCTACTGAGCGACACAGGGAGCCCAGTGCAGACAGGTGGTGGTGGTACTAGTGCAGAAGGCTGAACAGTTCAAGTAGCTTCAGCATATTCGTGTGGCAGGGGCAAAAATGTTTCCCCCGAGGGCTCCATGGTATGATCCGTGCAGGTCCGAGGCCACATCCTAATTGATATGCACTGGGACAGGCAAAGAGAGTCACGGCCAGCCTTTCCCTTTCCAGTGCCAAACACATGCTCACATGCGTCCATGCATGCATGCAGATGAAGTCACTCTGTTGCACACAAATACCCCTTTCCCACCTCCATTCAGTTTGGGTGGGGTCAGAAAGCTTCAAACGCACCCTCTCTGCATGCAGAGGCTCCCTGGTAGCCTCTCACTGCAGGACTCAGCTGGAAAGGAGATTTGCCAGGTAAAAGAGGAAGACAGCACAGTGCAGTTACTCTGCCTCGGAGCCATTCCCCCCCCCCCCACTCAGATTAATGATCCCAACAGCCCATTCCAGTCATGCTCCCCAATGCATACCAGACAGCTGTCTGGGAAGCTAAGAGGAGTGCAGTTTTGCTGGTAAGCCATGCAGGCTGGGATGATCTTCTCATGCCCTGTCTTTCCTATGAAAACCACAGCAACGCTGGCGGTGGGGATGTGATGATGCCTCCCGCAGGAGCAACTGGGGTTTCCACAGCTGGCTGCCCAGAAGCCTCTGAAGTGCTGCCATGTGGCCTGCATTTTTATTATCGTTTATTCTGTTTATTTGATTTGCACCCTTACAATAAAATAAAAAATTCCCAATAAATTTAGATGCCAGGCTAAGACCTGGCAGGCATTCAGTCCTTGATGTGCATTTAAAATTCTGATATTCTGACACCTAATTTTAATATTCTTATATTGTAAAATAGTTTAATATTTTGTTGTTTCAACTGATTATATTTTTCATCATAATCATTGACTTTACCTGTTTCTATACTTGTCAACTGTCCCAGGGCGTTGCCAGTTGGGTGGTGTTATAGAAATATTTTAAATATAGACACACACACTTAGGGAAGGAATTTAAAGAATTCTTTAGCTTGAGTCAGGACTAAGCTAGATGCACTGATTGGTTTATGCAATTCAAAGAGTTAATTCATTGTTAATCAATAAAAACTCGGTGGTGTTAACCTAAATCTAGTAGCTGAAATCCTGATGTGCGACTCCGCTGGACATAAATGGTGATAAGGTCATCACCTGGTGTCATTCATTTTCATTTGATTTAGAAATTCCCACCCACCCCCTTCAGGTTTCAAGGTCCCCTAGGGATCTCTTCTGCCCAGAGAAAGCCTTTGGGAGTCTTGGGGTGGGGGTTGGAACAGTCTTTAATATCACTACCAGCTGCTCCCCCTCCATTTTGGGGGTGTCTCCTACGTTCCAACAGCCCTATTCAGGGGTGAAAACATGGGGTTTCTAGTTTGGGATCCTCTCAGGTTTCCAGTTGGGAAATTGGGTGCCTTCCCTCTTATGCCAGCTTCCACTCTTCCACAACTGTACCTAGCATAGGACACAGCATTCTGGAACTGCCCTTCAAGGTAGTTGTAGCAGAACAAGTGTCATCTCATCAGGCTTCATCACCTTTAAAGGGATAGGAGAGTATGCATCGTTGTTTGTGTGGCAGTGATAGGTACTCTGCAATTTCACCCCATGTGAAGAGGAGCCATGGGACCACTTATGCCCCCCACAAACCTGCTCCCCAGCTCAGCAGACTATATAAAGATTTACACAATACTGGTCAAGCCCACAATTCTCTACATAGCATCCAGCAGAGATCACCCCAAAGTGTTCCAGAAATCTCTGTCCAGACCTTCTATCTCCTGCCCACTCCCTCAGTCCTCCTACTTGCTTTCCTCTTCAGATGTACACCATTAGCATTCCCCAAAGACCCTCCTATCCTTAATTAAAAGCCTCCATTGAATACACAGCCACTGAGTCCTTTTGACTGCACCCTGACACTGTTAGTGCTGAATTAGACAAGTGCATGAATGCATTTCATATATCAGGTTTTTTAAATGACCGTGATGGTGCACTGAGCAGTTATCAATTCAATTGCCTGGCTAAGTCATTACTCATGTCAACATCAAGTCCTTAAAAAAAGACAGAAAGCCACGAGTGTGGACACAGAACACAGAGGATGCACACATACAAAATGGCCAACATTCCCTAACAGTGTGGAAAGCCAGTTACAATTCTGCTAGTACCTTTCAATGAAGAGCAACGGTGTACTAGCATAAGGAACCATTTGTCTGGAAGCAACTCTAGATCATTTGTTTTATGGAGTGTTTAATAAATATAAATAACCAGTAAAACCCTCGGAAGGAAGATGTCCTTTTGGCATTGTGGATAATTTTCTACTGGATAAATTCAAAGAGGGGGGAAAAATTGCCTCCCTTATTCGGCGGAGTAGCAGATGACTCTGGTTTTTTGTGACACTGTAGTATTGTTACCGATGTACTCCACCAGCACAGTTAACCATGACTCTTCTGCCCTTTCAGCTGGAACTTTACAGTATCACAGCCCAGCTTTCAAACGCATGCTTCTGCCAATACCATGTAAACAGAGGAAAAAAAGAACTAAAAGGTCAGGAAATCTCCCTCCCTCTCAGAGTACCTAAAGCTAGGTAACAATATGGCTTCTGCTTCTCCCGTGAACTCTTCAGCAGTGCTGCTAACTTTAAATCCATTTTAAAAAATAGAAAGAAAGAAAGCTCTATTGACAGATCTGTCAAAGGCTAGGTGGTATGTCCTCTCTCTCTGCTAACTGTGTTTCCAACCTTCGCAGGGCACGGAGTCAAGATACTGCCATAGTGGTGGTCAAGCTTGCTGCCTGCTGTGATCAGAAAGTACTGAAGGTAAGGCACCCCTCGCTGTGTCCCCACCCCCAGCTGTGAGCAAAGGGAAAATATTTTTTTTAAAAAAAAACCAACAACCTTACAGTGACTTTGCAAGAAATGTATGATCAGCCTTTAAGACTCGTTGACATAACATTAAAAACAACAGGGAACAAGGATAATAGCATTTCCCCCAGACTGAGATATTGACATGAACCAGAAAAGCCCTGCTGAGCTGAAGGAAAGCCTTTTCAAGTCTTTGAATGCCATACAACAAGATACCGTACATCTAAATGCTAGAATTTCAAGTAAGCAAGCCATGTGCTTCAGGGCTAATCTTGAACTACCTTCATATGCCGTAACTTCTCCTTGAGAATGATTCTCAAATAAACAGTTTGAGAGCTCACTATGATTTTCTCAACCCTGACTTCATGTGCATCCATGGATGGAACAACTCAATAGCCTGTTCCATAACTCAATTACACGGAAGTACTTGGTTTGAAGACCTGGTCCTACCAATGGCGATGAGACTACATTGGTATTCATATAGTATTTTATATAGCTTCCCTGGTATATGGAAGTGGGCAACTGACCCATTTTCCGGTCCTGTTTGTGTAATACCATGCTGTCCATGTTGTAAATGTTGAAGTTTGGACTGTGTGGCTAAATATTCTTGCTCTGTTTGAAGGGAGTCCAGAAAAGTTCTGGGACTGTCATATTGCTCTATTCCACTTTCCTCTGTTGTGGAAACTTCAGTGTCAATTAGCATTCTATGAACACCTTCCAGTCTTCTTGCCAGATTTGAAGAAGGCCGATTTACTCCCTGAATTAAAATGGCTGAAGTTTGTGTTAGACTGAATTGGGTTGCTGTCATTCTGAAATTCAGTGAATATGGTTGAAAACTCCTATAACATCTATAGATTCTAGTCACTGCTGTCCATAGTTGGACATAACCACAGAGAGGAAAGCGGAATAAATTATTTAATTCCATTGTCCTCCCATTGAATTATGTTATTCTTCCACTCATATACATGATGTGGGCTGGCCCGAAGTTAGTGAATTTGATGAACAATTGGAATGAACATCTTTGCAATTCTGCGTGTTATCCACTTAACCACAATGGCTACATATTCTCAGCTCTTAAAAAAGACATATTTATATGATTTTGATATACATAGACTCTCCAAGATAATATAAGACGGCATCAAGTTACTGGCTAAGTATACTGGGAAGTGGGTTGACAATCACTGGATATGAAAATTCTATCCATGGATGTACATAAAGTCATGGTAGAGAAAATCGTAGTGAGAATACAGAATCCTCTTTTGAAATTTGCTGATATTGTTGAGACAAACATTTTGTGGTTTCTCTTTCTCTTGTCTTTGCTGAACAAACAAGAGCTCAGAGATCTATTTTTAAGGAGAAGGAATATAATGTCATGTTTAAAGCCCATAGCAAATCCATAGCCAACCAGTGGTAGGATGATGCCATCTGCCTTTTGCTTAGACAGAGCAAAAGTCTTAAGGAAATTTCTGCAAATCAAGAAAAATTATCAAGCTATGCCAAAAAACTGTTAATACTCACCACCGGCAAATCACAAACCAGCTTGATATGGCCAAACAACTGACCACAATTACACCTAAAATGATGGAGACCAGAGAACCCTTGGAAAGTTTCCCAGAATCTGGAATGATAAAATGCTGGTTTTTATTTCTGTTAGGGGAAAATAAGAGTTTTACTGTATGCAGACAAGACTTAATAAAGCTGCAAAGTCAATGAACTTACCTCAGAGCTCTCTTGGTACCATTTTAAACCCAGCACTATTTTGGCACGCTCAGTGCTATGAGCCCGGTTTTGGGTTTAGTCTGTAATTTTAGGTGATCATTGACACCCAGCACTGTCATCTTTGCAGTTCTTAGTCCTCCAGTTTATGCAATTCCTATGTAGGGTCAGTCAGATAACCTTTGAAAGACTTGGAGAGCAAATTGCCCCTACATTACTTCTGCACCATAGAATAATATCATTACTTGCCGCTACCTTGAAACATTTTTGAAGCCATCTGAATTTGACATCAAAAGATTGCATGTCATGAAAACTGAAAGACCAAAATAAAAATAATCAAAACCAAGAACACTACAGACCATCGGACTTACTTGCAAAGCGCCTCAGTTCTGTACATGAGGTTTTCTTTTCCGATTTTACCAACCAAAATCAACCTCAATAACAAAAGCTAAGTTTATGGCTGAGCCACAGAATACTTCTTGCAGCTGTTCTCCGTGGCAATTGCTCCATCATCCCACTGCCAGCAAGGCTGCCTGCTAAGCTGTTGCTTTGCTTGAAGTCTGTGGCAGTGAAAAGCCAAAAAAAATGAAGGGGGGGGGGGGTTTGTCTACTGATTAAATTTGCCAAACAAACAACAGGACAGTCCAGGAGAATCCTGCCCCATCTTATTTCTTATTTACCAATCTTTTGGGGGGTGGGGTGGGGGGTGTCAGCTAAGAACGATGTATATAGTAGTATGTTTGACAATGTTCCATAACATTCCCCAACATTTTAAAGGTATTGACATCAGCTTGTTATTTTACCGAGAACTTGGAAACGCCTGCTGTCTATCTAGGTATTAACAGCCTCATGGGAAGCTCAAGGAAACATGTTGCAGTGAGATACTACTTTTTGACAGCAGACAGATAACTGTCTTCAGACAACAAGCTCCACAGATGTCCAATGGGTTCTCTTCCTGTCCAGCTTTCAGCTTGCAAGCCTCCCCATATAGTTTGGAACAGAAATCTACATAGAAAAGTGATAGCTTTGTTCCTGACGTAGGCCAGGATGGGGAAGTGTGGTTCTCCAGATTTTTTTCATCCTAGAACACCTGCCATCCCTAATCAGCTTGAGGGATTATAGGCGTTGTAAGCGAAAACCACCCGGAGGGTCACAGTCTGAGATCTTAGAACTGCAGAGATGGAAAGGGCCCTATGGATCATTGAGTCCAGGCCCTCTCAAGGAGGTCAATGGTTTAGGTATATCCACAGCTAAATATCTAAACCATAGACCTGTCCAGCATACCTGTCACCCCTAATCAACATGAGGGATTATCGGAGTTGTAGGCCAAGACCACCTGGAGGGGCACAGTTGCCCGGTCCTTCTTGAGACATTTTACCCAGTCTCAGCCTGACCTACTAAAGAAAGTGTTGTGATTGGAACATCCCATGTAAGCTGTCCCTGAGATCCTCACAGAATGAGCAGATTCAAAAGTAACAAATAATAATTTAAGAGATAGTGATTTAAGCAAATCCCAAACTTAAAACTGAATTGAGGTTATACGGCCGCACAGCATAAAATATTACCAGACCTTTTAACAGATTTTAAGAGCATTTCAGTCGGAAGACTATTGGAAATAATGTAGCACATACTAATCACTTCTCAGGTGCATTAGATCCGTGTGACGCCTAACACACCAATCAGTTCCAATTTCTGAACTCTGTAGAGTAATAAACAGACACCAAGCACCTCAAGATGTGCTTTAGTTCACTTGAAGAGAAAGGCTGGCAAACGGCAACAACTCCTGCCCCTGAATGCAGCTCACTAGCCATGTCCTGTGGCCTTTCGGACGATTGGCTGCTTGGAAATACAAATGCAGAATCCAAAGTACGTAGCTTGTGAGTTGCACTGAACTTGGTGGACCACACGTTGCATAGGCCCCTTAAGCCGACAGTCTCCCCCCCCCCCCCCCCTTGCCTTTGGCTACAGCTTCCTATTCAAAAAAGCAAATAGTAGATTCTCAGGGAGACCATGGGTCCATCTAGCTCAGTACTTCTAGCACAGAGTGGCAGTAGCTGTCCAGAGTTCCGGACAGGAACTCCATTTCTATCCAGAGCTGACAAAATTACTACTGGGGATTACAAACCCCAGAGGCTGACAGCCAGCCCAGCTAGCGCTTGCAGATGGCAGCGGTGGAACCTGGGACCTTCTGCATGTCATGCAACTGAGCTATTTCCCTCAGGGGAAGGAATCATTGGGTCATTTTGCTACCAACGGAATGTGGACTTTTCTATACCACACACCATCGCACTGTGGCACTGAACAGCAATCATATTTAAATAATGAGTGAGAGAGGACAATGGGTATTATTTGCTCATAGCAATAAAGACAATTCTCTGGCTTCTCCTGTTTTACTGTTTATAATTTAGCATGCTGCTAAATTCCTTCCTGCTTATTCTTCCCTTTGCATGAGTCCATAAGCCAGCTGTTATTGTTATGTGCTAACAAGTTGGAACCAGGCTTGCAAAGTGAGATATTTAAGCAGTGCTTTTACTAGTTCCACAACCCCAGTGAGTTTCTATGGCCAAGTGGGGATTTGAACCTAGGCCTCCTGAGTCCTAGTCCATCATTCAATTTCCTATGCAATACAGGGGATTTATAAGCCAAATAAGAAGTTGAAAGTTTCATTGGATGCCTGAATTTGGGATTCTGGTTTGCTCTGAAACAATCTAGGATTCATATGCTGGTTTATGATCCTTGCTTTTCTGGAAGCAACATGCTTGTTTGTTTGTGTGTGTGTGTGTGGGGGGGGGGGGAGTGGAGACCTTGAAGCTCACACACAGCCCTGAGCCATTCACTGCCACTCAGATTAAGCAGTTTGCAGCAGTTTGCTGCCATTGTGTTGTACTTCTGCGACCTTCGGTATAGAAAAATGCCGCCATCCCTTGGTTTTATAATGGAGATAACATCTAGATTTGGGAGAATCGCAATCTGAGCACTGAACTGAGTTGATTCAGACAGATTTGGGAAATATCTGTACCAGCTCAGGGCTCTTCCAAATCAGGATTTCTCTTTCCAGAACTGGAATATGAAAGTGTTTTAGTAATTTGGATTAGGAGGGCTGTCGGGTGTAAATGATACTCTAATATTTCCTCTTTGTTTTAGGATATAAAGTGTCAATCAATAAAGCAATGGGGCCATCTTACCTCTGCACGATTTTCCATCTTCTGCCAGTTCATAGGGATTGCGGCAAAGACACAGGAAGGCGCCTTTGCTGTTCACACATTCAGCAGAGGAATGGCACGGAGGATTGGCTTTGTTTTCACATTCATCCACATCTAGAGAGAAATTAAAAGATGATGAAGTTATATAGCAGAAATATCTTCCTTGACATCTGATCCCAAGATGTGGTGAAGCAACACAACATAACCAGTACCGAGGATCAAAAGTTACACCACTGCAAGTGCCACAAAGCATGACACTGCGGAATACGGTAAAACACGGATGCTCTGCTTTGGCCCTCCAGATGCTGTTGGTTTTTTTCGATGGCAGGTTACAGAAGCCCAGCCAGCATATTTGGGGGGTGTGTCACCAATTCTAGGAGGTGAAGTTCAGAAGAGCTGGAGAGCCAAAGATAAAGAACCACTACTTTCAAGCACATGTTTAAAGCTAGAGAAAACCCTATAATAAATGTTCCATACAAGTATGCTATTTATCTATTAATGGGTGGGTGGGGGGCAATAGGTTCTTCTCCAAAAAAAGGACCCGCCCCCCCAGTTCATTCTGTAGAATTACTACTGAGTCCCAGCTGTTGAAATTTGGCAAACTGATCTTAAAAATGCCCACTGTCCAAGGACTGTCAGATGTGTTTTGCAGCTTTGGCTCTACAGGCTGGGTTATATTTGTTAGATTTTTGACCTGGTGCTTCAGAAGGCCATATCTACCATTGTAGGCTGTACCACCCAGCATCCCCCTTTGTCCGCATGGTGTCTCAGAGCATGGATGGGCTACATTGGCCTTCTGTATCCCGAGCAAGATTTCAAAGGTACTCAAGGAACCATGAAGAAAGAAGACATCCCTGCACGATGACACCTCCTGAACAACGCAGTAGGTGGGGGGACCCACAGTCAAAGCAGGGACCTTCTGGTGGCTAAGTGCAACTGTTTCCTCCTGCTCTTGATCCTCCTCCTCCTCCTCCTGATCATCATCATCATTTCTTTCTTTCTTTCTTTCTTTCTTTCTTTCTTTCTTTCTTTCTTTCTTTCTTTTCTTTCTTTCTTTCTTTCTTTCTTTCTTGGGGGAAAGAAAAAGGATGAACAGCTACACAAGCAGTCTTTGGCCATCTGTCGGAGACGCTTTTGCTGTAGATCTTAGGCCTTGGCAGTGGTTGGACTCGATGGCCTCAGGGGCACCTTCCAGCTCTACAATTTTTTTGTGCCTTGCAGTGGCATAGCTGTGGTGCAAACAGCTGTACATATGAACCTTGTCAAGGAGAGAGGTCTCTTTGGCATTTTAAGTGAGAATCCGATTGAAGCTTGGCCATGTGTTGTAAACCAGCTTGGGTCCCGACCCTAGGAAAAGGCAGCATATAATATGTATGTGTATGTGTGTGCATACACATAAATATCTTATAGGACACCTTTCTCCCAGGGAATATATATCAGAAAATGCATTCTACACACATATAGAGAGAGGCAGTGTCCGTGAGTTGGGAATATATGTGTGAACACCAGCTTCCAGCAGGTGCTTGGTCACCAATCTCAATGGCTTTGGGCTAGCTGCTCCCTAAAACACCTCCATAAAGTCTTTCTTTCTTTCTTTCTTCTTCCTTCCTTCCTTCCTTCCTTCCTTCCTTCCTTCCTTCCTTCCTTCCTTCCTTCCTTCCTTCCTTCCTTCCTTCCTTCCTTCCTTCCTTCCTTCCTTCCTTCCTTCCTTCCTTCCTTCCTTCCTTCCTTCCTTCCTTCCTTCCGGGTGATCACGGAACAAAGGAAGGCTAATTGCCTTAGAACAAAGGAGTCCAAACCAACGGAGCCTACAGGCAACGCCCTGAGAGCTCTTTTTATTGACTTAGCATGAGTTACATAGTATGTTGTTAGAATTTAGATAGGATACTAGTTACCTAATCGTAACTAGGATTGGCTGAAATAACTCTTTGATCTTATGCTCCACCTCTAAATGAAAGGGCAGAATAAGGGGTTACCCCGCCTGCTGGCAGCTGCCGCTTCCTGCCAGGAGTGTATGCACGTCACTGGAACAGAATGCAGCTACAACCTTTAAGCAGAAGTTTCCCTTCCTTCCTTCCTTCCTTCCTTCCTTCCTTCCTTCCTTCCTTCCTTCCTTCCTTCCTTCCTTCCTTCCTTCCTTCCTTCCTTCCTTCCTTCCTTCCTGTATCTCTCATATCGATGACTGGCGATAACAATCAAGGAAAGTGAACATTTTCTTAACTGCAATTTTATTGTTTAGCTTAATCTTCTACTTCACCATTTTTGTAGCAACGGGAACGTGTTGCATAAACAAGCATGAAGCACAGGAAGAGCTTCACATTGTTGGGGGAAAGAAAAAGGATGAACAGCCACACAAGCAGTCTTTGGTAATATTTGTTTTGTCTTATTTTGCATACATCCTATTAGAGTTTATTGTTTTCATATGATAGATAGATTGCTGCTTATTTGCATTGTTTAACTTATTATAGAATCTGTGGATATGATTCATGGAATCTATTCATGCAACTTATTCATTCTGTTTGTTGCCAGAACATCCATCTGCTTTAAGGTGCTGGTGGGGAGGTCTTATAATAATTCATTTAATTCATCAACAACTTCATTTCATGGCATGGCATTCAGGTGGATGGAACTGAGGGGGCTTCATAGGATGTTGATAAAAGAGAGGGCTACACGTTTCTCGCTTTTCATCAACAGCATTATCTGAACCACTTTTTCTTCCAAGGAATGTTGATAACCAGACTTCATGGAAGATCAACGTTAACTCATGCATGCAAATGCATTCATCACCCGTTGTAACATCTTCCTGAATATTGGATTGTTACATTTCTGCTCTCCCTCATGTTTTCATTAAGGTTGAATATGTATGTGCATGCACAAGCTGGTGAATTCTGTGTACAGTGATTTAGAGAAGTGCAGTGTAAGATAGTCAGCAATTCTGGTCTTTCATTTGGGCTTTGGATACAGTAGGGGATGTTCTTGTGAAGGACAACTTTAGGAAGATGTTTGCCTCAGTCCTGAGTCCTTTCCCAGTCTCCCTCTTGAGCTGGTTGAGCCAGGCTCTCAGCCGATGCAGCATATGTGGTGGCATCAACAGAAGTGTAGCGTCCAGATCAAGGGAAGTAATAGTGCCACTTTATTCTGCTTTGGCCAGATCTCACTTGAAGAACTGGGTCCAATTCTGGGCCTCGTTTAAGAAGGATTTTGAGAAGCTGGAACATCTGCCCACTGTATTAGAGCAGGATGGTAAAAGGTCTGGAAACCAAGCCCTATAATGAATGAAACAGGGAACTGGATGTGTTTAGCCTGCAGATAAGAAAATTGAGAATATGATAGCTATGTTCAAATACTGAAGAGATCTCAGGTGGAAGCTGGAGGAAGCTGGTTTTCTTTAGTTCCAGAGGGTAAGAACCAATGTAATGGATTCAAATTGCAATAAAGGAGATTTCACCTAAATGCTAGGGAGAATTATTGATAGTAAGAGCTTTGGGACAGTGGAATAGACTGCCCCAGAGGGCGATATACTCTCCTTCATCTGAGTTTTTCAAAGAGAGGTAGATGGCCATCTGTCGGAGACGCTTTTGCTGTAGATCTTAGGCCTTGGCAGTGGTTGGACTCGATGGCCTCAGGGGCACCTTCCAGCTCTACAATTTTTTGTGCCTTGCAGTGGCATAGCTGTGGCGCAAACAGCTGTACATATGAACCTTGTCAAGGAGAGAGGTCTCTTTGGCATTTTAAGTGAGAATCCGATTGAAGCTTGGCCATGTGTTGTAAACCAGCTTGGGTCCCGACCCTAGGAAAAGGCAGCATATAATATGTATGTGTGTGCATACACATAAATATCTTATAGGACACCTTTCTCCCAGAAAATATATATCAGAAAATGCATTCTACACACATATAGAGAGAGGCAGTGTCCGTGAGTTGGGAATATATGTGTGAACACCAGCTTCCAGCAGGTGCTTGGTCACCAATCTCAATGGCTTTGGGCTAGCTGCTCCCTAAAACACCTCCATAAAGTCTTCCTTCCTTCCTTCCTTCCTTCCTTCCTTCCTTCCTTCCTGCCTGCCTGCCTGCCTGCCTGCCTGCCTGCCTGCCTGCCTGCCTGCCTGCCTGCCTGCCTGCCTGCTTGCTTGCTTGCTTTAAAAGACTCCAAGGTGGCTTACATCATCAATAGACAGTATTTAAAGCTAACAACGGTGAGTATACAAATACAAAAAGGATCAAACCCTATATTAAAAATATAAGCAACACCAAAACATATTCAAAGCAGTAAGGCACAGCAGTCCATTTAAAAACAGGAGCAAGTCACCTCTGGCGTATAATTACCCCTATGAGTGACAGATCTCCAACATGTTCTGCCCTCAGCAACCCTGCTCAGCTCTTGTTTCACCAAAAGTCATTCCAAGCCATTGCTGCTTTCTGCCAGGAAGATGGTGTCATCTGGATATCTTAAATTACTGATTTTCTTCCACAAATTTTCATTCCTCCTCCATCTGAACCTGGTCTGGCGATCCACATGATATGTTCTGTGTGGATTGAACCGATAAAGGGACAACATGCACTCTTGCCTGGCACCGTTACCAATAGGAAACCATTCTGTGGGCATGTCCAGACAGGGGGATTGGTTCATGCATAAAAGGTTCTTATTTTCTGTGCAATCTATTCTACCTTTCACTTCAGTCATCCTTCCGTTCACACAGGAGATGTTTATTCTCCTGTGAGAAGGTGCCACACAAACACCAGTTTACTCATGTGTAACTGTAGTCAGTTTCCTCACATGTAAGTGTAGATGGTTAACTCACAAGTAAGGTTTACCCTGATTACTTGTGAGAAAGGAGGCAGCAGCAATGGTACTGGCACAAGGGGAAAATGTAGGGGTGAAGGGTGGGGAGATGGAAGGGAGTTAACACCCCCCCTTTCCCCTGCCTTTCTCCTCAGCCAGGGCTCTGCTGGGGTTGTGCTGCTGCTGTGTTGTGGGGCAGAGCCCATGGAGCTGACATTGCTCCCTTCCTCCCTTCCTGAGGCCATCATTCAGTGGGCCATAATGACTTTCATTCTTTTTTTAGTTAAATAAAGTAAGTGGCAGATTGAAAGAGCAATGCATCAACCTAGCATGGTATTAGGACTGCTCCTTCATCGATTAGGGAATTATTTTTTTAAAGGAAAACAAAACTAGAGGAGGGGGTTTCTCCATCCCCCCTTTTAATGTCATAACCTGCCTATCAAGTCACAAGGTTGTCACCTCTGATAATGCTGACCACAGTTCCATTTGGGTGTAAACTAGCCATCCTCACAGACTATACAACTGGATAATTAAGAACCCACGAAACCGTGCCCAAAGATACAGATGACTCTAACGCTGTGCCAGAAAGGAGTGAGAGAGCTCTCAAAGAGTCAATCTGAATAGAAACACACATGGATGATGCAATTTGGTTTGAACCAAACCATACCAACAACGATCCCAATACTAATCTATATGCCCATCTAGACAGGCCCTGTGTCTCCACGTCCTGTCCCAATGGTTGTTTCTTGTCCACAATGCACATTACGCATCAGGACAATCAAGTGCTGAGGCACACCCATTTCTTTCAGAACAATTCATCGTTTCTCATGATCCACACAGTCCAAGGCTTTGCTGTAGTCCATAAAGCATAAAGTTGGAGAACAGGTAAATACAGTTGTGACTAATGAGTCCTTCTTTCTCCAACCAGCTGGAATACTCAGTGAAACAATAGTTCCAGCTGATTTATTATTTGGAAGACTTTGCTTTCAAAGCACAGCTTTGCCTCTGGAACCAGTTCTCCTCAAATTAAATTCTTGGTTTGATCTCCCAGTAAGGCAGCCAAATAAAAGTCTGTATGAAACGAAAGCTCCTCTAGTGGAAATATTTTTCCCTCCACCTTAATACCTCCAATGAAAAATACAAGAAGATGAGAGTGAAAAAAAGGTGCTGGCTGGAAAAATGACTTTAGTGTGTGGGGTAAAAGAATTCTGTAGAAATTCATTCCTCAGATTCAAAAGGCAAAGGCCAGGACCTGAATACAGAGGCTCGTTCACACAATGGTGGTGTCTCCAATTATTCTGGGGTTGTTCCAGTTCCCCCCCACCAAGCAGGGGGAGAGTATTTGTTGCTGAATGTATTGGGTTGCACTGGGTTGTTGCAGTGCCTCCTGTCCACAGACTTGCTGAACTGCACCCTGACATCTTGTTTCATTATAGATTGCTGTTCTCTGTTGCATGTCTTCTCCACCCTCACCACACCTACTTCACTTCTTCCTCCCTTTCCTCCTTGTTTTACCCATTCATGGGGTATGGAAGGGTGAAGAGTGAACAGCAGAAAAATGCCAATATGGAAGGATCATCTAATGAAACACACCCACAAGTCAGCATGGAACAAGGTATTACTGGGGCCCACACAAGCGGATCCTGGAGTGCGGATCCTTGCACTGGAGCAAGCTGGAGTAAAGCAGAAAAAAAATGTACCATGGTCTGCCAGGAGTGTAACCCCCCCAACCCCTCCCCCAAATACCAGAAAACGAAGGTTGTTTTTTCTCTCACTTTGACCCTATTGACCCTAGATTTCGCCCTGCATTGGTTGGACGTAATGGAAATAGGCTCCGAGTTCTAAACAGAGGTTTTCAAAGACATGCATATTTAGAGAAATGGATTTATTATAGTAATCATTGCAAAGAAATAGAAAAGAACAAGAAAAAGAGAAAAACAAGAGATTGCTTCCATAAGATCTCAGATATCAAAATATAAAGACATTCAAACCTAGTTTAGAAATATTTGAAAAATCAACAGGGAAATAATATCTGATCAGAGTAAAATGAAGAGAAGGTGGAAACGGTATATTGAAGAGCTATAAAGAAGAGATGCAAGGACAACAGAGAGAGAGAGAGAGAGAGAGAAGATTCATTTGAAAGGTGGTGTCGGAGGAGAACTTTGTGGATATCCTGGACTACCAGAAAGGCAAGTGGGTCCTGGATCAAATCAAACCTGAACTATTCCTGAAGGCAAAAATGTTGAATCTGAGGCTGTCCTAGTTTGGGCACATCATGAGAAGGCAGGATTCTCTGGAAGAAAGAATACTGCTGGGAAAGGTGGAAGGCAGCCATAAAAGAGGAAGACCAAATATGAGATAGATCAGCTCCCTTAAGGAATCACAGTCCTGAGTTTGCAAGAGCTGAGCGGGGCTGTTGAGGACAGAATATTTTGGAGATCACTCATTCATAGGGTTGCTAGAGGTCAGAGGCAACTTGATGGCACACAACAACAACAACAACAACAAAACAGGGGGGTGGGAATGATACACTGTTTCAGCAATCCCCACAGCCTCTACTCCACTCTCAAAATTTCAGACTCTTCTCCAAAAGAATCACGTCTATTGAGGTAGAATTTTCCTGTAAAACACAGTATGGAGGGCACACCTTTTTAGCAGAAAATCCATTTGCTTTGACAAAATTGGGAGCATATATTCCCCCAAAACTGACCTGACTTTCTAGTCAATTTTGCCTTCATGTGCAGGGTTGGTGAGGCTCTGGAAGGGTTCTGGCCTCAGAAAAATGGCCCTCAGGTTTTTGCAGCTGACCTACTCATGCTCTAAAACCAATTATGTTTAAGCATTCCAAGATGGCAATTATACGTATTCCTGTTCGAGCAGTAGGAGGCAACTAACCCATAGCGGCACCTTGACAGCGTGGTGGTGTTGAATTCCACCTCCCGTTTGTACAGGATAACTGTTCCCCTCCTAAGAGTTTGTATCCTTGGTGGCACGAGTAGATCACCACAGATTTTCCTGCCTCTGAGCACTGGATAAAGTCACCGTTTTCCACTCGTGCTGGGAAGTCACAAGTCAACTCTTTAAAGAAAAGAAAAACATAATCAGAACACAATCAAGTTTTAAAACTAGGAAGCATAAGCATGGCTAGAACATCAGGCACCTCTGTGCCCAGACTGAGGAGCCAATGTTATATCCACTTGGCCGGGAGCAAGTTCTACTGAACTTAATGTCTGAATAAATATATCTAGAAATAAAAGGGGAGCCATATGGTCAAAGCCAAATAAAATTCAAATGCAATAGACAATACCTTTATAGACCACTTAAAAATCATTGTACTATTGTATGATGATTTTTAAATGGTCTATAAAGGTATTGCCTATTGCATTTGTACTTTATATCTAGGAATTCATTCTCAGTGACTTCTTCTTTTACACACCTTAGTATCTTGGTGTGGAAACTGAATTATCTAGCCTTGACAATTTTTAAAGACAAATATGCATATCTAATAGATTCACATGGACAGAGTATTGGACAAGGAGACCTGGGTTCAAATCCCTGCTTTGCCATGGAAACTCACTGGGGAGGGAGTGGAACTGGTAAAACCACTCCTTGAGCATCCCCGTTATCTTGAAACCCTATTAGGGTCACTATATGATGCCAGCACACTACGCACACATGCGCAGACATACACAGACACACAAACGCAGGAAAAATATGTGTATTTTATTGCAGTAATAATGACAATCCTGCAATAAATTAAAGATTCTAAGAGATATATTTGTGAATACTGTATATCATCCTACATCATTGATTCTCTTCTAATGCAGTCAGTTTCGCTGGTAGAATATTGGCAGAATTTATTCTTCTTTCTGTTACTGCGGGGATAGCTGATACTGTCAAATATATTGCACAGATTATTCTGACAGCTGTGATTGAATAAAAATCATTTAGCTGTAACTAAGATGTATATCCCGCTTGACAGATCTGATTTCTTTGCTCCCATATATCATGCACATATAATAGATCTAATCTATGCTTAAAGGTTTTTGCCAGTTCTCTCAAATGTTTATTCCTATTTGACCTGTCACGGCGAGAGCCTGACGTATTACTCATATGACCACCAATAATTACTACCTTGAATTTTGTACATATTGTGTATTGTCGTATCCATTTCAATATTTCCTTCAATCGGTTTTCCTTCATACTAACTTCTAATATATATCTTCTGCAAAGTCTGATTTTTGTGCTACCCTAGTGCCATGTTTCCACTGTGGGTGTATATGCTGTTTACGAGTTGCAATCCAAGGCAGCTGAGAGGGTGTCCCAGGACCATAAGATCTACTGGATCTTTCCTTTTGAGGACTGAGACTGAGCTCTGACCTTGGAGGAGTCCTGGATGAGCTGCTCTGGCATATCAAAGCTTTAGATCACCAGCATGAAGCGGAAAATAAAGAACATGCTCACCATGGGAGGGAAAGAGTCAAAAAATGAAAGAAAGAATTTCAATTCTCCTCTGCTTCCACTCTGTGAGCAGGATGGCAGGATCAGATGCTCATTTTAGGATTGCCTTGCTAACCCACGGTTCCCCAAAGCATCTGAGTTCTCCTGCTGCCTGCATTTCTATGTTTACATTTGTTTCTTAAGTTTTCCCAATCCCCTTATTCTTAAATGCATCATTCCATCACACTGATATATATTACGTTTTTATATTTCATTCAAAATAGGTAATTTATGAAACTGTTCTGAATAAATCATTTAGCCAATGCCAGTTCTAGACCTGTAATACCGTCAGAAGTTCTCAATGTCTCCATTGGCCATTTAAATCAGCTCAGCTTCTTTGAAATGCTCAGTTAGCATTTCAGGAGCATCCTAAAGATAGCCTCAGCCTTGACTGCATTCTTTTTCTCCAAATCCACCCGTATTTCCTACCTGGCCCTATTTTGTATTAGGTAATGATGCTTTGTTGAATGTGTGTGAAAATTCATGTGCATTTTGGTATATATTTTGGTTAGTATTATGTAGTTTTTCATGCATTCTCTATCCATTTTCCCCACTGACTAATCTATGTTCACATTTTTGAAAGACACATTCTGAATAGTGTACATTTATTAGTGTATAATCTGAAGAGGAAAAAAGAAATCAATCTGCCACTTGTGTCTTTTTCCCCAGTAGTGGAGGCTACAGTCCAACAACGTCTAGAAACCACATATTTCCCATTCCAGGCTAGCTGTAATGCCACGGTGGGAGGTGGTGGGAGGACTAAAACCCTAGTACTGAGCAAGATAGAATTCACATATGCTCACGTGTTTCCAAATCACATTTCTTCATTGGGAGTGAAAAGCAGAAACAGACCCTAAACCACACTGTTGTGTGGTCAGGAGTCTCTGCTTTCAGGGTTTCCAAGGTAACAAAAATAACAATCTTGTGGTGTTGTAAAGACCAAGAAGTTGTATTTGGTGTAAGCTTTCATAAGCCCACTTCTTCAGATGTATGGAGCATGTCCTCAGTAGATAGATATCAATACAGATATGGAAAGGAAGGGAATATAAAAGGTGAGGGAAATGCAGAAGTTCAAACATGGCGATGGTCTTACTGATGGCCATTAAGAGTCATCAAGGGTCGAAACAGAGGGGGCAGGAAATTGAAATATGAAAAACCGCAAGTAGAGGAAATTGTGAAGACACTTGTCATCGAATATACAACAGCTAGATAATAATACAGACAAGCTTGAATGGAGGAACTGCTTAACAACTCTGGTAAAATAGAACATTCTGTCCCTGTTTAAGCCAACAAGGTATGCAGTATCTGTCAGAAAAGGGGCGTCTTGGTGTATACCTATTGCCATTGGAATCTACTTTTGATGTTGTTTTGTTCAAGGCCATCCCTCAGGTCAGAAGCCAAGTATTTCTGATTATTATTGACAGAGCTGTGTTCTTCTTGGGGAGTAGAAAGATGTCAAAAATTCAGGGAGTCACTGCTCGTGAAAAATGATATAAAGCACATGGAAAGGTGAGCAGGTTTATGACATCATAATGTGGATTGTATCAGTAAATCCTTTAGCAGTCATGAGGACAGAATTAGCATCTGGGTCTGTAATAAACTCTGGTTCCTGTTTGGTATATCTACTGCAATGTCTGTTGCTGCTGCTGAGTGATCTTTCCAGGATAGGTGGCTGTGTCTATTCTCAAATATAGACCTCCCATCTTGCAAGAAAGATATTGTCCAGGCTGGGTTGTAGATTGCTTACTATATGTCTGAGTGGTTTGGGCTGGAAACTAAAGATCACAAGAAGCAGTGTTCTGTTATCTTCTGGATTCCCACTTAAGAAGATGGATGAGCTGATTAACACGTCACGACTTATGGGAACCAGACTAGCCTTGTCGATCTGTCCTGCCACCCTGAGACTATTTAAATCCTCAGTTTAACAGGTGTAAGCAGATGTGATTGAATTGCAAGGGTTGGTTGTAGACAATGAGTTTTGTGCAGTGCTGTGTTGCAGGTCTTTATTTTTTACAATGCAGTTCCAGAAATATTATTATTTTGTTGCCAAATCTCATTAGTTATCTCTGTCTTTAAAGAGATAACTGCAGGCTATGAGCAGTTGCAATTACTAGAAACCTAGGCATTCTTCACCTACAGGAGACGCAGCCTTATGTTTGTCAACTTGGTTGTTGTCTACATGTGTAGAGAGCAGGCAGGTTGGAGCTCTTATGTAATCTGTAGTCAATGATTTATTTTCTGTTCAGTGATTTTGTACATTTGCTTTGAGGAGAGGGCATTTCCTTATACATATGTATACCCTATCTATATTTGGAACAGTATAACATGGAACCTTTGGTCTGTTTCAGCTTGTTAGCAAAAGTAAAGGAGAAAAAGAAAATCTGGGGGGTGGGGAGGCAAAATATTGTAGAATTTATAGACTAACAGATAAATTTCAGCATGGGTTTTTGTGATCCAAATCCATTTCTTCAGGCACCAGTATCTTTTTGGAATTTTTTTTATTTGTACGTTATCTGTAGATAAGCTGCATTTATATTACACAAGGCTATCAAGCGTGGCTATTTTATCAACTCTTCTAGTTGTACCTTTGATTTAATCGGTGCTGTCACGTGTGTATTTATGTTTTTTAGCTCGCAAAGAAGGAAATGTATTCTCAAACACGTCGGCATATGTGAACAGTCCTTAAACTTGATCTTACCCAGCACTGAACTTTTTGGCTTCTCCCCACCTGCTGTTTTCTCCCTCTGTGGTGTTATTTTAAAGCCACACAAATCTCTCAGATTTGTTTTGATTAAGCAAGTGCCCAGATGACCACATTTTTGCACTTTTGACACATGTAAGAGATCATCAGTGGTGTTAGTGATGTAACTTGGTGTTACTTACTTGGTTTTAAACTTGTAAACCAGCAGGGCTTTTCATGAGACTTAGTACGATTGGCATGGATAGCCGTGGAAAAAGTGGATTTTGACAGATGTTTCTGCTCCTATCGTCTCTTTCCTTTTACATACAGGAAAGATAATGAAGGCTACTCATGCTTCAGGCCAAGAAAGAATCAAGATTGTTTCCTTCCACTATTCAGCATGTTGCCCATTTCCAAATATTGCCGAGCAAAGGGAGGACCTGCAGGATTCCATCCTGCTCCCACTTACCCTGGAGTAAAACTGATTGGACTCAATTGGGCTTACTTCTGAGCTGGGTAAAATTGTAGTCCTTATCTTTGAATTACCTAGTTGAAGTGTCTCCTGCCAAGCTCCTAAATCAATGCTGGGTATATTTTTGCAAGGTTCGAAATCTTGAGGAAATTTTCCAAGCAGGAAGGCATCAAGGGGTGCTTCACTGAGGCCGGTGTTATCACAGATTAATCTGGATAACGAGTATTTTCTGAGTTCATTCCTTTGTGGGCCAGTGAAAACATTACTGTTTTCCCACCAAAATCTGTACAGAAACAAGACCAAAAAAATATTGCATGCTATTAGTATAGGTGATAGAGAAGCTGAGCTTGCTGATGATCTTTGATTTGCAGCTCTGTTGGTCTGTGGCAACAATATTCCTTAAAAGCTGTGTAAAAGGTAAAGGTTCCCCTTGACATTTAGTCCAGTCGTGTCCGACTCTAGGGGGCGGTGCTCATCCCCGTTTCCAAGCCGTAGAGCCAGCGTTTTTCCGTAGACAGTTTCCGTGGTCACGTGGCCAGCGTGACTAGACACGGAATGCCGTTACCTTCCCACCGAGGTGGTACCTATTTATCTACTCGCATTTTACATGCTTTCGAACTGCTGTGTAGACAGCGTATAAAACAAACTTAAAGAATTGTCTGAAATATTTGGGATTATATATTGTATGCCCATTAACGGCTACTTGTTCTCATCTATGTGCACCTTTGCTGTGTGGTGAAACAGAGGGGTCGTTCATCTTCCTGTTAGAATAAAAGCTGTTGCATAATTGGTACTTCACCGAATGGCTGCCTGGGCCGAGTACATTATTCTGCCTGAGAGAGAAAAGAAAACTGTATCTCTCCCCGCCCCCCCACTGCCGCCCACAAGTCCAAGTGCTTAATATGAAAAGCCAGCTGTGTTATTTTGACCCATCTTGCAAATGCATCTCCACATTCCTGGGAACTATATAACAAAAACAAACCATTATTGGCCTTTTCATGACACGTAACACCTTCCACCTGTGGTAGCTGCCTCAACTCTGTCTAATGGTAGGGCTCCTCCTGCTACATTGGGATGTCCACCAAGTAGGCTTGGAATAATTTATACTATTGCTTGTGACAGGAAGGATCTTCTAGGTGCGCTCAGTATTCCCAGCAACTTGAGCTGAGGCCCTTCCTCTTTCTTAGCAGAGTTTTCAGTGGGCTCGGCAGATCTTAAGAACGGTCTCAGGAACTTTAACAAGGAAGCAGAAACACGGGAGGGGTCAGGAAGCACCTTTTCTTGTAACCAAGTCCATTTGATTTATTCCACAACTTGCACATGGGAATGTCTTGGTTTACTGGTGCCAAAAACGAGCCAATTATGAGAAATATTGTAGTCAATGACTTCTGAAAAACATGGACTCATTCTGGATCATTCAGCATAGACAGGTGTCCTCCATTTTTCAGGTTCCACCCCCTGGGGTGAATTTTAATGATGGCACAGACAGGCATCTGCTAATAGGATTCTGAACCAACTACAGAAGGAACTGCTCATTTTACTTGCCTCTGAGCCAATTGCCTGAATTTTTCTGCATCGTAGCCAGAATGTTATCTAACAGAGATACTTTTGTAATCAGAGGAAGTACATATTTTTCCATTCCTTCTGCCTGCTTTAATAGGGTACTCCACAAAAGTACACCAGGAAGCCAGGCTGCTCTGTGCAGACCCAGTTCTGCTTCCCACACTGTTACCCAAGAGACTGCAAAATGCCCAATTTTACTTCCTTGATAACGCCCCCCCCCCAACCTGGCCCTCACTGAGACAACGAGGCCAGAGTGAGACAGAGTGAGACAATGGCCAGATGCTGGGAGCAGCAGCTGTAGCCCCAAACCTTTTCTATGAATCTGATGGATGGGGAAGCCATTTTGTCCTTTGCCTAAGGTAGGTTTTCGACTGGCCCTCCAAGGAAGTCAGAGTGGGAAGGTGGACCGAAAACGACAGCTTGACAATAACAATTGTTGGCACTGTTCTCACATCCACTTCCCTGCATAGTTACTTCACTCTTCTGATAAGCACAATTCCTCCTCTATAAAGACCTGGTAGGCCGATGATATCACAGTCTTATTGTGGGGTTTCATGATGCTAGGAAACCCTAGCCAGTGCAATCCACGAGGCTTAAAAAAAAAAACCCTGTTACATCAGGCTCTACCTCTTTGCCTTGTCCGGGTGTCAATCTAGAACATTTGAGAGGAAAAACAATTCTCTTACTTGCTAGAACATCTGTTTCGGTGGTCTTGCTTCTTCTAGTGAAAAGAAATACGATAAAACAATGCAAATAAACTTACCGATCGCCATCTCTTAGGGCTTTCATTTGCTTTCCAATTATACATGCAAACAATGGACCTGTTCTGGCATTCGGAAGAAGGTTTTCTCCTATACCCCCTAGCCAGACATCAATGTTGTTGGGGTTGCCGTACAGCTCCATGATCTTGCTGACAACCTTCCTGTTTCCTATCGCAGTTCTCAGCTCATTCTCTGTCATTAGTCTGGGCAAATCACAGAATTCTCGCCACTCATTGTAACCTATAAATATTGCATCCACATTAAGAGTCAAACATTTTTCTAGAAAGAGCCATCATTTCTCTGAAAATGCAGCTTAATTCAGTGATAAGGCTGTGGTTCAAGCAGGGGAGGTCAACAGGCAGTGGAGGGATAAAGCATTCGATTCAGGTCAAAGCATAGCAAGGTTCTTAATTGCTAAAGTGCTGGACCCAATCCTTACCTAAGGTGAGGGTTTCTGATCTAGTAACCTTTTGTTATAACATTAGAAATGTACTATATGCTGATTCTGATACTTGGTGCTTTCAGGGGCATTACGTCTTCCCCCTTACTACTGCGTGCTGAGACAGTTGTTGAAAATGAATTTCTCACATTTATATCCCACCCATTGTCCAAGATGTTTCAAGAGACTACTGTATTTCCAAGTTGATATTTGGAAAAATAAGACTCTAAGGTAGACTAGGCTGAGAGAAGGAGATTTAGAGTCACAGAACGAGTCTGGGCTGGGGTTTTCACTGAGACTTTCCCAAACCAAGTCCAATACCCCATCCACATTCAGCTTAGTGAGACAGAAACTAGACGTTTTATATCGCTTGCATTTTATGTTGCACCAGTTGTGCATTACAAAACATGGTGCTATATCAGGATTGCATGCACGTTATTTTGATGCCATGAAGACCTCCTAATGCAAATCTGATGACCAAGTTGCAAAGCTGAAACTCTTGTTTCAGAGCATGGAAAAATTGTTGGGTTTTTTTTGGGCTACAACTCCCGGAGTTACCCAGCCATCATGACTCAGAGTGCTGTAGTCCAAAAAAACATAATGAATTTTTAAAAATCAATTTCAAAGGTCTGTGCTGTATTCTTTGATTTGTGCCAGGACTGTTTGATCCTGCTCAGTAGTCAACAGCTCTCTCCGAGGTCTCTTACGGAATTGGGGGCCCAAGGTCTGTAAGCTCACTATGGAAAATTAATGCCTGCTTTTAGAGCTGAAGGTAGCTCGGGTTTCCAATTAAGTTACAACTTGTTTGAGAATGATGCACAGAGAGATTGTGAAAAGAACTGGAAACTGATGAAAGCATGGAGAAATACTGCAGATGCAAAGGTAGAAATTTAAATGCTTCCCCTTTTGTTTTTAATAGCTGTAAATAAGCTATAATTAAGGGGCTCAGAAGAGATGCAGTCTTAGTTACAGCTAAAGTTGGCGTCCTCGCACTAAGAGGAGGGGGCCAAACCAGAAGTGATTGGAAGTGTCCACCTCCAGTTTTGACTTTGGTTTAGGGTGGGGCTTCTCCAGTATAAAACCCACTGATCTGGGAGGCCTCCAGAGTGCAAAAAGCCAGTGGTGGTGGTGGAAAACAAGCTTTCCACTGGGAAGATCGGGGGGGGGGGGGGAACGACTCTTTATGGGTATGTTGGCCCCTCACAATGGCCTTCGGGCTGAATGTGATTCTCAGGACACTCTTCCCCCATCTCTGTCACAACTGGTGTGGAAAACTTAACTGTGGATATTTTCCTATATCACATTTTGGAAAATCCATTTGATCAGATTGGAATGGCGATATTGTCTTAGTGGAAAGTGCTTTTGCTCAAGTGACACTTTCTGATTTTCACTGACATCCCCTATTCACACACACACACTTCCCTGAAGCAACCTCCTGAATCACAGCTTATTCTGTTCTAGAAGATTCCCCCCCTCACTCTCAGGAACCTATTGTTGGGAGCCAGGAATATAGACATAAGTAGAAGGGAGGTATTGGGAGAATTAAGGGCCCTGTCTTGCACCACTTTTCTGCTAAGGCAAAGGCACCCGTAGATGTCATCTGTTTTTCTTAATCTCCATGGAAAGGTTATGGGTATGTGTGGCTAATCATGCTTGACATCACAAAGGAAATGCGCCATTTTCTACCCTAACGTAATGCCTTAATCTATAGCATCGATTTTTGAAAAAGGCAATAGACCTGGAAGGCCATGATCACGTCCCCGTTGTAAATCTAATGATGCTAAGTCCAGAGAACCATTGTTAGACAGCACAAAAAGCCTCTTCGTCAATTCCTCGTTCATCAGTTGATCTTGTAACTGTAGTTTTGCAGCAGTTGTCAGCATTCCTCTCAGAAAAGGATCCAAGCCACCTTTGGACACAAGGATAAGTGCAAGTAACAAAAGATGTCTTAATGGCTGCAACGCAAATACATGCCTTAACCTGTTAAAGTGATTTTGCATGGGCGTCTCCCCTGCCAGCATCTCCCAATAGGGAGAGACCTAAAGTGATTTAAACTAGGGACAGGCACATTCCGTGAAGTCTGTTTCTGTGGACTTCTGACCTCTTTTGCGATTCACATCTGGTCCATGCCTGGCACTGTCAGTTTTTCCCCCCCTTTTGTTAGTGGTATGAAACTCATCTCATTTTGTGGCTATTTTCCTTCAAAAAAGGGACCCTTTCTGGGCTGGGGTGATTGTCAATCTATCCAGCACTAACCAGTCATTCCTTCCCTGCCTCTGAATTCAAAGAGAGACCCGCCTTTCTGCTTTTGTGGCTTTTTTGCCTCTCTAGATTCAGTTGAGGTCTGTTGTTGAAAGCAGTTATGTTTCTTAACCTTTCTGTTTGATCTGTTCAGAAGTGTACATAAAGAAAATTGCTTGTATTCTTTCTACTACTAATGTCTCGGGGTCAGTTATTGAGACTGTAAGTGCCAGTTAATGAGCAAAGGAGTGACCTGTTCTGGGGAACTTGAAGCTATTCTGCTCTGTAAATCCCTGAACTTCTACTGTGCACCTAAAGGAATTTAATCAAAAATTCAAAGCACTGAAACATAAACTGTTCAGACATTTCCACCGGGGTAGCTTTGTTAGCCTGTACTTTGTTGCAGTAAACCCAACATAGAGCCTTGAGGATCAAGAAGCTTTATTTGGCACAAGGTTTTGTGGACTGTATTTTGACCTTCCATCTCAAAAAGTGAGCTACAGTCCATGAAAATGTATGCCAAACAAAATTTGCCAGCCTTTAAGAAAACCATTCTGTCTGTTTACCCTCAGCCAACCCAATTGCAATTTATTTTATTCAGGCAAGTAAACAGATAAGCAGCGACACACACACACAGAGAGACACCAATTTTTATATTTCCTTTTGAAATACTTGCAGTAGGGAGGGAGATCCAATATTTCGACCTCAGCACTTGAGTTTTGTACATTTTGGACTCAGCAATAAAAACAACAGCATAATTAAAATCTCTCTTATTTCTGCCAGAGCTCAATTGGTAACAACTTCGGAGTAATGCAAGAAGGTGTGATTGTGTTAAAGAAAATACCTTCTTTAATGAGTCTCCAGGGAGTAAAAAAAACTTCATGCAGCAGAAGATTGGGAAGACTCGGGTCCTCTCGGTACGCCATGTCGAGCCTCTTTATCACGGGATGAATTGCAGCATGAGCAAAACGAAAAGCTGCTGTGGCGAATATATTGGCGACTGTGGGATCGACGGTGGGATCGTAGCCTTTATAAGCACCAACGTATTGGTGAAAAGCCTCTGGGCTAATGATTTTGGGGATGTAGTCTCTCATGGTAATAATCTGGGAGAAGGAGAAAATTAGAGAAAAGCAAAATGTTTCTTAGGTAGGGTTTATAATAAAGTCTTCACTGTGTGGAGGCATTTCCTGAATGAGAACAGTCTTTGCCAGATGCTTGGCTTTCTTTCTTTCTTATGCATTTATTCAAGTATTCACAAGCTTCCTTTCGGCATCAAGGACTGATAGATATTCAAAGACTGACTAACAACCACTGCCAAGACATCTTCTGCTTTCCAAACAGAGCACACGTATTTGTAATCTATGTTACTCGGTGGAGTCTCTTGCTGAATAACCACACATCTGCTTCAGGGTTTCGGTAAAATGAGCGTTTGCAGGCGAGGTGGCCATACAAGTAATCTCACTTCCTGACAGCCATGTTGCATACCAACATGCCTAGTTACTTGCTGGTAAACCCTACTGAAGTCAAATTAAAACCTTGAGGGTTTTACTGTGACGGAGCCTGAATATCTGACAGAGTTCGGGAAATCTGTTAGCGTCTGACCATTGAGCAGGACAACAAATAGGAACAAGGTTAATATCTGTCTCTCCACCAGACAGGGTGTTATGACAGTAGTTTCTCTTCATCAAAGTTAATTGGCTTAATACCTTTTAAAGAGGAGCAGGGAGACAAAAGTCCAAACCGGCCTGGATAGAGTTTCAGAGGTCTGAAAGTGTTATGTGTGTTTCAGTGCAATTTTAGGGGGCAATAAGATGAACGTATAGCTCGCTGTTTGGTTCACCCTATTTTCTGGTGACTGCATGTACTTTGAGTCAGAGCGATCCTTCCCACCCCCTCTTGTGAGCTACTCAGCTCCTTTCTGGCACAGAGCTAGGGCTACAGTTCATTTAGTGCAATTGGGAGTGCACCTGATTATCCCGTTCTGCAGTCTGTGTGGTTGTTTAGCTCACTCTCAAATAGAGCTGTGGACGGTGTTCTCTTCCGAGACCACCCTGTGACGTATGCAGCGGAGAAACCCTCTCTGACCTCACAAGAAAGGTAGGGTAAGGTCTTCCACACTGGACTCCAGTCCACACCCAAGATCTTCTACAAGAGCCCTCCTTTTTTGTGCCTTCACTCTCCTGCTTTGGTCCACGACAAGCTATTCTTTTACTCAGCCCTCCCCATTTTCTTCCCTCATGTTTGTGAGTTCTTGGTTGGCATCTGCTTATACTTTCCTGGATCAACACCTCCACTTTGGATGACTGACAGAACAATACAGAGAGGCATAACTTGTTCCTTTCTCCCTTCGAACCACATTTTCCTGCCTCACCCCCATCAGCTCTACCTCAACTGTCTCCTTTCTCATCCCTCTTCTTGTTCAAATCAAGTCCAAATCCAAGCCCAAGTGACATCCATAGCCTTTCCTTCTTCTCTTCAGCCCTCCTTCTCACCCACACTTGGACAGCCTCATAAGCAAAGAGCTGATTGCTTGTATAGTATCCTTTCAACCAACCAACCAACCAACCAACCAACCAACCAACCAACCAACCAACCAACCAACCAACCAACCAACCAACCAACCAACCAACCAACCAACCAGCATCATTAGCTGGGGGGAAAAGTTCTGGCGTGTTTCCATTGCTCCCTGTGTACCATATGAGTACACTTCTCTATCTAGACTACTAGATCTGAATATTATCTGCACTTGGCTGCTTCATTCTAGTCAGTGTGGTAAGCATTCGTTTCTACACTCCTGAGATCAGATTAACTTCTGGTGTAACAGGGGCAGGGTCACATTGGGAAGAGTTTTCTATTAGTGCAAAATTTCAGCTAAACCCCTGCAGGCATTTGTGTTCCTGAAAGGTGTAATTCTGAGACAGTGAGAAGTAACACAGAATTGTTTAGAGATCCATGTCACTAAATTTGGCAACTGGGTAGATAAGCAATTGGGTAGGTAAGCAGGTCTCAAAGCAACTGTGTCTTCATCAATATCTGCCAAAGAAGCCTAGCATCCTGAGGTGGCATTTCACCATTGGCCTACTCACTACCCATTGGCCAAAATCCTATTGCTTAGTGTAGTAAATTGCATTAGACCATTGCAATCTGTTGAATCAATGAGAATTTAGTGAGTCAACTCCTTCGTAAGTTCTACTGACTCAAACGGTCCAACTCTAACTGCAGCTTACTATGATAAAACAGGTCACAATCAGAATAGGTCCATTTGAATCAATGGAATTTACAGAGGAATTGACTCACAAAATCCCCATTGATTCAACAGGCTTAGTCTAGTGCAATTCAGTACACTAAGAAACAGGATTTTGGCCCGTGTGTCTTCCTCTGTCCCCTGATTCTAAGATGGCAAAATGGCTCTTGTTACCTCTGATTTTCTAAAGCTGCCAAAGCTGCCACCATCCAAAGGCAAGAGATACTAACAAGAGTCAAGAGAAACAGCATTATCTCACCAAACCTTAATGCACCTCAAACCATGCCATTCTTTAGGCAAAACCCTGGCAATAGGTCCATTTGTCATAGACAAGGCAGCTCTCAATACCCATTGCAAGAACTCTATTTAGGCAGCATGATCTTCACCCCATTATTAGTCATATGCTTTTTGACAGGGCGTTTCTTTCTCATGCTTAATAATGGCCAGATTTTGAGATACCTTGCTCACAAAAATCCATTCGATAGATCCATTTATACCTATCAACAGACAATTCATAGTCACCTAAAACCATATATTTTGTTATAGAAACGCTAAGTGTTCTCTGGCAAAAGCTTTCATAATGTAATAGGGCTTATTGAAGCATATAGAGAAATCTTTTAAGCAAGTCTGATCAAAAGAGAGGAAATGATATATTGGAACGGGTAGAATGAAAACTGCATTGCAGATTTAAGATTACATTGGACTTAATAAAGAATAATGGGATAAATACAAAGTATAGAGAACTAATAAAATACATGATATGTTTGAGGTAATGTGCAATAAACTGAACAGACAAATACACTATGCACTTTGATATAGTGCATATTGAGAACTCTATCAGGGATAAAATAGTTTCATCAGATAATGTGTTTGATTCTTTCACTGGGGGAGGGAGGTGGGTTATATAAAAAAAGGAAGTTCAGACAAAATTCAGAAGATGCGGCCCCCTCCTTAATTAGCTGCATTCACTCTGGAGAAGCTGAGCTTGGCTTCTTTGCCTCATAACATTTAGTGATGCTCTTTGTAAATTAACTACACTCCGACAGCAAAATCTGAAATATGATAGATTATTAAGAGACTGCACGTTTGTTTTTGAGGTTCCGTTTCCCTAGACAACGTCTGCCAGATCGTTAGATTGGCTGGCAGTAGGAACAGAGATGCCATTTTGGGCTCATTTGATGCACAATTAAGCATCTCAATGCTGGCGGTGGCCAGTACTCACCTCGGCCTCTAAGAGTAAGCTATGCCAGATGCACCCAATTTTTCAAGTCTTATTTCCAGTACTGGAATGAGGGATTTTGACAGCCAGCCCATGCCCCCGGTTGTATAACCCACCTTTCTCCTATGATCTCATAAACTTAAAAGAAGAAGAAAAAAGTATTGTCAGAGACTAAATAGGACACCACCTCAAGGAAATGAAATTGTGGGGATTGATCTGAGGTAATTTATAAAAAGGGAAGGATAGACATCACTGCTGTCTTCACTGAACTGTTTGGCTCCCCCACCCAGCACTTTCCAAAAGCACCCATTAATTCCAGTTTGAAAAGCAACCACCACACAATGTACCATGATTTTCATAGGTATCGCTGGTTGGACAGCTCAGTGAGATAGGTATCTGGATGTAGAGTCAGTGGTTGGGAGCTCAATTCCCTGCTGTGCCTCCTGTGAGTAGAGCCAGCCTGGGTGGCCTTGGACAAGCTGACTCTTCTGAGAGAACCACAGTTGGGAACTGAACTCCCAACCTCTGGCTCCACTGCCAAATACCTAACCCACTGAGATATCCAGCCCATTACCTCCTTAACTACCTTATGGTTATTTTAGCTCAGTGTTGGGCAGGCTTCAGATCTGCCCGGTTCAATTTGCTTTTTGACTAAAATCCCAGAGGCCAATGCACTCTGAACCTAGAGACTGAAGTAGGCAATGCAGTTACCAGAAGCAGAGGCCCCAAAGGAGGAAAATACCACTTGCTCGTTTTAACATGAGCGTGCCTCCGTCTGCATTCAACAATGTTTTTAATTGGTAATTGGGAGATAGTTAGGACTTTCTTGGTGTGATTTTTCAGACATGGAGCTCTGAAAGATTATTGTGTCTGGAGGGATAAAACAGAAAGAGGAAGAGAGACGCATCTGCCTTAAGGTGTGTTCTAAGCCTTAGAATCTGTTTTTAGTACCATAATTGAACAACCAGAATTATTTTAATGCGTGTCACTTTAGAGTGAAAAATAAAATCTTTGCTGATGCATGCAAAACGCTAGAAGATGAACCAGTACACCCCAAACGATTTGGTACCCGCCTCTGTTTTAGCTGTAGTAACTACTGAAGTGCTTGAATTCCTTGGTTATTAGATCCAGCATATATCATTCAAATGACAACAGTGCTTTTTCAAATGACAGATGAATTGACTGAATACAAGTGACATTACACAAGGATTATGCCGATCATTGTGCCCATCAGGTGCAAGTCCAAACAGACCAGCAGCATCTCTGCAATTGGCACAGCAGTCCACAGGGCTGCAGCCAAACCACCCGGCTAGCTGGGACATTCTCCATTAGGTACTTTTCCTGTTCCCAGAGATGCACACATTTATTTATTTATTTATTTATTTATTTATTTATGCTGAGACTGCTATTGCATTAAGGCCAAACTCTCAGGCAATATCCTAAGCACCAATTCTCTTCTAAATTTTCCATTTGAATCAACGGTATCAGGGTGCGTCTTGAGATGTTTTGCTGAAACAGTGTATATATCATGCCTGTGCTAGCTCAAGACAGTTTGCAGGTTGAAGCCCAAAATTCCTGCCTCCCCACTATAATGCTTTCAAAAGTCTTGCTGCATCCTGCATCTATCGTCCGCTCCTGAAGCAGGTCATTCACTCTAGTGGTTGACTAGTCAGATCTGTATAATCTCATGAAACACACAGAGAGAGAGAGAGAGAGAGAGAGAGAGAGAGAGAGAGAGAGAGAGAGAGAGAACTGTCAGTTTTTACAGGGGACGTCTCTTCTTCCACAATTTCATCATCATTTAGATGCTTTTTTCTATCAAAGGGCCCAAATGTGTGTTTTTTTTACATTCAAAGATACACATCTCCCCTGCTCTTACATCATTTTCTTCCCAGAAGTGACCTCTTCTGTTCAATAGGACTCCAGAATTAGGATAGCAAAGAAACTCTTGTCTGCATGCCAGAGATAACCCCAAAGACACAAACATGTCTCCTGTGAATGTGTTTCACTCATCAGGCCTCTACCCCCCGCCCCCCGGGCCATTTTGGGAAGCGCTCTTCCAAGACCTGGATTCTTTATCTTGTTCTTTATCTTACTGAGACTACAAGATTACAACATTGGGAGGGCCTCAGGTTGCCTTCCCAACCCAATGTTGTATGTTTGAGAGAAGAAAAACCCAGGCAACGCCAGGCATAAATTGGGAGAGGGGGCCACAGCACAAGTGAAGCACTCACACACCTTCTCTATCTATGTGTGCTATCTTGTCAAATAACAGCCACCCCAGTAACCTTGCACTGAAGCGAACAAGGAACTCCTTCTCACAGCTTGGCTGACTTCACACTGCCCTTCGGAAAAGTAAAAATGGTTTCATGAAACACAGCCTTGTTTACTTGGTGACAGTACTGTATATAACCTCAGCCTCAAGCCAGCTACCTGAGCCCAGGATCAAACTCAGGTCATGAGCAGACTGCAGTACTGAAGTTTAACCACTGCGCTACAAGGCTTCTATCGTGGATGACATCATCAGCAGATGATGTCATCAGCATATGATGTCATCAAAAATCATGGTGATTTTTTGGAAATGATGACAGGGAATCCACTGAAGCCTTGGGATCTTCATGGGTGGTGCAGGAATTAGAAATATTTTATTTTTAAAAAACATTAATGCAGCTGATGACATCATTAGCCTTGCGTGATAGGTCTTGTGCAACAGGATTTCGGCTATTGTTTCACACTTCTCAACCATCCCAACTGCCAGTCCTGCCACACATCTCCTCCACACAACTATCAATCAGTCCCAACCACTTAACATACATGCATACACAAAACAGGTATACAGTGCAAAACTACTGCAAAGAATATTTGAAATGTGTGCAGAAACATACTGTAGTCAATAGGAGAAAGCATTAAAATGTGTGCATTAGTCAAAATATACATGTCAACATCTGTATGAATTTCCTTGCAGGACAGAAATACGGCTCCTCTATAGTGCTAGGAGAGGATGAAAATGCTGGTGGGACACTGAGAAATGCAACAAAAAGGGGATCTGATGGCTCCCCCCCCCTCCATATACCTACAGCAAGAGACTGAAGGAATGCATCCACTAGCACGTTCAGATTATCCTTTTAAATTAATTGGCAGTATTTTAAGCGGAGGCTCTGAAATGCAGGGCTGTGCACATTGGGCACAATTTAAGACTCTTTGCCTTACTACCCAAGGGAAAGAAAAGCTCACACCCTCCTTCAACTGGCTTTTGTTCCATGGCATGGTCCACATTGTGCCTCGGAGACATTCAGCTCTGTTAAGGGCGAGGAAGGGAAGAAAAGCCCCTAACGGAACAGCTTTTACCTTTACAATGCAGTTGTGTCCTGAATTGAGCAGATCCCGCTGAAAGGACAGTAAAACAAGAATAGGCTAGAATAGAGTCTGAATGACTTCTGCAAACAGCGAGCTGCGTCTTCTCTAGCAGTCAGTGCCTTGGAAATTAAAGGTCCTTGGGCTGGAAGAACAAACTGAGGACCGGTTTGTCCTTTTCTTTTGTGAACTAAACAAGAACTAGAGTGCCCTTCAGACTGTATCTTTAGCAGGCAGCCTGCTGGGTGGAAACGTGGGAACATAAGCGAGCACTGGAGCTCCCTACAGCAAGGAACAAAACACCAGAATATCAGGATCTGGGCAATGCTCAAGAGGTCAAGGGCGGACACAGTCTTCCGAACAATGCTATGCCTTTGGTGCTGAGTCTGTGTAGCAGCCTTGCTTGGTGGACTTTGCCCTTTGTAAGCTCTGCATGCATATTGCCCCAGTTCTTTTTTCTTTCTTTCTTTCTTTCTTTCTTTCTTTCTTTCTTTCTTTAAATGCTGAATGTATATGTATTTAGGTTGCACAACGGAGGCATGCATCTGGGCCCCTTTCCCATCAAGGGCCAATGGAATGAGCCAAACAGTACTTTCCTTGGAGGGGCAGTGCCAGATGGGTGAGCAACACCCAATGCCACCAGCACTGGGACAGAGTTGCCCAGAGAGTTCATGTGTCTGGGGGCAGAAGTGGTGTCGGAGATCCAGCTATGACAATTCATGCACGTGGGTGGTTACGAGAAGCAGCTTGGCAGGACTGAACCAGTGGTGCACATGGGAGCTAAGGAAAGGAGGCCTTGTTGTTTCAGAAGGACCCTAGCAGCCCCGAGAGGAATCAGTGGATAGTAAACTGCTTGTAAACTGTGCTGATGATCCATGAATTGCTGTCGAGCCAGAGATCTGCAGGACTGCAGGGCCAGAGCTCTTGCCTCCATTTTGTTCCTATAAAATAGGAACTCCGTTTTGTTCTCAGTTGGTGTTTCAGTTTCTGTACTAGTCTGTCTGTTTTGGCACAGGCACCTGGATTGATTAGAGGAAGCTCCCCTTGCGTTGGCAGGTCTCAGGGCACCAGCTGAACTCTGAGAAGATTGCTGTGCTTTTGGGTCTCTCTGAGTAGGGAGACAAATCTCAGGGCAAGCAGCATTGGGGTGGGGGAAGAAAAGTGTGTGTGTGTGTGTGTGTGAGAGAGAGAGAGAGAGAGAGAGACGCCGCTGTGGACTCACAGGCTCACCATGATGGTGTTTGCATATGCATTGTGCTTAGTTTCTCCCAACCTTTGCCTGCCCTGCCTGTGTGACATCACAAAGGGTGTTGGTAAGTCTTTGGGTCCGGGTACCACGTCCGAGTCCAAGTCTCAAGTCCCAAGTTCAAGTCCCTATTAAAAACAAGATTTTCCCCCAGAAAAAAGAAAGGGATGGATGGGTTCTGAGTCGCGAGTCAAGGCCAAGTCATTGAAAAAAACCAGAGTTGAGTCACTGGTGCTATTTATGTCTGCCTTGACAGCGAGTCCCATGACTTGAGTCCCCATTCCTGCAAGGGCCCATCCTCTTGTCTTGGGTTTCTGCCTTGAAGTGCCAATCTCCCATGCAATCAGAGCAAGAGCCTGCCACATGATGATTACATTAGAGCCCTCAATGCTTTTGTCATTTTTTTAATCTCCTGCCAATGATACCCATCCAGAATAGCTGCTTCCTTTGTCCAACAGCGATCTGGTGTCTCCGCCCTTCTTTCCATCTAGAATCTGGGCGTAGGGTGGATTTGTTGATGACGAACAAAGCTTTATTAGACACTCTAATTTGTTTCCTAATGCCCAAGCTGCTTTTTCACCCCTGGACTAAGCCTGCCTTTAGGTAAGCGGCCTAGTGGCATCCATGTTGCCCCTCACTATCTTTTGAAGCACCTAGTTGGGGATCAATTGGTACCTCAGCCCTTGTGCTTCTGCCCAGTGGACCTCCTGGGGCCAAGGAATACTATTCTCCCTTCTTCTCTCACCAAAGCCTGATGCGGAGGATCCTACTCACCACAAGCAGGTCCTGGATCAAAGTGCAGGGAGGGAACTCTCCTGAGATTTCAGAGGGAGCCTCCCTTGCTCAGTCTACGAGCGGCTACTTCTCATCACCCTCCCTGGCTCCGGTCACTTCAGAAGATTAAGGTCATGGCCAATCCTCTGCCTCCCTCTCTTTCTGGAAAGTCACAGTTCCTCTTGCCTTGGCATAATTCCTCTGGTTTCCTCCTCCTCCTTCTGGGATAAATTTCAGGAATCTGACCGTGACTTGGCACCTTGCCATTGTGGGACAGAAGCAGCTTTCCTGGCTTTGCTCCCAAGGTCTCTGCACTGGCTCCTTTCACTGGGAATCTTTCAAGGGCACTCCACTATCCAACCCAAAGTAAGCCATGATGAGCTCCTATCAGTTTGACCACCTCTGTTTGACTCTGGGCCAGCTCTGCCGGAGTGAAAGCAGCCCATCCTCCAGCTGAAACCAAGCTAAGAGCCAGGGGAGGGGAACAGAACCCCCTTAGCCACAGACTAGGTTAGCCTGCGAACATGCCATGTTTCTCTTTCAGTTCCCCCATCTATAAAAAGGGGAACATCTCATCCACGTTCTTCTTGAAAAGATTTGTGAAAGTAAGTGAACAGATGGAAAAACAACCCTGCTGTACAAATCATTGCTACCCATAATTTCTTGGAGGGGGGAAAAAGGCATCCTTTCTATTAAGTTTTTTATTTTAAAGCACATCTAAATCTTAATTTGAAATGTCTATAAATATTGCCTTTTCGTCTTGCCTGGCTTCCAGCTTTGAGTAGTAGCATTAGAGGGAGGTGAAGAGAGCACTGGTATCTATTCCTCTTGCCTCTTTTTAAAGAAATGATATATTTGTGCTTTTATGTTTTTAAATTTTCGGCTTCCTGAGCTACTTTCCCCTCCCCAGGTTATCATTGCTCGGAAAGAATTTTTAGTATGGAAAAATGCTTGGGCAACCTCCACTCTAGAGGTTGCTGATGCTCTAGCTGTAATATCCTATAATCTATGTATCCATATACCGTACATATATATGGGACATGTGTCCCTGAACTGACTAGATCCATTCCAAATCGTTTCTTATGTGCCACAGGCTGATCTCATTAATCTGTGATACTCAGACAGATGATGAGTAGCTCAGAGTCACACACACACACAAATGCCTTTGGGAAATTATTTTGTCTAGAGAGCACAATGTGTCTGATTCCAAGCCACCAATATTTCAGTAGCCAGAAGCCTTGTGCGCCTGTTTTTCTCCCAGATTTGTTCTCTGCTAACGAGCGCCAAAGCACCATTTTGGCCCTTTCAAGGCAATTATTATAAAGCAAGCGGCATGCCTGAAACTGAGGGACTCACATAGTGGGTATGAAGAAGCTATAAAGAACCTAATAATAATCTTAGAACTGCAGAGCTGGAAGGGATCCTATGGATCATCAAGTCCACCCCGTCAAGGAGGCCCAGTGGGGGAATCGAACTCCCAACCTCTGGCTTCCCATCTGGAGACCTACACCACTGAGCTATCCAGCAGTTCACTACCATTCAGGCTAGGTAACAGATTTTTATTAAGGTGACCTGAAGCGTGTAATTTTAAAAATCTGTTTAGTTTAGCTTATTATTTATTTAATTGCTACCGTAGCTAGAACTTTGTTAAAGAAATGTGAACAGCTTCATTAATAGCATTACTTAGCTGGTGTTCCCTGGTACTGGAAGATAATTTAGGAATTATCTTTTGCTTTAAATATGGTTTCTATTTTTTCTCCCCAAAGGGATCCTTTGAGAGCAAAACTAATGGCATCTGGGGACATGAAAAGTGTGACTCTAGATGCCCATGAAAGATGTGGGCAATCGAACGGTGGAAGGTATGAATGTGCAGCTCACCCCTTGACTCAGTACATCTTGTGTCTCACGAGGCAGAACACTCAATGTCTGAAGTGCCTCCTGCCTCTTATGCAGGGAGCCAATGGAACAGTACTCTTAGCTAGTTTTTATTTATTTATTTTTTTAAATCCTTTGTTTTTTTGGTACTGTAACCTTGGGAACCTGAAAATGCCACTAGAACCCTGCATTTTGGTCTGCTCACTGCTTGTATTGATCTGTCTCTTCCTGAATAATGGTTGACACATGCCCATGCAAAATAGGGCTATTTAGAGTTCTAAAGTGGTAGAACTGGATGGCTGCTTCAGACTTCCGCTGATTAACTTCAGATGTTCAACCTGAAACAAGATTTGGAAATTGAGACCATCAGCCCTCCCGTTGACTTACACTGGAAAATCAAAATGGGCATAACTTTTTTTGTTTTTGTTTTTTGCTGATGTACATGGAACAGGAGGCGTGATATACCCAAAAGAGGGGATTAATCCTGGTAAATTTCAGACAGCTAGTTTTGCGGGTTTGCATACTAGACACCTTTAAAGTCCACCCCACAAAGCAAAATCATCCTCATTGCCAGGAACTGGACAAGGGGAGTGTGTCCCTGTTGGTTCTGATGAATCTCTCAGTGGCTTTTGATACCATTGACCATTGTATCCTTCTGACCTGTCTCTCTGGGATGGGACTTGGAGGCACTGTTTTACAGTAGCTCCAGTCCTTCCTGGAGGAGAGAACTCAGAAAGTGGTGCTGGGAGAATCCTCTTTGATACCCTGACCATTGGCCTGTGGCATCCCTCAGGGTTCCCCTCTGTCCCACATGCTTTTTAATATCTGCATGAAACCACTGAGAGAGATTGTCTGGAGTTTTGGGGTTCGGTGTCACCAGTATGTGGATGACACCCAACTCTATCTCTCCTTCCCATCCAATTCCAAGGAAGGTGTCTTGGTTCTAAACCGGTGCCTGTTACAGTATTAGTAATGGGCTGGGTGAGAGGCAAACAAACTGAAACTTAATCCAGGCAAGACAGAGGTCCTCCTGGTCAGTAGGAAGGCAGGTGAGGGAATAGGGATACAACCGGTTCTGAATGGGGTTACGCTGCCTCTGAAAATACAGGTTTGCAATTTGGGTGTACTCCTGGATTCATCCCTGAGCCTGGATGTTCAGGTTTTGGCGACTTCAAGGAATGCTTTTGTGCAGTTAAAACCCATATGCCAGCTGTGCCCATTCCTTGAGGTGTCTGATTTGGCTACAGTGACGCATGCCTGTAACATGCTCTATGTGAGGCTGCCTTCGAAGACAGTTTGGAAACGTCAGCTGGTTCAAAATGCAGCAGCCAGACTATTGACTGGGATCAGTTATAGGGAACGCATATCAGCCCTGTTACAACAACTGCACTGGCTAACAGTCAGTTTCTGGGCCCAATTCAAAGTTCTGGTCATTCTCTACAAAGCCCTATACATCTTGGGTGAAGGATACATAAAGGACCGTGTCTTCCCATATGAGGCTACTTGGTGCTTAAGATCATCAGAGGAGGCCCTCTTGTCAGTCCCATTGTCAGTGCAGGCACAGCTGATGGGGACACGGGAGAGGGCCTTTTCTGTGGCAGCTCCCAGGTTATGGAATGCTCTCCCTTGGGAAGTCAGGCTGACCCGCTCCCTTTTATCCTTCCACCAAAAGCTGAAGACCCATCTTTTCAGGTAGGCTTTTAATGACTGTGTCCCCGAATGTCTTTTTAAAGTTAAGATAGTTTTTAATGTTCACCATAACTAGTCAATCATGTTTTAACTAGTGAATAGTTTGTTTTTTAATTTTTTATTTAACTTATTATGTTTTAAATTCTATTCTTTTAATATTATTAACTGCCTTGGGTCCTCTATTCATGAGAAAAGTGGCCTATAAATCATCATCATCATCCCCTCCATGCACACAGGCCTTGTTAAAGTAGCGGGGCTTGCATACTTCAGTGAGGTTGAGAGCTATGCTGAAAGGTCTACCAAGCTAGACAGGTCTCAGCTGAGAAGCCAGACCAACTGTGTCTACCAACCATCAATTATGATGAAAGGAAATAAACAGAAATCCATACCAGATCAGTTGTCACCCAGGTCAACAAAAACTGCATCAAATGCTATAGCCCTTGGATATCTGGTGACAAATGGGCTACAGGGCACAGCAGACACTGTTGAGGAACCAGGACAGGCTGCTGCAAAGCTACTGGACCAACGTAAACACAAAACATGGACTCTCACCAAAAACTGAGAAATGTTATTACAAGGCAAACCCAATAGCCCGTGGTTTTAAAAAAGAATGAGAGAATTTTAGCAAAGGAAACACCCAAGTAGTGACATGGCTGAACAACGATTAATGGACCAGAGAAGATTTATCATCTGGAGTAAAGTGTTTTCAGAACTGGAATTGCAAGAACTAGAAAATGTGCCAAAAGAAAAATCAACACAGAACAATGACCATAGAATGGAAGACAAATGGAGGGTAGAGGTAGACACAATAGTGGAAGAAAACATATCAATAGAGGAACAACTTATGGAACAACCCAGAAATTATGAATTGACAGAATGGTAGACATCACTGAGGGGAAAAATAGTAACACAGAAAGACAAAGGCTCTCCAATTTGTGCCAGTTACAGAGTAAACCAGTAAAAGATCTACTGAATGAAGCAAATAACAAACCAGCTCATGTATAGCACAGCTACCATAATAACCATGGAACTTGGTTACAAGCTGCATTAAAAAAAAAAAAAAAAAAAAAAAAACCCAGAAAACCCATGGCACTCCAAAATGGAAAATTCATCTGGAAAGAAAAATAAACAAATTACGTGCAGACATTAGCAACTTAAAACACTTGAAAGATTCAAAACTTAAAAATGAAAAAGTAAAAGCCAGACTATGCAAAATATATGACCTAGAAAGGAAAACAACTGTTGAAACTACGGAAGAATTAAAACAGCAGGTAACAGCTACAGCAAAGAAAACTGAAATATATGATGGACACTTGAAACAATATAGAGAAAACACACAATTTCGAAATAACCAACAATTATTCTATACATCACTAGGAGAAAATGCAGAGCAAAAGAAATTAGGCACATGCTCTAAAATTGCTCTAAAATTTTGGAAACAAACATGAGAAAGCCCAATGGGACATAACAAAAACGCCTCATGGATTAAAGACATTCATAAAGAAATTCAAGGAAAACAAATGGATGATATTGTAATAACAACTGAAATGATTAAGAGGCAAGTAAAGGCTGTGAAAAATTGGAGTCCAGATGAGCTGCATGGATTTAAGTTAAAGCATTTAACAAGTGTCCATCAATGTATAGCAGCGCAATTTAAACACTTACTTCAAAATTCTACAACTCAAGATTGGATGACAACAGGCCGCACATTTCTGATAATAAAAGACCATCAAAAGGGCAATGAACCCAGTAATTATCGACCAATTGCATGCCTTCCAACAATGAAAATTATAAATACATTGGAATACTAGAAGCAGATAACATTGTACACACAAAAGTGAAAGAACTGACAGAAATGGAATATATCAAAAGTCTGCGGAAAATCTTAAAATCAAAATTAAATGGTGGAAATACAATCAAAGCCATAAACACATGGGCAGTTCCAGTAATTCGATACCCAGCTAGAATAATAGATTGGACTCAAAACAAATTAGAAGAATTGGATCGAAAAACACGGAAACTAATGAACATGCATCACACACTACATCCAAAAAGTGATTTGGACAGATTATATTTGCCATAAAAAATCAGAGGCTGTGGATTACTGCAAATACAGCAAGTAGTAGAGGAGGAAAAAAGAAGCCTAAATGATTATAACAGTACAAGCAGAGAAAAATTACTCTAAGGCAGTGAAAATGGATAATATTTTGTAAACAACAGAAACAAAGGCCCAATATAAGAAACAACAATGTGAAAATAAATTAAAAAGCTGGAAAAATAAACCACTAAATGGACAACATCTGAGAAATATTGATGGAAATCATGATCATAATTCAACATGGGCATGGCTAAAACTGGAGACCATTAAGAAAGAAACCGAAGGCTGGATTTTTGCTGCACAAGAACAAGCACTCTAAACCAATGTGATGAAAGCGAAGATCCAAGGATTAAGTGCTAAAAGCAAATGTTGACTCTGCCAAGAAAAAGATGAAACTGTGTCATATCTCATCTGTGAATGTCTAAAGATTGCACAAACATTACAAAATTAGACATGATAGAGTGGCAAAATTAGTGCACTGATCATTATGCAAAAAATATAATTTGCCAGCCTCCAAGACCCCATGGGAACATCAGGTAGAGAAGGTCTCAGAAAATGAGGAAGTCAAGATCTTGTGGGATTTCCGGATCCAAACTGATACACACCTTGAACATAACACACCAGACATAGTAGTAATAGAATGAAGAAATGTCTGAATCATTGACACTGCAATTCCAGGGGATGCCAGAGTTGAAAATAAAGAATTGGAAAAATGAACAAAATACAGAGACCTTGCAATCGAAACATCTCGCTTGTGGATGAAACACACTTCATTGGTCCCAGTAGTCATTGGGGCTTTGGGAACAATATCAAGAAATTTCACGCAGTAACATAAGCAGTTGCACATCTCAGAAATGACACCATTAGAGCTACAAAAAATGGCAATATTAGGAACAGCATACATATTGTGCCAATATTTAACAGATACTTAGGTTTTTGGTTAAAACTTGTATCTGTTGTATAATACTAGTCAATGTTTTTATAATTTTGATTAACTGTCTCAGGTATTTTTGAATAATAAATGATCATGATTAGAGATGGGGGTATTCATATTTGTATACGAATACCCCCGCACAGGTGGCGATAATGAGGGTCCAGCCCCATGGGGCTGGACAGTCCACTCACTGTTCTGCCACTGCTGCGACCTCCGCGGAGCCTTCCAATGGCTCCAGAGATTGCGATCGGCTCGCCACTCCTGGGAAGAGGCAGGATGACAAGACACTCTGCCAGGTCGAAGAGTGGCTCACAGATCACGATCTCTGGAGCCATTGGAAGGCTCTGCGGAGGTTGCGGCAGCGGTGGAATTGTGAGTGGACCGTCCGGCCCCATGGGGCTGGACCCTCATTATTGTCACCTGTGCGGGGGTATTTGTATTCGTATACAAATACGAATACCCCCATCTCTAATCATGATGTGTCATCAAGCCAATTCTGACTTATGGCAACCCCTTTTCAGGGTTTTCCAGGTACAGAGTACTGTAGAAATGGCTCCATGTGGTGCTGAGCATCCCCCTTCCCAGCAGCATGGTCTCTTGTGTACATGTGGGTGCAGCACAACATGGAGCTGCTTCAGATCTGTCCAGTCTAGGGTTGTAAGTGTCAGAAGAGGATCCTTTTTTCTTATTTTTTTTCCTTTTCATCTTTTTATTTCCCTTTAAAGGGAAGAATGGACTAATTAGGGTGGCTTAAGGTGCGGCGTGGTTTGCTGTCCTGAAACAGCCTAATCCTTTCATATGGATGCCAGGATTAACCCCAAATGGTATACCACACCTCTATTATTTATTTATTGGATTTCTATCCCGCCCATCTAGACCAAAGGTCTACTTCTATGTGATCTTAAGCAACCCAACTTAGCCCAATCTAGCCGAATCCAGTTAGACCATCTGGCTTCACCCTTATTTTGGAATTTAGGATTTAATGAAAGCATATGCCTAGCTCTAGCTGGGACCTTGGTTACATGCAGAAGTGGCTCCGTGTGGTGGTCATAAAGGATGGGAGCCATTCACCAATAAGGATCACTTGATCACATAGCCAGTGTCTTCGTATTATGGCTACTGTGTGGAGACACTTCCTGTGGCTTCCACAGGCAGCCACAAGAGTAGCCCAAATAGATCTGCACAAGAAGGCTGTCCGCTCTGTCTAAAAGAATGAGCCACAGCGCTTGGCTACCAGCTTCACTGTGTTTATGGGTGCCCGTGAAAATGAAAGGACAATCTGATGCATGGCTTCTGAGAAGTAAACTATTGTGTTCAGTTTGATTTACTCCCAGGAAAGCAGATGCAAAATTGCTGCCCACCTCACCTTAATTCTACTTATTTAGTTTAACTGGGTGGCAGGCTAATGTTGATCAGATTTGTCTTGTTGACCTGGGTAGTGGCTTAGATCATGTAGACTAGAGAACAGATTGTAACATTTGAAAGAACATTCATATTATTAGAATTTAACAACTGTTTATAGTAATTCTGTCTATCTGTATGTCTATCTGTTCATCTATCCAATGCCCAGCAGGAAATATTTATTCCCTAGATATAAATCTGCTTGTGCAAAACGATGCTGTATCTTCCCCCCCCCCCTTTAAACTCTCATGCTTTACAAGTTACTGCTGCCCAAACAGGCACATATAAGCAGCTGGAAAGGAGAAAACGCGATTCTTCCCTGCAGCTGCACTGAAGCATCTGAATGGCTTATGTCCTATGTAACCTGCTGCTATAATTTTCATCTTTCTTTTCAGAATAATATCTTCCACGTGCTTAAAGGGCTTTATGAGTAGAGACTTTGTGCATCATAAATCTCAAATATCCTTTTTAAGGTGTGTCGTTATTTATCTACAGAATGCAATTTTGAAGACTGTGCCCAAACAGAATAGTAAAGTAGAACCATAAAGAGTCGTTCACCAGAAGGAAACACACAGGGCATCTGAAAGAGAAAACAGAAAGTGCAAAGAAAGGAACAAAGAGGGAAATGAAAACGTAAGACCAAAGGGCTGAAGGAGCCGCCTCTTTTTGTCCCTCAGTGGTCAGAGCTTAGGTCAGCTAGCTGAATCCATGAGAGGTAAAGAGATTTCAAATTCCAGGAAGGAGCCCTGTTTGAAGATTGTATTCACTGGACCTCTGTGCCAGAGCTTGAAGAAGTTAATTTCTGGGACCACAGTTCCCCAGTCAGCATGGCCATCCAGCCCCCCAAGTCCAGGGATAGCAGGGATGATCCTGCTGCCCTTCCACACAGGAAGGGCGAAGGATGCTAAAAACCAAACAAAGACAGAACAATAACTCTTACACTCCAAACATGGGAGGACAAAAAAGACTCCCATGCAGAAATAACGTCACTTTTTAAAGAAAATCTCACAACTTTTGCTCAATTATCAGTGCTTTTCAGAGGGCACGTAAAGTGCATAGTCAAAGATGGGTCACTCGGGCGTGGGCATACATGAGTTGCATTGACCTGATGAATGGATGTCATTATCTGTATATGGTGCCGCCCGAAGGCATGCATATTCAGACAGTCAGATGAAGGTGTGCAGTTCATGGGCTAGACTAGTGGGCAGTATCCTGCCTCCTACCATGGGTATTTCTCCAACTGATATTGCTATTTGGAAAGAGTAAAAAATGTTGAAGTGAAAAGGTATGACATGACGAAAATATGTAAACCAACGGTCCACCTTACCTGATGGAGAGCCCCAACAATTTTGCGTGCCTCTTGGTAAACCGTCTCGGGACTCCAGTGCGGGTTGAGGGTCTTCAAGGCTTTGGCAAGGCGATTGTGTTCTCGCAACCAGAGGGTATGCATAGCTGCCAATGAAATAACTTCACTTGCCCTAGTGTCCCCTGCCATAAAACATTCGATCCTTTCTCCTTTGGGTGCTTTAGGGTCTTGACTGCAGGGAGAAGGCAGCTGGTCAACGAAAGGAAGGTATTCCCGACCGGTGTCAAAATATTCCACATTTGTTTTCAGGAGGCCTTCGTTGCTTGTCAAGTTCCTCAGTTTGGCCTCTGCTGCTGGAGTGCTGCCATAAACCGTAGATGCGTCGAGGAAGGAGGTTAGGCTATTAATCTGTTGCCTTGGATTTAAGGCTGATACATTTCCAATCAAAACTCCATAGTGACCAGTGGTGCACGCAGGGGATGAGCGGTAAAAAGGCAAGCAGTCCCTGCTCATGGAGAGTGAATCGTTGGCAAAAACCTGTGGATGAAATGGAGACCTGGCCTTAGGGAGCACAGTCTGTGAGTATCACCAGCACAGATGGGGCAGAGTTACTAATTATACCACTAAAGCATGCACCCAAATGTCATAGACTGGTTGGATGGAATTTCCAAAATCTCCCTTTCCGGTACATATTTACAGAATTTTGATGCAATCTATGGCTAAAATGTGTATCATTCAAACCTCAGGGCTGCTTTTCATGATGCATTTTGTACTCAGGAACAGATGCCTTTGTCCAGGGGGTTTGATTTAGAGATCTGGTTCCCAGCCTTGGTTCCCCAGATGTTCTTGGGCCTTCGCCACCAGCTGTGCTGGCCAGGATTTCTGAGAGTTGTAGTCCAAGAACATCACCCAAGGTGTGGGGAACCACTGAGGTATTCCTCTGAATGTAGAAAGCCTCTTCTGTAGGCACAAGTGCTTTTTCTGACTTAACCAGAACTTATGAAACTTATCTTTTCGGACCACTATTTATATTCTTCAGCAATGCATTATGTCTTATTTTTACTGGCATCATACATCCCGTTGTAGAATGATCAAATCCATTTCTCATTTAGGATTTGAAAAACAGCCACCACAAAGAAAAGCAAAACAAAAACCCAAAAGGCTGATAAACGTACATTAATTCAGGTGAAAGAAAAGGGAGATAAACATCCTGGATGAGAAAAATGCCAGAGGCAGAGAAAGGCAATTTGAGGTTGAAATGAGTTGATGAGGGCTAAAGGATACTTGTAATTGAGCTTTAAAATCTGTAACTTAATGGCATTTTTAATACATTTATCCAATAGACCATCTTTTTCCCTTTCAAAAGCAGCATTGAAAACTCATTACCGTGGAGGATGCTATCAAGTAGACTATTATGTTAAATGCTTGCATATCATCTAAGCTGATTAAAACTTGTTTGATTAATAAACATTCCCACTTCTTTGCCCATTATTTCAGTGGAAACTGTTCCAAGGAGTGATCCTTTATTTTGACAATGAATATTACATGGGTTAATTGTGGACTCCATCGCCTCCATAGTGTAATCAAGTGTTTGATTTGCTTGAGGCTCCTCTGATAGTGTTTGCTTCCTTTATTAATTTCTGTTCTTTAACTGCATCTTATTTTCCCTTTCAACTGAACAAGAGGGAAGGTACTACCACGAGCCATTCTAAGCCTAGCCACAAATAACTGCAGTTGCTCATATTCATTTCTAAGCACCTATGCCTCTTTCATTTTCCATTTTCTCTTCTTCCATCTTTCCCATTTATTTGTTTGTTTGTTTGTTTATAATATTTTTACCCTGCCTTTCTCCTTAAAAAGGACCCAAGGGGGCTTACATCATTGAAAGACAATATCTAAAGCTGAAAACAATGAATATACAACATTGGTTTAAATCATTAAAAGCCAATATTTAAAGCTAGGAACAATGAGTATAAAGAGGCATCATAAAAAGGCAATATTGAAGCTAAAAACAATAAGTATACAAATACCACTCTGAGAAATTGAAAACATGAGTAGTGCTAAAAACTCAGTCAAAACAGCAACACAAAACAATCCATATGAAAACCCCACTTAGGCAGCCAGTCACTGAGTGAAGGCTTGCCTGAAGAGAAAGGTCTTTGCCTGCTTGAGAAAGGACAACAAAGATGGGGCCAGCCTGGCCTCCAGTGGGAGGGAGTTCCAAAGTCTGGGAGCAGCCACAGAGAAGGCCCTCTCGCGTGTCCCCATCAAACACACCTGGGAAGGTGGTGGGACCGAGAGAAAGGTCTTTCCTGATGATCTTAACATCCGAGCCAGCTCATAATGGGAGATACGGTCTTTGAAATAGCTTGGACCCAAGCCATCTAGGGCTTTATAAGTTAAAACCAGCACTTTGAATTGTGCCCAGAAACTGATCAGCAGCCAGTGGAGCTGCTATAACGGGGTGGGGTGGGGTATGTGATCCCTGTTACCAACCCCAGTCAGCAATGTGGCTGCCGCATTTTGGACCCACTGAAGTTTCCTGACACTTTCCATTGGAAGCCCCACATAGAGCATGTTGCAGTAATCCAGCTCGGAAGTAACTAAAGCATGTGCCACAGCTGCCAGATCAAATATCTCAAAAAATAGCAAAGGTGTGACCATATACTAAGGGTGTGACCACACTGCTGAATAAAAATACGTCAGGTTGTCCTAATTCCTAACTCTTGGCATTGATAGTGGTACATTTGCAAACGCACATATCCATAGTAAACTGTTCCTGGATGTTCCAGTACTGTTGTGCTCATCTTCTGGGATCTTTTAGCACTTGGTAATTTTATATAAGGGAAGTTTCTGTTGGAATGTGCATGTAATGTATGTATATTTAAACTTCCCTTTTTAAGAGCCAGGAAACTCAATTCTCAAAAAAACATCTAGTTATGAATGTGGGATGCTGTGCCTCTATATCAACTCAAAACGCCAAGAAATTGCTTGATATAGCTGCAAAATATCATGTCTACATTGCCAGCAGGAAAAAGGATGTCAACTTTTACATAGCAAAGGGCCTCCTGAATGTTGACGACACCCAACAGGTGTCTACAGGATCCCCTCTTGTGCTCACTACCATTCCAAGAGAGACACCAAGCAGAGGGAAATTCCAGAAACGGACTCCTTTTTTCATCACTTGACAAAGCAATTGTCAGGGTTGTTTTTCAACATGTTCTCTAGATATCAATTGCTTGGAGCCACAAAGTAATAAAAATGCCTAGAAGATACGTTAGTGAGCACAAGAGGGGATCCTGCAGACCTTCTTGACTGCTGACATGGGTGTCGTCAACATTCAGGCTGCCCTTTACTATGTAAAGTTTGGCATCCTTTTTCCTGCTGGCAACACGGGCACACTATTGTGGAGCAATATCAGCCCATTTCCTGGCATTTGGAATTGTGGGTACAGAAGCACAATATCCCACATTCATAAACCAGAGGGTTGTTTTGTTTTTGTTTTTTGAAGAATTAAATCATCCTTCTTTTCCACCTTATTTTCTGCCTTGTCTTGCTTTTGAAAATATCAAGATGAAAAATACAGAACAAGCAGCATGACAAATAGCTCATCTCGTCATTCCTAAGTTTGTCAGAACAAGAACACCGTGTTTCCCATTGTTATTATCTACTGTTATTTACAATTTACACTACAGTACTATTTTGCTTAATTATAAAAACTGGAGATTCACTAGCTATTTCCTTTTCTCAGAATTGAGAAGTTTGGGAGTCTCTATTCTACCTTAGTGAACTGCATCTGCAGTTTTAGTTCACTCCTTTCCAAATTCCTGTGAAGGAATAATGAATCCTTAGGAACTGATGGAGCTGCATAATGAAGCTTCTTCATTTTCTTTTCGATGAGATGAGGAATACTCCACGAAGAGCTGAATGTGCAAATGAGGGTTTCCTTGTGCTCTCTTTTCAGTGACATCAAATGTGACCCATATTGCAATGTGTAACAATTTACCATAGGGCTAATGATGAGTCCTCAGATAAAGCCATTTTCTCTGCACCGTATCATGCCATAGGAAAAACACAGCTTCACTGTGGTACTCTTCCATTCAGAGACCTATTTTTAGCAATCTAAAAAGTATAATGGAATCTGCTTGCAAAGCAAGAAAGTCATGGTAATAGTGTGGAAGAAAAGGTGCTAATTGGCTGAGCTGGACGAAAGGATGAATAATGAGCAATATTTCACACTCCTCTAACTTTCCTGCTCCTGTTCTCTAATCTGCTTCTTCTTACAAAAGCCTGGAGAAATCCCCTTTAACTGTGTACTGGACTATGTGGTAGCTGTTATTCTCTCTTACACTGGTACACCCAACTCAGTTTCTTCTGCCATGAAGATAACAAGATGATTTCAGACAAGGAGCTTTGTTTCCATTTTACATACCCCAGAATTTTCTTCTGAAATTTACCGGTAACTGTATGATCTGCTTGGGGGAAGAGCGAGTTACAAAGGTAACAAGTGATAGTAAACTTACGTTACAAAATTGAGCCCTTTCCCCTCTGGCACTGCAGGGGTTAATCACCTCCAGAATCTGGGGAAAGTCGCCTCTGGGGAATTAATAAATGGCGCTTGGCAGTGATAACTGAGACTCACTTTGGGAGCAGTGGTTGTACAGTGAACAGTCAGTCGGAACAGACAGTGCCCGGGAAGTTTTATTCAATTACCAGGATTTTGAGACTGAGCATTTAAGGCATGTGATGTAATAGGACAAGAAGTGTACCTTTGTACTTAAAATGAAGTTATTTTTTTAAAAATGCAAATAACATCAGCCCCAGAGTCCTGATAATTATTTCAGCAGATATATGGAGGGGGGAAATGTAAATTTTCCCCTTCTGCAGTGGTCTTGAGGGAAAATGGATCCTCCGAAAAGCATTCGCAATGTCCTGATATGCCTTTTCTCTTTCATTTAGTTTGGATGCCATTAATAAACATTTCTTGTTTTCTTTGCTAATTTGTGTAATGCAGAACGATGGCTGCACTGGCAGAACCCACCATTTTTGTGAGAATAATAAAGCTCAGTCACTATTTCCTCAAGTGGTAAATTGTATGATGGGAGGGAAACTTGTCACACTCCACTAGTGATGTAAATCCCGGCTTGCCTTGTTCTCACAATCAGGGGGAGAGACAGAGAGAGAAAGCAAGAATGCAAAATTATTCTCCTTCCTTTGTGAAAGGATGAGGAAATCTGTGGTGTTTGTGGAAAGAGGAGCAAAATGATTTATTTTCTGTGCAAAGCGAACAAAATTCTGCAAGTAAAGCTTTAACACAAACAACATTTTAATGCAAATAATACATTTTATGTAAGATGACAAAGGCTGTTAACTATGCCTTTCGCATCTTTTAAAGATTAGAAGCCTTAGAGGGACTGTTTTAAAGATTAGAAGCATTGGAGAGAATGTCTCCTTTAAGAACCAGCCAGTTGTTCTGCGCACTCTTTCTCTCTCTGTGCCTCATTTCTCAAAGCAAAAGGACACTAGTTTTGAAAAGAGGCATTACACAAATGAGGGAGACTCTGATGAGAGAGAGAGGGAAAATTCTATGCTCCTTGTCTTGCTCTTGATGAATATCGAGAGAGGTCTAGATTCTCAACAAGTGTCTCCAGGACAGGATTCCTGGAGGTAATGAATCTTGAAAAATTCTTGTTTAGGCGTCCCATTGTCATGACAGGCTAAATCAAAGAGAATAAAGAATTCCGGAAGCATTCTTTTTCAGCCCTACACTCCACAAGTGGAAATACGGCCACTTCTGTCCTCTCATAGAAGGAAGAAATAATGGTCTTATCTTTTGACTAGGTGTTATTATAAACCAGTAGTTCCCACCCTTGGGTCCCCAGATGTTCTTGGACTACAACTCCCAGAAATGCTGGACAGCACAGCTAGTGGTGAAGGCTTCTGGGAGTTTTAGTCCAAGAACGTCTGGGGACCCAAGGTTGGGAACCACTGGATTAGATCAAGTTTAATGGTGTCTTGCAGGGCAAGGTTACAGGCAAGAATTCTGTGGTCTCCCTGCAAAATATTCCGGCATAAATTCTCTGTGAGAACAAGAAAAAGTCTTTGCCACTTTAAAGAACACTTTTGCCATAAGCTATCATGAACGTCACTTGCTAATCCTTCAGGTACTAGAAGACTTTCTGGAGTTTCTGTAGCAACAGACTCTTAACAGCTACTTCCATCATTAAAGCTCCCTGCAGCCCTGATTTAATTCTGTCACAGTCCTTGTCTGGTTTGGACCTGTAGCTGCTTCATAGAAATGGAATTAGTCTCCATGTTAATTAAAGTTTGCACGTAAAGGAAATGCAAGGACAGAATTCAGATGGTAAGTCGCGGGTGGTCAATACATATAACAATAAACAGCCCCAAAGGAAACAGTTCTTTCTCATATTGAAATAAATGTAATTCCGTATAAACAGTAAGGCTCTATATCACAATATCACATTTCCTTTTCTATTTTTCATGCTACCCAGAGGTGGTCCTTTTAGAAATACAACTCATCAACCCACACTCTCAGCTTCAGTCAGTCCTAACACACAAGGAATGGGGGCCTCTTCTGAGAACTATATCTCTCAATCACAACATCCCCATAACTTATCTTAGGTCTCAAAATATGGTGTCTTCACTCAGCTGCTTCTCCAAGGTAGCAAAAGCTGATGTCCTCACTCTACTGCTGTATCTTTGTTCATTGCCTGTGAGTCTTTCAGTGTTTTTTCTCTTGATTCTATGAAGGATTTCTTCCTTTTTCCAGCTGTGTCTGTGTCTCCTCATTCCACTTCTCCTTCTGTTTCATACAGCAACTGTCTTTTTCCATTACTGTACCAACCTACCCCTTTCCCTGCTGTATCCTAGTCTAAACTTTTCAGGTCTTATTCTGGTTCTAGAAATTCAAAAAGAAGCACTAGCGCAAGAGAAATATAAGCATGGGCCAAATCAACAAGCAAGACTTCTCCAGTTTTGCCTTACTGACCCTTCAGAACGCCATTGGCCAATTCAGCTCTGGTTTCCGCTCCACTCACCCAATTTTCTGTAAAGCTTTACTTCAAATCTAGCATCTCCTGTCCATGTCATTTCTATTATGGATTAGATCATGAAATTATGAATAAAAATGATTAAATATATTTATAAAATGTAGTATAAATAAATATAGGCACTAAATAAAATATCCTCATTCTTGCATCTGATCTTTCCCCCCCCCCCCCCCATAGCTTGTGGAGCTTAAACATAAGGCCTTTAGATGTGACTGCATGACATCCTGGGTTTTGTAGTCTTAAAACTGTGTAAACATGTCATCATTCTTGTGCAAAAGACAGTATTGTGCCATTGAAATAAAAAGAGATGAATATGCAGCAGATTCAAAGGGCTGCTTACGGTTTCAGAACAACACCCGACTTCAAGGGCACTGAGAATGTTGAGCTCGTGTTGTAAAATAAATTTGCAAGCCCTCTTTTGTGGAGTTTGCTTACATCCCCACCCCCTGAAGCTGGTGTGTGTGCAGGTATGGGAGAGAGACTACATGTGTTCTAGGAGTTCTGTCAGTGAAACTCTCCAAACGTTAATTCTTAGTGAGAGGATGAACGGAAGGTCTGGTTCGAGTTGTGATGCAAAATGGTTTATTGCAACTCAAGGGATTAGAGAGAAAGAGAGAGAGAGAGGATAACTCAGTGGTTTACATATCTGGCTGTGGAGTCAGATGTTGAGAGTTCAATTCCCCACTATGCCTCCTGCGAGGAGAGCCAGCTTGTATGGCATTGGGCAAAGCTGCACAGTCCCAAGATGCCCCCAGAAGAAGGGAAGGGTAACCCACTTCTGAGTATTCTTCTGCCTGGAAAACCCTGAAGGGTCGCCGTAAGTCAGAATTGACTTGACGACACATGATGATGATGATTATATAGATTTACCCTTGGCATTCCATACAGAACTCTGTCTCTCTCTCTTTGGTCCACTGGAAAGAGGGTAATGCCAATTCTTACAGGAATCACATTTTTTTAGAAGTATCAGAAGAGTCCATATTTCCCTGGATGCACCCCACACAGAATTTGCACTGGCCTTGCCAATAGTCTGGCTAGCATTCCATTTTCTAGTATACAAATTCTTTAGTACATATAAAGAATCTGGCTGGATCAGGCATAAACTGTTTTTGATCATTTATATATTGTCTCTCTATGCGTCTCTGTGCAAAATATCAGCTGTACCCTACATGTATTTATCTGAACACTTGAGCATAGCTCTTGTGTGTACAGTGATACACTCTAAGCTTTTTGCATACACAACTGGGCTGGTTTTCTCCTCACATGTGAGCTCAGCTATGGGAAGGATAAACCACCTCTGAGTACTTCCTACCTGGAAAACCCTGCAAAGGGTCATCATAAGTCAGAACTGACTTGATGGGACACAATAATAATTATTACCCAGAGCGACGTGCTTACTCCCATGGCCGGTCTCGGACCTTTTGCTCCCCAAAGCAAAGGATAGATGGTAACTCTCCAGACTGGGATTTGAATTTTGCTTTAACACTGATGGTGAGACCCGTCCTCTACCACCTCTGAGCTGAAAACTGCATGTTAGCTTAGGAGCTACAGAGTAAGCCCCTCTGCACACAGAGCTGTGTGTCACTTAGTGTCTGCCACCTGTAGTGACTACCTCCCTTATAGTTGGGTCATCCCTTCTCACTGCCCATGTTCATGATCATTCAGTATCCATGGGTCCTGAGTAACAGAACAGGGCTGAGCAGACCTCTAGTGCAGGAAGAAGGGCTTAGAGATCTCCTGTTCATTTCAGGTACTGGATACCTAGATGCTTCCTGAGGCTTTAGGTGTTTGGCAGAAAGATGACAGGATTCTCTATATGTCCCTAGGACATGGTATTCAGAATATATCAGGGCAAAAAGACCAATCGTTAATCGTTAAATGTCTTGCCAGCCATAACCCTCTTGACAGTAGAATATCACTGCATATTAAACAGTTAAAAAATTTTTTTTCCTGCTCAGAATTAGAGTGAGCATATTCATAGGACATTTCATACCTAATTATTAGGATAAAATATTTCTAGCTATTTAATTATATTTATCACCAAGGCTATTTGAAATGAAATGTAATAGTGACTCTTAAAATTAATTACTGCAGTAGCCATCAAATAGCTATCCGCTCTTTAAAAATCACAATTACCACTCTCAGTTGGGTTTGTCTGTCTTCAGAAAAGAAATTCATTGCTGTGAAAGTCATTTGTTATTTATCAGTTCTCATGAAACTGACAGAAGGAAATGAAGGCTAAAAAAATAAACCTTAAAACATAAACTTTTTAATAATAATTAATTGCGTGCTGTCAAGTCAATTTTGACTTACAGAGACACTTTCCAGGGTTTTCTAGGTAGAGAATATTTATGTATGTATGTATTTATTTATTTATTTGACTTTTAAACAAATACATCATCAAACAACCATTTAAAACAATGCACATAATAGTTACAAAATCAAAATTAAACACAAAGACACCAACAAAATACTCAGAAGTGGTTTCCCATTCCCTTCTTCTTGGGGTGCCCTGGGATCGTGCAGCTGGCCCAAAGCCACCCAGACTGGTTCCTCTCCAAGGAGGCCCAGTGGGGAATCAAAAGAGACAGCAGTTCATTTGTTGGGCTGTCGCCTCTAGGACTCCTCTAAGACTGATCTGTTTCAGCATCTTGATGGGGTTAGTCAAAGAGCTGCTGTTTTTAATCTGACTTGTGCACAGCTGTTAGGACATATGCTTGTGTTTGAATTTTGAGGACTTGTATTGATGTGTTCATAAAGAAAGGTGGAGGGCACTCCTGATCTGGTCTGACAAGCTTCCAGAGGTGGTTAATCTGTTCCTGTACAAACTGTGCTCCGCAACACACAGGAGACTGTCCATCAACTTTACTCATAAAGATGCTTGACATAGTAGGAGGGATTACCTCATCTTTCAGCTTTGAAGGAAAAATGATGTGGCTTGCTGAAGTCCTTCTCATCATCACATCAAAAGCCTAAACCTGCCTGCTAAGGCAGCTCTAGGAAGAAACGAATGAGTCTGGATCGCATTGATTAGGGCTTCCTTGAGTCTCACATGGAAATGATTGATACATATAGCCCTCCTTTCTTCCTATGTATGGGACTCAAAGTGATTTGCAACACTTATAATACATATATCAAACATAACAAACAGATCATTAATAAGTGGTGGAACAAAGAAGAATTAAAACCTATATAAAATGAAAACTTACATAAATATAAAATATTATAACTACCACCCGCCATCCCTTAAAGCAGGGATCCCCAACCCCCGGTCTGTGGCCCGGTGCCTGTCCGTGGCCTGGGCCGCGGAGACAGATCTCCCACCTCCCTGCACACACTCCCCCCCACATCCCCTTTGCGCATGCGGCGAGTGCACGCCCCCGAGTGTCCCCGCCCCTTTGCACATGCGCGCGAGTGTGCACCCACATGCATGAGCGCCCCTCTGCCCCTTTGCGCATGCTCGCTCATGCGTGTGTGCGCCCCGCCCGTTCACGCATGTGCACAAGCGCGGGGAGTGCCCCGCCTTCCCCGCACACAGACACCGTCCTCCCCCAACTGGTCCGCAGTGTCAAAAAGGTTGGGGACCACTGCCTTAAAGTTTCCAAATTGAGATGCCAAACTTTAAAAGGAATGTTTTTGCCTGGTGGTGATAGGATAGGAAGGAGGGGAACAAATGATCCTCCTAAGGAAGGGCATTTCATAGCCTGGGAGCAGCCAGAGAAAAAACCATCAGTGTACAGAAATCCAAAGGAGATGCGACTTAAGGCATGTGTCGCTGTAGCCAGATCAGGCATCGTCAGGAATGGGCACATTTGGAGAAAAGCTTTAACTGTGCAAACACATTTCCAACTAGCACTGAAATCTGGGCATCCAGAGTTAAAGCCAGGAGAGCACCCAAGGTGTGAACTCTGTTTTCAGGGGGAATGTAGCCCCCTCCAACATAGGCTGAATCTCTACTCCCTAATCGGCCTTTCAGTTGACCAGGCGCACCCATGTCTTCTCCAGGTCAAATTTCAATTTGTTCATCCTGAGGCAGGTCCATTACTGATCCCAGACACTGGTTTAGGGGCAGAACAATTTCCTGAGATCTAGATGAAAAGGAGGAATACAGCTGGGCGATGGCACTGAACGCAAAACTACAGGCCATCTCCCCTAGCACAGGGAATAAAACTGATCACTTAAAGATGCCACACGAGCAAACAGCCAAGAAGTCAAACACAAGCCATTCAACATCGCCTTCTGAGTCTGTCCCCCCCAGTAGGAACCACACCACTGCAAAACAATGCCACTAAGTCCCATCTCAGAGGAGGATACCATGATTTATCATATTGAAAGCCATTCACAGGTCAAGCAGAACCCACAGAGACACAACTCTCCCATTCAAGTTCCTGGTACCGATCATCTACAAAGGTGACCTAAGCAGTCTCTGTTCCATAACCAGACCTGAAGCCAGATTGAAATGGATCTAGATAATCCGCTCCATCCAGAAACCCCTGGAGCTGAGGGATTACCACATGCTCAGGTACCTTGCCTAGAAAAGGAATATTAGAGACTGACCTGTAATCATCTAATACCATGGGGATGGCACAGAGAGTTCATATTTTGATTAGTATGTTTACTTTAGGGCACTGAGTTTGTGTGGACACAAGCAAGAATGCATCATAAGCATGGTCCAGGCAAAAATAAAAAGAAGTCTTGCAAACTCCCTGTGTAAAAATTCAATTTCCTGAAAACACCATACATTTAAATTCCTATAGGCTTCCTTCACAAAAGACTCTGCTGCCTTTCACTGCATTGTTTTAGAAAGGATATATTTCCTTTTAAAAACAGCCAGAACTTCCTATTTGACTGTCACCAGTATTATGTGGATGAGAGACAGCAGCTACCTGTAACTCTTGTCCAATAGAAAACTGGGGGCAGAGAGCACCTTCAGAGGTGCTGTGCTGCCCATGAATCAATGCCTACTGCCTATGAAAAAGAAGAACGTTCCCACAAAACCTTTCAAGAATATGTCTGGAAGCTCCATCTGGCCATGTGGCAGCACAGCCAGATCCCTCGGCTACCCAGGGAGTTCAGATTTCCCCTTGGTGAATGGAAGAAGGGAGGCTGTGTAGACACCTTTAGTGCTAGAAGCAGAAGAAAAGGAAATATAGTAGTAGTAGCAGCTTTTGATATTTCTATTCTCCTCAGTCGGGCTATTTGCTTGAAGGCCAGGGCATTTTAGACAATTTTACAGATAAACAACCATTAACATTAGAAATGTTTTGCCCGTCTATGGAGATATTTTGTTAACTCAATGTCCTAAGTCTCTGAAGATATGCCCTCTTAATGCCATGTAACATTTTCCTTGTTCAATAAAGTTGTTACAGGTAACACTGTCATGGAGCAGAAGCCTAAACTCATCAGTCTTCATCTGAATCCATTTAAATTGATTTAGATCTAAGTCTTGATCTTGCCACAAACAGAAGATGGAAAAATGTTGCATTTGGTCGAGGCTTCAGGGTGAGCTTTCAAGACCAACAGGTGTAGCGTATGACTGTAGCAACTCTTAACTTACGAAGAAGCTTTGCCAGCTGATGGTTAGGAATATCTTTATCGTGCTCAGAAGTGTGAAAACTGCAAACGTTTTGGTTGTGAAGATTCTCATTCTCTAACCTTGTAATTTTACAAAGTTCACAGAACATTCTATGTGTTCGTGTGTCTTTATCTATGACTAATTACTTAAATGCCATCAAGTTGGTTCTGATTTATGGTGACTCTTTCCTGGTTTTCCTAGGCCTAGAGTACTCAGAAGTTATTTACTGTTCCCTTCTTCTGGGGAAGCTCTAGGACTGTACAGCTTGCCCAAGGCTACACAGAGTGGTTCTTCTCCTGTGACATATAGTGGGGAATCGAATTCCCAGCTTCCAGCTCCACAGCCAGATACCTACCTCACTGAGATATTCAGCCAGGAGATAGAGAGATGCAGATATAGGTATATTTCGAAACTCTTCTGTTGCAGAATGCAGCAGAGTTACTCATATCCCAAATGACGAGTCCTGCCAAGTCACTCTCATCCACCATAATGGAAGAACATAAGTATGGAAGAACATAATAATATTCCCCCTGAAGAAGTAAGTCTGGGATAATAAGAATTTATTGCTATGAAGCCTCTTATATGAAAAGAAAACAAAGAAAGTCTATGCAAGATAAGGCTTTCCTTGACAATTCTTTTCATGCAATATTTGTATTGCATTTCAGAAACCCAGCCAGATGACTACATTGCAGATAAGGTATTACCAACAGGATGGGCAAAATTTACGTACAAGAACCGTGCCAGATATTATCTTAATCTCTTCTCTCCCCATGATTTCATGCCCTTATTTGTAGTAGGCATGTTCCATTTGTCAAGAGACTGGGAAAATAGGGGATCATGGTTTTGGTTGCCTTCTTCAAACACAGGCCTACTAGCTTGTGCCTGCGATGAGCAGGCCAAGAAAGAGGGAATAAAGTGCCATTAATGGGAGGCGGTACCACCTGTGCTTTATCGCGGTGAGGGTGTAGAATGTCCAAGGCTGTTCACACCCTGGTACAGAGCTGATTAGCACTGAATGATTTCAGCTGAGGAGAAGAGAGGGGGGACAAGTTACTTTGGAGAAGTAACTCTCTTCTTCAAGGTTTGGGGCAATTTGATGCCTGACTGGAACATCCCTTTGAAGAGTTTAGAAACGGAATGATTGGTATAAAAGTGACAGAAAAGTTGCTTAGCCTAGCCTAGCATCTCTTAGGAGACTGCTATGCTCATCTGTTACCCTGCTGCCTGACTGGTACTCTGTGTATGCTCTGGAACCATGCTGGTATTCTGTCAATGTGTAAGTATTATCTTAGGTTAGTTAGCTTTCTTATTTTCTTGTAGGAAGTGTTCTGAAAGTGTTCTTGCCTCAAGCCTTAAACTTTTTGGAATGCTTATTTGCTCCACAGCTTTTAAACTATTTTTGCAACTTTTGAAATTGTTTGGAAACTTTACCCTTTGCCTTTTTCTTGCAACATCATTAATAAAATATAAAAATTTTCAACAGCTTGGTTATTTTTGGGAGCAAGAGGGTTGCTAGTACTAAAGAAGAACTTTGCCTCAATCACCTACTGAATGCTTTTATATTTTGTGGGTATTTTAGTATTCCTACCATGCAGGGTTGGTGTAAAGGGCAAAAGTGCTTAACCTTGTGGTTTTTGGTAATTCCCTGGAGCACTGCGTAGTTAGTGTGACTCAAGGTGGTGGAAGGGGTACCAGGCAGAAGATTCCTCCCAGCCATTATCACACCTGGCCTACCTGGCACTTATCCACACCGGGAAAGTTTAGGCAGTGTAGCTAAATGGTTAGTGTGGGCCTCTCTAATTCAGCCATAATCTAGGAACCATTCCTGTTTGTGCAACTAATCTTTTTGCTGGTCAGATTAATAAATAGCTTGTGATCAGAGCAAATCCTCTCCCTGCTATAATTTGAGGGAGAGACGCTCCACTATTTCGGCCCTGGGCTACCCCAATTAAATTGTTCTGAAACAGAATTCTGCTTAAACCTCCTATAAACTTTGCAGTGTAAATGAAATGCAACTGTGGCTTTCTCAATGGTTTAGACCTGTAATTTCTTTCAATCCTCACTACTGGCTATGCTGGCTCCAGCTGATAGGAGCTGTATTTCGAAAAAGGCCCTGTACGACACAATGGCCACCCCTACAGTTAGCCCACTGCCCAGCACAAGTTTTCACAGAGTGATTTAGATCAGAAAATCAGATATTTGCATGCCCTGAATAGCTGGGTGGGCTTGATGACACAGGGGTAACTTTTGAAGCACATGACTGCCCATCATGCCAGTCCCCACAGCCATGCCCTCAACGAACGTCCAGCGTGAGAGCAGTTACCTTGTTCCCTATGAACAAACCAAATCAAATAGATTTTTCCTCCAGCCACAGACATTTTGCAGCTCTCACATCACTTACTTAATTGCCCATTCAATACTGAGCCACCCCTAAATAATTTTTCACTACAACCGTATGACTCACAATGACATATCGATCCTGAGAAAATCCATTTTAACCGCCAGCTGTTGTGAAGTTTGCAGTGAAGCTCAGAGGGAAGCATAAGGGGGGGGGGGGGCAGATCATGTCCCTGTCCCTGTTACTGAAAAAAAAATCCTGTGACCTCCTGACTCCATTACATGACCGAGTAGGATGAGAGCTCGGGAGGCTGGTGGCCGCTTCTCACTTCCAACGCCCAATAGAAAATCAATGTTTTATGACAGATTTTCTGTTGCTTGGGGGTTGTCTTCTCTCTGTTGCACGGGCCTCTCTCCTGTCAATGCTAACTTGACAGCGCACAGAGCCCATAAATGCAGCAGAATTGGGGGCAACGAGGCCACCACTTATACTAAGTTACAGCCAAAACATTTACAATGAAATTCTCATTTTTCATTCTTCTTTTTCTTCTCATTCTCTCCTAAAAGAGATTGGATGCCATCACAGCCACACTGACATTCGAAGCTGCAAAGGTAAACAATGACATTGTGTTGCATCCAAAGTAGTCTTCCACATTCCTCACGCAATAGGTTCTGCTCTTTCCTTTACTTCTTTTTCCATTTATTTTACCTTGAATAAATTATTGTAACAATCTGTACTTCTAGTTTCTCATTATGTGACAACAGTACTCTACTTCCTGCATTTTATGAGCTGTATCATTTCTTGGTCTTCATTTATTCTACTGAGTACTACTTCACTGTTTACCCTCTTGATTTAAGAAGTTCTGAGCATCGTATGAGAAATCCACGTTTCAGATGCTTTTGTCTTTTTAGAGTAGCCTAGCATTGGGAAGAATCAGGAATACAAAGCCAATTCTAAGCTTTGTTTGCACACTACGTTCTTCACTTTAAGGAAGCTGCTCTGGGCCATCTTTGTTCTGGCTTCTGTTGTATGGCAGTGCCCCGACTCCTTGTTCAACAAACTCCACGGTATACGTATATTGGTCTACAAGTTTCGCACTTCCATGAGAGATCTTTGACTGCATTTCTTGGCCTGTTTGTTTTTTAATTATTGCCACAAACATGATTTTCTTAACATTCCTTTTAAACTGTGTTCATTACTTCACTGATTGACTTTGCAGATCACCTATGTTGGTCAAAACACCAACCATAATACTGGTCAAAATCTGAGTATGAGAGCTCGGTTCCATTACCGATTGAAATGAGATTTGGATCAGTTCTAGCATGTTTAATACATTTTTAAAAAGGTGTCTACATGACGTAGAAGGAATTGTGTCGTCCCCCCCCCCCCAGGTCTTGTGTTTTTCTGTTCAAGACCGTAACATTTTAACTCCTTCGCCAGGGGCCATTTTATGTAACAACTTGCCCAATGTGTAATCCTCTGTGAGGGGAAATTCTTCCTCATTTCTATGTTGCCATGCTAGTTCTCCATGTGCTTATGCATACATTGGTCAATCCTCCTCCAGGGAACTGAGCAGGAGGGACCCATGTTTTTGTAGTTTGGGATTATCCTAGGTTGAAAAATCGTGGAGATCCATGGGATCCATGCTTGAGACCCAAGTTTTTGTGGTTTGGGGATGATCTTACATATAAAAATCATGGGGATCCATGGGGGCCCATGTTTATGTGGTTTGGGGATGGTCCTACATATAAAAATCATGGGGATTCATGACTACAAAACCATATGCTGAAGGACCCATGATTTCTGTGGTGTAGTCTGTGGGTGCAAATGGAATATATGGTCTAGCAGTGGTTTAGGAAGGACTGTGTCTAAATATCACAGGAAATAATGAGGATCCATGCCTCGTATCCATGTTTTGGTGCCACTACAAAGCCATGTGCCAAGGAATACTGAATTCTCTGTAGTAGTCTGTGGGCATAGATATTTCAGCATTGGGGGAAGAGGTGACCATCTCTCTTTCCCCTCCACAGAGTGAGAGGTGGGGCTGGGTGGGTGTCAGGGCCTAGTTGTCAGGGGCTGGGTGCAGAGCAGATGAGCGCTCAGGATGGACAAACTGCACAGCCATTGACAAAAGGAATGAGGGGGAGAAGAGAAGGACAAAAGGTGGGCTGACTGATCAGCCTGAAATGATGAATCTGCATGGTTGGGCCAGCCAGCTGGAAAAATAAATATCAAAAATAATCCACTCCATACCCACACACCATTTTTTAAATCCCATGTAGTCCCCTGCTCCAATACACTGCACAGTTTAAAATAAGATTACAACTTGTCCATTAGGATGCACAAACCAAGATAAAGGACATGTGACTACCATGTGATTTCAAACCAACTTCAAATACTCCAATCCAGCTCTCAATGTAACCATGTCAGGAATCAAAGTTTGCAACAGCTGCATTAATGTCTTTTCTTACTGTTATGGCAGCTCCATCGGGGTGTTGTGTATTGTTGCTGTGCAAATAAAATATAGCCTGAAACCCAGTAGAAAGCCACAACTAGAGTAGATCCATTGAATCAATGGAACTTACATGGATATTGACTCACCAAATCCCCACTGATTCAGTGGGCCTATTGTACTTGCAACTTGCTGCTGGATTTCAGCCATAGTATGCCAAGTATCTTTCTGTGCTTGGCCAGATTCTGGCTAATAAATGTCACTTACTCTAAAGCTGAAATGTTCATCCTTTTCATTTCTTTTAAAACAATGTGAGTTTTTTTCCATACATCCCAAATTCCTTATCTGATTTTCAACCCAGATTTTTCATAAAACCTCTCATTTTCCCCATGATTAGATCATTTATTTGTTTCTGACCATTACTTAACGCTTCTTCATTTTGACTGAAGTATGTTGAAGCCACCTACCTTTAATTTTGCAGAACAGTGAAGTGGGCATGTTAAACATGCCCGGTCCTTATAAAAAATATTACCAATCCCCCTCATGTACATTTACTCCTGAACACTGAAGACTAATTAAAACCAGCAAACTCAGAGTGAATGGATTTCAATTAATACCTTGACAATCACAGTCTACGCATAGTGAAACAATGTATTGTTAGAGTTGTGTTGTTGCTCACTGTGCCGTAACAAGATAAAGTTAACTTTTTTTTTTAGTTTAAACTGACTAACAGGACAAAGAACTGAAGCTGAAATCCTGTTGCTTTTACTGACAATCGTGGTAACTGCCATGTTCAGAAATTAAAGCTGTCCCCTTCTTCCATGGCACCCAATGGCTTTCCTATGATGAAAAGAATCCCAAGGGAGCTTTGGGAGCTTTGGGGAGGTGGAGTCAGAAAATTTTAATTTCTGAAAAATCACCGTAACTAATGAAGTTGTCAGTCTTACATGGCTTATGGTGCACAAGAGAATTTCATTCAGAGACTTACCTTGATACCTTTGATACCTTCCTTACTAGCATTAAAATAAGCCAACAGCAATATTTTCCTTCACCTACCCACACCACAAAACAGTGGCCCCTGACAGGAAGCCAAAAAGATGCAGGTAGGAACACTCTGGGGATGGGTTGGTTCACTCTAGCAATTACGTCATCTAATTTTGGGTAAAGGAGTGAACCAGCCAGCCCCCAAAGTGAACTAAAGAGCAGGGCAAATGCCTGTCTGATCACACCCATGGTTCCAGGAATTCTTCCAACCCTCTGAAACAACTTTTCAAGGGGACACAGATAGGGGAATTATGGGTAGATGAATGAAAAAATCAGGGATCCCATCTTCAGTGAGAAGGACCACTTCTCTTAAGGCATAGGTAGAACACTTGAGGCATTTCAGATGTAACTAGATCGTAATTCCCACCATCTCTGATCACTGGCTGCCCTGTTTGGGGCTGATGGGAACTGAACGTCCACAACATATGGAGAGCCACCGTTTTCTCTAGTTCTCTCCTAAGGCAAGATTACCACTGGACACACAATCTTTTATGCAAACATTTCCCATACAAGTAGGATGAAGTGCATGGATTGACATGTGACACTGTAACACAGATAACTAACAGGACTCATTGGAAAGGCAGCCCTTGAGACCCAACAGCCCAGGTGAGACCTCTGGAGCCATTTTCATCAATTGTGCTACATGGCCGGGAAAGCACCAAGCACAAAATGAAAGTGATATGCAAACATACTTCGATTCTGTTAGAAAGCCCTTGTCTGACACCCCACAAAGAGTCTGCAAACATCACAACTGACACCCTCATGTTCATATTTCCTTAAAATAAAATAAAATAAAACTTTAAATACCTGTATTGGAAAACATGGACTTTGGTTTTCACAAGTCAGCTGACAATCTGCTGCTCCTGCAAGGTTAGGTTGGCTGATGCTTTGCGGTGTGAACGCAAGGTCGTGATCTATGTACTGACCCCATGCAGTGATCATCTCAGAATACAGATTGTCTTCTGTAACAGCCTCATTAGACACTTCAATAATTTTCCTTGTCACTTCACGCACCTGGAGGGCCAAGAGTTAAGTCAGTTGCCCTGCTGTGCCACTTGTTACTTCTTATTAATGACCAAGCAGCAAAAGGGAGCAAAGAACTCAGTGCATTTTGCCAGAGTGCCTGATCTCACAAAGTTGTTCCGAGCACTTGGCTGTTCTTGTTCCTCTCCCCCTCCTCCACCTGGTTTGCTTGTTTCTTTAATGTTTTGACAGGGTGGCATTTCTGTTCCAGAATTCAAAGCTGAGATGTCAGTAACTCAAATAAGGTTCACATACCCTTCTACTGCTAAGTTTTTCAAAGCTTCGGAAAATTGCAAGTTTATCTCTTATCAGCATAAGAGGTCTTTTTCTGTAGCACCTACATTAACAGAATATCCTTAGACTTGTTTACTCAGAAGTAAGCCTCATTAATTTCTGTGGGGCCTGTTCCCAAGGAAATGACTGTGGGATTGCAGCCCAAAGGTCTTAGCTGGTATTTCATATCATTGGGTGCTTTGGGGTTACACAGATACAAAATGGAAGTGCTAGCACCAGAATTTATGGTTGGTTTTTCCTTAAATTAGGATCAATACCAGAGATTCACTCTTGTGTAGACTGTGTGCAACAGCACTCACTGATCTGTGGGCTGCAACAGGAATCCCAGGAATAACTCAGGAAAGGGAAGGGAAGGAAAGACAACACATCTCAGACTGCTCCTGATAACCAGGCCACAAAAATGTAGCCACAAGCCAATCACCCCCACTCCCTGCTCCCACATCCATTCTGTATATATGAATGATAGATCCACGCACTGATTCAGGTCTTCGTGGCTCCAGAGCAAGGAAGCTGTAATCTGCTTTACAGCCCCATCCTCCCCTGTAACCTCTTGTGTGTCCTCAAGTGTCCCACACACTCCAAATGACCTCTGTTGCCCTATAATGTAATAATGAGATAGATAGCATTAGGCCCTGGGGGTTGATTTCATAAAGAATGGGGCCTGCCAACCTGAAGGAATCCGGTCCCTCAGTCATCAGTTTCAGCCCTGAAGTCATGGGGCAAAGCTCCCTTCTGCTCCATGGGGAGATAGATGCCAAGTGGGGGAGGTCTTTCTTGGTTGCACTGGCCCTGTGCAGGCCTTTGGGTGAGAGAACATGAGGAATGGGTGCAGACCCGCACCCATTCCCCCCATCTCGTAGGTACCTCCATGCTCCAGCCCTGTTCAGTGAGCCAAGGCGAGGAACTGAGGAGGTAGGATCCAGGAGGCACGAGAACAGAAGAGGCGTGGCCAATGTGTATGACTCCATGCCCCTTAGTTGTGTTTTGGATGCCTCAACAGGGCTTTTATAGAATGGTCAGCCTAAAGTGGTAGCCATGCTGCTATACACTGGGTAGTAGGTGAAGACTTTTCTGTTCCCTCCCTTTTTATACTGCTTTGTTTCCTCTGTGCCACTTTTGGTTGCTGTTTAATTGTGGTTTGGCTACTGCTGATATAATTTTGTTTTTTGATCTGATGTTTCACTATTTTTATCTACCTTGAAATGTTAATAGAAACATACTACAGAAACATATTGAATTAATAAAAGTCGAAATAATTCCACCGTATACTGACCGAAGGCAAAGGGAATCCATTATAGAAGAAACCAGGGTTCCATCCTCTTGGTTGGCTTAGTCCATCTTCATAAGTGGGCGGGAGCCATCTAGCCAGAGCTGTGTTGGAAGCTCCCCACCGAGGATGTTCCCTGTGCAAGCAGAAGATGTTTTAACACAACTACCTTCAAAATATTAATTGCAGAAGATATGTGGGCAAATATCCAAAACTCTGGGATCTCTGAGCTTTATGGAAGGCTAGAACACAAAACTTCCTTGAACATGGCATGCATTTGGAACAGGTATTGAACGTTTTAAAAATGTTGGCCTTTTTTAGCTTAATGAAAGGAAACAAATATATTGCGTGAGATGTCCAAGCGCTTGAAAAAGTACAGGAGTGGGCAGAGAGCTGTCGGACAGTGCCCTGAGACCTGACAACCCTACCGCTGAGAGCCCTGCTTGGCTCCACAAATGGTATCAGAGGCAACTGGAAATTAAAGAGGCGCCGGCTTTATCAATACCTGAAGCAGAAGAACCACAAAGACTCAAGTAAGTTTCTAAAGAGTAAAGGAAGAAGAGGATTTACATATAATGAGAACAGTAATAATATGAATACATATTTACTGGAAGAGATATGTAAAACAAAAATATATGTGAGTAAATCTACATCCAAGTCCCTGAGAGATGCAGATACTGAGTGGAGAAGAAAGCGGATCTGTAGACTGTTAGTCACACACTTACATTGCTATGGGGACACTAAATAGAGAACAATTATTTTATTAATACTTCATTGATCCTCAGTATACCAAAGGGCTCAATTTGCAAAGCAATGTGAGACAGTAATACATTTAATTAATGGCAATGATTCACACTTGAAAGTTGACATACGCCTTAACAAAGCATTCAAATTAGTTACAGTTGATTTGTCTTTATTGAAATGGCATAAAATACTGCACATAGTGCTATTTCACTCAATTAAAAGCAATGATATATTAATTTAAGAGCTTAACTGGTGATTTTCTTCCCAATTGCATTAATATTTTAGCAGATCACTGGATTGTTACTGGTGCAAGAAGTCTTGCAATGAAATTCTTTTCGTTTCAAAAGACTTCTTGAGACTTCTGCTAGTTTCAGTATAAGCAGAATTACAGTTACATGTCCATATGGATGCTCCTTCAGTTGAAATAAATGGAAAGCGCACATTTCTAACATCACAGGCAGCACGATCCCCTTGGAGAGGGAGAGCTCATGATGGGTCCACTCCTCTGCCTTTCACAGAGACCATGGAGGGGGGGGGGGGTCCATGGTGGTCCTTTCCTCTCCAAGGGCAGAATTCTGATCTCACAGAGAAGAGAAAGGGGGAATTTGGAGGTGAACAAAGAAGAATGTGGGGAGAAAGATAAACTGAATCCACCTGATCCAAAAATGCTCTCAGCTCCTGCCTGTGCTCAAGGAGAGAGATTTAAGTCCTCTTCAGGTTTTGCTCATCATTTTTTATATAACACAAAAGGAGAGGAGTTCACTAGCCTTGTCTCCACCATCGTTGCTTTCTTCACATGGCAAGTGTGTCTGAAAAGGAGAGGTTCTTGCATGTGTGTAAAATAAGGGCAATTTAGGCTTCTGTCCGACTCCTCACCCTTTAGATTTCATTTTAAGCCACTTAATGGGCCCCGCATTAATGAATGTGTGGAAAAGCATGCCTTCCCTGTTTGTAAAATGCTAGCCATTGTCTGTTCTTTATAGGAAATGCCTTCCAGAACTAGCTTTGCTTTCTACAGATGAACAAGTTCTAGCATCCTCAAAGGAAGCAGACCTCAAGAATTTCAGTAGGAAGCAAAGTGGGACAATAGCACAGGAGGGAGGCAAAAGGAGAAACAGGGGGTCAGAGCACATGGCAAGCAGAATACGCATAGCCATGTTTTCCCAGCAAGCATGCAAATCTTTCAGAGCTGCTCTCTAAGACAGCAAACAGGTGAATGAAGCTCTGCTTATCTCTCAATGACAAAAGGCAGGGAGCCAATTTGTGGCCTGAGACAGGTTCTTGTTGTCAGAAAGTCATTAACTCTCTCAGGAACTCTTGCTTCTATTAGTTTGTTCACTGCATAGTCAATTTTGGATCAAGGTCATCACATCTCTGACCTAAAGGTGAACAAAAGAGCAAGGATGGGGACTTACATGGCAGGACTCGCTGTCAAGTTGGACTTAGGTCGCATCGGTGACTCAACTTGGACTCGACTCAGCTGTTGTTGTTTTTCAATGACTTGATTTTGACTTGTGACTTGGAACCCACCCGCCCCTCCCTTTTTTTCCTGGGCAAAAAAGCTTATTTTTAATAGGGACTCAGAGGTGGGGCTCGGGACTTGGTACCAAAGACTTGAACCCGGACCCAAAGACTTGCCAACATCCCAGCAAAATAGTATATATACAGTAGGTATACCTGTTGTTGCAGGCTCCAGTGATATGTCTATATTTCCTAGTCATACAATTGTTTGGACACTTGGGTGGTAGCATGTAAGGCAGGCATCCAGATATATTGAAAATCATAGTGAGAACTTCAGTGGGTAACAGATCTGGAAATTAAAAGTATGCTGTCATTCTTCACATTGAAATTCAACTACTAGGGAGTCATATCACGACACAGAATTGATTACACAGTGTAGCTGCCTTGCTCTGGGATTTACATCTGCCTGCTCTATTGTTAGATATAAATCAGCTCCATCTTAGACCAGTTAAACTATAATAAACTATAATAAGATTTAAAGGCTGGCACTTCCTCAAAGTTGGAGGAACTGATGCATCAACAACAGAATCAATTCTGTTGAAGGAAAGGCTGCTGTCAAAGAAGAATCAAAGAACATGTTCCATTTGTCCAACAACAGTTCCCAGAATCCCCCAGCCAATGTCCTAGCGGCCATGCTAGTTGGAGATCCTGGGAGTTATGGTCTAAAAGACTAGAGCTCTGAGGTTCTGACTACCCCATACTCACATCTAGCTCTCTTGCTTCCCAGGAATGTGAAAGCAGTTCCTTATGTACCTGAGAAGGATTGGATCATAACTGGCCTTCCTAGTGTTCTATAGAATATCAAAGCTGCAGTATGATATAAGGTGCATTCACACAGAGAGAGAGAGACACTCACACATGAACCAACTGTGCTGGAAGGAAGAAGCAAAGAGGCTGCACTGAGCCGGGTGCCAGCACAATCTTCCAGACAGCCTAGGGAAAATAATTCTTGCTCTATTTTTCGCCCAAACTTCAGATCACTTACCCTCAGCTCAGTTTTTGTAGAGGGGGAACTCAATGCATTTTGATTTGTTCATTTTCATAGTTTTTTTCATCATTTTCCCCCATACCTCTTGCCCCAAACACTCGACAACACATTTGTTTCCAATAAACTGTATAAAACCCAACCACAGAAGCATTTCACAAAACATTTCAATGTTGAGGAGAATGTAAATTCATGATCAACACACAGGGATACAAGTGCTATAGAAGGATCTGAATCCCCCACCCCCTCAAAGCACACAGAGCTCGGATGAGACCTTTGTAAACAGTTTAAATGTGTCCTGGGACTTTAAGGCCTGGATGTGAATTAAATTCCTTCCTGCAGTGAAATAAGAATACAGTGAATATTGCCTTAAATCTAGAAGGCATCACCCTCAGCCATCCGCAGGGGGTCTTTTCCAGCACCTGCTTGTGTATTTATTTACCGCTTTGAAGCAATGATCGTTTATGCTTCTGGTGAAATTTCTCTTTCAAGTCCTGTATTGAAGCTTCCATTTTTTCAGCTGCTTGAGAGGCGGACCGAGCCTCTTCTCCTAGGTATCTGGAAAAAGCCAGAAAGCGTGCAGGAGCCATTGTTTTGCTTCTTTGTAGAAGGCTACAAAGGAGAGAGAAATACAAATGATAGGGAGGGGGACTCTTCAATTATCCTGATAATTGCTTCACACGGAGAATAGCAAGATGGGAAGAAGGCCTCTTTGCCTGGATAAGTGTTCTCTAACGTCCCTAAGGGAGCGAATGCTGTATGACTTTCTTGGCAAATGTGTCATTGTTTATCAACTTTTTTTTCAAGATACATTTAAAAACCACACACAAGGTTTTCCACATCTAAGCTTCCAGACAGGGAAGGGGTAGCAAAGACACCACTGGTTTACATGTCTAAGACAGCAAAATATCTTGGGTCAGGTTTGCTTCTAACCTGCTCCTTAAATTTTAGATCCAATAGCCCCATTCCTAATTTGCCATCTGTATACATAAAAATACGTTGTAAAAAATGGCTTCTGTTATGTTCATAGAATCACAGAAGGATGGGGTTGGAAGGGGCCTTTAAGGCTATTGAGTTCAATCCCCTGCTCAGTGCAGGAATCCAAGTTAAAGAATATCAAATTTATGTGTATAACAATTTCTTATTTGTTACAAACTACTTACTTAGTTCAAATATTTATAAGGTGCCTCTTACAGTAAATGGCCACAGTTTGGGTACAATAAAACATACAACCAAACCAAAAAAAAACCCCACAAGAACACATAAAACAGAATAAAGCAGAATTTTAATTTTTCTTGACATAAGGGAAATATGAAGCAACCCAACAAGCCATAGATAAAATTTTGCTTTTTTGAGACATGCAGAAATTCTACTAAATTGAATTAGTCATGAAGATTTGCTTGCAGGTCTCAATGTGGGCAGTTACTAAAGAAGCTGTCAAAAATGCAGAGTTTGGAAGAGTTGCTTTCCCACACTCTTGGAAAGAACAACTCCTCTGGATAGATATTTTTACATTCTGACTAATGGTGGGCAGCATGCCATTCTAGTACAGTCTAGCCCAGTTTAAAGGTAACCTTCTAAGAGTCAGCTTGTTGTCAGCAACTCTTGTACTCATGTTAACTCTCCTTCCCAAGATGTATACCTTCAGGTGACAATATATCGGGCGAAAACAAAAGAAAAATAAAGAAGACAAAAACATTGTGGCACCTTAAAAACTAACTGCTATACTGTATTTTAATGTGAGCTTTCCTGGACAAGTCCACTTCCGCAGACAATCAGATACTGGAGGTCTGCCAGTTGTACCACAGAAGCCTGGAAGTATTTAAGAAAGAAAGTTGAAGGACTGAGAGTGAACAGCTCTGCAGAAAATGTTAGGAAGTTCCTAATACGCACATGCTCATATTCTGTACACATGCACACATGCCTGTACATACAGGGGTGCACATGCACACACATACACACAAATATGCACCTCTGTGTAAGTTAGAGCATGCTCTTTAGGCATCAGTGTTTTACACAAGAGGAAACAAAACTGTTTTTTTTCCAAACCATTTCTTTCAGTTTCAGTAGCTATAGTATACAGTAAATGGCTTTGCTTGTGATATTTCTGAAATGGCAGTTTCTTCCTTGGGGCACGCAAACGATGTTTCACTTCTTGGAATACAACAGGGCCCTTACCACAATAACAGCATCCAGACAGTGTTCATGTAGTGTTGTTTAACATGTACATTATTTAATCCTTAGAACACCTATTCTCAACCTTTTTTTTTTGCCATGGCCATAAACATCAGATGAAAGAAATACAGGGCGAATCAGGATTGTATAATTTGCACAACAAGTCTCATAAAGTGGTGTGTGAAGAATTATTTCCAATTTGTGACCCCCTTCAAATGCGCCAGGGTCCCTCAGGGGGTGATATGGCTCCCATTGAGAATGGCTTCTTTAGAGAATAGAGTTCTTGTTTTTTAAGTATGCCTTTAATTAAACCAGAAAAATTCATTTCAACAGGAGATTTGCACTAACCAGATGGGGACAATGGGTTGGATCCAGAAGACCATGAATGGAAATGGGTCTTGTTACTTTCCTTCTCCAGCCCTATGCACCCAGAACATGTTCTGCCGAATGTTTCCCTCATTGCTACAGGATGGGAGGAGCTTCTGGGAGAATTTGGATTCAAAATGGCAATGCATGTTTGGCTTCATCCTACATCTAAAGAAAAAAAAACACCATGCCATTTCTCTCTATTCATTAAGGTCTGAGAACATTGTTATTGAAATATTTTATGCCTTAGATTTCATACACAGAAACAGATTAATTCTAGAGGAGATCATTATGTCTTTAAACATTGGCAACTTCTCTAATAACTGTAGCAAATAAATGTAATATACTAGTTTTTGTACTAGGGTTAGATGTATAAAAAAAGGTGGGGACTAAAATAGTGATTGAAGAAACACTGCAAAAGTTGCACAACAAGTCTCATAAAGTGGTGTGTGAAGAATTATTTCCAATTTGTGACCCCCTTCAAATGTGCCAGGGTCCCTCAGGGGGTGATATGGCTCCCATTGAGAATGGCTTCTTTAGAGAATAGAGTTCTTGTTTTTTAAGTATGCCTTTAATTAAACCAGAAAAATTCATTTCAACAGGAGATTTGCACCAACCAGATGTGGCTGGTTAGTGCAAATAGATGTGGCTATCAGGATCACTGATAGAAAACAAGATAGATAGATGTGGCTATCAGGATCACTGCTCAAGTTCAAATTGAGGTCACAAAAGAAATTTAGTTTCATTCACTCAGGACAAGTACTTCCAAACCTTGGTTCATAAAATTATCAAATATAACCGTGAATGACTCAATGATTAAGCATTTCCTAATCTGAAACAGGCTGAGAAACTGACACTTCAAGCCAGGAGTGCTTTTTCATTCTCAAGGGCAGCCATGAAACTCATCAGTATGGTACTGCAGCTTTTTTCAAATATTTGTGAGCTAAACATATCTTGGTTTTCACAGTGCTGTGACTGCTGTAACTTTCTGAAGACCAAATCTGAAATAATCTTCCTTCCTTCCTTCCTTCCTTCCTTCCTTCCTTCCTTCCTTCCTTCCTTCCTTCCTTCCTTCCTTCCTTCCTTCCTTCCTTCCTTCCTTCCTTCCTTCCTTCCTTCCTTCCTTCCTTCCTTCCGCATTTCATACCATTAAATTTCTTATTAGCCACAGTAGTAGACAATTCACTGCCGTTATGATTCCTTGGTTATTGAAAGCTGACTCCTAGCATCATCATCACATTATTCCTATTTCTTTTTCCTCACAGACCCTTGGAAGTTCTTGATGACTACAAAGAGCCATAACCCTCCCCGCCTCCCCCACACACACCCAGTTTGGGAACCAGTGGCCTAAGGCACCCTACTGAAAGAGCAACAGAACACTCTAGGTATACCTGGATATGTAGGTGGCTGCCCCCCGCCCCTTACTGGATATTCCTGGATTGTGGAGAAGGAAAAGAGACTTAGCGGTTAATCAGATAAACATATAGTTCACTATTTGATTCATTTTTGATTCACCCTATTTTTCTCATGTTTTAAGTAAGAACAATCCATTCTGTCCCTTTTGCAAGCTGTTGTGTTCCTCTCTGGCACAGTGCTAGGGCTGCAGCGTATTTGGAGCAGTTGGGAACACTCCTGATTATCCTGTTCTGTAGTCTATGTGGCTGCTTAATTTGCTCTCAAATAGAGCTATGGACAGCCTTCTCTTCTGTGACAACCCTGTGATGTATGCAGTGGGTTGTGACAATAGAATGGACGGAGGAGAACACACACCACCATTTCCTTCATCTCACAATTTGTTTTCATATTCTCTGAAGTGACACAGTGCTATTTCAAATATAAGGGAGTATTCATGCTAGGTTGCTATATTGTTATAGTACTATGCCACTTACTAAATTAAACAAAAACAGAAAGGGGAGTTGACATTGCCCATGGAATGATAGCTGCAACAAAAAGAGGGGAAAGGGATGGGGGAGGGGACATAAATGGGAGAGAAATTAAAGTGATCTGAAGTGTTGCCTGGACCCTTCTCCTTGGAGAAGAAACATCTCCCATGTGAATGGAAGGATTGCTCAAATATGAGATAAAATAGATCCCACCAAAGATAAGAGCCTTTTAAGCGTAACCTAGATTGTTCTAAATTCCCCTGTCTAGTTGTGCCCCGAGGCTCAGACAGCTCTGAGCAGCACAGCATTAAAAATTCAATAGAAAACCTCCCTAGATAACTTACATAATTAAATAAGCAATAATGAATAACAACGGTACTCTTCCAAGGGGACTAAAAGTATGTAAGGTTGTTAAGTTGCTGTTACAAAATAGTGATGTTACACCTTGTTACATAGAAAAGTAGAAGCAATGACATTGCTCTCTGTGTAACGTACTAAATGTGTTATTTACAGGCGTGGGTACTGATTAATTCTTGGTCCCATTCCATCCTTGACAGCTTCAGATCAAGGATTCACAAATGATATGAAAGTAGCATTTTCCGGGACATTAATTACCTGAAATATTTACATTGAAAACTCATACCAGGAGTTTGGAAAATGCTTTCAAAATTATGAAATTGATAATCTGTGGAATTATTCATGGTTTGTGGAATATACTGAGATTACCTAAAACAGATGTGCTCTGCAAAGTGAACACAATCACTCTGAGAGGTTGTTATAATTGCTTAGAAAGAGTGGAGTTGAGGTGCTTCCAGGCAGAGAACGCATGGGCATAGCATGTGAGTCTCTTTTGCTTCCTGTAAGAGATTTATTTTTTCCTGTCTAAGAAAAAGGACAGGAGAAGCAGTGGGAAAACATTGAAAAAAATGGGGAAAAAACCCATTGTTTCCATATTGTTCACATTGCATGTTTTAAGCAGGGCGACAGCAGAAGGAAAATCCCATTAGAAGCACTCCTTGTTACTAGGTCAGTGACAGAGTTAATACCAAAAGAGGTATGAGTGAAAGTAATTGCACTTCTGGCCCATTTGATCTTCTATTTGATATATATTTAGGAAGGACAAAACCCAGTGACTATAAGCAGTCCAGTGTTAAAGTTGGATTCTCCATATTTTGAAGAAAAATATTCATGAATGTTTGAAGGTTATTACAATGAGTGGTTCAGTTAGGGTCAATCTGGCAGTAAGTTCTGCTACTTCTGAGTAGACCTTTGTAGAACCATAGTGTTAAAATAACAGAGAGTGATGTGGCACCACGTGAAAATTAACAAATGTTATTTAATATAAATTTCATGGATTCTGTCCACCTCGTCAGACACATCAGATGTAATGACCCGGGCTGAACTCAGCCAAGCTTGTGTCACATAAAATGTGTTAGTCTTTAAAGTGATACAAGATTCGTTGATGTTCTTCCTGAAACAGCTACCCGTTCAAAATGACTAGTGTCAGTTGACTCCAATGGTCTCTATTTTAATGATTTGTTGTTAATTTGTCCACAAAATGATCCTTGTGACTTGTATGAAACTGGAATAATTTATAAACAGTTAGAAGCTGCACAGTAACACTTAACAGGATATGTCATGGTTGAGATTACGTGGATTTAAAGCATGTATGAAGATGGGATATGTAGTTGTGAACAATGTAAAATGGAATCCATATTGGTTCTATGGAAGAATGATTTTGTATGATGGGAATGTTGTCCAGGAGGACTGTGAGAATGTTTTTCCTTTAGCCAGTTCTCCCAGGACCAGATAAGAAGACCAGACACTTGTTATGGCGGATAAGAGAATAGACGAGGCAAACAACACCTGCTTTCTCACGAGAAGAAGCGGAGGAGAATACTTCTACCACCTTATACCGTGATTGGATGATAGCGTGGGAAGACGAAGAAAGACAGGAGGAGCCAAGAAGAGAGAAAAAGGAACTTTTGCCATGCGCAGTGTTCCATCTTGTTCCTATTTTCCTTTAGGACGGAACCATAGATTTTTCTAGGTCTTTTTGCCTGCTACCCCGTGCAGGGAAAGGACGGAAAGATGTAGGGAGAAAAAGAAAAGAGGAAAGGGGGGCTATAAGCCTTTTGCCTATCCTAAGGAAGCTTTTAGAGATTTTTAGAGTTTTTGTAACTAAAAGAGAAATAGTTGTCTTGATTGTATTTGTAACAAGCCTTGAAAACGTTATATTGCTATGCTTTTGCATCAAACTGACTTTATTCTGTAAATCTATATTTTTTCAATAAAAAGATCAATAATCAAATCTTTTGGCCTCTTGAACAGTGAAGCTGTCTTAGCTATCCCTTGAGGGGGAAGCAAGGCCACATTACGCTACTGAGTCCTACCTTATTGAGCCTGGTAGATCTTAGGACTACCAAGCTCATGTGTAACTTCCTGCTGAGCTTTCTTAAGGGTCAGCAAGTATCTTTTTAGGGCAGACTTGTAAGAAGGAGTTTGTTGTACGCCCTGGCTGAGGTCACCAGGACTCAACCCAGCTGAGTAGGGGTACTCAGACTTCGAATTACTCTCTGTCCGACCGACCAAGTTCTCCCTCACAGGAAGCTGGTCGTGACAGGATACATTTTTAAAATGATGTAGGTCTATCAATCTCTAACAAGTTACCGCCACTCCCATTGTTGTGTTACTGCATTAGCTCCCCCTTAGTTCTGTCAGCCAGATCCATATTCTTATGTGGGCTATCATGTGCAGAAGAAGTGCAAGCAGCCCTCCCCACTCATGTTTTTATTTAGAATCTCTCCTACCTTGTTGCACCCGTAGAGTGAATGCAGGTTGGGGAGCTGTGCGTTCATGTGGCTTTAACACATCACAGGTCTGGAGCTAACCCAAGAACATTTGCTGCCCAAGATAAAGAGTGCTATGGTACTGATGCCATCCATGTTTCAGAGGCAGAACTTCATCGCTCTTCTTGTTGGATGTTTACTCCACCGCATTAGAGGGCAAAAGGTAGCTTCTGGGTCAGAAAAGAGGCTTCACTAGGCACACAGCTCTGTCCTGGAACCCTTTGGATCTGCTTCCAGCCTTCTCGGATGGCCTCTTCCCTCTGTTTCGTGATGCGGGGATGGGTAACTTCTGGCCCTCCAGATGGCCCCTGACTGCAAATTCTGTCATCATCTCTCACTATGATGACTAGGGCTGATAGGAGTTCTGGGCCAAAATATAACTAGAGGAATGGCTGCCCACCCCAGCTGAAGAGTAGGGCCATCCCTTTGACTCCTCTTACAAATAGTTTTTAGTTTTTATCTCTTACCTCTTTTTTCCTTTGTTTGCTCGCTCTTTGGTTATGGAAGCTGCCTCCTGTGTAGTTCTTTTAACTGCAATTTCTTTTGCTCCTCCTACACATAGAAAAAACAGGCTCAACACAAGACGCAAATATCATCCAACATAATTTGTAACAACATTTTGCAATGCATTTTGAATACAGCAGATGACATTCATTTGGACCTTATGTCAAAGGAGATCACTTGTGAAAGCTGGTGTCTGAAAAGATGACTCTTCTTTCTCTTCATGAGTTAATTGCCAAAATAATTAGTTATGTGCCATCAAGTTGGAACCTACTTAGAGCGACCCTAATTCAACATAAATGAGATATTTAAGGAATGGTTTTACGAGTTCCACCTCTGCGTTTCTTTGGCAGAGCAGGGATTTGAATCCAAGTCTCCTGAGTCCTAGTCTGTCACTCTTTCTACTACAACACATTGGGTACCACAGTTGCCAAAATACAATTCATCTAAAACAATCTAAACCTGTTTTTGCATTGTGCCGAATATCTAGAACGGCAATCAACACCCCAAATATCTTATTCAGCACTGTTGTGCTATGTTGGAATACTCTATATAGTACATCACATGGTTTCCTGGTCAGCACATGGACCAAATGTGTGGAAGGATGTCTCTCCACCACCCACTTCATCTACAATGATACTGAGAACAATATCATTGCACAATTATACCCTATCATTAAATAATTTGCACCAGAAATTATAGGAAAAAGGTGGGATTCAGTCAAAATAATAAAATAATAAAATTTTAAAAGTTCTTGGTACAGAAAAGCATCTAACACTCCCCCCATTGAGCAAATAAATCTCTATATAAGTATCCACAAAACAAACCAGAAGTCTCTTTTCTTTGAAAACCATGTGAGGGGTTTTTTTAAAACAAAAATATGACAATGCTTTATTTATCCCACTAACTAGAAAGTACATGGAAATGTTTTCTTTTTCACTCACCGAATAAGACATCTCTGCCCTCCTGAACAAAAGCAAGGAAAACAGCCATGCTAGCTATTGTTATTGAAATTATGAAGAGAATGATTACTTTCCTCTGAAAAATAATGAAAATACTACCATGAATGAATGTTAGGATTACTGCTGGGAAAAGCAGGATAGGTACATATGCAAATTGTTTTCTAGCTATGCAAAAAGGGGTCCTCTTTCCATCTCTTTAAACATTCAAATAATCAAAAGTTTAACATTCTTTTCTCTCTGTCTCCAGAAAAACTGAGATCAAAAGAAATCGAGATAAACAGGGTTATTGCTATAGGGTTTCATTAACATAGGAAAACAAGAACATGGAGAACTCATATAACAAAGGACATTTATAAATAATCTACGTTTCAAATAAGATGCCTTCAATTTTCAAAGGAAACTTTTTTAAAAAAAGTTAACATTGTTGTTTTAATTTATTTGCTCTAAAACTGCTTGAAATCTTTTTTAGATTGAAATCTACCGCTAGATTCCCATTTTGGAGAAATTTGATTGATGCAAATAAGTTTGGCATTGAGAAAATAGTTATAGGTTGCAGTGGCCGTAGTAAATAAAGATTGACATAGACATTCAAGAGGAAATTGGTTAACCCTCTGTCAGCAATGCTTTGATTTGGATTCCTGCTTTGAGCAGGGGGTGGACTCGATGGCCCTTCCAACTCAATTATTCTGTAGTTCTAAGAGCCACATTAATTAATGTATTTCACAACTAAATATCAGGGCTGGTCAGGACTGTGTGCTGCACACATCTGCAAAGGACAAGATGATGCATACCCCATTCCAGCTGCAGAAGTCAACTGGGCAGGCAAGTGACTCTTCAATAGCAGCAAATGGGACAAAACCCTTCAGCCCACCTGAAGACAGAAGACTAATTCAGGGCATACCAGGCAGGTTGCTTTGTTCTACAATGGAAGGAAGCAACCAGGAGGTTGCTGGAACTACTCAACACCACCTAGCATCTAATGCCTGAACAATTGCCCTGGTGTGTTTAATGGTTGAGCCAAGCACCATTTACCTTGCATAATTAAACCTCAGGGCACATATGTTTGCAGGAAATCTAAAGGCTGTTTCACACTTGCTTTCTGTCACTCAGTGGGGACAACACCAAACAACACAGTCAGGACTTTCAGAATAACTGAAATGAAACGTTTTTCAGTGGAGTTCATATATTGAGCTGCTAGGTCAACAAGTCTATAATAATCCGAGGCTGAGAAATTACTTTATCTGCCCTCAGAGTTTGATTTTACTCTTTTAGACCAAGGCACAAAAAAGCACACACCCTGTACACATTTGCATGGAAAAATAGTACAATTAATCTTAATTTACTGCTAATACAGACACCATTTATCAAATTCGAAAAGTCCTAAATAAAAGAAGTGCTTACAGAAAACACCTGAGGCAATTACCCTGCAGGATACACTTTAACAGTTAAAAACTGGAATTTTTCTTCCCAAATGGAAAGCAAACGTTATAATCTGACCTTTTTTCTTCGATTGAGATTATCTTCAGCAGGCATGTCGTTTATCACCAGCACAAACTCTTCTGAAATACCACAGTGAAGTGTTTTCTGGGGCTCCAGTCTCCAGAATAAACTACCTCTACTCATGGTTACTCATTCAAAGTGATCTGAAACACTTGTTTTGAACTTCTCTTTTTCTTTTCTTTTTTTATTTATTTACACATTGGCATTTTTTATAAGTGGTATGCGTGTTGCTAGTATCTCTGATGTGCTAAGTTTCTGTTCTATGGCTCAGTTCATTTCTGTTCAGAATGCCAAAACTATGGAAATAATATTAGATAATCTTGGAACTGCAGAGGTGGAAGGGACCCTATGGATCATCAAGTCTAGCCCCTATCAAGGAGGCACAGTGGGGCCAGAGACCTAAGCTGCTAAGTGAAATGTTAGCCCTTGTCCAGGTTTTAAAACCAAATTAAAGTAAATCCTAAATCCAGTTTTTCTCCAAACAACAGAAATGGCATATCAGGTAAATATTAATTCTTAAGCAATGTGGTACTGTGGAGAATCTCACCCCCCACCCTCAGCAATCTAATGTTTGTATTTAAGATTAAAGAGCTCACAATGACTGTAAACACAAAGATTATTTTCACTTCATTTTCTTCCATTTTCCTTGGCTTTGAATCCAACTATGAATTTAGCAAATGAGGCTTTTCTGGTATTAAGGTTGCTAAGCTTCAGGACATTAGCTGAAGTCTTGAGGAACTGCAATGTTTCTCTGGATCTCCAGGCAGTGAAACCAACCTCAAAGTGACCCCCCAGCACTTGAAGAGAAGCCTTGGTTGTTGGGTGTGAGCTGGTTTTAAAGCCACCGAACCCATCTCCACCCATGCCCAACTCATGCTGGGGATCCCTTTTTTGGCTGTGTGCTTGTGCACCAAAAAGCCAGAAGTGAAGAAAAAGGACAGGGAGAGAGAGAGCCAGGGAGCCCATGCTGTTGGACCATTTGGAGGCAAGATGGGAGGGAAGCACCAGTCTCGGAACTCATGAGCCTTCTTGTTTCACAAGTAGAGATGGACACGAACCTCGATCCAGAGGTCTGGCCCATTTTGTCCCTGTGCTCACACAGCTGTTGGGCAGGCACAGCACCCTCCACCCTCCCCTACATGCTCACCCATTCCTCAGGCGCTGCCTGCTTCTCTCCCTGCCTCCCCAACGTGACTGCCCACTCACCTTTTGCAGCATCTCTTCTGTCTTCCGCCTTCCCAATCCTGAAGGGAGCTTCCGACTATTTGTCGCGGAGCGTGAGGGAATAGCAAAAGGCATCCTGACGCAGCATACATCTGCAGTCCCGGGCGTAGTGGCTTATCTGAGCCAGACCTTGGATAATACTGCACGTGGTTGGCCTGCTTGCCTAAGATCTATAGCAGCAGCTGCTGTACTAATCCCAGAAGCCCTCAAGCTTACCTTTGGTGGGGCACTGGAAGTCCTTTCAGCTCATTCACTAACTGCCATCCTGCACGCTCATGGGCCTACTTGGATATCATCAGGATGACTACTAAAAATCCAGGCCCTATTGTTAGAAAATCCACAGGTGTGAGTGCTCCGATCCGACAGATGGAACCCAGCCACCCACCTACCTGATGAACAGGATGAGGTTAAAGGACCCTTAATACATGACTGTGTAACAGTGCTCGATGGACAGACAAAGGCGCGAGTAGATTTGAAGGACGAACCTCTGCAGAATGCAGAGGCGGTATGGTTTGCAGGTGGCTCAAGCTATGTAGAAGACAGTGTGCGGAAGACAGGGTGGGCTGTGGTGAATCAGACTGGCTCAGTGATAAGGTCGGGAGCATTGCCACCAAGCTGCTCAGCTCAACGTGCAGAGCTGGAAGCCGGTCTCCAAGCTCTACAGGCTGCAAAAGGCTTGTTAGTCACTTTGTACACAGACAGTAAATATCTGTGGGGAATCTTTCATGCGCATGCATGACTCTGGAAAGAACGGGAACTTATGGCTGCAAAAGGTTCTCCAATAAAGCATGGACTGGTCATTGTACAATTCTCAGATGCTGTAAACCTGCCAAAAGAACTTGCATTGATTCACTGCTGGGGGCATCAGGATATTAAAGATCTCCCAGAGATCTGAAAGCACCTCACTACCCCTTCTTTGTTTCCTGGCCAATACTGGCAGGTTGACTTTTCTGAGTTGCCCCGACACTCAGGCTACCGTTATTTACTTGTTTTTGTCTGTAAATGCTCAGGATGGGCCGAGGCTTTCCCAGCCAGGACTTGTAAAGCCAGAGAGGTGACTAAAGCCCTCCTTCAAGACATCGGGCCTTACTGGGGCCTACCACTAGGACTTGACAGTGACAGGGGTCCCCATTTTGTGTCCAAAGTGTTGCACCTAGTGTCAGCTCTGAACATCTCATGGTGGTTCCATACCCCATATCGTCCCCAGGCCAGTGGCATGGTTGAGAGAATGAATGGGTGCCTTAAGGTGCTTATTGCAAAAATCTGCCAAGAGACTAGCCTTAAATGGCCACAGGCTCTTCCATTAGCCCTCACTGTACTACGCACTGCCCCCAGAGGAAAATTGAAACTATTGCCCTTTGAGTGTGTATTTGACTGCCCCTGGCCCTTGGTTTCTGGTGCAGGTGCCCAGAGGGGGGAAGTAGTGTATGGAGCGGCATTGTTTTCTCAATATGTGCAGTCTCTGTCTCATTTCTTGTCTTCTTCTCATTCTGCAGCCCTCCAGGAAGTCTGTTCAGCCTTGATGGTCCAGTCCATAACTTTGAACCTGGCGATTGGGTGGTCGTGAAACAGTGGGAGCAGCTGTGAGCCAAACAGCCCTTGGAACCCCGCTGGAGTGCTCCAGGGTAAGTCCTGCTGACTACTGACACTGCAATCAAGGTTTCCAGAGTAAAATCGTGGATACACCACACCAGAGTGAAGAAGGTTGAACCTCCCAAGGAGTGGACAGTGAACCCTGATCCTGTTCAGGATCTTAGACTTTTGTTCAAAAGAGAGTGATACCGTTCAAATGCCTGTGGACCCGTGGGTTATTTGTATTGTTCTCCGTATTGCAATTGCTCTCTCAATTTGTTTCTTCTGTTTTCTCCACCAGTTTCCCTGGTTTTGGGGCCATGGCCCCTCCCCTATCTATTACACTTTGTCATCTCAGTACATGCAGGCTGGGAACATAACTTGTTTCATCAATTAGTGAATGATATCCCTCAGGTTGTTAATGTCACTGACTGTTGGGTGTGCAGCCATGGGACATCTAGTGGCACGTAGGGCTGGCCCATCATACCCACAGGGGTCCTAACACTGAGAGGCTGGAACCACACCCGGGTTCAATGGGCAGGCAGCAGATATGTAACCTGTCTCTTTGATCCCTCCCAGTATGCCCTAGCCAGGTTTACTGAGTGACCATTAGCTGCCCTTTGCGTGCAGTGGTATCCAGAGGTCACCAGAGACCTTGCCTTGTGGGGATGGTTAACTGATTGGCTCCCTGGATAGGGATGGGTACGGTCACTATTTGCCGGTATGGTCATCTTCCTGGCCCTGTGTCTTCTAATCTGTTGCTGTATTCAGGCCACCTCTGGCCTTACGCAATGTATTTGCCCTCGCCAAACGCACCCCTCTTTATATGAAATGAAATGCCTTTGTGGACATTAATGCTACATGCTTATCACAGCTTCTAGAGGGGGGACTGTAAGAAGGGAGCAAATGACAAAGAAGAAGTAGCGCTTTGTAAGGAAGACTCAACATTCCTTAGAGATAAGCTGCTCTGCACATGAGAAACTAACTGCTTTGCTGAGATGCGAGAAATCGTAACCAATGCACATAGTCCTCAAGGACCAATGAACTGCTGCATACTTTTGTTTCCTTTTTATAACTGTATAAAAACTTTAACCCTGTTGATCTCGGGGTCCAAACCCTGCTGGCCACCCGAGTGCACACTTGTCTTATCTGAATAAACCTGTCGCCCTTTCCTCCAAGAAACTGTCCGTTTATTATTAGTGCTTGGGCCATAGCTTAATAGAATTAGCTGAGACACCGAGCTCTGGGAGTAACAGTTTCAACAAAACATTTTCAACCAGGCTGTTATACGCGTGGTGAGATATTTCTTAGGGTACGCTATGTGTGCATATGTGTTTGTGTGTTTAAATGGGGGGGGGCAGTGTGTGTCAGATATGCTTCACTGTACTCTCAAAGGCACACAAACGTCACCAAAAGCAAAGCAAACAAAACACGAAACAAACATACACACCAAACCACCCCACAGACCCTTATCAAAGCTTTTGTAATCAGTTGAAGGTGAATGTTGCTGGAGTCTAAGCTTTCGGTTCTGAAGAGCCTCAGGCCGTTCTTAAGTGTTTCAGGCTGAAGTGGGTTTATTTGTTGAGAAAGAGTCCAGTGGGGGAGGGTTGACGTGACAGTGCTGGGCACCCGTTCTTAACTAATTTGAAGAATGGGAGGGCTTTTCATTTGGTTTCTCCTGAAAGCCAGATATAAATAGAGCCCAAGTCAGAGCCATTTTCAAGCGGGGAAGGATGTCTCTCCGTGTGAGAAAAGTCAACATGATCTTAGCAGCTCATTTAAAAGTGTGATGATTTTTAAACAAATGCCAGGAGAGGCTTCTTGCCTGACAAGCGCCTGTACCTGATTCTCGGTGGATCTTCCGTCTGACGCTTGAGGCAGCGGCTTTCTTCTGCTTAATGGTAGGGGCTGCCCTGCCCTTGCCTTTTTTCTGGCCAATCTTACCCGTCACTGATGTTTCCTGAAGAATGTGTTTGTCAATTAAAGTTTGCTGGCCATGCACTTTCGAATGCAGGCTGGCTAATTAAATCCAGCCTGCCACACCACTCAGCTCCTGACTAAAGAGTGTGTTTGAAAAGAGGACTTCATCTTTCAAGTTAGAGCATCTTCATCGTCTTGTTTTTCTTATATATTTTGGCCTATGAACTGTGTTCCTGCAAAATCTTACTATTTTGCCCTGGTCCATTGGTTCTGTGACTGAAGTGCTTATCAGAATTAACAGGACAGCTATGTTCATTTTTTCTGCAACTGCTAACATTTTATGGATTTTTTAAAAATGCAGACTTTGGCTGAAAATCCGATTGTTGGTCCCAACTAGAAGAGAAGCATAGGATCCATGGGATTTATGCAAGTGCTGACTAGTAAATTCAGCTATTGACCGTCCAGCAGTTGGATTTAGGCTTTCTTCTCCTGTGTGGGAGAATCCGAGTGGCATGGTCAGATGGCCAGGGTTGTGTCAATGCAAACCAGATTCAAATCTGTTAGAAACAGAAATAGAGGACCAAACATACATGATTCAGGTCACTAGTGGAACAAAGCAGGTTACCTATTGTGCAACAAGACAAATGCATGCACTGTGCATGAATGTAATAATAATACGTGCCCTATATCTGTGTATATTTTTCCACAGATAGGAAAATGGTTACATATTAAGTTAATCATTAATAAATTAAAAATCAAATTACGTTGTGCATGTATGTGTCTTGCTGCACACTAGGCAACCTGCCTTATTGCACTAGCAATGAATCATGTACGTTTGAAAAGATGTTGAACGTGGTGTTTAAATTTGTGCTACTGCACTGAAAACCTTATCAGAATGAACACGACAAATCCCATCCATGATTTTACTCCTTTCCTCCTCTTTGGCCTGTTTTGAGCTTTAGAAAAAAAGGAACAGCTGTAAAAACATTTGGGAATCCCGTTTCCTACCCCAGAACCAAAAACCCTTCTGTTGCTTTTCCCTCCCTTATAATATCAATTCCTCAAACTTTACCCCCTTCTTTCACTTACTTTACAGGTTGGACGATGCAGATCTAGGTATCGGAGGTGAAACTGGTTTTTTTTATTATTATTATGTAGTTCATCAATGATCCTGTTACCTGACAACGGCTTTCTTTCTCTGCACTTTCCCATAGCCCGCTGACTTTTCACTAGAGAAACATTAATACTCCCAGTTAAGCTGGAAAAACATTATTGATTATAATACATTATAACACATTAGTGCTAGTCTCTGATTTTTTTTTTATCACTAAGAGGACGTTGGCTTCACATCACAGATTAGTGGCAAGCAGGCAAAGCAAATCACCTGAGTGATTCCAGGCATGCTCTGCTGAGTACGACGTTATCAACTGGATGCATTCAAATCATCATGATAAGTTAAATACTGAGGATGGCAGTAAGAAATTCAAAGTCAGCAGAAGGAACCTAAGAAGCAGTGCAAAAAAGAGAGGGCTTTTATGATTTCCACAAGCCCCAGTCCTTGCTTCTTCTAATGAGCCCCCCCTCCGGTAATTGGCACAGTGAAAACATAAGCTTCTTGAACATCTAAAAGCTGTCAGGTAGAGGTGTGCAGATTTTGGACTGTAACTCCCAGGACGCCTCATGTAGTATGGCTGCTTGGGGGGAAATGCTGGCAGCTGCAGTCCAAGCACACAAAATCTGTACACCTCTGCTTTCTGGTATGTAATGTAATTCCGGATTTATTTATACTTTTCTTCTGCAATTGCATTGAGATATAGTATTATTTTTCGGATCTTCTGTGTCTATGTCAGAATTCAGATTTCCCCAAGTATCTAAGGTGTAGCAGTGCCTCCACCACAGGGTTTACATTAGAAGTGTAGAAGATTGGGATGGGGGAGTGTGAAACTTCTCAACGAATAACTGCTTTAGAAAAAAAGTCCCGCGCCATGGAGATTTCTTTAGCAATGAAATTATTCCTGTGTAGGTTAAGTAATTTCTTTTTCACTGCTAATGACTCAATTTACTTTGGAGCCGTTTGTTCTTCTTTTCAACGACCTCAGTTTCCCCCTGTCCTTTGTGCTTTAATTGAAAAGCATTGATTCACAAAGCACAAACTCCTGCTGTTCTTTGTCAATGGAAAGCTGGGAGGGTAAACTATTATGTAAATCAATCCCCAGATGTTTTGTTTAAAATTCAGGGGTCTGACTTACACTTAGAAGATCAGATAGCAGTGGCATTCTTGTTCATCCTTTTAACATGGTGATCTCCTTATATGATCAATTCCCTATATATAAGGAATATAAGGAATATATATATTATGTTACTTATATATAGGAAATTGATCACATACCAAAACAAGACACACTTATAATAACAGATGACTGGAACAGAAAAGTAGGGAACAAAGTAGAACCATATATAGTTGGAAATTTTGATTTAGGGGCCAGAAACAAAGCAGAGAAGGACTTATAGAGTTCTGTGAAGCCAACAATCTGTTTATTGCAAATACATGCTTCAAACAAACTAACAGATGGCTATACATGTGGACATCACCAGATGGTAAATAAAGAAACCAAATCAACTACATAATTGGAATCATGAGATGGAGAAGTTGTATTCTCTCAGCCTAAACAAGACTCAGAGCAGACGGTGGTACTGATCATGAATTATTAATATCCAACATTAGGGTAAAACTGGAAGAGAACACTAAAAAAATGATACTGCCAAAATATAATTCAAACAGCATTCCTGATCAATTTAAAATCCACATAGGCCATGAGTCTGAAGAACTGTGGATTGAAACTAGAGATAACTGCTGGATAGCTCCGTGGTTTCAGTATCTGGCTGCAGAGCCAGAGATTAGGAGTTCAGTTCCCAACTGTGCCTCCTTGACAGGGGCTGGACTCGATTATCCATAGAGTCATTTCCAGCTCTAGAGTTCTAAGATAATGACATTAGTAAGGAAGAATTCAAAAGGACAGTTCCTATAGTGAAAAAAACCCTGGATGGATGACAGAAGAAATACTTAAAATAGTAAAGGACAGACAAGAAGCAAAAGTAAAAGATGACAGAAATAGGGTCAGAACCCTGAGTGCAGTTCTTCAGTGACTGTCACATAGCTACAAAGAGAACTATTACAACAACCAGTGCAAAGAAATACAAAACAACAAAAAAGGAAAAACAAGACATCTCTTCCTGAAGATCCAAGAAATCAAAGGGAAATTTAAGCCTAGATTAGGAATGCTGAATGACAAAGAGAGAAACACACTATCTGACCAGGAGAAAATAAAGAAAAGATGGAAATAGTATACTGTATACTGAAGTTCTATATAGAAGAGATAAAAGGATGACAGACTCCTTGCAAGAGGAGTCCTATAATGAAGAACCTGCAATTCTAGAAAGGGAAATGAAAGCTGCTCCAAAAGCACCGGGAAGGCATAAATCACAGACGGTATACTGATAGAACTATTTCAAGTCACAAAGACCGAATCTGTCAGAATCCTAACAAGAATATGCCAACAAATATGAAAAACAAAACAATGGCTCACAGATTGGAAACATTCAATATACATTTCATTGCCCAAGAAAGGAGATGTATCAGGGTTCGTGAAAGAATGTCATAGGATTTTAAAAATATATTTTTATTTTGCCCTGATACATTACTTTGATGATGTCAAAAAAAGACTCTCATGGCAAACAGCAATACATTTTATTGGGAGAAATTTTGTCCTGGCTATTGTTTTGTTTGTAAAGTTTGGGTCCCCCAGTTTCTCTTATTTGGGCCCCTGTCTGTGGCCCTGCAAGGCCTGGCCACATGGAGGGAAGTCACTATGTTCCCAGGATCTTTGGGAACTTGGCTGAAGGGTGATTGGTCAGGAAGGATTCAAATCTGGCCAATCAGAAGAGGAACTGGCAGTTTGAAATCTCAGCTGATCAGAGGATGTCTGAGGGAGGAGGAGCCTGCGTGGTGGATCAGAGAGAGGTGGTCTTCAATCTGGTATGTCACAGAGGTATATCATGTCTCCCTGGCTTCTCTCTCGTCAGTCTTCCTTTGGACTTTATCCACTCACCCTTTTTAATGAGTGAATGGTGTTTGATATAATTGTAGAAAGGCTGGCTGGATAGCTCAGTGGTTTAGATATCTGGCTGCGGAGCCAGAGTTTGGGAGTTTGATTTCACACTGCGCCTTCTGTGAGTAGAACCAGCCTGTGTGGTCTTGTGCCAGCTGCACAGTCCCAGGACGCCTCCAGAAGAAGGGAAGTGTAAACCACTTCTGAGTTTTCTCTACTTGGAAAACCTTGAAAAGGGTCACCATTAGTCAGAATTGACTTGACATCAGCTGCTGTTGCTGCTGCTAATGATGATGATGATTTAACAATGATGTAAGAAGGGGTGGGGTGGGTTGAGCCTGTAAATGTCATTGCAGGTTTTTTGGTTACAACAGTGTTGAGCATAGGAAGAACTCTCTCTTGGCGAGAGAGATGAGTATTTGGCCCTGTCCCAGGCTTTGAATCCCTCCCACATCAAGGAGTGAGGAGCTTACAAGGGTGTGCCTGGCTTGGGAAGGCTGTCATAGCCCTCTCCTCACAATGGGTACCACTGGGTCCTCCTAGAGCAGTGATGGCGAACCTATGGCACACGTGCCCCAGGTGGCACGTGAAGCCCTTTCTTATGGCACGTGAGGTAGTGGCCCACTGACCCTCCCTTGTGGAGGCAAACCTTATGAGCCGGCTGCAGCTGGGATTCCCCCTTCCGCTGCCACTTCCTGGTCCTCTGGGTCCGTCGCTATGATTCCCCCTTCCGCTGCCACTTCCTAGTCCTCTGGGTCCGTCACTATGATTCCCCCTTAAACTTCCTGTTCCTGGTCCTCTGGGTCCGTCCCTATGATTCCCCCTGAAACTGCCACTTCCGGTTCTGGACTTCCGGGTGGCACGACAGCCACTGGTTTCTCCCCCCCATTTTGGGCACGCGAACCCAAAAAGGTTTGCCTCCACTGTCCTAGAGGCTGCATGCCCATGAGACATACCCAGCTTTGGTTGCCAATCCTTGGTTCCTCATCAAGGGCGTGGTATTGGGTGCATTGACTGCCAGGCAGTCACCTGAGGCAAGGATCCACTCCTCACGCTGCACCAAGTCTATTCTGTTGTTACCAATGGAAGCTGCAACCTTTTTTCTTGTCCATAATTTATCTTCAACAGAGTTTTCATTGATGACAATGGTGTGTTTTAATGATGGGAGCACACACAGAGGCCAGAGACTCTCTAGCCTGGGTCCACAAACAAGAGATGCACAGAAGGTTGTACAGTTTTGTTTTGTAACAAAATTCCTGACCAAACTGTACCTAGGGGGTGATGGAAACTTGGGGACATTGTTTACAAGTGTCTAGGAGACAGCCTCACAGACTGTGTGTACAGTAGGTCTACTTTTACATGGATTGTGGAACAAACCATAATAGGGAGAGCTAACCTGTTCCATGTGGGTGCACAAGGAATATGACTCCCACTCCATATCTAATAAGTGTCTAAAAATGTAGTTAGTATGAAGCGGAGAAGGGCCAGTCTAACTGCCAGACCAAATTTCCATGTATCTTTTGGTCTGAGGCAGACATAACCCAAGATCCTCAGTTTGAGGATTCAACTTTAAATCCATTCACCCTCAATTACAACATCAAGCAGTGATTCAGCATCAGCAAAGATATTACACCAGCGTGTCCACTGATCCCCAATAATCTCCTGTCCTAAAGGGAGTTTTGTAGTATCAGCTCAGGATTCAAAGGGATGGGAAGAGGCAGAGAGTCTGAAAAGGCCAGGTAAGAGTGAATATTTGTGCATAATCCTCTTTCAGGCTAGAAGCTTTCCAGCACTATAACAGATTATAAAGGCTGGCCAGTTACTACAGAAGAAAACCTCCATTAATCTTTCTGCTCTTTTGCTTGGCCTTTTCAGAAACACTAACAATGAGTGCTCCTGTTATGTTAGATTTACTGTATCAGGTTGTAAGGGATCTTTAAAAAACTGAGAAGACAATCCGGAAGGAAAATGACTGGCTTAATCAACGTATTCTGTGCTCACATTGTAGCACACCATGAGGCATGCTTTAGTCAGTGTGACTTCAGCCTGCTTACTGAGGTGTTTGGTTGTGGAGTGGAAGCACCGTAGCATTCACATGCTCGAACAGGGCGTTTTAGGGCAGTCTCTGGATCACTTACTGCTAGAGTGGCCTTCAGTACTGCGTAAACAGAACAGTTTGGATATTTCTTTACGCTACGGGGGCCGACCAAAACAGCATTGTGGGTCTAATGCTCTGCTGAATTTTAAATACGGCTTGTTGCTAATTCTCTCCCATTGTGAAAAAACAAGCAGTAACAGTTTGTCATGTTTAAAGAAACAGGAAAATGGCTCTCGCACAAATCAATACTGTTCACAAAATAGAAGTACTATAAAGAACATGTTGAATAAAAACACACACTTCTTTAAAGGACAAGAAACAAGTGGTAAATCTATTATGGATTGGAATCATGCACAAATCAAACAGGGGAAATAGATTTTAAGTGGTATCTATCACATCTCAGTCGAACAGCACAACCCTGAACGATTTTTAACTAGTCGTGGTCCATGTTGTGGGTGTTTCGCCACATTTAATCGCTTCCATTTGGGGAATTTTATATTGGTTGCACTGGCATAGAGTAGACTGCTGAACATACGCTGATAGGAGCTCTTTTATTAACAGGTTCTGCAGGTTCTGTGGTAGCAATTTATACAGGGAGTGTGCAGCTGGTTAGAGAAAGAAGCTGTTTTACCCTAATCTAAATGTAAACTAAGTCATTACTTGAAGGCAAGACAAGCCATTAGTGGCTTAGCTGGAATGAGTAACTTTTCCAGAGAACACAGTCCTGTACAAGTTCCTCTGCAAGTTCCACTAAGCACAATGCCAGAATTCTGGAATATTGTTTCTCTGTCTCTTCACCCCCATCTCCCCTCTACACAATGGCTCGTTTCACAAGCAGTTGTCTTTTTACGTTACGCAAATGGGCATTCACTATTCTCTTACACATGCACAAGCCCTTTAAAAAAAATGAAGTGATCCTCAGCTTGCATAGCTGCAAGCCATAGATTAGCATCAGCACTTGTGGTGGGCAGGGGGTGGGTGAGGAAGGGATCATGTGCTTAAATAAATGGGGGGGGGGAATAATTGAATGAAACAACCCATTCAGGCAAGTGCAAAAAATTGTACATTTGTGCTCATTGTTAATCAAGATGTCTAAACAAAAGACTCAAAACATGAAAGAGGCTCTCTTTCATGTAATTTGTGTTCTTTTGATGACAGCTGCCAGTGCAACAGCCAAAAGAAGGCCTCTAAACACAAATTATATCATTTTAAAGAAAGAGGGGTACATGAAGTTTCGTTTTTTAAATGTTCTCTTTCAGGTAGCCTTTTGCTGCCCTTTCACTGTCAAATCGCCTGAGAAATATTTCATCCAAAAGTGTTGCCGGGGGGGGGGGCTGTCACCAGCCAGTGAGAATGTCTTATGGGGGATGGGAGTTTTGAATTTGTAAAAGGGCATGGAATCCAGTGAGGAGTGCTCTTTGCATCAGTCATTCCTAGTTGGATACTGAGCACCTCTATCTTGGGTTGTTGCTTGTCTGCTTGCCCACCTGCCTGCTGTGCTTATCTCTCAAATCCTTTTCTTTTATGTCCCTTTCCCTTGATGTTTTTTGGGGGGTTCAACTTCTTTGGGTTATTTTTGTTGCTGTCTGGGAGTCTGCCAGTGCCAGCGTGTCTCTTTGGGGTTATTTTTTGGATTTTCCCCCTCCTGATTTGTTTGGGGATATATTCCCCTCTTTAGAGTTTTTGCTGTTGTTGTTTTATCCTTTCTTGGTCTATTTTTGCTGCTACCAGCCCTGCCTGCTATCTTCTAGAGAAGAAAAGACAACGAGTGGTGGTGGGATGATGCCAGCCTATCAGTTCCCTCCTTCTCACCTATTTCTAAGGCTGGCCAGCCAGCATCCTCTCTTACCCCACAAAGTTTCCTCATCCAAGTCAACAGGGTCTTCTTCTCTGTCTGTCTGACTGTGGAGTTTGATAAGAACTTGTTGGCCTGGGTTGTACCAGGGATGATAGGCACTGGCAGCACTGACAATGTCATGTACAGTCCACTAAAGGTTAGGGGAAGGAGTGCGTTGGGCTGTCAGTGCCAAACAAGCAAACCAACAGGCCTGCTGTTTATTGATTATTGATAACGATGAATTGATTATAATGATCATGATGAATAAACTGCCTACATAGTCGGGTTATGATTATTTTCCTTTCCCATTTGTACTAATGCCTGATGATAATGATGGTAATAAACAAGATGGTATAAACTAGTTCCTACATATGTCTGATCATTTTTCTTTCTCATGTTGTGTTGCTTGCTTTTTGGAGTAGATTGATTCTCTGCTTCTCTGCTTTTTTAAAGAGTACTGTAGCTTTTAAAGGGTTCTTTAGGGCTTTTGGAGTGCCAGAAAACATGAATGGAGAAACACAAATGGGAAATCCAAAAAGGCTTTCCTTTTTGAGTAGAAGAAAAAGGACTGGTACACAGAAAGTAAACTGCAGTACTGTCTGCTCACGATTTGAGTTTGATCCTAAGGTGAACTCAACCTTCCATCCTTCCGAGGTTAGTAAACTGAGTGCCCAGCTCGCTGGAAAGGAAGAGGCAATGTATAGCCTTGAGCCCAGAGAGTGCTTTAAGTGCTGTGGGGCAGTATATAAATAGCACATATTTTGCTCTCTAGAATGATTTTTAAAAATTCAAAGTACTGGTTTTGTGTGCAAGTCAGGGAGGGTGTTTTGGTGAGACGGGACTGTTCTCTCCATATTTCTGTTTGTGTGTGTGTGTGTGTGTGTGTTTTTTTTTTTTACTGTCTTATACTCTGCTAACTTAACGAATAGCCGATTTCCTAGAAGCTCCCCCCCTTGCCCTTTTAACCCAATAATTTCTATGATAGCTGAACCCAAACTGAAACTGAAACAAACAAGATAAACTGTTTTGACTCCCTGTTTCGTTTTGTTTATTTAATTTTTATTTTATTTTATTTAAAGATTTTTTACCCTGCCTTTTTCCTTTTTCAAGGCGGCTTACAACAGTGAAAGACAATATTTACAGTAGAAAAACAATGAGTATACAGTGGTGGTGAACATCATTAAAAGACAATATTTAAAGCTAAGAACAATGAGTGAAGAGACATAGTTAAAAGGCAACATAAAAGCTTAGAACAGTAAGTATACAATAAAAAAAAAGAAAAACGAATGCCACTCTGAGAAATGGAAAACACAAAAATGGAAAACACAGATAGTATTAGAAATCCAGTCAAAGCAGTAATGCATAACAATCCATCTAAAAAACCACACACAGGTAGCTAGTTACTGAGGGAAGGCTTGCCTGAAGAGAAAAATATTTGCCCTCTTGCAGAAGAACAGCAAAGATGGGGCCAGCCTGGTCTCTCATGGGAGGGAGTTCCAGAGTCTGGGAGCAGCCACAGAGAAGGCCGTTCTCCTGTGTCCCCATCAGACACACCTGTGAAGGTGGTGGAACCAAGAGAAAGGCCTCCCCTGATGATCTTAACACCCAGGCCAGCTCATAAAGGGAGATAATGGTCTTTGAGATAGCTCGGACCTAGGCCATTTAGGTTGAAACCAGCACTTTGAATTGTGCCCAGACTGGCAGCTGGTGGAGCTGTTATAACCAGGGTGGTGTTTATGTGATCCCTGTGATCAGCCCCAGTCAGCAATCTGGCTGCTGCATTTTGGACCCACCGACGTTTCTGAACACTTTCCATCAGCAGCCCCACATTGAGCGCATAACAGTAATCCAGCCGGGAAGTAAATGTTTGTGCAGTATTAGACCACGGTTTTATCATATTCTAAGATTCTTTAGCAGTTTTTTTTGGGGGGGGGATCCCGTTGGCATTTTAATTTTTAAAAATGAGCTCTAACTGTAATTTAAATTCGATTTCATTTTCTCAATGCCTCTTTTTTTCCTCCACAGTGTTCGGCCCAGTGTGACTTCATATTCAGCGGCACAACAGAGCACATTAAGGAAAAGAGAGTTTAGAAGAAAGAACAATTACCACGTTCATGGATCCAAATGGGGAAACAGGAGTGTAGGCATGTGGAATAGAAATCCACATTGAATTTGAAAGGGCGGCTTCCACCACCTGCTTTTTTTCATTGCCTATTTCAGTTCAAATTAAAATGTGCCCTCAGCGATGGATGTGCTTCCCGGCTTTCAAAGTCTTTCATCTGTTCAGCGTGTGTGTGTCTTTTTTTATGCCATTCATTGGGCCTCAAACATTCCTCCCCCATATTTTTTTAACATGAAACAAACTCTCCGTCCCGTCTTTTTCATTTCTCCTACAAAACTGCTTTCCAGCTTGCCTTTTGCTGAAAGCCGCCCACCTGTCCCCCTTCAGAATCGTTTAGTCTTTTAATTTAGTTTATGTTTACCGGCTGGGAGGAGGCACCCTTTTGAATTAACTCCAGACAGCCGTGTTTACCACCCAGTCGCTTCTGCTTAAGAAGCTCTTGAATGAAAATAATGAATGAATTGGTGATGCGTTTTATGATATTATACTGATTATGTATTTTCTTCTTCTCATATTAGTCTCTCTGGTATAAGCCAGCCATCAAAAATATTTAGAAACAATGGTCGGAATCTGACTGGTAGACTCATTGGATCACTAGGTAAAGGTAAAGGTTCCCCTTGACATTTCGTCCAGTTGTGTCTGACTCCAGGGCGCGGTGCTCATACCCGTTTCCAAGCCATAGAGCCAGCGTTTGTCCGAAGACAGTTTCTGTGGTCACGTGGCCAGCGCGACTAGACATGGAACACCGTTACCTTCCCACTGTGGTGGTACCTATTTATCTACTCGCATTTTTACATGCTTTCGAACTGCTAGGTTGGCAGGAGCTGGGACAAGCGATGGGAGCTCACTCCGTCGCGTGGATTCGATCTTACGACTGCTGGTCTTCTGACCTTGCAGCACAGAGGCTTCTGCGGTTTAACCCACAGCGCCACCACGTCCCTCATTGGATCACTAGGACTTACATAATTATTTTTAATTTTTTTAAAAAATAATTAAGAACAATCTTTGAAAGGAAAGTGCTCCTTTTAGCAATAGATTTAATGAATCTACTCTGGTTGGCGTTGTCCAGCTATGCCTTCCACTAAAGGGCACAGAACCTTCCCTGAAAAGGTTTCTCAGCCATGTGGCAACTGGGGGAGGGGAGGGGAGGGGAGAAGAGCAAAACTCGGTTGCATGACCAACAGTCTATTTGCATATGTTCACTGTCAGTTGTTGCAGGTGATCTGGGGCTTGTTTCTGTGGCCCTGTGCTGCTAAGGCACTCCGACAGATCTGACAAAGCTCTGTGTGTGTGTGTGTGTGTGTTGGGGAAGGGGGTTAGTGGTTGCTAGTGAACCCCAGTCCTTTCTGAAGCCCCAAGGTGAGGAAGATGATGACTTGCTTCACCCACTCACCAGAGGGCAGTAGTGTGCTTAGTGGGAGGAAGATCAGTAGCACAAACACTACTAGGGCTAGGCACTGCCCCCTCCCCACAGTCTGATCCATGCTCAAATAAGGGCACACAGATCAGGACCCAGTTTGATCTCTATTTTGTGGGAGATCCTCTGGTCTGATCTGTATCCATGTCCGTTCTGATATTTGTGTGTTTCCAAATATCTTGGGGCATTTGTTTTCCGGATGTGCATTTGGATTCAGAAATACTCAGAATTCGTTAAACAATGCCATACTTGGATAGTTCCACATATATCTGAATCCGAACTTGATGGTTTTGAATATCTGTAGTGATAATTAGAGATGTGCACTAGCACCAAAATTTGGATTCAGAATTTGGAATTGCAGCCGTGCAGATTCTAAAATTCAGAGCTCCTGGATATTCAGAAATCCAGTCAATATGTATATTATATGGTTAATATGAATACTATTATTTCCCCCTTTTAAAAACACACCCTGTCATTGCTGGGCTTCCATGAAGTCCCCTTTAAGGAAGAGAAAATGGCACCTTCTCCTCCAAGTGCCATGCTTCAGTCTGCTGCCCCCTCCTTCTGCCTCTTTCATAGGTGAGGGTAGGACTCAGGCATTATGGTGCCAACATGATTGGCTGTTTTATTAGTACTGGCCCACAAGTGGCAACTTATCCAAACGCCATGTAAAGTCACCCCAGTTTATTTTGTCTTTTGACATTTGCCCACATCCAGTGCAAAACTCTAATTGTGACAACTCCTGGAGACAAAATCGGCATAGCTATGGGAAATGAAAAGGAGAGCATCCAGTCTAAGCTGTTGAGGGTTAGTTCCATGGTCTCTCTGTGGTAGATGCAGCCACAGATGTAAATAAACATCACACTAGACCCGTGATCTAACCAATTATGAATGTGAAGGAAAAAATCACCTCAGATCCAGCAACATCTTGCCCAAGCAGAAAAGCACTTCTCATGCACAGCAGCCACCCTTGAGTTCCTTTTCTGTCCTATTGCAGGCCCCTGCCCCCCCCCCAGATCCCATGGCATTGTGGAGGATTATTAAATCCTTAGGAGAAAGCAGAGCACAAGCAGCTTTAGTGGGAAGGAGCTATGGGAGTCTTACATGTGTGGGCAGAATTCCCACACATTGAATCTGGGAAGCATTCCAGCTGAGGAGATGCAGTTAGACCAGAGTAGAAGGGACATAATCTTCTTGTTCCTCTCCTGCCAAAGGATGGTTGCCATTGTGACTATTCTGGCCTTGGATGTGGCAAGTGTGTTGCATCCAACCAGTCTCCCAGGTTCTTCCCATTAAATCAACGGGGACAAAAGCAATCAACGTTTCTCCTTCCTGCACTTCTCTTCCCATCGATTTCCCATTGATTTTTAGCTTGGGGGGGGGGGGAGCTGTAACAACCTGTATTTTTCATTTTAATGACATTTTACCTTATTATATTAAAATAACCATGAGCCAGCACTTCTTACTGGAAATCATGGACCACATTGCTTCCAGTCAACGGAAACTATTTAGAGGTGCACATCAGTGTGAAGTTGTAGAAAATAATTCATGCACTATAATCTGAAGAGGAAAATAATATGCAAGGTCTCAAACACTTAATCAAATGTGCTCTGAAACTATTATTCCTGGTGCTCAGTTAAGAGCAATTTACTACCTACAGGGAAGCGGAGAAAGTCAGACCTCATTTATTAGGATGTTCATCGTGCTTGGCCATGGAGTGCTCACCTTTAGAGTGGAAAAGGCATTCTAATTTAAGGATATGTTCTCAGTTGACAAACAGACAGTGAAGAACTATTGACGACTGTACTTGAGCATCAGGGACCTCACTGAAAATTCCTTGTGGGCACACTGCTGACTGCAACCGACGGCCCTAAGATCAGGAGGCAAATGAGTTCATCCTACTGTTCATTCCAACAGTGAACCTGCTGTTCTGTATCTCCAGAGAAGCAAGGAAGGAGAAGATAGGAAGAGACATGGCTTCTGTCTGATTTGATCACTGCTGTAAGGTCACAGCTGTAAACTGCTTTTGAGAGAATTATTTCCAACTGATCATAAAACAACAGAAAGAGACCAGAAAGATTTATTAGTGCTACAACATAATATGGGATAGGATGAACTTTCATATGGGGTCAGGACAAGTGATCCACCCGCTGTCATAGGTGGCTCATGGACTAAGCAGGGAGGCTGCCTCTCCCCTGCAGATGTTTTGGGGTAAAAAGGGTGCCCCCCTGCTTAGTGCATCAGCCTCTAGTGTTTCCTGTCTATTTTGCCTTGATACACCAGAGAGCTCATGTCAGCTGAGGTACATTCCAAAATAAACTTTCCTGCCTGAGATGCTTCGTAATGATTTTCAATTATTCATTGTAGCTTTTATATTATTAGATGCTTCATTCATGTATATGTATATGTATGTGTATGTGCGTGTGTGTGTGTGTGTACATACATATATACATATTCATTCATTCATTCATTCAATTTATATACCGTCCATCTAGCTACCTGGGCCATTCTGGGAGGTTCACAACCAAAGGAACAAACATTAAATCATAATTACGTAAATGTAATAACTACTAAAAAAAATTTAACCCCTTCATGGATTGCTGCCTTGTCGTGGCGAAGGGGCTTGAGTAATTCAGAGAAGCTATGGGCTATGCCGTGCACGGACACCCAAGACGGACAGGTCATAGTGGAGAGTTCTGACTAAACGCGATCCACCTGGAACAGGAACTGGCAAGCCACTCCAGTATCTTTGCCAAGAAAACCCCATGAACAGAAACAAAAGGCTAAAAGATATGACGCTGGAAGATGAGCCCCTCAGGTCGGAAGGCGTCCAACATGCTACTGAGGAAGAGCGGAGGACAAGTACAAGTAGCTCCAGAGCTAATGAAGTGGTTGGGCCAAAGCCGAAAGGACGCTCAGCTGCGGATGCGCCTGGAAGTGAAAGGAAAGTCTGATGCTGCAAAGAAAAATACTGCATAGGAACCTGGAATGTCAGATCTATGAACCTTGGCAAGCTGGATGTGGTCAAACAGGAGATGGCAAGAATAAACATTGACATCCTGGGTGTCAGTGAACTAAAATAGACGGGAATGGGCGAATTCAATTCAGACAAATTCCGGGAGGCAGTGGAAGACAGGAGGGCCTGGCATGCTCTGGTCCATGGGGTCACGAAGAGTCGGACACGACTTAACGACTAAACAACAACAACTGAAAATTAAATAAACATATCATCAATTAACTAAACACAACAGCAATATAAAACAATTAATAAAAGCAAGAAAGGAGAATTGGTGACTTAAGTGCTGAGTTGACCTCTGCGTTCTGTAGATGTAAAGTCTGGGAAGGCCTGTCTATATAACCATGTTTTAAGAGGTCTCTTGAAAATCCCCATTGAAGGGGCCAGACAAATTTCGTGTGGGAGGTTATTCCATACATACAGTGCAACCACAGAGAAGGCTCGCGTCCTAGACTTCTCTTTCCAGGCCTCTCTTGGAGTTAAGGACCTCAACCGTTCAGCCTGAGATGATCCAGTGGGTTGTGTAGGTCTCTTTGGAAGGAGGCGTTCTGCCAGGTATCGAGGCCCCAAACCATTCAGGGCATTATATGCTAATACCCTCACCTTGAAGCTGGCACAGAAATGAATAGGTAACCACTGTAAGGCGGCCAGGATGGGGGAAGATGTGTTGGTATTTATTTACCCCACACAACAGTCTCCTCCAGAAGTGCCTGTAGCTGATTGGCCACCACCCTCTCCCCTACCTTGCTTTAAAAAGTAACATTGGTGATGGATCTGTAGCTAGTAATATCATCTGCCACCGTTAGTTTTTTTGCAAATGAGTCTATTTACACACGTAGGTATGCACACATGCACACATACAAGCATGATTAATAAAACACAAAAAACGAAACATTCTGGAAAGATATTTTGATTTGTACCTTCAGTTTGCTTTCAGTAGATCCTTAGGAGAAGAATGTTGTATTCAATGTAATGGATATGACATATAGAGGATGGAGTATCTCAGAGTGGAAGGACGATGTCAGGTATTGTCCAGTGCCTTCTAGGCCTCAATAGGTGCTGTGTTGCTAAGTCTATTAATCCAGAAGTTCCTCCTTCTTTCTAATGTTCTCAGATCTGGTGGTGTTTCGGTCCCAATCACTGACAAATCAGCCAGGTCATGGTGTTCTGAATTTAAGTGCTGACTCACTGGTTCATCCAATTTCCTCATCAAGATGACAGAAAGGAATGGGGCTTTGGACTTTGGGCTTAACCTGAATGGAAACAACAGAAAAGAGGCCCTTTCTTTCTTTCTTTCTTTCTTTCTTTCTTTCGTTCTTTCTTTTTTTATTTTTTTTTATTTTTTTTTTTGTGGCTTTACAAGTCGCTGAAATAGAATAGATTTGGGTTTCCAAAAGAGAGGGTAACCAAAATATCATGTTTCTTTCTTGTTTCCTATTTCATAGTACCTCTGACACCTTGCATGAAAAACTGCCTCACTGGTATTCCAGCAAAGGGAATTGCAACTGTCAGGAGGAGTGCTGTTGATAACATCCTCAAAGGTTGGAAGGGGGACGTTTGGATCTTTAAATGGCCTGGAAAACTAGAGTGGCTGCTCTTTAGCTGCTTGGTGACTTATTTGCTATTGCTGGCTGCTGAGAGAGCTCCTCTGACCTCCACTCTGGACTGGATTTATTCCTCACTGTCTTGCTACTGCTATTGTTATTCCTCCATTGTGAGTTTCTTTATATAAAGTATTTGCTGAGGTTCCTCTATTTTCACATGGACTGCAAGAGGCCATCTCCTTTTTTGGTGCCTGGAATGCACACCCTTCACCTATTAGGCTGTACTGGTGGGCTGAAGTCATTCAAGCAGTAGTGGGGAGAGCTGTGTCCCTAATCTCCCACAGTCTATTTGGGTTTGATTATATTGCCCTTAATGGGTGTGTGCTTTATTTTGATTATGATCATGATGCAGAATGATGTGTCTCTCTCATCTCTGCTGTTTCCTACTGATGAATTTTTAAGGACGATGAGGATGGTGATGCAATGATAAACGTAAACTTTAAAGTACTGTTGATTCCTGCATAGGTCGGTGGATGACTGATTTTTCTTTCTTGTGTACTTTTGTTGTTGCCTGCTTTTGGAGTAGATGATTGTTGCCGTGTCCCTACTCTTTTTTCTTCCTTCCTTTCTTTTTTTTGGTAGCAGGAGGAATAGTTTTCAGGGTTCTGTAGGGCTTAATTTGCTCTAGCACCAGAAACCCAAAATGGAGGAACCTGAAAGATTCAGTCCCGTTTGGGTTTACCGAAAGTCTAGCACCTGAGAGAACCTTACCATGAAAGAGTAGTCCCCTGAAAGAACTCAAAACTTTTCCCAAGTTTTTTCACCATACATCCCTAATCATAGATTTGTAATTTCTGAAGTGATAGATAAGATGTATTTTTTCTCTCCATATTATAGATGGCAACCTGATCACCTCCACTTCCCTCCCCCCAAATTAAATTGCAAGATCAGCAGGTGGTTGTCTGATTACTAAGGTGGGTCCTACCTGTCACAGTGCTGTTAAAAGTGATTCTCTCCTTGAGATATGCTCAGGTAATACAGCTCTTGGATTCATAAAGGTGTGATCTGGGATTGCTGACTGGTGCTTCAAGGACAGTGCTCACAAGTAATCTCCATCGATTTGCAGACTTGGAAGGAGGCGATCACAGCAGGTTTGCTGATGGCTTTGGCAAGAGCTTGCTAAGTATGGACAGCTTTCCGTAATCATCTTGCAGCAGTTAGAAAATGCTGGATGGAACTCTGCCACAAATGGAATGTGTTGTTCATTGTTGCTTGACTCTTAATTTTGACAGCTACCTCATAACCTTGGCTTGATGTTAGGCTGATGATATATGGAGAATATCCTCAGTGTTCCTTGAGTCCTCTGCTGCTGCTTTTGGTGATTCCCCTCAGTGTTGCCAATGCATGTGATACTGAGAGGAAAGCTATATAATAGTTTCCTTCACATATTTGGGGTGGCAGCATTTCTAAACTGGGTGATTGTGATCATCAGCGGGCTTGTTATACAGACAGTAACAATTTTGTTGCTTTCAGCATTGAAGAAGGTATTGAGGAAAGCAATGTAAACATTTTCAGTGGTGCCATTATATGTAAACGTGATTATAGGATGAATAGAGTTAATATATTTAAAATTTTCAAGGCTCTTCTTAGCCTTCATCTCTACCATACAGATGTCAACAACATATCACCTCTACATAACAAGTTTGTCACTGCCCCTCCATGGATTTGTACCAGAAAGAGCCATGTGAGTGCCCATTGTTCTATGCTGTAGCTGTTAAGTGTTGCTTTGAAGTGAATGCAGAATTATTACAAAAGAGTGCAAGTGTTGCTAAAGTGGAGCTAATCTCTGTAGGGGGATCTTTAGAACTCCCCATGTTAAGAATGTCATTTAAAGCTTGAATGCCATCAGTATTTGGCATATTGATGTAAAGAGATGTGATATCCTATGTAACAAGTATAGTATTTTTTAATCTAATTTGATACCATCTATTCAGAGACTTCCTGATTAAGAAGTCGTTGGTATCTTTGCTACATGACAGGAGATTTTTCAATATATTTTAAAGACTCTGAGACTTTAAGTCAGCTTAGACTTAAGTCAACATATATCGAGGTCCTCTTGGTGGCTACGTCATATTCCCTAAAACAGCAGAGCATTTTGTATTGCTGACTTTGTGGATTTTTGCAACGTGTAAAAACATCTAACAATGGGATGTACATTTGTAAGGAAATCAGCTGCCTCACTGGGACTGCAGAGGAAGGGGGAGAAGACACTCATAGCATCGTAGAATAGTACAGCTGCAAGGGGTCCCAAAGGACCTAGCCCATTAATGAAGCAGATCCACAGGTAAAATATCACTGACAGATAGATGGCTTCTCAGCTGCTGTTTAAAAATCTGTATGGAGGGAGAATCTACCTCTCAAAAGGTAATCTGTTCCATGAACTCCTGGTTAGCTCAGTGACGTATGGTTGGGAGTCTGATCCCCCATGGTGCCTCCATGGCAGGGACAGGGTTCAATGATCCAAAGGGTTCCTTCCAGCTCTGCGGTTCTAGGATTATTATTTTTGTCAAGCAGCTCTTACCGTCAGGAGATTCTTCAAACTTCTGTCTTGTAAGTTGAATCCATTGCTTAGTGTCCTGTCCTCTGGAGACACAGAAAATAAGCTTGCTCCATTTTCCTGGCGATGGCCTTTCATACATTTTAAGGTGGCTATAATATTTTATCTAATTCTTTTTCCCAGGAAAAACTTACCCACTTTCCATAACTATTCTTCAAGGGCTTGGTTTCCAGACGATTTACCCCTTTGACATCTGAAGTGGAGTGAAACAGGGCTGTGTCCTCGCGCCGACCCTTTTTGGGATCTTTTTTGCTGTCATGCTGAAGCACGCCTTTGGAACTGCAACCAAAGGTGTCTCTCTCCGGACTAGATCAGATGGAAAGCTCTTTAATCTCTCTAGATTGAGAGCAAAGACCAAAGTCCAGCTGAAATGCATGCGGGACTTCCTCTTCACCGATAATGCAGCTGTTGTTGCCCATTCTGCTGAAGAGCTCCAACAACTTATGAATCGTTTTAGTAAGGCCTGCCAAGATTTTGGACTAACAATCAGCCTGAAGAAAACACAAGTCATGGGCCAGGGCGTGGACTCACCTCCCTCTATTACCATCTCTACTCAAGAATTGGAGGTTGTTCATGATTTCGTGTACCTTGGCTCAATGATCTCTGACACTCTCTCTCTAGATGTTGAGCTAGATAAACGCATTGGCAAAGCAGCTACCATGTTCTCTAGACTCACAAAGAGAGTATGGCTCAATAAGAAGCTGACGGCATAGACCAAGATCCAGGTCTATAGAGCTTGTGTCCTGAGTACACTCCTGTACTCTTTGTGGACTCTTTGTGCACGGCAAGAGAGGAAGTTGAACACGTTCCGTATGCATTGTCTCCAATGCATTTTTGGTATCACGTGGCAGGACAAAGTTCCAAATAGAATAGTCCTAGAACGAGCTGAAATATTTAGCATGTATACATTACTGAAACAGCGATGTCTACGTTGGCTTGGGCATGTTGTGAGAATGGCTGACGGTCGGATTCCAAAAGATCTCATGTATGGAGAATTAGTGCAGGGAAAGCACCCCAGAGGGAGACCACAGCTGCGATACAAGGATATCTGCAAGCGGGATCTGAAGGCCTTAGGAATGGACCTCAACAGATGGGAAACTTTGACATCTGAGTGTTCAGCCTGGAGGCAGGCGGTGCAGCATGGCCTCTCCCAATTTGAAGTGGCACTTGTTCAGCAGGCCGAGGCCAAAGTTTCCTTCAGTAAAGAATATTCTGTTATTTTTTGGGGGGGGGGATTTATATCTTACTGCAAATAGCAGTTAACTTTTCTTTCAGGGTTCTGTTCATTCCCTAATTTATTGGGTTCAAAACAGTGTCTTTTGGGTTTCAGTTGGAAATAAGAGTAGGAGTTTTTAAGGCACAAAATGGTGTTGGTTACACAAGTTGTGAAAAAGGAGGACTGAATCCTGAGCCTCCAGAAAGAGTGGCCGTGTTGGCACAGAAAGGACATGGCATGTGGACAACATCTACACAGCCAGAAGTTGTGATGTTAGGAGCTGCTCTTCTGGAGTTCCTAAGCCATACACGAGATGATACCTCAGTTGGATTGTAACTACGATGATTGTTCTCTGGAAACAACTGACAGCTTACTATCACTTAGGCTAGAAAGAGATGGTAGAGATAACTTATGACTGGAGGAGGGAAATTCTTAACTAATGGGAACATCTGAGTGTCACAGCAGCAATTTGTCTCATGTCTGGGCTTGTGCCAATTAGCTTGCTTTGTTCAGTGATTGATCTCTACAATTTCAGCACAGGACCCCTTTCAAGTCCGATTCCACACACAGGAAAAGATTGCCTCAATCACCTCTCTGCGCCATGAATGTGCTTTCAACTCTAATGAGGGGCTATCTGTAGCATCTGTTGCTGGTCTCAGCTTTCCTTTAAAAGCCTACCTTTCCCGTAGCAAAGTTAACAATCTCTGCCCCCGTTTCAGAGAATTGAAGCCTGTTGACCAGTTTATATGTTCCCTTTCCATTTATGATTGTCTCTATAGGTGGCCTGTAATACGTTATTCATGAATTCAGAGTTTAAACGGCAGAACTTGAAAAATCAATTTCTTTAGAAAATGCATGAGCGGTGCACTTTCTTTTCCTCCAGAAAGTTCTTCTATTCAGCTGTAACACTCGTTTCTTCTTTCTTTTCCAGGGTTGCTCTACTTCCACTATCCAGCACCTTGTTGTCTTTAATTATGGCCGCAGTCAGGGCTGAGCGGTGAATCACCTTACCTTTTCCACTTCAGCAAATTCGTTCATCACATCTGCCTCTTGTTCAGCTCATTTTCCCCATTGCGTTCATCCAGGCAGCCGAGTCAGTGGATTTGCCCTTTAAAACAAAAATTACTTCTTTCTTTCTACCCTGAGTTTCTGTGGGAGGGTTTATTTACTGAAGCAGCTTTAAGTGAAAGAACCAAGGGCATTGTCAAGTACATAATGACATGGCAGGATAAATTAGTCGTAAAGCTTATCCAGCATCCTAGATGTTTCTGTATGCAATGGGTACCTAGTATTCATATGCTTAGCTATTTTTCTGCCATTCTGCTCCTACACTGTTGCCTCAAACCTGAGAGACGATTCAGAGTGCTTCCAAGTGGGTTTCACCATTAACTTTGTGTTGGGAAGGGAGATATTTTACATCTTATTTTGCAACGATAACTCTGTCATGCAGTGCTGAAAGCTAACTCTCAAATGTCCTCAGTTTGAGAAGGCTTTTATTCAGCACTAACACAAGCACTTCCCACATAACCATTTTAGATGTTATCAGCCTCATGGCTCCAAATAAATTCTGCTCCCTGCACTAAATGATCACAGAGATACCCCTGACTGGTTCCTATGCAGTTTTAGTAGCATGCCAGCTATTTCTCCACCATCATGCCCACCCCTGTTCTAGGATAGAAATAATACAAACAAACAAACAAAAACAAAAAACAGGAACATGTGAATCCTGTCTCTGGATATAGTGGCCCAAATCCTGTTACTTAGTGTAGTAATACATCATGCGAAAGGGTGGACTGGAGGAATCCCAAGCCGGAATTAAGATTGCCAGAAGAAATATCAACAACCTCAGATATGCAGATGATACCACTCTGATGGCAGAAAGTGAGGAGGAATTAAAGAACCTCTTAATGAGGGTGAAAGAGGAGAGCGCCAAAAATGGTCTGAAGCTCAACATCAAAAAAACGAAGATCATGGCCACTGGTCCCATCACCTCCTGGCAAATAGAAGGGGAAGATATGGAGGCAGTGACAGATTTTACTTTCTTGGGCTCCATGATCACTGCAGATGGCGACAGCAGCCACGAAATTAAAAGACACCTGTTTCTTGGGAGGAAAGCAATGACAAACCTAGACAGCATCTTAAAAAGCAGAGACATCACCTTGCCGACAAAGGTCCGCATAGTCAAAGCTATGGTTTTTCCAGTAGCAATGTATGGAAGTGAGAGCTGGACCATAAAGAAGGCTGACCGCCGAAGAATTGATGCTTTTGAATTGTGGTGCTGGAGGAGACTCTTGAGAGTCCCCTGGACTGCAAGCAGATCAAACCTGTCAATTCTGAAGGAAATCAACCCTGAGTGCTCACTGGAAGGACAGATCCTGAAGCTGAGGCTCCAATACTTTGGCCATCTCATGAGAAGAGAAGACTCCCTGGAAAAGACCCTGATGTTGGGAAAGTGTGAAGGCAAGAGGAGAAGGGGATGACAGAGGACGAGATGGTTGGACAGTGTCATCGAAGCGACCAACATGAATTTGACCCAACTCCGGGAGGCAGTGGAAGACAGGAGGGCCTGGCGTGCTCTGGTCTATGGGGTCACGAAGAGTCGGACACAACTTAACAACTAAACAAAAAAGTGTAGTAAATTGCACTAGGCTCATCCCCTCTGTAATTTCTGCTGATCAAATGAGCCTTCTCTAACTGTGAATTACTATGCTAAAGAAAGCTGCAACTAGAGTAGACCTATTAAATTCAATGGAACTTATGAAGGAGTTGACTCACCAAATCCTCATTGATTCAGTGGGCCTATTCTAGTGCATTTCACTACACTAAGCAAAAGGATTTTGGTCAAAGTAAGTAGCTGCAAAACAGTTCAGAATTGCTGTTGAGCAAAATACCTGCATCCCTGCCATTTACTTTGGGGGAAGGGAAATCTCTAAAGTTTAAGTAGAGGGTTGTATGAGAGAGAGATAATCTGAGATTGGTTTTTCAAAAAGCTCTCGTACATAATCTTCGATACTTTGGGATTATTTGAAGAAGCCCGCTGTTACAAAGCCCTTGCTTTCTAATGACAAAACAGAAAGGGCAACCAATGGCACATTGATCGATATGCTGTTGGCCCATTTTATTTTCAGCGTTCCTTGGCAATGGGCAATCTTTCTTTCTTATAACAGCATTACTGTCATGCCTCTTATGCTAACTAGTTCTATGAGCATGTTCCCCTTTCTTCCTTCAATAGTATCGACTGAGCCATGAAAAAATAAGAATCCCTCCCCCCCCCCCATTTATTTAGCCCTGGGAGAATGACATAAACATCCCATCTAAAGCAATTGTTACTCCATTTAGAGAAACATGGTCTACCCTACCAATCATCCAAGATACTAGCCTTGACTTCCTTGAAGGGCTCTACCGTCTCCTCCACTCTTTACTTATTCCCTCTGTTCACACTAAAGTAAACCTATGGGATAATAAAATGTGTTTTATCACAAACCAATCACGGCTGCCGTGTGGCTATTGCCTTGTTCCATCTGTTATAAATTATAAGAGTTAACACAACATCTATATAATTTCTACTAGTTGGGGGGGGGGGGTTAGAAGTTTCTGTTTGGACACAATCCAGGGGGAAACACATGTTGCTCTGCAAATCTAGTAAGGCTTTTTCAGTTTTCTTTTTTGAAAAAACATAAAGCAGTTGCTTACACCACTCCACCCACAGCACAATCGCTGCTTGGAACCACACCTTTTCAGCACATTTCCAGGGCCAAAATCTGCTTGCGTAGTTCTGCTGGCATGATGCTAATGGTGCAATTTGGGGGGGGGGGGGCAAATTACTGCAGTTTAAGAAACCATCCTTGACATTGCTAGGTGCATGCTGAGACACGTAACTCAATATGCAACAGATAATGCTTATGATGATTGCTGTACTTGAGGAAATTTGCCACTAAAAATTGTGCCATTAGCTTTACAGTGGCCTAACCAAAATATATGCCATCAAGTCAATTTTGACTTATGGTGGCCCTTTCCAGGGTTTTCTAGAGAGAAAAATACTCAGAAGTGGTTCACCATTCCCTTCTTCTGAGAGTGTCCTGGGACTGTGCAGCTGGCCCAAGACCACACAGGCTGGCTCTACTCGCAGGAGGCCCAGAGGGGAATTGAACTCCCAGCCAAACCACTGAGTCATCCAGTCAGCACAATATATGGATAGAGTGGGATAAGTTGCTAAATGTCAAAAAGCTAAAATTCTCATAGACTAGCCTAAAGTATTGTCTTGCTCATAGCCCTTTGCAGCAAGGATGACCAGGGAAATTACAGTTTGGCAATGCCAAATTAATGCACAAGCTAAGTCACCTATCCACAGCTCAGGCCAAATTAAAAGCAGTCTCTAATTTTTGTTTTCATTTGTGCAGTGTTTGACACTATGTACGTTGCATGTTCTTGTACTGTACAATTTGCTCGGTTTGTGTCTTTGACTGTGATAAATTCAATTCATGCATTCCTTTTCATTTGCATGGTTACTAAACTCCATGTTGTTGCAATTTTATGGTGTCTTTCAGATGTGACATGGTTTGGGGAGCCACCACATTGCAAGTTGACTCTACACTAGGGATGCTTTAGGACTCGGGAGGCCAAAATCTTGTTGAAGAGAACTGTGTGCATAAGGGCAATCATGAAAACAGTACGTCCTTCTCTCTCACCCATTCAGCACAGTTTTGGGTGCATGGCTGGGTGTGTACGTGCCTTCCTGACCAGACGAGGTTGGGGACCCCAGTGGATGGCCAGCAGCAGATGTAGGTTTACTTGTGCAGTTCTTCAGTTATGCTTCATGGGCCCTACAAGATTCTGACCCAACCTGTGGACATGTCATGTCAGATTCCCTGATTTCTAAAGGCTAATCTAGACACTACACTTAGCACATATCTAGAAGGAGTGGTCTCTAAATCGTGAACAATGTTTGTTTGTCACAGACAGAGCTTGTAACACAACCTTCTTGGATAGCTGCTATCAGAATCCCCCAGCTGGCATGGGGATTCTGGAAATTGTTGTCGACAAAAAAGTTACGTTTCCAGGCTCCAGTCATAGCTCACCTTTGTATGTTGCATTTAGTTGTGCTTACTTGGCAACTGTGATTGCTGAGGCATGTGTCTTTGATGAAATCCCATTGTTGTGGCAAAATGTGTTAATTGCAAGGAGCATGCATTTCCTTTGATATCTAGTTTGACCCAGTATCTCAGATCATTTTCAGATGTCTCCATTTCATGTGTCTGTTTCATTGTGTTTTTAAAAATCTTGTATTGTATAAAGGCTCTAATTGTGCCACTCATTTATGTTATGTAGTGTTTAAAACCCTTGCAAATTTCTTTCAGCTTGGCCCTCTGCATAGTTGCTCAGATCCAGGACTACTGCATACCACAAAGGTAGTACGGTGTGGCAACAGGCTATGAATGAAATTCCCTTCTGGGTCAACCCAACCCAATACAGCCAGCTGGGCGTCTGTGTCTCTCCCAAGAGCTGCAAAGCAACAGGCTCTTCCAGCTTTGCCACTTGAGATGCCATTGAGCAGGGCTTGACAATTCCAGGGGTTGGGGGGGGGTGCACTGATTCCCCTCAGATCAATAGAGGCTGCCTCTACTGGCCACCCCAGTCCCCCAAATATCCTCTGCTCCCCATTGTGTCTGAAAAAAGCAGTGAAAACCCTCCTCTGATTTATCTTTAATGGAGCCAATTTGCTTCTTCAAAAAATAAGATGTAATGTCATTGCATCTGGCAGCCCATAGCAGGAGTAACTGGGACACCCCCACCCCCTTTGCAGTATTGGCCTGTCTCCTGCTCGGAGGACATTTTTGGTAAAATCTGTAGGACTGCAGTATAATGTGGTGTCTGAAACAAAATCCTTTCCTGCTTTCCCTTCACCTTGAGCAGGATTTGGATCAGTATTTAGTCTTGAAAAGGGGTGTGTGTGTGTCTGTGTCTCTGTGTGTGTCTGTGTCTGTCCTAGTACAAGACTAAAATTGATCTTCTATCATAATCTTATACAACAATCCCAGCTCTGCTTCCTTGTTCGCTGTAGCAAGGAACTGTGCTGTAGTGAGCTGTGCGTTGTTGTTATTTTACAAGCAATTCCAAATGAAATGGAAATATCATCCCTGGGGCCGGTCTATGTTTGTACACATTGCAAGCCATTCTCTGTGTTACAAATGTGAAGTCTCTTTCCAGCTCTGCTGTGATGGAGAAGCAGCCATGGCGATAAGATGGAAACAGTGCCCAGACCACCAAGCAATTAGCGTCAAGCAGACACCACTGGTTTGCCCGCAGATACCATGTGATCAGTTTTAACATCCACCTTCTCCCTGCCCTCTACTCATCCAGATCTGTACTCACTGTTCCCTTCTGGTCTCTAGTGGTATAATTGAGACAGGCTTGTAGGACAAAAGCCTTGGGATTTTCTGAGTAGCAGTGTCTATAACATCATCTCTCACTCCCCCAGGCTCCCTGGTTCTCTCTGAGCTGTGCAGCAAATCTCACAGAAGCTGGAGACAAACCAGTCTTTCCAGAAGCAAGCCACTGTTGCAAGTTGTCCCTGCTATAATGCAAAGTATTTAAGGGTGGTTTGGCTTGGATGGGCAACGAGGAGACTTTACCTTTACCAAAGACTAGCTCCTTGTTTGTTGATAGGGATGTTCCAGTTGCCTGTAACCCTAACCCTTTTGGAGGACTAGATTATGGAAACTGTCATGATGAGCATCTAAGCTTCCAATTTTGCCACTCCACCCCTGTCTTTCATAAATACACTGGAGGTGATAAGTGAGGGTGAGGGGGAAGGCTGTGGAGACTTAGAACTCAAACGCTGATATAGTCAGTGCTCTCGATTCCAGAAAATGTCATTTTGCAGAAGAAGGATGTAAGAGCCCATGCAAGCCATTGGTCATGTGGTTTGGGTTTTCTGCCTCTTCCTGTTCTTCTGATAATTCCAGAGCTAAACCTCTATGCTATATTTTATACACAGACCTGTTTAACTATGAGCATTGGGATGGTAATAATGAAGCTGAAAGGAAAAATTCAGAAGAACCATATGGTACATATAGACATGATACATGAGCTTCAGGCTCTCAGTCCAAATTAGTAAAGTCCTTCCAGCAAGAGGAAGGATGCACATCTCTTTCAGATGTGCATCCTGTTCTCTAAAGTCAGGCGTTGTGCAACCATCTGCAATGCAGTGCAAGAACAGAAAGGCTGTCTCACTGCTGGTGTGGGAAGAAAAGCTGCCTTCGACTCTCCATCAACTGGCATTTGGTAGCATCTCTTCCAGCAACCAATCTGATCAGTTTCCATCCAGCAGGTCACTGTAAGAAGTCTAACCTGAAGTTACTATTTTTTTCTCCTCTTCCCTCCTCCTCCCTTATTCCTTGTGTGCCATGTCTGAAATTCAGATTACAGCATTAGACTGAAACCTATCCTGCTTCCTATAATTTTAGCTGCTCTGGGATTCTTTCTTGATACAGGTTATGAACGATTTAAGTAGCTAATTAATATATAGCCAATGTGCAGGAACTAGAGAAAAGTGTTGGCAGAAAACACAGAGCTTCAAGTATAGATAACAGGGCAGTGCACTGTTGTGCACCAACTCTGTGCCTTCCCAGGCTTGGCCAGAAGAAACAAGCAATACACTGGTTCCAGTAAGATATCTGGGGATACTCCCAGATAGATGGGAAATGACAGAGAGAACTCTAACTATATCATGTGTGATAGAAAGTGCTCACCAGCTTTTGAAAAAGAATGGTTCATTTATTTAAGAAATTTATACTCCTCTTTTCTCTCCAAGATGAGTGGCTCCAAGTGTCTCATAAAACTCTTTTTGCTAGAACACATTTACAAAAAGACAGCAAAACTAAAAAAGAAAAAGAAAAAAAGAAAAGAACCTCCAGTAATGGACAATAAATACAATTAAAGAAGAAAGGCAAATGTTATTTAAACAGAAATATCTTTGCCAGCAGAACATAAGCAGAGAGGAAAAGGACATCACCCTTTGGGGTAGAGGGCTTCATACAGTTGAGATGCTACCACTGATGAATCTTTTCATGCTTTGCCACTAAGGGCAAGAGCAGGTGCAAGAACTGACCTGGCAACCTGATGTGAGAGAAGACGGTCCTTCAGTTTGCTAGGGCCCAAGCCACCCTGAGCTTTAAAGTCATCACCGGCACCTTGAATTGCATTCACTCAGAAACACACTGGCAGCCAGAGCGACAGGTACTACAAAACAACCACATCATTTTGCCCCAGTCAGTACTCCAGCAGTAGTTCAAACTAGTGGAAGCTCCTGAGTAGTTTCCAAGGACATCCTGTTGCAGAACATGTCACACTAGCCCAGCTGGGATGTAACCTACAATATGCACATAAACTCATGGCTGGGCAAACAGACACGGCTAACATGCCACATGATGCTGGGCAAAAGCATTCCTGACCCCAGTTGATGCCTGTCTAATAGAAGGGCCTGGGCCAGGGGACCTCCTAAGTAGCAATGGGCATGTTCATTTATCGGCCAAACAGATCTTTGGTGTTTCTCAGCTCTGCCTCCTCCAACAGGCGCCCACTCAGAGGCAAGGCCTGGAGGAGGCAGGGCTGGGAAGTGCCAAATACCTGTTTGGCTGATAAACTCACTGGCAAGAACTGCCGAACCAGCAGTTCATGCCCATCTCTACTCCCAAGCTACAACCTTGATGTTCTAAAGAGAGTGCACTCTCACCCAGAACAGACCAATAGTCTCTTCCCCAGACTGGTAGGTTTCCTAACCAAGAGCATCCTTGTCTTCTGCAGGTTTAATTTCAGTTTGTTTACCCTCATCTACTGCATCACTGGTTCCAAACACTGATTCAAAACCTTCACAGTCTATCCAGAAAGTGACCGAAAGGAGATAGAAGACTAAATGCCATCAGCATACTGATGAAAGCTCAAATCCCATTTCCAGATGATCTCTCCCAGCGGTAATTGTCCAAATCCTAAACCTCTCACATATTTTCTTATAAATTTAATGCTTGTGGAATTGGAGATAATACATGTGCTGTGGAGAAAAATAATCATGACAAAATCCACAGATACTGGAAGATATGATTGCATAATACTCTTTGGCAAAGATGGAGCATATCCTGGTGCTTTCTGCAAAGCTGTTTTTGGCTTTTTTCCTCCTTCCAGTATACAAAACCTCCTCATTAGTAAACAGAATGCTACAGGACTTGCTGTAGATATTGGAAAAACAATCATGGACAACTTGTTTCGACAGATGTTTAGGCAAAACAGATATTATTTTAAAGGAGCTAGGATGAGGAAATATTTCCTGTGTTTTTCAAACCTAGATTGTTTTTCTAACCTAGAGGGATCCGTCTCCTCCAGAAGAAGCCGTTGGCACCGTTGGTAGGACAGCATCAGTCATGCCTCTCTTTAGTTGTGGTGGTGGTGGTGTGGTAGAACCCTTGCACAAGAGAGGTACTGAATGCAGGACTTTCTTCCCCTACAGTATCTTTCTGTGCATGGGGAGAAATCCAACTGAGCAATGATGACATGCATGGAGATCCTTGTCTCAATGAAATGAAACATGTGCCTTCTCAGATGATAGTTTTGTTGCACAGTTTCAGCTCCATTAGCATCCCACACAGGTTTATCACCGTTTGCTGCCAACAGTTCTCCTTCTTGTCCTTTCCTTTCCTTTTTTTCATTGATCAGCAAGTGTTTGCACGGCAAAGCAATGTAGCGTCTCAGTCTGCAGCCACCTGTTGTCTTCTTCCCCACACCCACCCAAATGTGTCTGGGTGCTGAAACAATAGCTTGGGGAAAAAATGTTTTGAATTACTACCCCCAGAAGCCCTCATCCAGAGTTCTGGGTGCTGTACTAAAAAAAAGTAACTTTTCTTAGTTCTGCCCTGATGTAGGGGGCCCAGAGGCAGTACATGGAAGATGGCAGATAGCTGGAGCCACACCTCACACATCTCCTGGTCCAGAGCAGCTTTCACATAAAAATGTAAAGGGGGTGGGAGAGGAGACCCCCAAGCCAGTCCATCAGTGTGTGGTAAGACTAGCAAAGATGGGAGGAGACACTTGCCCCAGGTCCCTTCAAAGCAAGTGTTGGTGCTGCACCTGTATTATTACAGCCAAAGTTATGACAAATAAATATAATGTGGTTGCTGAAGACAGCACTTGAAGCAGTAGTACACAGCTGTTGTCCTCCAGATATTTTCAGCCTCCCTAGCCAGGATAGTCAATAGTGAGGAATTAGGGGAGTTGCAGTTCAAACATACCTAGAGGACCAATTTGCCCATCTCTTCCACTGATTAGAAGAGTTCTGCTTGGATCAATCAGTGCACACACTTGAGTGAGACGTGCGGTGGAGGAACAAACAGCGTCCTCCTTTTTGATTAGGAAGCAGTCATAGGCACACAAAACAAACTGTGGCCAGAATCCTCCTGCATATTTCTGCTGGCTTAATGTCAGCAACAAAATGCTGCAAGTCAAGAAATCAAAGCAGGCATTTTCATTCACACACCGAGTCACACAATTGGTGCACAACAGGAAATACTTATGTTGGCTTCTTAACTTCAGGGAATTTGCTGCTGAAATTAAGCCTGTGGCATTGCACCACCGGGTGTAACTAGCAGGATTCCATCCTATATATGCAATATTTTATTCTCCTTGCACAATTTCTAAGTTTTTGCTTGAGACAAAAAAGTCAAGTATTTTCAGTAGCTGAAAATTTCCTTCTGTGCTAGAAGATATTTCTTCTGCCCAAATCTCCAGGCAACGTGTAGAAGGAACCAAAAGTGAAACCACTTGCTCTTTTACTTACTGTTAATTATTCCGCCAGGATTTTATAGGATTCCTATCTTTATTTTAACATGCTTTAATAAGTGCTTCTAAGATGGATCAATGACTGGGTGAGAGTTTCTAGCCGTTGATGGATGACCTACTTTAACAGAAGCAAAACCAAACCAGGGATCTGAGCTTAAAGAAAAGCATTTAAAAAAGAAAAGGAAAAAAGACAAACAGTAATTGTAATCCTCTGGATGTTAAGGACAATGTAAAACCATAAAGCTGGAAGACACCTTGGAGGTCACGGACTCCTCCTGGCAAATACAGCAGCTCTGAGAGATGCCAGTCCAGCCTTTTTAAGCACCTCCGTGGCAGGAAACTCTGAAGCATCCCAAGGAGACCCAGCTTCATTACTCTCCTCTCCCCTCTCCTTTCTCCTTTCAGCAACTGTTATTTTTTATGGGATGGCTTCCGTGCTTCTTGCTGTGCTCCTAATGCTGTAAGATGGCCAAAGTATATCGGATAGCATAAGCCCTGAAATGCAAATGCTTACTGGTTGTGAAAGAGGGCCAAAATACTGAACGTGCCAAGCCTTTTGGTGCCAGGAGGAGCATCTCTCCTGATATTAATAGCAGCCAATTTCGATTGGAACCACAACAGAATAAGGAAGAGTGTCACTCGTTCCCCACTGGCCACAATCCCAATCTTAGTGGCTTTCCTGGCGCCTGCTATTTGCCATTAATCTCCGCACCTACAGGTGAGATGTTTAGCATCCTATGGAATTTGGCCCACATTCACAAATTTACTTTCCTGAATACCTATTTTTTCTATTTGCGTTTGAGACGCACCGTTTCTGTCTTTATTCCAATCCACAACATATATGCTAGTGCTTAGCTTGACACATGAAAGGAAGTATAGCAGAAAGAAGACGGGAACCATTAGGCACAGGATTTCCAGATTTTTTTTGGGACTCCCAACTCCCAGAGTCTGCCAGGAATTCTGGTAGGTGCAGCCAAAAAACAAAAGCCCACAGAGCAGCTTTTTGGACCTTCATCGCCCTGAGCCTCCAGTCGGAAAGAAGGAAACTCTTCTGGTGTCTCCTGGGAGCTGCAAGGCTTCATTGGGGTAGTTCGTTGGGAGAAGCCCTCCACAGAACCTAATAGGCAGACTACCCCTCCCACGAAGCTTTGCAAATCCCAGGGAGTTTCCTTCTTTTTGAATGAAGGATCAAATTGGCGGAGCTGCCGATGGAAGTAAGGAAAGCTGGTCTGAGGATTTTGGGGTTTTGGCTGCATCTCCCAGAATTCTGCCTGGGGAAATTGTTGGTGAATTCTGGGAGTAGGATTCTTAAAAATATATATCTGAAAGTCCCATGGCTAAGAGTCATCATTTGTATCCATATGACATGATGATGTTCACCAAGCAGAACCTAATCCCACTTGTAGTTTTCACTGCATGATGCAGTGAAAGGAATCCAAGCAAGGAAGCAGGTTTGCCCTCACAGCACTGTTGTGTCAGACCAACAAGAGAAGAAACAGCAGTCTGTGTATGGTCCTGGTAGCACTGTTGGGGGAGAACAGCCTCAGCTCCTTTGTATCAGACAAGCATAGCAGAAATGACTTCCCAATAAAGCCCTGATAATCAATGCAGGGCAGAAAGAAGCAAGTGTGCTTGGACTGTTATTGCAGTATGGAACTTGAGGTGTGTGTGTGGATTGTAAGGGCTGCTGTATGAATGGATTGTGGGTCAAAGTATTAATTGTACCCTCCATGTTATACCTCTAATTCTTGCCACTGTCATTCAATGACAGACTTCTCTGAAGAGTTGTCGTTGTTATCCTCTATGGCTGTGGAAATATGATGCCTTCCCAAACAGGGCAGCCGATGCACCAACCCCACTGAGCTGAGACTATTTGCACCCCTCCACTCTTACTCTCTTCTGATGCTAGAGCTGACAGAAATGGTTTTCTATGGACAAATTAATTTTTCTAATAAAAAGATGCATATGACATAGAATAATAGAATAACTGAGCTGGAGTCCAACCCCCGGCTCAATGCAGGAATCCAAGTCAAAGCAGAAATGGCACATGGTTGTCCAATTTTCTCTTGAATGCCTTCAGTTTTGAAGCATTCACCACCTCCCAAGGTAACTGGTTCCACTGTCGCACTGCTCTAACAGTTAAGAAGTTTTTCCTGATATTCAGCCTAAATCTGGCTTCCTGTAGCTTGAGCCCATTATTACGTGTCCTGTACTCTGGGATGATAGAGTACAGATCCTGCCCCTCCTCTGCATGACAGCCTTTCAAGTCTTTGAGAAGTACTATCACCTCTCCCCTCAGTCTTCTTTTCCTAAGGCTAAATATTCCTAGTTCTTTCAGTCTTTCCTCATAAGGCTTGGTTTCCAGACCCCCTGATCATCCTTGTTGCCCTCCTCTGAACTTACTCCAGTTTGTCGGCATCCTTCTTAAAGTGCAGTATCCAGAAGTGGACACAATACTCAAGATGAGGCCTAACCAGTGTGGAATCGTGGGGGGGGGGGGGGGGACTAGTCTGAGTACTGGGTTGTGTCTTAGATAATATGCAGATTCACTTTAGTTAAAGATTCTTGCACAAAACTCATCAACTTGCTTCGTATTGAAATAAAGTGGGTGGATGTGTTCGTTTTGTGGTATTGCATCAGCAAGGTGCTGATGCCATTCCAGCTATGAACTTAATAGGCACTGTGATCAACTACCTTCCCCCATCCACCTGTGGCTGATACTGACACCTCCCTCACACACACACCACTGTTTTGTGGAATGTAATGTTGACCAACTTTACACAGCTTTTCCAAAGATGACAGAGATCATATTATATAAAGTGCTGAATAAAGATCTATGCAATATGTAAAAGTATGCAGAGACTTTTGTTGAAGTAATCACTACACTTGCTCGCTATGAACAGAGAGGGAGACCATGTTTTCAAGTGCTTAACACCTTGCCTTGTCAGCAGCAGGAATGCTGGTATGCATACTTGGTCTACACACTGTTTTCCTCTGCCCATGTATATCACCTAGCTATATGTAATCAGGATCATAAAACTACATTTCAGTTCAGTTATGGAACTGTTCCCCAATTTATCCTGAAACCATCCTTAACCAAGATCTATTTTTAAAATGTCCGGTGTTGTGGAACAGACTCAAAATCTTGGCAAAACAAACAAAGAAACAAACAAATAAGTAAGAGAAATACAAGTTTTGCCCTGGATGCAAGCAACTCTGTTTTGGCCTTATTTTTAATGAAATAAATCAACGTAATACTATTGACTCTTCATATCAGCATTCTACAATGCAGTCTTATTCGTAAGTAAGCACTGCTGAGTTCAGTGGAACCTAATCCCAGATAAGCAGTCAATTACCTTGAGAGGTGGTGAGTGCTCCAACACTGGAGTCATTCAAGAGAAATTTAGACAACCACCTGGCAGATATCCTTTGATTTGTATTCCTGCACTGAGCAGGGGGTTGGACTCGATGGCCTTATAGGTCCCTCCCAACTCAATTATTATAGGATTCTATGAAATATGTATAGGATTGCTGCCTGAAGTACATAATAGAATTATAAACATATATCTGTGGCATGACAAAGTAATGCCATCTGGAGTTTTCAGATCAGTAAACAATCAATAAATTATTGTAGGAATGCAGTACGTTATAGTAAGGGGGTAAGTCAGCTGCTTTTCAAGTAATTCTTAAATTTCAAACTATAATTATATCAGTTAATCATAAATAAATCTCTGTCTGAGAGCTTTGTGAATGAAAATTAGTGTGAGAATGTCAAACAACACATTCAGTGCACAAATGTCATCTAATAATGAAATGCATAATCCTCAGTAAAACATTTAAAATAAGATTACAATTTATTATAGTGTGAAAATATTTATTTAGGTGTTAGGCAACAAACTGATTCAGTTTGAATAAATGCTTAACTCATCAGATTTAACAATGATGAATCAAATGTGAAAACTAGTAACTTTTATTTATAACACAACTATAGATCTCTTATAAAATCACATGGAATTGCAATATTGTGCATGAAATAACTTTTTTTCTTTAAGAAAATAATTTATCTGTCATAATCACAACATACAACTCTTAATTACTGTAGGTATATTTTCTTGCAAAGCTCTGGCTGTCTATAAATAATGGATCCACTGATGCAACTTTAGCAGCTATAAATGAGTGGATACAGTTTAAAACTGCTGTCAGATCCTGAAATTCCAGTTCCTGAAATGAGAGTAAGAGAGAAAAGGGAAGTTAAAATTCAACACACTATCCAGCCAGCGAAATGCATCTGAGACCATAAAAAATAATTTATTATTGTAATCCAAACCTGAGTCAAACGTAATAGTCTTTTTTAACATGTATCTTCTCACTTGGATGAAGAATACCACTTTCGTATTTAGATCCTAGAACAACTGCACGATTCAGCAAGGGTATTTCTGAGGACGTGTGTACATCCCTGCCTACATGATGGCAAAAGCAACTATAGAGTCTCCTTTTTTTGGTAACACACCCACGGAATTTCAGAAGACTCTAAAAAAAGTTTTGGTGAGGTTAGCAATATTTGTATTTGTGTTCTTCCATCCCTACTGATTAACTTTACTGTCTAAGCTCCTTCTGTGTTGTGCTATGTCACAGCATGAGGAGTAAAAGCAGGTGATGTCTTTATCCAAGAGGTTGACGGATCGTGAAGTCTGGGGGGCTGTACACAGTTGCCTAGTTGTAATTTCTACTGAAAACACACAAGTGACTTGCATTTAGGGCTAGGTTGTATAATGGATACAGATAAGGGCTGCCTCCTTGCTGCTCACGGTGTCCCTGAACTGTCACAGATTGAGGGACTCTTGACGGAGTGCCTTTAAAAGCAGAGAGTACAGGACATTGATGTCTCTGGGTCAATCGGATAGGAAGACCTCTGAGAACTGTGGCAGGGGCTCTTTATTGGCCTGTGAAAAAGGGATTGAGACTTACAAGGTTGCAATACAATTTCAGACACAGTATTTTCAGTTGTCTCAGTACTTGTTTTTTTAAATGTGTTGTAAGCCACCTTGGCTCCCCTGGTTGGGAGAAAAGTGGGATATAACATAAATAAATAAAACGAAACACTATTCTTTCTTCTGACCACATTCAAATTCTCATCCCATCCCTGACCTCTAGTTCAGACTAGACTAACTTTTGATAAACAGTTGAAGGTCATGCTGTGAGAGACTATTTGCTCTGTATTTAGAATCATTCCTCCCTGGAGTGATTAAAGACAACTCCTTGGCACAATATAAATTTCCTTACCTTCACACTTGTCAAATTAGCATGTCTCATTATTGGCCTTTGAAAGATAAATCATGGGCTTCGTCTGCAAGTCTGATTGCTCAGGCATGAAACCCTGAAGGAATTACACTATAGGGGGGTATAACTTTTTATTCTCTGCTTATTATGAGCTTGCTTATTTATCTGTCTGTCATCTATGTCTCTATGTCTCTCTCTCTAATTTATATGCCACCTTTCTCCCAATAAGGGGACTCAAGTTGGCTCATAGTATTAAAAAGTATTAAAAAGCCACAAGCCAAATCCAAGACTATATAAACTAGATGGCTTTTAGAGATGGGGGTATTCGTATTCGTATACGAATATCCCTGCACAGGTGGAAATAACTAGGGTTATTGTCCACTCACGATTTTGCCGCTGACGCCGGCTCCGCGGAGGCTTCCTGTTGCGCCGTTCTCCGCAATGGATTAGCCACTCTGCGACCTGGCAGAGAGGCTTGTCATCCCGCCTCCTGCCAAGAGTGGGTAATCGATTGTGGACAACGGCACAATAGGAAGCCTCTGTGGAGCCGGCAGCAGCGGCGAAATCGTGAGTGGACAGTGGACCCTCGTATTTCCACCTGTGCGGGGATATTCGTATTTGTATACGAATACCCCCATCTCTATTGGCTATTTTGCTTACTCTGGAGAGTATCTACAACAATCACAGAATAATTGGCAACCTTTTGGTACTAAGAGAGGAGTGTAAAAATTCCAAACCATACTAGAGAGATGCTTGAGACAGCAGCCTCAAGAGGACTGGTATCAAGTCTCACAGAGATGTACCATCAATTTTTGGACTCCTGTCTGCAATTTTTCTGCACTAACCATGAAGGAATTGTGATAAACCTGAAGAAGTGGAATTTTCTCCATGAAAGCTTGTTTGCTTTGTTTGCTTTTTTTAGTGGACCAATAAACAGCATCACCCACGTGGAGACCACGTGACCTTATCCTTGTTCTTTCTACAACAATATATAATTTCTGTCTGTACACATTTTCATTCGTATCAGTAGTACGCCCTGCATATGCTATCTGCTAGCTTAAATCAACAAAAAGAACTCAACTGCATTCAGAACAGTTACAAGTACAACATTTAATGTACTCTAGTTCTCTTGTAGAGGTAGTTTCATATACTGTTTGTTTATTTTCTGCCTTCCATATGAGATTCTCAGAACAGATACCCCATGTGGTTAGGGAGGGTGGCAGCAAAGGAGACGAGACATCTGTAATGGGGAAGGGGCAAAGCCCATCACAAGGGGTAATACAATTCTGGAAAGGAAATGAGGCTTCACAAGGATAAATGGTTGCTACTCCCAAATGGTCCCAGTGAGGGGGAGGACTGTGTTTTTTGGTAATTGTTTATTGATTTTTTTTTTCTGTTTTTGTTTTCTGTATAATTTTACTTTTTTTTTTAAAAGGAGATACCTGTGCACTACAGCGGCTACTGGTATGAATTTTTATTTATTTATTTACCTTTAACAAATAACTCCTCTATGGCAAGAAAGGCAGGGATGTCTATTTCTACTCACAGATTCTTTTCGCAGTTTAGAAAAAGTAAATATGTGCTCTGCTTCCAAATAATATATCTGGGGGAGGTTTGCTTTAACAAGCCAATGTGCACACCTCTCACACATTTGTCAGTGTTCATAAATTCTCCACTAATCGCCGTATCTCATGCTTTGCCTCTGTTGGGAACATTACTCTCTCTGCAAATTTACCAGTTATGATTTACTGAGGTAAAAAGGGAAAAAAAACCATATTGCAGCATGATCTTGTAGTTCAGTTTATGTTATGAATACCAGTGTGGTTTCAGTTCAGCTCCAATAAAGGTTTTTCACATTAGGAAGAAAGATCTTCAACTTTTTAGAGGGTCTTGATTAAGCACATGGGCTACTTAGCATGTTTTTCTAGGTGTAGACGAATCCTTGACTTCTACACAAATCACCTGCTGGTGAGGCTCTTTGGAACCATTATATATTACAGATTCCTTCAGCACGTTCACCTATACTTGTAACCCAAGGCTAGTCATTCGGGACCAAACTAATCAACAAGCTACTTTCCTATCAGGCGACACATTATTAAACTTTTACACTTTCTTTGTATTACAGCAGTGCAGTCAAAACTATATATAAAAAATCCTCTTTATATTATAACTGTTCTGAATGCAATTTAGTTATTTTTGTTGACTTAAGCAAGCAGACAGCATGTGCAGGGGGTGCTACTGATATGAATGAAAATATGCACGTAAGGAAAACACCACTGAACTTGTGAAAATAACATTTCCACATAATGTTTTGGTGCTAAGGTGCTCTTACATTGTGAAACGTGAAATCTCTAGATTTATATAATATAAAGCCAGAGATTTCACATGTTTCACAATGTAAGAGTACCTGGCTGTGGAGCCAGAGGTTGGGAGTTAATTTCCCACTATGTCTCCCAGGAGAAAAGCCAGCCTACAGTCATGGCCAAAAATATTGGCACCCTTGCAATTCTGTCAGAAAATGCAACCCTTCTCTCAGAAAATTGTTGCAGTTGCAAATGTTTTGGTATTCACATGTTCATTTCTTTGGTTTGCGTTGGAACAACACAAAAAAAAAAAACAAAGGAGAAAAGTCAAATCTGATACAATCCCACACAGAAACCCAAAAATGCACTGGCCAAAATTATTGGCACCCTTAACTTAATATTTAGTAGCACCTCCTTTGGAAAAAATAACTGAAATCAATCGCTTCCTGTAACCATGAATGAGTTTCTTACACCTCTCTACTGGAATTTTGGACCACTCTTCTTTTGCAAACTGCTCCAGGGCCTTCAGATTTGAAGGATGCCTTCTCCCAACTGCTGTTTTGAGATCTCTCCACAGGCGTTTGATGGGATTCAGATCTGGACTCATTGCTGGCCATTTCAGAACTCTCCAGCGCTTTGTAACCATTTCAGAATGCTTTTTGAAGTGTGTTTCGGGTCATTGTCCTGCTGGAAGGCCCATGACCTCTGGTGGAGACGCAGCTTTCTGACACTGGCCACTACGTTGCGCCCCAAAATTCTTTGGTAATCATCAGGTTTCATTATACCGTTCACACAAAGCATCCAGTGTCAGAAGCAGCAAAGCAACCCCAAAACATCTTTGAACCTCCACCGTGTTTGACTGTAAGGACTGTGTTCTTTTCTTTGAATGCCTCATTTCTTTTTCTGTAAACAGTGCCATGATGTCCTTGACCAAAAAGCTCTACTTTTGTCGCATCTGTCCACAGTGCGTTCTCCCAGAAGGATTATGGTTTTGTCACATAAGTTTTGGCATACTCCAGTCTCGCTTTTTTATGCCTTTGTGTCAGCAGTGGTGTCCTCCTGGGTCTCCTACCATAGCGTCCCTTTTCATTCAGATGGCGACGGATAGTGCGAGCTGACACTGTTGTACCCTGTGTCTGCAGATCAGCTTGAATTTGTCTGGAAGTTAATCTGGGTTCTGTATCCACCATTCAAACAACCCTTCGTTGTAATTTTTCAGAAATGTTGCTCTTCCGTCTACGTCTAGGGAGGTTAGCTACAGTGCCATGGGCTGTAAACCTCTTGATTATATTGCTCACAGTGGACACAGGAACATTAAGATCTCTGGAGATGGACTTGTAGCCTTGAGATTGTCAATGTTTTCCCACAATTTTTTCTCTCAAATCCACAGACAACTCTCTACACTTCATTCTTTTCTCCATGCTCAATGTCACACACAACACAAAAGTTGAGTCAACTTTTCTCCATCTTAACTGGTTGCAAGCGTGATTACTATATTGCCCACACCTCTTACTTGCAACAGGTGTGTCTAAATACAAATTAAAGGAGCATCACATGCTTGAAAAGCAATTGTTTCTTACAATTTAGACAGGGTGCCAATAATTTTGGCCAGTGCATTTTTGGGTTTCTGTGTGGGATTGTATCAGATTTGACTTTTCTTCTCTGTTTTTTTGTGTTGTTCCAACGCAAACCAAAGAAACGAACATGTGATTACCAAAACATTTGCAAATGCAACAATTTTCTGAGAGAAGGGTTGCATTTTCTGACAGAATTGCAAGGGTGCCAATATTTTTGGCCATGACTGTATATAGCCATAAGTGGATTGTGCACTAGCACAAATTAGAGCAGAGGAGAACAAAAAACACACTACTATATGTTGGTGGGGGTAAACCTTTGGGTTTCCAGCATAAAGTTACGGAAGTTCTGACAAAACATTTAACCCACTTTCATCACTGGTTGCAACCTGCCCTATGCCATCAATATATATAACAGTAAAGTATCATGTGGCTTTCAATTATTACAATCTGCACCACACATCCCTGTGTGCTATGGGGGTACACAGTTCCAAACTGCATTTCACCCAAATAGCTCAGAGGAACTAAGAAAAATAGTCTGAAGAGAAATTAATAAGGATCCTTCCCTCATAGCATACATGAAGTTGTGATGCAGAACGTAACTTCTCAGATCTACACTGGTTTAAATAAAGAAAAAGGCATTCATCCAACTGAATGTCCAACAATATGATAATATTCACATTTTGACATTAGTTGGATTAAAATAATCAAATAATAATTTATCCTGAGTAATTTTCACAATCTACTTCAGCTTCATCTATTTTCGTCTTTCTTCTCTTGACAGAGACATTCATGAGCTTTCCAAAGTAATTTGAGATTTTCCCAAGTTATTTAAAATATTTGCACTCGTACAAAAACACATGTACATGTAAACTTTAAGATGTTGCCTGAAAAACAAGATGAAAGATGACTCATGGGCCCAAGGGACAGGCCAATCCTAGCTCCAAAGATTTGTTTTGGATTCAGAAGCATTTGCTAGTATAGGGGAGGAAGTAAGGCCGATAACCTCCATATTTATTATTGATGTGGTTTGTAGCACATAGAAATGATGGAGTTTGAGATGCGAATGAAGGATGTGTAGTAAAGGCAGATGGTGCTGGATAGGAGAGTGTAGCCAATAATAAGAAACACAGAATGTCATCAAATAGTGGAAGTTTCATTCCCCTAGAGTAGATAAACTAGTAAAATGTCAACAGCAGCTCAGTGCAGAAATATTTCAGCATTTACTTGGCAGCAAACGATACGGCTTCAGTTCTGAGTGTTTCTGCACAAATCTTTTTATTTTTAACAAATCCACCCAATGGGATTCAGGTTTTCACAATGAGCTTTTGGTCATAGTAGGTGCTTTTAGTAATGTCACTTTTTTATGTTAAGCAGTGCTCTCTGTTAATCTTGTAGGAGCAAAACAGAGCTCCAAAGGAATCTCCCCAAAGCCCTGTTGCTATCCTGAGTGTTTTCTTTATTATTCAGAGTGGATTTCCTCTTTGAAGTATTGTTACTTATCCCAGGCACTCAAAATCGTTCATCTGCTCAGTGTTATGAATTCAAGGAAACATCATTTCAACTTATTATTTATTTCAGTTATCGTAGTTCATCTCCTGTCACTGAACACTGATAGAGAATGATTAATAAACCTAGGAGTAATAATACCAAATGGCTGTTTGTGTCCCAGCATGTACAGAACAGAAAACGTATGACTGTAGATTACCCATGTAATGTGAACTGGAACTCTAGATCTCCTTGAAATAAATTCAATTTAATTTAACATAGTAATATGCATTACCCACCTTTGTCTCAATTTGTTTTGTTTCTGTGTTCTGAAAAAGCAGCTTAACTTGCGTTTTTCCATCATCTGATGATCCTTTCAGCTGAGAAAATTTAAATCTCCAGACGACATTCTGGAAGGAGGTTAGTTAACATTTTTATATTTAACTGGCCCAGTTTTTGTGTTCAGTTGGAAAAAACATGCACACGAGGGTCTAAGAAGAAGGTGACTTCCCAGTTTTTCTCTAGATGGTATGTATATGTTCATGATGTCTTCACCATGGCTTCTCTTTCCTTATTGTCGTAATGCAGCCTCTAGATTTCTTCCCCTCTCTCCTAGTTTTGTTTAAAGTTTTGTTCCTTCTATTAGAGAATCAATATCAGCAAATTGCTGTAGTTCAGCACTTCACAGCCTTTTCTAATAAATGGATTTAGTTTGAGCTGTATTTTATTGATCAAACATTTGGTTCTGTCGTTAAACATTGACAAAGGTAATGTAGATGTAATAATCTTCTCCTTCTGACTGAAAGTGTACTGTCTAATTTGACACGAAGAAAGCCTTCCTCCCTTAAATCAAATTTGCAGTTTTAAAATTTAATTTAAGTTGTTTGAAAAGGGCTTACTTGATATATGCAGCCAAGTTTCCATTAGGTTTCTAAAATAAGTTAATTTTATATATTGGGAGTCTTCAAATAATTTATTTTTTAAAAAATCTCTAGTTTTATACTCATCATGGACTTATTCCTGCTGGGAAAATTGCAACCTGATTTAGTGTCCAAAAGTTTTGCAATTTACCTTGCTATGCATATTCAGTGTGATGAATACTATTTATGAGGGTGCACTGGTTAGCTCATTTACCATTTCATTTCCACTTGCTGAAATTATTCTAAGCATCTTCTCAATGTGGAATTTCAGACAGAAGCAGAAAATAAATTCTACAGTGAAATAAGTCTCCTTACAGAAGCCCTAATTTAAGAATTATATCCAAAAGCATGCTGTCGAAAGAGGAGGGAGCAAAAGTCATTTCCTCTCACCACTTTTCATTTTTTTTAAAAAATGTGTTGTTATTTTCCTCCCAAGAGTTGCAATGTGAGAGAAATTTGGGATGTTAGTGCCAGGTCTGTTTTACATTCCCCACAATTCTGTTTCCATTAAAAAGTCTTCTAATTCAGTTTCATCTTTTTAGAAGGGAAGATTACATCTGGCCTTAGCAAGTGTTCATGATTCCTCCATTTGGATCAATGACAAATGGACTACAGTGGGACAGAATTTGCATGTGAGATGACGCATCACTGCAAAATTTGGATGACTGAATCCAGCAGCTGCACATTCAATAGCGTTGGGGCAAGATGGAAGAGCCCTGTGAGGTATAAGGCTCCACCTTCTATTCCTGTCAATCACGTACGGACAGAAGTTATCTCCAACCCCGAATCACCCGATTAATACCAAAAGGAGTTCATGGTCTTCAGAATCAATAATTAATAAAAAATTGAAATTCAGGGACTACCAACAAGGTCATGCTTTGCAGATAGAAATCATCAATAGGAGCCTTTAGGTTCCAAAATTTGGAGCTTTAGGTTCCAGTCCCTGGACTAAGATCTGATAAACTTAAATTGAGAAATCTGTTTCAACTCTTGCTGGCTTAACCAAATCAACTAGAGGACTGATTTGAAAGCAAGGTAGTCTTGCTGTAGGCATGGAAATTTTTGCGACTAAACATGTTAAATTTGGAAGGGATGATGACAGGTTCCCGAGAATATGAGCAATCTGTTTCTGCTGCAAGAATTCGTTATGATGAATCGCCAGGGGATGCACCTGCTTCTCAGCTAGCCTCCAACAGGAAAGAGGGGTAATTGGTATCTTGTCCACTTTTCTTAGACAACAGGCAAAACTGACCCAAAAAAACAGAGAAAGGCCTCCACCCAAGATTCTGTTCATAGGTGTTAGTATTTAAATCAGATGTAATAAGACTGATTTATTGATTAAATGCTTTACAAATACACCAGAGCAAGTAGTTACAAATTCATCATCATGCAGTGGTAGGTGTGGTTGTAATATGCCCTCTACCGGACAGAACAACCCAGCAGTTCATGGGATGTTGGCCGAAAATAATATTCTTTGTTGGCATCACCACCAAGGAATAGGTGCAGAATAGGTGCTTAAACAGTCTCTAGGCTATTTTGGGTTGATTCATGCTGAGTTTTCCAACATCAGATAAAGAAAGTAACATTAATGTTTTTTAAAGAGTCCAACAAACACTTTATAATATTTTTGCATTTGCATTTCTGTTTTCTCTTACCTTTGTTTTATTATCAAAGCAAGTGAATCCCAAGGCAAAGTCTAAGGTGAAACACAAACTTTCTCCTTGCCAGCTGCACATGTAGGTTTTAGACTGAGAAAAAAAGGTAAAGGATATTATAAATAGCAAAACATGTTTGTGCATTGTTGAAACTCCCAGCTAACATGAATTAACAACAAATAGCTGTGACTAGTGAAATTTAGGCTGTAATCCCAAATGCACTTACTTGGAAATAAAATCGCTGCAATGAAAGATGTTAAGGACAAATGGTAGGACCTCTAAGTAAGGCTTTGTATAGTGTCTTAAAGTGGTACAACCAGTTCATAATGACTTAGCAAAGAACTAATACGCTGTGAAAGGCCACACAATGTGCACTGTTCCTGATTTAATCTGGAGCAGCAGATTACAAGACCGTTCTGGAAAAGAGCAAACCAGGAACTGGTAGGGTATGATATAAACACCATTGTCCAATTGTAGGATCATGAAGAGTAGATAACATGAAATTGCTGCAATACGATTATGTTGCAAATTGAGGCTCTATGGGAGAAGACCAGCACTTCAGGAATATGTTTAACTCTCACAGCACAAATAATGTCAGCACAGGAGTACTGTGTATGCTTCTCCCTGTGACAAAACTTTATTTATCAAGAAGATGAGCTGAACCACTAAGTCTTTCTCCCCCATACCTAGACCGCTGACATCAGCTATGGAGGATAGAATGCTACCGGGCAAAACAACAGCCTGCTAAGAGAAGGTTATTCATTGATGTTTATTTCTAACAAAAATGTGACTTTGCTTTTGATCTGGATTTTTTGAACAACAACTCATCAAGAGGCCAAGAACCTCTCCCTCAATTTATGTTCAGTGTAATGGAATCTAAGCATATGCTGAAAACCAGACCTCTACTCAAGTAGGTAAGATGCAACTGGCCAAGTTAAATTAATTTCATTGATTTTTAAAGATTTGAAATTATCTTTGTTTGACTCTAGCTTCTTCTTGTTTTTCCCTCCATCCCTTCATACACAACTTTTTATATCTGGGGTATTTTTGCTATATTGTTTTCAAAGGTAATTTTGCAGTAAAACTTTCCCCATGTGCCAGATGGCAGAGTTGCAAAATTATGCCTTGCGTTCTTAGTATGTTTCTGAAAAAGTTATTAATTTCAACTTTTTTTGATTTAAGGGTAAGAAAATCAAAACTGACTTTCTATTTAATGTTTTCCATAGAGCTGAGCTAAAAGGAGGGGTAGTACAGCCCAGCAGTACAGGGTAGGATATTCATGTGAGTTTTAGCCTGTGATGGCAGCCTATCAGCAGTTCCATTTTGGGAAATCTTTACAGAGGAAGTGTCCACCAGTAGGGAAAGACATTTTCTCTCTCAGAGCTGTAATGGCAGTCATGGTCCTTTTATCTGTAGACTTTCTTTTATACTCAACATGCAAACAAACAAATAAGCAAGCAAACAATACCCTTTTCTTTCTTAGCTACTTTATTGAACCAGATGTCTTCGCTGTTGGAACGATCATTTGGGAGGTAATTGTGTCTCAGCTATCCTGTTTGACACTGTAAATGTTAAGTCTTCAACCTGAATGAAAATGTTTGTTTGTTTGAAGTTTATTTATTTTTTGAAGTTTAAATAACACAGTTTAAAGTTAAAGCCTGTGTTTTTAGGCTCCTTGATCAAATTTACTACGCCATTAAAACACCTTTTTAAAAAATTGGACACAGTGTTGATTCAGAAAGTAAATAAGTTGACAGTTACTTATTTGTAATAACCATCACTAGCCTACTAACATATCACTTTGAAAATATGTAGCACATCTGGTAAGTACATGGACTTCTTCAGTTTGAATCCGTGCAATGGGGTGAGCTTCCGTTGCTTGTCCCAGCTCCTGCCAACCTAGCAGTTCAAAAGCATGCAAATGCGAGTAGATGAATGGGTACCACCTTGGTGGGAAGGTAACGGCGTTCTGTGTCTGGTCATGCTGGCCACGTGACCACAGAAAGTGTCTACAGACATATGCTGGCTCTTTGGCTTACAAACGGGGATAAGCACTGGCCCGTAGAGTTGGACACAACCGGACTTAATCATCAAGGAGAACTTTTACCTTTAGATTGTTATGGAAGGTATTCCGTGTTTCAAGATTAAATTGCATTTTGTATATATCTAAGGTGGAATTACCTAGAAGAAAAAGAGTCAAAGGCCAGGATTCCTGCCCAAAGGAGATAAAGTCATTGGCTTCTCTTGATTCTCGAGCTAGCTATGAAATCTAGACCATACAACACAAACAGAAAGGGAATGCACGACACAAAAAATTTGCTGCTTTCAAAAAAGAAGCAAATAACTTCGTGAACTGCTAAGTGAGCCAAGCAAAATATTCCAAGGTCATCAGCAAACCTGCCTTGCAGAAATTATCCAAATGCTTCAAATACAGCAGGCACTTAGATTTGAGTATAGCCTGTCTTTTCAGTGGCTTTAAGCATGGTTGGTGTGGATGCATAAAGGTCAAAGAACTGCAGTTTCTACATGAAGGCTTCCTCTAATTTTTACCCACTTTTGTGGTTCTGAATCACCTGTTTCTGGTCACAGAGTAGCACCCCATGTGCTAGTTACATACATTGGATTTCCAGGCTGGTAAGGATGACCACTCATGCTTGGTTCCCTCTTGTCACACATTTCCATTCCTTTTTAAAAAAAGAAATCTTCCCTGTACATATTTATATATTTATTTGACTTATATACTGCCCCATTAGTGCAAGCATTACTCTGGGCAGTTTACAGATTAAAACCCCATAACACCCCACATAACAACATTAAAAGCATGAGTAACTAAGCGCACTGAAATGCTGCATGCCTTTTTGGCAATACACACAAATGCATCATCTATTCCTAATGTCCTTCCATTTTGTTTCTTTAGCGGTATGCAAGCTATATGCATTTCTTTGTAGTGTTTTGTATCTCACAATATGAGTCTCTGCAGATGTGGTAGTTTTTTAAAAAATGTGCGAATTCATCAAAACCTGTAACCTTTTGAAAGAGTCAGTTTAGTAGATAACTTGGGTCCTGTGACCGCCACCTCTGGTATTTGCCCCCTAATCCAGCGGTAGTCAATGAAAATATTTGTAACTTCAGGGTCTTCCAGAGGGGTTGTTTTTTTCTGCACTGTTTTGCAACACCTTCTTCTACTTTGTGATGGTCGTTATTGCAACCATATTCAAACACTGCTTTTTTTTCTGCTGTTGAATCCCTTCAGAATGAGTGTTGACGATGACAGCTTTCTCCAAACCCCTCACCCCTTCTCTTATTCATGCTCCTCTGGACTTTTATTTCACCTTAATTTAAAAAAAACTGAAAGGTTCTTGTTTTGGTTAAAATTGACTAGTTTGCTGGTTGTACATTAAAATATGAATGCACCTCCTACCTGCATCTTAATGTCTTGCTATGGGCTTCTTTAAAATGCATGAACATTCATATTCTACTGTAATATCAGCTTCTTTGGTGGTTTTTTTTTTGGTAATGTAACATCTGTTACTGCTGTGTTTGTACTGCTGAAAAAGTTATGGAAAGACACATTAAAATTTTTAGTCACTCAGATGTGGAGGTAGGGTAGGGAAGGTCACCGTGCTGCCTCTGAGTGGACGATCATCTTAAGGAGGCAGGGGAGGGAAGCACGCTGCTGCCGCTGAGTGGGCAATTGCCCAGAGGAGGCAGGGGAGGGAAGCATGTGGTGCCCTCAGAACACCTGTGCAGGTGCCACTCACAGAACACTTGTGTGGGCACCACTCTAAACTGGGCTGAACCACCAAATTGTACTTCATACCTATCTCTAATTTAGTGTACTGGTTCTTGAATGTAGAAACACTTCCAAGGGGGCATGAAGAAGTTATAATGAAAAATGTAAGACTGAGATTTTTTTTTATCACTCTCCACATTAAATTCATATTAGTTTCTGCTATTTCTTAATTCAGAGTATATGTCTATTCATTTTATTTATTAAGAAAAACTGTGTTTATTTTTTAAATTTAATATAACCTTAACTCAGTTTCTATTTCATTTTAAGTTGCAAATTGATTTTTTTAAATAATAATAATAATCAGGAGTTAGATGATAGTAAAGGAGAGGTGAAGAGGCATGAGGGTTTCTCAAAAATTGAAAAGGGGGCAAAAAAAGGAGGAGCAGCTTTACCATCACAATAGACTACAAGTTACATGATGTAAGGTGCCATGAAAAGAATAGGTTCAGAAAGTCAGAGAAGTTTCTTGGGTCAGAGAGAGAGAGAGAGAGAGAGAGAGAGAGAGAGAGAGAGAGAGAGAGAGAGAGAGAGAGAGACGCTCTAGGCAACTAACAGGATCTACCTACTGTTGGAGCACAGCAATTATATAGATTTTCCAGTGGGCAATAGGCTCAATTTCTGCATTAAGTTCAGTTGTTGGCACAAGTAATTGTTCCAGGTGGTGGTCAATGAGTCAGGATTGAGACACATTTTTAAAGCACATTTAAGAAATAAGGTTGTATTGGACAAAACTCACACATTGATCTCCATCCATCAATTGTATATCCGCATGTACTTAAAAAAAATCCATTGGCCAAAATCCTGTTGATTATCATAGTAAATCACAGGAGAGTGAATCAATGAGCACTTGGTGAGTCTACTTCTGCATAAGCTCCATTGATTCAAAGGGGCCTACTCTAACTGTGACTTAGTTTAGCACTGTAAACCACAGGTAGAGTGGACCCATTTGAATCAATGGGACTTATGCAGGAGTTGACTCACTAAATCTGCATTGATTGAATGGACCTACTCTGGACTTTGGCCATTGTTTCTATCTGCAGTTTCTTGTGTGTATAGCTCACCTGGGGAGAAAAATAAAATAAGCAGAAGCAAACTACTTATGCACCAATACTGAAAATAATTAGAAATTAAATCTACTTATAAGATGTGGGACTTTTGTTTCTCCCAACATTCACCTGGAATTCCCCTAGGTGGGATTCTGGGAGACACAGCCAAAAATAGAAGCTTAGAGAGGAGGTCGCATTACTTACATACGGGCTTCCCATTCATTCTTTAGTTTTCAGGAAGAAGGAAGCATTTGCTCTGGTGGAGGCTAGGACGGCAAGGCTGCATCGAAGTCCCAGTGAATCATGGGATGGGTAGTCTTGCTGCCCATTAATCTCTGCAATCTCTATGGTTGCCTCTCACAGAGTCTTGTGCCTCTCTAACCACTCTTTGAGAACCAGGTGTTCAGTTTTTGGGAAACTGTGATAGATTCTTTTGGGCTTCCTGAAGCAAATCCTCGTCCACTTTGCAGACTTTACCAAAAGACGTAGTATTTCCTACTTTGAGAGAAAGCCTTTTTTTCCAGGTTTCTATATATATACCTGTTAAAGGCAGTGCTACAAGTTTGCCTGCTTTATCACAAAGTAAATCATTTTCAGACTTCGCTCCTGTGATCTTTATTCCTGTTGATTTCATGCATGTTTCTAAAATTAACAAGGTGCAAAATCCTATCCTGTATGCTTATTTTAGTTTCCCTCTGAAATGGTAATGAGTAGAATCAGCAGTACATAACTCACCACTAAACATTGCTGGTTTAAAGAAAACATTAACATAGAATATACCGAAAGCAGGCCTTATTTTTATATCACATGTCATATATCACTATTATGAGTGAATAGTTATGTCAGACTGTTGGTATATTTGTGTTTGTGGGCATCTAACACTTGATCTGCATCATTCGTTTCACTGCTCTCAATTGCAAATACACACAGATCTTTCCACTTATTTGGGTCCTCCCACTTGCTTTGGTTTATACAGTTCTGCTCCCTACACCAATATGACTCCAGTGACTATGAGTAGATCAGAGACAAAGGCTAAAAACAGTGATAAGTTGTAACTAAAGTAGGCCCATTGAATCAATGGAACTTACATAGGTGTTGACTCACCAAATCCCCACTGATTCAATGGGCTTTTTCTACTGGATTTCAACCATAGTGTTACATTTAGAGATGTCTACCAACCCATCTTGAGAGTCCCCTGGACTGCAAGGAAAACAAACCTATCCATTCTGAAGGAAATCAACCCTGAGTGCTCACTGGAAGGACAGATCCTGAAGCTGAGGCTTCAATACTTTGGCCATCTCATGAGAAGAGAAGACTCCCTGGAAAAGACCCTGATGTTGGGAAAGTGTGAAGGCAAGAGGAGAAGGGAATGACAGAGGACGAGATGGCTGGACAGTGTCACCGAAGCTACCAACATGAATTTGACCCAACTCCGGGAGGCAGTGGAAGACAGGAGGGCCTGGCGTGCTTTGGTCCATGGGGTCACGAAGAGTTGGACATGACTTAACGACTAAACAACAACAACCAACCCATGCTAAAGAATGACATGAAGTTGCTGTAACTCTGTTTTGTCATCAGAACCTGAGTTACAATGAAGGAACTTCTTGGGCTATTCTTTCCCTTCAGTTGGTGGAACACCACAACTGCTATTAGTTCTATTGATTTGAGGAATACAGTGGGGGAGAGCCTAACTTTTGGCTGAACTTTTGGCGACCACATGGCTGCTGCCTCTCAAAATGGCTGCCGCCTCTCAAAAATGGCTGCCGCCTCTCTGCTGGTTGCCGACTCTCAGCTGTTCGGCGCTCTGCTCACACAGAGTCTGGCTGTTCCGGGGCTACCAAGGGACTGTGAGGAGCGGGGCTGGGTCTACTGCACCTGGTGACTTTTTTCTGACTTTTTTTTGTTTCTGACTTTTTTTCCCCATAGGAACGCATTAATTAAATTTCAATGCATTCCTATGGGAAACCGCTTTTCGCAAGATGAAAATTTCGCAAGACGGCGCTACTCGCGGAACGAATTACTTTCGTCTTGCGAGGCACCACTGTATATTATTAGAAACTTTCTGTTTCATTCTGGGGTATACAAAGAAGTAGAATCTGTTAAATGTGACTGTATGATAGAAATTATCATCTTCATCATCATCACCACCACCACCATCATGTTGAGTATTAGGTATATGCATACAAATAAGGGATATACGTATTGTAGGTTCTCTATATGAAGTGAACTAGTTTGCTACACTGTTTTTGTAACTGATCAGAAAGCTATTAAAATAATTATTAATGTATTTCCTTTAAACAATTCATTACTTTACTTAAGACATCAAAGGATTATAGCAATTTCGCTATGAAAAAAATCCAAATAAACTTGAAGTTACAAAACAAATAATTACATAAATACATTTTAAGTCACCCCAGACTTTGATTTCAAAAATTAGATTTGAAGCAAACTGGACTTTGTGAAATAACCAACAACAGGACGTCTGGCTTGCTGCCATGTAGGATGGCCGCATAAGACATCTGCTCCACTCGAATCCTGCTTATAATAAACTAGTAAATGTGAAAGTTGGCAATTAATATTTGCAAATAAACATGGAAATGGAGAGATCAAAGCACATGGCACAAGAAAGTTGACTGGGTGCCTCTTCAGAAGCAGAAGATCAAAGTGGTTTAGTGGAATCCTTGGAGGAGACCGATAGTGAAATGGCGAAGGGTAAGAAGACAGGGAGGGGACGAAAGAAAACCAAAGTAGCCAGTGAGCTCAGTGAAGACATAAAACAGCTTTTAAGACAATTAAGGAAAGCCTTGCAAATTTTAGCGCCAGTGAAAGAAGCACTGATAGAAATGAAGGCTTACATGAAACAAATAGAGAAGGCTGCTAATGATGCTTTTGAACTAGCTCAGCACCAAAAGACTTGAAATGAAGTTATGGAAAATGAATTAAGACTATTGAGAGATAAAGTTGAAGAACAAGAAAACATTAATCACCCTCAGAATTTACGTATGAAGAATTTTAAAAGAGGGGAAAAGGAGAGAGGACTTGAGAGATATAGTCCTGAAATGAATTCAAGACCTTTGCTTAGATTTAAAGATTATGTTGGAAGACTTAAGAAGAGCTCACAGAATGAGTCCTAAGCAAGAAGCATGCCAAAGAGATATTGTTGTAAGATTCACCTGTTACACAGTGAAATTAGCAATACACAGTGCATTAAACAACATAAAGTTGCTGTATGAAAGAGATGAGATTGAAAACTTTCAAGGTTTGGCTGTTGAAATGATTAAAAGGTACAGACAGGGGAAGCTGTTTACTGAGGCACTCTGAAAGCAAGGAAAGAGATATGTCTGTGGATTTCCCGTCAGATTGATTGTATGGCTTGAATTGTAGTTTTAACTACAATGGAACAACTAGAAGATTTTCTTAAAGAGATGAAGATTTAGATGCCTGTGACTGAAAAAACAAAAACTCAACAAGATAAGAATTCTTAATGAAATAGAATGCAACTATAACTGAAGAGAGTAGAAAGGGGGGGAAAAACAAACCTCTATTAAAATGGAAAGACTCTGCTTGAATACTCCCTGTGTTCCTCAAGGTTGCTACCGGTACTTTACCTCTTGTAGAAGACAAGTGACCTGTCTATGATATCATACTGCTTTGCAGGACTAATTGTAAGAACAGAGAAGACTCCTGGAAGGGCTGTAAACTGAATCACATTTATATTGTTAAGAAATAGCTTATATAAGTATGAAATAGTTGAGAAAAGTTTTTAAAATCCTATATTTATATAGCTATATATTGAAATGCAGGCTATAAGGTTGAGGAGATTTTGCCACAGGAGCAGTAGTTTTTGGTCCCACAAATTTTAACCCACATGAGACAATTTGGGAGGCTAAGTGACCTCAATGCCATCAGTTGGGTAGGGAGGGAGGGTGGGAAGAGGGAGGGAAGGAAGAAAGAGGGGGAGAAAGGAAATAGGGTTGGGGAAGGAGGGAGGGGGATAAGAAGGGGAAGGTTATGCAGACAATCTTGTTTTATATGGTTGCAATACAAACACTTAATATATTCTGCTTTAATAAGATTAAAAGCACAGCTAACAAATTTAATGGATGATATATTAGACAACTTAAATATAATTTCTTTTAATGCACATGGGTTGGGTTCCCCAGCGAAACAATATAGAATTATGTATTCTATTCATAAATTGGGTTATTGCTACAGGAAACACATCATAGAACACAAGGGCAATATATTACAAAGCACCCATTCCTATAAGAACAGTTGAATGCAAATGGAACAAATAAATCCAAGGGGGGTAGCAACAATTTTTATGCGAAATTCTAAATTTGAAGTGGTAGATCAGCTGAGTGATCCTGATGGTAGATATATATTTGTAAGAGGGAAATTAGGAAATAAATAGATAATTATTGGGTCATATTATGCTCCTAATACAGGCCAAGTGGAATTTACGCAAAAACTTTTGAGAAAGGTTAGGCAATTTGCATGGGAAGAAATAATTCTGGGAGGGAATGCTAATTGTGCTTTGAATATAAAAAGGGATGCATAATCAAAAACTAGGAAAACGTCTGTTTATGAAGTTAGAATTTGAAAAATATAGGTTTAAGTGATGGATGGAGGTATTGAAATCCTAAGGGTAGAGATTACACCTTCTTTTCGAAGAAATAGTCAAGTTATTCAAGGATAGACCATATATTTATTTCAGATTCATTTGTACTATTATTAGTTAAGGTAGATTTTGCTCCCATCCTAGCATCTGACTATGCTCCAATAAAACTCAACTGGGCTAATAACACTCCAATCAATAAGCCCAATATTTGGAAGCTAAATTCTAGCATACTCACAAGCCCACAAATTATTGGGGGGAAAAAATCAAAAGGACATCAAGTTTTTTCCCCCTGAAACAAAGGATAAAGATGAGATGAGGTGACGCCAACATTTTTATTGGATACTCCTGAAGTGTATTTAAGAGGGAAATTTATAATGAAGGAGTCAAGATCAAAGAAGGAGAGAAACAGATTGTAAGAATAGTTAGAAGCTAAAATAAAGAAACTTTCAGAAGAACATAAGAAACCAGCCTCCAATAAAATATTCGCTGAATTGACAAGAACCAAAGCAGAACTAGAGGCCTTAGATATAAGTAAAACCCAAGCAGCAATGGGTTGTTTAAGGAGGAACTATTATGAATATGGAAATAAAAACTCTTAATTGCTATCATATGCAGTAAAAAGAAAGGTCACTAAAAGGGCAATTGTTTCTAGAAAAACAAAGGATAATAGAATGGCAACATCACAGCAACAGAAATATACAATTTTAAAGGAATACTATGAAGAATTGTATGAAACAGAAATAATATCAGATATAGATATTTTAAAAATGGGACTCAAATGGAGGAAGCTGGGGATATATGTGCTGTTAACTCCTACTTATACATATATAAATTACCAAGAAACAGGGATAAAACACTGAACCTTTTTACTAGTTAATTAACTTGAATGTGGCATAAGTATATGAACATCTTTGCTCCTCCCATATCTCCATTATGCCCTTTCTTTGGAACATCCTAATTTTAAATTTCAAGATTGTATAACACCTCTGGTCCTATTATAAAAAGGTAAAGGTAAAGGTTCCCCTTGACATTTAGTCCAGTCGTGTCCGACTCTAGGGGGCGGTGCTCATCCCCGTTTCCAAGCCATAGAGCCAGCGTTTGTCCGAAGACAGTTTCCGTGGTCACGTGGCCAGCGCGACTAGACACGGAACACCGTTACCTTCCCACCGAAGTGGTACCTATTTATCTACTTGCATTTGCATGCTTTCGAACTGCTAGGTTGGCAGGAGCTGGGACAAGCGACGGGAGCTCACTCCGTCGCGTGGATTCGATCTTACGACTGCTGGTCTTCTGACCCTGCAGCACAGAGGCTTCTGTGGTTTAACCCACAGCCCCACCACGTCCCTCTGGTCCTATTATAGTGCTTACAATATTAGAAAACTGTTGTATGGAAGACTACTTTAATTAAAAAAGATAATTCATCAAAGTAATTTATAAACATTTTGTTAATGAGGAGTATGGCAATTATATGGGAGTTAAAACAGTTTGGGAAGAAAATCTAAATATAAAGAAAATCTAAATACCTGAAGAATCTTGGGCAACGGTATTATAGATGGCATTTGTGTCCTACAAAATGTTTCATAAAATTAAGAAGGAGGTACCAGATGTTCTGGAGAAACTGTTTCAAAAGGATCATTGGAACATACATAGATCTATTCCGGCATCAAATCATGAAGCAATGGATTGGTTGGGCAAGCTAACACAGCAAGAGAGAGCCCCTAATGAATCTTTACTATTGCTCTCATTATTCACTAGAGAGAATGGGAATTTAGTTAATAGTTAGAGGCAATCCTTGTAGGGGCTGCAAGAACTGAAATTGCGTGAACATGGAGAACACTCAAAGACTTTCCTTCTAAAGAGATCTGGACAGAATACGGGGAAGAGCACTGATGGAAAAATTTACTACTTGTGCTTCACTGCTTAGAGGAGAAATAACAGAAAATAATTTCATTAAAGTCTGGCACCCTTTGTTCAGTTTTGATTTGGAATTAAATAGAGAGGATGACATTTTCAGATGTTGGCTGGAGTACTGGTCTGTTGTCTTTTAAGCTTGATATAATGAATGTATTAATGGACTATAGGAACGGATTGTATTATTCATAGTGGTAAATTTGTTGTTGTGTATGTAATTGTATGGGTATTCGGGTTGTAGGTCTTGTACTATAACCTCTATTACTGTTTTGTTATTTCTAAGAATTGTCAATAAAAGTAAAAAAAAAAGAGAGAGAGAGAAATAACAAACAGTGACAATGAAAGCTGAAAGTATAATATGCTCTTATACATAATTAAAACAATTTAAGCCTTGATTGTGTAATTAAAGCTGCTCTTCTGGTAACAAACAGATAATTATCTTTTAATGACCCCATAAATCTTGCCTAATTTAACTGCTATTAATATCTCACTTGAATTTATATAGCCCATTATGAAGAATTTTATTTTCTTTTGTTTTCCCAAGGAGAAGACTGAGTATCTTTTTCAGGAAAAGGAACATATAATACTGTTTTATTGTCTAAATTCAACAGTTGATGTCTACTAGCAATTATGGACATAAGACGGGATGTCTACTTTTAAACCAGGTTTGTAAGGATATAACATAAAGTCAGCAGATGTGGTGTTCTCTGAAACATGATATGATAATAGCCATTAACTAGCATGACTTTAATATAAATAATATGAAAATAAACAAATATGCCTCTCAAAGTTAGCTAGATAGTTACGTATGGAATTTCTATCTATGGAGCCAGTATAGTCTGATGGCTGTAGCCAGTAGTGTGAAGAAAACTTATCATTTTCTAGAAGCACAGTAGTGTGACCTATACATAAAAAGCAAAGCAAAAGCAAAGTGTGGTGCTTATATACCGCCTCATAGTGCTTAAAGCACTCTCTGAGTGGTTTACAATTTTATTATGCAGGCTACACATTGCCCCTGCCCCCTAGTGAGCTGGGTACTCAATTTACCAACAACAGAAAGATGGAAGGCTGAGTCAACCTTGAATCAGCTACCTGAGCCCAGGATCAAACTCAGGTTGTGAGCAGAGTCTTCACTGCAGTAGTGCAGTTTAACCATTCTGCCATGAGGCTCCTAAAATTGCCAAGGGACCAGATAGACTATAAATAGAGTACTATAAACAGACTATTCGTAAACTAACAGACAGTTGGCTGGATAGCTCAGTGAGTTAGGTGTCTGACTGTGGAGCCAAAGGTTGGGGTTCAGCTCCTCACTGTGCCTCCTGTCAGTACAGCCAGCCTGTGTGGCCTTGGGCAAGCTGCACAGTCCCAGGATGCCCCCAGAAGAAGGAAAGGGTAAACCGCTTCTGAGTATACCCTACCTAGAAAACTCTGAAAAGGGTCGCCATAAGTCAGAAATGACTTGATGGCACAAGAGTATTATTAATCTAACAGACGGCCAACCTATTAGATAGAGTCTTTAGAGACTATAATATTCCTAGAAGACGCAGTGCTAACCAAAATAGTGGAACATGGCATCATTATAACATTATTGGATAGGTGAAAATACAAATGGAAGATTGAGCCAGTTCCAAGTCTGTGGGAGAAGAACAGAAGATGAAATGTGAAAAAGGGAATGGGTGTTGTGTGTGAGGAAAAGAAAGCGAGAAACAGTGAGAAAAGAAGCTGCCATGACTGCCTCATCCTGCCTGTGGAGAGGGTAGCAAGTGAGGAGGGGCTGCAGCTCCCAACTGACCAAAGCACCTACTTGTTTGCGAGCGCATGTGTGCATGTGTGGATCGTTTGTGCTTTTCTGACTAGGAGGATGTGGGTAAAAATGAAATCGGGGAGCAGGAAGAAGCAGAAAGACATGTTGAAAAACAGCCCTGACAATTGCTTTGTGTTTGAGTGAGAAGCAGTTAGCTGATGAAAAAAAAAAGGAGTCAGCTTCTGGGATTTTCCCCTACGTGGTCTCACTTTGTGAAGGGTAGTGAGCACAAGAGACCACCTTGACTGCTGCCATGGGTGTTCTCAACATTCAAGCTGCCCTTTGCCATGTAAAGCTGGGCATCCTTTTTCCTGCTGGCAACGTGGGCATGATATTGTGCAGCAATATCCTGGCTTTTTGAATTGTGGATACAGAAGCACAATATCCCACATTCATAAACAAGAGAGTTTTTTTTTAAAGAACTGAATAACTTTCTTAGCCTCTAAGCATGTTATTGACACACACAGAAAAACACTTTAAGTGCTCACCCCAACCAAACCACAGACTTTAGTCTATGGAGGAAAATTCATTTTGATTGCTATTGTCAGCATCTGGAAACAAAGCTTGCTGCTGCACTGCTACATGGCTGTTGTTCTTTGATGTCTAGTGCCTAAAGCGGCGTGGAGTTGTGATGATATGAAGAATGCCTTGTTTGTGTGTTTCTTATCTTCACATATTTATAATTATTTTAAGTTGTTTTGATACCTTCCGTTTCTGTAAACATTCTCATTTGCAGAGTGCATGTTCTAAGGTCCTAAAATCCAGCACATTTTTTTGAATAGAAACTTCTATTGTACCTACAATCTTTGCAATTCTATGGATCTGAAAACACATATTTGGCTAATCACCATTATTATGGTTTTCATTTTGGTTTGACTATCAATTTCTGCAAGCTTCTAGACCTTCAATAACCTGTAATTCTAAGCCCCAACCTTAATATACCAGACTACTGTAGAATTGGACTATTATGATCACTGATGGGGTGTGTTATAAGACCTAAAAATGCCATTTTCATATTAACAACATATGAATAACTCCATTACCTCATCACATCTTTTAGTTTACTTCCATGCTAAAATCATCAATGAAACTCATCAAAACAATGTTATCATATCATTGGCCTTGTTGGCAAGCTTCACTGGAAAACAGGCAATTGTTATGAAAAGTGGCTGATTGTTTAGAAATGTTGTGTAAACTATTGTTCTATGCTGTACTTTTAAACATACTTTCATTTTCATGGTAAACTATTCTACACCACTGTCATCATTTTTACCACCTTATAAATGCAAAATTTCAAATGTTAATTAAATCCAAAATGAACTCTTTCTAGAAATTAAAATGGCTAAACTGAGGCTATTGTACTTTGGACATATCATAAGGCAAGACTCACAGGAAAATACATTAATGCTTTTTCTAGTGATGGAATTACAGTAGGAGACGAGGAAGACTTAGCATGAGATGGATTGACTCAATAAATGAAGCCACAGTCTTTAGTTTGGAAGTTCTTACAAGGGTTAGTAGTGATAGAATCTTCTGAAGGTCATTAATTCATAGGTTGACCATAAATTGGAAGAGACATGACGGCGCATAAGAACACAAACATGAGATATCCTCTTGTGGAACTCCTATATATTAGGAATGACTTCACCAGCAAGTTGTTGCTAATTAAAGAGTTCCTCTTTGGATTTGAGGGTACATGTGACCTGCATGCAATAAGACAATGTCTCACATACCCCAAAATGCAAAAAAGGAATTCTGCTGCTGCAAGTGATTTCATTCCTGCAGTGCAGGTGGAGCTTCAGAAGGAGATACTGGCCGTGGTTTACTGTTATGTCAAAATAGATTGGCAGAACAAATTCTTTTATTTTGCCTGATTTCATTTAGCAGGATCCTGCAGTCCTTTGGGAAGAATTTGGAGGAGAGGAGAGAAGACATGAAAGGCAGCTTCTGCCTTCCTTTTTCAATGGGAAAATAGTTGGTTCTACCCCATTTTGTACCAGAGATGTGGAATTTTTAAATAGTATTTGATCATGTTTATATCTGGGTTGAGAACTGAAAAAATTAGTCATAACAATTTTCTTTGTAAGGATGTATCTATATTTATGTTTTTAATGAATGTGCACAAAAATATAGCTGTTTTATTTTACAGATGCTACTTTAAATTTGTGGCATCACTAGGTCATACTGTAATAATATGCAACAGTGGAAAACATCAGCAGGGACATATAATTTAGCATTTGATGTGCTCCGGATGGGGTTGGCAGTTAAAAGAACATGATTAGTACAAGCCATGAAAATGAGATCTGCAACAGTACTCTGAAAGAGACCTGCAGGGAAGTGGTATTTATACCAATTAAGTTACAGGAAAAGTATATTAGTTAGGATTTTTATGGATAGCTCTTTGCCATCTCTGTGTTTGCTGCCAGTGAAAATTCAGATTAAAAAGTTGTGCAATATAAATTTCAACTTCCACTGATGAAGATTGTCAGACGGATCCTTTTGGCTTGTATGCTTGGCAGTCAGTTTATTTAGCTCACATGCTGTGTTTTGTTTGCTGCGGAAGACAATCCACTGAATCTGATTATGCAAAACTGCGTAGAAATATACCCAACATACCACACTGCACACAAGCAAATCTGAAAAATGCAAAATCCTTTTGGATATATTATCAAACAAGAAAGAAGGAAACACTTTTATTGAGTGCTGAACGGCATGGGCTTCAGGATTTTCCAGTCTTTGAGGGTGGCAGTTGTGCTGAGCTCCCCCCCCCCCCCTTAACATGGAGGAACTGAGATTTGCAATGTAAGAATTCTGTCATGTGCCCTGGTCATTCTTGCTTTGAGGATGGCATTGCTGTTTCGAGTAGTAATTCTTACCTTTTCCACTCATGAGATCATAATGCCTGACCCGGGATTGAAGAGCTACTTTTTTGGACGACAACTCCCAGAGTCCTACAACCACCATAACTAAAGTAACTGTGCCTACTTATGGGAAACTCTTAGAGCCACTCCTGACGCGGGGAAATGTTTGAGCTCAAGCTAGGCACGTGTTTTCCGTGTATTAAATAACTCACCGTACTCAGTGAGGCTTCCCTTATTAGACATAATGTTCTGAAAAATCATAAAAGATTGACTGGACTGTGTGGTTTTCCCCGGAAGAAACCAACGTGTAATCACTGTATAAGAATTACTAGACCCTGGTGCTGGGGGGGGGGGGGGAGAAAAAGGGAAGAAAAGCAACTGTCTAGTGTCATGACAGTGAGCAATACCATATAGGAGTAAACTTCGCGGAATCAATGCAACTTAAGGCAGAAAGAGATGTTATAAATCACCCCTCAGTAGAAAAGGAAAATTCCTGCAGGCTGATTATGTATGACTATCACAGCATTGCTCACAGCTCAGAATGTGGAAATGAGCTTTCTTTCTTTTGTGACTGTTCTTCAGGATGGGTTTTCTTTTGAAGTCTGATTTCTCAGACACAAAAGTCAAACCTGTGTATAGCAGAACGCTTCTATCTCTAAAGATCTGATTCTGCCCTTAGTTCCAAATAAAGTCTGTTAAATCAAAATGTTAAAGACGTTCTTGGGGGACACCAATAAAAAAACCCCACCATGGGCATATGTTGTTGTTTTGATTTATATTGCCCCCATTGAGCTAAAGCACTCTTTGGGTAGTTTACAATGTAATTATGCAAGAAACACTCCCCCCCACCGCACCGGTGAGCTAGATACTCGATTTACCTACCTAAGAACGATGAAAGTCTGAGTCAACCTTGAGGTGCCTACCTGAATTTGTCAGGATCGACCTCAGATTGTGAGAAGAAGTTTGACTACAGTACTGCAATTTAACCACTGCATCAAGTGGCTCGCTGTTTGCAAGAAACTAACATTTATTCTGAGCTGGATGCGGTTCTTTCTCTAATCCAGGTGTCAAGATTGCCCACATACATACCCCTGTTGAGAATTCAGTAATGCTTGAGGATCTAAGTCTTTGCTGATATGAACAGACACTAAGTTTAAACCTACTGAATGTATAATTTGGCCCTTTCCAGCATTTTGCAATCTGACTTGCAGCTCAAAATAAGAAAGCACAAACATGTATATGAAGGAAAGGTGTGCATAAACATGCACATCTCTAGAGGAAAGGAGGCACAAATGCACTATATTAGGGCAGAATGCTGGCAAAATTGCACACATTAGGAAAAGTACATTTAATGATGCACATGTTAGAAAAAAAACAGAAAAAGTGCATACAAATTTCCATGTGGACATCTTCTGAATAATTTTGCACATTTACAAATTCATGCAAGCATAAACCAAAATAAAATTACAATCAGGGGAAACTTAGCAACCCCCTTGGTCCATTCCAACTTGCAGGACAAAATGTGGAAAGGAAATTGTCTATTTTTGTTTTTCCTCACTTACTGTGCCTCCTAGAGGTAATATGATTGACCACTGTTGAAAATAAAATGCTGGACTATCTTTGTACTTGCATTCTTTCAACTGGTGTTTCCATTCTTTAGACGTAGATGTGAGTGCTGTTCATAATAATCCTGATGTATCTTTCTGAAGGCATCCTGCTGATTTTTAGTGCTATTGAAATGAGCGGTAACTAGACATGCTTATTGAATTGCCTTAACCAAACCCTGTCATTCCCAACTGGTATGTTTCTGTGGAGGGAAAACATCTGCCAGTGAAGTACAGAAGGGAGTGGCTTTTGATGATGTTTGCTCATCTCCAGTTAGTTACACCTTGAAATCTGCTCCAAAAGTTTGGAGACCCTTTGGAACAGTATGAGAAGTGGTGGCAGGGAGTTTTTTTTTTGGGGGGGGGGGGGAAGGAGAAGCCACAAAAAGTAGATCTTTCCCCCTCCCCTGTTCTACCAACAGATGCTGTCTGTTAGCAGAGAAACACCAGTTGGATAGCAGCTGATACATGGTGGTAACAGTTCCTTTCAGGGCTGAAAATATGCACATTTTATTTTGTGTACAATCTGAAACGTTCACTCTTTCATCAGCTACATGAAATAAGTTCATACAAACTTTTCATATGGAACATTTGCAGAGTGTAGGAATTGCCTGCACTTAATAGAAATGAGAAGAGCACCTGCTATGTACATTTCATATTACTCACCCCTGTTCTCTGAACTTCCAGAAAAGTTGCCCTTTGGAATGATTTCTCCCATATTGCCAGTTCACTCCCCAATTCCACATTGAAATAATGACTCTTGCCATGTCCAACCACAACGCTGAAACAATACGGTCTCCGGTCTTCAAGTTCATAGTCTTGGTGGATCCCTAAGTATAAGTTTGCTTGGAGCCAGCAATCATCATTAAGCCAGAGCTGAAAGATACATTTTTGTAGGTGATATTTCAACAAAAGCAAGCATCATAAAAGCTTGCTTCTTAGTCATTCTAATATAATTATTACTGAGGCTCTCCTCCATCATTTAATATTTTTTTAAAAAATTAACTGATTTAACTGATTACTATCCCCCCATTCCTATTTGCCCTCATTTATATTCTGTATTGATGAATATAAACGTAATGCAGCAAAGATTTCTCTCTATGTGTATACCTCCCAACAGATGGTGAACACTGGCAGAACCAGTCCTCTGTAAGTACAATCTGAGTTTGTTGAAACTAGGTATAACCATTTGACCCTCAACAGATGATCAGAGCTGTTAAATGGGAAAGCACCCAAAATCTGTTCAGAGAGTGCACGCTCATGCCCATCCTGATGCTCTTTTCTGATTTGTGACAGATTAAACGTTGATTTTTCTCCACAGGCCCCTATAGTTCAAATGATCAAATAATATCTGATATGAAAAGATTAAAAAGCAATAGTTGTGTCAATGAAGGAAGTTGTTTTGGCTATTTTTTAAAAAAAATGTCTTCCTGCACTAAGGAGGGACTAGAAGGCCGATGATTTTTTTGCTTCTCTGTAAAATACAACATTCAATCGTTTCAAGGTTGGGTGCATTTATTTACTGATCTATTTGTTAATGTTTCTATCCTAGTATTCCTTGGAGGAGTACCGGGGGGAGGTGGGGAGAGAGAGGCTGTTCCACACTTTCTCCTCCTAACAACTCTGTGAGACAAGTCAGGCTGAGAGAGTGTGGCTGGCCGAAGGCCACCTGCTGAATTTCATGGCTGAGGGGAGGCTGGAGCCAGGATTTCCCAAATCCAAGCCCAGCCCTCTAATCAGTGTACCACACAGATTCACGGTGTGTTGGTTTGAAAATACCTATTTTATGTATCCCTCTTTGGAGGAGGATAGCTAGACTGCAGAGGTCCTGGTGTAGGAGCCAGGATTCTGCCAACACTCTTGGTTGACTCCTCTGTATGATGCATTTTAAAAGGGAAATATTTGCCTCTTTTCCCCCTTATCTCCTTGGCCTTTTTGTCATACAAGGAGTTTCCAGGTTTCTGTTGTCCAGCAAAGTAACCCACCGCTCACATGATGAAGATTAATATGAGTACATCATTACCACTACTTAAACTGTCCAGAGGCTTACTCTACACAAATCTTTTCTGACTCTCCTGAGCTCTTCCTACTGAACATGACACTAGGGTACTGGTGCATAGCAGGGCAGTGCATACACGTCAGCCCGAACCCACATTATGAGGTGCAGGTGGCCAGGATCAAAGTAAACCAGCCTGCTTTCTTTCTTGACTGGAAAGCCCTCCAAAGCATGTCAGAAAATCTCAGGATCTGGAGGGATCTGGGTAAAGGAAAGACGTGGACAAAAACAAGGCAAGGGAAGGAGAGACTACGAAACAGATTATCTGTGTAATACCATATAAGGAAGATGCTCAGGTGGCAGGAAATTATGAAGGAGGGAACTGGGGTATGCTGAGTGACAGCAGTACTCCCAAGGCAGGGAAAGAACCTCTCTAGCACTCTTGAATCATGGGGCAGTCCTTGTGCGAGGTCAGTTGGGCTTTATATTGCTAGAGTAAGGTAAGTATTGTATTGGCTTGTTGAGTTTCACTGTACTGCAGTGATTCCCATCCTCACTGCAGGATGGATTATTAAGCTTAGGATAAGCCTTCATAGCAGCACGGGGAATGTGGGGGGAGGCACAGTTAAACATATGCATGCATATCTGTGAAGGGTTGTGTATGTGAGCAGCAGCATGTGTATGTGTGTTTGTGTGTATCAGTGTTACATGCACATGAGTGGGAGGAGTAGTGAGTGATCCCCACCCATATGGCTCAGTGTGGGAATATGGCCCTTAAGAGTAAAAATGTTAATACAGTATTCCCTGGTTAAAAAAAAATCCTCCAGTAACAGTGATTGCAAAAGGGGGAATATTCTCTAAAGTTACAACCAATGCCCAAAATCCTTTTAGTTACGCCAGTGAGTGTAGCACAAAAGGCACAATGTCTGAAAACAAACTGAACCAAGTTACCAAGTCAGCATAGACATTTATTGTTGTATGCAAAGTCACACACCTCCGTGCACAAGCAATATCTACACTGATTTGGTAATTTGTGGATCTTCATCTTCAAAAATTATGCTGAATGTAGTGTGCTGGCAAAAAGGATTTTGGGCAATATTTTAATTTATAGAACAGTTTATTTCAACGTTAGGGTTGAACTCTAGAACTGAAATGTAGAAGCACACCTAGAGGTGGACTCAGGTAGCTGGTGTTTTAAAGTTTCCCTTACCCACTGCTAAAGTGGAAATGGTGCTGATCCACTTGACATGCATGTGATGAATACTGTTTAAACATGGGGTGGGCAGCATCAGAATTATGATGCTCAAATGACAAATAACAGGAACACCGTTAATAACAATAAAACGATATCTTCATATCCATATGCATTTGAATTAAAAATGTCAACTGGAGCAAATGATATTGCCATGCAGATATGTTTTAATAAAGGGTATCTCCTTTGAAATCCTGCACATCAGAGTGAAACAAGCAATATTTTTAATTATGAGTTTATAATATTAGTTTTATGCTCCACAGACTGATTTGTTTAAATATCTTCATAACAGCATCCCTGTGAAGTAACAGAACTGGAAATATTTACCACTGATGAAAAATCCATTACAAATCAGTGGAGTCGAACAAGACAAAACATGCTTAATCGTAGTTTGATAGCGAAGTTTTGTTTTTTGCTTAAAAATGTCCCATAGAAAACACTCAGAAGCGAACTGTGTTTGCCTTTTTATATGGGACAACCAAATTATTTGGTATTTTAGGATAGATAAATGGAGAGACAGATAGACAGACAGACAGTTGCCATCCAGTACTGTCCCATGGTTTACCTGCTCTAAAAATAAATAATAGGTTTCACTCTATGGATATTTATTGTTACCAGTTCTTCTTTTCTTGCCCCTGAAAGATTTCAAGTGCAAACTTTGCTTTATACTATAAAGCAAGCAATTTGAAAGCACCCTCCCCCCACACAAAAATGGAGCTCTGGGAGTACAGAGCAGCTGATTGGCTGGCCACACTACTGTAGTCCCAGTCAGGTCAGAATCTCACCCCACCAACAACACTGCACTCCAGAATTGTTATGTGAATCAGCAAGGAATGGAAAAGAATTTTGTTGGATTTGACAGTCTCAACTGGATGGCATCTTTCTGAGACTCACGGCAAGAAGAAACATGCCTCGCAAGAAGAACGTGGAGAGCTGTGCAGCTTGCCGGGATTTTTGGGAAATGACATGTGCATTTAAAAATGAAAATGGTTTCGTCCATGGGGATGTGTGCAATAGGTAAAATATGTAAATAAAAGTACTTACATGGAAAAATGTGTAAATTTACCTATTAATTTGCATGTACTCTTCTCCAGAAAATCTTGTAATGTGATACAAAATCAGGAGAGTGAAAAAACGCAGGTGGGATTCTTGTGAGAAGTGCAACAAAGTTGAGATGAGTGTTTCATGGCCCTCAAATCTGCACTGAGAACAGTTATTTGTCCAGCATACTCCTAGCACTGCCAGCACAGTGGAGAGGTATCTTAATTTTAGTTCTACCTAAGCTTTAGCCAAGACATCACGTAAGTGTCTCTTATGCCTCCCGTAAGTGGTGATTCATGAGTTGCATTTCTCCATATAGGAGCTAAATAAAAAATTCTTTGTAATTAAAATATAATTAAGCAATGTTTTCTCTTGTGTGACTCCACGGAGAGAGGAAATATATATATATAAGAAAAACAGACCACACTTCTCAGTAACATTTATTTTCCTGTCGATTGCAGATGGCAAGATCTAATCTTGTACAAATGGCCAGAATCCTCTTGGTGTTCATGGAAGGCGTGTGCAATATGCCACAGTTCATTGCAGTTCACTGACAAGGTGCTGGGATGCATCTCAAACGTGTGCCTGGTCATGCGCCCAATTACCCAACAAAAAGGAACCCTGGCAGCTTGCCAATTAGCCACAGTTAGTCATAGCAAATTATGAAGTCTAGTGTGGACACCAAGAGGATTCTGGTCAATATATGGTATGGGCAGGGACAAGGTTAGGAATGGTACTTGACATCACAATCCTATGTATGTTTCCTCAAGAGTAAGTTCTATTCTGTTCAGTTACAGCTTAATCCCTAATCAGAGTTGCATCCTTCCGTTTTTTTTAAATTTCACGGTTATTAGAATACATTTTGAAATGAATCCCCACCAAATTATGTTCCGTTTTCTACAGTTATAAATACTTCCAGCTATTGTATATGAATAAAAGTGAAGAAATAAAATCCATTCTACTATCTTAGAAATCTACCACTGTGTTGTACTGCATTGGAAAACTGGATATAACTCTTCAGCATTAAACATCTCTTAGCTGCTCATGTATTTTTCAGGGATAACCAAGTGGTGAACAGGTCCAGAACCATGCTGTATCACTCACCATTGGGCTAGGTTGATAAATTTAAAATGATCCATTTAGAAATACTTTTTCCTTGAGATATGTTGTGACAAATCAACTAAGAGAAACAGGACTGTATAAACAGCTCAGAAGAACATTTTCTGCAAAGCAAATAGAGCTTCAGAATTTGTAATGGGACAGTTTTAATCTATTTTGAAAATTAATTTTACTCCAACTTAATTGATTTGCTCTAAGTTTCCTTCATTATCATTTATAAAGTGTCAACAGAACAGAGGCTAGAGTAGTACACTGAAGCTTTTGTCTTTCAGTTAATGTATTCATCAAGAGTGACAATTAAGTGTTCATTTATTAAAATCTCAAGAACAAAAAGGGTTGAATCTTGGGCAGTTTATTTCCTGCTGTCCTCCTCTCCGTTCAATGAAATGCAGCAGCAGCACTGTTTGAAATTAACCTTGCTAGAATATTATGGAAATGAGGAAATCGAAGGAAATGAGGAGACAAATTTTTATTTTAAAACATGACTAACTAGTTCACCAAAGTCCACTGAGGGCATATGATAGACCTGAATCTATCTGGTACCCCCCAACTAGAGGAGAGCCACTGGGTCCATGGAGATTTACCTCCCCATGATGCAGTGGGTGTAGTCTAGTTGGGACTACCGGCTGGATTTAAGATATGATATTTAAGAAGATTATGGAGAGGATCACTACTTTGAGGACAGCCACCAGTCATATGTTTCTTGGTTCAAGAAGTCCTGGTAATTTTATAAAAGGGGTACCATGAAACAGTAATAATAAAGCCTGCAGACCTCAGATCATGCAATGGTTGTCTTGCAGATTTTATTTGAGATATCACATACTTCAGGCTTTTACATACAAAGCATTTTATAGATGTATGGCCAAATCAAGAGGGCATATGAAGCTGTGTTACACTGGCAGCACATTGCTCCACCTAATCCTCTATTTTTACTCTTGACAAGCATCCATCCAAGGCTCTGCCTTGTTAGTGGATACGCTTCGCAGGAGCTCATGTGAGCAAAGCATGTCACAGAGCCACAGACAAGCACACAAAACAGGAAGGGCAATCTAATTCTCCCATCATACATATGAAATATATACTGGGGGCAGAAATAGACCGAATTGGTCCAGAGAGAGTCAAGAGGTGGCAGTCAGGTGCATTAATTACAGAAGTTCATTGGTAGGAACTACTTTAAAAATATTGACAAAATTCTCAGAGCTACTACTGCCTATGAAAGGAGATTGATCTGTGTGTGATTACTTCTGTTCTAACGTTAGAAAAAAATAAACTCCCAAGCTAAAATAATGTTCCCCATAACATATAGGAAACCTACCTTGTGAACTTTAAATAGAACCTCACAGAGGTTATAGATTTTTTCAGCTCGTGCCCAGTCTAAAGTGCTTACCTGCAACAAAAGAAAAGGCCATTAACAATAACTTGCCCAATAGTTCTTGTGACTCAAAAACTTTCTCCCACTTTTCCGGAAACATTTTGTCTCTTTTACATGTTTTTACATTTTTCAATTTCTTTCAACTCAGCTAATGGAGACTTTGGGTTCATCCCTCCACATATAAAGGTACATACATACATATAGGGTGATTCTGTAAAAACAGCACATGTGAGAACAGCACTTTTGAAAACAGACAGAATCCATTTGCTGTGTAGCCAGACTCCTCTCAAACCATACATCATGTGGAGGCAACTTACTAGTTGTAGTACTTAGGGGTGGGGCAGGGAATCTAGGTTTTGAACAGGTATTATTTTACAACATATACACCACTCGTCTTTTGGGAAGGTAGAAACAGCTTACATAAGCCTTTCAGGTCACCTCCTAGCTCAATATGCTGTGAAGGGCTAGCTTACATTTAACCAGATTGCACTGTTCAACCACAGGATATTTTCTAGAAAAGCTGTATGGTCTGGATCAAGTATATCTCTAGCACTAAATACGGAGGAAATTTTGTGGTTACATACACACTTAACCATCGCCCAGGCAAATGGACTTTTTACTATTCCAGAGTCATGACTTGTTGCAGAATTCAAACATAATTAGACCACAAGGTAGGCATTTAATGATAGTGGCACTGGAAATTGTAAATATTTTCTCCACATTTCAGCCACCTGGTGTGTATAGGATTTTTTTTTTTAGGACAAAAAACACCCGGGTCAAAAATTATCCCAACAAAGCTAACAAAAATGCTGCCCAAGACATTTTATCATTGAAGTACACTTTTTTGTCCACCTAATGCAATGTATTGCAACAATTTTTTTTGTCAAATTCTATTTTGGGGGCATGGGGAACTAGTTTTTGTTTTGGTGAGCTATGATGCCAAGAAGCAGAAGTAACATGTCCCAAGTGTTAGTAGATTAGTGCCACTCAGGGTATGTGTGTTGGGAAAGGGTACTGAATTGTCAATGTATTTAAGAAATACAAGTCGTGATAACCCCATACCCTGACGCCATACCCCAACCCCATACCTAACTGTTCTGCCAATCCTAAATACACTAGTGTTTTCTGTGGGATCAGAAATACTCCAGAGGTCATTCACTGCCCTTTAAAAAATCTAATTGGACGGTTGTTACATATCTTCCAAAATCAAGACATTTGAGTTGCAATCTAACAAAGCCCTTTAAGCTCCTACTTTCAAATATGGCAGTCAGTGTTCAGTTTAAAAAGTAGCTGATTTCACCAGCTGGAGAAGTCAGAGGCAAACTTCAGGAAACATCTTAAAGCGAAGACATTTCTGCAGACACCGCTTCAGTTACTGCTGAGGCCATGTGATCAAAACATATTGTGCAATGGTAGACATAACTATTTTGACAAAATGGTGAAGTCCTGCATTTCTACTTGTCAAGATCAAGAGTGAGAACTGCCCTGGCTAAGATGCAACCAAATGCTCTCCTACTCCCAACTTGGCTGGGTCAAGAAGATCTTATCTTTATTATTGATTCAGGCATCACTGCTGGGTCTGAACATCGTTTAAGCTTCTTCAGGAGCACTGCAAATGACTGTCTTACTTTGAAAGAAAAAAGAAACTTGAATGCTTTTTTCTCATAGTACCACTATCACTAGAGTAGACCTTTGGTCTAGATGGGCGGGATAGAAATCCAATAAATAAAATAAAATAAAAATAATAAAGTACACAGAGCAATTTAGAACTCCATGAAACCAAAATGTTACATTTAACCCAGTCTGGAATGGATGCAATAGAATCCAAATACTTGCGCTGAGCTGCACTTTAGACTGTGTTGCTAGCCACCAAGTAAGCACCGGTCCCACTCTGACTGGCTTTCCGCTTGCTTAGCGTAAAGTATCTTTTTGCTTTTCAGCTGAGGGTGCTCTTTATCACTAACCTTAGAGCCCTTCACCTTCATCCACTAGCTTTCTTTCATTTCTCTGATTCTCCCCTCCCCTTCTTTCCCCCTCAGTAAAGATAGCTGGGGATGTGAGGTCACAAAGGGTGCTCCTTACATTCTGAACATTACAAAGAAAATACTATAATACTGCAAGCTGTATTGAAACTTGACTGCATCCCCAGCGTGCAAGGTCATCATTAGAACATGAGTGACACTTTATGGGCTTTTAGGCTGCGAAACACAATATAAAGAAATGTTAGCTAAAGAGGGAATTGGCAGTTATCTGCAGTCTTCTTTTTAAGACCTGTCACACCACTTCGAAGTACACAAAATTTTACCCAAGTCACTGGTACTTTAGATTCCTCTTTTATCTACAAAAAATTAATAATGGCATATTTCCAGACAACGAAGAACTCTTAGTAAGAAAGTAGGTCACTAAAGGCTGAAGTCCTACAGCCACTGACTTGGAATAAGTGCTACAAAACTGAAGGGGATTTGCTTCTGAGTAGGTATGTATAGGATTAGGCTGTAAATGAACAATGATTCTTTTTCAGTACTGGCTTCAGGCCACAGCTGTGATTTATCTGCATGCCAAAATCTCCCAAGTATTTTCTGCATGGAACATCTGGCAGAATTTTTGCCTCCTACAGGAGATGGATCACATCCCTGGTACAGCAAGATTTCACATCTAGAATTGTCACTACATTTGTGAAAGCCTAAACAAGGTGGGCACAGGTTACCTGAGGGACTGTGTCTACCGAGATGAGCCTCCCTAGGTTTTCCAGATCTTTGGGGCAGGGTTTTTTTTTCCCCCTCCCTCTCATCTCCTTCACAGACATGGTCGGTAAGGACACAGGAGGACACACAAGAGGGCCTTTTCAGTAACGGCTCCGAGTCAGCGGGACTCCTTTCCGTGGAAGACCAGGCTGCTCCCACCCACCCCAAACACACACGCCTTGTACCAGCAGGCAAGGTTCTTCTTTTAAAAAGACAGGCACTCAGTAAGCAAACTGATGCTAAGGAAAGGGTTTCAAAGGTGGAGTTTCTTTTCTGTTGTTTAATCTGTGCTTTAAAATTGTTCTATAGGGTTTTAATTTGGACTTCCATATGATTAGTATGTTTAATTTTTTTTACCATTGTAATTTATTGCATTAATTATTTTAATTTTTTTTAAAAACACTCTTGGTATCCCTGTGCCCCTCCTTCAGCTGCCATAGGACCTCATAGGTTACTCTCCTTCATATTTTGTTCCATAATGGGTTCCTGCATTTAGCAGGGGATTGGACTTGATGGCCTGACAGGCTTCTTCCAGTTCAATTATTACATGATTCTATGATAGGCCTTTTCCTGGTATTTGAGCCAGGGTTGTCAAGGATTCTTCCTCTTTTCTCTCCCGAAGCACCCTTCTCTTATCTCTCTCTCTCTTCTTTCTCTTTCCTCTGAAAAGAGAGTCAGTAGGGTGGTCTTGCATTATGCATTCAGCTTCTACCTTGGAAACCCTCAGGAAGACTATCTCTGTGGTCCAGGGATCTTCCCTGTTGACGTACTCCCACTCTTCCTGAGGTAGAGGTATTTCCAGGGCTTCCAGCCAGCCAGGACTCTGCCACTGGTTCTTCTACAGCATCTCTCCAATTCTCTTCTTCCTCCTCCATCTCCCCTTTCTGCATGGCTTTATTCTTTACCTCAGGTATTTTCTCTCTTGACTTCCCTCCTGGTTCTCCTTTTATATCCTCCTCCACCTTCTCCTCTAGAGGTCTCCCTTCCCTTTTCCCACACTTTCTGCCTCCTGCTCCCACTCCAAGTGCAACATGGCTCCTCCCATGTCTATAGGGGAGTGAGATGGAGGGAATTCTGTTGAGTATTGAAAGAGGCAAGATGGTCCACTGGCAGGGACCTGGGCAGACACCGGCCAGTACCCGACAATTCTTTGTATGCCACCTTGGGTCCCTCTTCCGGGAAAAACACAGAATATTGATTAAGAAATAAATAAATTCTACATAAAGCAGAATAGTGAAGTTCTTTCATGGATGAAAGTTTCCTTCATGGATGAAAGATACAAGGGATTTTTAGGAATTCAAATAGCTATAATGAAAATTTGTTTGACGTTATCTGAACGTTAAATTGGCCCTGATGTTCATGTTGGAATAGTCTTGGTAAACTGTGATTGGGATCTGAAGCATCACATGCTATTGACCTTCTGCACAGAAGCACTGTTTGGCTTGAGCCATCATTCTACACACTGCAACAATTTCGTGCCAGAAATTTCGTTATTTATTTATTTAAAATATTTCTATCCCAACTTTCTCCCTGAAAGGACCCAAGGCAGCTTACATCATTAAAACAGTATTTAAAAGCTAAAAACAGTAAATAGACAAATATTAAAAAAAGAACTGAAGGAGTATTATATTAAAATGGTAACTAAGAGCAATATTAAAGCACATTTAAAACAACAGAGAAAGCGAGAAAAATCTGCTATCTTAGAGCATGTATCAAGTGCTTTGTATGTGTTTGTGCATGGGCCTTTGCAGGCAAAAGAGTCATCAATTTCTATTAAACAAAAGTGTGAAAATTTCCATGTGTGCATCTGGGGGAAGAAATTGAAACAATTGAAACAAAAACAAAAAGTCACACAACTCCACTCATCATTCTCACCATCATCCTGATAATCATTTTCATCATCACCATCTATTCATTTTTTTCATTTTATTCATAACTTGCCTTTCTCCCAACACAGTAACCAATATTTAAAAGGACATCAGAAAACAGCCAAAAGCACTGGTTGTTCTACTAAAAGCCCCTTCTCAGCAGCCAGCCAGTTGTCAAAAGCTTGCCCTTCTGTGTTAGCCTTTAAACATTAGCATTTATATTACCATCTGATATAGTAAACTTGTTAAATGGTTCACATACAACACAAAAACAATATAAAACAATTAAAAAACACTTTAAAATAACAAACAATATACATGGACAAAAAATAAAAGTATCTAGTGGGCAGGCAAAGGCCTGTGTAAATAAATATGGTTTTCTAAGATCTTTAAAACTAGATTCCATTTCCAGATACCATTTCTCTCTCTCTCTGTATTAAAAAACATGGGTGCCACCACTGAGAAAGTCTCCATTTGTGGTTTTGGGTGGTGATATTTGATTGGTTCTGGAGAAGCCAATATGGCCTCCCATGAACATTCCAGAAGCCAGCTGAACATGTCTGGGTATCCTGATCCCAAAGTTTAAAATTCTTTAGTCAGGAAACTGACTATGACTCAGTAGTTGATATGCGGCCAATGCTGTTTTTCAGCAGAGCCAAAACACACAACTATATGGATACTCCATTGAGCATCCCAAGTTACACTGGTTGCAATGACTGAATCAGGTGCAAGGGCAGCTCCACACATTATAGCTCCCTAGCTTTTAGCTTACCAGTGAATGAACCACAGCAGCAAGGCTATTGCTGTTAAGTGCAACAAAGAGTTTGGTACCTTTGAGATTTTTTGGGTCAATTGAGCATCATGTAGATAGCAAACACAGCAGACTGCTTTTCCTTCCCAGCATTCTGAATTGTTTACAATGTCTTGAGTGTATGTGTTCGGGCAACACCACTTTGGAATTATAATGAGGGAATGGGAGAAGGCAGGGCATACAATATTGATGCCACAAATAGCTGCTGGTCCAGGAGGGCCTCTCCATCCCATGCAGAAAGAAGAAGACCAGCCATGAACGGCACAAGGATTTTCCCAGTTAAAACCCTTAAGGAGAAAAAAGAAATCTTCCTGAAAAGGGGCCTCAAGTCAGACTGCCTTCTTACCAGCACTGGATGCCGAATCTGGTGAATGTCAGTCACGTTTTCGGAAACGGTGGATAGGTTTGTAAGTATTCCTTGATTAACAATTGCAAGTGGAGTAAGAGTTTCTGGCCAGGAGAGGTTGCCTTGTTTATACAACTGACTGTCATGAAGTGGGGAAATTCTTATTTCAATCGGTTTTTAAAAATATGTCAGTGGCTCCATTAGATTTTCTTCACTTAAGAGTGCCAGTAAGCTATTTGAACTTATCTGTGCAGTGCAGGTGGATTTCTAGATACAAGTGCACTAAATTAAGGTACACTTTGAAAGTAAGAAGGAGCCCAAGCAAATCGCCTTCCAGATGCTCACCTTTTGTCACACATTTCTGTTCCTTCTGTGCTGTTCAGTGCCCCCTTTTTCTTCCAGCTTCTTCTTCTTCTTCTTCTTCATTACCCTCATAGTCCTTAGCCACTCATAGTTATTTAATCCAGTAATTGTAGATTCCTGGCTGCTTCCATAATATCATCACATCAAATGCAGCACCATGACATCCCTGACACAGCATCCCTTCCATCAGTAGCATTCAATTTTAGTTTGGTCAAGAAGGCTGAAGACTTAAGGTCGAAAGAAGAAGGAGAATGGTGCAGAGAAAAACAGCCCCAAAGCGCAGACAGGGGAGCCATCTTTCAGCCCATATGCAAATGAAATGGGGCAGTATTTTCAGTTTATGTATAAGCAGCAGTTAAAATTAGAGCATCTAACATGGGAGCCTACATTCCTAGTTCCTAAAAACAGGCATTCAATGGAATTTTCAACGTTTCCCTCTGAACAAAGTGATCAAAGCTATTTTTGAAACCCCCCTAAGATTCAGAATTAGTTTGATATTCTGGTGGAAAGCTTCTGCATGCAAAAGGCATGTTCAGCGCCATGGAGGCACATGGTTTCTGGTATTAGATTTCTGGCTGGCTGCTACTGGATGAAGATTAATTACTGAATTAATAAAAGAAAATTCTTCAAATACTTAAAGGAGTATTTGAGGAGTTAGGCACGAATGAGCAAAATTTGTGCCAGATGGATGGACTGTGGATTATTAAGAAGTGCTGACACAAAAATGGACAAAACTGGGCTTCAGAAGTAATATAAGAAGAAAACAAGTGAACAATCATGTTTTCTAGCTGCTTTTTAAGGCCATTTAAAGACATTCCCCTTCATGTATTGCTGCCTTGTCGTGGCGAAGGGGCTTAAGTAATTCAGAGAAGCGCAAAAAATGGTCTGAAGCTCAACATAAAAAAAAACAACAAGATCATGACCACTGGTCCCATCACATCCTGGCAAATAGAAGGGGAAAATATGGAGGCAGTGACAGATTTTACCTTCTTGGGCTCCATGATCACTGCAGATGGTGACAGCAGCCACAAAATTAAAAGACGCCTGCTTCTTGGGAGGAAAGCGATGACAAACCTAGACAGCATCTTAAAAAGCAGAGACATCACCTTGCAGACAAAGGTGCGCATAGTCAAAGCTATGGTTTTTCCAGTAGTGATGTATGGAAGTGAGAGCTGGACCATAAAGAGGGCTGACCGCCGAAGAATTGATGCTTTTGAATTGTGGTGCTGGAGGAGACTCTTGAGAGTCCCCTGGACTGCAAGGAGATCAAACCGATCCATTCTGAAGGAAATCTACCCTTAGTGCTCACTGGAAGGACAGATCCTGAAGCTGAGGCTCCAATACTTTGGCCATCTCATGAGAAGAGAAGACTCCCTGGAAAAGACCCTGATGTTGGGAAAATGTGAAGGCAAGAGGAGAAGGGGACGACAGAGGACGAGATGGATGGACAGTGTCATCGAAGCGACCAACATGAATTTGACCAAACTCCGGGAGGCAGTGGAAGACAGGAGGGCCTGGCGTGCTCTGGTCCATGGGGTCACGAAGAGTCGGACACGACTTAACGACTAAACAACAACAACAACAAAGACATTTAAGAGGTATCCTCATTGGAGCTTTTCATGTTGCGTAAATCTCAGAAATCCATCCCCGCCCCAATAATCTGGGGGAAAAGATCAACAGAACAGGTATTGAGTAGCAACAATGAATAAATAGAGGAGACATGAATTTTGTAGCATAAACACTTATGCCTAGTGTGTAAAGCACTTTTTCCATAGACAGAAGGGAGAAGACACAAACACTTTAGGATCAAGGCCACGGTTACCTTTTGAACAGGATCTGATTGAACATCTGGTTCTCCAGCATAAACCCAGTTGTTCACCCACTGAAATCAATGTAACTTAAGTTATCAATGATGAACAAACCCCCTAGATTGTAATGGGTTCCCATTGCATATTAAAATTTGAACTATAGTATTATGATCTCTTAAGTTTCAGATCTCATTGAGGGATGCTGGATTTAATGGCCTTTTGGCCATATTTGCAAAACATTGAGACAGTTTATAAACAGTCCCTCCCCTAAAAATTTTTAATTACCATCAAATATGAAACCTTCCAAAAGCAAATATAATTAAAATGAATTAGAAGTGGGTAATGTCTAGTAACACCTTACTGAGAAAATTCCATAATCACATTTGTTTGTTGTTTATTTAACATGATAGAGTCTAGAGGACAATCGCTCAAAAGACCTTTCCAGCTACAAGACAAAAACATAATTTTCACTCTCTAATTAGCCTCTTGAGCAACCATGGTTACAAAATAATTGCCAGAGCCTACACCTGCCTGATTGTTGAAAAGTTGTTCAATTCCTACAGAGACCTCTTCAGTGCCATTTATGAGATCTATCATATTTTTAAATACTTTCCCCAGAAGCAGAAAAAATCCTGGTATCTTCAAACGTGTCCGACTTTGTACTCTGATTACCACAATAAATCGGTGTCCCACAAAATACACATTCTAGAATTTAGACTGATGACTATACAACTAAGTGAGGTTAAACATAACCATGACAGGACAGCATAGGCTGACATTGATGACAATCTTTTACTCAACCTTATGCAAATATTCCCAGGAAAGTGATTCACGAAGTAATCAGTTACATTTATAGCTCCATAGCTCCGAAAGGAGTTTGTTAGTTTCAAGATGCAATTTTAACTCTTTTACTTTCCTGTTTCTCAAAAGTAAATAAGACAGTATTTTAGTTACTTTTAAAAACCCACTGAATGCTATCAACCATTGTCAAGCCACACATATAACTTTCTTCCCATTTGCCTCATCAGTGTCTTAACACCCAAGAGGCAGGCAGCAGTAAAACCATGCAATATTCCTTCTCTACCCTTTAGTAACACTGCATCCCTTTAATTATAAAAGTAAGGGGAAAGTTACAAATACAGCACGAAAGAAATGACTAAGAGAAGCAGTGTGATTCAGCTATACCTTAATTAATGAAAAAAGGAATTTATTACATTCAGCTTGGTATTTGTAACTAGTTACTTCCTAGGTGTGACTATTTTAAATAGCTTTTCAAAAATACCTACATAAACCTAGCAGAAAAATGAATTAACTTAATTTCCCCGTTTCCAAAAAACAAAACGAAGTAGGAAGCATTAAGTTGCTGGTTTCGTTCGGCCAGCTTTATTGCTTGACTCATCTTCTGCCAACAGAATCTGGGAAAATTAAAGATTTACAACCTTAAGTATTTCAGCCTTTAATTAAATTTGCATTACTGCAAGGCAATGAATCAAGAGAAGAGACAATGAAATTAAGGCTATATTCCAAAATACAATTGGTAAAGTTCCACGGAACCTAAATATATTTACCAGTGAATAAAGTTCTACTGAACTTAGTGGAACTCACTTCTGAGGAAGCATATGAACATTTAGAGCCAAACTAGGCATGCCATTGGTCCCATGTTTAAAGGTGTGGTTGGCTCCTTTTACGTATTGTGCCAGCAGTGTGAAGCAGAGGTGGGGATAAAAATAGGGATAGCAGGAATCATACTGTTGATAGTATTTTTTAAAAGCAAATTTTGGACTATTGGATTTCAGTTCTGGCAATTAAGGTCATTTTGGCTTTGGCTGTTTTGCTGACAAATGACTGAGGCCGTATGTGTCCTTTCGAAACCAATCTGTCCTTTGGGGAATGGGTTGACTCACAGTATTGGAAAGGCCAGCAAGGCCTCTGTGAAGGGATCCAGTTTTGTGGAGCATCAGTTTCTGCTCCCCTCTGAAATGGACCTGGCCTGATATCAACAACACCTTCAAATGTGCAAGTCGTGATGGGGATAACAAAAAAGCAATGAAAGAAAACCAATCACATTGCTTGTGAACCCCCCCCCCCCCAGCCCTCACAATAAATAGACTCACTGTATATGCAGATAAAATTTCTTCGTAGACCCATCACCTATCAGCTAAACTCCTATCATAGCTATGAAAAATATACTGGTACAGAAAGGAAGCAGGGAAGCTGGAGTCAGGAGTAAGTCTCAGAGGGGCCAGACTCTAATCTATACTCCAGAAGATGAATAGACAATAGAGAATTCACCTTTCCAGCTTCACCTCTGGAGATAAACCATAACTCTTGGCTGGCCCCTAGGAATGCTCCACTCCTTCAGCATGATCAGATGGCTGCTTGAATCTTCAACTATTGGATCTTCTGCTCCCCAGGGCCTGCACTGGGTAAGTGGAGACTTTGGCTTTGGCTTATCACACTATTTCCTTATCTAGGCTTTACACAAGAATCCATTCGGTGACATCAAAAGATACTGCCTCCTGGTCTCAGGCCTTGTAATGTCAGGCATTGCAGTGCTACTAATATGGCAACTGAAGTGACTGCACCTTGGGTCCAGAAAAAGAGAAGCCCATGGTAGGGTGGGGGGCTCTTCTTTGGTACCCTTCTACTCTATGGAGAAAATTATTTGCCAGCCCCTACCCTTGCTCTTCCAATTCATGGATCACTGCCTTGTCGTGGAGAAGGGGCTTGAGTAATTCAGAGAAGCTATGGGCTCTGGAAGACAGGAGGGCCTGGCGTGCTCTGGTCCATGGAGTCACGAAGAGTCGGACACGACTTGACGACAACAACTTAATGACTAAACGACTTAACGACTAAACAACAACAACAACAACCCTTGCTCTTATTTCACAGTTGGTATTATGTAGCTCAGAACTGTGTGGAAAGAGAGGAAGAGAAGCCAATTTTAAGAGAGAGAAAATGTGATTTTGAGAGACAATGAGCAGAAAAAGACTGGGAAGAACTGAGTGAGACACCTCTCTCTGGAGAGCTGATGAAGGCTAATAGATCTCCTGCTTGTAGCTATGCAGTCTTCGCCCCAAGACGGTTTAGTGAATTCAGATTTGGCAAAGATTAAAAGTGATTTGTGCTTCCATTAGAAAAAACTAACCCCCATTCTACAGAATTTACATCCAACAATGTACTAGTAAATTCTGTAGTGCACCTTTTCTGTGCAAAGAACCCAACCAGACCTAACGAAGGCTGTATAACCCAAGCAGAGAGATTAAAGCTTTCTGATGTGTCAGTTTTGCTATAAAAGTACCATTGTGATCAAGGGATTAAATCTTTCCTTTCTATTGAATGTTTTTCCTGAAGTCTTCATAGGACTCTTTCTTGAATAATAGATTAGCTTTTAAAAACTGGTTTAACCCATCAAGATTGACAGTGTTGATATTCGGCTTTGTCCTTCTAATTCTGCATTCATGAATGTGCTATCTTGGTAAGAAGGGCTCATCTGACAAGTCAGAATGTTCTGTGCTCAATGCAAATAACCCTACGCCTGCAAAACTTGTACATGAAGAGTTTCTGTTCTATCAAAATGAAGAAACAATAAACTGGGGAAGAGCCAATGCCTTCTTTTTCTTGTCCTGCTAGCAATGGCAGTCACAGCTACCATATAAAGCAGGACCATACAAGTTAGTCCAGACACCTCTTTTATTTATTATTCCATAAGGAGCAATGTTCACGTATCTCTTAAAGATGTTAATTTCCCAAATGTAGATTGCATAGTTGGCCTGTGGGTGGGGGGAGGGCAGGGGAAGGTGGAGAGTAAACAGTAATACCTATGTAAACCAGTGTTCTTGGATTGCAACTCCCAGAAATCCCAGAAGGTGGTGAAGGCTTCTGGGTATTGCAGTCCAAGAACACCCAGGCTACCCAAGGTTGGGAACCACTGATATAGTTGATATTAGAGATCAGCAGATAAGCTTACTTCTAGTCCATGCAACTGTCTTCACTCATACATTTACTTTATTCCTTTGCTGAATAAGCATGCATCTAGGGGTACAGGTCACTGGTGTAACTGTAATGCCTGACTTGTTCCTTTAATAGTTTATAACATTTAAATTGCCGCCCAGAGTAGACTATCTGTCTAGATGGGCGGGGTATAAATCTAATAAAATAAATAAATAAATAAAATTCAATCAAAGGCCACTCCTTCCAAAGAAGCCTGAAAGCAACTACAATGTTAGAAATTGATTTTAACCACATATAATCTATTAACTAAATACCACTTTTGGTACTTTAAATATGATATAGGGGCCAAAATCCTGTTGTGCAAGTTATGTCCGCAGAAAGTTATTGATATCACCAGCAGGGGGAGATTTTTTGTTAATAAAAGAGTTCTTCTTTCTGTTCTACAGCTTGTCTGACTAATGTACAAAAACATGTTTCACTGAGCACAAAATGTGTGATCCTGGGATGGAAAGAGAAATATTCAATTACACAAAATCTCCCCGTCAGTGACATCATCACCCTATCACACACATAATGAATACAAACAGGACACGCAACAATGAGCTCAAGTTACAGGAAGCCAGATTTCGACTGAATATTAGGAAAAGTTTCCTAACTGTTAGAGCAGTAAGACAGTGGAACCAGTTACCTCGAGAGGTGGTGAGCGCTCCAACACTGGAGGCATTCAAGAGAAACTCAGACAACCACCTGGCAGATATCCTTTGATTTGTATTCCTGCATGGAGCAGGGGGTTGGACCTGATGACCTTATAGTCCCCTTCCAACTTCACTATTTTATGATTCTAAGATTTTGGCTAGAGGCAGAAAGAGGACATCTATTTATTTATTTTAAAATATTTTCCTAAATTAAATTCCAGATTACTTCTTTCAGAATAGCTTCACTGAAGTCAATGTGATTCTCCTAAGGACCACAGGCTTCTGTCATGACAGTGGGACTCATCCATACCATCAGGCAGCAACATAAATCGGAAGTCCTAGTGTGTATGCTACAAGCTTGCAACATGCACGCTTGGAGAAGTTGGAAAGGGTTAACATCCAAAGAAAGGTACTACTGATGACTCTCAGTTATTGGCCAATCAGCAAGAGCTTCCTTTGTCTTCTCTCTGGGACCTTCCTCTGTCTAGCTAGACATGAAGAAGGGCTGAGCCTGGGATAATGGGTGGTGAGAAACAATGAGGTCCTGTGAGTAGAATCATGACTGTAATGAACTTGTTACATCAGGGGTGACAAGTTTGTTTAGGTTTACTAAATTATCCAGAAATGCGTACATTTGTTTCCTTGTTCCTTATGCATTTTGGTAAATTTAAAGTTTATGCCCATAAAACTATCTCTGAGATTTTTCTACCTAGCAGTACCTTTTGTTTCTATGTCTTGCACTCTTTTCTTCTGAGATGTAATAAAGTTTGGTTAGCCTGTCCATCACCTTCATAATTCATGTACCACAGAATTCCCCAGTTAAGGAAGGGGGAAGCAAGCCAATAGCTTTGCAGTCTTTTGGGGTTTTCTTTTATTTATTTGACTTACCAGATCCAGAGAAAGGGAGACCCCGGAACTGATTTCCTCCCATCTTTTGTTGAGTGGAGCTCCATTCATCTTGGATTGATGAAGGAGGGGGAGATGATGGCAGAAATTCATTTAAGGTTACCAGGAATCTCCCCCTTTGGCATTCATAGAAGCTGATTGAGGAAAAAGCTTTATAGCCTTGTTGTCTGACTCAGCTTTACGTGGAGTTTGAAACTGTACTTATATCATATTAAAAGAACCCTGAGTGCATCTATGCCACAATCTCTTCCTTCTTCAGTGAACTGCAGGAGATGCTGGAAACATGTTTGATCACATACTGTTTACTTATGGTTCAGTTCAATGGTAAGTAACTGTGGTTCTCTGAATGTCACTGTACTTACTTCCATATCCTTTAACATCAGCTATGGGGACAGGAGATCATGGGAACTGCAGTTTCCATGATCCCTTAGTTTCACCTGGAGGGCCATAGTTTCCTACCTTGACTTAATTGTTACAGCTGTCCATGAATATGCATGCTTTTTCAAGAAATAAGAACTGTAAATCAGTGGTTCCCAACCTTGTGTCCCCAGATGTTCTAGGACTACAACTCCCAGAAATCTTGGCCAGCACAGCTAGTGGTGAAGGCTTTTGGGAGTTTTAGTGCAAGAACATCTAGGGACCCAGGGTTGGGAATCGCACCTGTAGATCAATGAACAGTGTGATTATATAATGTCTACTATCCAGTGCCAGGCAATGCTGTATTCCTACACCTCCTTACATCAAGTTAGCCATAGGACTCTGCACTGTAGCAGCTTCTTTTTTAAATAGGAAACCAACCATGAAGACTTCCAGCTAGGCCTTGTGCAGGTGAGCCACATTTAGGTATCTGAATGTGTGGCTCTGCCAGATGGAATTCCCAGAACGGAGAATTCTGGAAGTTGAAGTACAAAAAACCCTAATGCTACATCCCTAGTAAGCCACGGAGAAACATGGTGGGGTTTAGCAGATAGACTGATAGACTAGGACTCAGGAGACCTGGGTTTGAAGCCCCACTCTACCATGGAAACTCACTGGGGGTTTCAGAATGGGTAAAACCACTCCCTAAATATCTCACTTACCTTGAAAGTCCTATTAGGATAGTGGTCTGTTGGATTGAAATGCCTTTTCAGGTCAGCATCCCTAGCACTGAACTATGGCCAGTAGCTTATTGTGCTTCTGCAGAGAAGAAAGTTGTGGCAGCGTAATAATGCTGGACTATGCCAGTGGTATGAACATTGTTGTTGCATGTACAGTAATCTCTTTGAAGGTAAGATATCCTTGTGCAGCAGGACACTTCTGCAAGCAGAATAATTCTGTATGACGACACTGGTAGGACTTTCTGCTTAACAGGACACGGGTCCGTACCCTTTTAATGCCCAGCCAAAAGAGTTATTTAAATAAGTAATCAGGTCATGTGCTGTGTTCTCTTCCATTTCTCTCAGTATTGCTGCGGTGTACTTTTTCTTATATTTTGTTTTTAACTTCTAATTGATTAATCAATCAATCAATTAATTCCTGCAGCTTGAAAGTTACTCTTTGTTATATTGTTTCATCACACATGTCTGGCTAATGAGATTATGTGCTGTACGGCCTTGGCCAAGCTGTGTGACCTCAGAACGGCCCTGGAAAGAGGGCTTGAGTATTTTATACCTAGAAAGCCCTGGAAGGATCACAGTACATTGGAAACAACTTGATGGCACATAATTATTAATAGGTGAAATAGTTAAGCACAGGCATGTGCTTGTTTCATGTAAACAGTGGAATAAAACTTAAGGGCTAAATTTAACAGTTCCAACTAAAGTAGATCTATTAAATCAATGGAATTTACAAAGATGTTGACTTAACAAACTCTGTTAATTCACTGGTCTCTTCCAGCTGGGATTCACAACTGAATTTAATTTGAAGTGTTTAACAAATGTATTTTAGATACTGCATTAACAATTTTTAACAATGAAACGTTATGTGTATCTATTCAGAAGTCTTCTGTCTGTCTGATCTTCTGTCAGACTGATTTCCAGGATTTCAGCCTACATGTGAAACCTGTTCTATTATACCCATTAACTTAGTTTTAACTGAGCACTTTTTTAATGACAGGATTGAGAACTGTTTGCACTTCTTGACCATTCCTCGGATTATGGGTGATAATTAGTGCTAATGACAATGTTGTCTTTGGTGCTGGGCATACCTGCTTATAAGGAGTTTATCTGTCAACACTAGAGATGGGCACGGATTAAAAGATGAACAGCAAAATTCATCAAAACTCGACAATTTCATATTTGTCCAAATTGATGCTTCTGATGAATATGAATCAACAAATTTTTAACAATTTTTTTAAAAAAAGAAGTTGATTCTTTGGGCTATGTAATGGCACCCCCAGGCAACTACAGACACCAAAATTGCAGAGAAGCTTCCCCTGACTCTCTACAGTCTCACCAAGTTTGGTGAAGATTGGGTTTCAGATGTCCAAACAACCACTCCAGGAAAGTCCCCCCCCCCCAGGCACCTAGAGACACCAAAATCACAGAGAAGCCCCCCCCCCCCCCCCGACTCTCCTCTACAATGCTAATGTATGGTGAAGATTGGGTTTCCCCAAGGAAGCTGCTAAAGGACACTTTCCTGGGAGGACCCAGTTTGTGTATAACTTGGATGTCTGAAACCCAGTCTTCACCAAACTCAGAGGGATTGTGGTGGTAAATGCAGATTATTTGGCAGTTCTTTGTTTGAAGTGTTAGGTGGTAAAATCCACCCAACTACTACCTGGAGTGAAGTTTGAAACCAGACCTCCAATGGCATTTGCAGCTTGCATTTGAACTCACCTTAAGAAGAGGACTTGGCACAATCATCTGCCATGAATTTTTGGAACTCTTATATATATATTTGCAGTGTCCACAAAATCTTAGTACACAGCTTGAGGAAGACGGATTAATACTGAAAGCTAGCTGTTTATTTTTTAATTTTGGGGGGTCTACTAAAGGTATCACCTGCTCTTGCATTTGTATTATATAAGGACCACAGGGTCTTTTCTACATTTTTTAAATAAAGGCCTTGTAATTGTTAGTTGGTGATACTTCAGGCCCGAGGACTAGGCTTTTCCTAGCCTAGCTTCAGACTTAGCTGAAAAGCAGCGAAGTCTCCTATGCCGTTATTGAACACACAACAAGTGTTCTTGCCTGCTCTCTTGCTCCTCCCTTTCACCTTGGATCCAGACCTTTTATGCAATGGGAGGGAAAGAGTGAGGGTGCTGCAATGCATTACTTTGAACTTCCTTTAGTAAATTCTGTCATGCTCCATTATCTGAGTGCAAGGGTCATCTTCTACTCTGACAAAAAAAGGATTTCAATAATAATCTCATGCAAAATAAATGCTTACCGGTGGTGTGCTGAAAATGTAGAACGATGAACCCTTCAGGGCCAGGAACTTGAATTTATAGAGCTGTGGAGAATCTGCTCCCTGGAGCCTCTCATTCACCCATCCCATATGAATCACCTGCAGAATGAAATCTTTGAAAATTATTTCAACCTCGTCCACCGGCTGTGATATATAACAAGAATTAATCCCTGCTGAACCTAATCTTTTTTTGTATTTTGCACACCGAGCGTCCATGCATGTGAGATCACTGTCTTGTGAATCCTGGCTCTTTTCTGTGCCTTGAAACCAATTACTGAAAATAATTTTACAAAAACTATGCAATGTGCAGTAGTCCTGTAGCATTACAGTTATGAGAAAGGGAGTGCCACAAAAGCATATATTTGGGAGCATGTACAAAAGTCATGGCCATAACATATGGAAAAGATCACACATGCTCTACAGGCAGAAAGTTCTAGTTGTAATCTCCACAACCATCCATTAAATGATATCACAAAGTAGGAGCTGATGTGACTTTGGGGCCAACTGAATACATGGCATCTTGTCTACATTTGTGAGTCTTACAGGTCATTTTGGAGGGGGAAAAAGACACAAGACTGTACATATATTTTTTAAAAATGTGCACAAGTACAATTTCGTCAATGTGTACTTGAAGAAAATAAATAAATGCATGCCTTTGAAAAAATGCAAACAAAATGCACACAGATTTTGTGGGGAGAGAGGGAGCCTCATAATCTGATACACAAATGGGACAAAATAAGAATGCCAGTGAGAAATTGTGAAATGCAGCAAGAACAAAACTGATAGATTTTTACATCCCTTTTCCTGACCTGACGAGAACATTCTAGCTGAGTTTTTATTCTGGTTCTTAGTAAATCTCAAGTGATCTACAGAGATACAACTCTCTTAACTTCCTTTCCAATTTCATTTTTCTCTTCCAGAGAAGTCAAATATGGCAGGGGTCCCCAACCCCTGGTCCGCGACCCGGCAGCTGTCTGCGGCCTAGGCAGGACCGGGCCGTGGACACAGATCTCCTGGCCCCCGCGAGCGCTCCCCCCACGAGCCTGTCCCGCACATGTGCGTGAGCGCGCTCCACCCCCTGTGAGCACGACACCCTCCCCGCGCGCATGCATGGGAGTGTGACACGCCCCCCGCGAGTGTGACACGCCCCCCGTGCGAGCATGCCATGCCCCCCCAACCAGTCCGCGGTTGGGAAAAGGTTGGGGACCACTGAAATATGGTACTTGGTGACTTTTAGCAAATTTAATTGATAGGATTGTGATTAATGTTTCTAATTTATTAATGAACATTTACATCTTGCTTCAGACTCTGTGTACCACTTTGGATTAAATTCAGGGTTGCCTCCCCTCTGGTTGGTTTCATAACCAATTGTTCTAGAACACAGGTTCTTAATCTAATCTATGGGCTGTCTATGACAGTGAACCAGTCGTTTTTGCGGAGTAAAGGGAGAACTGATTCAAGGGTAACCATACGGAATTTTGTGGTAATGATGTATTTGTTAACTCTCGTAGGTCTACGATAGGGTGAAGACCTCCGTCCGTTTTGGGTACGGTGAAATAACGAGAGAAAAACCCTTTGTTGTGTTGTGAGATGGGTTGTACGGTGTCTTTGAGGAGTAAATTTCTTATTTCCTCTTGTAGAGTTGGAGATGGTGGAGTGATGACGTGTGTTGCCGGAGGAAGTTGGAAGAAATGGATAAACTCCCCAACGTCTAGCTGCTGATCTTTTCTTTTGCACATTTTCCAAAATATCATCAGTTTCAGCATTAAAGAGGCCTGCCCCATCAAATGGAAGGTCTTCGATACGTGTGCGGGCATCCTCAGCCAGGCCAGCAGTCCTTAGCCAAGAGAAACGTCGTAAGGCTACTCAAGTGGCCATTGACTTTGCTGTGGCGTCTACCGTGTGCCTAGCAGAAAGCATCTGTTGTTTGGCAACGGAAAGACCTTCTTGTTGAAAGGTTTGGTCGAGTACTTTTTTATCTTCTGGTAAAGATTCGACAAAGGTTGACATATTGTCCCAAAGGAAATGTTGATATGCTCCCTGGTAGTTAGCGACACGCATGGTGAATGCTGCTGATGAATAAAACCATCTTCCCATTGAGTCAATCCTTCTACTGTCTTTATTTGGTGGCATGAGGATTTGTCGATGTCGAGATCTGGATTGTGAGGCTTTGACAAAAATAGAGTTTGGAGCTGGTTGTTTTTGAAGAAATAGAGCTCCAGGATCATGGACTCTGTAGAAGTTATCAGTTCGTTTAGACATGGTATAGGATGAGCCTGGTTTTGTCCAGGATCATTGAGCAGTGCTGAGTAGAGACAGAAGCATCGAGATGTGTACTGGAGTAGTTGTATCTTTAGAGATTGGGTCGTATAGATGGTCTGAGCCACGCGTGATGAAATAGACTGCTCCAGGGACTGTTGGGGCCGATATCTCTGAGGAGGTCGTAGTGGACAATCAGAAGTTACTGAATAAGGTATGGTCTCTAGTTGTTGTTCGGAGTCAACCCTGTCAGGTGAAGCAACTACGGAAGGGTTGCTCGAAAGAACAGAGTGTTGAGGACTGGGAGGAGAAGATGTTAATCGATCGACTCTGTCATCCCATTCCGGTGATTGGGAGCAGGGTTGATGAGAGGGGATTCCGTCATCATCAGAAGGCGAACCAATAGAGATTGATTCGACGGTTTGTTGAGGCTGCTGAGAAATGACTGCAGCTTTAGATTTATGCTGTTTAGGTCTTTTAGGCGGAGAAGGCTCCGGAACCAAAGAGGCTTCAGTGGACATTTGACGTTTAGTGGAGGGCTTCGATATTGAGGATTTCGGTAGCGAGTGCTTCGATTTATGGGTTTTTGAAGTTTTAGACAAAGTGGATGGAGTGTCGGAGTGGGATGGCGTGGTCAATGGACGTTGTTTTGAGGCTTCAGAAAGAGCCTTCTCCATTGCTTTGGTTCGTGAGGTGGCCTTACAAGGAGGTTGGGCCATTTTGGTTGGTTGAAGGGATTGTTCCCTAAGACGGAGTTTTAATCTGGATAAGCGAGAACGGAGGCGCTTGAAGTTCTTACAATGCTGGCAGGAGGACGTCTGGTGTGCCTCTCCCAAGCAAAAAAGACACTTGGCGTGGCCGTCGGAGAGTGGTATTTTGTTATCACAGACCACGCAGTGTTTAAACGGGCCCAAAGGGGCCATGAATAGGAGAAAATAATTTGAGGAGAAAAAACGATGATTGGGAGGGGGGGTGCTGCGGCCGGAGGCCGAGTGAAGTAGAAAAGAAAAAATCTCTGATGATAATGAATTTGATCTAAAAGTTTAAAGGAAAAAAGATTGATAACAGGAAGGAATCAAGAATAAACTCTCTTTCTCTTTTACTCACAGAAGCAGAACTATGAGGCTCTCAACGCGGCGGGTGAAAGAAACTGAAAGGGGAACATTGGTGCCAAGGTACTTATACGAGGGGGGAGGGGCCTTATTCTAATGTGTTTTTTGCTACCGCAGAAGCTCTAGAACTTTCCGACGAGGCTCCGCGCAGGCGCGGATCACCCAGGGTGTGATTCAGAGGCCACGAAGAAGAACTTAGTTTCCCTTGCTTGTTTGTGTAAAGCTTGGCTTTTCTAACCTACCACCTCGACTGAAAACAAACAAAAGTAAAAAATCAGTTATGAAAATAACTGATAGCAAATAACTGTTTGATATTTCTGCACACAGTGAGAATATGCAAGTGAATGATGGTGAGTGGCTGAGAGGCAGCACTTGACATTTCTTGCTACTGCACAGAGAGTCAGAAGCCGCGGGAAGACAGATTCGGAGTCAGTCAGTGTCAGTGTGAGAGAGTGTTCGGACAGACTTCATGAAAGTGTTTCTTCTTTGATTTCTGCTAATAAAACTGTTTGGTTATTGTTGGGTAAAGTGACTTTCTGATATTATTGCAGTGAATTTCATAACAATACATTTTGGCTGAGCCTCAAAATGGATCGCTGGCTGAATTTGAAATGTAAAAGGACTGATGCTGTTCACGAGGGTGCATCCTGTTCAAAGCAAAATAAAGCTTCTTCCAGTCGTCTTAAAAAGTGTTACCATTATAGCAAGGGATATCTGTCAATGAGAACCTTCATTTTTAAACTTTAAATAAACATTTGATGCACTTTAGGGTTTTAAATCTTGAGTTAAGTCTTGGTGGCCTGGGGCAACAAAAATGCATGTAAAGGGGGTCCGTGGTAAAGAAAAGGTTAAGTACCGCTGTTCTAGAACACATCATTCGGGGTATATAAATTTCATTTCTTCGCTGTGGCCATGCCTGTAGAGCAGCATTGCCCACGGTATGCTTTTCTTTCTGCCTTCTTTGAAACCAGGCACTCCATCTCTCCTATCTTGCCTTGAAGGCATCTAACATTGCCACAGAATCACACAATGCACGGAATCCCTTTCCAAAATATCTCTGACATGTGCTTGTTCTCTATGACTCTTTGTCTGTTATGATCTATTGTATGCTTCCAGGTCTATTTCTGCCCTGTCTCCCTTTGGAAAGTTAAAAAGAAAATATTTTCATCTTCATCCTGTAGGGATTATTCATCTCAATGGAAAACCCTCCAGCTCCTACCAGCTTTATTGCTAAGGTTTGTTTACAAGGTGCTCTGCCATCTTTCTGATGTTAAGTGCAACACTCTGCTTCTATTTTGGTTCCAATGGAACCTGTTCCTTTTGCACTGACCTGGCTTGTCCCTAAACATTCCCCAGTGCCTAACCATACATTACGACTCCCTGGCTTTATCTGTCTGGCTGTTCTACATCAGAACAGGTAGCAGTTCAAAACTACATCAAAAGTCCTGGATTTCGACTTTCTGCAGCGTAAATCTGGCCGCTGGGATGCCTACCAGGCCATTTAGGAAAATGAGTACAAATGCCTGATTGCTTTGCATTCATTTCTAAAAGATGAATGTTTTCTTAAGATGCCTCTGGTAAGTTGATTGTAAAGCAAAAATGAAGGATTACTATTACTAAATGAGTATGGTATAGTGGATAGAGTGACGGACTAGGACTCTGGAGACCAGGGCTTGAATTTCCACTTGGCTATGGAAACTCACTGGGGGAGTGAAACTGGCAAAATCACTCCTTAAATCTCTCACTTACCTTGAAAGCCCTATTAGGGTCAAAGTAAATCAGTTCCAACTTGACAGCACATAGCTCACAAACTAATTTGGGAACCACGTACAGTTATTGATCAGAAACATGTCTACAATGGTCTCCTTGGAAGACTCATGAGAATGAATAACTATGTTTGTTTCTTTTTCTTTTTTTAAGAATTATAAACTGAACATATTTGAAAAATACATTGTGTGTTTCATTTGATGCTTCATCAACACTCTGGATGAAGAAACCTCCCGTCTCCCATGACATCAAATATGTTTGCAGTTCAGGGCTGGCCCGTGACATTTTGCTGCCTGAGACAAGGATCAAGATGATGCACCTCTCATTCTATGCATACGTGCTGCCTGGACTGATGAATCTTTCTTGCACACTGGATATGGAGCAGGCTAAAACTGGCTGTAAGACAATGTACTCCATTGCATCTGAAGGTAGCAGAGGGTAGAAAACAGGCTACATGGCACACAGTTTTCCCTGTCAGTACTGGCTGCCATCTCTCAGCATGTGTCACCTGAGGCAGTTGCCCCATTTTGCCTAAAAGTAGGGCCAGGTTTAGAGCAGTTGAAAACGATGACAGCAACCCAGCAACTACATAGTATTTGTATTGCTGAGCAGTTTTCCTTACCATGCGGATGATGGGAGAAGCAAACTTACACCTCTTTTGTTGTGCCGCTGAGTGGTGTTACTTTGGTTTGAGGGTGGGATTGCCTGTACATAGGGGTGGTTTTTAATTGGCTGGTGATACTGGCCTTCACTATTTACAACAATGGTTTCCAAATGTGGACCCCCAGATGTTTTCGGACTGTAACTTCTAGAAGTCCCAGGCAGCACAGCCTATGGTCAGGACATGTGGGAGTTGTCGTCCAAGACATCTGAGTTCCAAATTCATCAATAATTGATCTACAAACACATCATGCATGGTAATGTTTCTTATACAGCAATAGACACTTGTGAACTTGTAAATGGTTCCAATGTATCTCCAAATTGTTTGACTACCGACTTGTCATGACTGCGTGTACTGAGACTGAGAAGTTATAGCACTAGCCTTTTCAGAAAAACGTAGCCCTAAGATAGCCAGCAAATTCTTCATGCAAATGTTTGGGATCTGTTTACTAAATCTTTTCTTGACCTATAAGCAATTGTAGCCTGATAAGAACCTGCTTCCCTCTCTATAATGTACTTGTGGGATGTCGTATTTCATTTATTTACATTTGTTTCTTCCTTGATGTAGCTATGGCTGCAGCATGTGGGATTTTATTTTCCTAGGAATGTTTGGAACAGAGATCTCAGAGTACGAGTCTCAACTAGATACCCACAGATCACTTCTACATTTAAAGTGCTATCATGTGGCAGAGCCACATTTGACCAGAAAACATTTTTGTTGTGCAAATGGAGGCAGATCTCTTTTACATGTGTAATTCTCTCCAGCAATTTCAGCCATCCATGCACCACGAAACATCAGTCTGGCGTGTCTTCCAATGCACAGGAGTGGCTTTTTGGAAGGCAGAAGGAACAGCAGTAAAGAGGGAGCAGCAGTCTGCTGTTTGGGTCTCAGTGAGGTTGACATCTGATCTGCATAGACAGATACTTCGTGGCACCTTCTATAATTAAACAAAGCAATGTATTGTTGCCTTGATGTCATCCTTTGTATCTGAATTGCTGCTTTCTCTTTTAAAAAAAATGGTGGAAAAACTATAAAAATAATATAAGATTAAAGGAAAATATGAATTTCACTTTTATGCCCAATTAATTTTGGAAATTAGGAGCATCGCTACAATAAATATAGGCTAGCAAACTACTGAGCATAAAAATGGAGAACAAATAGTTATTCCCCAAACATAATGTGTAATCTGGCAGGGATGGAAGCTCATGCACTCAAAAATGGGAACAATGACTTCACTGGTAGCAAGATCTGCCTTCAAGTAAGTAATTAATGGCTTGCCATCGAGCATTGTGCTGCAATAAAAAATTAAGAAGGCAAAGAAAGTGGTAGCTTCAGGCATTATGGGTTGTTTGGTCTGTTTATTCAAATACAAATGAACAGTTGGTGACAGCAATTATATACAAAGGAGGGAAAAAACGGAGAAAAGTGAAGATGTAGCAAATTCTGCCTCTCCGGAATGCTGCCTGTCTTATATGAATAAACAAATGACAGTCAAAGCTGATGTGTGTTATCATAAACTTGCCAGGTTAAAAAAATAATCTTAAATTCTAAAACAAGTTTCTGTACTAATTATATCATGGGCTATTTTAAGTACTTCAAAATTAGCTGGTCTAATTGTACACGAGGGCATCAACTGGAGGAGCAAATTGTTGATGACATGACTGCTGGGTTTCTAGGGCATCGTTCCATCCTATAGACAATGTGTTTCGGTGCTTTAATTTTATTAGCTGTTGCTTCTCCGGTGTCCAACAGCCCTCTCCATCCAAATGCTTTACATCTACATTTCACTCAGCTCTTGAGAAAGTCACCATTTGGACCACAGTTCCACGAATTTGCCAGCTAGTGGCCAAAGGAGCAGTGGGTTTTTCAAAGTTATGGGCTGAAGAATAGCATTCCCAAACTCTGATCCTCCCCTTCCTCCAACTCTAATCAGCAGAGCTGGCTTCACTGGGCAGCATTAACAGACATTTAGAAACGGGCCAAAACTTTCTGGAAGACCCATTGTGTCCAGTTTTTAGGTCCCATTTTCACAAATGCATGCTTGCTGCTTTTTTTTTTTTTTTTTTTTTTTTACAAAAAAACAGTCTTTCCAGCAAGCCCTGCTGATGTACCCTGTTCCAGAGTGACTCTGACAAGAACACAGATTCACTGACTAACAACTAAAATGGTAGATATGGCGGCAGGGTTTGCTAGTAGCCCTCTTCGGCATTAACCTGAACGTATAAATAGGGCTCTAATTGTGGTGGGGATAGGGTGCATGTGTCAGCCCTACCAGGAAATCACTCATGTTAAATGTACAAATGTCTGCAGAGAAATTTGCAAATGAATTCAGCAGAATGAGCTCACATGGCTCTTGTGACTGCGAACTCTGACAAGGCAGGGCTCCTGATCACAGAAGCTCTGTGGGCATGTGCGGTCTTCAGAGATTTGTGCTAAATGTGCAAAGGTCTGACACACTTTGGGAAGGCATGGCTTGAGGGCCCCTACATCTTCCCCAAGCACAGGCTAGTGAGACTGGCTTTTGTTCTGCTGTGGCTACTGGCACATGGGAAGGTAAGCCATAAGTGCCACATACCAACTGCACATGTTCAGTGGCTGCCAACCTGAGCCCTGTTACTCAGGGGGCTGTGCTTCATTGCTGCACTTGCCAGTGCTGGCTGGCATGAGGGGCCTTTGCCGGTTCCACTGCCATGGGCTCTGCCAACATCTCTCTGGTTGGCATCAGTGAGGGTGAGGGACCAGCACTGGAAGCTTCATGGATATATGTGCACATATCTGTCTCCTAAAGCGGGACCTGGGCCTCATGCTCAGAACTCTTTTAACCACATAATACACATTATTCAGCTTATTCAAAGAGAGTAATCAAGTCCTGCTCCAACAGGTTGAAATTGGTTGCTGGGATGAAGCAGACAAGAGCAGCCAACTTCTAGGTCCTAGAAGTCTTACTGAACTCAACAGGACTTAGTGCTGAATAAGGTTGTCCTGCACACTGAAACCAGCAATGAAAATTGGAATTTAAGTAGAATGTTTATGAAATAATCTTTCTTCTACTGCTACTGTATTTTTTAAATATAGAAAAGACATAGTTAACTATTTAAAAACTACATTAAAACCAAATACGCAAAAAAGAAAGCAAGTGATCCCTGGGTAGAAACAAGATTCAGGACTCAGTAATGCCTTTACTAGATCACTAAAATGTCACAATCATGGCAGGCCTTTGAGTTCTTCAGAGCCCTTCTTCAGGCTTGGATGGTATAAAAGTTGGTGTATTAGGGAAGAACAGAAGAATGAAAATCTGGCATGACATAATTGCCATTGTTCCTTGAGGCAGGCTAGCTTGGAAGATGGGGATAGCAGATTCATTGAAGAACAAGGTATCAAGTTATCAGTCCCTGGTCTTTCTATAGATGAAAATGGCTTCAGCCCATTGAAACCTGTCTCTTGCCTGTCTCTTGTTCTCATTACAATCCCCTCTTACAAGCACTCACTACATTTCACAATAATACAGCAATAAAAACTGGACTGATATCTGCTCAATAGTTCCTATTAAGCTGATAAAAAATAGCTCATTTTAGATTACCTGTAAAATAAAAAGAGGGGGATACTGTTACAGCTATAAATGTGACTTGAAGAATACAGTGGGCTTTTTTACCCTGTGCACAGATAGGATCATCTAATTTAATGCTTCATTTTTAAAGCACCAAAAAAACCCAATGGTCCAATGATGTGTGTGGTTTTTGAAATTGAGTCACAAATCTAGTCACCTCTTAAAGTAACAGAGAGCTAAATGTTTTCAATTTTCCGAACATTATGATAAACTCTACAAAAGAAAATCAAAAACTATTAATATTAGAAGGCAGGGATGATAAACATGCTCCAGCAAGATGATACGCAGGTTTATGCTATTGGTCTAACATGCTGTTTTCATATTAATATAGATCTATGAGCTTTAAAAGAAAGCACTACCATAATGAAATGCAATATATTTAAGAAAAATAATGTATATTGAAGGGGAAATTGCTGGAAGAAGAACTGGCTGCTTACAGAGGAATGACTTAAATTTTCCTGTGCTGGATCTCTACTGTAATGAAGTCTGGAGTGAATTTTGCAGTAAAAGTACATAAACAAAGATACAAACAGAGAACTTCAAGTGCAACTTTGGACATCAATAGGAAGAACACAGCAAACTGCTTTATACTGACAGTCAAACAGTACCTCACAGGAGCATGTCACTAGAGGACAGAATTCCTTAAGTACTGAAAGAAATTTGATTGCTACAGTATGACCTTTCCACACCTCCCATAGCTTGCAAATTAGCTAGCTTTGTTTTGACATTAGATAATTATTTTATTTATTTATAATACCGTGTTTCCCAGAAAAAAAGACAGGGTCTTATATTAATTTTTGCTCCAAAAATGCATTAGGGCTTATTTATTTTATTTATTTATTTTATTAGATTTATACCCTGCCCATCTAGACCAATGGTCTACTCTTATTTTCAGGGGATGTTTTATTTTACAGTTATGTTATCTTCTTCTGGTTGCTGCACAATGCTGCACAAGGGTGAAGGGCAGGGTTTCACTTAACTGGGGCTTATTTTTGGGGTAGGGCTTATATTACAAGCATCCTGAAAAATCATACTAGGGCTTATTTTCAGGTTAGGTCTTATTTTCAGGGAAACAGGGTATTTATATTTATATCAATAAGAAGCAAAGAAGGTATCATTTGCAAGTATTGTGCTTAGATACAATGATCTGCCTGATCATTAGAATGCTAATTGATTCTTTGAATACTAATTAATGGCAAACTGTTTGTAATGTATAACTCAGTCATGTTACTAACTCATACTGTTGACAATGACTGGAACTCACTCATAGTTGGCATCTCTAGATTATCAGTTGCTTGGAAGCATGAATGGGCAAGTTCAGCTACAGTCCTGTTCTGGTGGCAGCTTTCATGGTAGCAGCTGCTTGCCCACTGTGTAGACAGAATGCTAGACTAGACAGTTCTTTGGTCTGATCCAACATGGCTTTTCTTATGCTTTCCCAGAAGTTTTCTCCAATCCTACTGGAGATTTGGAGGACTAAACCTGGGGCCTTTCGTGCGTACAACATGTGTTCTGCTGCTGAGTCTTGATGTGATGTGGGGAAGAACAGGAAGTGCCCTGTCTGTGCCACAGATCGACTTTACGAGGTTGGAGGGCCTTCCTGAACAGATCTGGAGAGTGCAGAGGTGGAGGAGATGAAGCTGGCGTTGTGTTCCACGAGAATCTCCTGTAACTTTGGATGGAAGTGCAGTGTAAGAACTCTTCAACTATGAAAGTGGAGAGACTGCACAGGTACCAATTGCTGATTAAATCTGAAAAACAGGTTGTTCAAAACCATCTGCAATTTTATTCCTGTATTAATTTTTCCAGCTGAACTGCTAGGTTTGGAGTTTGGTGGGAGAAATCATGACATCCCAGTGTCATTAGGCAAAATGAAGCAACCGCTTCAGGAGAGGATGCAGTGGAGAAGCACCAGGCCTCCCACAAGTGAGTATTCCTCCTGAGCCCCCTGACTATTTATTCCTCTTTTGGAGGACAGAGCTGAGTGTGCGACATAGCCTGTTTTGCATCCCTAAACAATACTGCAGTCCTCAGATGTGGTAGAAGACATGCTATCACTGCCAGTGCTGAGGTACAATTCTGCTTCATTACATGGAAGAGAGGGGTCACCATCATGTTTGCCTTAGGCAGCAAAATATATTAGGTCTGGTGATTATCAGTGATTTTTATTTTTTTAAAAAAAGCAATTAGCTTTAACCAGAGTATATATTCTTTAAAAAAAACTTAATTGAAAGGAAAAATGAAATGACAAGCATTTATCAACAATAAATTAAGAAGAATGAATAAATGGTATACCTGGTCTGAGGGAGAACAGCATTTATTTGCCATCTTTATCTACAAAAAGAAAAAAGAATAGAGAAAATAGAAATACTTGCTCGATCATAATAATCAGATTGTGCTATCTAGCGATTATGAGTTTCAAACATAACTAGAGCTTGATTGCAATCAGAATAGGGACATGTCAACCGTAACTGGGTGTTGTTTTTTTGTATTATTTGATATAAGCATACTGTTTCGGCATTATAGAGTCAGACAATTTAAAAAAAGGCTGTGTGTTGTGTTCTGTATTATATTCTCACTTTTCTGGAATAACAAAATGACTGAAAGGATTATTAGGTGTTTACGTAGCTCACATTACCTGCACTTCAAGAAAGCAACGGAATCATTTAAAAAAAAAGAAAAGAACATTCAAGTACAGTACTTTTCTTTTAGATTTTTCCCTTTAAATTATTGCTAAACCACAGAGAGATACAAAATCACCCTATATGATAAATGAGAGTGCAGTTTCAAAGTTATCCCACCAACTTAATTCCCAGAGAAATTACTAGCAAGTAGAAATGCATGCAAATATCTTGTGGGAGAAAGGAAAACATTGTCTTGATTTCACAGATCTATACATAATAAGATAATAAGCTCCAACATAAAAAAGCAAGCTACAATGAAGTATATCTAAAACAGACCAATAAAGCAGCCACTGTTGATCACCCAGTGGAAAGCTTTGTACCTTAAACACATTTGGGGGGCGGGGGGAGAAACCTACACCACTGGAGTGTCAGACCATCAAGTCAGATGCAACAATGCCATTTTGCATATGGGAAACATAAACATCTAGACACGAAAGGGCTGTTTTGCATCTTGCAGCAGAATACTACCCAGGAAAAGGAAAATAAATCCAAAGCAGTCTTCCACTTGAATAAGCTACCACAGAAACACAGGCACTGCTACTGTGGCTACCTAATATTAACTGGCGTGCACTATTCCTGCACAACCAAGGATATTCCCTGACCATTTCATGGGGTGGACAGGAAACATGGGAAGGGAGCCGGGGAAGATGCTGGAGGACACCATGCAGTCTGACCTGTAACCTCCCGTCAGCCTGCTGTGGCCAGGATGCAAATGCCATGACTGTACAAACGAGATGTACCGTCAACTTCTGTACATGAAATGGAGAAAAGGCACCGACTTGGTCTCTGCTTCAGGAAGCAAAATGTACGAATGTGGCCAACCCTCCCTAGCACAAGTAGCAGTTTTCACTGTTTTCTACAGTAAGTAGACAGGCCGTTTCCTGCGTATCTCCTCACAACAAGAAAGGCAAAGCGTCCTATGGGAGGATGCAAGGCTGTATCTTGTTTGCTTGTTGAGCCTGCAAACAGAGTGCTCTTCCTCTAGGGTCCCCAACCGGCCCTCCCTGTTTTGGTGGGGAAAGAGGCAGGGGCCATAGTTCAAAGCAGTGAAGAGTGTGTGCTTTCCTTAAACAAGTCCCAGGTTCAAAAGGCATTTCAAATAGTACAGCTTGAAAAAAGAGATCTCGCCATCAGACCCTGACAAGCTGATCTTGGCAACTGCTTGCGTTAAGCAACCGTTTGCCAGATGGATGGGAGCAAAGTTTCAGCTCAGGACAAAAGCAACATTGGCAAGCAGGACCCTTTGAGTTTTTGCAACTGCAAACCAGAGAGAGAAATGTCATAAACATCTGCAGAGTTAATGACCTACTATTAACAGCAGTACTGTGAACAAGCAGATGCCTAACACTGCAAGTGTATCCATGTTTATTCAGAGGTCTGGCTCACAATACTCAGTGGGATTTACTCCCAGGCAAGATGCATAGGATTTTAGACCACACCGCACCAATTATCCACATAGTCATGCCTAACAACATTTTATAAAGTAACTATATACTGTATAATACATTTTAGGAAATACATCAGAGAATTTTGCAGTGCTTGAAAGACAAACAAATCTTATTTGGCAGAAGTTGCCATAGACAGTAACAAAGGCATTTTCTACAAACACGGGGTGGGGGGATGTGAAAAGTAATTTAGATTGAAAAGTTTGAGTATGATGGATGGTCTCATCAGTGGTTACCACCGGCTGTTAATGGTTCTGGGGTGTGTGTGACACAGTTTAGAAAATCAAATCAAATAATTATGATGACACATTTTTGAGACATGAAAATAAAATGTTAATTTTTAAACAGTCTTACAGTCTGCTTACTAATGAATGAAAACTAGTAATAAAGGCTTCTTCTAGAATATGCACAGCAGACCAAGAACTGTACAATTTGTACTTCTGGCCTGCCTAATATAAATTCTGTTCATTTTCCCCCACTTTCTGTTTGGGGACGTGTTAAAGTGTGCACTGGAAGGAGAAAATGAAGTGCAGTCAACAGTGCTACTTGTTCCTTTGTGTCAAAACTCCTTTCTTTGCCTCTCAGTATTCTCTTACAGATTAGTCAGATTAGTTTCAGGAAAAGACCCAAACTATTGCATTGCCTTCATACATGTGAAGTACATATGTTGGCCTACATTTGTTATTTCTTTAATTGCTTCTTTGCACATTTACCTGGGCTGGGTTTATACATATCACTGATCAAGTGATTCTATGCCTTATGCCGTACATCAGTATGTAAAGAGGGAAGCAGGATTGTACTAGCTGAGCACAAGCTGAATTAAAGTACAGTCACATCGACAAGCCAGAAATATATAGGCTTTATCCATGTGACCCACTGTGCAGATAGAAATTATATACACACAGCTTGTAGGCCTTGTGGATGTGGTATTATTAAGAATTTTAATAAAGAGTAGCAGGGAGGTTCTGCTGCCATAGTCTCATTTTTCCCTCCCGTCATTCATCACATCCTGTTTCTAAAGATCCACACAAAACTTATATCTTCATTTTAATAGGCAGGCTTAAAATGCAAATTAAAATATTTGCTTGTTGAATGTCTTGAGAGCTAATCTAATGGCTAAGACACCAGACATTGCATGAATTCAGTGAATGGGCCTTAGATAGACCTTTTTCTCTCAGCCTCGCCATCACCACGCTACATCTTCAAAATAAGGATGGTAGCAATCACAATACAGACCTATCCCCACAAGTTTGTTCTGAGGGCAAGATGATGTATGTGATGTATTTCGAACACTTGAAAGCTCTATGTTATTAAAAATGTTAGAAACAAACTTTTGAGTTATCTAGAACTGGTCTGCTTTTTTTTTTTTTTTTTAAGTAGGTATCACACTTCCCCAGGCTTTATGTTTACTCGGCTGTTCTGTGCCTACAGATCTTTCATTCCCAAGATGAATGAAGTAGTAAGTTAAGACAGGCAATACAGACCTTCAACAAGCTCTTTTATGAATAACAAACTAGACCAGAACGCTGCTTTCATATCTCACTCTTGAGCAATTTCCCCTGAGCAAAAGGGTTTCGTTCAAAAATTAGTTGGAATTCAGATCGATGCAACTTTGATTAAACTTGCTTTCTGACCTAATTACTTTACCGCCTGTGTTATTAATGTGGCCTCCCCAATGTGTTTTTTTCTCCAGTGTTCATAATGTGGGGCTCCCCATCACACCTGCCCCCACATTCTCTTGCCAACTTTTTAAAAAATGCCATGAAAGAGTTTTGGTACAAAGAGGAGATACTGGTGAGATTTCAGATTCGCCCGGGTGCTCTGGGAATAAAGTGAATTCAAATATAGCAAAGCTTTCTGAATGGGGTAGGCGGGGAACACACAAACCTACACTGAAAATGTATTTTTAGAAATCTATTCTTGCTCTTCTCACTCCAGTCACTGAATGATTTACGGACATGTGTAAATAATTGATAAGCACAAAAATAAAGCACCTTTTTAGAAAAGATTACGGCTGCAAACTCTGTGCCTAGTTACCCATTGTAAATCCCATGGAAACCAGTGGGACACACTTCTGAGAGAACATGCACACGATTTGACTATAATCTCTGCTCTAAATGTTAAAAACAAGGGCAGTTGTGATTATACTGTTCTTATAATATAAAGTAAACACTATTGAAGTGTTTTTATACTGATGTAAATAAACCAAACCACCAATAGTTGCTAGTTGCACAGAAAAAAAAATTCTCCACCTGTATCTTCAAAAATATGCATAAAACACCTTGAGACAACAGAGGAAAGTAGGATTTATTATCTTTGTTAGAGGGTGACTTCCTTAAGAAGACAACTTCAGAAGGTCTTTTCTGAAGAAAGAAACAAATGTGAAAAGCTGGTGAAAAGAACCAGAAACTGTTTCAGGGTGCGGTTCCACTGGCAATCCGAATTGATTCCTGTTCCAACTTTTTTTAAAATCAACTTTGAGTCACATGGTATATAAACCAATAGTCATGTTCACTTTGACTTAAATTAATTTAATTTATTTCTAGCAATTGAAACTGGTTTTGGCAGCTACACCGATGAAATTGACTCATTTTTCCCCCATTTTAGGAGTATGCTATTCATTCCCTTTTTGACATTTTTTTAAAAAATGAGCGATATATCACTAAATTGGTAGCTGCATTATTCAGAATGTATTGATTAAGTGATGCAGTGATAAGCTCCCAACAAAAAATGTTTGTGGTCAAAGTGTACTAAGAGATTTGTGCAAGAATTTTTTAAAAAATAAGAGGGTAAAAAACGTGGTGCCAATGCCAAATTGAACAGGGGCACAAAGTAAATTGACAGCACCATCCACAATAACTAAATTGATTTCAATTAAATTGACTTAGAAGTGAGGTATTTTACAAAGCCCCTGCTAACCAGTTGAAAAAACAACAACTCAGTTTGCAGCCCAAATAAATTGATTCTATTTGTGTATCATGTGCCTGGAAATTTATAGATCGATTTAAATAACACTTAAATGAATCTAACAGTGGTTCTTATTGCCAGTGGAAATGTGCCCTCAGTGGGGCTACCAACAAGTTGCTATTTCTCCTTTACCTCACGGGCAGAACACCTTGATAAATACTCCTGGGTCAATCAAGAGCCCTGTACAGATTCTGACAGAGTTCTGGCTAAGGCTCCAGCAGAACATTAGAATCAAGTCTAAGAGAAAACCTTCTGGATTAGACTGCACAATTCCGACTTCCACATTGGCTACGAAGCTACCAACAGAAACATCACAGGCCAGAAGTAGCCCTCTTCTGTTGTTTCCCAATATATGTGGTATTAAGTGGTTCAACCTGTGCATGCATGCTTTAAGAACCACAAAAGCTACGCAGTCTTTCATATGAGGAGGAACCTTCTGATACTGTGAAATTCCTGGTGGTCAAGGAAGTCCACCAAGTCAACTGAGCTGCTAGGTTATACGCTGCAGGTCAGTCTTCTACTTGGACCTTAAGGCAGAGGACAGGAGTCAGGGAACTGAGCATATTTTTTGCTGTTATTATTTTCGGCACATCCCTTCAGAGCAGGTAGCAACCTGTGGTCCTGAGATGTTGGCTGGACTCTAATGCGATTCAACTCCCAGTAGCATATTTAATGGTGAAGGACAATGGGAATTGTAGTCCAGCAACATCTGGAGAGCCAAGCGTTGCCCGTCTCTGTTTTAGGGCTTACTAGAGAAGGCACAGATTTTCAGTACAAGGCTGCTTCTTTCAGTACTGCTTTACTGGTCTCTTTTTAAAACAGATAAGCTAATTTTCCCTTGTCAGAAGAGCAGCCCTTGTGAAGGCACCTAAACGTACGGATATTCAGCTACCATTCTGTTGCCCTTCCCCTTCTGTTTCCATGAGGATAGGAAAACTCTGCACACTAAGGAATGCATGCATTTAGCTGCTGCTTCTGTTGAAATAAATACAGCAGCTTATGTTGGAAAAGAGCATCAATATACATGGCGAGTTATTTTCTCGTGAATAAACACCAAGTTTCCATATGCTCCTCCCTTTTGGGCCTTACTGTCAGTTTCTAGAGTGAATATTATTCTTATGCAACAGGTATAAACTCAAGCATTAGGTTACTATGCTCTGCCAATAAAAATAACAAAGAATCTTAACAATGTTGAGGTTTGTGCTTGTCAACTGAAAAATGAGAAATTGTTCCAGGGTTTTTGTGACTAGATTATTGTAGTCCTGTATGGATGGGATTTTCCATGCTAAAAACACAACAGAAAACAGAGAGAGAGAGCTTTTCGGACTGTTTTGTCTGGTGGTGCGGTTGACTGTATTGTTGTCTGCTTTTAGAGTAGATTGATTCTCTGTTGCCTCGCCTTTCCTTTTTTTGGGATACTTTTTTGTGGGGAGGCTGTTCTTCAGGGCTTTCAGTTACAAATGCCAGGTAGAACACAAATGGGGAAAAGTGAAATGCGTCAACCTGAAAGATCCAGTCCTTTTCACGTTAAATAAAAGGACCAGCACACAAAAAACATGAAAACAAAGAAAACAATCCCCCCAGAATAACCTGAGATGAAACAAAAAATGAATGTTTTTGCTGTGCACATCCTTATAGCCCAGTTTCGTCTTCTTCATTATATTCCTGAAGGCTTTTATTTTATATAGATCTGTTTCATATTTATTGCATATGAGCAATGTTTTTCCTCATTTAAGTCTACCTACACATGCATAATAAACTATAGCATATGTACTTGTTTCCATTTCAGCATAAACAATGAAGGGACTCTTGCTTGGAAAGGAGGAGTATTTTACCACCAGTGACAGTGGTAGAAATTTGGCAGACAGCAGGAAGGCACCATATGGCTTTTCACACTTACCGCACGTACTTAAATCCAATATTGCAAAATCCTCATACAAATATTCTCCAGGAACCCTATTGTGCTAGCCAGTCTATAAGACACAGCTATGCCATCCTGGAGCTACACCAGCTGCTCCTGCCCTAAAAAAGATATTGAATTGTTTCTTAATCCCATCCTATTTCAAAAACTCAGAGTGGGTTACAGAAAAAGCCGCACTCTCTTAACTGCTGAAAGGAACAGCATGTGGCAGGTTATAGCAGAACTCACGTAAATGGTAGGAGGACTGGCCTGGCAAACTGAAATGCTTGGGTTGACGGTAGAAAAATGTTATAAATGGCAAATAGGTTAAGTAGAGCAGCTGGCTATTTGAATGAAAAATTGCCTTTACTAATCTGAAAGAAAGCAGAAAACAAAGTGTGCAAGAACTTGCCTTTTCTTTTTAAAAGTTTCAGTTCTTTGGCAAAAAGCTGCTGGGAACCTGAGATCACCAGAGCAGTGGGGCAAGACTGAAGGTATAATGAAGTAGCCACATTCTAGAATCTAGAACAAGGACCAGTTCATTTAGCTTCTACTGAAACAAATTCATGTTTATTCATATAAATATTAATCGGGGCTTTAGGAAGTAGACTTTTTTTAAAATAAGGAAACGGTTGTCTATAGTGAAGGAAGGTTATAGAATAGTTGGTTGAGGGACAGTGTGCATTTTTATTTATAGAAGGGTGATACTATTTAAGACAAATAAGTGTTCTTCTTAAAAGATAACCCAATGGGGCCATTAAAGAGTTCTTGATCATAGGATGCAGAATAGATTCTTCCTGCTTTTTTCACAAATATCTTTCCCGGCATGTAAACCCTAACCCAAGGCTAATGTTAGCAACATGTGGCAAATTTCCCTGCCTTTCTACCTAGTAGAAAGATAAAGTAAGTCAAGTCTATAGCAGATTATGCCAAACCAGAAGGTTAAACTCAGGATCTATGCATCTGCAAAGTGAATGCCATAATATTTTGTGGTTGTTGCTGTGGTCACTTAAAGGTGAACAGGATATCATATTAAAGCTCACTACATACAGATTTGCAGAAAGAGAACTGCTGGATAGATAGCTCAGTGGTTGAGGTCTCTGGCTGCGAAGCCAGAGGTTGGGAGTTCGATTCCCCCCTGTGCCTCCTTGACAGAGGCTGGACTTGATGATCCATACGGTCCCTTCCAGCTCTGCAGTTCTAAGGTCCTGTCAGTTTAAGTGCAAAATCAATACATACAACTAAAAACAACAACCCTGACATAAACAGCAGCTAGAGTTTCAAAAATTACGTAGGGACTGAATGTGTTTTTTGTTCATTGGTGTGGGAGCTACCTTCAGCTCAGATGCTGAAGTATTATGGAATGATAATGAACATTCCAATCACTCAGAAGTTTTCAAAGCTGCCAGCACATAAAGCGAATGGACAGACTGACTGTGAATTGTTGGTAGAAAAAGAGAGAGGGAGTATGGAATACTTGCTGGAATTATTGCACCCTCATACGTTGCCTTTAGGAGGTTTTGGCTTGGAGGGACTTTTCTGGACTGGGTTGAATGTCTACCAATCCAGCATCAGCCAATTGTTCCCTCCCTGCCTCGGAATTTTGAAAAGAGCCACAACTCTGTACTCAAGTCTTCTTTTCCAACTCTTATTTCAGTCAGGAGTTTGTCAGTCTGAAGACAGAGCGATGTACTGTACATAGTTAGTCAAGTAGAGTCAGTCATGTAGCAATGTAGCCATGAATCAGTTAAGCTCAGCTATGTAACCAGTTAATATTTTTCTACAGAATGCTGTTTCTTTTTGACCTATGAAGAACTGCGAGTAAACTGGAACTTCCTTATTCTTTCTTATACCAGTATCTCTGAGTGAATTATTGAGACAGTAATTGCCAGTTGAGGAGAAGTAAGCAAAAGGGGGAGACTTGAAGTTAATTCTGCTCTGTAGGTCCCTGAACTTTTATTTGCTGTGTAGTTAGAGGTTTTTAAATCAATAATTTCCACACTCTGCCAGTAATACTCTCACAGGATTGGACAATTCTTACACTGTGTATGTGAATATCACTGCTTATATGGGCCAAACTACACATTCTGTCATTCACACTTTTTATTTTGATCCCACTACACAAAAGTTGCTGTCTTGGGGCAAACAGTGGCAAGGGTGGGAATGATTTTCAGCAGAAAGCTGGCATGGAGTCTCAATCCTGATTAGGAGGATGTTCTGAAATGGGATCCTGTGGCTGCTATTTCTTTAAATTAGAAGTGGCCAGCTTAAACACAACTTAGTACAATGGCTGAAATCCTGTTGCTTAGCACAGTAACTTTCAACTAGAGTAGGCCCATTGAATCAGTGGAGATTTGGTGAGTAAACTACTCTATAAATTCCACTGATTCAATGGGCCTACTCTAGTTGCTGCTTACTATGCTAAGCAGTAGGATGTCAGTGAAAGTGTTGTTTGGCTCTGAATATAAACAACTTGTGTGAGTATATATGGATAAGTATGAAAGAGTGAAGGGACAATGGACACAAGAACAGCATATCTAAATAGCTACAGTCTCTGCTTTTCATTGTAAGTAACATTTACCGGAAAAATAAAAGCGCTATAGTACTTGGACCAAGGACACTGAAGATTTAAAACAGGTTCTCACTGATAGCATCAGGTGTACTTGGGCTGAGTAGACAGGGTACCACAGGGGAGCCACTACCCACCTGCTTGGATTATGAACCATGTTTATTGATGCCATTGATATGTTTTATTCTTGGGATCTATTTTTCTTGCCATATAATAAACCAGCAAAAAGGTTGTATTCTTTCCCCTCTTCTCTTACTGCTATAAATCATGGCTGTTCACAACATTTGGGATGCCATAAGACACTGCACAATTTGATAAGTTCTCCCTCCTTATATCTTCTGCCTCCTGAAACCAATATTTTATTCAACATACTATGATGATCTTTGGGAGGTGGAATATCACTTTGCATCAACTCACCAAGAAAGAAATAAAACATCTAGGAAGCAACGTACATTTTGCAGTGTCAAATCATTGATGTTAGTTGATATTGCTCTCAGCCAATCAGCACTCTCCTGGGCTGAACAATACTGAAGTATCCCAGTGCTAACTCCATCAAGTGCCAGGACTTCAAATGCATTAGATCTGCAGCAAGAAGAAATATATACACCATCAAGGAAGCTATATCAGTAATCGTTAGATCTCACATCTTCTCTAAGTTGCCACAAATTATCATTTACGTAGTACAATTTGGGTGTGTGTGCTGTATGTTATAACAGTAGTGCAATAGCTAGTGAGTCATATCAGCTGATTTTGCACTGTGGTTAAGTAAACTTATCTTATGAGGGACGAACCAGTTGCTGCCTCCTGTTAACTATGAGTTTTAACATTGAAATGGTTGCCCAGTGAGAGACCCATCAGGAGTTGGAGAAGTATAACCAAAAATGAAAGGAAAGATAGAAGAAAGACGGCTGTGAATGTGGCAGGAGATGGTCAACAATGTGATCATTAATTTGTCTGACTACCCCACCCTGGGGTAGTCATACAGAGTTTCATTTCTTACAGATGGAAGGGCAAACATAAGCCAAGATCAAATCATAGCTTTGCTGCACATCCACATCTTCAATACATACTATGGAGATAGAATACTAGTCTACCTTACAAGATAAATGATAGGATAATTAAAATAATATATATGAAGCACTTCACGGAAGGGCTACATAAATGTTAATGACTACAATTTAGTGAAATGCAAGGCTATAACAAAAATGAATTCTGCATTTCCCCCCCCCCCCCCCACCAGTTGTCAATGAATGTGAGGGAAAAGGAAATGCTTTTGATTCCCCCCCCCCCTCAGGAGAAAATGATTTTCAAAAAATCACATTGATTTAAATCCTCAAAAACCCTTTAAAAAAAATTAAACTGTGATTTAAAACAATTCAATTTAAATCAAATCCTGCCTGGGGTATACAGATTGAGAAAGGTGTTCCTGTCCTGCCAGTGATCAGCTGGGGGGGGGGGGGGGGGAGAGACACACAGAAGAAACCAGTGAAAAAAGATTGTGAGCCAAGACTAGTTGTAGTTGCGGTAGTAGTGGTGGTCGTGGCGGCGGCGGCGGAGGCAGCATCTCCAAAACACCACCTGGGCCTGAGGAGTGGGCGGGCTGGCAGCAGCCTGGATGGACCAGCCTCCACTGACAAGCCTCAAGGGCATTTCCAAGCAACCTGCCCAATCCCCATCGAAGGCAGGTGCCCCAGAAGATTACCCAAGGGCAATTGCAGCAAAGGCTGCTGGGAGGCTCAGTGGAAGCTGGTCTCTCCAGACCAAAATCAGACCTGAACCGAGACTCAAAAGAATTCCACATAATCAGTTTTACACAAGAAATATGTGAAAACTACTATTTTGTTCTTGTTGTTGCAAGATCGCTGAAGTAAGATCTTTTTGGTAAGATTTGTTTCTTGCACCAACATCGAGTTTGAATGTCTTGTCTATGGTTTTCTACTTTTCAAAGAGGTCCTTAGACATGCCCTGTTATAATCTCTATAATTTTGCTATCTTTCTCCTTTTCATACATCACTCTGTGCTTCTCCCAAGGAAAAACCCTACAAAGAGGTCTGTGGCCCAACCGATAAACATGGTTTCTCTCACAAGTCTAAAATAATTTTGAAATAATATTCTTCGGTTTTTCAGATTGACAATTGTTTTTTGTTTGTTTTTTACTTTGTCATGTTTTGTGAGCTAAAGGCTCTCTCTTATTCCCTGTTCCTGCTTCTATGGATATTGAGCCTCTGTGATCACTTCTCCTTGTCAAACCCCCCCCCATTTATTTGTGGTTGGAACAAGGCTCGCTTGGTCCAGTCTAGTAGTCAAAACATTGACACAAAGGACATCCACCTTACCAACAAGATGAATTCTCCCTTTGAGAGGAAGATTTATTAATTAATATTTATTAATTAATATTGTTAATATTTTCCGAATAAAAGCCTGAAGATTCCAAAAACCTGTTTGGCTGTGAAGTTCATTAGGAAGTTATGGCTGCCTTACTTTCCGTTCCTTACCTTTCCTTTCCCTTCCTTTTCAAAGATAAATTATGACAGATTGCAACCCATTCCAAACTCTTTAGATTTGGTCTCAGATTTTAGATTTTACAGGTACTAGATAGGAACTAGGTGTCAACAAAATACTGTACTAATACAGTAAACTGTTAATGTATGAGAAGGTTAATTCCTGTTCTACATGTGATCCGCATAACAGCTAATCAGGAAGCCTTAAAACTTAATTCGAGTCTCAAACCAGAGCATTGGCCTCAGTGCCAATAATTCAAAAGCAGAAACTGAGACAAGCCTGAATCTAAATCTGTAAACCCTGATCAGTGGTATCTTCGCCTACTGGTGAGTGAAGAAATTGTCACATAGACCTTATTTAATAGTTCCTTTTAAATAATTACAGTAATTGCAAATATACTCACTAGCCTTTTTACAACAGTTTTCTTAACATAATGGGATATGTGGAAGAAGGAAGAAATCTTGACTAGGAACTGACCTTAATGGAGTGCATTTAATTCAAACTGTATTTATCTTGATAGCTTTACAGCCAGCCTGATAGGTCAGTGCTTTCAATATGAAACACACCTGTCTCTTGCTATTACCTGATCCATAAACTAACTAGCCAGATCTGCTTTCCATTCACAATTAGTATACTTTCCAGCCATTTTACTGCTGGGTCAAATAAATTTTAATTCTATGCCTTAATGGTGTTTTGTAGGATGAACTACATTCTGCTCTTTATAGTTAAATTATGAACATCCAATTATCAGCTGAAGGCTTTCATTTATCTATGCTATCTATATTTGCGAATCTTAATAACATCAACTAGTGCCAATATGAATAACACCATACCTATACCTGCACCATGGAAATGCATATCTATTTGTACATGTATGTATGTGTCTGTGTGTGCATTTAACACTGCAGGTGTAGATTTCTACTCACATAATGGGACCAAAAGACCGGACACCAAAACACAACAGGAGCAATATAGTATATGCAGTCCAATGCAAAGAGGACTGTTCGGAGCTCTACATTGGAGAAACCAAATAGCCACTAAACAAGAGAACGGTCCAGCAATGGCTCAAGACCACAATCAGCAGTGTTTCTTCATTTGAAGGACAAAGGACACTCATTTGAGGACCAAGATGTACTCATTTGAGGACCAAGATGTACTCATTTTGGACCGAGAAGATAGGTAGTTTGAGAGAGGCCATACATGTGCATATCTAAGGGGTGGGGGCCTTAGATACAATCTGTCTCCTATTTCTCATGCTGCTCTTTCATCCGTCCCCAGGAAGATCAGGACCACACACACCAGAAAGACCACTGTTAACGACTGTTAACGACCCATGACAATGGGTGGAGAAGGACTGCAGAGGTGGGATTTTCACTCACCCCCAGTCCTTTGTCTATCTAGCGAGCCTATTCAAACCAGAGGGAAGTGAAACCAATGTAAAGGATATATCAGGAGTCTCCTACCAACTCTCCTCAGACTGAAGAGGCTACTTGGATGAGTAATGAAACGTTTCAACCTAACAAGAAAGAAGGCCAGTTGTCATGACTCAACTTCCAGATAACCTCACCTGGATGACTGAGAATCTTCACAGATATAATGGGACCTGCTGTTCTCTCTTCACAGATATAACGGGACCTGCTGTTCTCTCTTGCCCCAACATAGTCCTTGATCCTGTTCTCTCCACAAACCTATTCCATTCTTCCTAAATTCTACCTTTTCCCAGCATGTTGTTTTTGAAATGTTCTTCCATGTAATGTGATGTATTTTGGAGTTTTTTAAGGAAACAGATACAGTAGCATTGCCCTTCGTATTTATAGACAATAGTAAAAAGAGAAGTAAGGGGACATCTATGCTGCGTAGAAATAACTCATAATTACAGCTCAGAAGGGAATGAAGAAGAATGCAAACAGAAGATGCATGATGGTGTCCGCTTATATCCTAATAGCCATACTTTGTCTTCTGCTGTAGACCAGATATTAGGTACATGCTCTTACTATGTTATCATTTCCAGACTTGAAGCAAAACCTCATGAAAGCAGACATGAGCTCTTGCACATGTTGTATGGCTTTTAAAATATGGCTTCCAAACTTCAATTACTGTTCCAAATACATGATCCTCTGATGTCGTGGGTGACATCATTGGGTCCCATAATCATGCTTCCAAAATATGTGCTCTATTCTGGTGTTCAGAGGAGAGTAAATCAGAACACAAGGAAAAAGAGCCACCCAGTCCTTCTTGTTGTCTTCCTACAGAGAACAACATTCTGAAGAGCAAGGCTTTGGCCACCTCTGAAGCCCCCTCCATTAAATTAGGAATCCTGAATTCCCCCCTCCCCCCGTGAAGCACAATGCTTCTGTATGTAACAGAGGCTTTCTCCTTCATACTATCACATTCTATGGGAAGATAGTAGGAGGGTGGGAGCAGGGCTAGAACATTCTTGTTCCTCACATGTTCAGATTAGCCTTTTTTGTGCATGCCTGAACAGAGCTATACACTATATCAAGGTTTTGTTTGTAATCAGTCAACAAGGTAATTGTAATGGTTTAGAAAAGGGGACAGGGAAGAGAAGCGCTGTTTACTGAATCTACTGATAAATACTTTATGGCATGTGTTGGGAATGGTTTCAGCTGAGCACACACAGCTCACCTTGGAGTCAAGGGATTGCTTAATTGATTAATGAATTAGATAGCTGGCAAACTTTTAAAAAACTGAGAAGAGATAATGATTAATTGGATAGCATGTTCTTATAGCACATGTGGATAACAGTGCTATCTTACGTTACACGTTTCTCATGTAAAATGAGATTATGCCTCTTCAACCTGCATGTAATCTAATAGGAAGTATGTCTTTTTGGTTCAGAAATATGGTTTTCACCCTTATGTAAACTTAATGGTTGGTTAATCATTGTAACTTGGTTACAACTCACACAATTCATTAACTTTTTTAAAAAATCTCAGGCATATTATGATCATTATCAACTGTAGCTCTTGTGATTATTGTAGTAATGGTTGGTATTTTACTTTAATTGTAATATTCACGTATTTTACCCATGTAATGAATAAGTGCATTGATTGATGGTTAAGAGCTCAAATGCCTGAATAATCATGTGCTGTGTGTTATTTAAAGCATAGCAGAACAAGCCTAACGGTTAAATTTGCCTTGCCGAGATGGGGTACAATTAGGTTCGGGGTGCCCCTCCACTTATAGGATGGCTTAGCCATCAACAGCCATAGCTTTACAAAAATCAACAGCCATAGCTTTACTGTTGGCAGTGTTCCTGTACATGGCAGCAGATAGAAGTCCCTAAATGGGGCATTTTGGTGATAAATAACAGGAAGACAGGCATTTTATGTATTGATTTAAATTTATTTAAATTATATATATATGCTGCCTTTAAGGGGCCCAAGGAAGCTCATAAGAGGTAAAATAGGGAATTAAAAATCGCTATATTAATATCATGTTTAAAAACAAGTAAACATACATTAAGATTAAAACAGTCAAGTATAAAAACAATTAAAAAACATTTAAAACCTCCAAGTTAAAAATCAGCACTCTTGAGATAACGTTCTGCTTTAAAGGCCTGTCTGAAGAGGAAGGTCTTTGCCTGATGATGGAAAGGGGAGGGAGCCAACCTGGCTTCTCGGGGGAGGGAGTTCCAAAGTTTGGGAGCAGCCACTGAGAAGGCCCTCTCTCATGTTCTCACTAAGCAAGAAAGCAAGATTGGAAAGGTGGTGGAAGCAAGAGTTACATGTTCCCAATAACCAGCACCAAACAGCCTGACATGCCTTTAAAACTGAAATATGGAAAGCCCCTCCATACCCACCTGGTTTAGGAAATTCCCTTCCATTGTCACCACTTGAATGAATTCTTTAAGAGTTCTAAACTGCATTGCTAGGGACAAAAGGATGAAACACTGGAGTCAAGACAAAGGCAGTGGTGCTTTCAAGGAAGTGGTAGATCCACTCCTGTGGTCTCCAGCCAACCTCACTCTGGAGTGCACTGAAAGATGGGTCACATAGGGTAAAGACCAGGATGGTGTAATAGATTGTGTTACATTTTGACACACAAAGTCTCTCCCTCTTATCCTCTGACCACTATTATTCTGAGGATGAAAAGATGTTATTTTTATATAACTTAATCAGTTTTTCTCTGTGAAGTCTAATTAGGTCATCTTAGCTCAGGAAGGTAAATATGACTTGATAGGAATAACTGAAACTTGGTGGGATGACTCCCATGACTGGAATACAGCAACTAAAGGATATAAATTGTTCAAAAAGAACAGAAATAATAGAAAGGGAGGTGGAGATGCAGTATATGTCAAAATACTCATTCCTGCACAGAAATACAGGAGGAGGAGATTGGCTGTCCCATTGAGAGCATCTGGATCAATGTAGTTGGGGCAAAAAACAAAAGGAACATGGTAGTTGGCGTTTACTACCAACTGCCCAATCAAGGAGAGGATGCAGATGAAACTTATGAAAAATAAATTGCAAGGATTTCAAAGAGACATGATGTAGTAGTGATGGGAGATTTCAGTTATCCTGATATCTGTTGGGAAGCAAATTCTGTGAAGTATGGCCCTTCCAAGAAATTCCTCACTTACGTCACAGATAATTTTCTCCTTTAAAAAAATAGAGAAAGAAACTAGAGGACTAGTTATCCTTAACTTGATTCTATCCAGTAGAGACAACTTGGTGGAGGAAGTGGCAATAAGGAGAACTCTGGGCGATTTTAATGAACTCAGAACAAGGATAAGTAAGGTCCCATGGCAAGAGATCCTAACAAGAAAAGAAGTCCAAGAAGGGCGGGAGCTTCTAAAAAATGAAATTCTAAAGGCACAATTACAAACAATTCCAACATGAAAAAAAGGTGGGAGACAGCAAAAAAAGGCCAGTGTGGCTTCACAAAAAACTCAGAGAGGACCTGAAAACAAAAAAAGGGCACATATAGGAAATGGAAGGCAGGCCAGGCCAAAAAGGAAGAAATTGCAGGAACAGTGTTAGGAAGGCAAAAGCTGAGAATGAGCCGAGGTTAGCAAGAGATGCCAAAAGCAACCAAAAAAATTTCTTCAGATATGTGCGTAGCAAAAGACAAAGAAAAGAAACAGTGGCTCAGCTACTCAATGGAGGTGGAAATATGATAACAGAAGACAAAGAAAAGGCAGAAGTGCTCAATTCCTATTTTAGCTCAGTCTTTTCCCAAAAGACAGTCTATGACTCTCATGGCAAGTGGAGGGAACAGGACTGCAGCTGGAGATTGATAAACAAATAGTCAAGAAATACCTTATTACTACCTTGAATGAGTTCAAATCTCAGGGCCGGATGAACTGCATCTGAGAGTACTGAAGGAACTGGCTGAAGAATTCTCAGAACCACTGTCCATTATTTTCTTGAAATCATGGGAAATGAGTGAGGTGCCAGATAATTGGAGGAGGACTAATGTTGTCCCTATCTACAAAAAGGGCAACAAGAAGGAACCTGGGAACTACAGACCAGTCAGTCTGACATCAGTCTAAGGGAAATTCTGGAACACATTATAAAATGGTCACTATGCAAACACCTAGAAAACAAAGCAGTAATAACTAGAAGCCAACACAGATTTGTCAAGAACAAATCCTGCCAAACTAATCTGATCTCAGTTTTTGATCGAGTAACCTCCCTGATAGAGGGAATGCTGTAGACATCATATATCTTGATTTCAGCAAAGCTTTTGACAAAGTGCCCCATGATATCCTGATTAGCAAGCTAACTAGGTGTGGGCTGTATAGATCAAGTGTCAGGTGGATACACAATTGACTACAGAATCGTACTCAGAGGGTGATGATTAATGGCTCCTTCTCAAACTGGGAGGAGATAACAGTGGGGGTACCCCAGGGCTCAACGTACCCTCTAATTTTCAGCCCTGCTTGGCAGGGCTCCACCTCTCTCTCTTGCAACTTCTCCCCTGCATCTGTGTGCAACTCTGCCCCCGCATGCACGTAGGATTCCATCACAACCGGAATCAAATGGGCTGCGCGGAGGAGGAGGAAAGCTGCATGGAGGGAGGTGGAAGTGTGTCCGTGCACAGCCACATTTCTTCGAGGGAACCTTGGTCCTGGCCCAGTGCTCTTCAATATTTTTATTAATGACTGGCATCAGGGGATACAGGGAATGCTAATCAAATTTGCAGATTACACAAAATTGGGTGGAATAGGGTAGAACACCATGGAAGCCAGAAACAAAATTCAAAATGATCTGGATAGGCTTGAGCACTGGGCTGAAAACAACAGAATGAAATTCAGCAAGGACAAGAACAAAGTACTGAAACTCGGAAAAAGAAACCAAATGCACAGTTATAAGATGGGGGATGCATGCCTCAGCAATACTACAAGCGAGAAGGATCTTGGAATTGTTGTAGATCACAAGCTGAGTATGAGCCAACAGTGTGATGTGGCTGCAAAAAAGGCAAATGCTATTTTAGGCTGGATTAACAGAAGTATAGTTTCCAAACCCTGTGAGGTACTAGTTCCTCTCTATTCTGCAATCTATTTGACTCAGTTCTGGACATCACATTTCAAGAAGGATGCCAACAATTTGGAACAAGTTCAGAGGAGGACAACAAGGACGATCAGGGGGCTGGAAACTAAGCCTTATGAGGAAAGTCTGAAAGAATTGGGCATGTTTGGCCTTAAAAAAAGAAAACTGAGGGGAGATATGATAGCACTTTTCAAATATTTGAAAGGCTGTCATACAGAGGAGGGGCAGGATCTGTTCTCAATCATCACTGAGTGCAAGACACACAACAATGGGCTCAAGTTACAGGAAGTCAGATTTCGGTTGAATATCTGGAAAAACGTCCTAACTGTTACAACAGTACGACAATGGAACCAATTATTTCGGGAGGTGGTGAGTGCTCCAACACTGGAGGCATTCAAGAGAAATTTAGACGACCACCTGGCAGATATCTTTTGATTTGTATTCTTGCACTGAGCAGGGATTTGGATTTGATGACCTTACAGGCCCCTTCCAACTTCATGATTCTATGATTCTGATTCTATGATTTTTTAGCCGAATTGTTTAACATGTATTCTGTTAAATGTACAGTCCTATTCCTATTGCTCAAATGTAGAAAGAAAATCTATGCCCATAATTTGTCTCTTTGGAAGACTGTATTTGGCTTACGATATTTTACCACCTGAGCAATTCTACTGTATGAGATACTAAACGTTCTGTTTATTAAAAAAAATTATGAATCAGAGTAACAAACGTACAGGATATTTAAATTATGATTGTTGTATATTAATTACAATACACACATCCTGTCAATCAATAAGCTATTGTATTAAATACAGCATTACGTAGAAACAATATAAAAGCCATTTAAAAGCTCAACTGGAACAAGAAAAAGTGCAAAACACTCCACACACAAAGAAGAGAATTGGCACAACTCAAAAGAGCTAGTCCACTTGGTTGTGGTGCCAAGGGCTGGGAGTTTGATTCTCTACTGTGCCTCCTGGGAGAGGGGCCGGTCAAGATCACCCACAGTGTGTATGGCTAGTGGAATTATGTGCCCTGCCACCTGTGTAGCTTTGGGCAAGCTGCACAATCCTAAAATGCCACCAGGAGGAGGGACTGGTAAGCTACCTCCAAGGACTTTTTATCTGGAAAACTCTGGGAGTGTCACCATAAGGCAGAATCAACTTCATGGTGCATAAACATTAAACTATACACACACCTATACAAATAACATATAGATGTATAGCATAGAATTAAGAACACAGTTCATTAACTCTGGAAGTAATATTGGGATGTTCATATTCCTTGAATGGATTTTGAAGAAATTGTATAAATCTTAATGAATATAATAGCCGTCTTTGAAAAAAACGCTATGAAAGTTTCACAAAGTGTTATGATCAATAGTGTCAAAGCACAGAGAAGCTATAGTTTGTACAAAGATTGAAATGAACAGCAGAGATGGAAGAACACCCAGTACCAGATAGTTTATAGTTTTAGGACATTAATCCCTATTCTAAGCAAAATCTGGAGTCAGCCAGGAATATTTGGAAGGAAAGATTATATAGAATGAGATAGTGGGCATGCCAACTATATCACCATCTCAGTCACCAGAATGGGAAAAAGGACTGGACTAGCAGAGTCATCAAAGGTAGGTGGCTTCATATGGGAGACAGCAAGAAAAGCTGTATTCAAGAGTGTCTAGCATATACTATGCAGTGCCACTGCAGGCAGAGTCCATTAGCATTTAATGAGGCCATAAGTTTGTTGAGGGACATTACTGAATTATTTTAATAAACATTTGCTGCACCCTCTGCCCATATTTATTGCAGTATTTAATCAGTATCGATCTGCCTGCACATGCTGTTTGTGCATAGTTTCCAGGAGGCTGGGTGTGGAAACTTTGCTTGTTCTGAAACGGTGTTTATCACACTCTATAAGGCCATGCTGCTGCTCTCTAGGTCTGAAACATTTTGTAACTCTGAAATGGACTCTTGCATTTCTTTTTTAAATGGTTCACTTGCTTACATACTCACTGTGGATTTTAAACATCCTATGTGCATGTTTGGATCCGACAATCCTCTCTATTTTAAAGTGGGTGTTTGCAGCTGTTTTTAAAACAGCTGCCTTCTATTGTAAATTTCACCAGTTTTCATTGTGATACCTTAAGCAAGAGACCAAATGGAATCCTGATTACTGGAAAGCTATATCTACTGGAAAAGTCAAGTGTCTGCTTCCCATTTATACATGAGAAGCATAGGGGGCTTATTTGTTAAAACAATTAAAAATGACGAGTGTTGAGATCCAGAGTGTTAGGGGATGGCATTAGTAGTCACCTATGAGACATGCTTTGCTCACCCTTGTTATAAAACAACAAAAATGTGACCCTAAATAAGATACGAAAGATAAGGATTCAGAATTTAGGTGAACATACCTAAAGAAAATTGGAGAAGAAATGAACAAAAGGCACAAAATCAAGAACTGTGAACACAGGTCTTGAAACCAGATAGTATGGCAGGTACAACATTATTCCAATTTCACAGAACTTCTTCACTGGACAGTATGACTTGGGTATTCTCAGAGAATGGATGAAATGACAGCTAAGCACAAAGATGGGATGAAATGACAACTTGCCCATCTCCTGGCTCATCACACAGTACCGGACATAATGATGTTGCAGAGAAACCATTAAGTTCTGTGTTAGGTTTGGACAGCTTAGATTAAAGCTGATGGAGGTCAGGCTTTGGTGTTCATTATAGTTTCTCACTTCTGTAATATAATCTACACTTATCTGGGCATAAGTCTCACTGAATGCAATAATATTACTTCTGAGTAGACATGTACTATTCTGTTTTTTTCACACACTAAAGTTAAAATCATTTGTTGGCATATTTTTACTACACATTGACAGAGCTCATTTTTATGATCTTTGAAAAAGCCTTAATCATTCTAGTATAAACTTAAGCAGAGACCTAAATCCAGTTGCTAGTTTCAGCTAGAGTAGAGTCATCAACACATATAAATCCCATTTGTTCAGTGAACATAGTACATTAGCAATTAGATTTAGACCACAGATCTACCATTCACATCCATGGGTTTTGAAACTGTTAGTAGTTTCATTAAAAAAACCAAAACTGGTGGAAGGCAGGTAACTTAAATCTTTGTTTTTCTGATTACAAACCTTAACTTGTTTGTTCCAGCCTTGTATCTCGAGATTCGAGCCATTGACAAAGGAACCGATAAGCTGTCAAGCCAGCGCTTCTCATATTTTGGTTCATTAGCAATGGGTGAAGAAGGTGATGATGGTGCCTGTATGGAAGAAACCAAGAATGAGTACGCACAATTTTGGGTTCCATGTTGACAAAGAAACCCTTGAATATTTATTTGTGAATATGCTCTACCTCTAAACATAATAAGGGAGACTAATACCTTGGTTTGTGATACTGTGCAGAAAGAAATAAAATAATCGTTTATTTGAAAACAGAACATTTGGCCGCTGTCTGAGCTCATTTCCCCTATTATGTGTGCAATAGTAGAACTGCTTTTATTTCTGTTAAAACCATGAGACTTGTATCTAATCGACAACGTAAATAATGCTGAATGGCATGCTGAACTCCCTCAAGTCTTTTTTACTTCACTGATACAATAATACAAGAGAACAGTGTTGACTACAAAGCACTTATTTTGTTGCCTTTTCAATGTTTCAAAAATTAAAAGGAAAATGTGCATGGTTCCACATCTGGGGGTAATCTGTGGTTCAAACAAAGGACACCACAAAATTATGTAATGGATGGAGGCTCTTCTGTCATGAGCCACCTATGGCCATATCTTGATTTAAACAACTGTCCAGATGAGATCTTTCATTCGCAGACCATGAGCTTTGGGAAAGAACATATATTCAAATGCAACATGTACAATATGGGTGGCAAACTCCAGAGGCCTAAGAGCGACACCTGACATTCCATCTTGGAGGGTCACATCCATTCCTGATATTCCATCCTGGAGGGTCACATACCTTTCCCAATTTTGTTTTAAATGACAGTCCCTCTTGTCCTCTAGCTGTCAACAAGTTTTGGATCTTTTTTTAATTACAAAAAAATATTTTTGGGTTGTTGGGGAGCAGGGGTGGTGGTGGAGCAAAGCATGTCAAAACTTCTCCCCACAACCCCAGTGGGCATAGGGGGACTTTTGAAGCCCAAACAATGCTTGATTATTGATTTAAAATTTGAGGGTATGGGGAGTGGGTGGCCTCAGGGATACTTGGAGGGCCCCAAGGGTTGCACTTTGCACCATATCTGCTTTAACATGACCATCACAGCAACAACTTGGTTGTTTGTCAAACAAGTGGATTAAATCTAAAATACCTGATTCTGTACAGACATGAACAGTTACAGTATTTAATATAATTTAAATACATCTGACTTACACTCTTAGAAACACAAAGACAATAAAGCTGAAGTAATGCCCATATTGACATTCCATTGGTATGACTTATTTTGATTTCTGCAGGACAATTGGATGTGTTCATCTTGCGAAGCTTATTAAAAGTCAATATTCTAATGCTACTTCCATTCAAACCTTCTCTCAATTAGTGCTCCAGCTCTTTAAGCACCACTCTTCACGAGCAGGCAATGAGTGTGTTAATAGCACTGTGCGCTTTACAGTTGAAAGCACGTTTAAAAGTTATTGTCCTCTCTCAGTTGCCAGCAACTGTAAACCACTGCAAACATTCTGCTAAATTTGCCAATTAAGAAAAAGGAACCAAGCAAATAATGTTATTCCAGAAATACTCTTATGTTAACTATGAAGAAATATTGTGTGTGTGCTGAAAATTACCATTTAGATTTAGACAGACTTATTTCATTTTGTGGTGTTCCCCACCCCAAAGGTTAACAGGCCGGGAAAGGAATGCTTCATTCATCAGCTACCTTCTATAGCTAGACTTACAACGATGAAAAGACTTGCAATTAATAGTGGGGAACATCATTAAAGAAATGTGATGTGTACAAAAATCCCAGAGCACATTAGACCAGGCCTTCTCTCCTTTTACAAGAAAATCATTGGCTCGTGTTGTTCTGCACTGTGGCACATGAAAAAAAAACTGACACTTAGCAAAAACAAATGATGTGTCTTGTTTAAAAGGATATATTCTGTCTCCATTAACAAGATGAGTGGCCGCAGTTGTTGCAAGTAAAAACTCAGTCCAGACATTTTATTCATGGTTGTCTTTTTTATCAGTGTCTTTTTAATTATATTTAAATTTCTTATTCTGTTTCAATTATATTTCTGCCTTAGATTTTGTTACTATTAGCCACCTTTATCATAGAATCATGAAGTTGGGAGTGCCTAATAAGGCCACCGAGTCCAACCCCTTTACAGAAAGGCAGGATATAAATTCATAAAATAAATACTTGCATAATGTTTAATTTATACCTTGCTTTTCTCCCAAGAGGGACCCAAGAAAGCTACATGTTAATTAATGAATTCACTAATATACAAACATTTCAAAACACATCAAAACACTTTTTAGTAGAACATCTCTCAATATCTGAATAAGTCTCAATGGGCTATTTATTTTTTTCTAATTTTTCCTTTCTAATCTATCTTGTTGAATAATTCTTTCTTTTTAGTCTTCTAGAAGAGCAAGTTGATCTCAAATGTTGTGATAATCTCAAATATACTGAAAGCATATATCAGTTTTATGAACTTGCTAAAACTAAAGTAACTAGTGTATCTAGTTATGCTAGTTTTGAATAGCACATAGCACTGAAAGGTAAGTTACTTATATATTTTATTTCTACCCTGGCTTTCTCTCTGTAGAGGGACTTTTCAACCCTTGGAGATGTCTAGGTCTCTCCAGTGGAGATATGTGCTTCTTTACACTTTGGACAAGATGCAGAAGTGTGATCAGATGAAACGTGAATAACTCATGCTTCCATTAAACAAATTGTCTAAAACAAATTCTACCCATAACAATCAATAGTATCCTAAATTTAATGTCTTGATTTAACCCTGTCCATTACATATCTCGATACAGAAGAGAGCTTTAAAATAATGCCTTTGGAGTTCCAAAGAGAGTTGTGTACCATATTGTACAATTACTGAACCATCAACAGGAAACAATGTGCTTAGCAGGGCAAAGGGTCAGCTATCGTTGATAGCTGCTTGTCACCAAGGCTATTACCTCCACAGATAGGTCTCTCACACTTTGACTTTATAAATCCCCATTATGTTCCATGAAGCAGCTTTGGGAGCAACTCAGGCAAGCACACTGTCATTTAAGCTCGCTGACCTCTACTCTAATTAAACCACCAGGAGCAATCCAAGCACTGAAACTCCAGTTCCTGGAAGAAGCCGAAGTCTGAAATGGCCAGTCTAAAGCCTTGGCCAGAAAAATCCTTCATTCGTGACATGCCATTACGGATGTAAATCCTCACTTGTCAAATTTCTGTGTGTGATAATGAGAAACTGCAGATTCCTTATCCTGCCTGTGTAATGGTGAGATATTTTCTGTTGGTCTCAAGGAGAGGTTTTGTATTTTGGAGGTTTCTCCCCCCCTTCCCCGGCTGCACAAATAACATAATGCACTAAGACAAATAATGAGAACAATGGAAAATGACAGTACCTGCTACTTCGTTCCATGGACTTTTAATAAGAAGCATTTTTGGAAAAGAACAAGCCAGTTCTCCTGTGTTTGTTATGTTTATAGGCTTTGCTTCTCAAAGGAACTAGTTTTGCACACAGACATTTTGCACAAATTCCTGAGACTGTTGGAAAAGGAAAGTTCCTTGCCTCATTCTCACAACGAAGGCAAAGAATCTCATGGGGTTTAAAAAATCATCACTGAAGTGTCTCATCATACTAAGGAAGCCGAAATACATAAAAAGAAGGACTGTAGTGAGTATTCTTCATGTCCCTAAAATCTCATCAGTAGACAGGGGGATGAATGAAAAAACAAATCGCGATATTCATTAAAAATCACTGATTCGTTAAATATTCATCCTTTCATATTCGTGACTTCCAGAGACCCCGATGAATGCAAAGGGATGAATATTGTCCCGTTTTACCTATGGCTTTCCCACTCTGCCTATGGGCCCACCAATCAGCTGATCTGATCTGGCCCATAGGCAGGCAGCCAGCCCCACAGCCAGCCAGCCCCACAGCCTGTTCCCTGCCCCCTTCCCCTCCCTCCCTTAGTCACTGCCGCCATTTGCCACCGCCCGGCACCACCGCCATCCATCCATTGCCACCCGCTGCCACCACCATCGATCGCCGCCTGCTGAGGTGGCCTCCGCAGCCATGGCCTGCCATAAGGGAAGCTGCAGCTGCCATCATTGCAAAGGGTAGCCCGGATTCCCTTAAGGCAGGCCATAGTGGCGGAGGCCATTGCAGCAATCTGCAGTGGATAGTGGCTGCAGAGGCTGCCATGGCACAGGCTGCCGCAGATGGTGGCGGTGGCGGCACGGACTGTGGCAGCCAAGATAAGGAGGGGACAGGGGTAGTGGGAAGGGGGCAGGTGGGCAGGCTCTGAGAGTGGGGGGGTCAGCTTTTTTTTTTTTAGACAGCCCAGATGAATTGACAAACTGATTCGTGGTTTGTTGGTTCATGGGGAGGAGATTCGTGGTTTGTCAACTTTGATGGGCCACAAACCAGGACGAACCGCCATTTTGGTGGCTCGTCCCCATCTCTACTCATCACCATTGGTAAATACACACCCTTTTGGGATAACTATTCATGACAGGAACCTATTTCCCATGTCTGTACAAACCAGATGTGAGTTCCTGTTCTTAATTGTTATTCTTTAAAAAGTGGGGGAAATTTCCTACAACAGCACTATCCAAGGAATTTCCAGCAGGATAATGAAATTAATTGGTTGCTCGTAACCTGGAACAAAGCCAGCAAGGAGCCTGGTGCCACTTGGAAACAAGTTTTATTTGTCAGAAGCTTTTGTGGACTGTAGCCTACTTCTTGAGATGCAACAAGGAATGGGTGAGTTCATTGTCTGGCTTCCAGACAATCTTCAGCTTCCTGTCACATCTATTTTTAACTCCATCAGAAGGATTCAAGTGGAAGCCATACTAATTTTTACCCCTCTGTTGGCATCACAGTTTTTCTTTCCATGGGAAATTATCTGCTGATCATTGTTTGAAACAGTGTTTTCATTCTCACTATTCATTTGTGCGTCTCAGTCTTGGAAGGCATATGCAGTCCCGCTTGATGAACTCCCAGAGAACTCGACACTTTGGGGAAAGACCATTCTCCGATTCCTTTCTTAAACAGGCATATGCGTGCACTAGAATGTTTCTTCTTTTTATATTTTATGATTGTGCTCTATCAACTATGTTCTCCTTTGCTTTCCCCATTTTGCGTTGTTTGCATTCCAGGTTTCTCCCACTGAATCTTCAAGTTTTATCTTCCAAATCCTTAATGTTTTTTCCAAATCCTTACTTGGGAGCAATTTTTTCTCCTCCTTTTTCCTCTACATATCGACTGCAGAAGCTTAGCTGTGCTCCGTTTTGTACTGAAGTCACATATAATGCCATCTTGCATATTCTGTAATAAATTCTATACAACTTAATTCAAAGCTCTATATGTATTCAGTCACCAGTATCTGCTTATTATTTTGTATAAAATAACTTCCCCCGCCCCATTTTGCTCATTAACCATAGGTCCAAAAAGTATACTTACATGTGTTTGACTATACATGTATGCTTGTGTATCACACTTGATCAACGACATAGTGACACTGCTACCACATACCTCTGCATTAGCTATCCAACATTCATGGTCATCCCAAGACATTTTTCTCCCTGGAGTAGAAGAGAAAATGGTGTTCCCTACCCCCAAAGGTCAAGATGCATGGTAACCAAAGGCTGTTCTACTTATTACACCAACTGAGGCAAAAAATCATGCAGGTGACTGTGCCTCTTCTTTATTGGCATGAAAATGACATAATTATATACTTTAAAAAAGAACAATTTGCTGCTCTTTGGTAAGAACTAAACACAGCTGCCTAAGGCAACTGGTTCAGTTTGCCTAATGGCAGGGATGACACTTTGACCCTTGCCATTCATATTTATTTATTTATTTATTTGATTTATATACCGCCCATCTAGAATGTGTCTACTCTGGGTGGTTAGGAATAAAGGTCTCCAGGAGCATGGAAAATGTGTTAATAATGGCATTGATACTACCCCTGTCTAAATGCTCCCCTCCATAATGATATCATTCTCCATTCTATGGAAATCAATTAATGGTTTCCAAGTAGGGCAAATAATGGGGGTGAGGGGGAAATAAATGAGGAAAAGAATGCAAGGAAATCAAGGATACCACACCCATGTTCATTACTGGATTAAGACTAGAATCCTGATAGAAATGTCAGGAGAAACAATCAATCATCCCTCATATTTTCCATACTTTATTTCCCCCTATAATGCAATAGCAGAGGTCACAGAATGTATAACAGAATTTAGTTTATACAAGAAACAGTAACATATTGTGTCTGAATTAACATGTGAATCAGTGTCTACAATATGCAACTTCTACTGAGTTTGAGTGGGATGCAAGTTTTACTTGAGACAAAAATAATTAATGATGAAATAAAACTAGATGTATGCAAGGCAGTTAAATACATTCCAAGGGAGATAGAACATTACATCCCAAATAACAAGCAGTGTTGAAATGCCTTCGCTATAAGAATTGAAGTGATTAGCAACAGAGGACTCATGAAAATGTTCACTTGTCATTCTTTGTAACTAAAGATTTCTGTCAAGGAAAACCTACAACTCAGTAAAGCTAAACTGAATATCCAGACTAGAGATGGGCACAAATCCGGATGTTTGGATCGTGCTGGACCATTGTACCGGGACCACAGGTGCCATGTGGTCCTGGCCCCCCTCCACCTGGCTGGATTCCCCCACTCACCAGCTGGCACATGCTGCTTTTCTCCTACTCCTGGCATGATTGTCCAGTTGGAGCAGGAGCATGGACTTCCCTTCTCCCCCTCCTCCAGAAGCTGCCCAATCAGAAGAGGAGGTGGGTCAGGGATTGCTGCTGTGCTGCCTTTGAATGGGCAGTTGCTGGAGAAGGCAGAGAAGGGAAGTCCGGGCTCCTGCCATGACTGGTGAAACAATCAAGGAGGAGGAGAAGCAGAGTGCACATTGGCTAGTGAGTGGGGGAATCTGGCCGGGTGGGGCGGGGCATGGGACCGTGCTCCCACTGGCACAACGATCCAGCACAATCCCATGATCTGGATTTGTGCCCATCTTTAATCCAGACTTAACATATAATGAAGGTACAAATTCAAACTTAAGAATTCAAGCCTCACTTTGCAATGAAGTTAGTCTGTGTACAAATAACCAATGACTAAAATGTCAAACTTGGGTTTCTCAGAGTTTTGCTTGTTCCAAGACACAATAAAATAACAAAGTGTCAGGAGGGGGTTTGTTAACAGAAGCTGGATTTTCCAGGGTTAAGTGGCATATACGTACTTTCCCATATCTTTTATAAGGAAAACAGTGGGGGAGCAATACTTAGTTTGGAAAACAGTGTATTAGCATTGAGGCCTAATGCACTTGGAACCTCATCCAGCGAGACTGCAGAGTGATTAAGAAGGAACAAATCACTTGTGTGAAGGACTAACATTAGGTTTACTGAATACAATGATGTCAAATGGATGGAGCAAATAGACAATACAAGCACAAGAATGCTCACACACATCCCTTAGTAGAACAGGCTTCCAAGGCACAATATGCATCCTTCCAGCGCCAAAGGTCTCTCAGACACTAGAGTACTCATCAACCTGAGTAGAAAGTCACAGCAAAAACTAACTAGCAAAGAATTTAATAGTTTTGCCTCACTGGACACAATGGGAGATAACTAGCAAACTGAACTGAATTTGGGGAGGAAAATACACGTCAGTTGGTACCAAGTTTACAATACAGGTTGGACATGTCTGCCTTCTTCTTTCTGAATGAGTCTTCCATGCAGATATGAGCTGGAAGTCCCCAAATTTGACAAGAGGCAGGAACAGCTGGGTCCTGCGGAACTGGAACCCAGGAGGCCAAGCTCCCAGGAGAAGGCAGGTCTGTGCTTGAGCCTGAGAAGCCCAGGAAAGGAGGCTGGACCACCTTCCAGCCCACAAGAATGCCACAAGATAAAAATATAAGCCCAGCTAACACCCCACCAGCAAAGTGCCTGTGTGCAGGCTTGGAAGAAAAAGTTCTCATCAAGAGTAAGGCTCTCTTCGATGGAAAACTCTTCTTCCTCTCAGTAAGCCAGCAGGGCAAATCCAGCAATTGAGTCCCTTTTCCAATTGGCTAACTACCAGTAGTCGGGCTTTGGGTGGGGCACCAGCAGGTCAACTATATAAACATCAGGCTGTGGCTGCAACTTTATTGGAAACGATATCTTTTCTTGCTCCAGATCCTGCTTGCCTTATTTCCTCACCCCTTTCAGTGTATGACTTTTGGACTTCTTGATTTCTTTCTGTTCATTTTCTGATACTGCTAGCCAAACCTGACTTTTGGACATGTATTTTATTTTATTTTATTCCCACCTTTCTCCGTAAAAGGACCCAAGGCAGCTTGCATCACTAAAAGACAATATGAAAACTAACAACAGGGAATATACAAATACAAAAAGGTTCAAACAAACACTATAGACAAAACATAAGCAATATCAAAACACATTCAAAGTAGTAAGGTCCAACCATCCATTTACAAAACCCCACACAGGCAGCCAATCATTCAGGGAAAGCATGCCTAAAGAGAAGAGCATCTTCCTTCCTTTTTGACTTTACATTGCTGCCTGTGGAAGGACAGCAAAGACGGGGCCAGCCTGGCCTCCTGTGGGAGGGGGTTCCAGAGTCTGGGAGCAGCAACAGAAAAGGTCCTCTCCTTTGTCCCCATCAGATGTACCTGTGAAGGTGGTGGGACTAAGAGAAAGGCCTCTCCTGATGATCTTAATACTTGAGAAGACCCATAAAGGGGGACATGGTCCTTGAAATAGCTTCGGCTGAAGCCATTTAAGGTTTTATAGCTTAGAAACAACACCTTGAAATCAGCAGATTGGTAGCCAATCGAGCTACAGTAATGGGCAAGTTTCCCTCTAAGGTGTGTGGCTATGTGAGCATGCGGGACTCCCCCCTCCCCCCGGTGCAGCGCTCCTCTTCCTCCGCACACCCACAGCAATCATTTCCAGCCCCATTAGGTCTGGTCACAATGGAACCCCACATGGGTGGTGGTGGTTTGGAGTTGTGTGCATGAGGGGCAGAACAGGGTTATGTGATTCCTGAAACTAGCCTCAGTTAGCAATCTGGCTGCTGTATTTTGGGACTCGCTGAAGTTTCCAGACACTTTCCATTGGAAGTCCCACATAGAAAGCATTATAGTAATCCAGCTGGGATGTAACTAAGGCATGTGTCACTGTGCCTAGATCAGCCCTCTCAAGAAATGGGTGCACCTGGCGCACTAGTTTTAACTGTGCAAAGGCACTCCTGGCCACCGCTTTGTATCTCCTGGTTTTGTATCTCCTCCCACTTGACTTCCTTGTTGGACTCTGTTTGTTAGACTTCTGGTCTAGCAGTATTTTCAAAGGGTTTTTGGGTGTGTGTTCCTTCCTTCCTTCCTTCCCACTATATTTTTGCTGTTGCTTATAATGATGAGAGAAAAGCTTTTCTCAATTTAAAACAACCATCACCTCTAGCATAGAGCATCCCTGGAACACAATGCTGCATCATGATTACACAGCATTATTTAAGAAGTCTTCTAAGGGGTGAAATGGAGGATAGCACCCTCTTCAAGAATTAACAACCATATTCACAAAAGGGAGTTAATCGTTCTCTTGGGGATGGGGCGGAGGAATTGTTGAAGGATAGGACAAGCAGTAGAAGGTAACACGACTCGAGTATCTTTCACAGGCAAGTTCAGTGACACAAGCTGCTTCGTGTTCATACTGTGCAGCAGAAGGCAAAATATTCAAAACTCTTTTGAATGTTTTTACCTTAGAAGCACTATAATGAGATAATCCAGAGTGAAACAAGAAATCGTGCTGGAATATGAGACTCCCAGATCAGAAGGGACTTATGTAGTTACTGGAGAAGAGCCAAAGACGAGCGCAAATAGCACTGTTGCAAATGAAGCAACTAAAATATGCTGAAAGGATATCTAGTTACTAACACCCACAGAAGTTAAAGGAAAGTCTAATGCTACGCAACTGGAACATGCACATGAGAAGTATGAATCAAGGTAAGTTTGAAATCATAAAAAAAGAAACAGCATCAAAATATTGCAATATTTAGAGTGAGTGAACTAAAGTGGACTGGAACCAGAAGTTTTCAATCGCATAATTACTCTGTGTTTAAGAAAACAACAAACTGAGAGGCGATAATTTAACTCTAATAGTGAGGCAAGAAGTAGCATAAGTAGTCTACAATGCAAAGTATGACTGAATAATACCAAGGAGAATTCATGGAATGCCTAGGAGCATAACCATAATCATAGTTCCCACTCCAACTGCAAAGCTGAAGGATAAGAAAAATAAAGAAGGAAACTGACCATGTACCTAAACAGATGTGCTGACAATCATGAGGAGGTGGAATGCAAAAAGCATGAAATGAAGTGATATCAAACACGGTTGGAGATTTTGATCTAGGAATCAGAAGTGGAGCAGAAGAGAGACTCTCAGAATTCTGGGAAACCAACAATTTATTTATAAAAACACATGTGCTTTATAAAAATAAATAAATAGAAAAGTATACACATGGATGTCACTAGAGCGAGAACACAGAAGTCAAATAAACAATATAAATGGGAGTAGAGAATGGAGAAGCTATACTTTCTCAGTAGAGGCAAGACCAGGAGCAGACTATGATACAGACAATGAAATAAAAAAAATTAGGCTAAAGCTGAAAGAGAATACTAAAGCAATGATAGTGCCAGAGTACAATTCTAGTATTCCTGAAAAATTTAATGTAGAGAAAAGGTCTGTAGCACTGAGCTCAACTAACCATGAACCAGAGATACCAGGGGAAAATGCAGAAAGACTATTTCTGTAGTCAATGGAAAGAAAAACCTTGATGGTGAACCTCTTAAAAATGTTAATGAGAGACAAGAATCAAAGGTAAAATGTGAGAGAAATAGGGTCAGAATCCTAAAATGCAACACTTCAGAGGGTTGCGGGTAAAGGCAAGAAGAATTACTGTAAGAATTCTTGCAATGAAACAGAACCAAAAAGAAAAAAAAGAAAAAAGGAAAAGCAAGAAGGCCTTTCCATAAAATCTAAGGACTCAAAGGGAAATTTAAATCTAGATTGGGGATGCCGAAAGATCTGTAAGGAAATTATCTGGTTCATTTGAAATGGAAGACAGTTTTGTGGATATCCTGGAGTGCTAGAGAGACAAACAAGTGAGTCCAGAATCAAATCAAGACTGAAGTATCTCTCCAAATAGAGAGTGCAGTCAAGAAATCAGAAGAAGCCTGAAACTAGGAAGCGTAATGGAGAAAGCTTACAAAGAAAAATTCAAAATACAGTGTTGAAGGAGATCTTCATGGATACTATGAGCCACCAGGAAGACAAATGAATGGCCTGAACCATGCCTGACCCTTTGGAAAAATCTGTCTTGCCACTGCTCACAGAAAACCATAAATAAATAATAAAATGTATAAAATAAAATAATAAATAAAATAAATAATAAAATGTGCCTGACCCGCACTTGCCAACTGAAAGTGGGCTATTGAGTACTGTGAGCGCCTTCATCTTGCCCTTATCTCATCTTACAGCCTGGAAAAGTTACCTTTTTGAGAACTGCAACTCTCAGAATATTCCCATCAGCATAAGCAGTACAGCATTGGCTGAGGGATTCTGGAAATTTGTTCCAATCACATCCTAGAGTAAAAGCTGAATTTTGTGTTTAGTTCCGAAGCCACTGCAATGTAGTCAATGGAAAGGAGAGTAAGAGACAGTGATGCCCTGCAATTCTTAAAAGAAAACTATACTTACTGTGCAGAGCACTAGTAACTTCACTACTCAGTCGCAGTCTATAAGAAACAAGGAACAAGTGAAACATTATTCAAACGCTCAAAGCGGGGTCAAGCCACATAAGTAGCAGAACTAATCAGACATCCTTTTTATCGTAATGTGCCAACTGCATACATGAGAAGGGAAAAAAATTGGGATCACAGTTGGTTAGAGCTGTCGGCTTTTCATGTTCATATGACAAATGATTTTCAGTGCTTGGGCAAGTTTCTATTTTAATTCTGTCAATGGATGTGAGGATCTATAAGGAGGAGGAAAAAACACACCAACTGCTCGAGCCTTTCATCATAATTTAATTTAAAGTGTCAATTAAATCCGTCTCTGGAAGAATCAACACACAGCCACATTTTAAAGGATGAAATTTTAAAAACTATACGATGGCCCTAGCTATCATATAGGTAGAGTTGATGACCTTTTTTCCATATCATCTCCTCTGCGGAAACAAATGCTTACCTTGGACTGAGCCAATTAAGCACAATGAGATTTCCTTCATGTGGATATGGATCAACCTGACTGGACTAGTAAAGATTATGTTCATGTGAAGTGGATTGTGTTGAAATCTGCTGCTTTGTCAACACTGTCAAAGATGCTGTTTCATGTCAGCTGTCTCCCACTACTTGCGATATTCTAGATAGGAAGGAAAGCAGGAAAATGGAATCCTCTTGTAGCCTTTACTTGAGGTAGACGTTGCAGGAGAAATGTAGGGAACAACGACAGCCACTCGTTGTGGCCTTCATAGATCTCACAAAGGCCTTTGATTTGGTTAGCAGGGATGGCCTTTTTAAAATACTTCCCAAGATTGGATGTCCACCTCGACTCCTTAACATCATCAGGTCCTTTCATGAGGAAATGAAGGGCACTGTAGTTTTTGATGGCTCAACATCAGATCCTTTTGGCATCCGAAGCGGAGTGAAACAGGGCTGTGTCCTCGCGCCGACCCTGTTTGGGATATTTTTTGCTGTCATGCTGAAGCACACTTTTGGAACTGCAACAGAAGGTGTCTATCTCCGGACTAGATCAGATGGAAAGCTCTTTAGTCTTGCTAGATTGAGAGCGAAGACCAAAGTCCAGCTGAAATTCATGCGGGACTTCCTCTTCACTGATGATGCAGCTGTTGTTGCCCATTCTGCTGAAGAGCTCCAACAACTTATGAATCGTTTTAGTAAGGCTTGCCAAGATTTTGGACTAACAATCAGCCTGAAGAAAACACAAGTCATGGGCCAGGGCGTGGACTCACCTCCCTCTATTACCATCTTTACACAAGAATTGGAGGTTGTTCATGATTTCGTGTACCTTGGCTCAACGATCTCTGACACCCTCTCTCTAGATGTCGAGCTGGATAAACACATTGGCAAAGCAGCTACCATGTTCTCTAGACTCACAAAGAGAGTATGGCTTAATAAGAAGCTGACGGCATATACCAAGATCCAGGTCTATAGAGCCTGTGTCCTGAGTACTCTCCTGTACTGCAGTGAGTCCTGGACCCTTTGTGCACGGCAGGAGAGGAAGTTGAACACATTCCATATGCGTTGTCTCTGACGCATTTTTGGTATCACCTGGTAGGACAAAGTTCCAAATAGAGTAGTCCTAGAACAAGCTGGAATTTTTAGCATGTATACATTACTGAAACAGCGATGTCTACGTTGGCTTGGGCATGTCGTGAGAATGGCTGACATTCGGATTCCAAAAGGTCTCCTGTATGGAGAATTAGTGCAGGGAAAGCGCCCCAGAGGGAGACCACAGCTGCGATACAAGGATATCTGCAAGCGGGATCTGAAGGCCTTAGGAATGGCCTCAACAGATGGGAAACCTTGACATCTGAGTGTTCAGTCTAGAGGCAGGTGGTGCATCATGACCTCTCCCAATTTGAAGAGGCACTTGTTCAGCAGGCCGAGGCAAAAAGGCAGTCCCGAAACCAGCAAAATCAGGGAGCTGGACAGGGGACAGATTGTATTTGTCTTCAGTGTGGAAGGGATTGGCCTTCTCAGCCACACTAGACGCTGTTCCAAGTGTACGTTACCATAGTCTCTTGAGACTGAAGGATGCCTACAGTATGTTAGCTCCACCAGTTGTATCATTTGCTGAAGAAGGAAAAGTGGGGAGTGTCCATCAATCCTGATTCAACACATCTAATATTTAATCATGTCAAGCATCACATGCACACACAAGATGCAGCGCAGAATACTGGCTCTAACAAGAGATGTATCAGGTGGGTTCCACTGCTGGCAACAAAATGTTTGGGGAAGATGATGGCTTTTTCTCCCCTTTTTGTAGTCAAGGAAAAAGGTATGAGTAGAACTTCGGCCCTTTAAAGTTATCCACAGCATCTCGGATTATAAAATAGAGTGCAAAAAAAAAATTACGTTAAAAGTTAAACAACACAGATTATTTGTTTTTAAAAGAAAGACATCCCAGGGGATGTATAATGCTTGTAAAATTTGTATTTATAGTTTGTACCGATTCTTCCGTGCTATTCACATTTGTCTGATCTTCACTGCTCATTCAGCCATTCTTTCAATCAGGCTTGTTTGGAAAATGAAATATTTGCAGAAGTGTAGAGTTCACATAAATGTGCCGTTTCTGTAAATCAGTATTTCTATCGAGTACGAAACATCTGTACTGGACATAAACTATCCTCAATATCAGTGCCTGTTCTTGATGATAACTTTAAATAGTAGTCAACCACAGTATTTTCCTGTATATGCAGTAATTATCTGTCAGCACCTGAACAGTAATTTCCTCCCTCGAATTTAAAAGAAATGCTGGTCATTTCCTATGAATAAACATTTCACTTTATAATTCCATTGAACATTGTATTCACAGGTGCTTTCCCTGTCCTCTTTCAAATCTGCAGCCCTTTTTAAAAAATTCTTGTATGATCTCCTCTGATTCAATCTCCTTTTCTTCCTTTCACCTCAAATTTATCAGAAACATTCCCTTGTTTTCTTCTCTCACATGGAACCCTGCCATCTTCAGCTCTCTGCCCATTCTCTATCTCATCACTTTGCTCTCACAACTTCTGTCAACCTCCGTATTTGGGTTTATTCACTGGCTGCAGGAGTGAATGTCAAGGTTTCAGGTGCTTCTATTATCCTTGTTCAAAATTTTCCACCTTAACTTCTAGTCTCTTAATAGTTTCACCTCATCTTGCCTCATAACTCTTATTCCTTACAAGATTATTTCAGATCTTCTCATATCCCTCAATTCTTTTATAGTCACCTGTAGAGATGGGGACGATTCACCATTTTGGCGAGTCGTCCCGCTTCGTGAGTCGTCAAAAGTTGAAGCACAAAGTTGCCCCCATGAAGCGACAAATAACAAAGTTATTCGTCGATTTGTGGGGGGTTATTTTAAAAAAAACACCCCCACCGCCCCCCTTCCTATTACAAAAAAACCCAAAACCAAAACACAATTCTGCCTACTGGCTGCCGATCAGCTGATCGGCGGCAGATAGGCAGCCACCCCCACCACAGCCACCCAACCCCACAGTCTACCCATCACCCCTTCCTTTCCCTACCTTAGCCCCCACCCACCCCCACCGACACCCCCTTACCTTAATGGCTGCTGCCGAGGTCTCCTTCTGGCCTCCCAGCCAAGGCATGTAAAAAGGGAGACTGGCTGCCCTTTGCAAAGATGGCGGTTGCGGCTTCATTTAGAGTAGGGAAGCTGCAGCTGCCATCTTTGCAAAGGGCAGCCTGGATTCCCTTAAGGCAGGCTGAAATCCAGGCTGCCCTTTGCAAAGATGGCAGCTGCAGCTTCCCTACCCTAAATAAAGCCACAGCCACCATCTTTCCATCTTCTCTTGACCACTTTTATCATCTCATCACCCACAACCAAACACAAGGTGCAACACAAGTCAATGCTTGAAAATGAGGTGATATTTCCCATCAATACCGTTTAGTGATGCCACAGCCACATAATCATAGGGGTAACCAAATATTACAGTTATACATCAAAAGGAGTTCAGCGGTCCCTTGGTAAATTTCAGTTGTAATATCATGTATTTATAGTTTTTTATTGGAAAAAGGAATTAATTACAATAAATTAATTACTTGCAACCAGTGGCTGCCATGCTGTCTGAATACTAAGTATGTGTGAATACCATCCAATTCTATTCTTTCTGAATCATTTCTCTAACAAATTATAACCTATTTGCTTTGAGCAAATTTGTCGCCCATCCTGTTCGATTTGTATTTTGAAGTATTTGTACATATTTGTATTTGTACATATAGCAAAAACATGAACATGCTGAAAATAAAGTGCTCTGACCCTGGGATGCAGAGTTAAACTCAATGTAATTAACTACTGCTCAACCTCCAGTACACAGGCAAAGCTCCGGCCACCTTCCTTCCTTCCACCCCTGCTAGGAGCTGTGAAATTTAGATAGCTTAGGTCCTATTCATAATGCTACTGTGACCTATCACACTCAAATCCCACACAACAGCACACATTTCAGACAATCACAGGCACTCCATTGATTGGACTGAGAGCTGCAGCTACCTAAAAGAAAAGATCACCACAAACATCGTTAAACATCGCTCACCCTGTCTCCTGAAAATGAAAACAAGGCAAATAGTAATCTTGCTCTATTTGCCAACATCCCACCCTCACAAGAGCTGCTGATCACATGGGCAGAGGAATTCCTTCCCAAGAGCTCTATGACTGGAGTTTCCAGGATAGCCTGGGCTTCTCATTGGAGCTTGACCTATCAATCTTCTTTTACTTTGGGCTTCCTGGTTCTCTTGTAGTATTGCTTTCATTTTTTGAGTGAGGTGTGTTTTTTTTGTTTTGTTTTTTAAGTTTTAGATCAGCGTTTTAAAAAACTAAAGTGCCCTAAAGCAATATTCAGTGCTTTGGAGACCCCTGATTCAATTTGAGTGCTGCTATGGGCTTTCTCCTTCATTTTGGATCACTTCAGAAATGGACAAACACCCCAAATTTCCTTTGGATTCCAAACAATTACCAAACCCGAAGCACATCTCTACTGAATATCATTCTTTATGTTCTAAGCCTTCGGTCCTAATAATGTACCCTGTTTCCCCGAAAATAAGACCTAACCTGAAAATAAGCCCTAGTATGATTTTTCAGGATGCTCGTAATATAAGCCCTACCCCAAAAATAAGCCCTAGTTAAGTGAAACCCCGCCCTCCACCATTGTGCAGCATTGTGCACCAACCAGAAGATGACATGACTGTAAAATAAAACATCCCCTGAAAATAAGCCCCAATGCGTTTTTTGGAGCAAAAATTAATATAAGACCCTGTCTTATTTTCGGGGAAACACGGTACTTCTTTCACAAAGCCTTCCTTCCACTATATGGGTGTCAATAGTCCAGCAATTCTTGACAAATTATTCAAGTTTATTTTTCAGTGAAGTGATAGATGGCAATAATATAATTCCTACTTCTAAGGCAGGCTTCAAGAATTTCAGTTTTCTGCATATTAGTGAAGGATTTTATCAATAGCTCATGCATTTCTTTTGTCACATATTAATAATATGGATAAATAGAAATACAGTATTTCTAGGGATGATTATGATTTATATGGGACATAAGATTTGCCCTTGATAGTCCTTCTGTCACACTTTTACTGCCAACATTTTATGGGGGTGGTGTGTGAATTTGCTCTTATATACACCATATAAGAGATAAAAACAAGAATCAGTATGGGTGTAGATATATTGCATAAATAAATGCATTGCAAAATTCAGAGGAATGTAAAAGCCAGAGATAGTTGTGTTCTCTTTTTTGTATTAATATACAAATTGTGTTTCTTTTGTGTATGAATACACAAATTATGTTGACTGGTTTGTATTAAAAAGTGAAAATGAAGTTATGTTCTATCCCTATTAAAATGATACTGTAACTTCAGCAATAGGGATTAATAAATTAGCTGGGTGAAGACTACAGCCCCTTCCATACCCCCTCAATAAAAGAGTCCAGTCGATGCAGGACCTGGTACAACAATCTTTAAAAATGTCAGAAGACGCTCTTTCAAAAATTGGGTCAATTTTGGAAAAAAGGGAATGCAAAGGAAAGACAAGGCACTGTATTGTTTTGCTGAACAGATGACATTTCCTAGGGGGGAAAATCAGGTTGTTCCCCCTGACATTTCGTAACCCCTTTATCTCTTCTCTGATCACCGCTCAGTCCAATAAATGCTACCTCAGGCTTGGGATTTCAATAAACCACTTTAGACACCAAAGTCATTTTCTTTTCCAAGGTATTCAAAATGTTATTTTTTGAACTCAGAGTAACATACAACTTCCACTTGTTCAAATCTTTTTGTTTCTGCTGAAAATAGGTTATGACTTCTGTAGGATGAGATAAAAATTTCAAGTATTTTTATTCACTTTCTTCTTTCTTCATTTCTTTTACTAAAGTGCACATATGCCTGGCCTCTTGAATGAAATGGTGGCACACATCAGCTACAATGGTATTCAGGCTCTTTCCAGAAACTCAACATACTTTTCCTTCTTTCCCTGCCCCTAGTTTTCTTCTACAATCATAGTGTTATGAAATATTGTTGCATGCTGTCAAGTTGCTTCTCGCTTATGGTGACCCTATGAACGTATGGCAGGGGTCAGGGAACTTTTTTACCTTTTACCCCCCCAAAAAATTATATACACCGACATTACCCCCTTGATTTGAAAGGAAGGATCTCGGTCACGCGCAGCCAGTCGAGTGCCGCCGCCGAAGCCTCGCCGCCCGCACCCGGGCCGCCGCCGCCACCTCCTCCTCTGCCTGGCAGGGCCGCGTTCAGTCCTTGGCCCCGCAGGAGCGGCTCCCCTTCTCTGCTGGTGGGCGGTTCCTGGGCTGCCGTCGAAGAGCAGCAGGTGGCTCGCCCACTGGGGGTGCCCGACGCCGCCTCCCGCTCTGGTACCGGCACTGGCGGCTGCTCGCCGGGGCAGCCGCGTTGGGCCTTGGCGTCGGGGCTCCTGCGGGCCTCGCCGTTGAAGCGCCACGACAGCTGCCACACGGAGGGCAAGAGGCTCTGCCAGGCCCAGCCGGCCGGCGCGGTGGCGCCACTGAAGGAAGCCGCGCGGCTGGGCGAGCGCCGCTGCCACCTGACGGACTCCTCCAGGGATGGGGGATGGGGCAGCAGCGGTGGCGGCATCCTGGCGCCGGGAGGCTGAGCCTGGCCTGGGCCGCCGTCATGGCTGTGCCCACCCCCTCCGCCGCGATCCACCTCTCCAGGCGCTGGAAGGAGAGGCTCCTCCTGGCCGGGGCGCTCCGGCCGTTTGTCCTGGCCTCGCCCTCCGCCATGGCTGGCCCCGCTGCCACCTCCTTGGCTGCCATATGCCGCCAGCCGGGGCCCATCACCGGCTGCCATCCGCCGTGGCTCGGTTGCAGCCCGGCCGGAGAAGGGGGCGGGAAGGGGGCGATTGGGCAGCCGGGGACCCCCCTCCGGGCAGAAGAGGAGGAAGAGGAGGAGGGAAGGGGGTTAGGGTCACGTCCTCATTACCCCCAGGATTTTCATTTTTATCCCATTTGGGGTAATTTATCCCTGTTACCCGACCACTGATGTATGGCATTCAAAATTTCCTGTCATTATAACCTTGCTCAGCTCTTATAAACAAAATCCTATGGCTTCCTTTAGGAAGTCACTCCATCTCATATTTGATCTTCCTCTTTTCTTGCTGCCTTCTACTTTCCCTAGCATTGTTGTCTTTTCCAACAAATCTTCTCTTCTCATGATGTGCCCAAAGTAAAACAGCCTCAATTTTGTCATTTTTGCTTCTAGAGAGAGTTCAGGCTTGAATTGATCCTGGACACACCAGTTTGTGTTTATGGCAGTCCATACTATTCACAAAGCTCTTCTCCAGCACCACATTTCAAATGAATTGATCTTTTTCCTGCCAGCTTTTTTCACTGTCCAGCTTTCATGTCCATACATAGTAATTGGGAATACAACAGCATGGATGACCTTGGCCTTGGTCTCCAGTTGTTACATTTCCTTGATCTTTTCTAATTCCTTAATAGCTGCACCTTCCACGTCTCATGCTTGGCCACAGTCTCCATTTGGACTGATGATTGAACCAATGTATACAAAATCTTTGACAAGACAATTTCAGTTTCTTCATCGTAAACATTAAAATTCTGTAGTTCTGTAGTCGTGATTTATATATATATATATAAATGTCCAGCTTCAGACTTGTTTTTACATATTCTTCTTTCATCTTCATTAGTAGTTTCAAGTCACTGCTGCCTTCTGTCAGTAATATATCATCTGCATATTTTAAATTATTTATGCTTCTTCCATCAATTTTCACTCCTCTTGCATTTGAACCTAATCCAGCATTCTGTACGATATGTTCTGCATACGGAGTAATCAGATAGGGAGATAAAACACACCCTACTTTGACACCTGTGCCTGTGGAAAGCCATTCTGTTTCTCCTTATTCTGTTCCAAGAGCAGCTTTTTGCCTATAATACGGGTTACATAGTGGGACAATCAAGGGCTGAAGCACACTGATTTCAACCCAAACCTGAACAGCAGCAGCAACAAAGAACAGGTAAGATCTGTGGCCCAAATCCTGTTGATAGTCCTTGACAGAGCACTCAATGGCTGAATGGTAAATCATAACTTAGGTAAATCTCATTGACCCAGTGGCCAAAATCTTGATCCAAAGTTAAGTAAAAGGGGTACATTTTAGTGGTGAACTGCTGTAAGTTAAGAAATCTCCATAAGCATTATCTGTTGTACATTAAGCCACACAACTCAATATACAACAGATAATGACTACAGAGATTTCTTAACATATGCCAATTTGCTGCTGAAATGCATATTTTTGGTTAAGTGCAGAATAGGATTTTGACCAGTGGGTCTACTTTATTTGGGACTACTAACTGCATTTAAGCATTAATTTCCACCACCACCACCCCAGTGTTAGACCGAATCTAAAATCTAAAATCATATTTCATCACTTAACCTGGGTTACTTTGGGTTAATTGCCTGGCACATAAAACAAGCAATAGAATCATTGGTACAATTTACTCTCCTTATTGTTCAGCTGTCGAACAAAATGCAAACCACATACACTGAAGGAGTCGTGCAACTTGTGCATCTAAAAGGACCAGGCAGAGGAGTTACCCAAGCCTCTGCACTTTGTTGAAGAAGGATGGTTAGAAGCCATACATGTTTGCTTTAGATGTGGGAGATCCCTAATGACAATCATTTCCACTTTGTCTGGCTGAAGCAGTCCGCAGCTGGACTCCTGCACCCAATGATATAGAAGCAATATTAGTTTAGGTGAAATTTAGAAATGGAACTGTCATGTCCATGCTGATGACATCTCTCTCCAGTTCTCCTATCTTTTCCACTCCAACAATTTCATTTTTATGCCAAATACTAACTCAGCACTCTCTGATTATCTCAAAGAATCCTAATCTAGTATCAGTAAATATAAACCTCTTAATTGCTTTACTCAGCCCCTCCATGTTACCAGTGGCACAACTAAGTAATTTTAGACCTTGGACTCAATGATCATAGGAGTCCTCTCTTTCATGTGCATTAGCAACTTCAGTTGCAATTACTTCCCAAGAGGTAGCTTTAATAGTCTTTTGCAATAAAAGCAGAGTCCTGTGGCACCTTAAAGACTAATAAATGTATCATGAGATTTCATGGATCTTCGTTGTAAAGCACATTTTTAATATTGTTTTCTTCTCACACTATACCATTCTATGTTTTACAAATTATTCCACATTCTTTATGGAGTGGCTGTTTACCAAACCTAGTTAAAATAAAAAAGTAAGTTGAGCATATGAAGTTTCTCATTGGAAAGTCCCTTAAACTGTAGCACTATCATTGTTACAGGGATACCCTAGAGGTTATTTCTTCTGTCATGAAGATAGGAATGTTTAAAAAAAACCTGGCTGAATTTTTTATTTATGTTGATTTATGTTGTCTCAACTCAACAAGACACCTTTAAGGAATTTTATGGCCTCTGGGGTGCCTCTTATCAAGGTGAGACAGATATGAAACACTATTTTTTTCTCATCAAGGACACTTCAATTTACACATGTCTCTGCACAAAAACTAGTGTCTTTTCTTTTTGAGAAGTAAGCACGCACACACACCAATTGCAAGCATAAAATGACGAACGGATTTCTTCAAAACACATAAACAATCTTTCTGATGCTCCTGTTCCTTAAAAGTCCATGCAACAAAGCAGCACTCATTATCAACTTCTGCATTTTGTGTTTCTTAAACTGAGAAATAATTTGTACACTTTTTCTACTGCATAAAACCCATGCTCATTTTCTCCTCTTGAGAGTTCAAAAAAAAAAAATCATGGGGAGAATAATTTAGCAGCTCTTCAAGAGAAGACAAGTGAAAATTCACCCCCCCCCCCTGCCTGATGCTGAACACATCCACATAAAAAATAAGTATACTGTGAAGGGGCCACCTCTGATGCTCTGGGCGGGCTGTCTGATCTCGCCCAGTGAGAGAGACCGCCAGACTTGAGGCAGGCCCTGGGACCCAGTCAGCCTGCCAAGAAGGCAGAGGTGATGAGGATGGGAAAGGCGGCATGGTTTGGGCTCTGTCGACAGCTGAGGACCATAAAGGCAGAGGTGAGAGATGGAGTGTGGGGGGGGGGAAGGCCAGGATGCTGACAGAGGAGGTGGATACTGGGGATTTGGGGCAGGAGGGGGTCTGGAGCAACACACTGGAAGAACTGTGGCCAGCCTTCCTAGTGAACGACCTGTTGGAGGACCCCCTCAAGTGAGCCCCCTGGACTAGGTTCCTAGTTGAGCAGTAGCTACCTCAAGGAACCAGGGGGGACTTGCAGGGTGGACGGGGTCCGTCAACAGCTGCATGCTTAGGGATGCCGCTGAAGATCACCTCTGCCACTGGGACAACCAAACCCCCACCCCCACTCAAAAGAGGTGCTGAGGTGGCAGCAGGAGCATCTGTGGTGCCTGCAGGAGGAATCAGTGAAGTCCCAGGATGAGGGGCAGCTTCGGGGGCCTTTGCAGTTTTTGTTCTGGACTCAGTGGAAGCAATGAGGGCCCCCAAAGACACCAGACTCTCAGAAAAACTAGTGACTCAAGCTCAGTCCCCCAAAGGGCAGATATGTGGACAGGAGGTTGCTATTGTTGGGACTCTGGGTTCAATAAGAATGGAGTTGTTTCAACATTCCAGTCTGGAGCCCATGGATATATAGGGTTAGGAGGGGTTGCCTGGTGTCTTGGCACTTGCTGGGGGGGCAGCAGCACTACCATACAGTTTGCAGGAAACAAATATTTTTAGAGTAAAATTAATAAACTGAGCATAACCGTGCACGTGCTCAGTCACACACACCCTGATTATGAATGTTTTCTCAAAAACAAGAAGGAAGAAAATATGGTCTGCTAATAAACATCAGTCCCTGTGGACCCCAGCATGCTTATACTGGTCCAGCCATTAATACTGGTTCTCTTTGTTGTTCCCCCATCACCTGCCACAGTTGTTTGGAATCTTCCTACCCCACAGGGCTCTGGCTTTCAACACTGAGGCCCAGATCGAGATGCAACAGTCCCTCATATTCATCCACGGCCCTTTCAGCATGGGACACACTTGTTCTCCTGCTATCTTGTCACGAAAACCATACATAGAACAAAGACTAATTGGTGTCAACTCACTTACTGTATTTGTTGAGTTTCCATTTAAATGTAAACCACTGTCAAAGAGAGGGGAGGAAGCACCACTGCTGTGATCACTTGATGGTCCAGGGGAACCTGAAATGTGGCACATTAATAAAGTATTTGCTTCTTAATTTCTGTTCAGCAGAGAACAATTACAATAACATGCTTTAGAAGAGAGCACACTGTGTGTGTACAGACTGTTTAGCTTGCTGAAATAAATGAGATACATACTGTATTCTGGCTGAAAACATCAAAAAACAAAAACAAAACTCACACCAAACGTACGTATTATAAGTGCTCGTTTTTGGTTCCCAAAACTCAGAGCTCGTAACTATTATGAATAAACTACACACAAAAAAAATGCATGCTTGGCCAGCACAAGTGAGCCTAAAGCAGGAAACTTTTTCTAGAAATAATTAAGACTGTGCTCTAAATACACAGAGTAAGCCCCACTAAATGTTGTGGCTTGAGTACAATTTGTAGTCCAAACTACAATAGGGCTTATATAAGTGTTGAATCATGTTTCAAGAACTGATTCAGTGGGTCTACTCCATAGGAACTCTCAAATTCATTAAGATCAGTGTGACTCAATTTCTAGCAAAGATGTCTAGCAAACCACTAAAGAAAAGCAAACATACTGCTCCACAGTGCTTCAATCTCTCTCTGGGGGGTTTACAATTTATTTATGCTGGCTACACATTGCTCCTCCTCCCCACCCTAACAAGCTAGGTACTCAATTTACCGACTTTGGAAGGATGGAAGCTACCTTCCAGCTACCTTAGCCCAGGATTGAACTGAGGTCATGAGCAGAGTCTTCAGTGCAGTACAGCAATTTAACCGTTGTGCCACGAGGCTCCTCACCACTATTCTGCTGGACCTTGAAAACATCTTTCTCTCTGCTTTTGATTAGTGTTTAGAAGAAACATATGGAGCAACATTACCTACAACTTTACATTGAGGAATAATGGGGCACACTGCTAGTCCATTTATGTATAATGTAGTATTTTTAAAGAGTGGTTTAATCCTGTACATCCTGATTGGCTATGAAGCAATAACGTATTAATAGTTGTATTCATATAATGTAGAGTCCCGAATCTTATTAGTTATGCCCATTGGCATGGCTTCATCCATGTAAATCTTAGCTGAGAATTGACATAAGTAGATATGTTGCAAATGCCCACACTTCTGAAATTGTGACAAATCACAGTTAAAATTTATGGCAACTGAGTTATACTTCCCTAATTTTTCATCTGGATTCTGGCCAATGACTGGTAATGCAGTTACCTGTTCTATGTAATTAGTAACATGTACTAATTATTTTTTTTCATTTATTCTGATGAACTGAGGATGTTTGTGGAAGGTTGTTCAAATTATAGGTACTGTTTCTACCTATTAAAATACATTGATCAGATAAGAAATAAAAGAACATTGAGGGATATAGTTAACAATCATCCCCCTCATGTCATTTTGTCCTCCTTCCAGAAATCTGTAAAGATCTTTTTACAGCAGGCTTTAAGAAACAAATTGGATGTCATTATTTCCATGCTGGGTTTTAAAAATGTTTTAAAACATTTTTAAAATGACCAGTCTTTAATTGTTTTAGAATGTTGTGATCTACTATGATTTACTTGCATACTTTCAATGAGATGCCTTGGGTGTCTATCCCAGGAGAAAGATGGCATATACATAAAAAATAAATTAATGGCAATAAGTTACTGGAGGGGGCCACTTGAAGGAAGGTACATAACAGGTGATTTTTAAAATATAATCTTCCAAGCTCTGCTTTTAATGTAGTAAACTGAGATTTCAGATGTCAAATTAATCTGAGCTAAAAATTAAATTAAAACTTCTCATTGCAGAAAGGACAGAAAGCAGCTTCTCAGTCGTATAGGGTCAAATTGGTCAATAAAAGCCTTAAATTGTACCAGCAAAATGATGGGAAACTAGAATTGACGGCCTTCCTCATTGGAATCAGAGCAGATATGAATAGAGATGGGGATATTCGTATTCATAAACAAATGTGAATATCCCCATCCCAGCTGCACCTAATGTGGGTTTGGCCCCCGGGACCAGCCTGTTCACTCACGTGTCCTGGTGCCACGAAGGCCCTGCTCTTCTTGCCAATTGCGGCAGTAGCTCCGCCATCTCCCTGCTCAGCGGGCCACTCCAGGCAGGGGACGGGAGGACGAGTCTCCCTACACGGCTGCTGAGTGGCCAACCGAGCAGGGAGACGGCGGAGCTACTGCCACAATTGGCGGAAAAAGCTGGACTTCTGCAGTGCCGGGACACGTGAGTGGACGATCCAGTCTCAGGGGCCAGACCCGAATTAGGTGCAGCTGGGATGGGGATATTTGTATTCATTTACAAATACAAATATCTCCATCTCTAGATACGAAGCAACCAACTGTATCAGGTTGTGGGCTATCCCTTTTTACATAATAAACCCACACAGAGTACACTGCAGTAGGCCAAAACTAACAAAGGATAAAAAGAAGATGCAACAGCAGCTATCACTGAAGCCTGCTTGATGTTTCAGAAAATGGCATCTACTGTCAGATGAACTATTGTTAAGGAAGAACTGCTTGAAAAGTTCTGGAATTCATTTGGCTTCATAGGTCTTTTACACGGCACCAATTTAATTGACCCATCATCCCAGTGGACTAATTGATGAAAGACCAGGAACAAGGGTCCACTGAAGGCAGCTATCTGATTATTGAACCAATCTAATCTCTCAGTGCTAATGGGATTAAATGTGCTGTGTACCCTTGCCACATGTGAAAGAGGCCCATGATGATCATGTGGGAAAGAAGACTTAGGTCTAGCCTACAGGGTCAATGCTGTGTTTATGCTGAAAGCCTACAGATTCTACAGTACAGAGCAAGAAGACTCCGACATTTCAATAGTATTTTCAGAACCAATGAGATAAACTCTGCCAGGAACTTTGCAGTTCAAGTTAATGACAACTGCTCTACCATGATCTATCAAATAATAATAATAATAATAATAATAATAATAATAATAATAATAATAATAATAATAATAATAATAATAATAATAATCCAAACACCAATAACAAGAAGGAAATATTGCACAAGTTCTCAAGAGGGCACTGTCATATTATAAACAAATAAAGAAAAGTCCTTGGCTAATGAGTCAGAAAAATCAACAGGTCAAGAATTAGCTTTGAAGTTTTATTTTATGTGAGAACGATAAGACTACTTGGGAGACTAAAATTACTGCAGGTCTGTTTCAGGGTGAAAGAGGTCCATTGTCTCAATAAGATCAGCCTCTTGGTCCATTCACAGATATTCAAAACTCTTTCTAGTCAGCACCTTGGTACGTTCCGTTTAAAAATCTTACAGCTGCATCTGTAAATAGATGCAATCTGCATATCTTGGCATTCACAGAGGCAATTTCTTCAGTTCTTGCTCATATGATTTTTGCCTTTCTTTTTGTAATATGTTTGATGTACAACCCCCTAACCCTAATCCTTCACTACGAATGTTAATTCCTGTTTCATACCCAATGCCTGTCCTGGTTTTACCTCCCTGCCTCATTCCTCCACACTATTGCAGGCACCTTAAGTCTCCTGCTCTGAAATATTGGTCTTCAGCTTATGGGTCAGGCTTAATCCTGGTTCTCAGCATGTGGCAAGGTTAGTTACAACAACAGCACTATGGCTATATAAATATATTGGCGGGTGGGGGATTTCCATAAGGGATGTTTGGATTAAAGCTAGGTCATGAGTCTATAGAAACGAAAGACACAGCTGCAGTCTAAAAGATTGCTAAGTATCTTCCTTTGTGTTACAGCGCAAATGCTCTGCTTTGGGTTAAGATGATCTGATCTGACTTCACAATTAAAGTGTATCCATGCATTTTCTAGAACCCTCAAAGGTATTTCTAAAACAGGGATGAAATCTTATAACCTGACATGCTTCGAATATAGAACTTCTACTTATACAAAGGGGGGGGGGGAGCACAGGAGAGCAAACACTGCTCCCAGAAGATCAAGTCTTTCTTAACACACTTTACAATCCCTTTTCATACAAAAAAAATCTTTTTTTTAAATTGAATTCATTTTGCAAAGAGCAATGCGTGGAGGCGTTGCAATCCCTTTCTTCTTTTGCATTCAGTGCAAGCAGTTTTGTCTTATTAAATTGGTAATAATCAAGACAGGTGACAGGTATGAAAGAGGACGCTCGCAGGTGCCTCTGAGTCCGTGCCCCAAAGTGGAGAGGCATTTGCCATTCCAGGGTGAGAGGTAAGCTCCTTTTCAAGCCACTTGGGGAAGACGAAAATGACACTGTAGTCAGAAATGGGAGTTACTTGACTGAATAGTCTCGCATTCCAGGCATTTGTTTGTTTGTTTGTTTAAATTCTATATCACACCATCTAGTGACACACCACTACTTTGGGCGGTTTCCAGCAATAAAGATAAACATAAAGAAAACAACCCCCCCCCACTTAACCCACTATAAAAATATAAAAAGTTATCCCTACTTTATAACAAACAGGTGTCAAGACAATGAATGTTGTTAATTGTGTTTCTGCTAACAATTAAGCAACAACAACAGCAGCAACAACACATTGGGATTTCATCCCAAACTGGTTTGATGATTTTACCATCACTTAATTTAGAAAAGCTAACAGCCAGAATCCTACTAGTTCAAGTGTAATAGCGTATACAGCACTGGCAAATTTCTGGTAGTTAGCACACTGCAGCTTGTTAACCTGATTTCTTAGTTGCACGCTAGTAGTGTATGTTGGTGAGGAATGAGAGACACAGACAACAATTTGTTAACTAGCAGCAATATACTGTTGTGATTTATGCCACTGTATTTAATATGTAAATTATCAATAGGATTCTGGCTTATCTCCTAAATAATTTTGTATAGAAATTTCTGTATGACTTATTGTTAAGTGCACACCAACATTTTAATGATCAATTATTTTATTTCTTGATTCATCAGAATGATAGGTATGCTTGACAGTGTGCTATTTGTATAGTCTGAGGCATTCTGCAAAAATTCAGAGCTAATCAAGTAGATCCACATGAACCAGCATTCATACCCAGTGAGATGTGTTCTTCTTAATGAGTCTGAGCAGGCCTTGCAATAAATGTATCTGAATTGCCTAGTTTGAGGTTGAGAGCCAAAGACCATTCATTTGAAAGGGCATTGCAACTGAAATTTTAAAGGCTTATTTTCAAGTAAAGATGCTGAACCACAAGGCTAGAAAGAAATCACAACTTCAGCCCAGAATCAGAAGATCTGTGTGTCCTGGAGCTTGCTGTGAACATAAATAAACAAATAAAACTTAAAATAAGAAGATCGATATTCATTTTTCTACATGCCTTGTGAGATGATCTTTCTGTCTTCTGTGATGATGTATTTGATGGACGGAATGAGTTTCACTTGTCAGCTTCTTACTTCTTACAGTTAAATGAATGTGTACAAAGTGCTGATATTTTATATAAAGTATAATTACCCTCCCCATAGACTGCAGTATCTCCCACACCACAATGTTCGTAAAGGCTCCCAGTGTTTGGCAGTAACAGCCAATTAGCCTTAGAAACTGTCTGCACATATTAAATTCCAAACCATGTTAAATAGCTGATGTGGCAACCCATCCTCACTTTCATATAATAATTATGATTTTAGGAACATACCTTTAAAAGTGAGACTGATGTAAGCATTGCATTGTACCCAGCTAGTAAGTTCTGCTACTTTTAAAAGCACACACACACACACACACACATATATATAAAAGACAGAAAATAGGAACATGACTATGGCCTGACTCCCTGCATCTACATAGGTGTAGGTTTCTCATGAAGTAGTGCATCGCTACCACTTCTGGAGGGGTCACGTGTATGTTGTCTACCCAGTTACAGTGGTCTAACTCTTAAACAATCATGGCTGAGTGGGGGGGGGAAAACTGTCACTAGTCCTGTCCATGTGGTTTCTGTATGCATGCACATATTGTAGTCAAGTGGGAGAGCCAAGCAGCGAGGCAGCTTTCATGCAGCTTGTATATGTGATGAGATCATGTATAAACTTTAAATAATACTGCATTTCAATATATAACCTTTCCTAATATGCTTGTAAATAAAGTATTTGTGCACAAGTATTTGTTCATTACAAGGAATATTGCAGACAGGAAGACGTTTTACGGAAATCTATTAACTTCCCCTTACCCAATGGGAGCTTTAGAAATGTTGGAGCTTCCCTGAGGTACTGAACAGTGATGGTAACTTCATCGCCAGCATTTCGCAGTAGATGCACCTGTCAGTGTGACAAATAACAGCTACTTTATACCGAAGAAGAACCAGCCAGAGAGAGCAAAATAGTCTACATCAAAAGAGCCGCATCTCAGTAGTTTTGTCAGGAATCCAATTTTCATGTTTATCAATGAAATGAAGACTATCTTGAGGGTCAGACCACAAAAATAAATGACACAGGCAAGCGTATCTACAATCGTAGAATAGTATGAAAAAATAAAATTTGAAGGGTAATGCGTGTTCACACACATCATGGAGAAAAAGTGATGTGCTTCAAAGCCATGTTGCCCAGGACAGAAACATCCAGCTAAAGTTAAACACTACGGAATCCCTTGGATTGAAAGAGTGGGGATTTAAGCTCATTGTTCTCCCTACCATTCCAATTAACGATGCCTAAAATTTATCAGCTTCTTGGGATTGTGAAATTTTGGTGGTCTGTGTTGCAAGCTACAGTGTGTTGTAAGCCACAATGAAGTGCTCGATAGCTCAGTGGTTTAGGCATCTAGCTGCAGAGTCAGAGGTTGGGAGTTTGATTTATCACTGTGCTTCCTTGGAAGGACCTGGACTTGATACTCTACAGCACATGTGTCAAACTCAAGGCCCGTGAGCCGAATCTGGCCCGCTGGGTGGTTTCATGTGGCCCTCGCTGTGTTGCCTGCTACTGTGCAGTTTACATTATGCAGGCACTTACTCGGTCACCCATAATGCTCCTCAATAATGCTGGGAATCCGCCCAGCGGGACTTCTAATCCCAGCATTCCAAGCAGCGAAGAGTCAGAAAGTGCAGTCATAATCGAATGAGGAGGATTATATTTAGATACATTTATATAGTGTTGCAGATACAACCGGCCCTTTGAGGGCGACCATAATGCCGATGCGGCCCTCTGCTCTACAGGGTCCCTTCCAGTTCTGCAGGTCTAACATGGTGATGGTTAGGATTAGGTTTGAGGCTAATAACAAGGTAATAACAAGATGAAAAGAAGTGATGTAATTGATCCACAGTTTAAGCAGCAGGAAGGAGAGGATGATGTTGTTCATTAATTACTTATAAATAATCATTGCGATATGTCAATTATCTGCCCAAGCACCATGTGCAGTACAGTACAACAACTAAAACTCAATACAATTCCACATTAAATAATAAACAGTAAAAACCATTAAATCCATTGGGGGAGCTTCATAATTCGAAAGTAGGAACAGCATAAATGCCTCCTTAAATCAATAAGCCCAGATATAAAGCAATAAGCAGAAACATTGCTAAACACAGGGATACAGAACAGTCACTAGTTACACATACAAGGTAGATTCGGTTCTTCAAAAGACCTCAGGTTTATGAATGTGGGATACTGTGCTTCTGTAGCCACGATTCAAAAAGCCAGGAAATGGCCCAATATTGCTCCACAATAATCTGCCCATGTTGCCGGCAGGAAAAAGAATGCCAAGCTTTACATAGCAAAGTGCCGCCTGAATGTTGACAACACCAATGGCAGCAGTCAACATGGTCTATAGCAGTGATGGTGAACCTTTCTGAGCCCGAGTGCCCAAACTAAAAAAAACAACAACCCAGCGGGCAGTGGGTGGTGGCGGAAGGGGGAATCCCGGGCACGGAGGTGCCTCCAGACCCCACTCCAGATCCGCCTCCAGTTGTGCCCAATCCCGCCACTGCCTATAGCTTGGCCGGTCTGCTGCCGCCAGCGCCAGCTGTTCCGGATCCTGGCCCACCGGGCCTGTTGGGGTGCTAGCACCACGGCTGCAGCTGCCTCCTCAGGTTTGGCTGCCGGGGGTAGCAATCCAGCGACTTATGGCTCGCGTGCCCACAGAGAGGGCTCTGCATGCCAGCTGCGGCACGCGTGCCATAGATTCGCCATTGCTGGTCTATAGGATCCCCTCTTCTGCTCATTACCATTCACACTTGTTGAAAAACAGTCCTGACAATTACTTTGTGTTTGGGTGAGAAGTGGTGAACTGAAGAAAAAAGGAGCTGGCTTCTGGGATTTTTTTATTCTCTTGTGTCACTTTGCACTGTTTGTTGGCAACACAGGGACAATATTGTGCGGCACTAGCAAGCCATTTCCTGGTGTTTTGAACTGTGGATGCAGAAGCACAATATCTTGCATTAATAAATTGGAGGTTGTTTTTGGAGAATGGAACCTCCTGGCTTTTTAAAATGAAAGTTCACACATACTGTACATACACTACACACAAATTCCAACAGCAACTTTCCTCATGTAGAATTACCCAGTGATAGAGGATCCTAGAAGATGTGCACATGGTCTGTACTAAGGTTGCTGGGAGAGGACACTCATGAGAAATGGCACTGGTAGAAATACTCCTAAAATAATTTCAACTTCTTCTTCTGTGTTCTCAAGTCATTTCTGACTTATAGCAGGTCTATGAATGAGAGATCTCCAAAATGTCCTGTCCTCAATAGCTCAGCTCTTGTAAACTCAAGTGGCTTCCTTTAGGGAGCCAATCCATCTCATATTTGGTCTTCCTCTTTTTTCTACTGCCTCCAACCTTTCCCAACATTATTGTCTTTTCCAGAGAATCCTGCCTTCTCATGATGCGCCCAAAGTAGGACAGCCTCAGTTTCATCATTTTTGCTTGCAGAGATAGTTCAGGTTGGATTTGATCTAGGACCCACTTACATGCCTTGAAAACCCTACTAGGGCTACCATAAGTTGAATGCCACTTGATGGCACATAACAATAGCAGCAACAAGACACAGGTAGTGAATGGAGTGAAGAACCTGTCTAACTATTGTAATTTAAGGTTGCCTGAATTTGTGTTCAACTGTGGTCCTCGCTGTTCTATGAGTGTGAACTAGAAAATGTTGGCACTGACTCATTTAGAAAAATAATCACCACAGAAAAAGCTTGCCTGAAAGCTTGCCTGAAAGCTGCTGCTTTCTCTACTACCAGGACTCTGCCTTGAAGTGGAGAGAGAAGTCCTGTATAAATGCAAATAATAACCACTGTCTGTGCTACTGGGAAAGGTAGCGGTAACATAGAAGGAAAGAGAAAGACTACTGAAACAGCACAATCCCTTAGAAAAAGCCATTAAATGATTTATCATTGTTTACTGAGAATCTGCAAGATTAAGAATGGTATTCTGTATGTGGATATCCACAAAGTGGATGGCACTAGGAATTCCACAAAAAATGACAAACCCATAGAAGGATTGTCTAATAAGATGAATATACCTGCTCATGATCTTAAAACATATCCAGTACTAACAAACAAGTACTTCTGGGTTGCAGAATGGAAAAAGAAAGGCGAAAGAAGAGCAGAGCAGCTCACATCTTCAGTAAATGAAAAGTCAATATTAATTCAGTATTCTCACACAGTAAGGGGCTGGAAGGAACAAACATGAACAAGTCTAGATGACAATTTTAAATTGAAAAAGTGGTATATTTGCTTTTATGGTATTAGATCAGGTACCTTGAAAGAAGAACTAGGAAACTCAAGGGAATCCTGGTACATGGATGAATTTTGAAAGAAATTGAGACAAAGTGCACACTTTGCTTTCAGAACATAATCATATAGTCTACCATACTATACTGTCTTCAATGGTCATTTATACACAGCTACCCAGTGTGGTATAGTGGATAGAGTGACGGACTAAGACTCTGGAAAACAGGGTTCAAATCCCCACTTGGCCATGGAAACTCACTGGGGGAGTAGAATCGGTAAAACCTCTCCTTAAATATCTTACCCTGAAAGCCCTATTAGGGTTGCTATAAGTCAGTTCTGACTTCATGGCACAGAACACACACATAGTAGCACTATCAGTTAATTGAAGGTTTTAATAACTGTTGGTTAGCCACACCATTGACTTATATTATTACTACAGGTATGCACAAATGGCCTTTTGCAATTTTCTACACTGTTTTTGGGAAGATAAATTTGGGGGACAATTTCAGTTAATTTCTCCAAGGGAGAAAATCAAAGTCTAGATAGGATTGTAGTGGTGAAGAGGCAGCCAGCCAAAAATAGTGGGGAAATTTTGGGGAAAATAACTCTGCAAAGTGCTCTTCTGTTTCTAGGGGAGTAAGAAATTGTGGTTCTTCAAGTGGACCTCTGTGATTCACACTCTGGGTGATCCGCGCATGCGCGGAGCCTTGTCGAAATATTCTAGAGCTTCTGCGGTAGCAAAAATATACATTAGTGCAGACCCCTCCCCCCTAGTATATGTACCTTGGCACCAAGGCTCTCCCTTCAGTTAGATCAACCACCGCATAAAGAAAGGGCGTGACAGTGGTGAGGCCGGGTTGGGATGTGTGAATCACAGAGGTTCACTAGAAGAACCACAATTACAGGTAGGTAACCTGTCGTTCTTCTTCGTGGCCTCTGTGAATCACACTCTGGGTGACTAACAAGCTACCTTACCCGGAGGAGGGTGTCACGCCAAGGTAGATGATAACACAGCACGTCCAAAAGCAGCATCAGATTTTTGCCGAACGTCCAATCGATAGTGATTGATAAACGTGGACGGCTATGACCATGTGGCAGAGGAGCAGATGTCAGCAAGGGGGATTCCTCGAAGAAATGCCATGGATGTCGCCAACGCCCTGGTGGAATTAGGGCGGATATTCTGAGGCGCTGGAACTCGAGCAAGCTGATAAGCAAGCTGGATGGCAGACGCAACCCACTTGGATATTCACTACGAGGTAACTTGGAAACCTTTAGCAGGAAGTTGGAAGCTGACGAAAAGTCTAGCTGAGCATCTGAAAGATTGGGTGCAGGCTATATAGAAGGCCAGAGCCCGTCTTATGTTCAATGTATGGAGAATCCTTTCTTGAGGATTAGATGGAGAAGGAAAAAAGGACTGAAGAACCAAGGGTTGGGATAGGTGAAACTGGGAGACAACCTTGGGCAGGAAAGAAATATCTACAAAGAGTTTGACTTTATCTGGGTAAAACTGGAGATAAGGGTAGTCAGACCTTAAGGCTGCCAGTTCACTAGCACGCCATGCTGACACGATAGCTACAAGGAATGCCGTCTTAAAGGTAAGTAACCTGAGGTCAGTCAACACAAGGGGCTCAAACGGAGCTCTTGTAAGGTGCTGGAGGACTAATGTCAATGATCATTGAGGTGATGGAGGACGTATGTCAGGATACATGTGTAACAGTTCTTTGAGGAAACGTTTCAGAGTAGGGTGTCTGAAAAACGTAGCTGCCGGAGAGGTTGGTGGTTGATAAGCTACAATCACCGAAAGGTAGACCTTAAGGGACGAAAGAGAAAGGCCGTTAGATTTTAGTTGCAATAGAAAACGGAGAACAGTAGTAAGGGAAGGGTTGATTGAAGGTAGTGATGACGCTGTAGTGAATGATTGGAATTTTTTCCATTTATACATGTAGGCCTTCCTAGTTGAAGGTTTCTTTGCATGATGAAGGACATTCATCAAGGAGGTAAAATCCTCCACGCTGCAAGATGAAGGGCAGGGAGATCTGGGTGGAGAATTTGATTTTTGTTGTGTAAGTAGGTGAGGCAGGCGGGGCAGGTGATAAATGTCGGACAACAGCTGGTGGAGAATTGGGAACCATGGCTGTCGTGGCCACCATGGAGTTATCAGGATAGCATTGGGCCTGTCCTGTTGAAGGCGGACTACGACCCTGTGGAGAACTAGGAATGGTGGAAAGAGGTAAGTGAGTGATTTGGGCCAACGGCTGACAAATGTGTCACAGCAGGAGTTTCTTGCAGACTCCTGCATGGGAGCAGTAACGTTTGCATTTCTGGTTTGTTTGGGAAGCAAAGAGGTTGACGGTGGGTGTGCCCCGGCATGTGCACAGGGAGAGAAAGACAGTCTGAGAGAGAGAGAGAGAGAGAGAGAGAGAGAGAGAGAGAGAGAGAGAGAGAGAGAGAGAGAGAGAGAGAGACTTACGAGCGTACCAGTTCTTTTCCTATTACACATATCTTCACCACTGTACAGCTTCTCTGTCTGCCCATATTCCCTATTCAGAAAAGGCCCACTGGAATTTACACATCTGACAAGGAATTTATTTATGGTCTCAGAAGATATTTTACCTTGTTATGTTTGTTTTAAATCTTCATTCCTGGACACCTTCTAATACTTTTAAAAGTTCAAAAAAGAATCTTTTTCTTCTTTAAAAGGTTTATTTAGCAAGCAACTGAGCAACTAAAGGCCAAAAATATAAAATATACTTCAAATATATGTAAGAATTACATATATTACATGAGTATATACTTTCAAAATCACAGCATTCTATTACACATTTCTCTAGTTCATATATGTAAATAATACTTCTATGTTAGAAAGGAAACTTTGATTCTATTAAAATAATGTTTAGGCATCATATAGGTGAAGCTCAGAGATCCAAAATACAAAGCAAACAAGTTCTCTATAGTAAAAGGCTATTTTCTTAGATAACTCTCATTCAGATGATTAAAAACAAACTCTATTGAAATACAAATTGTTATTAAAACAATTCTATCAAAGCATAAGAAAGAACATTTACAAATGAGTCACGTTGCATTAGATATTTCTCACCCAATATTTTCCCAGCAGAGGTGTCTCCCCTGTTCGTAAAAAGCAGGTGGCTGTGTGTTTTGGAGATGTCCTTCTAAACGTGATGGAAATCTCTGTTTTTATACACTCGGTGTTTCTTAAACAAAACAAAAATGATGCCAAACCTTGGCTTTCCTGTGGGTAAGCAATGTCGGCTTTTCCAGAGAGCTGTAGGACGACGACTCAGCTACCTGCTGGGATAGTTTGTCTGGAAAAATGCCTCCCTTGGAGTAACTTCCTTAAGACCATATTTGGCAGTATAATACATTTTGAATGCCAATTTCTTGCATTTTACATGTTCTATATTTCCCAGTCAAACTCCATATTTCATTTTTCCTGCCATATAATTTTCCCAAAGCCTATTATTGATAAAAGTACCTTATAACACATTTCCCTTGGCTTTAATTGAAGTATAGGCAGCTGCAGAGCTGGCTACCAACTGTCATAGAAATAATTGTATAGTGAAAGACAAGAAACAAGTATTCTTGGTCAAATAAATTCCTGGTCACACCTTACATAAAATAGGCACAAGGATCCTGAAGTCTGGCAGCCTATCATACACTCAGACATACATACATACACCCTTAAGAAATTACCCGAAGTTTCTCCTCCTCTGAAGATGAACTTATTTTCTTACAATCTGAACGAGAATGGCCAATATTCTCATGGGAGAAACAGTTTGTACAATCCTAGTTATCACCACAACTAAAAGGAAATGATCAGAAAATACAATGAACTGATAAGATTATTATTAAGAGTTAATGATCAGATGAGACACTATTATCAATAAGAGCTAACAATTAGAGAACACAATTTATTTCTTTGCAGTATGATTACTGTAACAGTAGTAACTGAAGCTGTGTGGTGATCTCTCTTAAATTATATATAACGTAGAAGGTAGCTAATGTAATATTTTTCAATTTTATGAAAAACAAATGTAAAATACAATTAAATTCCAAAGAGCAGCAACAACAGATAAAACAGTAAGGCTAAAATCTATTATAAAACCAAATCTGCATCACTGGTGTGCGCAATCATTCTGGCAACCTGTCATACCTACCTACCTACCTACCTACCTACCTACCTACCTACCTACCTACCTACCTACCTACATTTCATTTTAGGCCACCTTTCTCTCAGTGAGGGGCCCAAGGTGGCTCATAAACGATTGAAAAACAAACTGACTAAAACCAAAATTAATTATTTGCATTTAAAGAATTAAATAGATAATGCCAGTCAATCAATCAAAAGCCTGTATTGGCATACACAAAACAGCCACATATACAAAATAACAGAGTGTTAGTTAACTAGATAAATAGATAATATTAAAACAATTAAAGACCCCTTCAACACACATGAAAACATAAATTAAACAATGATAAAGTACAGCACCCCAAATCAAAACTCTTCATTGTTGAATTGGTTGTTAAAGTTTGTCTAAAAAGGCCAGTCTTCATCTGTCACTGGAAGGACTAGAGGGAGGGGGCCAAACTAGCCTTCTGGGGGAGGGGAGTGTTCCACAACTTGGGGGCAGCCATTGAGAAGGGCCTCTCTCATGTTCCCACGAGACAGGTCTAAGGGGACAATGGGACTGAGCAAAGGGCCTCCCCTGAAGATCATGGGGGCTAAGAAGGTTCATATGAGATGTGGCCTTCAGAACCTGAACCTGAATCATACAGAACTTTATAGGTCATAACCAGCACTTTGAATTGACACAGAAATGGACCAGTAGCCAACAAAGCTATTGTAACATGGGAGTTATAGGTTCCCTATAAGTGGCCCCGGTCAGTAGCCTGGCTGTACCATTTTGAATCAGGTAAAGTTTCTCAACCATCTTCAAAGAGAGCCCCATGTAGTGTGTGTTATACTAATCCAAGCAGGATAGAACTAGTGTTTGTGTCACTGTAGCAAAATCAGACACCTCCAAGAATAGACACAGCTGGTACACGAGCTTTACTGTGCAAATGCACTCCTGGCCCCCACTGAGAACTGAGCATTCAGACTCAAAGATGAGTCCAAGAGTACGGTGAACTGTTTGCCCTCACCCAGTCCATTATCAATGACAGATGCTGGGTTAAAAAAGAAACAGCTTCCTTTGAGTTTGTATGCCCAAGCACATGAGAGGCTTGGGTAACTACAAGGATGAAGGATGGTGTGAAAGGGTCATCTCAGGCACCCCAGCAGACAGTCTGCCCTCGTCCAGGGGAGCCCAGGAGAAAGCAGGTCTCCCAGGCTCCCAGCAAGTGAGGAGCAGCAGCAGCAGCTGTCAGCAGAAAATCGCCTGAGCAAGGGGCACCTGGTGAGGGAAGCGGCAGCCAGGATAAGAAGCTAAAGGAGGAGGGCTTGGGGTCTTTCATGGAAGAAGAGGAGACACAGAGAGAGGCAGTGCAAGATACCATCTTTGGTGCCTCTGGAGAGGGTGAGGGAGAAGACCCCTGGAGCAGCCTCCTCCCACCTAGCCCACCGAGGAAAGGACCACAGACCTGGGGCCCTCACACGCTGCACACTGGCTGCAAGCTCCTCACCAGCACAGCCTTGGCGTCCCCACCAACTGATGGGAGATGCTGTGCCCACCCCCACCCAATTACAGCGCTGGAGGCGCATGTGCCAGTGAGAATGGCAGAGGAGTATCAAGGATGAACAGCTTGGTGGACCTTGCCTCCCTCTCCCAGCTATACCAGCCATTGTTGAAAAGTCTGCGGCCTGGCCAGGACCTCATTCTTCCTCTCCACTTTTCCAGGCCGGGATTTCCCAGTGAAGTCAACTGTGGCCCCTCTTGGACAGACAGCACTTGGGGATTAGTGTCCGAAACTCAATCCCATGGGGAACAGAGCAAGGGAGGAAAAAACAATAGGAACAGCACAGTTAAAACAATAAAGGCTGCTGTTGTTCAAACTCCCAAGCTGGAAACCATGGAGTTATTGTCAGGAGACACACCTGCTGCTGCCCAACTTATCCTTAAATTGTATTGATCTATTATTGCAACTTTACTATTACCACTGCTACATAAAGTGTCTTCTCCTCATGTCCTTGTACATCAAGTACTATACAAAGACATGAAGGTGGAAAACTGGCCCTTCTCTTCCAAGTATTCTTGAGGATGAAGGGTAGTTTCTGTCCCAGCATTATTTACTGTTACTGACAGCACTTCTTCAAAGTTCACTTCTCGTTTTGTTACCTGAGACTCTTTAATAGGATAGAGAGGAACTGAGCTTGGGCCCTTATACATGCCAAGAGCCCTTCTGCCAGGACAAACAAAGGGAATGATGGGATCCATTCTTCATTCCCAATGCAGAGATTCATTCAGTCCTGAACATGGAATCCAAAATCATTCTCATACTTTGGCTCTCCCATCCGAAGAGATTATTCCCTTATCTGTTCAGCACAGTACGTCTGAGATGCCAGTTTCAATTATATTAGGAATTAAATTTGTTTGCTCCCCAAAGGCTGTCTTCTGGACAATGCCAAGGATAAATGGGACATAGAAATGGTGGAGAGTAGGTGGAAAGATTAGGAACACTCATTTCACATGACACTGAAGGAAGTGGCAAGTAGGCTAACCCAATTTAGCTTTCAAAAAGAGAGCTATAAATATTGTGGACATGAAGAACCAGCCAATTTGATTTAAAACATTCCAAGTAAAGGTTAACGAAAGTGCTGGTTGATTTTGCGTCCACGTTTAAATGAGAAGGTATTTATTTGCTAATCTTTTTCAGCCTGTCAACTATGGCTTCCTGAACTCCATTAATATCCACTTTAGGGTTTAGAATGAATTGATGTCTTCTTTCCAGGCCAGCCACATCACCTTATCACTTTGCCCTCTCCTGACTAATCTGCATGATAATGAAGCTTTCTGAACTGCATCTAGTGTTTTTATATATTTTTGAGATTTTTCTCTCTCTAATATTGAACATGGAAATGGATTCACAATTCGCCTCCACATTTTTTGTTAAATAACCAAGTATATTGTAATAATAGGGAAATGTCCATTAGTATGCTGTAGCAAGAAGATATAATTATATGGTGAATCAAGTCACTAATTTTAGTGTTATGACTTAATAGAGACAGGGTCAACTTTTAATTTTAAAGGGTTTATTCCGTACGAACAATTTATAACATATAGCTTTAGTTTAGTTTATCTTAATCTATGGAAGTGTCACTACATACCATTTTCAGATATCAGCACAATGTTCTGGCTTTACTTGCTCGGTGGCTTCTGGCACTGAGTGAGTACCAGTAGAATGACTTGGGGTGGGTAGCTCATAGTTATAGATTTACACAAAGGGTGTTACACTCCCCTTCATAACTCAGGCTCACAGCTGGATCATTCTGGAATTTTAGTTTGATGTTATGGCCAAAATGCTGGCGTGTGTGTGATACCTGATCCCTCACTTGCATTGAAAGACATTAAATACTTGGTTTATCACAAGAATGGCTCACAGCAAGGGGCTTATCCCAAAATTTTGAGTGGGGTGTCCTTGCTCTGGTCACAATCTCCCTATGTTTCAATGCAGAGATGGACAACTTTTGAACACCCTAGGACCCATCAGGGACCATATCAGAAAAGCAGCACAATTATGAAAAATCATAACTGAATGCTGCTGGAAGCTTACTGCTGGTTTTATCTTAACAACTTTTGATGTAGGGGGCTTTTTGTGAGGCTTGAACCCCATTTTACTATGAAGTCAGCATTCCTGGAGGCTTCTAGGAGTGGAAACTGACTTTTTAGAGGGCAGTTTTTTTAGTCAAGAGTAAGAGTAAGAGCTGGCTCTGTCTTGTTTCTCCCATGGCATGCTAGAGGGCTAGCTCCTGCCAGGTTCAACACCATATCGCACAAACGGCACACTTTTGGCCTCTGGTTTGTTTATCCTATTCCTGCTACAAGTTTGTGTGATCAGCCAATTATGTTGGTTTGTCTACAGAATTTTTGAGAATTTTGCTTAGTTGCAACATTCAAACATACCCATTGCGTTGGCAGTCCTTATGCTGCTTGGGGTAATAAGATTAACAGACTGGTGTATCAGTGGAACGTTAAACTCTGGACCTGATGTCTTCATGTGGTATGGTGAGTTTCAAAATGTAGTAAGCCAGACTGATCTTTCTGGAGGCCTTCTTGCTTATTCTGCTGAGCAGGGCCCAAGATTTCTGTCCCAAACCTCTGCTCTGAAACCATCATGGATTACACATTACTCAATGTTCCGTCACAGACCTGGAACAGCCCTTCAGGTTGAGGGAAAAATAAGCAGAGATGGGAGGAACCTGGAAAGGAAGAGGGATGGGCAGGAGAAGCATCCCTCCTCCGACTCAGACCTTCTTCTCTGTTTGCAGTGAAGAAGCGAAAGCTGGGGTTTACTAATCACAAGCTCCTGCGTGTAAAATATAATTCTGCCCAAGGGCTTGAATAATTGTGGCAAAGTATTGTGGCTTGAATAATTGTGGCCTCCAAAGTCCACATTTGTGTCACAGTAAATATTTGGGAAAGGAGAAATTATACATTTTGCCCCCTATACTAAGCCAATCTATTTAGACTGGGAAAACCATAACAACTGATTTGCTTTCAAGCGCCCCAGAAGTCTTTGTTTTGCTTAAAATTACAAATAGATCTTTGAGCAATAAAACTCTGTGCATGTTTACTCAAAGGTAAGCTGTGCTGAGTTTAGTGGGATTCACTCCCCAGTAAATGTGTACCAGACGGCAGCCTTAAAAAAGGGGTGGGTCGGGAGGTAGCTTCAACCAAAAGTGTCTATACTGTCTTGTGCAAAGGCTACTGGCCTTGACTTCTGAGGTGTTACTTTATATTTGCATCTGAGGGCTAAAGGGCAAACAGGCACTATAGAATTTCACAAGCCCAAAAAAGGGGAAAAAATCAATTTCTGTTTCCACAAGAGAGAATTAATGGTGCAGAAGGTCACTAAATAATAGATGCTTCATGGCAACAGAAGCTTTTAACACAAATCCAACATTAAAAAAAAAGATGTAGTAAGTTGGAACAATTTGTGCATTCTTCTCATGCTTTAGTGTGTTCTCCAAGTAAGGAGGAATTAAAAATACAAAATTCCTTCATCCACGAAAAATACTATAATATGGAAACATTAGTTGAAATCCTGTGACTTACAGTTATACCATGTAAGTCTGATGACATCATCAGCCATGGCTGTATTTTAGTAATTAAAAGTTTACTTTCCCTCCCCCCCTCTAAAAAAAAAAGGTTTTTAGGCTCTCTTAGATGCCTTAGAAGATGGACAGGTCATAGTGGAGAGTTCTGACTAAACGCAATCCACCTGGAGCAGGAACTGGCAAGCCACTCCAGTATCTTTGCCAAGAAAACCCCATGAACAGAAACAAAAGGCTAAAAGATATGACGCTGGAAGATGAGCCCCTCAGGTCGGAAGGCGTCCAACATGCTACTGAGGAAGAGTGGAAGACAAGTACAAGTAGCTCCAGTGCTAATGAAGTGGTTGGGCCATAGCTGAAAGGACGCTCAGCTGTGGACGCGCCTGGAAGTGAAAGGAAAGTCCGATGCCGCAAAGAATACTGCATAGGAACTTGCAATGTAAGATCTATGAACCTTGGTAAGTTGGATGTGGTCAAACAGGAGATGGTAAGAATCAACATTGACATCCTGGGCGTCAGTGAACTAAAATGGACGGGAATGGGCGAATTCAATTCAGACGATTATCATATCTACTATTGTGGGCAAGAATCCCGTAGAAGAAATGGAGTAGCCCTCATAGTCAACAAAAGAGTGGGAAAAGCTGTACTGGGATATAATCTAAAAAATGATAGAATGATTTCAATACGAATCCAAGGCAGACCTTTCAACATCACAGTCATCCAAGTTTATGCACCAACCACCAATGCTGAAGAGGCTGAAATTGACCAATTCTATGAAGACTTACAACACCTTCTAGAACTGACACCAAAGAAAGATGTTCTTCTCATTATAGGGGACTGGAATGCTAAAGTAGGGAGTCAAGAGATAAAAGGAACAACAGGTAAGTTTGGCCTTGGAGTTCAAAACGAAGCAGGGCAAAGGCTAATAGAGTTTTGTCAAGAGAACAAGCTGGTCATCACAAATACTCTTTTCCAACAACACAAGAGACGACTCTACACGTGGACATCACCAGATGGGCAATACCGAAATCAGATTGATTATATTCTCTGCAGCCAAAGATGGAGAAGCTCTATACAGTCAGCAAAAACAAGACCTGGAGCTGATTGTGGCTCTGATCATCAGCTTCTTATAGCAAAATTCAAGCTTAAACTGAAGAAAGTAGGAAAAACCACTGGGCTAGTCAGGTATAATCTAAACCAAATCCCTTATGAATACACAGTGGAAGTGAAGAACAGATTTAAGGAACTCAATTTGGTGGACAGAGTGCCTGAAGAACTATGGATGGAGGCTCGTAACATTGTACAGGAGGCAGCAACAAAAACCATCCCAAAGAAAAGGAAATGCAAGAAAGCAAAGTGGCTGTCCAACGAGGCCTTACAAATAGCAGAGAAGAGAAGGGAAACAAAATGCAAGGGAGATAGAGAAAGTTACAGAAAATGGAATGCAGACTTCCAAAGAATAGCAAGGAGAGACAAGAGGGCCTTCTTAAATGAACAGTGCAAAGAAATAGAGGAAAATAATAGAAAGGGAAAAACCAGAGATCTGTTCAAGAAAATTGGAGATATTAAAGGACCCTTTTGTGCAAAGATGGACATGATAAAGGACAAAAATGGTAGGGACCTAACAGAAGCAGAAGACATCAAGAAGAGGTGGCAAGAATACACAGAGGAATTATACCAGAAAGATCTGGATGTCCCGGACAACCCAGATAGTGTGGTTGCTGACCTTGAGCCAGACATCCTGGAGAGTGAAGTCAAGTGGGCCTTAGAAAGCATAGCTAACAACAAGGCCAGTGGAGGTGATGGCATTCCAGTTGAACTATTTAAAATCTTAAAAGATGACACTGTTAAGGTGCTACACTCAATATGCCAGCAAGTTTGGAAAACTCAGCAGTGGCCAGAGGATTGGAAAAGATCAGTCTACATCCCAATCCCAAAGAAGGGCAGTGCCAAAGAATGCTCCAACTACCGTACAATTACACTCATTTCACACGCTAGCAAGGTTATGCTCAAAATCCTACAAGGTAGGCTTCAGCAGTATGTGGACCGAGAACTCCCAGAAGTACAAGCTGGATTTCGAAGGGGCAGAGGAACTAGAGACCAAATTGCTAACATGCGCTGGATGATGGAGAAAGCCAGAGAGTTCCAGAAAAACATCTACTTCTGCTTCATTGACTACGCAAAACCCTTTGACTGTGTGGACCACAACAAACTATGGCAAGTTCTTAAAGAAATGGGAGTGCCTGACCACCTTATCTATCTCCTGAGAAAACTATATGCGGGACAGGAAGCAACAGTTAGAACTGGATATGGAACAACTGATTGGTTCAAAATTGGGAAAGGAGTACGACAAGGCTGTATATTGTCTCCCTGCTTATTTAACTTATATGCAGAATACATCATGCGAAAGGCAGGACTGGATGAATCCCAAACCGGAATTAAGATTGCCGGAAGAAATATCAACAACCTCAGATATGCAGATGATACCACTCTGATGGCAGAAAGTGAGGAGGAATTAAAGAACCTCTTAATGAGGGTGAAAGAGGAGAGCACAAAAAATGGCCTGAAGCTCAACATCAAAAAAACTAAGATCATGGCCACTGGTCCCATCACCTCCTGGCAAATAGAAGGGGAAGATATGGAGGCAGTGACAGATTTTACCTTCTTGGGCTCCATGATCACTGCAGATGGTGACAGCAGCCACGAAATTAAAAGACACCTGCTTCTTGGGAGGAAAGCGATGACAAACCTAGATAGCATCTTAAAAAGCAGAGACATCACCTTGCCGACAAAGGTCCGCATAGTCAAAGCTATGGTTTTTCCAGTAGTGATGTATGGAAGTGAGAGCTGGACCATAAAGAAGGCTGACCGCTGAAGAATTGATGCTTTTGAATTGTGGTGCTGGAGGAGGCTCTTGAGAGTCCCCTGGACTGCAAAGAGAACAAACCTATCCATTTTGAGGGAAATCAACCCTGAGTGCTCACTGGAAGGACAGATCCTGAAGCTGAGGCTCCAATACTTTGGCCATCTCATGAGAAGAGAAGACTCCCTGGAAAAGACCCTGATGTTGGGAAAATGTGAAGGCAAGAGGAGAAGGGGACGACAGAGGACGAGATGGTTGGACAGTGTCACTGAAGCTACCAACATGAATTTGACCCAACTCCGGGAGGCAGTGGAAGACAGGAGGGCCTGGCGTGCTCTGGTCCATGGGGTCACGAAGAGTCGGACACGACTTAACGACTAAACAACAAGATGCCGTTTGGTCCTGGGGAAGCTTTTGGGGACAGCAGGATGGAAGCGGTAAGTCTGAATTGCCAAAGCTCATTATTAATTCTTTATCTTATGATTTACACTTAATTTCTTCTCCATAGTGTTAGGAAAGGTTTAGGTGAGTGTTAGATATCTTTTTGATTTGTATATAAAATAAAATCATGCCACATTTTAAAGCCATCAGGCATTTTAGCTTTACCGTTGATTATTCGAAGCTGTTGTCACTTTTTCAGCCAAATTATTTGCCACAGTTCAGAGTACCAAGAATTTAATGTTAACGATTCTGCCGTTTTCCAACGTTTTGCAATTATCCTGCAAGCTGCTATCAACATAAACACTATTAATTCAGCCAAAATATTTGATGCAGTTGCAAAGAATATATATCAATTTTATAAATCAAAAGAAAAGACCAAGACCTGCAAAGATTTTGAGACAAAAGAAACTGGGCCAAGGAAGATAGGGACAGATGACTCTACAAAAATAATACATGCCACATCGATTATGAAATGTGGTATAGTATTTGGAGGGAACCTCAGAGAAACTGCAGATGGGTCTGGAAGCAAGAAGAAAACATTTACAACAAAGTGAAAAAAATCTATTTAGAACCAAATTATGAGATATGAAATAGGTAGGTAGCTAATCTTTTACATCTACTTTTAAAATTTTGAATAAATGGAAAAAATAAATTAATTTCAGAAATGTCCTCACTGCTCTCATTTATGCTAAACCCTTTCTTATGTAGACAAGGCTGAGCATTATGCTAAATGGAGAAAAAAGTTTTGCAGAATTTGTTTTTTGAAAAAGCAGCTCTGTGATTGTAAAAGAAAAAAACAGAGTGCAAATAAATTGGATTTTTAAAATCTTTTATATTATTAAATTATGAATCCGAACATAAGGCATAGTATGCATAGAAATATTATGAAATCAGAATGTATTTCAATGGAATGTATGAACAATACAAAAGAATTAACATCTAAAATATACTCATATTTAACAGAAATAGATACAAGTATGTGAGATGTATTGAAAACAGTATGGGAAAATGCTATTAGGATAAAGCTAGAACAAAATGCACGGAAGAAACTATGGATGACTCAGTCAAAGAAAACCAGACCAACAATGCTTTGGCAGAATTATTTAAAATTATTACATTGATATTACACTGGTGCATCTTGCAAGGAAAAGTAATATAAGCGGTACAAAGTGATGGAGAAATGGTAACCAGTGCGGTGTACCCATTCATATACGGTAGTCATGGTGACAGCATCACAGTTTTGGGAATAGGTGTTCATAGAAGTGGTAAATATAACACATCAAACAATCCATGCTTCACCACCATTAATATTATTAACGTATTTGGAGGAACAATGCTTAAGAATGACAACTAGATAGTAAGACTGCATTGTATTTTCTTGCTCCGAGCCCACTAAAATGCTATCTCCCTTGCCCAAAATCAGTTGGCAGATCCACAGGAGGGCCAAGACAAGACAAGCCAAGCGGAGGGGGGAAAGACTGAAAAATTATTACTTTGTCACGTCTGTCTAGAATGGGTAGAACATCTGGGCCAGTTTTTTAAAAAACTATTTGCCTTAACTCCATGTTTCATATGATCTTTGAGCAGAACTTGAAAGCTCAGTTTCTTTGTACCTTTCCAGTAAGTAATTCCAGATATTGCCTAATTTCAAACTTTGTTTCTTGCAAAGTGTTCTTCCTTGAAGCCAACAGGCAAATTACCATAATATTGACGTATACAGTCCCCTCAAAAGTTTTTGCCTAATGGGCAACCACCATAGGCTAGCACTATATGCATACCATATGCAAATACAAATATCAGTCTTGCAATAAACTGAGAACAGAATGTATGACTTGTAGGGTTGTCACATTTCAGTTCCCCAAATCCGAGCAGTCTATTTTGCTTATTATGCAAACTAAACAGTCTACTTTGTATAGTATACATATTTACATAATATGTTAGTTCATGTAGATTTTTTGTATTTTGCAAATTAAGGACACTAATTGTTGAATTGTTTTTCTATGAATATATTTTAGCTGTCTGTGATCTTCCTCACATCCCTGGGCAGAGGGACATGATAACTACCTGCAACAAACGGTTGCACAGTGTTGAAGTTCAACAGAAATACTTCTATTGAGGGAACAACCTGTTCCTTTTACAGCCTGCCCTGGGCCAACATGCCTAGTCCTCTAACACCAGGTCTGTCTTCCCATCTTGACTTAATTGACACCCCAAGTTAGTGCCGTTCCCCATGTCTTCTTGGCTTCCCTGTTTCTTGGCCAGGTATGGAGAGGTTGATGTTGTTTCCAGACAAGTACTATTCAGTTTGACAATGGAGCTGACACGAGCCTCAGAGGGAACCTGTCTCTGCCCTGGTAAGCGTCTGAGAAGTTCAGCTTGGATTCTTGGGCATCTCTCATGACAGTTGATCCCAGATAATGGAGGATGCTTTCCATCCCCAGATCTCACCCAGCTGGGCCTCCGGGGGCCCAGTGTAGTTTTTTTGCCACCAGGAGGGAATCCTCTCAGGACGAGGAGGAAAATTCCAGGTGGCTGAATAAAAAGGTGGGACAGTGTCTACCTTCCTCCTGCCCTCTGCTCCCATTACTGCTTTGGAAGCTTCATTCCTCCTCATCTTCTCTGTTCCATCTCTTCCCTCTTCCCTTCCCTTTCACTGTCTGCAGCCTCCGTCTGTCTGCCTGTGGTTCCCTCTGTGTCTCTCTGTAACATCTTTCCTTCCACTTCATTTCTTCCCATCTTCCCCTGGAAGCCTATTGTTCTCCCTGAATCTTCTGTACTTCTCCTTTCTCTCCCTGACCCACATATTTTTCCCACTCCTCTGCAAGTTTCCTGCCTCCTTGCCTTCTGTCCCTAATTTCTCCCACATCATCAGGTTGCTAGGCAACCTCCCACCAGGACAGGGTGCATGGGAGACCCAGCACTTGGCTCATCCTCTGGGCGATGTTTGAGAGGTTCACTGACCTGATATCCCAACTCTAGACTCCAGGTCATGGTAGGAGATGTGGGAATGAGCCCACCTGTGCCATTACACATTCCCATCTTTTATATTATGCCTGCACATCTGAGAGAGTCACGAAAATGTAATGGTCTGAATGTTGGATTTGGACCAGGGAGATGCAGGTTCAAAGCTTACATGCTCAGTCACAAAGTTTACCTGATATCTTTTGATCACTAAGTACTTCTCAGCCAAACTTACTTTACAAGTTTATTCTCAGACTAAAATGGAGAAACGGGAAACATGTAAACCAACCATGTACAGTATTGAGATACACAGAGATTTTTAAACAAAGACATTTAGCCATGCACATTGGACTTCTGGTAATATTCTCATGAGACAGTTGTTATTTTATTGCCATTAATTTTTACAGGTGGCAAAACCCCCTCAACCCAACAGATCTGGGACAACAGCATAGGAATCCCCCACGAGTTGCACACTATACAGTAGCTTAATCTGCAAAAATAAATAAAATAAAATGCAAAAAATAGAGGAGGGGTATCATTTTCTTCAGAGATACAGACTGAATATTTTATTACAGCTACAAAATATCCAAGCTTACCTTTCTTTGCCATATTTGTCTTTTTACACACGTATGCACAAGCATCAACCCAGCTCGCCGTCTGCTTTCCAAATACCCAAAGCCCATTAACTGAACAAGCAAGATAAAGCAGGGATGCACCTGACTGCCTCTCTCTGTCTCTGTCGAGGTACCGCCACTGGTGCAAATGGATGTAGATTTCTCAGTTTTGCTTATCTTGGTGCCCACATTCCTCTGATAGTTTCTGTGAGATCCCGTGTCCCCAAGTCCCATCTTGACCAATCGTGCTAATACACTTCTGGATTGTTATAAAACACACATTTATTTCTTGGTATAAATCAAGAGTTAGTGATCACCTGCTAAGGATAGTATTAGCAAAGAGAGTCCGTGAAGAAATAAATTGGTCTCATCAGCATGACATGTCTTCTTCCTTTTCATTGAAACTGCCAACAGCAATTAGGTGGCTTCTGAGTTAAGTATTTGGCAGCACTAATAGAACAAATATCGACATCAGCTTACATGTTGGCAAGCAGAGAATGGTATTGCCTTTTCCAGCTATGACTAGCATGGGTTCTTCTAACCGCTTACATCCTTAAATATTTAAACACACACATAACTGTTTCCAACAAAATCAGGGATGCTGTCTGCTACAGAATAGAGGAAGAACTAACAAGGTTACATCCCATTTCACACTCTTCTGTCTAGCCTGAACAGGGAAACTATGTATTGTACAATTTTCAAGTCTAAACACTGTTCCCTTGTGCAATGAAAGACCTGTTTGCATGTGTTGAATAAGAAAACAAGACAAGAAAATAATGCCACACATAAGAGAAAACCAGCGAACACGTTGTTTATTCAGTCAATATCCAGAGGCACACATTCCACAGATGTTATCTAGAGAATTTCAAAGGGCTGCAGACACATCCCTGGTGGCTGAGTAATCTCAGGCATTCCTACCTGGCAACCTTCTTCCAAGGCAGCACTGGTGCATGCTTTGCCAGTGCAGTATCATATTTTTTAGTTAACATACCTTAACATATTAGTTATTTCAGTTTGTTTCATACATTTTAAAGAATGGACTCTTCTCTGAGTGAACCACTCATGCTGGAGTCTGTTGCTGGAGCAGTGTGCCGTTTCTCAGGGATATGCAAGGGGGTATCCAGTACCATCTTGCACAAATGGAGATTCTTTTTTTTTTTACAGCAGCACAGAATCTACTTGGGCAACAGCAAGCTAGAGATTACTGTACACCATTGTGCTCTGCCTGTTTCCAGCAGACTACCTGCCCATGTATTTGAAGGGTGGGGCACAAATTTGAATAAAAAATGGATAGAAAGAATTAGGCTAGACAGTCAGCATAAACATTATACTGTTTCAACCAAAATGAATCACAAACCCTGCTTCTTTTAATATTTTCCTGTTAAGGCAGCATGTTTTACACCAATGGTTCCCAACCTTGGGAAATCCAGTTGCACAGCTGGTGGTGGAGGCTTCTGGGAGTTGCAGTCCAAGAACACCTGGGTTACCCTAGGTTGGGAACCACTGTTTTATACCTTTTCTAATAATACCAAATATTATTAGGGCATAAATCTATATATGTTTATGCAGAAGTAGGATCTATTGATTTCAATGCGTCTTACCTCCAAGTAACTGTGTATATAATTGCAGCCTACAAATAAGAATGGTGAAAAAATGTTGTCAGTTCCCCATTTCTGCTTGAGAGCTCTCAGTCTCCACATACTGAGGAGAGTTGTTGGGGCAAAATATGTGGGAAATGCTATTTTAAAAAAACACGTCCACAGCTATACAGCGATCCAGAGACCCACAGAGCAGATTAGTATATTAATTAACCAGTCTCCCTCAGATACACCACCCCCTATAATATAGTTGATTTTTGCTCCGACTTTACCTCACTTTACTTCAACTGGCATACAGACTTTTATCTGTGTGTTTGTTTAAAATATTAAAAATATTTTTGCCCCACCTTTCTCCTGAAAAGGACCCAAGGCGACTTAATATATATAGTCTTAATATAAATAGAGACTATTGGTTTATATAGAATAAAAATGTATATTTTGGTAAGATTTACTTACAAAATCTTCATATCAGAATACAAACAAATTAGACTGACTGGTTACATATTATGGTCTCTTACTTGGCTAGCTTCATTAATTTCTTCCCTTACTGACTGATTACATAAAACACGCAGAACGCTGAAACACTGCCATTACTAACTTGTCTCTGAACTCTCACATTGCTAACCACAGACTCTAAGAGGCACCATGAACCTTGCCTGACCCTGAGTGCGGTGAAAAGGCAGGAAAAAGAATCGGAGGTACAGTTGACTATTCTCAGTGATGGACATTCACCTAAAGTCCGTCTCATCTAAAGCGCAACATGCAGGTTGCTATTCCAACACTCCACCCCTGGGAGACCAATTCTCTCCAGCTCAAGAAGGGGACAATAAGCAACTCCACGATATTTACTGCCTTTTGTACAAAGTGTGATTGCACAAAACGAATCATTTTTTCCCTTACACATTGTATGCATGTCCACTATCTTTTCACAAATGTACAAAAGCAGACCCAGTCCGGGATACTGTGCAATTCTGATGAGACTATGGGGTAAAGCGAGCAGCTGTTGTTCACCACCAGGGAAGGGCAACACCACACTGGTGCTGTTTGTACAAGTATATAGAATATATTTAAAAAGCATAACAGATTTGTTTAAAAGTACATATTGAGAAGATGGAGACAAGTTCCTTGTACTGTGCACACTTGATCCTTGCCCTTCGTAGCTTTTGAAGGCAGCTGGAAGAGGACTGGTTCAGTGGGTAAACAGAGTGGAAAGGGCATCTTTGGAGGAAGGAGTTATGCCATCCACATGTAAGGTGATTATAGTGAAAGGTTTAGTAAAGAGGCCTTTTCTGGGTGCTGGGATAAGTTCTAACCAGTTTCTATCTATGTCAGTGAAGCATGTGGTAACAACTTGGCTCTGGACTTCTTGGATAAAACAAATTGGCGGAAATCCTGTTGTTTAGTGTAGTAAATTGCATTAGAATAGCCCCACTGAATCAGGAGAATTCGGTGAGCCAAGTCCTTTTAAGTTCCATTGATCCAAATGGGCCTACTCTAGCTGAGAAGGCTTGGTAGCTCCAGGAGATGATCTAAGCCAGGAATGAACAGGCGGAATATTTCTCTGCTGGTTCTGTTGGTCTTCTCAGGGACACTTGATCTCATTGGCCACAGACTCTGGAATTCCGACTCTTTGAAATAGTCCTCCCACTGAAGTTATCTTTGACAAGACTGATATGCCTCATGGCAGAGTGGTTACATTGCTGTACTGCAGCCAAAACTCTGCTCATGACCCAGGTTCAGTCTCAGGTAGCCAGCTGGAGGTTCACAGTCTTCCATCCTTCCAAGGTCAGTAAACTGAGTACTCAAATCACCAGGAGGGGGGACGTGTAGCCTGCATAATTAAATTATAAACTACCCAGAGAGTGCTTTAAGCCCTATGGGGCGGTGTATAAGCAGCACACTTTGCATGTCTGAGGTCTCCTAGTGAAATAATTGCACCTGATTGAACTTGTATATTTCAAATTAAATTGTTCCTGAAAACCATTACTTCCTCCCTACCAAATGTTATATGAAATGTGACAGCCTAAGCAAGAGTTGATCTCTAGTAAATATTGGCTGAAATTCTGTTGTGCAGTTACGCAAATGGCGTAAAAAAACTTTTGGAAACGAATTGCTGTAATTTAAGAAATCTGCATAGATACCATCTGTTGCATACTCCGTCACATGATGTGCCTGTGCAACAGATAATGTTTATGGAGGTTTCTTAACTCAGCAATTCACCCGTAAATGTTACATCATTTTCATAACTGCACAACAGGATTTCAGCCTTTGGCTTGTTTTGCTGACTGCCAAAATTGTTTTCTAAGTACTTATGGAAGTTCAGCCTTTGGAATAGTTTGATCACTCATCCACAATTCCTTCCCTATGATTTCATCCAATGTTATTATGCTATTACTATATTTTATATCAATAGAAAAGTGTGTATGAACTTGCTAGTTTTAAGTGGAAAGTATTAAAAGAGAAAGTTTCATTTCACCTTAACTGTTATGATATATCCTGAAAAAGTGAATTGTGTGATTTTTTTAAAATCACTGATTTTAATAGCAAGCTCTCACTTCTCAAACCATATTTCAAATGACAGGAAAAACTTCACTGCTTATTTCAAGAACACAAAACGGTGTGCTGAACTGTTGACTTGGTTGATGAAAGGAAGTAATGGCTGCAAGTGAAAGTATCTAAAGGTCCGCTGATTCTACTGGATTTAAGCACACTTAATCATGCCCCCCCATTCAGCAAATGAAGAGTACTGTATATTAGAAAAACAAAACTCCTGAGTCCCCTTTTAGTCTTCATGCACGTCCTCTTGTTCAAGCATTAGAAAAGGTGCACCTTTCATTTTTGATTTTGATAGAAGCTGACATGCTAGCTCTCAACACAGAAGAACGAGATGATTCCCTTACAGCAACCTTCTGGGGAGACATGGAAGGATGGGTCACAGGTCCTCTGCATGAGAAGCATTTTTCTTTTATATGTAACTAATGTTGTACAAGATGTGCTACACTTTTTACTATGTAAGATTTTTTCCACCTCTTAGGAGACCCTTGACAATCCCTTGAATGCTATGTTCAGCCATTATATCGGTAGGATAAGGTGCAAGTATGCAAGGAAAATTAAACTAAACTTGATGTAACATTGGGGGATTTATGACTGGGTTTCCTTTATTATAAAAACATTGAGTGCTTACGCTACTGTCCCTTTCACTCACACACACACTATATATATACATACACATACTATATATAAACTATATACACTACTATATATAGTATATATACACACAAACATATATACTACTATATATATATATATATACACACACACATACTGATGTATTATGTATTTCTAATTTTAATTGTTTGGCTACATATTTTTTTCCTTAGGTAATCAAACTGGGAATTTGAATGAAGGATGCCATAAAAAAGTCCCAAACAAATCAGTAACATGTTGCCCCTTTTTTCCCAATGACACTAAGCAAGAATCCTACAGTCACAAATAGGTGTTTTTATTGTCAGTCATTTTAATGGCTACTTGGAAAGCAAGTATTAAGAGAGTGTGAAATAACTAAACCAAATGGTGAAATATGAATGAGACTGTGGAAAACAAAACAGTCCCCCTTCTATCCTGCTAAAGCCTAAGGGCAATTTTTCTTAGTTCAGTTCATAAAAGAGGCAATTGCTAGAAGCCTTTAGGTACATACTTAAAAGTGTAATGAGAAAGGATGTATTCCTGACCACAGTTGACATGAAATACTGAACAGCTATTTGGCACTCTATTTTTATTTTGTCAAGCTTTGTATGACATGGTTGAAATCTTTTCTCCGGTTTTGAGCACTCTCCTGCAAGGGGCATTTTAAACTTTGTCTACTTTCTATTCTCCACTTCCTTCACAGAAACTAAGAAGACTGTCCCACAGAAAGAAACTGTCTATAATGAAATACAGTGAAGTCACACAATTTATAGAAAAACTCAGCAGGGATTCTGCATTGTTTGCCTGGTTGTGAGGTAGGACAAAGTCCTGGTTCAGCCTGGATTTATACCAGCATTCATTACATTTCTTTCTCTCATGTAACACAGTAGGAGTTTCATGAGAACAAGCCAATGCTTCACGTTGCAGACTCAGATCCTGGCTTCCTCTCAAATCACAGTAAAAGCAAGCTACAGTCTCCCAAGGAGCTTGGGAACTATTTTTTAAAAGTGAAAATTGAAGTTTTCTGTCTCCTCCTTTGCTGTGAGAAGGGGAAGGAAAGAAGGCATGTGTGAGCATTAGGCAGGCTCATTCATATATGGGATATCATGGTTTCCTTTCACTGCTGACCTGGGTCTTCGAAGCAGGTAAGCATAGGAACATATACAATGGATTTGTTTTCCATTTTCAGCAGTGAAACAGTCTCCCAGATACTGAGAGGATATTTACAATATGCAACGTGGAAAAGTGACTGATTAGCTGGTTAACTGAACTACCGTGTTTCCCTGAAAATAAGACAGGGTCTTATATTAATTTTTGCTCCAAAAATGCATTAGGGCTTATTTTCAGGGGATGTTTTATTTTTTTTCATGTACATTTCATGTACGTAAATCTACATTTATTCAAATACAGTCACGTCCTCTTCTTCTGGTGGCTGCCCAAGGGTGGAGGGTGGGGGTTTCACTTCACTGGGGCTTATTTTGGGGGGTAAGGTAAAGGTAAAGGTTCCCCTTGACATTTAGTCCAGTCGTGTCCGACTCTAGGGCGCGGTGCTCATCCCTGTCTCCAAGCCATAGAGCCAGCGTTTGTCCGTAGACAGTTTCCATGGTCACGTGGCCAGCGCGACTAGACACGGAACGCCGTTACCTTCCCACCGAGGTGGTACCTATTTATCTACTCGCATTTTTAACATGCTTTCGAACTGCTAGGTTGGCAGGAGCTGGGACAAGCGACGGGAGCTCACTCTGTCGTGTGGATTCGATCTTACGACTGCTGGTCTTCTGACCTTGCAGCACAGAGGCTTCTGCGGTTTAACCTGCAGCGCCACCACGTCCCTTATTTTTTTGGGTAGGGCTCATATTACGAGCATCCTGGAAAAATCACACTAGGGCTTATTTTCAGGTTAGGTCTTATTTTCGTGGAAACAGGGTAGGACATTTGCCTCCATATTCAGACCAGTACTTGCTCTTCTCTCTCTCTCTCTCCCCTGTTCTTTTTCTTTCTCTTCTTCCATCCCAGTACTCACTCACTCAGCCTGTATTAGTTTTGAATGGAATGAAAACCCTTAGACATTATAGCAGATTCCCCCCCTTGCCCATCCTCTCTCTTCTCTCAGTCTCTGAACTTGCTTCACCTTGGGAGGGAGGTCTATCTGCCCCTTCACCCTGGTGCCTCGGTCTTTTGTAGGTCTCTCTATGGCACTCATTCAGCCTTCCCCTCTCCTAACTCTCTTGCCCACCATTACAGAAAGAGTCTTTCTCCCCCCCACCCCGTTTCCATTATTCTAGTTCCCAAAACTGACACAGACATATTTACAACTTAAGCAACATTTTCTCAATATTAAAAATAATATATTTTCTGAATCAACGGCTTTGCCCCCCATACAGAGCAGGCCTACTTCTTTGATCCCTGGGAGCAATCCTCAAAGAGTAACCAGAGAAGATTCCAACTTTAGTTTCGATTCTAATGCTGGGAAATCAATAAGGGTACAGGCAAGGAACTTAACGATCTCCCCCTTATTTGATCACAGGTCTTCCCTTTGTAATGGAGAGGAAACTCAAGCTCCCTTGATTGACCTTAACAACAAATAGGAGGAAGTCAAAACTAGTGTTGCTTCCGTATGTAATAAGACCATATCACTGAGAAGTTACCTAAAAACGGATGACTTGGGCTTACAAGTCAAAGCTGCACCCCTTAACCAATATCTAACAGCAAGTAATTATATCAGCTTGATACAAGAACCTAAGCAAGATCCTAAGAACCAGATGGTACCTCATCAGGATATTCCAATTCCGATTTCCTTAGATAGTGAAGAAACTGAAAACAATGAAGGTCATCTCATGTACGTATGGGGCTAGTTCACGAGAATCATTTGATTTTGAACCTTGAACATTAGCCACTCTGGAGAAGGTCACGACTACCCATCTTAGCCACTTAAAAACTGTATCTCAACCTACTCTACCGCAACACAACACAATTCAATCTGCAGACATGCATCACCTTTGTACGACCGACATGGCTACACCTCTTAATCTTAACACTCAGGATCCCCCCCCCCCTATCTTCTGATCTTATGGACTGACATAAAACTATAAATGACACCATCTCTGTTCTATCATGGAATATAGCAGGATGGAATGCAAAGAGTAATGACCAATTCCTTTATCAAGTATCTTTCTAAGTTTGATATCTTACTGCTGCAAGAGACTTGGCCACTAGGGGAAATTGAAGTAAAAGGTTACTCTGCCCATCAAATAAGTGCCACTCCCAGTGAAAAGAGGGGCAGAGCTAAGGGCGGCCTTCTTATATTGGTTTCAACTAAGCTCCATATTACAATGACCAAACTTCCCTCCCTTGATCAATATGCTGCAGCAGTGAGGGTCAAATTTAATCATTGTGCAATAGTGTTCATCATTGTATATTTACCACCACAGAGACGGAACGCCCAGATCGAACGGATTCACCAAGACCTTGAATCCTATATTCAAAAACTTTTGTTAACTAATGATGACCAAATGATAATTGAGGGTGATTTTAATACCAGATTGGGTACAAATGACTTGGCTCTTTATGCTGCTTATAACTTATGCCCCCCTGATGGACTACACTTCTCCATAGTCACTAGGCGCCTCTTTAAAAATACCATCAGTAATTATGCATGTTTTAACTTGGCACAGCTAGTTTATTGGCTTGACCTACATATATTAAATGGAAGCACTACAGGTGACATACCAGGGGAATTCTCTTTCTGGTCGGGAACGAGGATGAGTACCATAGATTACATAATTGTCAGCCGTAACATACTGAATACTGTCATCAATCTGGTGATCGACAGCAGGATTGATAGTGATCACCTGCCATTAAAATTGTACCTGAAGTTACAAGAACACCATATTCATATTGAGAAGGCCTTGCCTATGAATCCTGAGATGATACTAACCAATTCCAGGATCAAATGGTCAGGAAAAGCCTCAATTTATTTTACTAATCAACTCAATAATAATCAGTTCTCTGAGATCCATTCCACCTTTCTCAAAGCGGGCCGAAGTAGCAACATAATTGCGCTGTATGAAACACTAATAAATAAACTAGTAGATTTAGCTGGTTCAAACAACTCAACAAAAACCCATACTATCAAGCGCAGGTCCTATAACTGATTTGATAAGGAGTGTATTGATGCAAAAAAACTGGTAATTTCAAAATTTAAACAAAATAAAAATAAAAATCCATCATCGAAGGAAGTGGAGGAACTGCTGAAACTTAAGAAAGGCTATAAGAAATTAATTAAAGAAAAAAAGGAGAGCTCAACAGATAGAATGGGAAAAACTCATCAGTCAGAGGGAAAGATATGAAATCATTTTGGGAATCCATAACATTAACTACCAATAATCTTTCAGTTAGGATGGACTGCTATATTAATGCTCGAGTGTGGGAAGCCCATTTCCATGAGCTTTATGCCAAAAGAGACAATCCCTCATTTCATGTGAGTCGTTTATATATGAATCTACCAGAATGGCACCCTGTATCAATCTCTGAAATAAATGACCTTGTGAACCAATTGAAAATTGGCAAGGCCCCGGGCTGTGATGGTATTCCTCCCGAACTCATTAAGAACAACTGTGAATGGTGGGCCCCAATTCTGGCAAACCTTTTCACTTATATTGACCAAAATGCTCACATGCCATCTGAATGGGGACAGCTATTATTATCCCCATTTATAAAAAAGGCAAGAAAGACAATCCAGCTAATTATAGGCCAATCAGTTTACAACCTATAATTAGTAAGCTTTATGCTAGACATTTATCCTGGAAATCGATAGATTGGATGGACTCCGAGAGTGTTTTGGCAGATGAACAAGCTGGATTTAGATCTGGTAGACATACACAGGATCATGCCCTTATTTTAAGGCACCTAGTAGATAAGTACTCTAAGAAACCCCGAGGGTCCCTATTTGCTGCCTTTATCGATCTTAGATCGGCTTTTGATTTTATTTCACGAGATAGGCTCTGGAGTAAGTTAGAGTCTTCCACAATAGATCGACACCTTCTGCTGCTTATGTATAAGCTGCATGAAAATACAACCCTCAGAATTAGATGCAACAAGGAAGGACACTTGTCTGATAAAGTTCCTACCTATAATGGTGTGAAGCAAGGGTGTACATTAGCTCCATTGTTATTTAATTTTTATATCAACTGAATGGTAATGGCGCTCGGCCATCCGGAGTTCCATCCCCCCAAACTAGCGAATAGACATATATCCCTTCTGTTATACGCAGATGATGCAGTCCTAATTTCACAAACACCAATAGGACTAAAGAGAGCATTACGCGCTCTTGCGCAATACTGTAAAGAGGAAATGCTACAAATAAATTACTTGAAGACCAAAGTTTTAGTGTTCGCTCAGAGGCCCAGGATCTATAAGTGGTTAATTGATGAGCATCAGATAGAACAAATTAAGGCTTACAAATATTTGGGTGTCATCTTTCAATATAAAGGAAACCAGAAGGCTCACGTTAACAATGTGGTACAAGCAGCACAAAAATCTAGCCTTGCTATACTAAAATTCTTCTATACAAAGGGAGGTCAGTACGTTCCAGCTGCACTAAGATTGTTTCAGGCCAAATCCCTTAGTCAGCTCTTGTATGGGGCACAATTGGGCCCCTATTCTTCATTTATCCAGTTAGAAGTAGTTCAATCTAAATTCGTGATGGCTATCTTACAAGTTCCAAGAGGGGTATCCAATACAGCCCTTAGGCTTGAAGTGGGCTACCTGAAGGTTGAAGCCAGAGCTTGGCTAGCTATTTTTAACTTTTGGCTAAAACTAACCTTTTAACCAATTGGACTGACTTCACTGGTATTACAGGATAACCATCAGTCACCTTGGAAGAGAGCAATATACCATAAAATCAACAGATAGGTCTATTCAGTAGAATGTATCCAACAAATGGGATACGTTAAGGCCAAGAGTAATCTTAGGCAGCGTATTATTGAGACAGAAAGGCAGCAGGACCTTGGTATTATCACAAATAGGCTTATACTTGACAACGCACTGCTCCCACCCAAACAGGCTAAATATCTCTACTTACCCTTAACACCAAAACAACGCAAAGCTCTTACTCTGGCCTGCTTCAATGCACTTCCGTCAGCAGTCCAGGAAGGGAAGTATAACAACACCCCTTATACTCAGCGTATATGCCCCTGTAACTCTGGTGAGATCGAAACTATCTCCCATGTGTTACTTCATTGTGCTTTTTATTCTGGCATTCGAGAAGTCCTTGTTAACCCTTACGTAAGGGCATTTCCTGGATGATCAGAGGCACATTACACACTGCTTTTGCTGACAGGGCGATGCCCTGGCAGATATACTGGGCTAAACCAAAATTCAGAAATGCTGACAAAAGTAGCTAAATTCTGTGCTGCTGCAATCAAAATACGTGAAGGAAAGGTTCCACCCAAAGCGCAGCTATAGTATCTGTAAATTGGTGTATACATGTAGAGGCCTTAATGATCACACGGGCCCTATGAGCTTCAAAGTAACAATTCTGTCATTCTATGCAAGCTGCAATAGCCCATCGATAAGGCCTATGATAGGGAGGCAGGAGATATCTAATAAGATGTATGAATGTAGTTTTATATATATGTATATAGATGTTTTTAGTGTTTTTAGATTGATTTTATGTTTCTTAATTTAAATAATGTTCCTTACTTTTGCTGGTCAATTACTGTAATAAAACATTTATTTCCCACTCAGAAGTACTCCTTTCGTAGCTGCTTTAGCTATAGGAAACATAATAATGGGATATTTTAGATTCTTTACATTTAAAGCAAGGGGCCCAACCTGTACCACAAGATGTTCTGTGCACCCCTGTAATCTCCGTTCTTTAGCTCTTCTTTACTGTCTTCTTTCTTCATAAACCTCCTGTAGCTTTCCCACCTGCAAGTGGGGCAAATATTCAACAATGATAGCTTTGATGGAAATGGGGATTCCACAAAGCTTGTGGTTCTGCTTGAGACATCTAAAGCTACCAAACTGTGCCTATGCTCACTGCCATGCCCACGCCTTGGGAAACAATGAAGAAAATGGAAACAAAATGGGCACAACTGCATCCATGTAACTCAGGGTCATTCTAAGGATTTGGGTTGTTAACCTAATTAGGGTCACTGCAAGGCTTACAGAGTTAATGGTTTTTAAAAGTGCTATATATGCTTTAAAAAGCTTTCAAAATACTGGTGTTGGTGGTTGTTAGTAATGACACTATATAACAATAGCAAAGAATAATGCCTTTTATGAGAAGGCTCTTTTGAGAGAGGGCTCCCTCCTCAAGTCCTCACACTTTGACCTCCTTCTTGCTTCAACATCTCGACTTTTATTAAGGGTTGTTCAAATGTAACGTCAACATCTTGCTTTGGGTCAAACTCTCCTTCTTCTCCCAATGGGGAGAGGAAAAGGTTCAACAAATTTACCCCGGTCATGTCTCTTCCCTCCTTTTCAGCTTGCCGGGAGGGGGACTTCCCAGTCAGTTCCAATCTCAGGGTATATTCAATCTCCGGCAACAGCCACAGCGATGACAATCGGTTTTTCTCCCGGCATTCGTCCTCCGGCTCTGCCCCTTTTGCAGCCTCTTTCCCCCAACCAGCGGGGGAGGTCCACATTTGAGGGAAGAGTTCCATCGCTCACCTCCTCTTGCTGTGTTTTCTCTATCCCTCCTTCTCCTTTTATAAATACTAAATTTGTGCCTCTCCCTCTCTCCCCAGTATGACAGTTTCTTAGAGCGTTTTTCTCTTCTCTGCTGCTCTGCCTCGTCCCTGGGCACAATCAACCTTCCCCACCTTAAAGTCCAGGGATTTTGCTTCTCCATCCATTCCCACCCATCATAGAGTTCTCTATCCTTCCTTTTCTTCCCTTCCATCCACCTGACTTCAACTTTCCCTCGCCATAAGTCTGTGACTTGATGGCATGTAACAAAAAATAGTTCTTCAGTATATAGTTCTACCATCTCTTTATTTTATCCTTGTCAGATAATATATTCTTCCCCTGTTGGTCTTTCAGTATCCAAGTATGCAAGTTCAAATTTCCTTTTGATTTCTTGGATCTTCTGGAAAAGATACCTTGTTTTTCCTGTTTTTGTTGTTCTCTTCTATTTTTGCACTGATCATTGTAATAGTGCTCTTTGTATCTACATGACAGTCCTCCAGATTTCAACAAATGTCTGCTGAACTACAGAACTACAGAAACCAAGATCCCACTCCACCCTGGAAAAAAAAATGACACTGGAGAACCCTGAGGACAATCTGCTAGGCTTGTTAATCCTTGTTTGTCTTGTCCTTTTCTTCTTCATTCTTGTGTCCACTCTGTTAACACTCACACAGAAGGATGTGGATGAATAAACACAGATACACAGATGCCCAACTAAAGGGAACAACTAATTGAAATTCAATAGGAAGTTGCAACTAGAGTAGGCCCACTGAATCAGTGAGAATTTGTTAAGTCAACATGTATGTAAATTCCATTGATTCAATAGTCTTAATCTAGTTGTGACTTACTATTGGATTTCAGGCACTGTGAGACAGAAGCAGAAACAGGAGATGTGCCGTCTGCTCCAACGAAGATGTCAGAGATAACTGCACCTGAAATGAAGGAGTTAATAAACAAAATGATGGCTGATTGGAATTTGACCAGAGAACAAATACAGGGCCTGGGAGACAAACTGCCAGAGGAGGGAGTAGTTTTGGCAGGAAAGGAGGGGGATAAAGAGGAAGAAGGGGAGGAAGAGGGGGCAGTAGCAGCGGCAGAGGAATGTTGAGTGGAGGAGGAGGAACGAAGAGAGGAGGATGAATGGGTAGAAATCGTTAAGGGAGACCCTTGGGTAACCCTGAAGGCACAAATAAGAAGCTCAGAGAGAGAGGAGAGAGAAACCAGTGAGGAAACCCCCATGCTGGGGAGAGACTGCTGAGCGGGAGACTCGTAAAAAGGAAAGAGAACAGTTTGCTCGAGAAGCCAGTTATTGGGAAAATAGAAGATGCCTGAGTTTCCGTGGGAGCAGCCCTGGGAAGACCCTGTTACCTCACAGAATCCGGAGAGACCTGGGCAAGAGAGTTTGGGAGCCCAATGTGGGATGGGTTTTCCACAAATTATTCCATTGTCTAGTTGGAATATTTCCTCTTCGACTGTCATGGAGGATTTGTTAATGCCTGTTGTTAGTTCTGTTCCAGTTAATATTTCAAGATTGGATAATGTTAAGAATAGGAATGATGACACAGAACAAAAAGACTGGAGTTCAACCAAGATAAAGAATGAAGGAGATATGACTTATGTTAACCAGAATAAAGCCATTGATATGAAATCTGAGTCTCTGACTGCTGATGTAAGAAGGAAGGAAACACATCAGGAGGGAGTGGACTTGAATGAACCTCACAGGCACTATTTCACTTTTGGTGGCAAACACATGAAGATGTCAAATGCATTTCAAAAAGCCATAAGGTTAGGTTAACATCTTTAATTAATTGTTGAAAATGCCTGAGATGCTCCTTCCTTAGGGCTAGCATACTTGCAAAAAAGCAAATGAATCTTTAGCATCCAAGAATATTTTTTAGATAGGGAAGGAGCTGATGAGTCATAATCCGTCACTATGCAAATAATGCAATTATTCCTTCACTGCTAAATTTTTTGTCAAATATGATAGTTTATCACAAACAAAAATTAAACACCTGTTTATTTATTTCCTCTTCAGCAATAAAGATCTGTATTCATCTTCCACTGATTTGGTCTGGGGTACAGTGCTTGTTTATTCTGCACTAGTTCTCATTTTCCCCCATGTGTTCCAGATTTGCTCTGCGTACAAGCTTGTGGTGTAAAGTTGACAAGAACTTCACAGAAAACTATTTTGCTCTTATCAAAATGCATCCCTCGGGAAGTGAAACAACTGTTTGTTTAAACAGCAAAACATTCCACTCAGAAGATAGATATAAAAGTCAGTAAAGGTAATCCCACGATGAAAGTGTCACTTTCAATGTCAGGATGAGCACAAACATCCCAATTTATTCTGAGCATTTTTCATTTTCTGATGAGTACTCACAAAACCTGAGAACAAGGAAACAATTTGCCTGGCAATATGTGATCTAACAGTGCTTAATTTCTGTGCTGTAACTTTCAGATTTAAACAGTCACTGACTAGAATTCTATTACATATGCATGCCAGCTTAACTCGAACTGTAATTTGCTGAAGTAAATTGCTAGTTAAGAAACTGAGGCTCGTATTTCTTGTCATGCACTAGTTGTGTGATTCAGATTATAACAAGGAGGAGATGCACTATCATTGACTAGTAGCAGTTTGCTGCTGTAATTTACATTGTTTGAATTAACACAAGTGTATGTAAAAATAGAAGTCTGGCCATTGAATTTTTCTCTTTCACCTTTTATCTTCTATTTATTTTGCAGCACAGAATTTTTGAAATCTTTCTTTTAATAAATAATATATATACCGTATTTTTCCGTGTATAAGACAACCTGATGTATAAGACGACCCCCACTTTTCTAACCCAAAATTAGAAAATTTGATCGCTGCTTTCCCCCTCCACTTCCTAAGCCCCACAAAAGCAGGATGAAAGGGCTGCGGAAGTGGAGAGGGAAAGCAGTGATCTTAGGAAGTGGAGGGGGAAGTAGCGATGAAAGGGCTGCAGGATTGCAGCCCTTTCATTACGCAGCCCTTACATCGTTGCTTTCCCCACCACTTCATAAGCCCCACGGGGCTTAGGAAGTGGAGGGGGAAAGCAGCCATGAAATGGCTGCAGGATCGCAGCCCATTCATCCTGCAGCCTCTTCATGGCTGCTTTCCCCGCCACTTCATAAGCCCCGTGGGGCTTACTCCTGTACTGCAGTGAGTCCTGGACCCTTTGTGCACAGCAGGAGAGGAAGCTGAACACATTCCATATGCGTTGTCTCTGACGCATTTTTTGTATCACTTGGCAGGACAAAGTTCCAAACAGAGTAGTCCTAGAACAAGCTGGAATTTTTAGCATGTATACATTACTGAAACAGCGACATCTACATTGGCTTGGGCATGTCATGAGAATGACTGATGGTCAGATTCCAAAAGATCTCCTGTATGGAGAATTAGTGCAGGGAAAGCGCCCCAGAGGGAGACCACAGCTGCGATACAAGGATATCTGCAAGCGGGATCTGAAGGCCTTAGGAATGGACCTGAACAGATGGGAAACCTTGACATCTGAGCATTCAGCCTGGAGGCAGGCAGCATGGCCTCTCGCAATTTGAAGAGACACTTGTTCAGCAGGCCGAGGCAAAGGGGGCAGTTCCAAAACCAGCAAAATCAGAGTGCTGGACAGGGGACAGATTGTATTTGTCTTCAGTGTGGAAGGGATTTTCACTCTCAAATTGGCCTTCTCAGCCACACTAGATGCTGCAGCCCTTTCATCGCTGGTTTCCCCCTCCACTTCCTCAGCCCCATGGGGAAAACAGAGATCAAAGGGCTGTAGGATCAAAGGGCTGCAATCCTGCAGCTCTTTGATCCCTTGCCCCCCCCCCCCCCTTATAGGCATCCTTCAGTCGAGAGACTATGGTAACGTGCTCTGAATAGAGGTCATGGAACAGCATCTAGTGTGGCTGAGAAGGCCAATTCGAGAGTGAAAATCCCTTCTACACTGAAGACAAATACAATCTGTCCCCTGTCCAGCTCTCTGATTTTGCTGGTTTCGGAACTGCCTCTTTGCCTCGGCCTGCTGAACAAGTGTCTCTTCAAATTGCATTTCAGCTGGATTTTGGTCTTCACTCTCAATCTAGAAAGATTAAAGTGCTTTCCATCTGATCTAGTCCAGAGATAGATGCCTTCTGTTGCAATTCCAAAAGCGTGCTTCAGCATGACAGCAAAAGAGATCCCAAACAGAGTCAGCATGAGGACACAGTCCTGTTTCACTCTGCTTCGGATGTCAAAGGGATCTGATGTTGAGCCATCAAAAACTACAGTGCCCTTCATTTCCTCATGAAAGGACCTGATGATGTTAAGGAGTCGAGGTGGACATCCAATCTTGGGAAGTATTTTTAAAAGGCCGTCCCTGCTAACCAAATCAAAGGCCTTTGTGAGATCTATGAAGGCCACAAAGAGTGGCTGTCGTTGTTCCCTACATTTCTCCTGCAACTGTCTGAGGGAAAATACGTCAATGGTGGATCTATTAGCTTGAAATCCACACTGTGATTCTGGACAGACTCTGTCTGCAAGCACCTGGAGTCTCTTCAGCACAACACGGGCAAGCAGCTTCCCTACAACGCTGAGAAGAGAGATGCCACAGTAGTTATTGCAGTCGCCCCTGTTGCCTTTGTTCTTGTACAATGTGACAATGTTTGCATCCTTCATGTCCTGTGGTACTCCACCTTCCCTCCAGCAAAAACAAAAGATTTCATACAGCTCAGTGGTGATGGTCTCTTTACAGCACTTCAGCACTTCAACAGGGATCTTATCCTTCCCAGGTGCCTTGCCGGATGCAAGGGAGTCCAAGGCCGCTTTTATTTCTGCTAAAGTTGGTTTGCTGTCCAATTCTTCCAAGACAGGCAGGCACTCAATGTTATTTAATGCCTCTTCGGTTACTACATTCTCTTTGTAATGTAGCTCAGAGTAGTGCTGCATCCAGTGTTCCATCTGCTGTGCTCGGTCCTGGATGATCACGCCTGTAGCAGACTTCAAAAGAGCAGTTTTCTTCTGTATTGGACCTAAAGCCTGCTTGATACCGTCGTACATTCCCTTGATGTTACCTGTGTCCGCTGCTATCTGTATCTGAGAGCAGAGCTGAAGCCAATAATCGTTAGAACATCTCCTGGCAGTCTGTTGGACTTTGCTATGAGCAACTCGAAGAACCTGCAAGTTGTACTCACTAGGACAGGCTTTGTATGCTGCTAGAGCTCTCCTCTTTTCCTCGATGGCTGGCATCAACTCCTCCGAATGGGCTTCAAACCAGTCTGCTGTCTTTTTGGCCTTCTTGCCAAATGTGGACAAGGAGGAATTATAAACAACATTCTTGAAATGTTCCCATCGTTCAGGTGCATTTGCACCAGCCGGGCCTGGAAGAGTTTCCTCAAGCACTTTAGCAAATTCCTCCACTTTTCTCTGATCGCGAGTCTTGCTGATGTCAATACATGGTCGTCCTTCCTCTTTCATGTGATACAATCTCTTTATTCTCAGTTTGACTCTGCTACACACCAGAGAGTGATCAGTATTGCAATCAGCACCCTGATAACTGTGTGTGATTGTAATACTAGGAAGGCTAGAGCATCTAGAGAGGATCAAATCGAGCTGATGCCAATGCTTCGATATTGGATGTCTCCAAGAGACTCTTTGTCGAAGCTTCGTATTAAAGAACGTTTTGCTGACACAAAGACCATAATAACAGCAAAACGCCAGCAAGCGTTGGCCATTTTCATTCATCTTCCCAATGCCAAAACAGCCTAGACAAGTAATTGTGATCAGCACCAACCCTAGCGTTAAAGTCTCCGAGTATGAACAGTGGCTCTTTCTCGGGGATTTTCTTGATAGTAGCTGCCAGATCATCATAGAATTTGTCTTTGACTTCTTCTGTAGACGACAGTGTTGGTGCATATGCACTAATAAGGGTGACCGGCCCCACTGATGAGTGGAGCTGCAGAGACAGGATTCTTTCACTCCCCGCAGTAGGTGGAACAATGGATCTCAGCAGACTATTTGTAACCGCAAAGCCAACACCATATTCCCTGGTCTCATTCAATGGTTTTCCCTGCCAGAAGAATGAGAAGTTTTTTTCTTTGACAGATCCCGAGTCCGGCAATCTCGTCTTTTGCAGGGCAACAATGTCCATCTGCAGCCTACTCAGTTCCATGTCAATGACAGCTGTCTTGCGTGCGTCGTCTATTTCCTGCAGGTCGTCAGAAAAGCCAGGGGTCATTGTCCGAACATTCCAGGTGCCCAACTTTAGGGCATAAGTTTTCTTACGATTGTTGCATGGTGCAGGGTTATCGATCTGCTTGTCGGCTTTCACCCTAAACCCCACGCACCCCGTGAGGTTAACAGACCGTGGCGAGGCAGCACCTTACTGGCTGGGGGCTGCCCAGCTTAAGGTGGGAGGTAGCTACCTAGTGAGGTGCAATGACCTCTCCCACCGTCGGACATAGCCCCTGGCGTCATGCTGTTCGCCAATTGAGCAAAGACTTATAACCGGTAACTGCTACTTCCCGTGTTGTTTCGATGCTGTATGCGCAGCTGGAGTGTCCTCTCCAGAGCACAAAGCCTGGGCAAAATAATATGGAGGATAGACTGCAGAAAATCCCCCCTCTCCACATCACTGAAGTAGTCCAATGGAAAGGCAAGAGCCAATACAACTGTTTCCAGCGACGTCGCAGGAGTTGCCAGAGCATGACTGTACACAGTCATGAACTGCCTCCGGGACTCCGTCTCCGGATTTTGCCTCGAGGTTAGCTCCTGAAGCCTTTTCCATTGGTGGATATAGCCACAAGGCAGTGGAGGTTTGAAATCAGAGTTTTCCTTCTTCTAGATGGGCTGCCTTCCAAGGCTAATGAGCCCCACCTACTCGGGTGCATAGATTACTGTGCTTTTCGGGCACTGAAAGGAGTATAAAATGGGTGGAAAAGGAAAGGGGGGTGGTAAGGAGTTTAGAAGGGGTGGAGATGGAAAGGGGGAGGAGAGGAGTGTGGAAAGGGTGGAGATGGAAAGGGGGAGGAGAGGAGTTTGGAAGGGGTGGAGATGGAAAGGGGGAGGAGAGGAGTTTGGAAGGGGTGGAGATGGAAAGGGAGAGGAAAGGAGTTTGGAATACTTAATAGACTGAACCATTACGCTGGTCAATGACCATCATAAAGATTGAATGAATGAACAAACTTAACCTGTATTTTCTAAACTTGTGTTGTTCTTCCTTTTAAGAATGAACAAAGTGTAATTCACAAAGATTTTTTGTGTACAAATGTAGATACCGTATTCCACTGTTTCCCAACCTTTTCCGGTCTGCGGACCGGCTGGGGAAGGCGGGGCACCCCCCGCGCGCGCATGTGCGAACAAGCGCGCGCCCTCTTGCACGGGCGCAAGCGCCCGCGCGAGAGAGTGCAGCCATTTTGCGCATGCGCACGGCCGCTCGCGCACACGCGCAAACAACAGCACGCTTGTGCGGGGGCCGCGCGCATGCGCAAATGGCGGCACAGCGCTTGTGCGGGCATTCCGGAGCGCGCGCGCAGGCGCAAACAGGCTGCGCGGGGTAAGTGCGCGCGGGGAGGTCTCTCTCGCCGGCACGGTCTGGCCCAGGCCAGGGACCGGCACCGGGCCGGGGACCGGGGGTTGGGGATCGCTGCCGTATTCTATATACAATACACCTGTTCCTCCTGTTCAAATGGCTAGACTCTTAACTGCACTTCGCCGAACTTTGGGTTAGAGAATAGGAAGGACCCTCAACAGCCATATAATCCAACCAACTACCATGGCAAACTAAAGGACCATTCTCCTTTGGGGGGGGAGAATGGTACCCCCCCTTACCTCCGTGTATAAGACGACCCTCAATTTTTAGTCTAAAGATTTTAGATAAAAGTATCATCTTATACGATAAAGGTCCGCATAGTCAAAACTATTGTTTTTCCAGTAGTGATATATGGAAGTGAGAGCTGGACCATAAAGAAGGCTGACCGCTGAAGAATTGATGCTTTTGAATTGTGGTGCTGGAGGAGACTCTTGAGAGTCCCCTGGACTGCAAGGAGAACAAACCTATCCATTCTGAAGGAAATCAACCCTGAGTGCTCACTGGAAGGACAGATCTTGAAGCTGAGGCTCCAATACTTTGGCCATCTCATGAGAAGAGAAGACTCCCTGGAAAAGACCCTGGTGTTGGGAAAGTGTGAAGGCAAGAGGAGAAGGGGACGACAGAGGATGAGATGGTTGGACAGTGTCATCGAAGCTACCAACATGAATTTGACCAAACTCCTGGAGGCAGTGGAAGACAGGAGGGCCTGGCATGTTTTGCTCCATGGGGTCACGAAGAGTCAGACACGACTTAACGACTAAACAACAACAATCGTCTTATACATGGAAAAATATGGTAACAGCTGAAATGATATACATTAAGTTAACTGGAAAATTTAATCAGTGTATGACGAGAATAAATGCAAAGTGTTCTGTGTTTCAGAAAAGCTGTTTTAACCTTCATCAACCAAAAGAAAGACTTGCACATTTGTTGTGCATGTTGCGGCATATTTCCAAATCCTATGAGAATTCCACTGTACTAAGAGTTAGCATCAAGTTTCAGATTTAAATGTGTCTAGTCTGTAATTCCTGAACCCACATTGAATTCCAGTTTTCCAACTGAGTGGAGCTAACATGTTGACAATCACAGCATGTTAACTTGTGCTTCTCAGAATCATGATCCCCCCCCCCCCCCAAAAAAAATGGCATGGGATGTTTTTATGGCATTCTGTTGGCTGGAATGACTTATTCTGGTGGCAAACAAAAATAGATTAGAAGAAGGGGGACAGATTTCAACTCTTTGTTATGTTCACATTTTTATCAGCAGTGTTTCTTTATGAGTCTATTAGAAAAATTGCACAAGGAAAATGTTAAAATTCTAGAATATTGTTTACAATCTTCAGGTGGCTACAGAATACTGTAAAATACCTGCATACCCTTGTTGCATGAGAGTAACATTTAGCACATGGTGTAATAATTAACAGCTGATTACACCAAATCATGATATAGACATAGCTTCTGGTGGGATCACGGCACTGATGCCAGAATGAAAGTTAAAAATGCCAGAGCCTTGCTAGTGTGAGACAATAAATCGTTGTTATGTGCCATCAAGTTGCATCTGACTCACGGCAACCCTATGAATGAGTGAGTGATCTCCAAAATGTCTTGTCCTCAACAGCCCTGCTCAGCTCTTGAAAACTCAAGCCTATGGCTTCCTTTAGGGAGTCAATCCATCTCATATTTGGTCTTCCTCTTTTTCTTCTGCCTTCCACCTTTCCAGCAAAGTAGGACAGCTTCAGTTTCAATATTTTTGCCTCCGGAGATGGAATAGGTTTGATTTGATCCACAACTCATTTGTTTGTCTTCCAAGGTATCTGCAAAGCTCTCCTCCAGCACCACATGTCGGAAATTTCTTCTTGTCAGTCTCTAACATAAACCGGCTGCCCCCGCCCCTAATGTCTAGTGTTTCAAACCTGGCACAATAACACTTTATTGTATAATTGTGCTGTCATTGCACTGTGTTGCTAAGGGAAAGAAATAAGAGGGGTGCAAGATAACCCCTCGGGTGTGGCATTCCATGGCGGCATACCACTGTTCCCCCAATGACTTTTCAGCTCCCGGGACCCAATGAAAGCTGGTGCATTGTTGCATTTACTATTAGCAGAGGCTTTCATCAGGTATTTCTTGAGCTGAGGACACAGCTCGCTGATCATGGCCAGCTGGCCAATGTTCAGATGTCACAGGAACAGCTGAAACAGACTGAGGAGGCAAATCTGTGAAAGAAAACCTCAGGAGTTGTCAGAAAGATCTGGAGTAAGATAAAATGGATGCTGAAATTAATGTGGAGGTGGAGTCTCCTCACAGGAATGATAACAGATGTTCATTTCAGCTACATAAATTTCTGTAATCAGTTGGTTATGTATGACTAGTTGAGCAAATAATTTCCTGCAAGAACTTGGCCATTTAAGCTAACTAAAGACCTTGAGATTCATAATGAAAAATTATTACAAAAATTATTACTGGCAAGGCCAGGAATGTGTGGGGTGACAGTTCTTTCACACCTTAAAAATTTAAGATGTCACTGGAGCATCTCTTGCTCATGAAATAGTCAAATGTATTGTAGGTTCTATGCACCCCTCCACAAGGATTCCCCCCCCCATTAATTATTTTAAATTTAACTGAAAGACACAATTGGTCCAGTTACTGTCAAATTAAAATAGAGGCATTTAACAAAAGGAAATGGCATATAATTGCAGGGAGATAAACATTGAGTCTCATCTAAATATCACTTCATCCTAAAAATTGCAAATAACTTTGTTTTTAATATTTCAACCTAGGTCAACATCCTAAAGGAGAAACCCAAATAAAATAATGAACTAGTAGCCAGTGATCCTTATTTCATACTCCATACCTCCTTATAAGTAAATATTAGCAAACCTGTGTGTCATTCTCTGTGTGTTTTTAAATAAATGTCAACTTGTGATATACTGAGGTAGAAAGAGAAAAAAATTATGCAAAAGCATATTGATGTGTATGAAATTATGGATGCTTACAAGCAACAGAGACAACATTTTAACAGAAAGTCCAACTAGATGATACACCCAGCACACATTTAAAAGAAGTGTCACTCCTAGTGATCTATTTGTCACAACACATACTACCCCTCAACTTCCTATTGTGTATCTCCATGTGCTTTGCTTTGTGACTGGCCACTGGAAAGTAAACATGAAATTACTTTGCAAGTCCAACTGCCAAGGAATACGTATCTGAGGAAACCTCATTGCTGGAGAGAGTAAGTGCTAATTACAGGAAATACGCATTCCTCTTAATATCTAGCTGAACCCTCTGAGAGGTTGCATCTGTAAAGGCGGTCACCTACTTATATCCAGACAATTTTTTTACTTTTAAAACTGGATGTGTTTGCTTATAATTTTGGAACTACAAGGACAACCATAAGAATGACAATAGATGAAAGTAAAGTTAAGTAGAGTTTAACTTACTGTTAACTGTCCACAATAGTGCTTTTGCACTAATGCAGCGCAATACAAACGTATGAAATAAATAAACAAAATAAGTGTTAGAAAACATAATGTTTTCTATATATTTCTAACATAATGTTTCCAGGAAGAATATTGTAAAAATCAAGTATTAAAGTAGCACGTAACTGAACTCAAAGGTTACAAGATGAGGAAAATGAGACTGAGGTCTTGGGGGATGGGTCTCCAGAAGAAGTGTTTAAAAAAATCAAATAATGGAGCAGCCTTCACACAGTGAGTCTTTTGTAGATTATCCTTCTTAATATGACGGCAAAGCTATGATATAGCAGTCACATAACAGAGGAGCATTACATTGCTAATGTTAAGTCTCCCTCATCTTGTGCAGCCACCGTTTGACAGTAGCTTTGACAGCATTATCTCCTCTACTCCCACTTGCACAATGAACATTCAGTGTGAGTTTAGGCCTCTTTTTACAATACTCAAATCAACTGGATAATAGAAATATGTTTTAAATTAAATTCATCCTGATAATCATTCTAATCATTTTGGTGTCTTATAATATGACAGAAAGTTCATGAATTGGGCATGGCTGTTGTTAAGTTATTAAGTTCTTAGTATGTAAAATGAAGTGATCTGCAGGGGGGAAATGGGCTTTTATTGGGTTTTCTTTAATCCTTTTTGTAATTTGATGTGATGCACTCGAATTCCCCACCCTGAATAATAGAAATGGTGCCATATTACAGACATGGTACTCATTAAGAAATCTGAAGAGGATTTGAACTATCCAATTGACTTCAAATAGGAATGTACATGTATTGTTTCCTGGGCCAAAAGTCAATGTCATGCCAAGGTCACATCCCCCTGGAGTTCTTAGCATGCTTCAAAACTAGCTTTAGAGAGATTCCTAGATATCCAGAGCAAGGTTTGGAGAAGCAATGAAGACTGCAGTAGAAAAAGGAGATCACCCCTCACTGATTCCACTGACAAAGCTGCTTCAGCCAACCTATAGCCCCTGCTGGATTCCAACTCGTGGTATTAAGAAGGCATTGTTCTCACATCTTCCACAAATCCTTGTGAATACTCTGACATAATCCTCTTAAAGCAAGTGTGCATTTGTATCAGATAAAAATCTAAATGCATCACTTCAAGAGTTTTCATAATACAAAAAAAGAGAAAACAAACAAACATAAAACGATGTTGTTACAGTAAAGAATGGGAAGGCATTTGAAATGTTCAAAGTAATACAACAGCTTCATCTACAGTATTTGTTACAGACATATAAGCTTAGTGATGCTCCTAAGACGGGTGAAGAGAATGACTCTTTATTGATTCCACTTCTGAAAAATTCTACGACATGGCCTAATTAGAGCACTATTCTCTGTATAAGGATGAAGTGATAGTGGGGTAAAGTGGAGTGAGGGGATAGAGGGTGTTAGAGAAGTAGGTCCCTGCACACACATGCGGTGTCTGTCTGATTATATTGAACAAAGCTGATTAAGAAAACCAACATCACACCCAGATTTCAAAATGAATGGACACTGAGAGTTGTGCATGCGCACAATGTTCATGCTGCCAGCAAATTCTACCAGCGGAAAAGGACACAGGATGAGCCCAGAGTGCAGCTGGAATTATGATAAAAACATGCAGGCAAGTGGGCAACTAGCCACCTGTTTCTTTCAGCTTCACAAGGTGCTGTCTGTGAAGAGCACAAATCCCATGTCCAGGGCTTGAAAAATGCACTTGTCCACTTGTCTGTGACGAGTAAAAAATGCTGCTCGACGAGTCACAGCTCCCTCCCTCCTTCCCCCCTGCCTGTCTCTCTCTCTAATCCTGCAGTCCTCCCCTCCCCCCTCCTATTGCAAAAGGAAAACTGCCCTCTTCTCGTGAGAAGAGAGTTTGAGCGGTATACAGAGATATAGCTCTGCAGGAGAATGTAGAGTAGTCCAATGCTGGAGAATATGGAGATTCCCTGCTCCCAATTTCAACCGAACGAGGACAATTTCAACCTTAAGAGGCCGGGCGCTTTTGCTTTCAGTTTTATTTTTGCTGGAGACATTCAAAAGAAAGGCATTCAAAATACAAGCTTCATGACCCCACAGGCACGCAGGTAATAAAACAACCCAAGTCTGAGGGTATAAATCAGTGATTCCCAATCCCAATAAATTGCAAGGCTATAGTCCGGTCATGCTGACTGGTGAAATTTTTGACTGGTGAGACATTCTAAAATTTTTCAAGCCCTAATTCAGTTTTCTGCAAAAGATCCATTTGACTTCTGAGGTATGAAGCGAATGGTCAACCAAGAAGCACAGGTGAATGTCACAAAGGGAGTGCAAAAGATGAGGGAGAAAACTAACATCAGCACATCTCTTTGTCCTGCTATTTATCTCTCTTTCTTTGCAAAAATTTCTCAACCACAAGTTTTTTTCCATTTCTATACCACAGTGGTTCCCGACCTTGGGTCCCCGATGTTCTTGGACTAAAACTTCAGAAGCCTTCCCCACCAGCTGTGCTGGCCAGCTGTAGTCCAAGAACATGTTGGGGACCCAAGGTTGGGAACCACTGCTACATCATACACTGGACTGTACTAACCCCTCCTAAATCTAACACAAACACATTTTCTTATTCACAGTTTGGTACATTTACTATTTAATCTTTGGTTGTCACCTGGAACAGGATGAGAGCTCAGAAGTAATTAATTAAAGTAACAGAATTACCTGTAACAAGTTATGTTTTAGGTAAGAAGGACTCAACAGAGTCACATTTCAAAAGTAATGTCATGAGTGGCAATGACATTACTTACTTTTGTGTAATGATTAATTATCTTTAAAGCTGCTTTTATAGGGCATTTTAGAAATTAAGAGTCCATTTGATAGCCCCCTTTTAAATTTTATCTTTTAGGCAATCAAGTTTTATTTCTATTCACCCTTTAAAAATCCATGGTATTTCCAGAGTCAGTGAACAACACAAAGGTTGCTGAGCAGAGGTGTGCAGGGAAGAAGAGCAGACATGCAGCAGATGAGTAGTAAAATTTAATTGCAGAGGATATATGATACTATTACTTTAAGGAACGTCTTCCTGACACAGCATTTTCTCCTTAGGTTGGACTACAAATCCTACCATCTCCTGCTAGCAACTGTATTGTGGGACTTGTAGGCATTTGGAAACTGCCATTTTAGAGAAAGCAACGTAAACTCCCGATAGAACACTTCTGAAGGAGACAACAAGAAGACAAGCTACTTGTGGGCAAAGCTGTTGGGAGTATTATGTACCATTTTCTATAACTTCTATATCATTCCTATAACTTATAAATGTAACACATTAACATGATGGCAATTTAATACATTGACATTTTTCCTACTTAGTGTTAGTGTAAACAGAACAAGAATGAACAAGGTTCAAACCTTTCTACTAAAATTTCAGTCCCTAACCAGGCCAATCAGTTTTCTTTCCTCTTCATTAGCTGACTGACATACAGTGTTGGATACAGGCCTCTCCTTTTAGCTTCCACAACTTTCTGTTTCGTTCTATTCAATGCCACGCCAGTCCTACCGGTCCTTTAATATCATCCATCCATATAGTCTGTGGTCTTTCTTTTCTTTATTCCATCTCCATTTTAACAATGCAATTTTTTTTTCTTTTATGTGTATTATTTTTGCTTCTGTTGACTATCCTGGCTTTTTACTTTATTAGTCAAATATTCAGCATCTGTCTTTCTGCTGCTCTTTTGAGTTTTCCAGTATGGATTTTGCTAGAGTTCATATTTATACAGCAGCACACATATTGATCATAAATTGATCTTAATTTTTGAGCATTCTTTTTGAGGGAGTTAAGAATTTTATTTTGTTTACCAAAAATTTGCTATGCAAGTCTTATTCATGTCTCCACTTCTGCTTCCTGATTAGATTTCCCACACTGTATTACAATGCCCAAGATAAATAAATGCTAGTACATATTCTATATGATAGCTGTCAGTTATAACAATTGGCCAGTGGGGTTTACTGCACACAAACACAGAAGAGGAGCTGTCATTTCTAATGATCTGTATCTATCAACTCAACTTGGAAATGAACCAGTAATTATGTGCACCACTGGCAAACATTCAAATGTGCTTCTTCTGGTCAAGAGTTCCAAAATGGCTCAATGTTGCTTGCTTATACCATTTCGCATAAAGTCTGGAGGCTTTGTTATTTGTTTTGGTTTACATTAACTGAAGCTTGGCACAGTTGAACAAGTGCTTTATCCCAAGAAGGAGTTTTAAGAGTCATCAAATATGAGCAACACTGAGATGAATGGAGGGATTATTCTGGGGCCACACTATGAGTTGAAAAGGAACAGAATGTAACCAGGAAGGTACTGTTTGACTCCTGTCCTGCTTATGGATTTCCCATAGACTTCTGACTGGGGTCTACACTGTTGCTGGGTCTTGTGGAAAAACCTCCGCCAGTGCGCAAAGAGTATCCCTCCACCTCCAGCCCCTGTGCTACAACTCCCAGTTCTTTTGTTATCACAGAACTAGAACAAGTTTCCAAGAGAGAGCCTTAGCTTTCCCAGAGCTTTAGAAGTCTGTTTAAGGGGATAGCTCTTTGTGAGCTGCAGTAGGCATCCAGGACTTGGATGAATATATACATTTAAAGTCAAAGCACATTCTAGAAAATTGTTTTTTACAATTCAAAAAATAGAAAAACTCCTGAGGGAAATAACATTCAATTTATCTTTGTGTTGCATCTCGGTACTATGAACTATAGAAATTCATATTCCAAACCAGGTAATTAGAAATTGTGGCATTGTCAATACGTATCTGCCACACTTCTGGTGCTCACTGGAGACATTCTACTTTTTCTCAGGTTAGGATTATACCAACTCACACTGCAAGGGCATAGAACTCCAAAGCGGGCAAGCTATTGAAGATCCAGCTGCTGTAACCCATAGCTTTCTTGACGTCTATTGTTTTACTGCTGCAGACAATGAGCATAATCTTACAAATTCAGCAGAAACTGGAGTATGGGGAAATTGAAGGATTTAGATGTTTGCACTTCAATATTAATCAGACTTTTTATTCTATGTTCCATACTCAAGAGACACGTTTGCCTTCTGAACCTGTACAATATTAGTTACATAACTACCAATCAAGTTGTGATCATACTTTACAGCTTGGGCCAACATAATTTGTGCTGCATAGACTGGCATTAGATTAACAATGGCAAACCCACATCCGAGACTTTAAATATACAGTGCAGTGAAAACAAGAACAGGAAAGAGGCAAAAGAGGGAAGACATATTAAAATATACAGAAGAGAAAATAGCTGAGATGGAAGCATGCTGAGAGTTCTAATTTTCCCAAACACCACACTCTGACTGCAGTTTCCCACTCTGCAAATGTTTGCAAGCAAGCAACACTGGCCTAGTTCAGATTTTGATTTTCTGGATGCTACTATGTTGATGGCTGGCTGGACAGCTCAGTGGTTTGGGTATCTGACTACAGAGCCAGAGGTTGGGAATTTGATTCCCCACTGTGCCTCTTGCGAATATAGCCAGCCTGTGTGGCCTTGGGCAAACTGCACAGTCCCAGGCACCCCTCAGAAGGGAATAGTAAACCACTTCTGAGTACTCTGGAAAACCCTGAAAAGGGTTGCCATTAGTCAGAATCGACATGAACGCACATTATTATTATTATTATTATTATTATGATTATTACTACTACTACTACTACTACTACTACTACTACTACTACTACTACAATATTGATAGGTAATTTTAGTCAATCATTGAATGTATGGGCATTGTTGGCCAAAGAATGTAGCTGGTTGAGCTACTGCTTCAACCCCTTTCCCGAAGAAATATAATATTGGTTTTCCAAAATTCAGATCTAGTAACTTTTTAAAAAATTAAAAAAGAAAAATATATATAATTTGACCGATTATTTACAGTCCTTGCTGATACTATCTTTCTTTAACAGCTTCTTACAAACTACAGCTTCCCTCCTACCTTTTTAAATTTCCTCTGAGGAGGACATATAAATGATCACATAAACTGCCTCCATGTGTGGAGTGCCTTCCTCATACACAACTACATAATCGCACGGAGAATCAAGAAGAGAGGCCCTACTTTCATAGAAACAGAATGGTCATATAAAGTATAGGGCCTTGGGCCTATGTGAAAATGTATACCTGCTTTACTAATGTTAAGATCTACACTGAAAACTACAAACTAACACAGTAACAATAATACAGGCAGCAACATACGGTATATATTGAAGGGGGAAACAATGTAAGATACAGCACTTACCACTTCTTCATGAGTAGCACCTTCTACATTTATGCCATTAACCTAAAAATATCATAAAAGGATTATTTGAAACATTGGGTTAATATCAAGAATATAATACATGCATTAAAATAAGTTATATAGGTTTGAAGCTGGTGTATAAAAATAAACTGACCTGTATTACTGCATCTCCTATAAATAACATTCCTGACTGGTCCGCTGTAGAGTTATAAAAGAATCACACATTAATTGAGAGACTTAAACTGATGACATATTTTTCTACAGCAATTGTTTTAAGTACTGTTCTTGTAACAGTCATTCTTGAAACTGCCTCTCTTATAAAAACGCCAGCAGCATAGCAATCATTCAGTAAAGCTAAATAGGTTGGTGCCAATTGTAGGGAAATTAAGAGAGCTACTTTCCAGTCATAAAAGATTATTTAGTATGGAACACAAATGCTGCTTCTCACTAATGATGGATTTCATTAAATTATGGAGGAAGTTTGATGCATATTTTTCATTAGCTCTGCTATGGTAGTACAATGGGAATTTGCCTTCCTTCTTCTTTCCTCCTGGAAAGATGTGCAGAGACTGTTTAGTAAGATCATTCAGTGTAGCATTTGAATCTACTCCTGTGAACAGAGCAACGTTGTATACTGTTTCAACCAGCAATTAGCAAACTTTCTGCAATGTGATGTGTATGTGAATGTCAACCACATATGTCCCAAAATAGTCTTGCACCTGATTAAAAGAGGTTTTTTTTCATATCATAGCACTATTGTTTTCCACCTTATTTTTCCATCCAAATGTTTTAATAGAAAGGTGCTGTAATTAGGGAAAGGGAATAGTTGAACACTCAGGCCAGAATCCTGTCCAAACAAACAAGCAAAAACAAAAAACAATGCACACAAAGGTAACCATGCAAGCAATTTGAGCCCTCTAGCAGAGCATCCCACTGCACACGGGTTGACAAAAGGTGCAAACCACTTGAATGCACCTGTGAGGTGAAGTCAATTGCATGCTTTCTTTCCATCTAACTATTGTCCTCTTTGCCCTCATCAGGGAAATGGAATAACACACATGCAGCTTCCTAAGGGCATTAGATTAGTTGATGATGCATCAGTCATTGATGAAGAATGCTGATGAAGCTGTTAATCATGATACAGGCTGTGTTCGGACAGCATAGAATAGAACAGAAGCTGCTAGAGATCAGAAAGATAGGAATGTTGTCCTCAAGGTCTGCTTGGGGGTATCTCAGACACACTGAACAGGCCACTGTGGGAATCAGGACAGTCAACTAGAAAGGTCTTTGATTTGATCCATTGTGGCTCTTCTTACGTTTCCATGATCTGGTCACATGATGGAAGGTGGGGGCAAAGGAAAAAAAAAAAACCAAAACAAGAATACCTTGCAAACAAGCAAACAAACAGGACTTCTCATTATATGACAACCAGAAAAATTTCCCTTTGTTTAAGATTTACATGATCATGCACTGAAGAGTTGTCCCTTTCCTTCGGTGTCAAAACAAGCGCATTCTGTAGAATCTGACTGGCAGCAGTTTCTGATCAGCTCCTGCTACGAAAAAAGACTGTTCCACATAATGGTGCTTTTATTTTGATTTTCTATATCAGAAAAAGTGAGAGATGGAATTAAATGACCTAGAAACAACTTCCCCGAGTGTTCTGGGTTTTTTGCTCTTGCTTTTCTTTTTAAATGCTGAGCTACATTTTAGAGATCGCAATTATGGTTACAATATGGTAAGCAGGAAAAACAAGAAGTTATAATCCAAACAATCTATGAAATGGTTGCATCTTTCACACCAAAATGAACACAACTGAATGTCCTACAATAAAGACCAAGCCACCTTTTCATAAATTGTACACTAGCAAAGCACAGTTATCACTCCTTTGGCCGAAACTGCAGCATTATATAAAATACAGGCATAGACAGTAAGCTTTTTAAACTGAATCAAAACAATTTTCAATAACTGTGTGTCCACCAGGCTGAAAAAAATATAGAGCCCTCCTACTCCAAACTATCAAGTAGTCCGATTATCTGCTTAAATTTTCTCCAGGGATATAAATCCTGGTATCTCTCATCCCTGCAGGTGAGAATGAGAAACTGCAAACATTTTCCCCTCATCCTGCAAGGGGATAAAATATTCTCCGGCGAAACCATGCCAAACATTTTTACACAGAAAACATAGCATGTGCAAATCACACAATCTGACACAAATTATTCTAAACTGACATTGCTGCTGCCTTGTTGTGTGGACTTCTAAGCATTGTGAGGGCTGTTTGTGACTTTAAAAAAACCATTACGTGACCCATTGAATGACTGGTCTCACAGCCACTGTGAGAATGGGCATGCAGTGGGGAGACTGCTAATAGCTAAAGGAATGTTTACATTATTTTCTTCTACTCCATGTTTAGGCAACAGGCCATCATGTACAAATTCCAGAAATCTCGAAGATGAAAAATAATACTTCTTGTTTCACTCTTGCTGTGGAAGTCAGCAAAATTGCTAGGCTTGGAAGCTTTTCGCTGAGATGTCTTGTGGTGCTAAAATAGCCTAAATCAATGAAAACAAAGAACATAGCAAGTATTCTTCATATCCCTAATTTTCTCTCATTTTGCTTCACAGTGCAGTATCTTCTAAAACAGAGTAATACACTGAGTGGTAGTACTTCTGCGGTAGCTTTCCAAGAGATTCGTGTACAGAGGCATAGCAGGTGGCAAAGAAAGGGAAATCTAATCAATGTTACAAAAGGAAGGTGGCATTTGACTTCTGAAAATATGATGATAATAAAACATTAGGGTGGTGCTACAGGACTGAGAACATGGATTCTATTGTTGCCACTAGAGATGGGCATGAATTAAAAACTGAATCACCAAATTCTTTCAAAAATCGCTAATTCATTGATTTGTATTCATATGAATCAATGCATTTTAGTTATTTTTTATTTGTTGACTCATTTGGCTATAAAATGGCCCCAGAGGCACCTAGAGATACCCAAATCAGAGGGAAGCTTCCACTGACTCTCCTCTACAATCTCTCCATGTTTGGTGAAGATTGGGTTTCAGATGGTGGCATTATATACCTGCAAAGAGCCCCCCCCCCAGGAAGGTTCTCCCCAGGCACCTAGAGACACCAAAATCACAGAGAAGCTCCCCCTGACTCTCCTCTACAATCCCTCATCTACATTCCCTCTAGGTTTGGTGAAGATTGGCTTTCCCCCAGCCAGCTGCTAAAGGGCACTTTCCTAGGGGGACCCACTTTGTGGGTGTATAACTGGGATGTCTGAAACCCAATCTTCACCAAGCTTGGAGGGATTATGCAGGAATATCAGTAGAAGCTTCTCTGGCATTTTGGTGTCTCTAGGTGCTTGGGAGAAACTTTCCTGGGGGGCACTCCTTGTGGGTGTTAAAGTTGGAAGAATGAAACCCAAACTTCACCAAAGTTGCAGGGCTTGTAGGGGAGAGTGAGGGTAAGTCTCCCTGTGAAATTGGTGTCTCTGGGTGCTTGGGAGGGCATTTTATAGGGTTTTAAAGCCAAAAACAAATTGAAGAATTGATTGGTCAGAAAAAATAGTAAATTTGTAATTCGTCAACCTTGATGTATCAGAAATCGTCAACCTTGATGTATCACAAATCAAATCAAAATGAATCACAATTTTTCTGATTTGTGCCCATCTCTACTTGCCACTTAAAGCCAGAAGTTGAACTTAGAGAAGCCTCTTATTCTGAGGATGAATAATCAGTCCCTCCAACACAGCTTGACAAGCAGTGGCACTCCAGGGGATGCCAATGCATTATTCTTCTGCTTTCAGCAGAATTCTCCCAGCCCCTGGAATTACTGAAATCAACTTTTTGATTAGTTTAGTGAACTTATTTCTTCTTCTCATTGTTGAAAGCAGGGCTTACAATTACTTGTTTCCTCGTTACAGTAGAACACTCCTTCAGTATTTATTTTACTTTAGTTATATTGTTGGAGCTTTTACAGTGTAGTGTGCAAATACTACAATCACAAGCAAAATGAAACAACATATCTATTCTTAAGGTCACTTCTACATCACTTTTGCAGCAATCTCAATTAACATCACCATTTTAGCAAGAGCAAAATGCAGTCAAAATCATGTAAATTAGCCCATTGAATTTATATAGAATTCTTGCATTGTCTCCACAGACAATTTTTAACAAGAGAAGCTGAGTTGTCTTTCAGCCAGAAGACAACAAAAAGAACAATAAAATCAAAGGTACGTCACTTAGCTTCCATTCCTTCCAATATAAAAATGTAAACTCCTGAACAGTTCTATCCTATGCTGGGCTGAGTTTGCCTAAACCCACCGATTTCAATAGATTAACTCTGACTGAGATCAGGCTTTAAATATCAAGTCAAACTACTTAATAAACCTGGCAAAGCTGAGAATATATTGTCCAAAATAGCCCCAAAAAAGCCTTTACAAGTTCCACCAGTATGCCATCACCTCTTCTGTAGCATTTCATACATATACTAATTGGTTTACTTCATGATGACCTGATCTGGACAACCATCAGAGATGCAGAACTTAACATCTTAATCAGAAAAGCCTTGTGCTGTCAGGGAGGTTGTGGGTCTGGTTCCCAGTATTGTATATGAACTGAGAATCAGGGCTATCTCACCCTTTATGTCCCTCACAAATTACCTATGGGGGATGTAAGGATTCAGAACACAGCCTTAACACTGGCCACAATCCTGTTGTTTGGTGTAGTAAATCACATTAGAGCAGACCCCATTGAATCAATAGGGATTTAGTGAGCCTAGTATCCATTCTCTCTTTCCACACGGAGGCAAAAATTATCATGAAGGCGCACTGCAGCAGCATGAATGAGCAGGAAGAATCAGGATCTCTCCCAAACCCTATACATTGTGTTCCAACCCATCTACTTTGATGTGTTCAAATGAAACTAAAGGCTGAATGAAGGTTCGCCTGCCAGGAGGACAGAGCTGCTTCTGCCACTGAAGTTATCATGGATTAATAGGATGATGCTTCTCCTGTGATTTCTTGCTACCTCTAGATAATGGAAAAACTCATGCTGCCAACCTGATCATTTTATCTTAAATGTATTTTATCTTGTAGCTGTGTTCTGCTTTTACCCAGATGGCACATCAATCAAAACATAGCTGCACAGACTTTATTTACAGCCTCATGGTTATTATATCAGCATGGTGCTCAAACATAAGCTTGCTATAGTAGATGATAAAGAGGCAGTCATGTGAATTTGCAGCACCAAAATACTAACTCAAAACAGCACTATGGGGAAAGGGGGGAAAGAACTGAGGATTTAAGTCCTAAAAGTTAATAAACTCTGACCATACAGAAGGGCAAAATGAAGCTTATAAATGATTTAGGGACTCCTAGAACAATGCAATGTTTATTATATACCTTCACCTCTTCCTTTGGGATGCTCGGCGTGGCTTATATAGTACTGGAAGCTACCTAGCTAAGATTTGGTGACTTGCTCTCTGACAATATGCCTTTTATTAGTAATGTATGCATTACTGTGGGATAAATCCAGTGGTTTGTTCCAACTAAAGTAGAGATATTAAATGAACAGGCTTTGCTAAGTCATTACTTCCACAGGTCCCACTGATTCAGTGGGGCTACTCTAGTTGGTACTAACTACTGGATTGAGCCTTATCGTTCCATTTCCTTGGTATGTACTTCAAACCCTTATTTAATTTTTAGAAAGCCTTCAGTACATATATTTGTGTATTGTTTACAAGAGACATTACAAAAATTAACATATTAACTAAATTTTAGTTCTTCGTTTTTGTTTTGTTTTCCTTTATTCATTGCTTATACCAGTCTTCCCAATCTGCCTTTCATGCCTTCTGGATGTTTCAGATCACACTTTCCAGCGTTCCTGATCACACAATCATGCCTGGAGCAGAAAACATCCGGAGAACACACATTTGGAGAGGGTTGGCTTTTAGTATGCATGATGCTCAAATGAAACACTGAGAATTAAAATGATGACTGCATATTTTTACTATTTTTGTACGGCAGCCTTCATGCAAGGAGCAGCACTCATTTGAATGCAATTACACGACTTCTGTGTTAAAGTTGGACGGAGCTAGCTCTTGAGGGCTAAGGCTGGCAGTGTTAATCAGCTGGTGCTGCTCCCCACATTCTCTTCGTGTGCTTTCAAACACAATGCCTTCAGGACTTCTTGCAAGCCAAACTACATTTTTACAATACTCACGTTTTATAACTAAAAGTTTGTCAACTCTGCCTTTTACCATAAAAATACAAGTAAATGAACCCTTTAAAATCTTCTTTTTAAAAGTCTCTAAATCCATTATTTTACTCAAGTATGAAAGCCACTATTTAGTGCAAAAAAAAAAGACACGTCTTCTCAAACAACTACAATATACTCTAATATCCAAGAACAGGGAGGTTAGCACCCACATAGGCATGATTAATATTACAGGTAAAAAGCTTACTGAGCTGAATAATGTGACACTGAATCCACTAAAGTAATGAATATTTAAAGTTTTATAAGGGAGTTAAAAGGAAGGCAGCCTGGTGTCTTCAATCTTTCTATTTGAAGCACAGCACTGGATGCCAATGTGAAATATTACTTTAAGGCTATTGAAAGAAGGCATGCAAAAGGCAGGGCCACACCTGAAGATGCACAAAAGAAAGAAGCAGTGTTTTTTGTTGAGCTGTGCACATGAATAAGGAAGGATGAAAACTATCACAAAAACCTGTATTAACAATAAATATCAAATTTCAATTCTCCTCTATAGTAATTTCAGTTCCAGTGTATTTCTGAGATCTGTACTGTATCTGAGATGCAGAATTACACTGCTTCACATAAACCTCTGTAGAACATTACATGGCAGCTATGCAGAACGCATTGGGCTGGATCTAAGAGTGGTGTAGGTATGGTGGAACAAGTAGAACCGAGAGTGACGCCCTGCTCCACGGCGGCCCCTTCCAACACCAGCTTTGGAAGGCTGGGAAACCTCTGCCAGCTTTCTGGCAACAAGAAGCACCAATGAAGTGTGGGAGACAAAAGATCCATCTGGGATTTCCCCCATGTGTAAAGCTCATGTTTGCCTTATAGTTATAAAAATCAGCCTTAGAGCAGATTTGAAAGTCATTATGATGGAGGAATGGGATACTGGCACAATGAATAAATTTCAACAATGTTCTGCATGTATGGCCTGTGACCTGGAAAAATCATTGGTGAGGAAATGGCAAACAGATAAAATTGTCAGGCTGGATTTACCTTCTGTGGTTAATCTCAAAAAGGGCAAGGAAACCCAGTCACCAGAAATTCTCCACTGGGTCTGCAGAGGTCCCAACATTCTTATGCATGGGCAATATAATACCCTAGCAGTATAAATATTTCCTATTTATACTAGCAGGATGCATTGGATGTAGACTGAATGAATTAATGTGGATGTAGACCTCAAAAAGAGAACGGGGGGAAAAACACATCTGGAAAATCATATCACTTTGTACATGCACTAGTGCTCTATTCCAACATACACAAGGCAACTCCAGATCATACATGGAGAACTGGGTTATTTGTGTTGGGAGTTTTATTTGCAGCCTTGTAGTTTGTGTGACTGGGAGGGACTTTCTGGGTGAGGGTGATTGCATATTTATCCAGCACTAACCAATTATTCCTTCCAGCCTTGAATTTAAAGACAGCCCTGGCTCTTTGCTGAATGCTCTTTCTTTCTCTTTCCTGGGTTGATGGCATTTGTTTGTTTGCTGTTGATCTGTTCAGTTGATTGCTAAGTATGCATTCAATTAAAAAAGCAGCATACACAAGTCTGTAATTTCAAGCAACTATAAGTAAATCCATGTTTTTTATTCTTTCTCCTACAAATGTTTCAGAGTGAATTATTGAGATTTTAAGCGCCAGTTAATGAGAAAGGGGTAGACTCTGGGGAACTTGTACTTATTCTCCTCTGTGACTCTGTACTTCTACTGTGCAGCAAAGGGAATTTCACCAGAAATTCAAAACTCTGCAACAATTTAGAAGTCACTTAAGAGTCTATAGACCAGAGCTGGCAAAACCAAAGTGAACTTTGGGAGTGCAGAGAAGAACAGGCTACCCCATACTTATGTCAGTGTAGTCTATGCCTCTTGACATGTGCCATGGAAGATATGATGCTAATTGCCCCAAATGTTCTTGATGCTGTCTTATATATTTATTAATTAATTGTATTGATTATATGATATATTTATTGATTGTACTGAGGTCCTTCTGACACAAAGAAAGAACTCCAGACCACATTTTATAAAACTGGCTTATTTTTTACTAAGCGTAGTTAAGATTGAACACAGTTTAGGGTGTGTGATTCACTAGATTGTGGTTAATCCAAAATGGAAGCGGAACTTTCTATTTGTCTTCTGGCTGTGCTGAAGGAGACTAGGGGGAGGGCCCAGGGGAAGGTTAGGCTTATACTTGTAAAACTAAATCATTGTTTAGTGTTCTGTCTTCATGTTGCCATACAGAATAAATGAATTTCAAGCCTCTAAAATTAACAAATATATTTCTAGAGAAAATACGTTTTCAATTTAAAGCAGTCATCAATCACAAACTTCCTCTGATCACTGAATTCCACAGTAGATGGATAGAACAGAAAATGTAAGTTTTCCAGGTCCAGAAGAAGAAAGTAATAACTCAATCCAATCCCAGTGCTCTATGATTGTGGCCATTTTTTCAGATTACTCCTTTATCAAGGTTGGCATTCAGCAGAAACTGTTCTACGAAACAGCCAGCGTTCAACTAATACCCATCGTATACATGGTTTCTCCATGCTTTTCTCCACAATCCCAGTCACGGCTTTTGACATGCTTTTGTGAGCTACTTTCATCACTCTGTTTCAGCCGAGGCCATTTCATTTCACTGCTTCTCTAAGTCTACACGCTGTTCTAAAAGGGCACAGCCATAGCAGAACCATGAAAGGTTAGGACGCTGCAATCACACAGCTGCTCTTGAAATGGAGAGGGAGGCGGCAAGGGGCATCATCACAGAAGTTACCGCATTACGTGACTGCGTGGCTTGAAATGAATTTCTGTAGCCTCACCAGTAAGAGAGACAAACACAGACTGATAATGTATGTTTCATTTTTAAAGCATCCCTGTCTTTCAGCTAAAGCTGAGAAATTTATTTATTGGGAGGGCTACGACTCACAGACTTTCCTACCCACTGTGGCAACTGACCATGCAAGCTGTGGGATTCTAGGCACTATTGTCCAAAAATATAGATTTTTCTCACTCTGGCTTCAGCCACAATAAAAATGCGATTCAAAATATTACTATCACCACATCCGTCCGTCTCTTTACAGGGATGGTTTTGTAGGGCTTCCAGGCATGCCCACGTTTTTTGAAAACAATTTTTACCTAGAATACACACCTGGTTAAACTATTCATTTTGGCTGTTCCATTGTAAATATATTTCCCTGTTTTCCACCCAATTTATTTACTGATGCTGTGAGATATATTAATTTTTCTTATAAGCTATTTCTATGCCTTGCCTTAATGCACTATACTATCTCTGTGGAAACAATGTTAAAAACAATTCAAAATTAATTGTGAACCAGAGGAATTGTGATGATTGCTTTCCCCAGGTCAGGGAAGTGGCATACTGGACTGGATAACATCTTCCAACTTAGATAAAACAAGCTAAGAACAATGAAAAACTAGAGAGAATTTCTTAAGGAAAGTGGAGTGGGAGAGTGGTTCTGATTAAAGTAGGAGCCATACAGCATCTTCACACAGCCTTGTAGAAATCAACCCTTAGAGGGACCCACATAGGATCAAACTAGATATGAAGGAAACATTAATAATGACATTAATGATTCCTATAATCTATTAATGCAGTGTTTTCTGGACTTTGCAGACTTTTGCCTCTGCCCTACTGTGGCCCAGAGGTATTAAAACCCAGCAAAAGCACTTTTTAAAAACCAAAGCAAGAACACCATAACAACCAGGCTTCCAAGTTCTGCCCATGTTTGCCTTCCAATGACCAGTCAGAAAACAAAGTACACAGGAATACAAGACAGTGACAGAAACCTGTTTGTAGCATAAGCCCAAGCATAGCATGCCATCTCTCCCTCCCTTGTAAAGAACTTACCAATACCACTTGGCATGTGCTGGCTTGATGTGTGCACACACATGCCCCTGAGAACTGCAGCTGCAGCAGTTTGTTTACCAGGGAGGAATGGATGAAAAGTTATAGGTGGGCTTACATTATGGATAAGGTTTCGTTCACAGAGCAGAAGAAAATAGCATGCTGTGACAAACAGCCTTGTTTCACCATTTGAGGAAGCACCTCTTCTGTAAACATACTAACCATATCATGCAGTCTGGCTCCGAGTTGTCCTGCAAATATAGTACCACACAGCTTGCTTGCTTTATTTATTTATTTAAAATATTTTTACCATGCCTTTCACCTTGAAAGGACCCAAGGCGGCTCACATCATTTAAAAAGGACAATATACAAAGCTAAAACAGTAAGTGTACAAACATTTTAAAAGAATTTTAGAAGTATCATATTAAAAATAGTAAATAAAATAAATTCCAAAAAGCACTTTTAAAAGCAACAGAGCACAAAACCCTCTCAGACTGCCAGTCACTAAGAAAAAGCCTGTTTGAAGAGAAAGGCCTCTGCTGATGATTTTAATGCCTGGGCAGGCTCATCGAGGGCAACACGGTCTTTTAGACAGCTTGGACCCAAGCCGTTTAAGACTTTATAGGTTTAAAACAGCACTTTGAATTGTGCCTGGAAACAGATCGGCAGCCAGTGGAGCCATTGTAACAGGGGGAGTCACATGTTCCCTGTAACCAGCCTCAGTTATCAATCTGGCTGCAGCATTTTGGATCCTTTGAAGTTTGCGAATGCTTTCCAGAGGCAGCCCCACATAGGGCGCATTACAGTAATCTAACCGAGATGTAACTAGAGCATGTGTCACCATGGCCAAATCACAGCTCTCAAGAAACGAGCACAGCTGGCACACTATTTTTAACTGTGCAAGGTGTGCTCTGGCCACTGCCGAAACTTGGGCATCCAGGTTTAAAGACGAATCCGGGAACACCCCCAAGCTACGCACCTGTGTTTTCAGAGGGAGTACAATCCCATCCAGCACAGGCTGAATCCCTATTCCTTGATCTGCCTTTCGACTGACCAGGAGCACCTCTGTCCTGTCTGGATTAAGTTAGAAGTTTACTTGCTGTCATCCAGTCCATGACTGACACCTGGCCCTGATCGAGAGCTGAAACAGCTTCCTCGGATTTAGATGGAAAGGAAAGATAGAGTTGGGTGTCATCCGCTCATTGGTGACACTGAACCCCAAAACGCCAGACAACCTCTCCCTGCAGATTCATGTGTATGTCAAATAGCACAGGGGACAAAAGAGAACCCCGAGAGACACCGCAGGCATTCTTAAACATAGTCTTTAAAGGGGCTGTGCTAGATTGTGTCTTCATCCTGAATTTTTGTTATCTATGGTTTCTGCTCTGTTCTAAATATACTGCTACTCACAGCCAGGATTTGAAAAACAGAAAGATGATGTTTGAAAGAGCAAGAAATGCATATGCTGTGCCCAAAATCCTCCTCATTCTAATAAACAGCTTCCAACATCTTATTAAGAACAGGACTTTAAGCACGCAGCAAAACATGTGAAATAATAATATATTAATAGAGAGAGATTGGAAATCTAGATTCAGAAGTTATAAAATTGGATTGTTAAAAAAACCCACTGGCAGAGATTATCGTTGAAAACATGCAAGTACTGAATAATGGTTAAAGCTGTAGATTAGGGTACAGGAGACCTGGGTTCAAATCTCTATTTGGCCTTAAAACTCATTGTGTCACCCTTGGTCAGGTGATACCCTATAAGACTGATCTGTATCACAGGTTGTTGTGAGGAAAATATGAGGAAAAAAACATACACACGACCTTGAAAGAGGAAAGTAAGAATGTAAATGTAACAAATAAGTAATTCTGTGAACACAAACACTACCAGAATTTGTGCCTATAGTTCCTGGACTCTATTAATCCAGTGTTTTCTGGAATTTACAAATACCTGCTTCTACTGTGATCCAGAGGTATTAAAACTCAACAGAAGCACTTAAAAAAAAATCAGAGCAAGAATCAGATTACTTTTTTCATGATGACAAAATGTTACAATTAATTTGACTTCACTTCAAATAAACAAAATTTAGTGCAACATGCAATTCCTTTTTTTCTCCTCGCTACTCACTTCCTTTCCCTCAATGCTCTGATTACATTTCAGAAACCTGTTGTTATCTCAAGGGCAATTGTTCAAAGCAGTAAATGTTGCTCAATTCTCTCCTACCAACTTTCAACCACTGAAAATAATGAATATCCACTGAAACTCAATGTGTCGTATGTATATATTATTTAGTATTTTATAGTGTTCTGTATGCTGTAAAAAAATTAAGTAAAAGAGTCACATATAAGGGATCTAAGAAGGAAAATCTTATAACCATTCAAGGTTGAGAGAAATACATTTTTGTCTAAGCTTAAAAGCAACAAATATTATCAAGTGTGCAAGTTTCATACTAGAGATACCGTTAAGAGTTGATATTTTTATTTCCACAAAAGTTCTAAAACTGGAGTTGCTTTTATCTTGACTACATTAAAGAAAAGAGCATTTTACTCATGTTGGTACCATTCCATAGAAATAGGTAGGATATCTCAGTGTCTGAAGCAGATGATTTGTCATAAGGGAAAGAAAGTATATTTCCTTGGTACTGCTTTCAACTCCAGGGATAGAAGTAGAATTCTCAGAATTGTGGACAGAACGCAATACTGTTTTTCCACCATCATCAGAACTGGCACAAATAATTCCCTACACCAGCAGCATAATCCAAAAAATCTGCTCTCGAACGTCCGATGGTATAACATTGGATTTCAGTCTGTATTTCCCACTGTTGTTTTCGCTTCATGAAGCCCTACAGGAACCAATCCGCTTGGCAAAAACCCAACACTAGCTATTTTAGATTGCCTCTCTTTTCAGTACTAGTGATGGTAGTTGCAGCCGTAGAGGTAAGGAAGATTCAAGATCACGAGGCAGGATAGCAGTAGCACACCAGGAAGCAAACTCAACAGGTTCCAAATGAGAGTGACCCCATCTCTTTGAAAGAGAAAGTTGGGATGTCCAGCGCTGAAGTGATGTCCCTGACTTCAAGAAATAATCTAATACCCACATAGAAACCTACATAGCCATTTAGACAAGGCTACTTGAAACAAAGTGAAAGCAGAGGAGGAAAGAGGAGGCAAAAAGAGTCAGGGGGTGACTGGAAACGAACAGGATGTAAAACCTCCAGACTAGCAGAAGAATCCCAGATATAGCCCTCACCTATATCCCAAAGTATAGCAGGAACTTGCAGCAGTCTCATATTCATTCTGCGTATCGATTAGAAATGGAGATGGGCATGATCCGCTGGTTTTGTTACCACTGCCATAGGTGTTCAGTGGTTTGGCACCCTCCCCATCGGCAAGCATGCATTCAGAGGCAGCGCCTGGAGGAGGTGGGGCAGGGAAGCTGGGACACTGTCTCCAATTGGGTGCCCACCAGAGGGGGCGGGGCTCCGAATTGCAAAACAGCTGTGGTGGTCGTAAACAAACCAGTCAAACCAGTGAACTGGTGGTTCATGTCCATCTTTAATTATAAACGCAGAACGATTTCATTATTATTATTTTAATTGGTTTCTCAAGCTTAATGAAATGGAATCAGGAAAGATTTTCCTTGACAGTACAAATTTATGGCTGGTCCCATCTTTGTTGTCCTTCTGCAAGCAGACAAAGACCTTTCTCTTCAGGCAGGCTTCCCTTTAAAAGACTGGGGATTCTTAAAAGGGATTATTGCATTCTGTTTTTTTTACTTGTGCTTTTAATATTGCTCTTATTTATAAGCTTTAATATGATATCTGTTTAATTCTTTTTTTAATATTGCAATTTATTATTTTAGCTTTTCACTTTGTTTCTTAATAGTGTAAGCCACTGTGGACCCTTTAGGAGAAAGGCAGCATATAAACAAACAAGCAAGCAAGCAAAGAAACAAATAAAATTTGTTTCTTAGATGGCTATCAGTGTAGTTTTCAGCAGCTCAGATTATATTATTTTGTCAGAATTATATATTATCATTACTTGCAGTTGTTTCTTTTTAGAAACATCTTCTTTAGACTGCCAATTCCACAATAATATATATTATTGGGATATTCAAACAACAGATAAACAAACTTCTTATGTAAGCTTGGCCATGCTGCCAATGTCGAATACTCCAAAACCTTTCCTGAACTGGCTTTCCCACCAGGTATTTTTTCTTGCCAAGAGACAGCCTCATTTTTTCAAATACTGCATGCGTGCTCCTAGTATCCCCGTTTCCAGACTAATTATATCTGTGATGGTTTTCTCAAACCTGTTCTAAAGAGATGGGCTAATATGAAATGATACCTCTTTTCCGAGTTCATAAGCAATTTCTGCAGAGGGCAATTTCATGTTTTTTCCTACATGAAGGTGAGCTTCAGGTAGGAAGTTCATTTAATGGGTTGCATCCAATTAAGTTTTCTGCTGATGGAACTGCATCTCTTATATACAGAAGACAACTGTCTGGGTTCCCACTGAAAACAGTGGAAAAGTGAAAAAGACTGAACTAAATGAAAAATGGAACACAAAATGAATGCAGTTCAAACGAATGAAAATGAAGCATATTAAGCACAGAAGGCTTTTGGAATAAAGACGAGTGGGAAGAAATCGATTCTTCCTTGCACATGTCCAATTTGCGCCTCTGTACCAACATTTGATTATAGTGCTTAACATGAAAAACTCTTTGAATCAAATAAATATTCATTTTACCTGCTTGGTTCTTAAATATTTTTGATATAACGACAGGCACTTTGTGCTCAGCACCACCCTAAAAGAGATAGGAAAGAAGAAGAAAATTTTTAGCAGAACTGCTAACCATCTTAATCTATGCTAATCTATCATGAAGGGAAATAAAGATGAATTTGTCCATACCTTTATACTTAAGCCCAAGCCACCAACTGGTTGTCTACGAAGTTTAACAGTTCTGTGCTTTAAAAAATGGTAGAAGAAATAAATTTTGGTGAAAATACAATTATTAGATGCATGCAAATTAAACTTATATTTCTTAAAATTCAAATAGCTACACTATGTCGTTGAAAAAATGTACTTAAAAGAAAAATGTAGAATGTAATTCACATTAGTCTGATTATCACCAAGGTAGGGCTTTTAAAATGTTTATTTGCTTACTAAAGAGTGTGCCCTTTTAATTTTACAGCCTCTCACAATGCTGAGAACAATCCAGCTTCTACATGTACTGTAGATGGAACTTTATTTTCTGATAAGAATTCAAACTATTCCCCCTCAGGGAGTTTGATCGTTTGGTCAGAGCCATTACAAACAATATGCCTAATGCAAGTCTCATTAAAGAAGGGGAAAACTTTTATGTACACATTGCAACAATAAAAAAGTTTTATTTGATTGCTAAGTTTTTATTTTACATGTGCTTCTCTGCCCTTTTCAATGAAAAAGCTAAAAATATAGGATACTGTTCTCCAATGTATGCTTGCAGATGAGTTTGTCTTCTTTCCTGAGATCCTTCATAGTGTTGATTTCCATTTTCAGTTTTTCAAATGAATCTTTTCCCACATCGAGCTGACTTTATTGCAGTGAACACTCCCCCATCACCATTAATCTATTTCTCACGGCCCCTTCTTTCTTCTTTTCTTTTTAAAGGCAAGTACGTGAGATAAAATCTTTATGGACACTTTCTGTAGCAATCTATCTCATATTTAATAGCACCTTGCATTTTTGACATTTTATTCATGCTCACTTTTCTAGGTACTTGACATAATAATAGAACTTGAAGAGCTTCATTTTATCTATTGACACTAAATGTATAGTAATGCAGTTCAGCAACATGCTGAGCACAGTTCTATTCCCAATGCCATCTTTCATCAGCAGGAACAGACAGTCGGCATACTTCAAGGTTATTCCCCCCCCCCAAAAAAAAACACCTGTTTCTGCACACAGAAACGTTAAGACTTCTTCATTTTAGATTTGTTCTTTTTAATCTAACAAAACTGGTATGCAATTGGATTTGCTTTCCAAGGAAATGCTTAATAATTGTTTCCACAAATACTTTTCCACAGCTTTATTCTCCATGTTGTTGTTGTTTAGTCGTTAAGTCGTGTCCGACTCTTCGTGACCCCATGGACCAAAGCACGCCAGGCCCTCCTGTCTTCCACTGCCTCCCGGAGTTTGGTCAAATTCATGTTGGTCGCTTCAATGACACTGTCCAACCATCTTGTCCTCTGTCGTCCCCTTCTCCTCTTGCCTTCACATTTTCCCAACATCAGGGTCTTTTCCAGGGAGTCTTCTCTTCTCATGAGATGGCCAAAGTATTGGAGCCTCAGCTTCAGGATCTGTCCTTCCAGTGAGCACTCAGGGTTGATTTCCTTCAGAATGGATAGGTTTGTTCTCCTTGCATATTCTGAATATGTCCAGAAGAAAGAATGTCCAGAAAAGTCACTGCACTGCCACCACCGCATATCATGATCCTCCCTCTAAAGAATATTTTAGAATCTTCCCCAATACTTGAGAACCAAGCCAAAAATATTCCTTCATTTTCATGAACTTCAAGAAGGGGTCAGGAAGGTAGGATGGGATTTTCTGCTCAGTTCTGGTTTTAAGGAACTACTAGCTAGGAGTCTCAGACCACAGATATTTATGTTGCAATTAGTCTGTCTAGAAAGGAAAGAATAAAAAGTAATGTACCGAGAGTCCTCTTCAATTAATTTATAATGAATATATGCTTCATAATAAAACTGCCAGGAATACTTAACTAATAAAACTGGTGAATATTTAATCAAGACATGCAGTATCTGTAATTCTGTAAAGTATCCAAGATCAAATGTTAGAATGGACTTCTAGATTGAAGCAAATATCACAGCATGGTTGATTAGGTTCAAAGGGTATCAAGACAATTGGGGAAAACAAGATGCTAAAGTTCACCTGTTTAAATTAAAATCATCATCAGGACACAAAAAGGACAGTATAGATTACTGATTTGCAAACATTAAATATGGTTTGCTTATCTGAGATATGCTTGTACAGTAAATATCTGCAAACATATTCTGTCTATTGCATCAGTGTTATATGTGTTATTTACTTATCGGATGTAAGGTATGTTGCAAGCATTTAAATGAATTCAGTGTTTCTGTCACACATGAAAGAGTTCTATGCAAGTAAACTAACTCTCACATATATTTATCTAGAATCCACCTTGTTCATTCTGCTTGCTTAGAAGACCCTTATCTAAGGAGCCTGCTGAAGTCTTAAGATCTTTGGTAGAGGCCTTTCTTTCTCACAGGAATGCTTCATGAAGACAAGAAGAATTCCTGCTCTTGGTGGCTGCTCCCAGGGTTGTGAAACTTCCTTCTGAGGGAACATATGCTGGTCCTCTCCCTGCTGTCATTATACTGTACTTGCTGGCAAAAATATTTTTAAGGGAACAGGCCTTTGACCACTGATTGGGGCCTTTTAAATGTGGGTGCTGCAATTTTTCTGGCTTTTTAAAAAAAGAGTTTCAAACTATTAATCGAGTGCTTGGTTTAGTCATCTATCTGATGTTGTTTTAATATTGTAATTTGTTGTGGGTTTCAAAAGCTTCATCTGTTGTTGTTTTTAAAAATTTGTGTTGGAAGCCCTGTCGGGTCCTACAAAGGGGAAAAGGAGGGATAGACATTGAATAAATAAACAAACAAACAATAACTATGTGCAAAATTGCACATGTAGTGTGAAGCCTAACCTGGTTCAGTCCACCTCTTTGTTCTTTCCTCCTTGATGTGATCCGTCCCAGGCCCAAAAAGAACCCACAACTGGTACCATAGAGAGATACAGTGTTCCCAAAAGGAACTAGAACCGACTCCGTATGCTTTCGTTCATTTCTACCACATCTGTGCTGGCCTACTGACCCAAGCCAAAGGACACCTGAGTCTTTCTGGCTACCCCTATGACTCCACAGGAAGAAAGGCCTCAAAGCAGAGATCATCCTTTTCCCTGAACGTCACAAGCAGGAATGAAATTCTCTAGCAGGCATGACCAGAGCAGGAGGATTAGATTTAGTACCAAGACTTCCTCCCAAACAAACCCTGAAGCCACACACTCTGTGGAGAGAATATTGTTTCCCTTACACAATAGAAAAGCTGACCTACGAAACATCTAATTAAGCCAAATTACTGAAGCAATGGGACCTCGAAACAGAAGAGTAGCCAGGTGCCTAGAGTGTGGCCCACAAAGCCATCTGACAGACTAATAAGATTCATACAAGAGGGCATAAACCCACTGAACTGCAAATTGTTTTCACTCGTTATACACTAGACCCCTAGCAATGTAGGTGTAACCCAATCTCCGGTCAGAACATGTAAAGGAGGAACTCATAGGAAAGGCATTTTCAGAAATGTTTAACAGGCAACCCAGTTAAACTAAGTAGAACAACAGATAAGCCGGTGTACTCTGTGTTTCTAATTATATCAGTTGTCGTTTATGTTGCACATGAAGATGAGGAACCACTTCTCAGAATGAAGGACACTAGAGACAGTTTGTGCAAATTAAGGAGACCTTGACAAATAGCACTCCTTTTCTCGCTCTTCTCTGTGGGTATGGAATTGTGTGGAACTTAACAATCCCTCATTGATGTATCTTATGAATTATTCAGAGAGTTTGGTATCTGGCTCTGGAGCCAGAGGTTGGGAACATGATTCCCCACTGAGCGTCCCAGTAGAATAGCTCTCCTGTGTAGCCTTCGGCAAACTGCACAGTCCCAGGTCACCCCCAGAAGACAGGAATGGTAAACCACTCTATTCTTAGAAAACACTGCAAAAAGCAGTGATAAGTCAGAACCAACTTGATAGCACATAAGTATGATTATGTAGGTGAATAGCTCAGTGAGTTAGGTTGAGAGTTTGATTCTTCACCATGCCTCCCAGGAGCAGAGCCAGGCTATGCTGCATGGTCCCAGGTTGCTCCCCCCCCCCAAAAAAAAAAAAAAAGGGAATGGTAAGCTACTTATGTATAGTCACTACCTAGAAAACTCTGGAAAATGCCCCATAAGTCAGAATTGACTTGATGGCACATGATTTATTGACAATGATAAATAACGGAACTAACAAGTATTCTTTGTATCCCTTATTGTGATTGGCCCTAAGAAGTGCCAATATCCATATATATATGGATATAGTTCCACTACAACTATATATATAGTTCCACCACCATGAGAGATTTATATATATATAATAAATTTGGGGAAAAAAAGACCCAAATGATATATATATATATCATTTGGGTGTTTTTTTTCCAAATTTATTTATCCATGTTTGTTGCAAAGATTTGAAGTATGACCCACTTTTAATACAAATAGCTGTGCAAGGCAAATGTGTGCATAAACCAGAAAGAGTAAAAGTTAATTTTTTGGACTACAGCCTTGCAAGTATATGTGGCCCAATGTGTATACATAGGTGAAGTGTATGTACACACACACACACACTTGACCTATCAGTGCCATGCACATGTTGACTGGCAGTTGTACTTGTGTACAAGAGCCTAAACATGTACAATGCCTGACATATAAGCTCTGAATGTGCAAACCATTCCTTGCAAAAACAGAATTCACATAGGCCTGCAGTAAACATCTTTTGATTACTATATCAAAGATAAGGCCCTTTTACCTGATCCACATATTCACTTCAGTATTGTCAGCAGAACTATATATCTCTGCATGCATTGCTTTCTCAAATAGTAAATGCTGCTCCTCAAACTGACATCTGATGCATTGTCACTAAAGTCACTACATGACATTTGATGGTAAAAATATCACTCCGAAGTACATCAGGAATTTCAAAAATGAAATAGCATGCAATAACATGCAGAGAAAACTGTATTGTCGGTTAATTTTTTAGACCTGTATTCTATTGCAATTATTGATTATTTTATTATATTACTGGACATTTTGTTTTATTATGTTATGGTTTATATAATTTGGTTTATGTAAGTCACCTGATGGCAATTCTTGGTCGCCTTCCTGTTTTGTTTGTCTGTGGTATTATCTATGCATTCTTTTATTATTTTAGTTTGTATGTTTTGCTGAATTATGTGAACCACCCCGAGTAGTATCTCACTAAGTCCAGAAGCTCAATAAATAAATAAATGAACAATTTTAAAAATTCCATTGGGATTGCAGCATATGAGGAGAAGAATTTTAACCTTCCTTGTGTTTTCACTCACAATCCACAGTAAGATCATCTTCCTGTCAACTTTTGCTGGCTATAATTCCATGCAGTTCTAAACTCTGGTTTAATGTAGGAAGGGGGAAAGTGTGGCCCTTTCGAAGTAGTTGAACTAAAACTTGCATCATTCCTCATCTTCACCTTTGATGGCTAAGGCTGATAGGCACAGCAGTCTAAAAAATATCCGTACTGCAAGGAAATGCATTCCCTGTTTCTCATTTTGTATTATATAGGGCAGCCTGTGTGAGAGGGAGCAATAAGGGTATGGAAAATACTCACAAAATTATGTGTTCTCAATGGAAGTGATGAGAAATTGCCAGCCTTGGTGTGTGTTTTTGCATTTCAGCATGAGAGCGAGACAAAGAGGTTGTTTTTTTTTGTTAAAGTCTCCATAATTTATCAACATGTTTCTGTACAAAACTGGCATCGACACATGAAAGGCCTAGCGGATTGACCAGAAAGACACAAGAAAACCCTTCGATGTTCCCAGTTTCTAAAAGTTCATGCAAAAAGACAGCATCATAATTCTGTGCAATTTATGGAATTTGCCCCCAAAAAACAGTTTTGCAAACAACAGAACCCAAGAATGTCAGACAATATCTCACCATCTTGCAGATAAGCACAAAGTATTTCGGTATTATTGTTCTTGAGTATGAAAGAAAAAGGATGAGAAAGGGGAGGCTTTATATCCCTACTGAGTTAAGCCTCCAGACTGTGTGTTTTCCTTTCATGTGGTCAGGAGGACTTCATGAGAACTTCACTTTCCATTATTCCTGTCTTGTCATTTAGAGTAAAGAAAGAATAATGGTTCAAGACGAACTCTAGTTTGTTAAGACTCACACCAGCCAAATTAAGTCTGTACTTGGCTTATTTAGCAATGAGCATACATAGTAACAAGTGAAGAATGATTGACACTGAATCTTGGTCCACTCTTCTCCTTTCAAGAAGGAAAAAGAAATTAGTAAGACTGCATGAATCTGACTCTTTGCTGTGGCTCACATAGTTTTGTTCATATAACGCTAAAGCCAGGTTCAGAATCTGCTTTTAATTCTCAGCATGCTCTGTCCATCGTGGAGCACATGTTTTGTATTTGTTTGGGCTTTTTAAAAAGAAATGTCTACCTAGTACTCCTGTGGCCGCATTACTGGAAACACTATGATACAAAAAGAATACTGTGCTATTATTAAGTAAATTACTCCCAAAACTGTACAACGAGACCCTTTAAAGCTATACACAAAATCTAGCTGCTGTGATTCAAAGGTTTTATTGAATGAAGCTTTTATGCAAATAATTCCTCACAGAAGCCCTATCTTCCACAGGAGTCACATGCACCAGTGAGTATTGGTAGTGGAGGTTCTGGCTTATGGGCTTGTGTCTCCGTAGTCTATTGTTACTGCCTCTACTTCATCTTTTCACATTGTTAAATACTTGAAACCTCTGGTGGCAAAAACACAGTGCAACCAAATTGTTTTACTGTGTTCTTCATGTGGAAAAACAGTCTGGAAAATGATAACTAAAGAAACTGCTTCTATTGTATATGCAAAAGCTGCAACAGGCAGTTAATAATTTGTAACAATGAACATAATGTTCTCTATTTCTGGCATTCAGGGTCTAACTATCCTTGCTTACGAAGCCAAACAAGAGCCCCCCACACATTAACAGGGGGCACCAGCAGGCTCTGAGAAACCACAAAGCATACGGAAATACAAAATATATATTTTTAAAAGAAACTTTGGGAGAAACCCACAAGGGCTTTCTAGTTCATTTTAACAGAATGGGGTGTTCTGAATTTACATCTTTCCATTGAAATGAACAGGAAAAGTCTTAAGAACAAGACAGCTGATATGACACTTTTTAGAAGATCAGTGTTGGATCGGAGATGATCCAATGCCATTTGAGAATGAATGTGCTATTGATCATATCATTGGTTTTATTATTACACTAGCAAATATGCCCTGGTTAAAAATGCACAAGTCCCATACTTAGCCAAGGATCTGTTCTCTCATCTGTCTTCCAGTGCTCTAAATTATTTCTTTTGCACTAATCTCTCTCTCTCTTTCTCTCTCTCTCTCTCTGTATGTGTATTCATTCATTTGCAGCAGGGGTTAGCTCTTACCATTTCAGAATTCATTCGGGACAAGCACACAAATAAACTTTGTGTTACACTGCGTAAAGAAGCACATTGACCAGTTACGCTAAATGTAACTGACAACCTACTCCATATTCCTAAATTTTCTTTAACTGGCTTTTGTGAGTTGGTTTAGATATCATTTGGGTTTGGGGTTTTTTTTCTTCAAATTTATTTATTCATGTTTATTGCAGAGAAAGATTTGAAGTATGACCCACTTTTAATGTAAATCGCTGTGCAAGGCAAATGTGTGCATACACCAGAAAGAGTAAAAGTTACTTTTTCGGACTACAGCCTTGCAAGTCTTGCAATCCCGCAGCCAGCCTGGCTACCACCCATTGTGGCCATTGTGGAATGGCAAGAGTTTTAGTCCAGACTAGAAACATTTACCATCTCTCATGTATGCACAAATTTTCCTCTGTGTATATTAAATGGAAGTCATACTTCAAAATCTTTCTTTGCAAGACACATAGAATAAATTACCATCTCTGGTGTGCAGTGGGTACCCAGTGTGATGTCACAGGTACAATGATGAACTATGATTCAGGAGATCTGGGTTCAAACCCTCACTCAGCCATGGAAGCACACTGGGGGTCTGAAACTGGTGAAAACCACTTCTTTAATATCTCATCTACCTTGAAAACGCTATTAGGTCACTGTAAGTTGGTTCTGACTCGACAGCACATAACAATCACTAGTATGTATGTACATGCACAGGCACACATGTGCAACCCTCCCCCTTTTGGACTAAAAGTCACATTTTAGTGCCTATTTAAATTTCACTCAAGCTTGAAAAAGTATCTCAAACACCTGTCAGTTGTTGTTCCAAACAGTAAATCTGCCGTAACGTGCAATCAATATTTTCTTTTTTGCTTGCTTTTTCAGTACATGACTTTGATTCATGCATCAGATTCACTAATTGCTCCATTTTTATGAAAGCTTTCACCCATCGACACTGAATTGGTATCGAAATTATTCCTCTGAACTGGAATATCTCAACAGCTACAAGGTACGAAGTCATTAGGGATGTTCTACTTCCTTTTGGCTACTGTAGGAAGAGAAGGTGCCCTGCATGTGTCACTGCACAATAAAATAAACTGAATGGGGCATACCCTGGAGAAATGGTTGGATAATACAGCATATGTCACTGTTCCAAGCCAGAGAAATTTTGAAGAAAAAATATCAGCAATGGTCACTGCAGATCTGTAATAAGAACATCACATGGCAGGTTGTCATCATGATAGTCCAGTAATGGAGTGCTGTGAACCAAGTTAGTCATGCAGCACTAAATTACACTCCAGTTCTACTTGGATATAATATATTCCCATGACAGCAATAGAGCTTACTTTCAAAGAACACAGAAAAGATTTTGTACTGTCAATTGTCTCTGCCTGTAAATGACAAACAGCATTGTGTTTCCCTGACACCACTAGAGCTTACTTTTAAAGACTGCAGGCCAGATTTAGCACTGTCCTGTACATGCTACCCCCAAAAAAAGTTTGTGCCCAAAGGCAGAAGTATCGTGACTAGGTTAGCACATGCAAAACCATCTTTTTCCATGTAAAAACATGACAGGCACTTGAAGCTTCTATGCCACTGTAGCTCCTACAAAATAAACCCTTTTCATTTTCTGCAAAGAGAACCCTACAATAAGCAGGACACTGTTGCATATTTTGTGCATTTTATGCTTTGGCCATGCAGATCCACCAGATTAGGCTATGCTAACTGATGTGAGTAGCATTTATCACATTTATCTTCACTTTCACTAAGCAGCACTGCAAGCCAATCACAAGAAAGGCACCGATGAAAGAGAAATGATGTATTCTTTCCTTCAGCAGCGCACATTTAATCCTGACCTATTTACATTGCCTTCAGCTCTGTAGGGGCAATATCTTACTCTACAGCTTGATTCAGCTGTCCTCCATTTTGTGGGGTAAGGGTGACTTGTTTAAAGAAAAAAATACCCTGTTTCCCCGAAAATAAGACCTGAAAATAAGCCCTAGTAGGATTGTTCAGGATTCTCCTAATATAAGCCCTACCCCAAAAATAAGCCCCAATTAAGTGAAACCCTGCCCTCCACCATTGTGCAGCAACCAGAAGAAGATGACATGACTGTATTTGAATAAATTGAGATTGTTGTACATGAAAATAAAATAAAACATCCCCTGAAAATAAGCCCCAATGCATTTTTTGGAGCAAAAATTAATATAAGACCATGTCTTATTTTCGGGGAAACACGGTAACATCCGTCCAGTTACATATTGGTGGGTAGACACACTGGTCTGCATCCCTTTACACATCACACTTCATCATCCATTTTCTGCTGGCTCAAGTAGCAGAACACCCATTTCTTACCACAGCGTCTGAATTACTCGAGGGGTGGTGAGGAGTCCATTTACCTTCTCTGATTGCTACATATTAATGATGTTCCTCTCTTGGGACAACAAAGTTTGACTGAAATTGGCAGAGCGCAGGGAGAGTGTTTGCTTTTCTTTACAGCTCCTCCTTCCCTACTGTTTACTGAGTGATCCAAAGCCATGTTCTGTTAGAAGGATGTCATTCTTTTAAGCATTCTTTTAAAACCACGTATTGTGAATGAACACAAGGAATGTCTGACTTTCATATGTTACACTGCTCAAACAGGCTACCATCTTATACCCACTTATCTGAGTAAGTTCTATTGAACTCAGGGAGACTTATTTCTGAGTGCACGTGCATAGAATTCCATGGTTAGCCACAAATATCTAAATGCAACAATTTGCCTTAAGTAATTATCATGTCTTCTGTTTGCAGAAGTAATATGAGTTCATCGCCAAGAAAGGAACATATCCAGTGATACAAACAGCAGGAAAAAGAACATCAATAATGTATTTAGATTGCTATAGTACTAGAGAGAAAGAAAAGAAATGCAGCAACATTGTAGATTGGGCACTAATGCATCTCTACAATACCTAGCTTTAGCCTTGAAAGTTTCATTTAAATCTTATCCACTTGCCTACTCTTAAATTCTTGTCCTTGTGGTTTCATTGTTCAAGAAGGAAATGCTTCAGTTAGCAAGAAGAAATGACTCTGACGTTTATTAATCTGAACATTACTGGCATGGAAAGCTGAAAGGAGAACATTAGCAGATAAAAATTTGGGTTTTCTTCCAAATATTATACCGTGTTTCCCCGAAAATAAGACAGGGTCTTATATTAATTTTTGCTCCAAAAAACACATTGGGGCTTATTTTCAGGGGATGTTTTATTTTACAGTCATGTCATCTTCTGGTTGCTGCACAATGCTGCACAATGATGGAGGGCAGGGTTTCACTTAACTGGGACTTATTTTTGGGGTAGGGCTTATACAGTATTACGAGCATCCTGAAAAATCATACTAGGGCTTATTTTCAGGTTAGGTCTTATTTTCGGGGAAACAGGGTAACAAATATGTCAATTGTGGTCATGGACCTCCTTTTTGAAGTGGGATGGAGAGCCTTTTGAAAAGATGAGTAGCTAAATGTAATGGGTGTCTTAAAGCTTATGAATGTTGATGAGATCTTGTGCTTATTTCAGCATTCAGAAATATTGTTTGATCCACCTGTTTCATGATAGAATTTGCACTCCAGAATACAGATTCAGCCCCTGAAGGGAGGGGCAAACACACTGTATGTTTCCCCCGTTTGCTGCCTTTCTATGCACTCAGATCCAGCTGCCTAAGCAGACACCTCCTTGTGCTCAATGGCAGGGCCCAGCCCTGGTTGCTGGCCTTGTTTGATTCACTCCGGATTCTTGCAGCACTTGGATTTCCCTTAGACACATGCAGAAACCTTTCCTGTGATATGCTTCCAGACACTGGGACAAATTCCTTAACAACTTGAGGAGCAATCTCATGCCCGTCTGAGATCGTGATTACACTGGTAAAAGAACTGGTTTTTGAAACACATTTACATTCAAATGAATCGACATTGAAAAGAGTGTCTCCATTACACAAATGCAAGTCCGGATTACTTTGCCAGGGAAGCGTGTTTTACAGTTGGAATGCAAGCTAAACTACTGTTCTGCTACAGGGTTGTTTAAAATAGTACACATGTGAAACTTGATTTATTTTATTCATTTCTGCATAGGTATACTCCTGCAAATTGGGCCTTGGGATAACCAGTTAGAGATGGTGGGAGGGGCTGCAGGAAGGAAGGAGGGAGGGAGGGAAGGTGTGCTGGCAAAGATGTTTGTAAAAAGCTTGGCTGCTTCTGTTGCTGTAAGAATGCTTTTGCTGGTCTCTGGGAGGCAGAGAGAAGGGGATGACTCAATCAGCAGGCAGCCCCAATGGGAAAAGGCAAGCCAAGTGCTTTCCCTGGGCTCCTCAGGCAGGAGGAGTGCATGTGTGTGGACTTGAGGGAGAAAAAGTTCAGGGGAGAAGCACATCCCAACCAGAATGCGCTCTAGGATACACCCCAGTTATTATTTATTACCAACCCCTCTCTGCTTTTTGGGGGGTGGGGGGTGGGGAGACACACAACCCCCCACAGGGACTCCTGTTGCCAGCAGTCTCCCAGGTGGAAATGCAAACAGTGTTTCAAATAGTCATATGATTTTAAATCAAATCCATTTAGAATGGAGCTTATTAAGGGGCAAATGTAAATGTCGATAAGCCCTGACTTACACACAAAAAGTCTTCTATCTGTGCTTGGAGTACAGAGAGATAAGACAGATCAGAATGGGAAGCTAGATTGCCTAGGAGAGTGGTGGCGAACCTTTTTGGGCTCGCGTGCCCAAACTGGGGTGGGGGGAACAGTGGGCGGTGTGCCGGTGGACCCGGAAGTGGCGGCGGCGGACCGGAAGTGGCGTCGGAAGGGGGAATCCCGGCACGGAGGTGCCTCAAGACCAGATCTGCTGTCAGCACTAGGGTCTTGTACACACGCACTCGATGAAGCCCTTGCAGGGGCGTTGTTCTCCTCCACCTCCTGCCTGCCTCCAGCGCCGCCCCCTTTTCCTCTCCAGTGCCACCTGGGACTTTGTCCCTTTAATGGAGGGAGGGGGTGTCCTATGTCATTAGAGGGAGGCGGGGGGGGAGATGGAAGGCAAGTTATTTTCTCGCATTCCTTTGTTTCCATCCACCGGTGCTCGCAGGATTCAAGGGAAGGCAGGGTCTCCTTACTCCCCCCCTACACACACATACACCTTCTCAGGTTTGGCTGCGCGGGGCGGGGGGAGTAGCGATCCAGTGACCTATGGCTTGCATGCCGGCAGAAAGGGCTCCACGTGCCAGCTGTGGCACGCATGCCATAGGTTTGCCATCGCTGGCCTAGGAGCTCTGGACTGTATCCATGATTTGGGGAGGCCCAGCTGGATTCTGCCAAATTCAGTATTCGTATCTGCAACGGGATCTGAAGTGTGTGGCTATAAAGAGTCTGCAGACAGCTATGTATCCATTCTGTTTTTATGAATGATTTACTCGTCCCTGCATGGTTTACAAGCTAAGAACCTTAATGATACGCTACTTCCTTTTATCTTCAGGTGATCATCTGCTTTCTCTCTCGGCTAGACTATTGATGAAATCCCAAATACAATCCCCCACTTCCCTCTGGTAGCCCCCTGTATCTATTCTGTCATCCTTCCCTGTGATAGTCATTATCCTTCCATAGAAACTATTTTTAATTTGTCTTACCTTCTTAGCATCATAAGCCCAACTGGTTAAAAGCATTCTTTTAAGTGGACAACTGAGAAGTTGCTTCAAAGAGATTTGCATGAGGATTTTATTTTATTTTATTTTATCATAATAAAAAGTGCCCATGGTCAAGATGAAGACCTCACTGGGCTGATCATAAACAGCAGTTTTAGAATCAAGAAGTAACAATTTCCCATGTTATTCATATAAAACACCATGATATATTACATTTTTATCCTGGTTAACAAATCACTTCAATCAGACTAGATCAGGCTGTGACATAGTCAAATCCTGCAATATTTGATCAGCTGATAAAATGGGCAAATTTGAAGGTGTTGTTTTTTTTAACTGACCACATGATGCAAAGGCTGAGTCTAATTGGTCCGGTCCTTTTTTGCTCCCAAATAGCTTTTTTTTCCCCCTCTGCTGCTGGGGGGCTTCTGCTTTTTCAAGCCAGAACAAATTGAATATGCTTTTCCGCATGTGGTTAGTTGGTATATGTTCTTATAAAAACAGGGGCATCTCTGTAGGTGGTATTTGGGAGTGTGATATTCAGGATGGTGGAATGCACCCACATATTATTTCCTCTTCCCTGATCATCCTCTGAATTTTTTAATTTTTTAAAATATCTTACATATATGAGATTAGTGCTCAATAACCCTATCACCTTATTGCTGGGTCATTGCTATTATTACTCATATTTATGCTCCCATTACTTCCCTGTCAGATGGATGTAGGTGGGCCCAGAGGAAGGAAGTATCAGCAAAGGTGGGCCCAGAGGAAGGAAAGAAACAAGGGGAGCTGTGGGCTGGAATGTGAATAACATCACATCCAATATGAACGGTGAACTCCCAAATCAATCTACAGCCCCTGTGTGAGCAGTGACTATGATTTCAAATGTAATACAGGCTGCGAATCAAACTGCAGCAAAGGTGAAGCACTTCAATTTGACGTTCCAGTGTAGTCGCACCCTTAGTCTAACGAAGCCGTTAACTATCACTTTTATTTGCTTAATCCATCCATCCATCCATCAAGATGGCTGCACTGCCACCACACCCCATGGGGAGAGGAGTCTAAAAATACAGGCCACTGGATCAGTATGTATCAACAATTAAGGAGGGGATACTTTGTAAAGGCAATGGCTCAGAATTCCCACTTAAGTCCAAACTACCCTCGAATGCATTAAAACAAGGGTAGCACAGAGCAATATATTTTCCTGGGAAAATCCATCTTATTTTCATCTATGGAGAGGATTACAGCTAAGTTCAAAGGGAACAGGAAAGCTTGACAGTGTGATAGATGGTGCCATAATTCCCAGTAGTGAAAAAATCCTGTTGTTTTGATCCTGTGAGTCCTGATTCCACTACACCACTGTACAGAACCTAATACTTTACCTAATACTTTACCATATTAACCATCTGTGGCTTTCTTACATGCAAAACTGTATCAGGATTCAACACACACATAAATACAACACACAAATAATGATAATAATATAATACTGTGTAACATACTTTTGGTCCACTGCTGGGACATACGTATTAAGGCTGAAAACTATTTTACATTGCCTGAAGAGCATTGTGAGTCTGCCCCAGCTGCAGCTGGCTGGCCTAGTGGACAGACCACCTCATCAGGCACTTTCTCAGCGCGCTACCCCTGGATCCTGGGGTGAGGCAGGGGAGAACGCCGACACTGCCCTTGCAGGCACAACTGTAGGGGTGGCTGAGCTAAAGCTAAAAGGTGAACCAGAAGACTCTGAGGGGGAGCAAGACTGGCAGGGAGCTGAAGACTGCTTTGTGCTCGAGGGAGGAGAAGTCTGTGCTGAGCCGCGGCGGCAAAGGTTGTTGGCTGCAACGCCTGAAGCAATTGCCAGGGTAAGACGAGACAGAACGAGGCTCCTGAAAAGCTAGAGTGACGCCAGGTGCTGCTGGAGACAAAGCAGGCAGGTGGCCGGTCCCCTGCCCTCCTGTCTTGAGCCCTGATTATCCAGTTACCACACTCATCCTGATTTCTGCCTCCAAGCCCTGCACCCAGCCATCTCCCAAAGCAGTTTCTGCTTTGCCTCTTGCCATGCTGCCCCGGGGTGGTGTTGTTGTAGGAACGTTCCTCCTGTCTGAGACCAAGGACTAGCAGGGGTGTAGCCTCCTGCCTGCAAAGCCCCTGGCAGCTTTCTTTAAGAGACATTCTGACCAAAGTGGACTTATTAAGTTTGGGAGTGAGGTAACTCCCTGGCACCCATAAGACTATTGACCCGTTGGACCGGGGTCTGTGGCTCACTGCAGGAGCTGGACCGAGCTGGGGACTTGTCTGCTACCTGCCTAAAGGGGCCTGATTCCAGAAGAATTTCTTCCTTCCCCAGCTTGACAGAGCTTGAGTCTGATAATAACTGTGTTGCATCTGCCCAGAGGGGTCCAATCCTGCTAAGGACTTTTTAATTGTTGGCCCATGTGCCCACTGTATGTTGGGGCCTGAGTCTATTTCTGTTCAGGGTCAAGCCCGACCCGATTCTTTAAAAAGGCTTTTGGTGTAAAAGTTGTTTTTCTCCCTTTAATGAAGCTCCTTCTCCTGTAAAGATTCTGCCTATCATCATGGAAAGGGCAGTGGGGGGGGGGGGGCATCTCACAAACATCTATTTTAAAAAATCCAAAGTGAAAAGGAGTGTCACTAGTTTTGGGCATATATGATCAGAAGCCAATAAATGGCCAGAGACTGTGAGAATTTCATTCCTTTTATGTTAGGCAGTGCAGTACTAACTCAATGTCTGTATGGCGTAGGATTAGGCACAAGTTCGTTCTGCCTGCAGAAACTACCTTCTGCCAGCTGTTCCTGGAGAGTTACAAGGAGGCCAGTCTATTGGCAGAACTACTCTGTTGGCAAAGATGCACTGGCAGGCAAGAGGGGGGGGGGGAAATAAGCTGGAGAAGCCAGAGACTGAGGAAGAAAATGAGCCGCTACAGATCCAAATCTCCTTAGGCTAGGAATGTAATGATAATGCCAGCACACAGGTAGGTCAGAGCAAATTCCAGCATCCCTACAATGGGAGGGTTTCAGATTCAGCACAGTTTCAGCTGGCCCAGGATAAGCTCAGCTGGCCCTTGGCCAGTTACAACGGAGGCCTGAGATGATTCATCTGTATACCACTTACACTTACCATATACAGAAAGTAGAACGCTGGGAATTTTCTTCAACCAGAAAGTGACTAATTTCTTAGCAGTTTGATACCATATATACCAGGCAGGCAACACACAGCAATTAGATTACAGCATTTCTAGCTGGGGCATCTGTTAAAATGTCTTTCTGTTCACTGAAATGAACAAGTCACAACACTTTGCAATCCCCTTTCATATTTAGGTAAACTATACCTATTAGCCTGAGCTTGTTCCTCGGAATGACTTTCTGAAAGAGGTAAATGAGAAAGAAAAGAGTTGTTCTGGAAACATGCAGTGTGCTGTTCCCAGATGACATTAAACAGAAGTTTTATAAATATTCATTCTGCCAAAAGGTCAAAGTCTAATTCAGTCCATGACTTCCAGCTTCAAGAAAGGTTCAGAAAGTCACATTACCTCCCTCAAGCATCAGCTTTCGCCTTCGGTTTCAAGGTATTTGAAATCTACAAAGGGGGCTATTTCTACAAGGAGAGCGGTCAACAGCTGAGTCAGAGCACCAGGACAATTAAGCCACCTGCTCAAATGCTTGCCACAGGATCATGGAGGGTGCTGCACTGCTCGTGAGCAAGGCCCAGCCTTTTTCAAAGGATGGAATAGCAATTTCTTGCGTTCACATTTTTTCTGCAGGAAAGTTTCATTTTGCAAACCACAGTCCTGGTAATGGGACAAAGGACCGTTGCCTCAGAGGTCCACAGATTTTCACCGATTTGGATGCATTTCGGTGAAGAAAAAATGTGCCTCAGTAATGTGTGCATCTGAAAACTCAGTATGACTAGAAACATTTATATTTGAAAACACTTGTTTAGGGAAAAGGCATGCAAAAGTACCTGCATTTTGAAAGAAAAGGTAAAAAATACAGCTAATATGTTGAAATCAAAGCCATTCAATATAATAAATAATTTTAATGTCATACTTAGTAACATTAAATATGAGAATCCCATGCCCACATGCTTGCCAGCCACCCATAGTTCCTTTGCATTCAGGCTAGCTAGAACAACCGAAGTTGGGAAGAGAATTTAAATGTAGAGAACAACTTGGTGGAATGCTGTCTGCCTGTTTCCCCCTTATATAACGGTGGGTAGAAATACTAGAGGCTCTTTAACAAGCCACATCTATGGGGACTCTCCTTGAGAATGACAGTTTCACTAACCACACCCTATTAGCATATCCTTGCCACTTTCTAAGTACGTATAAATATACTTCAGCATTCCTCAGGTTTGGTTAAGATCAGACCTTTGAGGAAACTTGTTATAAATTATGTGCCATGACCTTGTTTCTAACTTATGCCTTACCAACCTCCAAAGTATCCTACTATTAACAGCCCTACACTCTGATCTTGCAAATTAAAGGCCATGGCTTCATTCATTGAGTCAATCCATCTCATATTTGGCCTTCCTCTTTTCCTTGAATTATACACTTTTCCAGTGAGCCTTTTTTTTCTCATGGATGTGTCCAAAATAAGATATCCTCAGTTTAGTCATCTCAGTGTCCAGTAAGAGTTCAGGCTTGAATTGCTCTAGAATTCACTTGACTTTCTCATAGTCCATGGTATCCATGACGCTTACCTCGAGCACCACATTTCAGATGTTCATTTTCCTCATTGTCCAGCTCTCACGTCCATTCTTAGTAATTACGAATACCACGGTGTGGGTGATCTTAGACATGGACTCTAGCAATACGTTCATATATGTCAGGATCTTCCCTTGTTCCTTCACAGCTGCACTTCTAACTTTCTGTCTCCTCCTCATTCTAGTCTGCAGTCTTCATTTTGGCTGATAACTAAACCAAATGATAATCTGAACCAAGTGAAATCTGTAAAAATGTTAATTTCTTAATTTCCAACACTATAGTTTTGCAAATCTTCCATAGTCCTTATTTTTGTCTTCGTGATGTTCAGTTGTAATCCTGCTTTTGCATTTTCTTCATTAACCTTCCTCAGTAGTCATTTGCTATTTTCTGCCTGTAATAAATAGGTCACTTGCATGTCTTAAATTACTGAAGTATCTTCCACAAATTTTCAGTCCTCTTTCATGTGACCCTAATTCTGCTTTTTATTCTGCAAAGTTCTGCACACAGATTGCCAATGCAAAACCATTCTATTTCTCCAAATACTATACTAACAATAGTCTCTTCTCCAGGATATAGGTTACTCATCAGCACAATCAAATGTTGTGGCACACTCACTTCTTTTACAATGATTAACAATGATTTCATGTTCCAAAGTCTAAGGCTTTCACATAATCTATAAAGCTCAAACTAAATTACAAGTTACTTCCAAGTAATTCCCTCTTTGCAATGACCAAGGCATAATGAAGTTACATTATTATTTCAATGTAATGAGAGAAAAATTCATTACTTTTAAAAAGTAAAAGGAATTGTAAATGTGTTTTCATTTACTTTTATATAGTTAGAGTAGATTTGACCTCACATTAGCTCAGGGCAGACACTTGTCATTACCATAAAATAAAGCTGCAATTATAAAAATTACTTTTTGTACTTCATAATTGTAACTGTAACAAATTATTTTTAAAATATACTTTAAAGCACTAATGAGGATAATATCTGCAGATGGTATAGAAACAGAACGATACATGGGCATGGTAAAGAAAATATAGTACTACTTAAATCCAGTGAAACTCTGAGAAGCTTAACAGACAATATTGGAGGACCGATATTTCATATCCAGACATGAGCAGATAGTAGGGATGTGCCATTCAGATTTTATGGACCTCAATGTTCAGAATGCTTCAAGAATTCCCAGGTATTATTCTGACTATTCCAGGCCAGAGATCCACACCTACGGGCACCTATAGACATATTTCACCCACCTGGATCAGAGGCTGCACACAAGTCCCAGGCCTACTTTCTGCTGTGAATGTACAAAAGAGGGAGATACCATGATACTTCCTGAATGCCATCGTTCTTTGGGAGGTGCTCTCCACACAGCTTAAGAGGCATCGCAACTACAACCGAGAAGGGAAGACTTGCCAACTCAAGGGGACTTATAGAATTCTTTACTTTAGCTAGCCCCATTCATTCAGTGGATGTACTTTATTTGGAACAATCAATAAGATTTAGCCTACTAGAACTCATATATCTTTGTAGTTCTTCATAACTTGTTATTCTACAAACATGAACATAGTTCTTTCTATTTTAAAAATAATAGGCACTCTGTGACAAAATCTTTGATATTACCTGTTTAGAACAGCGCATTTTCAGGTAATTTTGCAAGACAGAAAAAACACATGGTTGGGTGCACAAAGTTATAGAAGCACTTACATTTGCACTGTGATCACTTCCACTAACACAGATGACATCTTGTTTTTGAATTGTTAGTACCTCTTTTGTAAGCTTCAGTCGGATTTCATAGGCATTTTCGGATATTTCATCATATAACAAAGCAATTCCAGTTTTTGTCTGTAGAAGCAAAAAAAGAAAAAAATCAAGGATTTGTAAGACTCAAAAAAAAAAGTTAAGTGATAAAGATGAACCTATATAATGCATGTCTTCAGAACTCATAAAAATGGTTTTCCTCAATTCTTTGTAGATGGCTATAAATTAAAAGGCAACAAGAAGCCACCTTCACAGCAATATCCACATTTTGTTTTATAAAGTGATATAACCACCACCACCACCACTATCAAGGGAACGTCAGGTAGAGAAGGTCTTAGAAAATGGTGAAGTTAAGATTTTGTTGGATTTCTGGATCCAAATTGATAGACACCTTGAACATAACACACCAGACATAGTAGTAATAGAACGAAGAAATGTCTGGATAATTGACATTGCAATTCCAGGGGATGCCAGAGTTGAAGATAATGAATTGAAATAATTAAGAAAATACAAAGATCTGGCAATCGAATCATCTCACTTGTGGATGAAACACACTTCAGTGGTCCCCATCATCATCAGGGCTTTGGGAACAATATCAAGAAATTTAGCACAGTATTATAAGCAGTTGCTAATTTCAGGAATAGCACTATCTGAGCTACAAAAATGGCAACATTAGGAACAGCATACATACTGCACCGATATTTAACAGATGCTTGTATCTGTTAAAACTTGTATCTGTTATATAATACCAGTCAGTGTTTTTATTATTATAATAATAATAGTTGTTGCGCACCCCCAGTGTCCCCTGTTTGTCTTCCCTTCAAACACAGGTCCACCTTCGGACACGACTTGTTCTTTTCACCCTTTTTCGCTGCCACCAGAGGATTTTATCCTCAATGTACCAAATATGAATCTTAGACTAGTGCTGCCAAATACAACAAGGTTTATTTAAGGTTTGGTAGGCAAATCACAGATGTAAAGTCATTAATGTTCTTTTATTATTCATTCATTAAACTTGGATTTGATGACATATATGTTTGTTTGTATTTATTCACTTTAATCAAGGTAACAATATATTCTGACTGTCCATTTATTTCTTATTCCTATTAACTCTTTTATATTCTCTAACGCATCAACTTTCCACTTTCTGTCTAAACACCTCACAATCCTCTCTCTAACTGACTCTTCTCTCTCTCTTTCTTTTTCTGACTCCGCCCCTCCTGTCCTGTCATAGGCTCCTGCACTAGAGCTCTAAATGACTGACAGGAGTGACGTGTGGGCTTTCCGCCACAATAGTGTTTCTAGGTAGAAGATACTCAGAAGTGGTTTGCCATTCCCTTGTTGTGATGGCATCCTGGGACTGTGCAGCTTGCCCAAGGCCACACCGGCTGGCTCTTCTCACAGGAGGCAAAGTGGGGAATTGAAGTCCCAACCTTTACTCTGCAGCCAGATACCTAACTCACTGAGCTAATTGTTTACAGATTGCTTAATCCAAAAATGGGGAAAGTCTCATCCTTCAGATGTCGTCTAAAACTAATTTAGGGCTTAGTTAGTAGCCAGTAATCTCTCTTTCCAATCTTCAATGCAGGAATGGGGAACCATTTGGTCATCCAGATTTTGGAACACAACTTTCATTATCCTTCACCACTGATTATGCTTATTAAGGCTAGCAGAAGTTACCATTCCAATTATATCTGAGAGGTATGCTTTTCCTGTCCCCTGATGAATCCTATCATCTGATTTAACTTTTTCATACAAGCAAAATTTCAGATAAAGAGCCAGTCAGTTCCTCTAAACTTGTCTCTTAAAACTTCAGAACCCCATACAACCATGTTCTACCAGTGTAGTATTTCTGCGAGTGCCTGAGTAATCTTGTGGACTCCAAATGCAATGTACTGGATAAAGTGAAAGACTAGGACTTGGGAGACCTAAGTAAAACTACTCCTTAAATATCTGATATACCATGGAAACCCTACTACGGTTCCTATAAATCAGAAATGACTTGATGACAGATAACATAGCTCAATGGTTTAGGTGGGTTGGGAGTTCGATTCCCCACTGGGCCTCCTTGACAAAGGCTGGGCTTGATGATCCATGATCCAGCTCTGCAGTTCTAAGATATGATGATGATGATGATGATTACCCATAAGTTGAGGGTGATTTGACAGCAAATAACAACAATTATTTTAGAGTTAACCTTCCACACTTTTTTGGAAGAGACACCAACTATTGCAAATAAGTGCCATGAGTCTCATCTCTTAAAAAATTATAGTATTAATATGATGCTTTTGGATTTTCCACAAGAATGGGTGTTGTGCCAAGAGATCCTGGAATCTTTCTTCCATCCTTTCACCTACATTAGAACCCTATTATCATTTCTATGCTGTGCTCAACTCTGGTGCTTATTGCAAAATTTTAAAATTTTCTAGAACAGGGCTTAATGAATTACATGTTTATCTCATGCGTGAACTGGTTTAGACAGAATCACACCAATATAAATGTTATTGTCAGTTACTTCCATTTTGTTTTCTTTAAAGAACAGAAGAAAGAAAAGAGAAAAATAAAAATTGAGCCACAAGGAAACTGCCGAAGTACCTACTTTTACCTGTCATTGTATAAATCACTAGTAAAAGTGTCAGGAGATGGTATATGGCAGGAGCAGCAGCAGCAGCAAAATGGAAATAATAAAAACCTATCAAATGAAGTGAAGGAAAAACAGATTTTTGACCACTTAGAACTACAAAAAAAAAAGAAAGAAAAAGGCAAGAAATTTAATGTACTGAAAAAAAGAAGTGGGATAAGGTGGCAGCTCCATACATTTACAGCCCTTTTACAGAACATTTCATGGTTCCAAAAGAGTAACAGTTTTTCTATCCAAAGATTATGAGTTCTCTGTGAAAATACAGCCATTTTGTTTCAAATGGAAAAGAGCAGGGGTAGCTGGAAAACTAGTCCTTGTCTCTTAAATCTACACTCTGAAAAATAATAAAATACGAGCTGATGCTGCCTCAGACACAGGCAGAAAATATAAAAACGCACAGCTACTTAGCTCACTGTAAATGATGCCAGAAGACAAACAAAGGGCAGATCAATACCTGAGTACTGGCGCAGCAGAACAGGAATCTCTTAAAATCACTAATGGTAAAATCAATCATTAGTCATATAAATGAGGGAATCTTTATTTTTCCCCAGTACAGTGGAAATGATTAGAATACCAAACATTTCAGTTCAAGTATTCTTCTCAACCAGCAGATGCGGACGTCAATGGACAGTTTACTGGTCAGGAGCAGAGAGCTCCCAAAGAGACTGGTTCATTCCACTTGTCCACCCTGCTTGTTCCTAACTGCTCTGTCTGCCTGGATATTGTTTGCTGAAGAACCATGAATGTGGGGAGTGACAAACTACAAAGCTCCTTCCTTCCTTACAGCCAGGATTCTCTTGCTATAAAAGCAAACGCACTAAACCCTTCAGATTGCCATGAAGGCAAGGCTGTCATCCCCTTGATATTTGATACTCAATTTTTTCTTACCCTGGCTATGATAGTTCCATCTAGTTGGGATCGTTCCTATTGTTCTGTGTCAGGGTTGAGGATGACTATTTTTTATGACTTGTTTGGTAAGCTCAGTGGACATTTTCTTTCCCTTAGCTATGTGGAAAGAGAAAGGAAGTACAGGTTTCACGCTCCTAGTAGGCAGGGGAGGAATGCATGAGATATGACATCAATATTCTTCCAAGTGTGAGTGCATGTATGAGAGATGAGAACCACTAAATTTCTCTTTCTCATGAATGTAGGCTGTCCTGACAAGAGGAGCCACACTGATGAGGAATTTCCAAGGTTCCTGAGATACCCCACCTCAAGAGTGAGAGACAAGGAGAGCTTTTTTGCTATCTGGGTTTCTGAAATTTAGGGCAATGGATGTGAAACTAATACCCTTTTCCTTTAAGAAACAGTGTTGACAGACATATAAATCTCAAAGATTGAATTGATTGTTAAAAGAGGATGCAAAGAACCCATCAGATTTGTAAGTCTATGAAACAAAGCAGCAGCTATAGAAAACTTGTGCAAATTATGCAATCTGCACAAGTTATACAAATTGCATGAAATTAGAATAATCTTAGAATCACTTTATGGCGTTTGTAGAACATACAATTCTGTTAGAGTTAAAAAAAAAGAATTTATGGGTTGCAAAGGTGTTGCCCTAAAAATGAAAGTTTATTTTAAAATGTGCCTCGGAAAGGTGCGTTGAAAGTGAAAGTATTATTGAAAAACTACAGCTGGGGACATAAGTTTATATTACAAAACCAAAACATGGCCAGTTGTTTTGGAACAAAAGCTACTGATAAGGTAACATGGTAGTTCATTCATTTTCATGCCAGTTTTCATGGTGAAAAAAGTAAACAGCTGAGCACTTAACGTTATGTGAAACACAGGCAAGAGGAAAAAATGGAAGTGCATTTTAAATTGTCACTCATGTTACGTTTTACCTATAATGTTAATTAACAAAGAAGTGCCACAAAATACATGTGGAAACCTGTGTTAAACAAATGAAAATAACAATATATTATATAATAGAATCTTTTACAGAATAATGTACGTAAAAGGAGAAAAAGATGAATGGGATGAGCAAGTCTTGTGACCTTCAATACCTGAGCTTCCCACTGGTTGAGAAGTTTACACTTTGTTTTAATTAATGATGTGGCACTAGGCTATATAAAGTGAGGACTCTTGCATTGCTATGTAATGGAGGAACATTCTATCTGAAAGGAATGGAAAGACAAGCTTTGCCTTTTAGACAGTCTGAAAGCGGCCAGGAGATAACCATGGACATAACATAGCTATTTATTCTAATTGGCTATAGGCTTGGTGAGAAAATATTTTTCTGTATGTTAATAACATGCTTAGAGATAAGTAACACTTTTTACTTTGTATATTTTTACTTTTAAAGTTTAAAAACCTTTTCATGTTATTTATTTATTTCATGCCTTTCAATAGAAGTTATACAGTTTTTTGCTTTTTATAATTTTATTCTTAAGAACTTTGAAGTGTTCCATGGATGTATTCTTTGTCTTTATAGGCTGTAAGTTCCTGTGCTTTAATGCTTTTTGCATTTTGATTCATACATAGCTTGAATTTTGTCTATAACCTAGGTTTCATTACCTACATCCCTTTACAAGCTGCAAGGATGTATTGTACGTAAGCCTACAGTATTTTAAGCTCAAAATGTTTGCATAACTATATGGCTTTTGGATTTCAGCATATAAATTTTTCATCAGAAATGTAAGACTGTCTTTGATATTTTTTGGCTTTGCTATTTTTAAGTATGGAACCTAGAAATAATGTAAATAAATAGAAGTTATACAGAACTAATATGTTTTGGAATTGCCTGGAATTATTGCAACAATGAAGAATCTCCTAAAGAGGAGCAGAAGCCCTCAGGTATGTGTATAAAGAGGATCCCTGGAGAGAGGTCCTGACCCAATTTCGAGTCCCCATGGGAGAAGTGGAGAGGTATAAGTACCCCAAGGTACCTACCTACCTACACCCTCTTACTGGGAGAAATGAAAAAGAAAGAGTAGGGTGAGAAAGGGAGACTTGACCCTGATCCAGGGCTGATGCTGGTGGAGGAAATGCCAACGAAACCATCAGCGCTGAGAGGAATGAGAGTGGAGAGGATCAAGGAGGCAAGATAAGCAGGAGCTGGGAGAGAGAAGACCCCAACATACTTGCCTTCACTACAGGCATACATTGAGGTGCCCAGACACCGGGGCTATGCTGGCTGGACTATTCAAGAACCTAATGGCCCAAATTGGGCTCTTAGAAGAGATACTACTCCTCCCATGGAAGACAACTGGGAGGAGGGCAAAAGACTAAAGAACATAGTAGTGGACTAGAACTGTTAACTAGGACCAAAGACGCAGAACTGTATGTACTCATGTTGCAGTTTAGCCCTGTCCAAGTTACAACAAACCCTGTTACATTTTACCCTTCACCAACTGGCTTTATGGAACAGAGGATGAAAGAGGGACACCCCAGTGAGTCCAATGGGGCTGGCAGGGCTCACATCCAATCTGACAATAATTTTGAAGATCCTTTGTCTTACATCACACATAACAAAGAGGCGCATGAAACTTCATTTTAAACCACCTGGGAGGCAATTTCAACTAAACCGGAGCTTAGAAACTGTGCCTGGTCCAGATATGTCACAGGTGTTCATGTGTAACAAGGCTTTAAAAAGACTGTAACCAGACACTTCTACTAACTTTTTTAAAAACAACATTTTCCCCAGAAAGGTATGTCCTGATAAAACATGCATCACAAATTTAACTGCAAACAGTCCAATACAATATAACATGACATTTTAAATCAATATTAGGCGTTTTTAGTCATCCTTGTGATTATGTTTTGCAAGCTTTTTCTACTTCAAACTGGAAAAAAGACAAAAGAAGCAGTGAACTTTTTCAGGCATACTGACAACAAAGAAAAGGTATGCCTACTTAAAAGTAAGCCCTACTAAATTCAGAGAGACTATACCGAGCATGGTGTGTTGGATAGAGTGTTGGTCTAGGAGTCAGGAGACCTAGGTTCAAATCCCAAATTGGCCATGGAAACCCATGGAGGAAGAACTGGTAAAACCACTCTTTAAATACCTCACTTATGTTAAAAGCCCTAATAATATAATAATTATGTGTCATCAAGTCAGTTCTAACATGGTAACCCTCTGTAAGGTTTTTAAGGAACAGAGTACTCAGAAGTGGTTTACCATTCCCTTCTTCTGGGGGCATCCTGGAACTGTGCAGTTTTTCCAAGGCCACATAGGTTGGCTCTACTCAAAAGAGGCATAGTGGGGAACATCTGGCTCCATATCCAGATGCCTAACTTACTGAGGCATCCAGTCAGCTCTAATATACAGTTGCTATAAATTAGTTCCAGCTTGATGGCCCATAATGCTAACATGGTAGAAGGGGCAATCTAGTGTACTCCAGATATTTCAGATTACAACTTCCGTCAGCATGGCCAGTGGCCAAGGATTATGGGACATTTAGTCTAAAACTTCTGAAGGGTACTGGATTACCTCTCCCTGGTGTTTAGACCTTCAGCCTTTAAAGGCCTGAAAGAAATATCTTTCAGCAGTGATTAATGCTTAAATCTTGCTCAAAGAAGAAAAACACTTCATCTTAACACTTACCATTGGATAGTTTGTCACAGAGATCAGAATCTTCTATTGTTTTGGTTCTAGACCATTAGATAGGTCTTCTCATTTTGTGATCTTCAGTCAGTGATACTGAAAGTGGGTATAAAGGAATGAAGAACTAAACTTTTTCTATCTTATGCTTGAAGCCTATGTATAGGGAGTGAGTGAAGTGCTAACATCAGCTAGAGAAAGGCTTTTCCCAAGAGAAGAACACCCACATTATCTTGTGGAGGGATAGCCAAGGTCAATCTGACCTTGAATCAGAGAAAGCTTAATTGCCAATTAACTTCATCTGCCTTCTCATGGATAACTTAGTGAGTTATGTATCTGGCTGCGGAACCAGAGGTTGGGAGTTCAATTCCCCACTGTACATCCCAGAAGAGCCAGCCTCTGTCGCCTTGGGCAAGCTGCACAGTACTAGCCTTGCGACTTTCAATATTTCAGCTTCTCATTGGTTGAGAAGCTCAAAGAAGGGAACAGGAAACCACTTCTGAGTACTCTTCACCTAGGAAACCCTGGAAAGGGTCACCAAAAGTCAGAATTGACTTGATGGCATGCAAATGCCTTCTCATGGAGACATGAATGCTTGCCAGTATTCCAGAAAGTTCTGATAAATTGGGGTTTGGATTGGTTGATGGGTATCATTGTCGATAAAACATATAAGAAGCACAGGGCAAAGTTAGTGGGCCTTGTATATTTGGATAGTAGTCTGTCTTTATGTTGGTTAGAGTTGTATTGCTGTGTAATCTTCGAAGTCCATCTACTGCTACTTTGAGGTTCCTGTATATAAATATATAGAGGTTAGTTAATCATAGCTATTTGTCTTGTGCTTATCACAAACACTTCAAAATCTATTTTTGTAATTTGCCTTATTCCTTACTTTTCCAGGAATTTTTTTCCTCTTTAATCTGGCTTTTTTCTTATGCTAAACACATTTGGTGTGTTTATTGGGAGTATAGATTTGAGAGAGTTTGTCCTAAATCCATTCTTGACTCCTTGTCAGATGTGTGATCAAATGGTTAATGGTTCTACCCTACAAGGCTGGATTTGGATCTGAGGGAGATGAAGATACTGGGATGGCCAACTGCAAGGGCCTGGAAAGCCATGGGTGACAAGAAGTGGAGGGCAATTCCTGGGAGACTCGGGGATACAGGTGTTTAGTCTTAGGCAGACTCAGAACACCTTGGGCCCAATAAAGTCTTCCCAGTAGGCAAGTATTTTCATTGTACATAGTACATAATGAAATATTTGCCATCTTGTTATGCAACTTGCCAGAATCCTCAACATATTAAATCAATATTTTGCAAGTAAATACTTAGTATAACTCTTCTAAAGTTTTCTCATATGGGAAATAAGTTTGAATGTATATGTCTTGTTAGAAATAGACCATAATATCCTCCCCTTGAACAATATTAAAAGAACTTTAACTTAGACAATTTAATTAAACCTTTATCCAAAAGCTGAAAGAAACTGGAAAGAACCACTAGCTCCGAACGTGAAGGTGAGACTAAGTCTCAGGATGTTGGGGGTAAAAAACAAAAACTAGCTTTATTATACTATAAAAACTGGCCAGTTTTTGAAGTATAATAAAACAGTTTTGTTTTCTTAGTCCTGAGACTGAGAGTCTGACTACACCATAAAATATCTTTGGATTTGCTCTGATTATAAAAACATCTGAATTCGAAGTAATTTTTGCCCCTTGCATGATGCAAAGGTTGAATCAAATCACTCCAGCTCTTTTTGCTTGCAAAGCTCCTTTTATCTCTCTTGCCTTAAGGTTTCTACTTTTTTCTTGTTGGAAGGATTTGAAAGGGCTTTTTTCTGTGTGAACTGGAGGTGCCTGTCTGTAGAGATGGAGGGGGGAAAGCTTAGAAGGAGAGGCGCCAGCCATGGGAAAAGAGAGGGAGCATAAGAGAGGGGAGCAATGCATGAGAGCTGGGAATTTTGTGTGTGTGTTTGTGAGAGAGGAAAGGGGGAGAAAAGGGGTCACTAAACACACACACATGCACGCAGCACCAGTACTCACCTCTCTCCACAAAGCCTCTGCTCTCCTAAACCACTACTTCTTTTCTTTCTTTTTTTTAAACAGCCCACCCCACCACCACCAGAGTCCTGTTAATTAATTCATTTTTTAAAAAAGCTTCAGGAACTCTCTCATAGACAAGACCAGTTATAGACATCAATAACTGGGAGGAAGGAAAGCCTTCTTAAGGCAGTTCCCTGAACTGTGCCACCTACAGGCGCTTCAAAGGAAACTGCAAGTAGAAAGCTTTTTCCTCCTCTGCTTGTGCAGCTACTTACAGTATATCGGAGAGAACTGAATGGCCCAGTGTGACTTAACAGAGAAAGAATGCAAGTTAATTTGCATTTCCTTCGCTGGTCTCTCCTTCACATTTTAAACTTCATTTACTACTGCAGGCCATCTTAGTGCCCCAGAGTAACATTTTGATGCTGAATCCACACACAACTAGATTTATAATGTAGGCATTCTACAACAAATCTGATAAACAGTACAGTGGTGCCTCGACTTACGAACGTCCCAATATACGATCATTTTGAGTTACGACCAGCTCCGGCCGCAAAATTTTGCTTCGACTTGCGACCGGAGCTTCAAGTTACAATCAAAAAAAGGCAGGGAAAAAAGGCGGGGAATTCAAATTGCTAACCGTTGGTGGCGAAGAGGCTGCTTCTTTGTAGCTCTTTTGCTACATCAGCTACACAAGTTTTAAATGAAAAAGGGCTCAGACAAAATTGTGCCGACAAATCTAATCCATTCTGCCCATGGAGTATAGCTCTTTTCTATTAATATCCCAATCTGGTTTTGTCCCAGCCAGTGGGGTTGGGACAAAACTGGGGTTAAAAATGTGTCCTATGACTTTCTTTTTCTTTCTGTTTTTTTACAAATCGTGGTGCTGAGAAACAGAAATGATACACTCCCCAATGAGGGGAGACATTAGATTTTTCTATGGGTTCAGGAAATAACTAAAACCCTAACCCTAATCCTGCCTTCAGTACATTAGAATATTGTTGGAACAAGAAAATGAGTAACTTAGTGCCTCTGTGCAATTTTTTTTTTTTAAATGATGGACCATGAGGATTAATTTATTCAGTACTGCTTCTACTGCTACTGGCAACTAAACCAGTAGTAGTCCAACAGAACCTCTTGTTTTTCTTAGGTATTTGCATGAAGGTTTTTTTTAAGGATTGTGCATTGCTGCTTTTACATGTGTTGCTTTAAAATCTATTTTTGGTACAGTTTTATTTACTGTTTTTAATATATTTGTTTAATTCTTTTTAAATATTTTGATAATTTGATGCTTTCAGCTTTTAATATTGTTTCTTTAAATAAATAAAGAAATACCTTCTAAAATCAGTAGGTAAATAATAAGTCTGAGCTGTATAGTATTTAGGTTTGAGATAGGCAGATTTACTCTCCCATATGTAACAATCCAAAACTATTGATGCACTAGCTGAAATCCAGTAGTAACCTGCAACTAGAGTAGGCCCAATGAATCAGTGGAGCTTTGGTGAGTCAGCTCCTCCGTAGGATTGATTTAATGGTCCTATTCTAAATGCAACTTACTACTGGATTTCAGCTACTGATATTTGTGAGTGAAGCTACACCCTACTATATTAAATAATAGTAGATACCTGGCTTTTTTTCAGTTCAAAAAACTAACTAAAATGATACAGTTGCTATTATATAATGAAACACCAAGGAAGAAAGCTAAGAAATCATACCAACACCCATGTGGATACCCAGAGTGGTTAGTGGATAGAGTCATGGGATTGAACTCAGGAGACCTGGGTTCAATCCCAGCTTGACCACAGAAATTCACAGGGCGGGGGGAGATGCAAGTGGTAAAACCACCCCTTGAATAATTCACTTACTTAAATTGGTTCCAACTTGATGGCATATAACATAAGGGAGAAGAAGGAAGCAATAGAAAATAAGGCATATTAATATCAAAAGAAGCCATTACTCATAACATACCTGAGGCAGAATCTTACAAGTTAGATTCTGAAGTTCCTGACCTAAATAGCTGCATATTTCCTACATATAAATTTCCAGAATCTAGTCATAGAACTGTATTCACAAAAATTACAAGTCAGCACAGTCTGAAGAACAAATATGTGTTGTTAAACAAATACACTGTCAAACCAGCAAATAAATAAATAAAAAGTCCTGTTTGATACTAATCCAAGTGTCCAGATTAGAGTTTCATAAACTAAAAATGAAGCTGTGATGGCCAGTCCTAGTGGCTGCCCTTTCTTTGACTCTGCCAAACACAGGCTTCAGGATGTAGAACAGAGAGGGAGTCAGTGTGAATGTGGTCTGAGGCAGAGAATATGTTTTGAGAACATTTGAACGCACTATGAGTCAAGAATGATGTTTGAGAGAGAGGGACTGCGGTGGTAGTGAGAGAAGGATGTTTGAAGGAGTGTGGTATGAAGAGGAAGAGAGCGGTAAAAAAGTTCAGGGAAAGTTTAAAGTCACAAAGTTTAAAGAGTTGCTTAAGGTATTACCAGCATCTTGTGCCAACCTTACAAATAAAATGTTCTGCTATTACTAGGGATGTGCCCAAACACCAAAATTCATATATGGAATTGCAGCCCATTGGATGCTGTTGAGAATCACAGACACAAATGTACAGTGGTGCCTCGCTAGACGATTGCCTCGCAGGACGAGGAAATCGCTAGACGATGGCTTTTTGCAATCACTAATGCGATCGCAAAACGATGGTCTCCTATGGGGGATTTTCGCTAGACGACGAGGTTTCCCCATTGGAATGCACCGACTAGCGGTCAAAAGCTGTCAGTGCATTCCAACGGGGACCCGCGCTCGCTAGACGAGGTTTCCCTATGGACGATCTTCGCAAGACGACGACTTTTCCCTTGGAATGCATTGAAGAGATTTCAATGCATTCCAATGGGGAAACGCGCTTCGCTAGACGATGTTTTCGCAAGACAGCGATTTCTGCGGAACGGATTAACATCGTCTAGCGAGGCACCACTGTAATTGAAACATTCTCATTGTTCTTTTTTTACTCTTCAAAGATATTTCGAATGTATTTTAGATTTAATTCTGCCTTAAGTATTTGCCCGCAAGAGGTTTAGTGTTCATATATTTTAAAGCATTTGTGCCTACAGTTTTCTAGAGCTGTAAGACTTTCGGATATTTTCAAACTCTGACACATTTTATGTTTATGGAACATAGAGGCAATGTAGATAAATAAAGCTTCTAGAATTAGAAAAGCTGATATTGCCCGGAATCATTGCAACAATGAAAAGACTCATGCCTTGATAGATGAATTTTGATATGATTGACAATGATGGTCTGGTTTCATTCTGGAATCAATGCTTTTTTGGGATAAATGCCAGCTGTGATGAACACGGGCTTCTGATTTTTCCCTGGAGGTCTATAAACTTCTGTAGGGCTCTTAGAGACAGGTTCAGGTGTCAGAACCCTAACCTGACAAATCTACTAATCCTAAATCTTATTCCTAACTATATTAAGTAAACAATATACTATGAAATATAGAGAATTGGTAAGTTGAGGGTTCAGAAAACAACCCAGAGAAAACTGCTGCAGGGCAGGTTTGTAGCAGAGCATATTCTAACAGAAAATGCTCAGGGCATTTATAAGCAGCTATGCCCACCTTTCAATTGGAAAGAACCAATGTAAAAATAAAATAAAATACCATCTGGTGTCCGTGCCTGCTTCTAGATTTCACTGGTGCAGACAGACATCATTTACAGGTATTGCTCTCATCCCAGCCCCTCTCCTTTGGGAAACCAATGGCAACCTCAATCAGAAGAATTCTCTGAGTTCTTTGCCCCCACTACTCTGGCTGTCAGGGTGTCTTTAAGTTTCATTTCTCAAGGAATCACTCCAGGATGACTACAAAATAGGTTTCACTTTCACTTCTTCTTCTAGCAAGCTTTCTAATCTATAGAAGTAAATGCGACTCTGAATATTAGGAATTGTTATTACAGATATTTGGAAGTATCATATTTGGATTCAGATATATTCAGAACTATCCAAATATAGCATTATTTGGTGAATTCCAAATATTTCCAAGTCCAAATTCAGATCTCTAGTTATTTACATGAACTCCTGCCTAAGTCTATTTGGTTAGGGGACTCTGTATTCCTGCTGTATGACTACCAAAATCTGGGAAATAGATTGAATCCATTTCCTTGGTAGTGTTCCTTTAGCTCATGAGCAGCCCCACGATGGTTCTGAAACCAATAATATACAAGCATGGAAACTCAGGAAGTGAGAGGTAGCCACCGAAGTGAGAGGAGAGATTGTCTGCACTGTTTTGGACTTTACAGCTAAGTATAGAAGCTCTACCGTTTAATTTCTTAAACACAAAACCAAAGATGGCCAGGAACATGTAACTATTGGCAACACAATGCTCTCAAACTCTTCCATTATACAGACTTCTAATGGACCCCACCTATTACTTACATCAAGTCTCAGCTAAAAGCCTTGTTAAAAATAGCCTTAGGTTATAACGAAGGCATTTTCTGTTAATGACATTAGCTTTGGAACAGGAGTGATTAACAGCTGGTTCTCAATCTGTGTGATCTTAATCATGAGAAAGTAAGCTGTAATGGCTTGTTTAATTACTGTAAACACAGTGTGTCACCAGCTAATTAGATATGATTGATTATTGTCAACCTCATTCTCTGCTCAAGATGTCAGACCCAAACATTTGAATTCAATAATGCAGGCTCAGAATGAACTTTCAGAATGTCACTTTCAGTAAAATGACAGGTAGTAGAAACAAAAACAAAACAAAAAATGTTACCAGCATGGAATATGAGATTGATAAATTGCTAGAAGAGGGTCAGTGACATTCATATAGACTCTGGCAAGCAATAAAGATTTTAAACAGCGCAAAACATGAGCCAGTACTTTAATTTTAAACTGGAAAGTAATTTTGAATGGTTTAAATCTCTTGTGAGGATTCACCTAACGCAAGTGACATCAGGGGGTGTAGGGGACGAACCAGGTTTTTTTTTTCTGCACAGAAGGGAGGGCCTCGAAATTCAAGGGCAGCTCATGGGCTGTGACAGGGACATCTCACCCAAAATCTCGGAGGCTGCCCTCATCTGAATTCATAGCTTTGCCCGCTCCGCCTGATGTGGAATTTAAACTTCATTTTGCATTGATCACTATTCAGCTTCATGAGCCATGGATTGGCCTACTGTCTGACTGATCTGCCTTAACACCAAGTTTTATATCATTTTTTTCCCAGAGGAAGAGTTCTGGGAAACTTGAAAGCCTGTATTATTTGTAATATTAACCAGCTTTGGACTTTTCCTCCTACGAGTAGATCATATAGCCTATTGTTTTTCTTGGCGTCGGACATTATCAGCAACCCTTCCAAATGATGTCATTTCAGTCGAGTTCAGCCGATTTCATCTCCCTCCCTCCGTAGAGCTGCCAGGGACTGACAGATTTAACAAATGCAAACGAGTAGTAAAATGGGTACCAAGTGGTATTTTTGCAGGCATGTAATTCCTGCACTGAGGCTTGAATTCTTCTCTTCTCCTCCTGCTGTGGAATCTGGTTCTGGTATAAGACAAGGCACTCAATTTGGAGAACAAGAGGTAGTTAATATGTGAAAGTATGACTTCTCCCTCATTCCTTTCACAGAAAAAAAACCCACACAAAATAAGCATGCCTTTTCCCGGATTAATTCGTGAATTCATCTCAGCAGCTAAACTAAACTATATTCCAATCCATCAAAACAGTCATTCCGTAAACATTTTCTTTGTTGGTTTCTTCATGTGGCATGCTAAGGCCCTCCTTGAAAGAACTTATTGCTCTGAATGTGTTAATACCAGATAAACCTAGGTTTAAGATAATATCCCATTTAAATTCCATGGTAACACTTTTGTTGTCCAGTATTCTGTTTTATAATTTTTTTAAAAGTTCACCTAAGAATCTATAATTAATTTGCTTTCCACTACAGAAAATGCATGGCAAGCCAACCTTTCAAGGCCTATAATCCCCATGATGAGTAAAAATGAAGGGTTCCTATACCTGATGCTTTCAAATTTTCTTGGTATCACTTCTCAGTGATTGGGTACAGCTTCTTGCAGAAGCATATTCCACTTGACTTTCAATATGCAAGCTTGCCCATCATCAAAATAAATATATTACTGAGGATAATCACAGAGTCTTATAAATAACGGCTGGGATCAGATCCACACTCACCTGCCATATGTGAACAGAAAGCATATCTTCATATATGGAAAGCCTGTGACTTCCATGTGGCATGAGAATACACGGCGCCAGGAAGGGGGAATTGAAAAGGTCCATGTCCAAAGTAAGGATAGGCAATGTGTCACAGATGCAATTTCTGAGCAGATTGTTGGATTGCTAAAAAAATTTCTAACTTCTTTGGGGGTAGGCATCCTTCAGTCTCGAAAGACTATGGTAACGTGCTCTGTATGGAGGACTTGGAACAGCGTCTAGTGTGGCTGAGAAGGCCAATTCGAGAGTGACAATCCCTTCCACACTGAAGACAAATACAATCTGTCCCCTGTCCAGCTCCCTGATTTTGCTGCTTCCGTGACTGCCTCTTTGCCTCGGTCTGCTGGACAAGGGTCTCTTCAAATTGGGAGAGGCCGTGATGCAACGCCTGCCTCCAGGCTGAACGCTCCGATGTCAGGGTTTCCCATCTGTTGAGGTCCATTCCTAAGGCCTTCAAATCCTGCTTGCAGATGTCCTTGTATCGCAGCTGTGGTCTCCCTCTGGGGCGATTTCCCTCCACTAATTCTCCATACAGGAGATCTTTTGGAATCCGACCATCAGCCATTCTCACGACATGCCCAAGCCAACGTAGACGTCGCTGTTTCAGTAATGTATACATGCTAAAAATTCCAGCTCGTTCTAGGACTACTCTGTTTGGAACTTTGTCCTGCCACGTGATACCAAAAATGCGTCGGAGGCAACGCATATGGAAGGTGTTCAGCTTCCTCTCCTGCCGTGCACAAAGGGTCCAGGACTCACTGCAGTACAGGAGTGTGCTCAGGACACAGGCTCTATAGACCTGGATCTTGGTATATGTCGTCAGCTTCTTATTGAGCCATACTCTCTTTGTGAGTCTAGAGAACATGGTAGCTGCTTTGCCAATGCGTTTATCTAGCTCGACATCTAGAGAGAGAGTGTCAGAGATCGTTGAGCCAAGGTACACAAAGTCATGAACAACCTCCAATTCTTGTGTGGAGATGGTAATAGAGGGAGGTGAGTCCACGCCCTGGCCCATGACTTGTGTTTTCTTCAGGCTGATTGTTAGTCCAAAGTCTTGGCAGGCCTTGCTAAAACGATTCATGAGTTGTTGGAGGTCTTGAGCACAGTGGGCAACAATGGCTGCATCATCGGCGAAGAGGAAGTCCCGCATGCATTTCAGCTGGACTTTGGTCTTCGCTCTCAATCTAGCGAGATTAAAGAGCTTTCCGTCTGATCTAGTCCGGAGATAGACACCTTCTGTTGCAGTTCCAAAGGCATGCTTCAGCATGACAGCAACAAAAGATCCCAAAAAGGGTTGGTGCGAGGACACAGCCCTGTTTCACTCCGCTTCGGATGTCAAAGGGATCTGATGTTGAACCATCAAAAACTACAGTGCCCTTCATTCCCTCATGGAAGGACCTGATGATGTTAAGGAGTCGAGGTGGACATCCAATCTTGGGAAGGATTTTAAAAAGGCCATCCCTGCTAACCAAATCAAAGGCCTTTGTGAGATCTATGAAGGCGACAAAGAGTGGCTGTTGTTGTTCCCTGCATTTCTCCTGCAACTGTCTGAGGGAGAATACCATGTCAGTGGTGGATCTATTAGCTCGAAATCCACACTGTGATTCTGGATAGACTCTGTCTGCGAGCACCTGGAGCCTCTTCAGCACAACATGGGCAAGCAGCTTCCCTACAACGCTGAGAAGAGAGATGCCACGGTAGTTATTGCAGTCGCCCCTGTCTCCTTTGTTCTTGTACAATGTGACAATGTTTGCATCCTTCATGTCCTGTGGTACTCCACCTTCCCTCCAGCAAAGACAAAAGATTTCATACAGCTCGGTAGTGATGGTCTCTTTACAGCACTTCAGCACTTCAACAGGGATGTTATCCTTTCCAGGTGCCTTGCCAGAGGCAAGGGAATCCAAGGCCGCTTTTATTTCTGCTAAGGTTGGTTCGCTGTCCAACTCTTCCAAGACAGGCAGGCACTCAATGTTATTTAATGCTTCTTCGGTTACTACATTCTCTCTGGAATACAGCTCAGAGTAGTGTTGCACCCAGCGGTCCATCTGCTGTGCTCGGTCCTGGATGATCACGCCTGTAGCAGACTTCAAGGAAGCAGATTTCTTCTGTATTGGACCTAAAGCCTGCCTGATACCGTCATACATTCCTTTGATGTTACCTGTGTCCGCTGCTATCTGTATCTGAGAGCAGAGCTGAAGCCAATAATCGTTGGAACATCTCCTGGCAGCCTGTTGGACTTGGCTACGAGCAGCTCGAAGAGCTTGCAAGTTGTACTTGCTAGGACAGGCTTTGTATGCTGCTAGAGCTCTCCTCTTATCCTCGATGGCTGGCATCAACTCCTCCGAATGGGCTTCGAACCAGTCGGCCGTCTTTTTGGTCTTCTTGCCAAATGTGGACAAGGCGATGTTATAAACAGCGTTCTTAAAATGTTCCCATCGTTCAGGTGCATTTGCATCAGCCGGGCCTGGAAGGGTTTCCTCAAACGCTTGGGCAAATTCCTCCACTTTTCTTTGATCGCAAGTCTTGCTGATGTCAATACGTGGTCTTCCTTCCTTTTTCGTGTGATATAATCTCTTTGTTCGCAGTTTTACTCTACTACACACCAGGGAGTGATCAGTATCGCAATCAGCACTCTGGTAGCTGCGTGTGATCGTAATACTAGGAAGGCTAGAACGTCTAGTGAGGATCAAATCGAGCTGATGCCAATGCTTGGATCTTGGATGTCTCCAGGAAACTCTGTGTTGAGGCTTCGTATTAAATAATGTGTTGCTGATGCAAAGACCATAATAACAGCAAAACTCCAGCAAGCGTTGGCCATTTTCGTTCATCTTTCCAATGCCAAAACGGCCTAGACAAGTGGGCCAAGAATTGTGATCAGCACCAACTCTAGCGTTAAAGTCTCCGAGAATGAACAGTGCCTCTCTTTCAGGGACTTTTTTGATAGTAGCTGCCAGATCGTCGTAGAATTTATCTTTCACTTCTGTAGTGGATGACAGTGTTGGTGCATATGCACTAATGAGGGTGACCGGTCCCGCTGATGAGTGGAGCTGCAGAGACAGGATTCTTTCACTCCCCACAGTAGGTGGAACAATGGATCTCAGAAGAGTATTTCTGACTGCAAAGCCAACACCATATTCCCTGGTCTCATTCAATGGTTTCAATGGTTCAGTGTTGGTGCATATGCACTAATGAGTAACTTCTTTACTGATTAACAAAACAGCACTACACAAATAACTTCATGCAGCCCTTTGAAAAGTAATCTAAATCATGAATTTTTCTACACAAGTTTTCTCAAACATTTACATTTTTGTGGGGGGTTTTTTGTTCAAAAAAGTGACAATGTATACACATTTTGTCCGGCATTTTAAATGTGCATACTGGGTTTTATTTTATTTTTTTAATACAAAGAACATGAGCACAACATTCCAGAAAAGCTTGGATTTCAGATCAAGATGGTATCCCTGTCTAACATTTACACATAACTCCAAGTGGCACTCCCAACTAGAATAGACCTACTAAACCAAATGTAGTTGCCTAAGTATTGAGTCACCATTGAGCAGTTGATTGAATGGGTGTGGTCTAGTTGAGTTTAGCAATTATATTTGGTCTGTGGAGTGCAAACAGAGTAAAAGTCCATGACGTTCTCTCCTATTAGTGGCACACAAGATGTAGCAATTTGGATCCAGCCACCAACTAAATCTCACAGTCTGGTTTTAGTAACTCATCTGATCTCTATAGGTAACAAGAAACCCTATGCAACTAACAGAGTGGGTTGCTGAAGGAGAGACAGATTGCTTAAGCATTCTACCACTGTATTTCCCCCCCATTTCTCCACCATTCATCGGAAACTTAGAAGGGTGTTAAATGTTGGATGGATGCATTCTCCACTCCCTCCTCCATCAGACCGCTTGTTTTCCAGGCCACAGTCAACATGTACATATTAAGGCTTAAAAATATATTGGCGGATTAGGAATAGCACAGTTTGGATTTGCACATCAGTTGCATTAATAAAACAGCTGAAATCTGCAGGAAGTTCCTTTAAACCTTTCAAAAATCAAAAAGTTAAGTAAGAGAGATGGAAGTATTTAGAAACCCAAGGTTGCAAAGCTAGATGCCCTTGAAAACAATCACATAAGGAACAAGAAACCTATTGGGGGAGCACTATAAGGAAGTTAGACTAGTAATTCCAAAGGAAGAATGCAAAGCTAAGACACAATGGATGAGAGATTACAGTATGTCAATACAAAAATACTCAGTGCAATATCAGGACAGCTTATCCATATATATGACACAATTCATTGATCCAGAGTATTATATATTTGCTATAAAAGAGCTTCTGAGAATTACTTTCCAAGGCACAGTTTCCTTTAGCACTACACCATCAGAATCATTTGTATAGAAACAAAATAGAATCCTCTTTTCCCCAGCCACGCTATTTTCCTGTATCGCTACGCCTGTAAAATGTCACAAATGTAGTTTGAAAAATAATTAGTCCGTGAGTTGTCTGTCTGTTGCAAAATTTTCACTTTGAATGTTTTTTTACTAGTAGCTTTCCCTCAAATGGTTGCAAATAAGATCAAAATCAAATATTGGCACTGAAAAATTCTATCCCAATTGTACTAGCCAAAATCAGTTGGTGCAGCTGTTTGCTGGAGAGTACTGAGCTTTATTTTCCTGCCATACACTGGGGTATGGAGGGAAAGGAGCATTAAGAAAGAAAGAAAGAAAGAAAGAAAGAAAGAAAGAAAGAAAGAAAGAAAGAAAGAAAGAAAGAAAGAAAGAACTCGGTGAGCAAGGGTATCCTAACTCAGATATGCTGGCTATAGGGGATTAGGAATAGAAAGAGGCCTTTTCTGATGGCAGAATTCCCTTCTGCTGATCTCAAAGAATCACTCTTCTAGCTCCTAGCAGAAAGGTAAAAAAGGAATAGAGAACAGTCAAATTATACCAGATCCAAATCTTCTCCAACCCAGTGATACAACCACTATGGTGGGACAAAGCCAGGCCAAGATGAAGTTAACTTTACATAAATACTAACAGCCCTGTGCTGGAAGATTTATGATTCAGCACAGCTTCAGCTGTTTTATTATCAGCTCAGCCAGTTCTCAGTCATCTTGCTTAGTTATGCCCAGGCTCCAACCTGGCTGAATATCCAGAGACTGATGGCCACATTTTTGAGAACTAAGCACTCAGATTCTTCTTCCAGTATAGGTGGATATGCCAATTTCAGTCTCTTCCATACTGAGTTCTAATCAAATCTAAGATACTTTCATCCACCACCTCCAAAATAAAGAAATATGTGAATGTTGGAAAATTCTTAACAAAATATTGATGAAACAAAATTCTCACCCATCTCTGATTAGGTATACTGATGTCAATATCTGGGTAGGGTGGGAGGAGGAATGAAAAGCGAAGCTAACCATTTAGATCAACAAAAATGTCACGAAGTGGGGAACAAGAGCTCACATTTTCCAGAATATTTGTCCATCCTGGATATTCAGAGAGCAGGGAAGAGAAAAGAGATAAGCCTTATCATGATTAAAAATCTCAAGTGTATTTGGTACAAGTGGAGGAAGTATTATAGACACTTAATTTGGTTAAACCATGAAACGGACCTGGATCTAAGTTTGCAAGACTAAAGTGTACAAATAAGGGAATATCTCTGCTCATTTGGCTAATGAAAAAACAACTAGGCATGGGATTTTTTTGGAATTTGTGGACTACAGCCTCCCGCCCATGAAAAGATCCTTCCCCTCATCCTTCTCTAAATTTTCTTAAACACTCTTATCAGGAGCAAATGTACAGCAGCCAGTAGTCAATGGAACAATCAGTCTGGTTCATTTGCACAGTCAGCCATCAATTTGCAAACTAGAATGCCTGGCTTTAGAGAATTCGTAAAAGGCAATCGTCGGCTAGATTTTCTTTTCCATAGTGTGACTGAAGGTCACGCAAGATGTTGAAGGGAATGCATATTCCCTATAAATAATCCATTTTCATCCCCACAGTGCAGTTTATTTATACATGTATCTTTTATTCCCAGATTTATACATTAAGCCTGTGTTTACCAACAGTGATCAGTCAAACCCAAAGCATGCTAAACGTGAGGGGTATTGGGGAGAAAAATCATATACTATGACAAAGAGCATCTTTTATCACTTAAGGGACCATCTTTCCTAAAATTATACTACTCATACTGGCTAGTTTGACACTCAGTCCCGGGACCCATTCAGGTGTTATAGCCTGAAAGCAGGTATGATATGATCGTGATGAGACGTAGGGAAACACATAGTTCCCTCTGCCAATGTCTCCCTATTGGGTTGTAAATCAGGCCTTTGCACATCCAGCACAAAGATCTGAAGAGATGCTTGTCAACATATTCAGCTGGGAGCAGGAAGAGCTTTGATAATTCAATTCGTATTCTTCAAACCAAACCAAACCCCTCTCGTTTATAACTCTGGGATATTGTGTTTTTGTATTTACAATTCAAAATGCCAGTAAATGGCCCAATATTGCTGCACACTGTCATCCCCACATTGCCAGCAGGAAAAATGAAAGCTTTGCATAACATACACCAGCCTGAATGTTGACAACACCAATGGCAGCAGTCAAGATGATCTAAAGCAGTGGTTCTCAAACTGGGGTCCCCAGATGTTGTTGGACTGCAATTCCCAGAAGTCTTCACCACTTGCTGTGCTGGCCAGGGTTTCTGGGAGTTGCTGTCCAAGAACATCTGGGGACCCCAGTTTGAGAAGCACTGGTCTAAAGGGTACCCTCTTGTGCTCAGTACCATTTACAAAGAGACACCAAACAAAGAAAGATTTCAGAAGCTGTAATCCAAATGCCAACAAAGTAATCCAAATGCCAACAAAGTAATCCAAATGCCAAGAAGAAATCTGTCTTTCAGATCAACTGTGTCAACTGAAGTACTTCTCTGTACATCTGGAAGGTACTGGATTGCTAATCCCTACGGAATTTATATGAATTTGGAGGGCCTTTGCCCCATAAAGTGCAGTACCCAGGACTTTCCGTCCTCTGCATTGAAAACGAAGGCTCAGATTCCTTTCTTGCATTATTCAGGGGCAATGTTCTTTAACGTTCAATATTTAGCTGTAAGGCTGAAAAAAAGATATAAGTATGTTGCAAAATTTGGTTTAAAATTGCTTTCAAGGTGTGTGCAGTGTGAGTCTTTCTTCACAAAATGATGCTTACTGGGGATTTATTTGAACCTCTGGAAAGGAAGTGAAATGACTTGAATTAGGGCATCTACTTGGCTGTGTCTTTTGGATTGAGTTCAACACCTCCACCTTTCACTATTTGCTGATTTGCTATTCTATGTCAAGATGAATGGTGCAGCAAATAATGTCAACTATTTTCCTATCCTTCTCTTTAATACCAGAATTTATGAATCATCTCGTTGTATTTGAAACTGTGACAGCATCTCAGCTTCAAACATGAGTGCAGCATCAATGATCAAGTTCTGCTCATACTATGCTTCATCAAAAAGAAAAAAAAGGGAAGGTTCTTATGATCACACAAATAAAAACGTAAGACCTCCAGCCTCTGAATCTGCAAAATCCAGTATTTGAAATATGAAATCAAATCCACCCCTCTCCATGCACACCAACAATGAGTTCAAGGGCCAATTTACACATAAGAATGATTGATTACATGGATAAATAAGCCGTTATCAATTAGTCCCCCACAAGCAGAGTTTTCATCACAGCTGTTGATTATCATATACATTTTCCAAACAATAGATACCTAGAGACTTTGTCAAAAAAACAGCCCTGACAATTGCTTTGTGTTTGGGTGAGAAGTGCTTTATGAAAAAAAAAAGTCAGCCTCTGGCATTTTCCCTTGCTTTAGCGTCTTTTTGTGAATGGTAGTGAGCACAAGAGGGTATCTTGACTGCTGCCATTGTTGTTGTCAATATTCAAACTGCCCTTTGCTATGTAAAGCTTGGCATCCTTTTTCCTGCTGGCAATGCAGGAAAGATATTGTGCAGCAATATGGGATCATTTCCTAGCATTTTAAACTGTGGATTTTGTTGTTTAGTCGTTAAGTCGTGTCCGACTCTTCGTGACCCCATGGACCAAAGCACGCCAGGCCCTCCTGTCTTCCACTGCCTCCCGGAGTTGGGTCAAATTCATGTTGGTCGCTTCGATGACACTGTCCAACCATCTCGTCCTCTGTCGTCCCCTTCTCCTCTTGCCTTCACACTTTCCCAACATCAGGGTCTTTTCCAGGGAGTCTTCTCTTCTCATGAGATGGCCAAAGTATTGGAGCCTCAGCTTCAGGATCTGTCCTTCCAGTGAGCACTCAGGGTTGATTTCCTTCAAAATGGATAGGTTTGTTCTCCTTGCAGTCCAGGGGACTCTCAAGAGTCTCCTCCAGCACCACAATTCAAAAGCATCAATTCTTTGGCGGTCAACCTCCTTTATGGTCCAGCTCTCACTTCCATACATCGCTACTGGAAAAACCATAGCTTTGACTATGCGGACCTCTGTCGGCAAGGTGATGTCTCTCAGAAGCACAATATTCTACATTCATAAACCAGAGGGTGTTTAAGAATTGCATTTCCAGGCTTTTAAAATGGAAGTGTACGTATACACACACTACACACAAATTCCAACAGAAACTTCCCTTATGTAGAATCACCCAGTGACAGAGGATCCCAGAAGATGAGAACGCCATCTGTACTACAGTTGCTAGAAGACAAAAGCAAGAACATCTGGGATATGATGGCGTCCCCTCAGTGCCAAAACATTTTGAAGGACTGTTTTGAACTTAAATGAAATGGTGAAGCAAAGATGTAAGTGTAACACATATAATGGAGAAACATACACACCCTTTAACCTCTCAGGTATGCTAACATTGTCATACCCATTCTGCAGAATGCAGACTAAAAGGCTATGTTCCAGTTTTCAAACCCTTTCCTTGGGGTAGTTAACCTGAGGAAGAAAAGCTATATTGAACCAAAAGTTCTACAAACATGCTTTCCAAAAGCTGTCTCCTCCCCTTTTAAAACAAAAGAAGGGGAGGGGGGCTGGAAATTAGCAAAGATTGTCACTGGAAACAAAGGTCAAAATCATCCATACTATGTGAAAGAAAGTTAAGAAAAACATGGACAAAAATTATGTTTGAAATATGTGCTGGAGGAGATCCTTACAAATATTACAAACAGCCAGAAAGACAGAAAAGTGGGTGCTCAATCAAGTCAAGCCTGAACTCTCACTAGAGCAAAAAATGAGTCAAGTGAGACTATACTACCATGTACATATAAAAGAAACATAGAACTGACCAGAAAAGACAATATTGCTGAGAAAAGTGGGAGGGGGCAGTAGAAAAAGAGGAAGACCTAACATGATACAGACTGTATCAATAACGGAAGCCACAGCTGTTAGTTTGCAAGACCTGAGCAGAACTTAATGGAAAGAACAACTTTGCTAGGAAAGAGGGGGCAGTAGGAAGAGAGAACAAACTTACATGATATGTTGTTAGTTTGCAGCTCATAACATAACATAACGTAACATCTTTGGAGTTTTTTTTTCGTAATTAGCAAACAATTATTTAGTGATAAGATGGGTGGAATGGTTGAGGCTATGACAGGATATACACACCAAAGGTCTGCTAACATCAAGTAAGACCACCGCCAGCCACAAACAAAACAAAACAAACAAAATAGTAATTTCACAGCTGAAATGAGCAAGCTTCTGAATATTTGTTCTCCATTTTTGTTTTACTATCTTTTAAAATATTTTTACAGACAGAGAATCCTTTCGTAAGCATGAAACCCTATTTGACCAGGAAGGAGTTAAAAATTCTCAGAGATAGCGAATTGGGTAATAACTGACAGGGTCAAAAGTTCAGATTGTTCCCATACCTGAAGATGATTTCCCCTTTGAGGACTTGTGTCAAGAACCTGGTCTCAGAAATCCTGAGAGAATGTTTACTGGAAACACTCAGGGCTGGGACAAATTCCACTGCTCTGTGCTAATGTAACACAGAAATATTTTGCCTTACAAAATTGTATGCTATTTCCCTGGAGATACATAGCAAAATGTTCGTTTTTGAAGGACTATCACTGCATTGCTTTCTTTAAAACAAGCCTCTCTTTTTTTTTTAACTCAATAAAGAAAACCTGTCTTTTGAATGTTTATGTGACCTTTCACTGCCCTTCAAACAACCCCCTTTCCAGGCCAAGAAGTTGTAACAATGTGTCTACTTTGGAATGCTCTTGCTGGTAAGTCTGTTCCATGCATGTTCAGTGTATAATAAAGTCACTTTCCCCCCTTTTGAAAGACCTTTTTTGATGATTAATAATTCAGTCCCTGCAGCCTGGATTGTTTCCAAATTTAAAAAGTGGGTGGGGCCAACCATTCTCTTTCAAGGTAAGCAAGATTGGTCTTTTCAATTTTTATGAGCGATATTACATCTGAGGACGTTTAGGGTCACCTATTTCTGCATGGGGGAGCAATAACTCAAACTTCCCCATATTTGGCAAAGAGCAAGAGCAGGCTGTCTGCTATACGTGTGCCAAATTTGGTGCTGATCTGAAACCCAGTTTTAAAATTATAAGTTTTGTTTGGGCTGTCCCCACTTTCAGAATTGCCTTGTAGAATGTTGATTTGTTCTACTGTACAATAACACAGGTGCACTACTGTGCAGTGATAATGAGTGGCTTGCAAAGAAAATGAAGATAAAGTCTTAAAAAGGGAACCTCTGCATTTCCTTGCTCTGTTTGCTTGCTGGAGTCAGTCAGTTGCTTTAGCTTCATGCTAAACATTCCCTACAGACTCTTCTTTCCCTTCCCAGTCCTGCAAGACGGCCTTAAGCATGGCTGTGGCTTGCAGGAACTAGACATAAAGCCTCTGCACTCTCCTCACAGTGCTCCCAGGTCTTTTTGCTTCCATCTGACAGTTTCCCCCACTTCCTTTCAATCACACGCACACTTAGCACAAATGCAAGAGTAGGGATACCTTTATAATAATACTCATCTGCCATCAAGTCAATTCTGGCTTATAGTGACCCTCCCCAAGGTTTCCTAGGTAGCAAGTACTCAGAAGTGGTTTGTCATTCCTTTATTGTGATGGCATCCTGGGACTGTGCAGCTTGCCCAAGGCCACACAGGCTGGCTCTACTCACAGGAGGCACCATGCGGAATTGAACTTTGGGTTCTACAGCTGGATACCTAAACCACTGAATCATCCAGCCAGTCTCATATTGTTATAGACTAATTTTTTAAAAAATCATACAATCTGCTAGCTTTTGTGGATCAGGACTGACCGCTTTGTCAGGCTTGTACCAGCGTAAAGAACTTAAGAGTCCCAAAGGTTCACGGCAGGATGGATTTTGCCAAATGTTTCTCTTAGATGTAAGTTAGGAAAGATGCAGGCTGCACTGGAGTTGTTGCTATAAAGTTATAGTGGAGGAAGCTGTGGATTCACACCCTAGTTCTTCAAACAATGAAGTGCAGGCTTATGCACACACCTTCCCATTTGGTCTTCCTTTCAAACTACATGTTTCTGTTTGGCTGGAGAATTGGGTGACACAGAAAACCTGGAGTCCTCCACCTGGGAACTGTGGTAAAAATTTAGTAAACTCACAAGGTTTAGCCAACTGGAGTCAAATTAAAGCTAAATTAATATTACCTAGTAGTTGCAGTCCTGCTCTGCTGATGATGAGAGTCCACATGTCTACACTTAGCATTCTCTCTCCATGCTTTTTCTTTTAAATAAGCGTAACAGGTCATGTCAGGGAGACAGGGGCCAGTGTAGAGGTCCTGCTGCTGTTTCTTCTGGCAGGGAAAGGATGGTGGTGCTGACGCTGGGGAACTGTAAGAAAAAGCCATATAGGAACCAACAGCTAATTGAGAGCCCTTTTGGCTCCAGGAGTTTACTGCCTAATTCCCTGCTTGCTACTAACGGGAGGGTGGGAGACTTCATTTTACAGAAGCCATATGAGAACAGTGAAGCCACTGCTCTTAGCACTTCTTCTTTTCCCTGCATGCTTAGAAACAGTTTTTGCCAGTGCCAGATGCCCTGAGTATTTCTTCCAGAAAATAGAAGAGAGACTCAGAGAGTACTGTACTGACCAGGCTCTTACAGCAGGCAGGCTCAGAAACCCTTACAATAGTTCTCCTGCAGGGAAAGGCAGGGAACAAATTATATAGGGCAGAGGTCCCCAACCCCCGGTCCGCGGCCCGGTGCCAGTCTGTGGCTTGAGCCGGACTGGGCCACGGAGACAGACCTCCCACCCACCCCCGCAAGCACTCCCCCCTGCACAGTCCGTTTGCGCATGCACGCAAGCGCACCCGCACGAGCGCTGCACTGCCCTTTGCACATGCGCACGAGTGTGCCCGTGCCCATACGGGTGCCCCTGCTCCTTTGTGCATGCACGCGCGCACGCAGGGGGGTGCCCTGCCTTCCCCAGCTGGTCCGCGAGGCTAAAAAGGTTGGAGACCGCTGATATAGGGTATCTGGAGTGAAAGAAAGTAACATAATTTTAATCACCCCACTACCACCACCAAGGGTGGGGGAGTAGGTGTTGCTTTTTTAAATTTCTCGGCACCTTGCTGACTGGTGCCCCACTAGCTAGCACTGGTGACCTGGCTTGTGGCACGGATCCACCCTATGATCTGGCACAACCCAGCTCCACTACCTTCCTAGACAAACCCTGGACGAATATTGTAATGAAAATGTCCATTCTTTCCAGTTTTGAAAACTAGATCAGGATTCACAGCAGAACAATATACAGTGGTACCTCGATTTACGAACTTAATCCATATTGGAACGGCGTTCGTACGTCGAAAAGTTCGTAAGTCGAGGCAAACTTTTCCATAGGAATGCATTGAAAACCATTTAATCCGTACCTGCTGTTTTTCGTTCGTATGTCGAGGTGCTGTTTGTAGGTAGAGGCATTAGTTCCCATAGGAACTAATGCAAAGCCGGTTAATCCGTACTCTACCACTAGGGGGAGAATTTTTTTTTATTTTTTCTTCTTTTGACCTAAGATGAACTGAGGTCAAAAAAAAGGCAGGAAAGGGTTTTTTTCGGGGGGGTTTCGTTCGTAAGTCGAGGCTCCGTTCGCAAGTCGAAGCAACATTTTGCGAATGGAGCCGTTCGTAACTCGAAAAGTTCACAAGTGGAGACGTTCGTAAGTCGAGGTACCACTGTAGTTGTGCACTCATGATGTATTCTGTAGTCTCAGCAAGCATATCATGAAATGTGCCAGATTTTTCATGGGTAACATACAGACAACAAATTCAGGCTTTGCTTAAAGGTATTTGCTGCAGCTGAGATTCCATCATTCATTCACAGTGCAGGTAATATGCACTAATGAGAAAACAATGACCCCAATGGCCTGAGAAGATAAAAGCAAGATGGGTCCTAGCTCAGATAGACTAGATACTCTGCATGCATGAGGTTCCAACGAGTTTCGGTCCCTGGCATCTTCAGTAGAGATGGGGGATTCATCTTCGTAGACAAAGACAAATCCCGCTGGTACAGCTGGCCAGCCTGATTCACACCCACCCCCAGAACCTGCTGGTCCAATTACCGTGTGACCCACGTGGCCTGCATCATCATCAGTGCACCAACTGCAGCAGTAGCCTGGCTGGTGCAGCCCCTGAGTGGCCACTGAGCAGGGAGGCAGGGTTGCGCAAGCCAGGGTACTGACGTGATTGGTGCGCTGACAATGACGCCGGCCGCATGTGCCATGCGGTAAGTAGATCAGCGGGTTCTGGGAGCAGGTGTAAATCAGGCCAGCCTCCTATGCCAGCAGGATTCGTCTTCATCTATGAAGATTAATCTCCCATCTCTAATCTCCAGTTAAACCAGGAAAACAATCCAGTTGGAAATCCACTGCCAATCACTATAGACTTGGAACTTTGGTGGGTCTAAGATCCTATTTGTTTCCTTGCAAACCAACCACAGGCTGCCACTCCACTCTCCTGATGGACCTGGAGATGATGAGAGATCTACTTCTGATTCCACATATCCATTCACTTTTAAAAGACTTCCTGGAGGCTTCCAAGAGCACAATTCTAAATAGCCCCTGTAACTCTTTTTTAGAGTAGGGAGAGGAGACTGAGGATAAAATAAATGGAGGAAAGACACATAATACAGTGAGACTCTCCTACTGTACAAACACTGAGTGATGTAGATAGATGATGGATTTGCCAGTGTAAGAGACTTTCAATTTCCTAATTTTAGAACTGTATGAAAAATAGTTGACTTGGATTTCATGTGCAAAAGCCACACTGAGAGTTTTGTTTAATTTCGTTATCCCACCTCTTCTTGCTTAAAAGGAAGTTAACAAAAGCCAAAAATTGTAAAGAGTGAACATCTGCATGTTGCACAGTAAGAAATTATGTTAAAAAAAGAGAATGTATCCAATTAATCAGCAAGCACATTTATTCACTTTATAGCCAGTTTTAAAACTACAGTGATTGCAGGATTGTGCTTTTAATGCAAGTAAGTAAAAACCCACATACTTAGTTTTGAAATGGCATTTATTGAAGAATTACATAGAATTTCTGAAAAGCTCTCTAAAGGAAATAGGAATATCTTTACATACAGACTGCTGGCAGGCAGTGTTTTTTTTTTTTTTAAATTAAAATCTCAATTACATGTCAGCAGCCACCTAAACATAGAATACAGGAATAAGAATATAATCAAAACTTTCTAAACATGCCATAGTTAGTATTTTGAAACTCTTTCCTCAACAGTGTGGCAACTTTAATGAAAATCACATTCAGAGTAACTTGACAAGTGCCTCTTTCAATAAACTCCTCTTTAAAATGTGTATTACCTGTCAAAAGTGCCAACAGCATAGGTGAGAATGAAAAAGGTGAAATGCAAAGTAGATGAAATATTTAATTTCTAGTTAAAAGTATTTTTTAAAATAGGGAGAGTTTATACTGGAAAACAGTTGGCAATGCAATGTCAGGAAGAATTTTGTTAATAAATAATATCATTTATTGATTTTTTTATTGACAAAGGGGAAGGGTTGTGTACCTCCTCAAGAGTCAACGGGGAACAGAGCTTCATAAATGAAGAGAAAATTGAATATCTCTAGTGGTCCCGGTGGAGGAAAGCACAATGGGTTATAATTTTAATTCTAAAAAATAATGTTGTGTGGATTAAATTGTTTTTAAGTTTGTTTCTTTGTGTATGTTGATTTTTTTGTGTGGGGGGGTTACTCTGTAATTTTTTTGTTCAGTTTAACTAAACTTTTTTTTTAAAGAAGAGTTTTGTTAGTTTTTCCAGCCAAACAACGTTGGAAACAGCCATGCCATTCTGCTCTGGATCTCATATTTTCTCCTTATCTCTACTTAAGGTATTGTTAGCAGGGTGAGCCTTGGAGATATTGCCAATAAGCTTCCATCAGCCTGTTCTTCCTGGTTATCTTCTGTGACCCTTCTGAATGCTTTCAGATTTTGTGTTCCAGAGTAGCTAGCGTTTCTCTGCAAACCAGTGCTTCTGTGCAAGATATATGGGCCCAGCCTTACAAACTATATGGGCCTCAGACTACGGGCCACCCCTTGTTGCTGCTGGAGTACCACCCCCAAGTTGATTAGTTTGGGCTCAGCAATGTTGGCACCCATGCAGAGCTTCCTCCCTGACTGAGGGTCTTATGGCTGGCTGCTCATTGGCTGACCAAGGGGATCTGGGTGGCAAGGCTGTCAGATGAACAGACCACAAAAGGGATGTTTTCAATCTGGTCTGATTGCCCAGCATGAAAGTGGAGCACCTGGCTCCAGCAGGACAGACCACAGTTGGCGAGTTCCTCCTCCCCCCTCCCTAATTAGTGATGGGTTAGCACAAAGTATTTGTTTGGTGATGGGTTTTTCTTTGGTATCTAGCATGTTCTCTTAAAGATTTGGAAAAACCACAACTTTTTGTTACAACTTTTATGGGTGGTTTGAGGCATTGGGGTTGGATCCAGGCAGTGTGAAAAGTGATAAGAAGGAGCCTTGGGTGGTAAGAAATCCCCCTATATGGGGGGGGGGAGCTAAGGAGGGAGGCCATGATCTGGCCCAGTCAGGGGTACTTGTAGGCCTGTCCCTGCCCTCAAATGAAAAGAAGCAAGTGGTGGCTTGTGGTCTTTGGAGGACTGGCACTCTTGGTGGAACCTTCAGCAACTGCTGAAGCGGATGGTGGAAAGCACTGGGGAGGTAGGTGGGTCTCATGATGCAATGGATCCAATTCCCCAATGCTAAGCCAGCAAATGCTGCTGTAAACAATAGGGCGGTGACCTTTTCTCTCCAGCAAACTGTGTGGCGTATTCTTATAAGCAGGTTGAGAAAGGACAACTGGGGTGGAGTGGGGGCAGGGTGGGACTACTCAGCAATAGACCATCAATTTGCTTCTCTGTCTAGGATGTCAAGAAGCATCTGAGCATTTTGTCCATGGAAATAGAGAACCATACACAACTGTAGTTTTCCTTTGAGTAGGTCCATTGCAATAAATGGGATGTAATAGCCACAAGGAACTGAGGATTTCGATGGATCTACTCTAAGTAGGATTATTATTGGATTTAGCCAGAATATATGTACTACATGGATTAGCTAGGCGAGCGTCGGTCAACACATACAAACAGCAATGCACAACGACACTTAAATTCTTCATCATCTTCCAAAAAAAAAATCCAGGATATTATTTATACTGAGTTTTCTGATTATAAATAATGTTTTTATGAAGGTATCAAGACTCATTTGGGCATAATCCATTAAGCAGTTCCATCATTATAGAAGGGAGTAAGACCAGTAATTGTGCAGCTCCTTGACAAAGACTAGATAAGAGCTGGCCAGCAAGTTCTTGACAATTTTCCTGGAAGACCCATTAGTTTAAGAGGTTTTACTTGTCTAGGAAAGATGTGGCATTTTTACAAGAAATGTGGCATTTAATATCCAAGCTTTAATGATAAGAAAAGGAGCCACCTTGAACTGAACATTCATGGAATATGACAGCTTTATCAAGGGCCTCAGTCATTCTTGTCTGAACAGTGGGATAAAGTTTCTCCATCTCAGACCACGGACCACCTTAGATGGGAAGGTGACTTCTTGGCCTTTCCTTCTTGGCTTGGGGCATAAGGGGGTCTTGGTGGCAGCAGCACGGTACTCACAAGAAATTGGGCTAATCCTTGGGTTTGTGAACAACATCCAGTGCAGCTATAGGCAGGTTAATATATATCACTGTCTCATACCTGGCTTTCTCTATAAAGGGGATTCTACTCATGGGATACAGATCAGCCTTGACCTTACTAGTGCCGAGAGGATGTTGCAGCTGGCTAACCATGTCAGTCTCCCTGTGCGTCTTGTAAGATTTTTGCAAATTTTGCAATGCCCATCCAAATAACGAGTTCTGAAGAACCTGAAAACTGACATTTTTAATGACATTTCAGTGGCCCAAGAAAGGTAGTACCCAACTTGAATTTTTTTTTTTTTTGCTTTAGTCATGGATCACACACAGCTACCTTGAGGAAGGAAAAAAAGAATTCTTCAGAATAAAATACAAATAGGGCAGAATATTCCATGAACAGACTCAAAAGGACTACATGACAACAAGGACTCCATCGTTGCCAAAATTCTAGGTAATGCTCATGATCTGGCTATATGTACCTACTATACTGGATTCATATTTGCCTCACAAATGAGAAAAGTGTATTTTTAAAAATGACAGGCCTTTCTCATTGTTGGTCTCAGAGATATTTTGCACATTTCCAACGGTGGGGTTTTGGGGTTGTTTGTTTGTTTGTTTTTAGTATTTCTGTATTTCAGAGTTGTAAAATCCAGAAATCTTATATCTATATAATAAACTGTAGGCACAAATACTGAAAATACATCCTTGCAAACTGTTTCTCTAAAACACATAATTTAAAGCTAAAAGGAATTATAACATTAAGTAATCTTTAGCATGAAACAAATATCAAAGTTAAAAAATAAAAATTTATAAAAATACATTACTTAGCCTCAAAGCATATTTAAGAATACACACAGATGGATTTACATTTGCAAAAGATGGCACTATAAGGTTATAAAATATCTCTTTTTAATTCATTCACCTGTTATTTACAATAATCTTCCCTCTAAGTTTACAAATCATAACCAAAACATTCATTCAGATGCCAAGATTGTTTATAATTCATTGACTTTGCTCTGCCAGAACTGGCTAATTGTTTTGCAATGACTTATGTAAACTATTTTTCCAAGCCACAGGTTGTAAAAGTACAATTCCTTTTGGGCAATTTTTTTTTTGCACCCCCTTTAATTTTTGTAACTCTCTTAAACACACACAGTTTCAAACCTTGACAAAGTAAGATTCCTTTATCTTAGGGTGAGGATATTTAGCCTGTCATGTTACACATTAGCTTGGTCTTGATTGGTGACTGCTAGCAGGAGACAATGAAGATGAGTTGATTGTACAGTACAAATATAGCAGCTTTGAGGGGCTGTGTTTCTGGAATGAAATCCTTTTATCAGTTGTGAAGCTAACATCTCATCTATTTTAGCCCTCCAATTCTACTTTATTTATTTTTTTAACTTAACTTCATTTAGGCTCAATTCTGTTTTTTTCCTTAAAGAATGCACAGACATTTGTATAGATAAAATCCAGTTATTAGGCTCCAGTAAATACATGGAATGAATGGATGGAATCCTATTGGCACAGCTTTGCAGGCAGAAGGCTGATGATGTCATCATCCACAATCTTTTATCTTTGATTGAAAGTTTATCCACACACACACACACACACACCAGTTCTGAGGCTATGGAACATTTAGAACTAGGGAAGCCTTTAGAGTCCTCAGGATGAGGGGGATTGCCGTTGTCAGTGACTCATTATATCATCCTATGACAGCCTTACACCATGGAGTTGCTCCAACAGGGCTCCATCCAATAAGACTTTCTAAGTCAAAACTGTATCAGCATCCAGGTTCATACAACAGCCTACCAACAGCACTGCTCCGCTATTATACCCCCTCCTTAAAGTATATGCCTTTTAAAAAAAATCAAAAGTATATAAAAAAACAGAGAACAGGTAGAGATTGTCTGAATTGATGAAGGAGAGGGAAGTGAAAAAAGTAATAGAAGAACGCTAAACAAAAAGGAAGTACAAATAATGCTAACAACATAGAAGATGGGCTTCCTCTAATATGAAAAGTAGATCTTTTTAGAAGTAAATATGAAATCTGTCTGCATTTTTAATTCAGGAAGTAAGTTGTGCTGACACAACCCCACCAGATGTCAACACGTTGAGCAATGTTGTTTTCTTCCCAATTCTAACTACTTGCAGAGAAAAGTCTTTTTCTTCATATAACATCTCTACTTGGGAATCTTGGTCAATATAGGTATTGTGAAGGTTGTCAATCATTTTGTGAGCATTGCTAAGGCATTTTTGAGTGTATTGTATGTCATAATATGTGCCATGGGGCAGTCAACAGAAGTGACATCAAGTTTCCCTCCGTCCACCTCCTGCTATTGGCTCCTAATGATAGCTCTGGATAAACTCATAATCTGATGAGGTAACGCCAAGGAGCATGGAAATCTCAGGACAAGCCTGGTAGTTTCTGCTTGGTCGTCCCTTCTCATTTAGGATGATTACAGTGCATATTAGCATTTACAAAAACGTACTGCCCCAGTGCACAAAGTCCAATAATAATCACTGTACATACTTATTTAATATTTTTCAAGCAGATCAAGTTAACTCCTTGTGCTTATACTAAGCAGAAAGCTCTATTAGTGTGATTTAATTATGTGACTGATACCCAGTGTGGTGTAGTGGATAGAGTGATGGGCTAGGACTCAGGAGGTCTGGGTTCAAATCCCTGCTCAGCCATGGAAGCTCACTCGGGTGTGTGGAACTAGTAAAACCACTCCTTAAATATCTCACTTACCTTGAAAGCCCTACTAAAGTCACTATAAGTCAGTTCCAACTTGATGGCACATAATAACAACATAACAATTATGTGATTAAATACATACACCTTTGTATTTGGCTTTGTAATGGCACATGCTACAGAAATATTTATAAAATGGTCCAGGCTCCAGGTTGTCATTTTACTTTATTTTTCCCAAATGAAGAGCCACAGTTAACTCAAGGTCATAACCTAATGGCTGAAATTGTGTTGCTTAGCATAATAAGTGGCAACTAGAGTTGCTCCTTTTGAATCAATGGAACTTATGGAAGAGTTGACTCATCAAATGCCCTCAGATTCGATGGGCCTACTTGAGTGCAAATGACTACACTAAGCAACAAGATTTCAGCCAATTTATTTTGCTGATTAAAGCCTAACTCCTATTTTATATGTGGAACATGGAAAATACCTGATCTATCCTACTGTATTTGCCAAGAGAAGAAAGCTTTTATAATTAATATTGAATAATAAAGAATAGATAAGTCTAGCACTTTTCAGCCTATTACAACGATGCAACAAAGAAAGATGCTGCTTAACATTCAGACTATTTTGAGACAACGGTGTCAAATATTTATATTCAGTCAGGAAATTCTTCTTTCAGCTTTCCTTCATACCAAATATAACAATAAAAATATTTTATCCATATTTGGCAAACTGAAAAGAAACAAACATCTGAACAAAGGAAGAAAAATACTCCAATTTAAACTCGAAACGTATAATTCAGTTGCACTGACATGTCAGGTTTAGGGATGCCAGGATTTCAAAACATCAGAGCAGTCTTATCAGATCTCGGGCAGGCTGGAGATGGGAAGACAGGGTTTACCTGCCCCTCCTTGGCTGCTTTCATGATTAATAGCTAAATAGGGCTAAAGAGGTGAAGAGGTGTATAACAGGAAGAGAAGGCAGGTTTGAGAGTCTCAGTTAGAGATGGGGGTATTTGTATTCGTATACGAATACCCCCGCACAGGTGGCGATAACGAGGGTCCAGCCCTATGGGGCCGGACGGTCCACTCACAATTCCACCACTGCCGCAACCTCCGCGGAGCCTTCCAATGGCTCCGGAGATCGCGATCGGCTCGCCACTCCTGGAAGGAGGCGACACGACAAGCCTCTCTGCCAGATCGAAGAGTGGCTCGCCGATCGCCGGAGCCATTGGAAAGATTGCGGAAGTCGTGGCAGCGGCGGAACTGTGGGTGGACCGTCCGGCCCCATGGGGCTGGACCCTCATTATCGCCACCTGTGCGGGGGTATTCGTATACAAATACCCCCATCTCTAGTCTCAATCTGTAGGTGAGGAACTAACAGCACAGCATTAAAAGAGAGAGAGAAAGAGAGAGAAGCCTACCAAACAACCCTAACTACCCCTGTCTACTGTTACTGACCCTTACAGGCATAGAGCCACTTAGGCAAGCATGGCTGTACATTTCTCTACACATAATACAGGAGGACATTGGGAGTCCACAGATTTGACCTCTTTCCTTGTTCAGATGGAACAGAAAATGAAATGCTTTATGTGCAAAAGCAAAGCTGTTTGACACAAATGCATCTGACTGTAAGTATTAAATTACAGAGGATTGAACTGAAATCCATCTGTAGAAAATATACATAAAATAGAGTATAAAGCTTATCTTCTGCCACTCTGTTGACACATTACTAGAAAATAGCAGGAAATTGAATACAAAAAGACTTCAAAATATAATTTTGGTGAATTTTTTAAAAACACATGTGAATTTACATTAACTTATGTCGATGTATATTCCATTTAATTCAAATGTGGTTGTCTGACAGTTTTGATGTATGTCTTAAACCCCATAAAGCATGTGATTTGAATGTGGCTTTTTAAAGAAGTACTATTTCTTGAAGTCAGTAAGAATTCCTTAGCACAATAAACTCTGCAAGAGCCACACTGCTGTTGTTCATTTAGAGGCTTTGGAGAGGAGAGGGTTAATGGATCCACAATATTGCCTCACACGTAAGACTGGTTTAATCTATACTCTTGCGTATCAGCCTGACCAGCTATAAAGCAATAAATTATTCATATTCATTAATTACCTCAAACTCAAGGCACATGTTTTAGTCAGCAGTTCTACAGAAAAATGGCTCCACAGAGCCAGAAGGTGGTGGTGACTCATCCTTAATCTCTTTCCCGCCAAAAAGAAAAAGCAAGCTAATTCTGAATGGAAAGCACTGTAGGCATTCTTCAGTCTCTAGAGACTATGGTAATGTGCTCTGAATAGAGGTCTTGGAACAACGTCTAGTGTGGCTGAGAAAGCCAATTCGAGAGTGACAATCCCTTCCACACTGAAGACAAATACAATCTGTCCCCTGTCCAGCTCCCTGATTTTGCTGGTTTCGGGACTGCCTCTTTGCCTCGGCCTGCTGGACAAGGGTCTCTTCAAATTGGGAGAGGCCATGATGCACCACCTGCCTCCAGGCTGAACGCTCAGATGTCAAAGTTTCCCATCTGTTGATGGAAAGCAACATAAGGAACAATATAAAATATAAAAGCAAACAGACCAGGAGAGACTCCCCATCGTCCCCCTGCCAACCCAAAAGGAGATAGGCTTTTGGTTCTACAGGTTCTGGAAAATTCCTTTGGAAGGGATGACCTGCCTCAATCTGGAAATCTGATGTGAACTTGGTTGTCTCCTGGAGTGCCTGAGCTGTGCCTCTACCTGAGCCCCACTTGTATATTTTTAAACGAGATATTACAACATGCAACATGCCTCCAGACACCTCGTTTCAAAGCAAACTCAACCCGGGCAGTGTTGCATCTATAAGCCTTGTCACTACATGGAGATAGAGAGAGAGTAAGGCTTTGAACCCATGCAGTGCATGTGCCTGTGCACTCATGAAAACAGGGATTCCTCCTGTTTCTCACTTCTGCAACCGTCTTTACCTTCCCAAAGCCCCCATTCTGTTAAACATGATTATTTCCCAACAGATACATTCATGCAGGGATGTGGAACCTTTCAGGTTCTTCCTTGCAGGCAGAATGAAGTGGCCTACCATTGAGCCTGTGATGACTGAATAGAGGTAATAACCTCTGTAGAATTGCCCCTCTGGCCATTTTTTGAAAACATTAGAAACACTGGACTAAAACCTCTGCAGGCCACAATCCTCAAACCCCAAAGGCTCTAATTAATAAATATGTCTTGAGGTGGGATTGAAATGGTGTCAATTGAGCCTGCAAGGGAAGAGTGTTCCCCAAGTGGGATGCTAGGGCAGAAAAAGCCCTCCCCCCCCCCCATGTCTCCATATAACAAACTGTTCTCAATGGTGGGACACAGAGGAGGACTGCCCCAGCAGATCTTAGTGATCAGACAGATTTATATACAGGGGGAGACACTCCTTCAAATATCCAGGTCCCAGGTGATTTAGGGCTTTGAAAGTCATCGTCAACAACTTGAACTCAAACTGACAACATATTGGCAGACAATAAATACTTCCAAACTGGTATCATGCTGGTTTTGGAGGATGTTCCTGTTAGCAGCCTAGTTGATGCATACTGCACCTGCTGCAGCATCTGTGTCATCTTCCAAGGGTAGCCCCACACAGAGTGCACTGCAGTAGTCTAACCAGGAGTTACCAGGGTGTGGAATAATGTGGCCAAGTTATCCCTATCCAGGGATAATTAAGCAAAAGGTGTGGGGTGAGGACAGTTTTTCTCAAAAAATCCATTTAAAGATAGTGCAGGAGGAAAATATATCCTAAACTTTATAGAAATCCATGAATCTAGCTTCTATGCATGCAAGTTTGCTTAGGTAGTTATTATGCACAGTCTATATGCTGCTAACTCTCTCTAAAAAGAAGAACGAACAGGATGTGGCCATAGGGAAAGACAGAGAAAGAAAGCAATACCAATTTGCATGCAGACAAAGGAAAAGCCAGGAGGGGAGAAACACACATTACTGTATCCACCTGACTCTCTCTAAACATACACTGGTTCAGATGCTACACATGTCGGTGCAGAAACTCCAAGACAAATTCCTCTCCCCTGGAGGCCAGCAGGGAGAAGAATATCCTTTAATGATGAGAAATAGGAGGAGAGTTTCCTCTGTGTGTGTGGCAAAGCTTGGCAAAGTCTGAACAAAAGCAATATGAAACAAAATTCTCACTCAGCCCTAGTAGGGCGCTGGACAAAATTTGTCAGTTTCAGCTTTGCCCACATCGGAACTTTGTGGATTCTGGCAAATTATTATCAAAGTCAAGATCAAACACATTTCTTACCCATCACTCTTCAAGGGCGGGTAAGGTATGTTTGCAGTTGGGCATGCACTCAGCTTGGGCTTTCTGGGCTGCCTGAGTCCCCAAGTCAGAAAATAGCTGTCCCTCTATATGCTGCCCATATGCTCTTTGCTACTTACATTAATTACCTCTTAGCACTAGGGAGATAAAATGGAAGCATGATGCTACAAAGTTTTTAGAAGAAGGCTGGAATAAATCCTCATCAAAAGCAACTTTAATATAGTTTTTCATTCTGTTGTGGACTTCTATCTAAACACACAAATTTTGTATCAGTCTCATATGCCATTATTTAGTCTTACATGGAGTTTACCATCTGCTTTTGGCTGCATTCTCAAGCCATCCAACTCCAAGAAGACCTGGTCTCAGTGTGCTGCGGAACATTATAGTTTTATATTGTTCACTGCATCTCTTAATGAATTCACTCCATCCTGAACTCTCTTCAGTTTTACCTCATAGACACTTTCCCCATCATGTACCGGTAAGTGAAAGTAAGGGAATGTTTCCATCATCTAAGTGAAAGTAGGTCATGAGGTGGGGAGAAGAGAGGGGAAGTAAAACATAAAAAGGGGGAAATCAATTGAGATTAATATAGAATCCTAGAATCATTAAGTTGGAAGGGGCTATGAGGTCATCAGTCCAATCCCCTGCTCAATACAAGAGTACAAATCAAAGGATATCTGCCAGGTGGTTGTCTAAATGTCTCTTGAATGCCTCCAGTGTTGGAGCACTCACCACCTCTTGAGGTAACTTGTTCCATTGCCGTACTGCTCTAACAATTAGGAAGTTTTCCCTGATATTCAATCAAAATCTGGCTTCCTGTAACTTGAGCCCACTGTTGTGTGTCCTGCACTCTGGGATGATTTAGAACAGATCCTGCCCCTCCTCTGTATGGCAGCCTTTCAAGTATTTGAAAAGTGATATCCTATCACCCCTCGGTCTTCTTTTCTCAAAAGTAAACATGCCCAGTTCTTTCAGGCTTTCTTCCTAGGGCTTGGTTTCCAGCCCCCTGATCATCCTTGTTGCCCTCCTCTGAACTTGTTCCAGTTTGTCAGCATCCTTCTTGGTGTGGTGTAGTGACACACCACTTATAAATATTTCTTCCACAAGTATCACCAACTTCTACATTTGCTTATAACTCTCACAAGAACTCACATTCAATTATACTATTGCATTTGTATCCATTTATTTATAAACTAAAGATGGTTGAACTTCAAAAAGTTCAGAGGGTTATTTCAGAGAATATGAATATGCTTGTGTGTATTTGAACTCTATGTCATACGCTTAAGTGAAGAGACATCTATGAAGATGAAGGCACCAGGGGCTAAAATACTGTTTGACTGACATGTACAAAGGGCTTCATTATCTAGGATGGCATTCAGCCTTTCTTTAAGAGGTGTCATAGTTGTAAGAGAGGTGACAATTGTAAGGTCTATTTGTGTGTTTTTAAAAGACAACTAGAAGAACTGACCTTCAATGCTCTCAAAACTCAGTGTTAGATTCTACCTAATCATTTTGGTATCATTATAGCAGTCAAAGTAGGAGGCATATTTCAGTCAATGTAATGGACACCAAACTAGACATGACAACATTCACATTATTAACAATCTCATGAGAGGTGTGTATCTGTGCATCTGTCCCCTCTAGTCTGATGGGACAAGTGAATTTATTGGGATTTCCTTTGCTTGGGCTGGCCTACTTGGAAGTCACTGTTCCAGGCTGGGATGTTTTTTGTAATATTGATTTTGTGCCTGGAATGGGTACAGGAATGTTGTTCCTGAAGAGCATTTTGTGCTTGATTGCATCATTCGCCTCAAGGTGGATGAGTCCGGTGAATTTAGTTGGCTGCCCTCCTCGGAAGTTGCCATTCCGGGATGTTTTTTGCAATACTGATTTTCAGCCCGGAGCAGGTACCGGAATGTTGTTTCTGCAGATGAATTATGGCTTGCTGCATCGATGTCATCTAGCCACCATGTGTGTTGTGAATTTGCTTTGGCTATCCTACTCAGAAGTTGCTGTTCTGGGCCACTGCGTTCCATTCCAGTATTTTTTCTGGTAATAAGTGTTAATGAAATACCAATATTTATTGGGTTTGCTGTCTAAAAATATTGTTTGGATGTTTATTGAGCACATCCCACTGGTTTTGGCATCAATTTTTATTAAGAAGTCCTAGTTCCATTCTATTCTGGCTTTTACCTAGTCATCCCCCCCCCCCCTTGTTTCTTAAAAAATTAACACAGCTGGTAATTGCATGAATTGTTGTGGTTTCTAGTTTCACTCTAAGATAGGCAAAAAGAGAGAGAGGGGGGAGGAAAGGGGAAAAAAAAAGGGAAGCTCCTAGAAATGTAGTTTTGACATAGCAAAATCATCAGTTTTGCATTTACTAAGTTGTAGGAAAATCTAGCTAGACCTTTGATAAGTTACTTTTCTGAACTATATTTCCAAGACTACCTTGGGAATTCTGGGCATCATAGTCCCAAGGTTACTTTTTAAGCTCTGGATTTAACTGTGTAGAAATACGGTGACATTTATCTTAATTGTCCTCTTATACATGTTGGTTTGACTTATCACCATAAGAGGATACATTTTCTATCATGTATTATTGTTTGTTCATATAACTCAGTAGTCAGATAGCCACTATGTGGTGGTTCTATATGGTGGTTCTATATGGCGTATATTATAAAACAGGTCCCGTAATGCTTTCTCTGCGTTGGTATTTAACGTCTACTTGGTTAACTCATGTAAGCTAACACCCATAATACTGAGGGATAATTATACTGAGGGAGGAGGGAAACCCTTCTTAAAAAGCATAAAGTTTAGATTAAAATCAGAGTCACCATCCTTTACATGGGATATTCTGCTTTAAATTATAAGGGATGTGGCCAGCCTGCTGACAGCACTCCGCCCACTGCTTGACATGGTGAGGTTGCTTCTTTTTAAAATAAAAAGGGGTTTCAGAAAGAAAGAGCACAAGAACAAAACCTCAGCCACCTCAGCATTAGAATGAAACCATCCCTAGATCTGAAACCGCTAAAAAAATGAGCCTCTTGAAGGCTCCTTCCATCTTCACAGGGAATTAATGATCCCATTAAAGGGTAGAGGTGGGAACTCCCAAAATACACCAGCCTCCAGGGGCACCACTTTTAAATAAAAAAATGTAACTTTTCCCATCTCTGTGAAAAAAGGTAGCACAGCCTTTTCTTCCTCCAGTTCTATGGTTGGTACTTCAGTATGTTTCTGCAGGACATGGGTGGGTACTCTGAAGCCTTCTTGATATGGAAAATTATACCTTGATTGAAAATAAAGTGGGACTTCTGCTACACTGGACTGGCAATAGTTTCTCTTCTAACAGCTAGAAGCTGCAAACGAAACATGTTCTCCTAACAGCAAATTAATTTATCTGGTCGCCTCCTGTTCTTGAAGGCCTTTGTCCCATAATGGCACTGGTAATAAGCTGAGAGGTATGTACCCAGCAAATATGGTGAACAACAACGCCTTGCTGATAACACAAAGACCCTTTATCTTGAGTCAGAACCTTGGTCCATCTCACCTCATCCTGTAAATTAGGATAGGAAGGGCTTCAGATATAGGTCTCTCATACCCCTGCTACCTGTGAGCTATTATTTGGAGATGCCAGCTTTGAAATTGCAGCATTGTGGAGGCAAAGCATGTGCTGTATGACTGAATTATGACCAACCTGTTATAAAATAATTAAACAGCTTAAAAGGAAAATCTTTGAAGTTATACTTGTCTATGTTTGAGGGTCCCATGGAAGAAATGATGAATGGCTGTCTGGAACCCACTGAACCTTGTAGAAGAATGCCCTCAGGGCAGTTCATTTACAAAACCGTTGAAGTGGTATTGAAGGGAAAATGGACCTGCCTTGCTAATGAAGACACAGCATAAAGGAACGGGGGGGGGGGGGTGGTGTTTCTGTGCTGACTTCAAATCCCCCTCCCTTGCCAGCATGGCAACTGGGCATATTGGCTGAGGGATTCTGGCAGCTGTAGTCCAAAACAGCAATTTTTTCAGGCTTGAGTAGCAGATTTCCACCACAGTGTCCCCACAGCCTCTTTTTCCAAGATGAATAGCTTCTTTAGCACATGGATCCATAGAGACAATTCAACACAAGAGACTTTATGAAGCACTATATATATATTATGTATCATTCTGAAGAAGAACACAACAGATTTTCACAACATGCTCAGACTTCCCCCAGGAATCTTTAAACATAGTGAAAAGCATCTGCACTTGCTTTCATTAACAAAACTTACCCATTACTCATTGAATAAGCTAGTTACTTTGAGATAAATAATCACAACTAACTCAATATGAAATGCATTCAGATTTCAACCTAGCTGTTATCTAGGTTTCTATTCTCTCTGGCTCAAACAAATGTGTTTCCCTAGGAAAAGCAGTACTTTAAACTGACAGATCACTTTTCTTGCTGTAGAAAACTACTATCCCATGCAACAGAGCTGATAAAGAAAAGGGTGTATATCAGGAGAAAAGAACAAATAATTGATGAACATTTTCTTTCAAGGGTCTTCACGTTTCTGAGAATTCCTGAAACACCATTTCCCCTTTCCACAGCAAAGGAAATTTATGGCAGAAAGATCAACTGTCACGGACAACTCAGGCAAGTAAATTATAGGGTATCTGAGAAGATCATTTTTGTGTGAGAGTACTGTCCGTTTGTCATTGTTGGTTATGTCTTGTTCCTCTAAATATGGAAACTGTGCCAATTCCTGTACAGCTGAGATCCACAAAAGGGTGAAATGCCTCTTCTGGCTGATGAAAGTTAGGCTCCATAATTCTCTGTTCCAGTTGATGAAAATTAGCTCTATGATTCACTTCTATAATCATGATGCAAATAATGTATGCTATTACCCATCATGCAACCTGTGATTATTTCCTGTTTGGTTACCATTTTCCTTAGTGCAATTAAACAGCAAGGAAAACTAACTGTGCACCACATAGCTTTCATGTCATGTTTCATCAACCCTTGTTTGGGGGCAGTGTCACCCATGGCATCAATAGGGATGTCACTCTGTGGATATTCCCCCAATTTTCTGGCTATCTGCTTCTACCTAGATTGTTCTAATTGCCACAAGTCCATGTGTGCCTCGTATGGACAACAGATTAGACCAGGAGTCTCTGAACTTTTCACACGGAGGGCCACATAATGTATTTTTGATATTTTCAAGGGCTGAAGGAACGCGCGCATATGCATGTGCGCACACTCACCCCGCCCGCATTCCCGCCCACCTGCCTGCCCACCCTCCCGCTCATCCACATTGCCCGCACTCCCACCTGTCCGCCCCGCCCGCCCACACGCACACACTCACACCCGCCTGCACACGCACACCCTCCCGCCCACACGTACGGGCTGGATAAAAAGGCCAGGCGGGGCAGATGTGGCCCGCAGGCCATACTTTGGAGACTCCTGGAGTAGACCAAGTGCATCTGCCCCATAGCCACCCCATGCTAGATGCCACATTTGGAAGTAATCAGAGAACAAAACAGGGGACCACTGTTATAGACAATTACACTGTGATGTTGTGATATTACAATATTCACTGCTTCCATGTAACTTACCAGCGATGTTGGTAAGTCTTTGGGTTCAAATCCCAAGTCCAAATATGAGTCTTTGGTACCAATCCCAAGTATTTTATTTTATTTATTTATTTTATTAGATTTATACCCCGCCCATCTAGACCAATGGTCTACTCTGGGCGGCATTACAAAATTTAAAAACAATAGAACCAATAAACATGCAAAAATCCAAGAAGTATGAGTCTGGGTCTTTGTTACCAAGTCCCGAGTTCCAAGCCCCAAGTCCAAGTCACTATTAAAAATAAGGTTTTTTTCCAATAAGGTTTTTTTCCACAGAAAAAAAGGGAGGTATGAGTGGGGTCTGTGTGGGATGTGTGTAGGGAGGTCTGAGGCTTGTGAACCACCCACTTTTGTTCCCCTCTGTCATTCCCCTGAAAACTTTTTAGAAGTTTTAAAATATTTAAAAAATCTTGCTTTGCTTATCTTTTTAACAGTTCAATTTTCAGACAGGAATCCTCTTTTTTAACAGGCTGCAGAGAAATTGCACTTCAGAAACGTCTTGTGGCTTGCGTGGGACTCCTCCTTCCTTTGCCCAGGCTGGGATATGTGTGTGAGAGCAAGAAGGGGGAGAGGGAGGGAGGCTGTTTTTCTGGGACTGGGTGGGCAGAGCTGCTAATAAATTCTTGCTGTGTCTGCAAGTTTTTCCATCATTTTGCTCTCTCTCTCTCTCTCTCTCTCTCTCTCTCTCTCTGTGTGTGTGTGTGTGTGTGTGTGTTTAAGCACATGGGTGACTTTTCTTCTTGAGCTGCTTTCCTACAAGAGACGCACACACTCCCTCTCTGCAAAATGATGAAAAGTTTTTGCATTGTTTTGCTGTGTGTGCATGTGTGCGTGTGTGTGTGCGCGCACCTTGTAGGAAAGAGGAGGCTTCTACTGGGCAATTTCCCTCTGCAGCCTGTTAAAGAAGGTTCAAACCATAAAACGAAGCATTTTAAAAGATAAGTGAAACAAGTTTTTTAAAAAACTAAAGGAATAGGAACTCGAAAAACAACTTGGGGAAAAAACCTCCAAGTCACGAGTCGAGTCCAACTCATAAAAAAAAACACACAGGCAAGCCAAGTCCAACTCGATAGCGAGTCACATGACTCGAGTCCCCATCCCTGTAACATACCCTGCATTCCCTCCTTTAAACAATCTAACCTGCCTGCAGGAATGTGAGGCATCTCTCTCTCTCTCACACACACACACACACACACACACACACACACACACACACCCCTCAAAACAAACAATTGCCTCCCAACTGGCCCAAGTCTCACTTCCATTTTCCTTTTCTGTCATCACGATGATATGCACAGGAAAACAAAATGGTGGGTTGAAAAAATAAGGGGGAAGGGAGGGGAGGACATTTGCTCTGTATACGCCCATGAGTAGATGTCCCCAGAAGAAATCAGAAAACAAGGCTGAGCCTTTGTGGACTGGCAATCACACGAAGGTGTGTAACTGACAGTGAAAATAAGGTACACTGTTTAGATCAATATTGCAAATTCAATCATAATGTTAGATGATGAAAGATAGCACAGTCCCATGAATGAAGGAGGCCGCGTGCATTCCATCAGTGATTACTTTTCTCATCAATAAGATTAATCCAAGTGGCAGAGACATTGTAACAAGAAGCGTAGTAGGATCATTATTACCACTTGCTGACTGCATTCTGCCACCTGAATACAACCTAGAACAAGGATTTGAACCCATTATATATCTTTTACAGTGCCATGCCTGAAGCACAATCACTACAAAAGATGTATCATCCAGTGAAAGATTGTACCATCAGATCCATACAGACACTGAACCAAACCACTTAACCTAAAGATACAGCCTACACATACTTAAGAGGCAGCGACCTCCACTAAATTCAATACAACTTGCTTCCAAATAAACATGTTTGAAATTGGCTGCCTTTCTCCCTCACTACCGAAAGTGACTTTCTGTGCCTCTGTTCAGTCATCTATCCAAACAGAGACTGTAGGCAAGAAACTGGAAGAAGACTAAGACTTGTCAGACATGGTTGTGGAAGAATTTTGGCCCACTCTTCTTTACAACATTGCATCAGTTCGTTGAGGTTTGCGGGCATTTGTTTATACACTGCTCTCTTAAGATCCCGCCTTTCAATCGGGTTGAGATCTTGGCTTTAACCGGGCTATTGCAACACCTTGATTCTTTTCTTTTTCGGCCATTCTGTTGCAGATTTGCTGGAGTGCTTGGGATCACTGTCCTGCTGCACAACCCAATTTCAGCCAAGCTTTAGCTGTCGGATAGAAGGCCTCATATTTGATTCTAGAATACTTTGGTATACAGAAGAGCTCATAGTCAACTCGATGACTGCAAAGTGCCCAGGTCCTGGGGCTGCAAAACAAGCTCAAATCATCATCCCTCTATCACTGTGCTTGACAGTGTTTAAGCTGATATACTGTGTTTGGTTTTCACCAAATGTGGCACTGTGCATTATAGCCACACATCTCCATTTTGGTCTTGTCTCTCCAAAGTACATTATTCCAGAAGTCTTGTAGCTTGTCCAGATGCAACTTTGCAAACCTAAGCCATGGTAGGTAGGTAAAAAGAACTATGTTCTTTTTACAAAGAAGAAGATTGCTCCTAACAACCCTGCCAAACGAAACATACTTCTTCAATCTTTTTCTCATTGTACAGTCATGAACTTTAAGATTCAACATGCTTACTGAGGCCTGAAGAGTCTGAGATGTAACTCTTGGGGTTTTTACAATTTTTCTGAGCATTGCACAGTCTCACCTTGGGGTGAATTTCCTTGGGCGTCTACTCCTGGGAAGACTGTCAACTGTCTTGAATGTTTTCCACTTGTGAATAATCATCCTCACTGCAGAATGATGGACTTTAAAATGTTTGGAAATGGCCTTAAAGTCCTTCCCAGATTGATGGGCAGCAACAATTGCTTCTCCACAATCATTGCTGATGTGTTTCTTCCTTGGCATTGTGTTAACACACACATGAATGCTCCAGACCAACTAAAACTTCAGCTTTTAGAGAGGTGGTGACACTTGCTGATGATCAATTTCCTCAAGGACATTTGGTTAGCAGCACCTGGCTGCTACTTAAGCCTCTTAATTCCTATGGAAGCAGTACGGGTGTACTTAATTTTTCACACATGGCTTCTCTATTTTGGCTTTATTTTTGTGAAATAAATCAGGACATGGAGTAATAGGTCGTGTTGTTATTCATCTGAGGTTGTATTTACCTAGTTTTCAGACCTGCTGAGGACCAGATAAGTTTTTTATTATGTCCTGATATGTAAAACCATAGACATCAAAGAGGGTGTACTTTCTTTTTCACATGAATGTATCTTTAAAGCTCCAGCACCACATTTCAAATGAATCATTTTTTTCCCCTGTCAGTCTTCTTCACTGTCCAGCTTTCACACCTTTAGCTAGTAGTCAGGAACACAAGAGTGTAGATGATCTTGGCCTTGGTCTCCAGTGACATATCCTTACACTCGATGATCTTTTCTAATTCCTTCATTGCTGCCCTTCTGTATCCCAACGTTCTTCTGATTTCTTGTTTGCAGTCTCCATTGGGATTGATGATTGAACCAAGGTATACAAAAACTTTAGCAATTTCAATTTCCTCATTGTCAACATTAAAGTTGTGTCATTCTAGATATAAAAGCTAATATATTATCTACCACAAACTAAATAAACACAAAATAAATGCTATGATGCAATTACACAGGTCCAAGAAACAGCAGACAAGAACATAACCATTTCACAGTCTAAACCTATGTTGCTAAAGCAGTGCAGTCTAATCTGAGGATCACTGAGGATTTTCCATTGTTGGAAAATAATCTTTGGCAAGGACTGAGCCATGGATCAGTGGTAGAGTACATGGCTTGCATGCATAACATTCCAGGTTCATTTCCTGGCATCTCCAGTGAATAAATCTCATCCAAAAGGTCTGGAAAAAAGACCTCTGGCCAAAGCTACAAACAGAACTGAGCTGGGTTGACTAATGATCTGACTCTGTATAAGACAGCTTCATATATTCTTCAGAAGGTAACACACAGGAGAACTATGTCATAAACCAGATACTGACCTTCAGGTTAGATTATATCTAATACTTTCAAACATTGGATATAATCCTTTGCCTTCAAAAATAATGGACTAGCTATGTGAATATTACCATGGAAGTTGTAATATATGTCACAGTCCAGTCTAAGTCCTACTAATTTGATGGCATTTACTCTTAATAAGTGTGCATAAGACTCCAGTTTAAATATTGTGAATGCTTTGTTCCCAATCTAACCCTACAGCTCGCTCACTGGTTATTCAGGGTGACTAGGGTATTAAATAGGGGTTCTGATTCCTATAGCATTTTTCCCACCAAAAAAATAGGCACGAGGTTTGGGTCTGTGCCACATCCTAGAGGTGGAGATTAACTCTTTGTATCTATGCCAATTCTCTTGTGAAAATCCATCATTGCTGTTTGCATGGGCATGACTGACCCAAGAGAATGTGATTGATCAACGGTTATCTATTGAGTTTCATAGCTTCAGTGCGGATTAAGTCCAGGTCTCCTGAGTCCTCATCCAACACTGGGTAGTGAATACCTACCTGGGTAGTGGGGGGATTAAGCAGTTTAAGGAAGAACATAGGACAACTTCCCTACAAAATGCAACAGGTGCTACATTTTTGCAGGTAAGTGTTCCCATAGTAACTTCTGAAGAAACATGGAAATAATTACATTTTCACCAAGACACTTCTGATCCTAGGAACAACTGAATGGGAAACTAGAAAGGCAGAATTGGAGAAAACGAAAGTTTTAGTTCTATAGCAATGTCAAGCAAAGTACCACCACTTTAATTTAACTGGGGGTCATATGGACAAGCTGAAGTGTACAGATAATCCATACAGGTTTTTCTGAAAATGTTGATTTAAAATATAACAAATACTCACACATTTTCTCAGACTCAATGAAAAATAGGGTCTTGATACATCTAGAAACTTGCTTAAAAAACTGGCAATCACTGTGAGATTTTTTTATTTGATCCTGTATACCAGCCAAAATAAAAAACAAACAAACAAAATAAAACAAAAGGAAAAAAGGGGAAAAAACACCACTTTTTAAATCTTCAATAGCATTAGCAAAAAGGCAGGTTTTTGTACAAATCCTTGAATGTTGCACAAAACACAAGTCTTAGCAAAATACAAGGTTTGTTTTTTTTGCAGAAAATATGACTATTTTGTGCAAAATCTACTTTCACAACATTTTCACACACAAGATTCCTGAAATCTGAAGAGTTTGATTTTGCCCTGGGTGAAAAAAATTTTTCAGGTGTTTTTGTTCTCACCTGTGAGAGTGAAATAAGCAAAGATTTACACAGTGCTTATCGTGTATAATTATCATACCAGATGTTTTTGCTTCCTACACTTTGGAAATTAGCTTCCTTTATTTTATGACTATTCAGACTAGAAGCAACTTCTTCCTTTGTAAGTTTGAGCTCTTAAAAACAAAAGCCAGTTACCATCATTTCTTTTGAACACGAGTTCTGCTCTAATGATGGGTTATCTGTAACATAAAATCCCTATGTGAGCCTTACGCCATACAGTGTAGTATTCTAATCTTGGGGAGGGAGGAGAGAAGTGTAAATAACAGCCCTGCCTGCCTCTCCTCATCCTTCCTGGAAGTCACTCAGACATTCTCATGTTTTGTGTGAAGGCCTGCAAAGATGCCTGTAAGCACATGTGACATATATATTGCTCCTATGATCAGGAATCCTGGTAAGGCAGGGCTCCAGACCACAGAAACTCTGTAGGCACATTCAGCCAAAGGAGCTTATAGGCTCCTTTGAAGGTCTCTGTACTAAAGTCACAAAGGTCTGGGTGATTTCTGAGTGGGTTGGAAATTTGGTTGATAAAACATACATACATCTTATGTCTCATACACGTTTTAGACAAAATGCTGGAATAGGGTACAATTTGGCCCGTAGAAAAACAGCCTTTCTTATATGCCCCTCATTCATAGTGCATGACTGAATCATATGTAGCTTTGGTACACCCATGGTACCATTCGGGTGTCTTTCTTGCTCACATGTCTTCCCAAGCAGTTGAACATCACCAATCATCTGACTTGGGTTTTGTGTGTGTGTCATGGCATGGGTCCAGAGCTCCTGGACTGGAGATTTCCTGGAGAAAAGAGAGCCATTTCATACCTTGGTTCCATTGTTTTTGCATCAATTAACAAGCAAAAAAAATGCTGATCATACTTTACCATGGCTGTGAATTATACTATCAGAAAACAGAGGAGAAATTATATGAATGAATAATAACACATATATCTATATTTCTGTTTGAGCACAGAAACTTAAGAGAGAAAAACTAGGAAACATTATAAACTAATGTTCAGTTTCTTATTACACTTCCATCAAATCCACATTTCTCTCCTTTTTCTTTCTCTCATTTTCTCTTCTATCTTTTCATTGTTTAAACTATGGATTATTTTGCTTCTTCTCTCCAAAGATTTGAGGCACACAGAATCAAATCTAATTTGTGGACATATGCAGGAGGAGAGCTTAAGGAAGATAGAAAATATGCTAATGGCCATAATATGTTTTCCACCAAACTTCTCTTTTGAGTTTATTTAATCAAGTGTATTATTACCAACACTTGAAGTTGATGCTTGAAGATGGGATTAAATTAACAGAATGGAAACATGAAGAACGCTTTTAAACTCATAAAGGTAATTTGAAATTGGTGAGCATCTTTTTCTACTTTATTGTGGAAGCCTCCAGGAAATGATTCAGAACACAGAGGAGAGCAGCCGTTCCCAAGAAAATCACACGAAACATGGATGTCTTTACATTACTGCTTCCATTATGGCAAATGTCTACACTAGTATCCCACCCATCTAGTGACAGAGAAGAAAGAAAGAAAGAAAGAAAGAAAGAAAGAAAGAAAGAAAGAAAGAAAGAAAGAAAGAAAGAAAGAAAGAAAAAGAAAGAAAGAAAGAACAACCCACCCACCCACCAGTACATACACCCAGTTTAAAAAATAAATAGGCTCCAGAGGCAATGGCAAATAAAACTCATTTAAAAACAAATGGATCTGCAAATATATTAAAGAGGTGAGATGTTACCAAAGGCCCGTTTGAAAAGCTCAGCTTTCACCCGGATATGTTGTGACCCTGCATGTGATAGTTTTAGGGAGGAAAGGGTGAAAGCAGATGTAGTTCAGGTACCCCATGGTAGTAAGGCTCCTTCCCACTTCTTTGTCTCCTCCCTTTCTCCCTGTTTTGAATAAAGCAAGGTGGTATATATGTGTGTTATTACGCTGCTTAACTCCTTGAACTTAAATCAAACTTAAATTGCATTTCTACCGTGTTTCCCAAAAAATAAGACAGGGTCTTATATTAATTTTTGCTCCAAAAAAACGCATTGGGGCTTATTTTCAGGTGATGTTTTATTTTTTTCATGTACAACAATCTACATTTATTCAAATACAGTCATGTCATCTTCTTCTGGTTGCTGCACAATGGTGGAGGGTGGGGTTTCACTTAACTGAGGCTTATTTTTGGGGTAAGGCTTATATTACAAGCATCCTGAAAAATCCTACTAGGGCTTATTTTCAGGTTAGGTCTTATTTTCAGGGAAACAGGGTACATATGTAAAATGCTGGTTAGTAGTAAAAACTGAACTCTGTTCTAGATGTTACCAAAGACCGTGTAAAGACCTTTTTTCCTGTTGCTCCAATTACATAGTATTGGCACAGCAGCTGCTATACACGAGTGCTTCCAATAACTTTGCAATCCGTTTCTTTAAGAGATCTTGCCACATTACTCAGAGGGTGAGGATTTCTATGACATGTCGTATTTTTTCCCCCTGCAACCGATGTTTGAACTTATGGGTGGGTTTGAACATGTTTATGAGTAATCTGGTGAGAAAGGCCAGATTACTCATAAACATATTTGAACATGCTTATGAGTTCAAAGGGAGGTTGCGGAAAAAATGTGAAACGTTATAGAAATCCTCCCACTAGCCCCTTCCTCCCAAGCCACAGGTATCAGGATGGAAAGGAGAGGAAAGGAAAGGCCTCTCTTACCTCCGGTGGCAAAGTAGCAGCAACTGTCAGCACAAGCTAAAGGAGCAGTTACGAAAAATATATTTCTCTTGTTTGCCTGAAATAATAGCTCTGGGGACATAATGCTACCTTTTTGTATTGCATTTTTGCACTGCAAGTCATCATGGACTGTAGTTCAAACCACAGAATTACGAACTCTGGCAACATCATTATCATGAATGACTTTCATGTAAAGAGTACCACACACGGTGCATTAGGTACATTTCAAAGGTTCAGAAGAGGTCTGTTCATGGAACTGAGTGTTACTGGAGATCCATGGTTTCTATTAAAAAATAGCAACGTGTTCTTTCCCACACACACTGTTAACACAAAAAAGGAGATGGCTTCTTGTTCCAAACTACAATGTAATGTTTATTCCAGCCACATGAATTATCATTTTTAGCACTCCTCCCTTGCCATTTTTTTGTCTATGCTCTCTTGCTTCCTCTCCTCATATAATTTTTTCTGGCTCTTATCCTATTTAGGGACCGTATATAAGACCACAGTGACACAGTGACTTACCAGAGGCTGGCAGGGCACTAATATCTGCAAGTTTTTTTCTGATCTGAAATCTGTAATCTGATGATAATCTAAAATTGTCAATAATAGCTAGGCCTATAGTTGCCATAGATGCTCAGACACGCATCAATGTATCACAGAAATAATCCATTCTTGCACTGCAACTGTTATTTTATCTTCTCTTATCCTCTCTGATTCATCAAGTGAAATTACAGCTAAGGTTGAAAATTCTGTGTCGTGGCTTGGCCAATAAAAGAACAAATAAAATGACTGCAGTAATTAAATTAGGAACCACACTTCATTAAAATCTGAATCTCAATCTGCTGTATTGATGGCAAATACTATATGCTTTGTTATTGTATTTTAGTCTTGCATATCTAACATGGCTGACTAAAGATCGCAATAACAACAACAGCAACAACAAAGTTAAAGTTAAAATAAAGTTAAAGCTTATGTTAGTTATCCTTGCATAAAGAAGAGTTCTGTAGAAGCCTAAATATCATCTTATTTGTAACCTTTTAGTGATCTAACAAAGAAGTTGCTGAGCTCCCACTTTGATTGCATGAATGATCTTAAAACAGTCCGTGACCCAGTTTATACATCACAACAAGTGAGGGTTACAAGACAGCTTAAAAGTTATTTTTAACATAATATAACAGAATGCTGAAGCTTACCATAACTGGGATGCAGACTATCATGCTACCACTGCTCACTTACTAAGGGCCTCAGTTTGCCATTATATTAATCACTGACCCCTTTGTTATGTCAGAATGTCTTTGACACACTTTTACATGCTTTACAATGTGATATTCTTTTATTCATTCATTTATTTATAAATAATACTATGCTACACTCCAATGGCACTTTGTAATGTATTTAAGTTTTCAGATCACCAAATTCACTATATATAACTTGGACTGTATTTGCTTTCTTACCAGAGAGAGAAAATATCCCTCCATCAGGTAATTGCATCATTTATTTCTCAGGCTAACTAAGCTCTAACCACTACTAGTTGGCAGTGGGTCACTTCCACTTAGGCTCTGGTAGGAATTCATAGAAATGAGGCACATCTCCAGCTACCTCCCATGTTTTCTTGGTCTTTTGTATATATTATGCACCTATCCACCTATGACCTCACCAACATTCCTTGGTCAAAAGTAGCCTCCGGCACCCAAAACTACAAGCCAGTGCATCCCCCAACAGACAGACAATGCCAAGTTGCTGCAGCGGCAGAGTCCCAGCCAACGTGGTGTTAAAGCCTGCATGACACCAGGAGAGCCAGAATGTCTCTTTGAAAGTGGCAATCAGCACAAAATTCCCTATCAATGCTTTCAAAACAGAGGACTTGCTTGGTAAGTATTTGCAAGCTGTTCTTCTGCAGTCCATCCTATCCTGGGACTGCTTTCTAGATCTTGCCTGAAGCGTAAGCTCAAAATAGAATCTTGCAGGATGCAAAGCTACACAGTTTCTTCCTGGAAGCAGCAGGCATCACCTTAATGATTTATTTAGTACCTACTTTCTCCAGCTTTTTTCTTTTATATAGCCAAGTTTGTTGGCCACATCAGGAAACCGACAGAGTCTGGAAGCTTTATATCTATTAGTATAATAATGCTAAAAGATTTGTTTATAACCATGCAGGAAAGAAGATGTATGCTCAGCTCTTCACCGCCATCTCCTAACTTCAAGAGAAATAGTAAACATGTCTAACCGCTCTGTTCAAGAGATAGTGCTACAGCCGTATTGCCTCTGAAATTTATATTGGCAAGTTGCATATTATGTACGTTACCCTCCTGCAAAGAATATTTACAGTGTCATTAACCCATAGCAGTGCACAAAATCCATTATTCTTCTCTGATCACCTTAGTGTGTGTTACGTACAGCATGTATAATGAATGCAGCTATAAAAGGCTTAAAGTACAAAGAGGCAAAGGTTTTGGTCTGTAAGCTGCTACACGGGCAAAAGTGGCTTTTGAATACTTCTGCAAGAACGATATGCAGTAAAGCTGACACAGACCATGGCAGCAGGAAATTCCTCTGCATTATTTGCCACACACTGCATGAATGGACAGTATGCTCATGAAGCCTATTTAAAAATGATTATGATAAACTCACATCATTTTCTGATGCTCTTGTTATCCTATGACATCACTGCCTGCCATTTTTCCCTTATTTATTTATTTATTTGTTTGTTTGTTTATTTATTTATTTATTCATTCATTCATTCATTTCTATACTGCCCCATTAGTGCCACACACTATTCTGGGCCATTTACAGAAGTTAAAAACATAATAACAATGTATTAAATAAACAGTTCAAAACCAGTAAAAACTTCAAGAGGCATGAAATTGAAGAATAAAACATGGACTGCGAGGCAAATAAACAGCTATGAGAGAGGGGAAAATGAAAAAAGAAAGAAAAGAAATGCATCAGGCAGGGTTGCCAAAAAGGGCCTTTCTGTAAAGCAGTGTTTTTATAAGTGCCTTTTAAATGTGGGGAGGGAGGGAAGCCAGGCGCAGCTCTACCAGAAGTGTGTTCCAGTGTATTGGTGCCACAGCAAAAAAGGCCCTCCTTCTGGTGGATGACTTCCTGGCCTCCTGTGGAGTGGCCACCTGGAGACACATGGTCTGGGAAGACCTCATGGAGTGGGAATATGACCTTGGGGAAAGAATGTTTTACTGTAAGAGCAATGCTGGGCAGTTGGGTTGTAGGATTTCTCCCCAAGAAAATAACTCACACTCAAAAGAACAATAAAATTATACTTGGGCTCTAAAATAATTCTAATGCAACGATTTCTACTCAGGTACAGGAACACAAAATGCATGGGTATCATGGCAACTGCAATCAGCACATGACTTTATTATGCAACCCTTTCCCCTTTTAAATACCTGTAAGGGGAATATGTACCCAATGTGGTTTTAGTGGATAGAGTGCCAGACTAGGACTTAGGAGGGTTGGGTTCAAATCCCCACTCAGCCATGGAAACTCACTGGGGGTGTGGAATTGGTAAAACCACTCTCAGTTAGCTTGAAAGCCCTGTTAGGGTCACTGTAAGTCGATTCCAACTTGATAGCACCTAACTAACTAACAAAAGAGGGATATGAACCTTCCCCATCTGTTAGTTTCTACTAGAGATGAAGGTATTCGTATACGAATACTCCTGCACAGGTGGCAATAACGAGGGTCCAGCCCCATGGGGCCGGATGGTCCACTCACAATTCCACCACTGCCACGAGCTCCAGCATCCTTCCTATCACTCAGGAGCTTGCGATCTATGAGCCACTCTTCGACCTGGCAGAGAGGCTTGTCCCACCTCCTCCCAGGAGTGGCGAGCCGATCGTGAGCTCCGGAGTGATAGAAAGGATGCTGGAGCTCGCAGCAGCGGCGGAATTGTGAGTGGACCCTCCGGCACCATGGGGCTGGACCCTCGTTATCGCCACCTGTGCGGAGGTATTTGTATTCGTATATGAATACCCCCATCTCTAGTTTCTACCTCTTTGAAAAGGACAAATGGCAAACAGCAAGAGATGAATTTCCCCCTCTTCACAATTCGCATCCTGTACATTTTTCTTTTCTTTTCCGGTATCTGAGACTCAGCTACAAGCCAGTCTGAAAGGCTGCCCTGAGATCCTGAGTATAGGGGATGCCTGGCAAGAAGGAAATTCTCTGTTCTTTGCTGAAGAGAATAGGAAGATTACCCAGGATGTCTCTTGCACCTACAAATCAAGACAGTGCCCTGTGGAGTTCCACTGGAGAGCATGCATCCTGTTATGACCCCAATGGAAGGGTGAATGGCACACAGGAGAATCTCCTCACTAGCATCTGGGGTGGGGCTTTATGAAACGATGTTGGATGTGAGGGAGCAGCTTCTGCAGGACCTTCCATGATCCAGATGTGGAAGCTAAATGGGTCAAATTAGATTTAGTAGCCAGAAATTTCACATCTTTAATCCATGTGTTGGTCTGCCAGGTAAGGTGCCTGGCCTTACCTTTCATCCTGTATGAATTCAATTTTGCAGTCAGTGTCTTCCTTCAAGCATCAGAGAGGCTATGCAAAGGGGTTATGTTTTTCCAGTGACCCTATCTTTCCATTCAATGAGATAAAAGTCTTGGGGGCATTTCTGTCTTCCTGGTATATGCCAGACCATATCCTTCAGTTTTGCCACTGAAATTCAGGGACAAGAGGGAAAAAAACCCATTTCAAGCAAGAACCTGTCTAGCTTTACATGCTTTGCACAGGTTTGCTGCCAAAATTCATTCACATGCTTGAAAATGGGCTTTCTCTGTTTGCCACCAAATTTCAGTGATAGAAATCTAACAAGTCATGCAATGTTTGCTTTAAGTGGTTTAATTTTTAGGGATGTTTGGGGGGTCTGTAAAACAGTGGATGATTGTGCACCACTGATTTAAAGAAAACATACATGGGCTCGTTATACTACATCTTTGCTTCTGAAAGAAGAGGTGACTGCTCTGCATCCTAACCATATACAGTAGGACCCCCGTATCCACAGGGAATCAGTTCCATCATCTACCATGGATGCCTGAAACTGTGGAAACAAGAGAATTCTATATACAGCATCCAAGAGGGGGTGGGACAAACGCCACAAGGGGTGCCCTTGTATGTTTTATATAGGATTGCAGCAAATCATGGATAAGTGAAAAGACGAATGTCGATCCCACACATATGGGGCTCCTACTGTATCAATGTCTCCTGTATAAAAAGAGTTTCACAATCCAAACTCCTAATTACTATGTTCACTTCAGGTTTACTTCCTTTATTCACTATTAGAAGCAGCCTCTTGGACTTACTTTTATATCCAGCCTCCATCTCAAATCTCTTTTGGCTTGAGATAAATTAGGAATGTTCAAATAACATGCCAACAAAGGGCGAACCATTCTGAAGTTAAGGCAAAATGAAAGCACAGAAAGCTACCTTACTGACATTAGTAAAACCTGTCTGTCACTTAGCCTCAAAAGAATCTGCCTTAACAAAACAGGAAAAGACAGATTAAAACAGAATTTATTTCTATAGAATGAGTCACGTTAATTAATATGTGAGTCTGGGAGCAGCTGAGAAAAAAGCCAAAGGAAGCCATGTGGTAATTACACAATACAAATGTAGACAAATACAACACCTTCATTAGACCTTTATTGCAACAGGGCAACAATATTGAAAATTCAAATTTTCTTCTAACTGCAAGGACAATAAATGATGACAGATAAGTATATTTCAAGGATGTCATATAGATAAGATTGTTCAATTAATTATATACTTTAAATTATAATATTAAGTATTCATCATTTAATATGTAGTCCTCAAATAGAGGACGTATCAGATATTAAACTGATAAGAACAGATACTACACTTGATCTTAGCCAAAAGGCTGAGAAGCGATTAAGTATTTATCACCGGGTAGGTGGGGCTCGTCAGCCTTGGAAGGCAGCCCATCTAGGAGAAGGAAAACTCTGATCTCAAACCTCCACTGCCTTGTAGCTATATCCACTGATGGGAAAGGCTTCAGGAGTTAACCTCGAGGCAAAATCCGGAGCCGGAGTCCCGGAGGCAGTTTGTGTCGTTCTGGCAACTCCTGGAACGTCGCTGGAACCAGTTGTATTGGCCCTTGCCTTTCCATTGTACTATTTCAGTGATGTGGAGAGGGGGGATTTGCTGCTTGGGTAACAGCCTATCCTCCATATTATTTTACCCAGGCTTCGTGCTCTGGAGAGGACACTCCAGCTTCGCATACAGCGTTGAAACAACAGGGGAAGTAGCAGTTACCGGTTATAAGTCTTTGCTCGATTGGCGAACAGCATGACGCCAGGGGCTACTTCCGATGGTGGGAGAGGTCATTGCACCTCACTAGGTAGCTACCGCCCGCCTTAAGCTGGGCAGCCCCCAGCCAGTAAGGTGCTGCCTCACCACGGTCTGTTAACCTCACGGGGTGCATGGGGTTTAGGGTGAAAGCCGACAAGCAGATCGATAACCCTGCACCATGCAACAATCATAAGAAAACTTCTGCCCTAAAGTTGGGCACCTGGAATGTTTGGACAATGACCCCTGGCTTTTCTGACGACCTGCAGGAAATAGACGACGTGCGCAAGACAGCTGTCATCGATGTGGAACTGAGTAGACTGCAGATGGACATTGTTGCCCTGCAAGAGACGAGATTGCCAGACATGGGATCTGTCAAAGAAAAAAACTTCTCATTCTTCTGGCAGGGAAAACCATTGAATGAGACCAGGGAATATGGTGTTGGCTTTGCAGTCAGAAATACTCTGCTGAGATCCATTGTTCCGCCTACTATGAAAGAATCCTGTCTCTGCAGCTCCACTCATCAGTGGGACCGGTCACCCTCATTAGTGCATATGCACCAACACTGTCGTCCACAACAGAAATCAAAGACAAATTTTACGATGATCTGGCAGCTACTATCAAAAAAATCCCCGAGAGAGAACCACTGTTCATTCTCGGAGACTTTAACGCTAGAGTTGGTGCTGATCACAATTCTTGGCCCACTTGTCTAGGCCGTTTTGGCATTGGGAAGATGAACAAAAATGGTCAACACTTGCTGGAGTTTTGCTGTTATTATGGTCTTTGTGTCAGCAATATGTTCTTTAATACGAAGCTTCAACACAGAGTTTCCTGGAGACATCCAATATCGAAGCATTGGCATCAGTTCGATTTGATCCTCACTAGACGTTCTAGCCTTCCTAGTATTACGATCACACGCAGTTACCAGAGTGCTGATTGCGATACTGATCACTCCCTGGTGTGTAGTAGAGTAAAACTCTGAGCAAAGAGATTGTATCACACGAAAAAGGAAGGAAGACCACGTATTGACATCAGCAAGACTCGCGATCAAAGAAAAGTGGAGGAATTTGCCCAAGCGCTTGAGGAAACCCTTCCAGGCCCGGCTGATGCAAATGCACCTCAACGATGGGAACATTTCAAGAATGCTGTTTATAACACCGCCTTGTCCACATTTGGCAAGAAGATCAAAAAAACGGCAGACTGGTTCGAAGCCCATTCGGAGGAGTTGATGCCAGCCATCGAGGATAAGAGGAGAGCTCTAGCAGCATACAAAGCCTGTCCTAGCAAGTACAACTTGCAAGCTCTTCGAGCTGCTCGTAGCAAAGTCCATCAGGCTGCCAGGAGATGTTCCAACGATTATTGGCTTCAGCTCTGCTCTCAGATACAGATAGCAGCAGACACAGGTAACATCAAGGGAATGTACGACTGTATCAAGCAGGCTTTAGGTCCAATACAGAAGAAATCTGCTCCCTTGAAGTCTGCTACAGGCATAATCATCCAGGACCGAGCAGAGCAGATGGAATGCTGGATGCAGCACTACTCTGAGCTATATTCCAGAGAGAATGTAGTAACCGAAGAGGCACTCAATAACATTGAGTGCCTGCCTGTCTTGGAAGAGTTGGACAGTGAACCAACTTTAGCAGAAATAAAAGCTGCCTTGGATTCCCTCGCCTCCGGCAAGGCACCTGGGAAGGATAACATTCCTGCTGAAGTGCTGAAGTGCTGTAAAGAGATCATCACCACCGAGCTGTATGAAATCTTTTGTCTTTGCTGGAGGGAAGGTGGAGTACCACAGGACATGAAGGATGCAAACATCATCACATTGTATAAGAACAAAGGAGACAGGGGCAACTGCAATAACTACCGTGACATCTCTCTTCTCAGCGTTGTAGGGAAGCTGCTTGCCCGTGTTGTGCTGAAGAGACTCCAGGTGCTTGCAGACAGAGTCTATCCAGAATCAGAGTGTGGATTTTGAGCTAATAGATCCACCACTGACATGGTATTCTCCCTTAGACAGTTGCAGGAGAAATGTAGGGAACAACGACAGCCACTCTTTGTGGCCTTCATAGATCTCACAAAGGCCTTTGATTTGGTTAGCAGGGACGGCCTTTTTAAAATACTTCCCAAGATTGGATGTCCACCTCGACCCCTTAACATCATCAGGTCCTTTCATGAGGAAATGAAGGGCACTGTAATTTTTGATGGCTCAACATCAGATCCCTTTGACATCCGAAGCAGAGTGAAACAGGGCTGTGTCCTCGCGCCGACCCTGTTTGGGATCTTTTTTGCTGTCATGCTGAAGCATGCCTTTGGAACTGCAACAGAAGGTGTCTATCTCCGGACTAGATCAGATGGAAAGCTCTTTAATCTCTCTAGATTGAGAGCGAAGACCAAAGTCCAGCTGAAATGCATGCGGGACTTCCTCTTCGCCGATGATGCAGCTGTTGTTGCCCACTCTGCTGAAGACCTCCAACAACTCATGAATCGCTTTAGCAAGGCCTGCCAAGACTTTGGATTAACAATCAGCCTGAAGAAAACGTAAGTCATGGGCCAGGGCGTGGACTCATCTCCCTCTATTACCATCTCCACACAAGAATTGGAGGTTGTTCATGACTTTGTGTACCTTGGCTCAACGATCTCTGACACTCTCTCCCTAGATGTCGAGCTGGATAAACCCATTGGCAAAGCAGCTACCACATTCTCTAGACTCACAAAGAGAGTATGGCTTAATAAGAAGCTGACGGCATATACCAAGATCCACGTCTATAGAGCCTGTGTCCTGAGCACACTCCTGTACTGCAGTGAGTCCTGGACCCTTCGTGCACGGCAGGAGAGGAAGCTGAACACGTTCCATATGTGTTGTCTCCGATGCATTTTTGGTATCACCTGGCAGGACAAAGTTCCAAATAGAGTAGTCCTAGAACGAGCTGGAATTTTTAGCATGTATACGTTACTGAAACAGCGACGTCTACGTTGGCTCGGGTATGTCGTGAGAATGGCTGATGGTCGGATTCCAAAAGATCTCCTGTATGGAGAATTAGTGCAGGGAAATCGCCCCAGAGGGAGACCACAGCTGCGATACAAGGACATCTGCAAGCGGGATCTGAAGGCCTTAGGAATGGACCTCAACAGATAGGAAACCTTGACATCTGAGCGTTCAGCCTGGAGGCAGGCGGTGCATCATGGCCTCTCCCATTTTGAAGAGTCACTTGTTCAGCAGGCCGAGGCAAAGAGGCAGTCCCGAAACCAGCAAAATCAGGGAGCTGGACAGGGGACAGATTGTATTTGTCTTCAGTGTGGAAGGGATTGTCACTCTCGAATCCACACTAGACGCTGTTCCAAGACCTCTATTCAGAGCACGTTACCATAGTCTCTCGAGACTGAAGGATGCCTAATCTAAGTATTCATCAGGAACATCTCAACCAAATTTGTTCTATTTCATGTTAACAGTCACAGACTAACCACACACTTCCCCAAAGTCCAGTGCTGTAGAGAAGAACATTTAAGAATTTTCTTAATATCATTTTTAAAAAGTTTAATCATTAAGGATGCAAATAAAGCCCTGCTGGAAAGTTGACTGGGAGCCATCAGAAGTGGCATCAGCATCACTTCTCCCATGGAGACAAGAGATATGCTTGTGGAATGACACCTACATTGCCAGTACATTGCATTACATCACTGTTAATTTAGCTTCAATTGGCTTCACCTAGTAGGTAGATCAAATTTTATTCCCAATTCTCTGATGGAGGTTTGCCACATTTCTGTGTAACCTCTCTTCCCAGTCATATAAGACTTCAAAAGAAGGCAATCAGGGAGGGACAGTACTGAATACTTGGCAACTCTTTGTTTGATGACTTGGGAGAGATAATACAATCAACAGCGAGCCAGCGGAGTGGAATTTGAAAACTACCTTCCCAATTCATGTTTGCACTCTGCTTTTTGTAACTCATCTTTCCAAAACAGACATGATATGGACATCTGTCATGAATTTGGAGACTTCCGTATGTTTTTTTCTGCACTATCCACAATATATAGGTGTATAGCCTGATGAACTCTGGTGAACTCAAAAGCTATCTTTTTAATTATTATTTTTAATTGGGCTAATAAATGTATCAGTTGTCTGGATACTGTCTGGCTGTGGAGCCAAAGGTTGCGAGTTTGATTCCCCACTGTGCCTCCTAAGAAAAGAGCCAGTCTATGTAGTCATGGGCAAGCTGCACAGTTCCCAGAAGAAGGGAATGGTAGAACACTTTTGTATATTCTCTATCTAGAAAACCCTGGAAAGGGTCACCATAAGTCAGAATTGACTTAACAGTACACAGTTATTAATAATAAAGGATTTACCTGCCCTTGCCTTTGTGCTGTGTGAGAACCACATGGCTTTAATTTTTTATTTTTAACATTGCCAGAGGTCATTCTGCCTGCCAGTGGAAAGCTGTTCAGGCATAGAGGTTCGGCTACCTGTATAGGGGAAAAGATGGGAAATCACTTGATTGTATTTGCAGATCTTGACAAAATTAGACTTTTTTGCACCTCCTAGGACTTGTTAGAAGAAGAAACGTAGCTCAGGAATTTGCACTTCTGCAAGGCTGATGATCAGAGATACACACAATGTTCATCTTTTACAATGCAAACCTCTAAAATGTATACAATTGAAAAATAAGCACAAATATGGTTTAGTAAATGAGTGGAGGATGTGTGAATTAGAGAAAAATGTACAAGAATGGATACATTAGGTAAAATAAATGAATAAGTGAGCACACTAGGAAAAACGTGTAAGCATCTATATAAATGCCAGGGCATCAAGAACAACAAAGTCTTACACGATGCAAGAATGGGAACAGTGTACATATGGGATTTGGACATGGCGAAACAAAAGAACATTTATATATATATATTCACAGCTCTAGCAGTGTGAAATACCAGGTCAAGGCAGGGAACGACACAGATCTACCATGTACAAAGTACCTTTGGTCCCTGATATTTACACAGAAACATCATACTCCTATGGTAGTACTCAAGCTTGTGTGCTTATTTCCCATCCACTGTAGCCAGTGGGAAAGAGGAAGAGGAAGTTCGCCATTCAACCTCCAGTCCAAGGAATATGGGATGAATCGTCCACTAGATTCTGCCCTCCCCCCATCAGAAATGTACATTAGGAGTCCTCTGTAAATCTGTTTGAAGTGATTAAATTTCTAAACATCATGAATGACAGCTGCTGACAAATGAATTGCTCATGTCAGTAGAGGCTTTAGATTTAATTTTTATCTTAACCATAGTGTTAAAGATGCATATTTTGGTATTATTCAAAACTGGAATACTCTCAGCAACAGCAGGAGGGTCTGGCATTTTAAATGGGTGAGCATTAGGTACAGCTATTATGAAATCGGCCCCTAAGACCCTGAAAGCAAGCCCAGGCACAGCATTCTAATTATCTTAAAAAGAAGATGGTTCTGAATAGCTGCCATGCACTAAACTGGCTTCTGTTTTCTCAGGCAAGCAGTGACTCAGATGTAGAGTACCTAAATCCATTTCTTTCCCTTCAGCAGAATTAATAATCCTGAGAGGACCTTTCCCCCCTCCTCTACAGCAAGATCTCTCACAAAACTGCCTTCAGGATGATGTGTCCCATCCCCACCTCCCAAAGCAAGAACTTTGCCTTAAAGGCAGAACTGAGCCTTTAGGCAATCTATTGCTAGCTTTTCCCATGTAAAGATGAAACAGGGAATAGAAAACGGGGTAGAGTGAGGGTTGGAAGACAAATTGTTTATGTTGAAGCTAATAGCACAGACTATTTTGCCTATTATTTTTTTCTGGACAGACTGCCTTTCAGATTAAATATGCTATTGGGCAGCTGAAGTCCTATCACCATACAGTGGTGCCTCGACTTACGAACATCTTGACTTACGACCAATTCAAGTTACGACCAGCTCCAGCCGCAAAATTTTGCTTTGACTTGCGACCAGAGCTTTGAGTTACGACCGGAAAAAAGGCGGGGAATTTAAACTGCTAACCGTTGGTCGGTGAAGAGGCTGCTTCTCTGTAGCTCTTTCGCCCCAGCGGTTAGAGAGTGTGCGTTCGGAGGAGGCTTCGGACTGCCTGGTACTGCTTTCTGCTTTTTAAAATGCCTGTTCTGAGTGAGTACAGGGTTTTGCAGCGTGGGTTTGGGCTGGGGGGGGGGTTATGTTTCTGTGCTGTGATGGGTCTTGCAGTCTTTGTTTGCTTTTCTCTGTGGGGGGTTTTTCGGCCGAAACGGATCAATCGCGTTTCCGATGGGTCTTGCAGTCTTTGTTTGCTTTTTGGTGTTTTTTTTCCCCCCGGCCGGAACGGATCAATTGTGTTTCCAATGGGTCTTGCAGTGTTTTTTGTTTTTCGGTGGGTTTTTCCCCCCGGCTGGAACGGATTAATGGGGTTTCAATGTATTCCTATGGGAAATGGTGCTTTGAGTTACGACCAATTTGAGTTACGACCATCTTCTGGAATGGATTAAGTTCATAACTCAAGGCACCACTGTACTTGTACTCACTGTAGAAATGTTTATGCTATTACGGAAAGCGAAAATCATTTGTAGGCTGTGGGTTCATCAGTCTTTCTACAATGGCAACTAAGACTTCTAAAAGGCAAAGAAGACAAAATGGAGGATTCAGTGTAAGTAAGACTAAAGCAATGCACTCTCAGGCAAATTTTGATAAGATACCTATGTTATTATCAAGTGCTACTACTGTGGACGGTCACTGTGCTTAATTTTCATGCACTTAAAACTGTTAACAAAGCCATCTTAAACTCTTGTGGCGCAGTGGTCAAACTGGTGTACTGCAACCAAAACTGTGCTCACGACCCGGGGTTCAATCCCAGGTAGCCGGCTCAACGTTGACTCAGCCTTCTATCCTTCTGAGGTTGGTAAAATGAGTACCTAGTTGACTGCCAGGGGAACAATGTGTGGCCTGCATAATTAACTTGTAAACCACCTAGAGAATGCTTTAAGCGCTATGGGGCAGCATATAAGCAGCACACTTTGCTTGTTTTTTGATTGTACTTCATTTCCACAGGACCTTGGTGTTTGTATTTTCTCTCTCAATGCCCATCTGTAGAAAAGCCTTCCAGCTGAGGAATACACATCCTCTGATAAGGAAGCTGGTTTAGGTCTACAAATGGTTATGCTGTAATATATTTCTTAGTCATTAAGATGCCATGGTGCTCTTGTTGGGAGCACCAGAAAGTTGGGAAATCAAGAACGGGCAACCCCATGGCTCATGGGCCTCATGCAGCCCTCAAAGACCAGCTCCACAGCCCACTATGGGTGCCTTGCCTACTCCCCATTTCACCTTCCCCATTCTGCTCCTCTGGATCCTGCCATTAGTACACAGGATATTTGTGTTATTCCATTGTGTCCCATTCCTCTGAAGATGTGAGTTTCTGCCAGCCTGTCAGCTCTTTCTGGTTCCCAAGCACCTGTACATTACAGGACAGGGGCCCTTAGGAAAAGACCTCTGCAGATGAACTCAGAACTCAGGCCCCCAGAAACAGGATCAGCACCATCACTGGAAAAAAATGAGGTGGCTGCCTTGTGCAGCAAATTTTGGGTGTCATGAACAGACAGCAAGTGGTTATTCTTAGATATGCTATTGTTATGTTTTTTCTGCTAGACATGCTTGATGGATTTTCTGCTTCCTATACTAAAATACCTTTAATGGCTTTAGATACTTACATTGGGTGGGGTTGTTGTTTGCTATTCTACCTCAGACCCTCTCCAGAAACCTAAGCCATAAGTGGCTTTAAAGCACTTTGACTTGTGTTTGGAGAAGGACCAGAAGCCAGAGAAGCTCAACTGGGATAGGTAAAATACATGTCTATTGATGGGTCCAAATTTTGCACTAATATGGCTGCTGTGTTTGGGCTCTGAAGCTGTGTACCTATGCCATTAATTACGTTAATATTTTTTTGTATTTTGTCATCTTTAATACTTCAAAGTTCTAGATTACTTACTCTAGAACAGTGCTGTAATGTATTCATATCACTACATTCAGTAAGCACATTTCGTACCTAGCCATGTAATTTTAATGTATTTTATTCCATTTTTAATGTGTTATTTACAATCATGCTTACCATTTATCAGCTTTATTAGGGAAATTGAGAAAAGTAATGATAGCAAGAAGTATCACTCCAAAGGGACAACATTTATATATCACACACAGTGTTATACAACTTGCTTCCCTACCAACACATTTCAATAGAAAGAACAACAAAAAGATCATAGTATGATAAATGCTGGCACTTAACTTTAACTATCAAACTCCCCATGAGACAGAATACCTCATTTTAAGTTATAATAATTTCTTCAATTGCAATCAATCCCTACCTAGATGCTGGAAAGATCAATAAATACCAATTATCAAAACAGACTGATAAAGATGTGTCACTGTATGTTGCTTATTCATCCAAAATTTTGCTTGCCAAGCACCATTTCTATTAAAAATAAGGAATAACATGCCCAGATGCCAAACAAGCAACTTTTGAATTATGTAGCTGAACAAAGCAATGCTACTGTATGTGTCTACTCAAAAGTACGCCCCAGATAGGTGGTTATAGAATTGCAGCCTATAATTCCCAGGGTTCCATTAGACTAATAAACTACAAATTAACTGAAGAGTTTAGAAAGTTATTTTTGTGAATGAATGCATACTATGCCATGCTGGAGCCATCCATTTCTGAGCAGTTATAAGATGACGCTCTGGATTTCAGCTGCCATACTGGTTGGCTGCAGCAGCAGGAGATGATACAGGAAGCAGCTGTGTTGAAAGACTACTTTCCCCAGGCCTGTTTGAAAGTCTGTTTGGTTTTTAACTCTTCCCTTGTCTTTTTTTTTTTTACACCATTTATTTTCTGATTGTAATTCTATGGGCAAGAACTTTTATTGATTGTATATACCGTATTTTTCCATGTATAAAACAACACTTTTTCCTAAAATCATTAGAGTAAAAATTGAGGGTCGTTTTATACACGGAAGGAGGTGGAGGCAAAGGAGCAGCCATGCTCGACCACCTCTCGTGGCTGCCCATTGATTGCTGCCGCTGCCGCCCGATCACCTCCTCCAGTGCGACTTGCCAGGGCTCACCTCCAGCTCATGCCGCCACCTTGTCCCCTGCCCAAAGGGAGCCTGCGAGTGGCACTGGAGGAGGCGATGCAGAGGCAGCAGCAGCAGGAGGCGGAGATGGAGGCAAAGGAGCAGCCGCGCTCGCCCGCCTCTCACTGCTGCCCATTGACTGCTGCCGCCACCAGATCGCCTCCTCCAGTGCCACTCACGGGCTCCCTTCGGGCAGGGGACAAGGTGGTGACGTGAGCTGGAGATGAGCCCTGGCAGGTCGCACTGGAGGAGGCGATCGGGCGGCAGAGGCAGCAGCAGCAGGAGATGGAGGTGGAGTAGCAGCCATGCTGGGCTGCCCCTCGCGGCGGCCCATTGACTGCTCCTCCGTCTCCAGCAAGGGACAAAATTAGGGGGGTCGTCGTATACATTGGGGGGTCGTATATACAGAAAAATACAGTAAGTCACTGCCTTTTAGATTCAACAGTATTGGGATAAATCAATAGACAGGCTGACATGGAAGAAGATAGCAATCAATTAAATGCTTTCTGTCCTAAACTGGTCCAGGCCTTTTCTTATAGGCAAATATGCATCTTCTTTGGGTTAAGGCCAATCTATATCTTACATACACCCTGCCCTGACTAAAGGAATAGTCTCTAAGAAATGAGCTTTTCTCTGCTGCCCCTCCAGCCACCATAACATGCCATACTACTCCTATATCCTGTTTTTTAATAATGAAGAGACACTTCATGATAGTGCCATTGCACTAACAGGATGCGGCTGAACGACAGCAAGAAATAAGCATGGAAGGTCTCATGCCATGTTCCTGTTGGACTGTCTCTGAGCCATCAGCCATCACTTGCCAGTGGGAAGGACGAGAAGAGAAAGGGAGGCAGGAGAGGAGAATATTAGGCACCAGCTGAGTCTCCAAAGGGTTTATTATTGTTTTGTTTCATCATTTTATTACAGTCTGGTGACTTTAATGCAGTCATGTTGTGAGCTAAATTGCGGGCCACAGTTAAAAAAAAGCACAAATATATTAAACAGAGTACAAATCCATTAGGAAAAACAATAATGCGATCAGCATTCTCTGTGCACAAGAGAGGGGGGGGGGGAGAAGATTTGATAATGGGTGTAAATTCTGCTTATTCTCCTTCAACAGTTTATGATAGAAAAGATATATATTAGTTAAACCCATTTTAGTTAACAAAAATCCAGTGTGGTAACCTTTGGAATTTAGGCATGCCAATTTGCCCCCTTTAGCTCTTCCTGCTTGGACATGTGGCCCTCTGGTTGCTAGACGGTCTGAGAAAAGGCACTTGGTCCCCAAGTAGATTGCCTGCTCTTGTCTCAAGGTTTTTGACTTGACAGAACAGTATAGCAGACAGTGTCTAACACTTTCTGGATCCCCAGAGTAAAGACAAAAAAAGTTACGTTGGGCTAAAATAAATGCTTTTTTAAACTTAGGAATTAGTAAACTAACCAGTGGCTAGAAAGCACAAACACCTTGTTGCCAAGATAATGATATTCTACAGCACGGCTTAATTGATGTTATAATTCATTGTACCATATTTCTTTTTTTAAACTGCTGGAAGACTACCCCAAAGTCAATAATTTCTCAGATAGGTATTGTATTGATACAATATTGATACAATATTGATCTTGAAAAATGGCAAAAGTTGTGGACTAGAAACTATAAAATGACAATGACATCATCCTATAAAGAGAATTTATACAAAATGTTTTATAGGTGGCACTTAGCACCTGATAGACTAGCTAAAATGGTTTCTAATCGGTCAAGTAATTGCTGGAAATGTCATAAAAAAACTGGAACTTACTATCACCTTTGGTGGACATGTGATAAAGCAAAAAGGTTTTGGATAAAAATACATATATGGCTTGTTAAAATAATAAAAAAACACGTAGATTTTAAGCCATAATTCTTTCTGTTAGGTATAATACCAGAAAATGTTGATAAACAAAATGTATATTTAATACTGCATATTTTAACAGCTGCGAGGATAATATTTGCACAGTACTGGAAGAATGAAGAAATGCCTCCAGATGAAGAAATAATTAAAAAGATACTAGACTGCGCAGAAATGGACAGACTGACATTAAAAATCAAAGGGAAGGAAGATTTAGAATACTATCAAACTTGGAATCTGTTCTATCAGTGGCTAGAAATACGCTGTATAGATTAAGGACTTAATATGTATTGTAGATGTATCAAAAAATTACTATAAGCGGAACCCAGGGGACACAATGTTAAACAAGTATGGACAGACTCTGTAAATAATAATAATAATCATAAAAAGAAAAAAAAATTCTCAGATAGGTAATTTTTCCATTTTTATTGTAAGACATCTATTAGTGTCAGTGGTGCAACACCTATTGGAAAGAAAACCACTTTTGGTCATTAATTTACCGTATTTTTCTGTGTATAAAACAACACTTTTTCCTAAAATAGAGGAAAAATTGAGGGTCGTTTTATACACGGTAGTAAGGAGGGGGGAGGGATCAAAGCGCTTTGATCCCTGCTTTCCCCCTCCACCTTTTGCAAAGAAAGTGGACAGGGAAAACACTTTCTGTGTAAGAAAGTGGAGGGGGAAAGCGATTCCTTCTTTCCCCCTCCACTTTCTTGAGAGGAAAGTGCTTTTCCCCCTCCACTTTCTTTGCAAAAAGCTGCTTTCCCCCTTGCAAAAAGTGGAGGGGGAAAGTGCTTTTCCCCTCCACTTTCTTTGCAAAAAGCTGCTTTCCCCCTTGCAAAAAGTGGAGGGGGAAAGTGCTTTTCCCCTCCACTTTCTTCGCAAAAAGCTGCTTTCCCCCTCCACTTTTTGCGAGGGGAAAAGCAGCTTTTTGGAAAGAAATTTTGGGTTAGAAAAGTGGGGGGCATCTTATACATGGGGGTGTCTTATACATGGAAAAATACAGTAACATATATGTCCAAGTAAATGGTTCCACAAATATTCAGTGTGCCTCAAAGCTTAGGACCACACTGTAGAACTGAAAATTTGCTCTTAAATATTTGGTTGGTACAATTTCTAAGGACCTAAAATTGTTGTATATCTTAGGATCCCCCATATCTGCAATGGATCGGTTCCCAGCTCCCCCACGGATGCTGAAAACACGGATTATAATGAATGCTATTTTAATTGCAAACGCTATGCATAGTGTGGGCTCTGGCTCTCACTAGTGGCCAGTTCTGGTAACTTCATCTTTAGAAATATATATTTCTTGGCTTTTTCTTTGATATTTTTAATATTTTCAGACCGTAGATAAGTGAATCAGTAAATACTGATCCTGCAGATACGGGGGTCCTACTGTATACCTAAGTGAGAGCTACACAACAGTTACAGTACAGTGTTAGCTACAAATATGTGAATAATCGTTGGGATATGTTATCCTCCTTTTGTATAGAAAAAAATCTTAGCAATTTTATAACATTTCTCTGAGTGCCACCTGTGGCATTATTTACTTGGATGTGCCAGGATCCAGAAATGTGAAAAACTATGCTTAAATATCTGTAACTCATTAGCTGGCAGACTGAATTTCTGTTTACTAACTATGCTTGATCTTTCTTTTAGCAAAAAAAAAAAAACAGTATTTTTTTTCTTAAGAGTAATTAGTAGTTAAATGTCCATTACCACAAGAGGCAAAAAGACACCTTAAACTTATGGATTCAGCCTGTATTGGATGAGGTGGCACGCCCTCTGAAAACAAAGGTGCATAGTTTGGGGGTGCTCCTGGATTTGTCTGGAAGCCTGGATGTCCAGGTTTCAGAGGTGGCTGGGAGTGCTTTTGCTGACTGGGGCTGGTTACAAGGATCACATAACCTCTCCTGTTACAGCAGCTCCGCTGGCTGCCAATCCATTTCCAGACACAATTCAAAGTGTTGGTTTTAACCTATAAAGCTCAAAATGACTTGGATCCAAGCTATCTCAAAGACCGTATCTCCCATTTATGAACCTGCCTAGGTGTTAGGATCATCAGGAGAGGTGTTACTCTCAGTCCCACTCAATCCTCACAGGTGCACTTCTTTGCTGTCCTTCTGCAAGCAGGCAGATACCTTTCTCTTCAGGCAAGCTTTTCCTTAGTGACTGGCCGTCCAGCAGACAATAAACAGGATGGTTTACTTTTTGTTGCTTCTAAATCTGTTTTTGTAATGCTTTTATTTTTAACATAATGTTATCAATTCTTCTTTAATATGGTTGTTGTAGGTTTTTCAGGCTGTTTGGCCGTGTTCTGGAATATCTTCCTTAATATTTAAATAATGTACTGTTTTTAGTTTTTGTGTTTTTAATGATGTAAGCTGCCTTGGGTTCTTTTTTAAGGGAAAGAAGGGGTAAAAATATTGTAAATAAAATAAATAGTACTCATTTGGGACAGTAAGGTTGCATCATCTGCCTAAGGGAGGAATAAGTGGTCTGGTGGCTGAATTAGAACAGTGCAAACTGGAATTGGATAGACTTTAATCATCAGATTATTGTAAAAGTTAATGTAGGGGCCGAAATACAGTCCTGTTTAGCTGCATTAAAAGAAGGGACAGAACTTGACACATGCCCAGTACAGTTGCAACTAACCAACATTTCACAAAGGTGTTGAATGAGCACTAACAGGAATCTATCAATATCAGAATTCTCAAATTTACTTCATAATCTATCTCACCAGCTTGAGAGCAATAAAAGACACATAAAGAGCACCACACCTTGGTGAACCATATTTGTCTACCAGTTGTTGAAGAATGAGACTGTCATCCATGGTTGATCAGTGTGTTTTAAACCCTACATATTCATCTAGGATGTTTTCCTCCTCTAACGAATCCTATAATTCCTCAGGCAGAAGACATGTATGAAGTTTGCTAACAATACTCAACTAACTAATTGGGCAGTAGTGGCAGGATAAGTTAGATTCCCTTTGTTGCAGACTCGGATAATGATGGCTGAACTCTAGTCCTCTGAGACACATGCTGTGCAGTCGATCCATGTGAACAATTTGCTGTACCCTTTGGTGCAGCTCGGGTGGAAGGAGCATTTGGTTGACTGTACCCTATACTTCCAAAGAATAAACTGAAATCGTCATATCGGAAAATGAAATTAAAATGAAAAAGAAGTAACATAATTAACAAGCTTACAGATTGAGACAAATTAGGCAAACAAACTGAAGCCCAAATCAAGAAAAAAGATAAAACAAAAACAAAATACTGAAATTGATATGAGGGATGTGACTTTCTGCTTAGGAAAATTAAATGAGTACAACAAAATTAACTTGTATTTGCATGGCTGGACAATTTAATAACAGCAAGGACAACTGCAATTACTGGTTAAGTCACAGACTGTGCCTGGAATATGTGTTTTCCCAGCAACAGATGTTCCTGTCATTTAATGAAAGCAGCCTGCTGTCCATCTCAAACTAGTGGGCCTTACACTGACAGCATTTTCAGCAAGGGTACAGATGTGAAGCTCACAACAGGTTCTCTCCTTCCCCGTTTCCTCCCCCCACACACACACACATACCTCTTCATTGTCACAGCAATTAACTGAAGGACATTTATTCATACAAGCAATTGTGTGCTGCCAGAATGTGGTAAATGGCTACACATTTTTGACATTTAACAACTCAAACAGTCCATCCTGTCAAAAGCCATCCTTGTTTCCAATCATATGTCAAGAAAGATTGACATAATACTGTATTGTTGTTTTAAAAAGGGTAAGCAAGTGGAAGGAAACGCCTGACAGATTCAGACAGTATATAAATTCCAAGAGTTCCCATGAGTTCCACTTAGAAGATGTCCTCGCTGAGAAAGTGAGGACATGATTTTTGTCCATTACTCCTTCCCTGTTCAATCCCACGAAAAACTGTTCCAAAAGCCAAGTTCTCAACCATGGGTCCTTCCAATCACTTGTCCCATCACAACCTGTTTTTCCGAGAAAGATGTGTATATGTTTATCAGCATTCTGTTATATTTATGTCATGTATGATAAATTGGTAGGCAGAAGAATAGGGAATTAGGAAAAACACTTTGGCATCCAAAATTACTTCCAGCATGCCAAAAAGCAATAGAACAGGAATTCCCAACCTTGGGTAACTGATGTGTCCTTGGACTGCAACTCCCAGAAACCTCAAGCAGCACAGTTAGTGGTGAAGGATTCTGGGAACTGCAGTTCAAGAACATGCGGGTTACCCAAGGTTGGGAACCACTGCAATAGATGGGCAATCCATGGCACATGGGGTTGGTCAGGAGATGAAAGATCACATTTGTAGGAGGATGTGGAGGTTAGGAGCAATTCTTTTTTTAAAAAAAATTCATACGTACAAAACATACAACACAACAAAATAAGACCTAACACAAATAACACAAATAACAAAAAAAACAGCGAAGCTGAACATCCATACTACATATATAGATCAGAGATTACGCCGTCGTCTGGTCATCTAAATATCATCAAAGGATTCTAGTTCACCATAATTATTCTTTCTCTTAAGTTCCTGTCTGTTTCTGGACCCAATTATATATCAGCTTCCAGCTTTCCTTTACAAAGTATCTCAGTTGATCCCATAGTGCCTCTGAAAGCATATCTAGTTCTGCAATATCCAGTAGCTTCTTTAATGGCTCATCCATCGTTGGTATTTCTCCATTCTTCCATTTTTGGGCCCAGAGTAACCTGGCTGCAGTGTATGTATACAGTAGACTATATTTTACTTTTTTATCAATAATCTCTGGCATTATATTCAATAACAACATTTCAGGTTTAAAACTTAATTTTTGCTGAACAATTTCTTGTGACATTTCCCAAATCTGTAACCAATTTTTTTTTTTTTTTGCATGACCACCATACATAAGTCCCTGGATTTTTTTTACATTTCCAACAAATATTACTGATCCCTTCTGACATTTTTGCCAATCTTACCGGAGTAAAATGCCGTCTGTGAAACATTTTAAAGATATTTTCTCTAAGATTAACTGGTTTAATCAGCTTACAGTTATCTTTCCACATTTTTGTCCAGTCATAATTATCAATATTGTAACCAAAGTTTTGTGCCCATTTGCCCATCACCTCCTTCACCCTCTCATCTTCTAAATCATACTCTAGTAGATATGTATACATTTTTATTATTATTTTCTCTTTTGTGTAAATCCAAAGTTCACCCACCTGAACTTTCCCCTCAAAAAAGCCCATATTTTTGTCCTTTTTATATCTTGATTCTAATTTCAGCATTGACCACCAATCTGTTGCTAGACCCAGTTTCTCTAAGTCTTGTTTATCTTTCATAGTTTGATCTTTAGTTAACAAATCTTTATACGTGTGTAAAACTCCCTCTTGGTTTAACACTTTCAATGTAAATGCCTCTATTGGTGCTACCCATATTGGAATTTTCTTATAAGTTTGCACTTGAAATTTTTGCCATACTAAACATAACGCTTTCCTCACAGTATGTTCTGAGAAATGTGTCTGTTCTTTGAATTTTCCCTACCATACATATGCATGCCAGCCCATTTTTAAATCATGACCTTCCAATTTCAACAGTCTTTGATTTTCTAATGTTATCCATTCTTTTATCCAAACCATAGCACAGGCCTTGTAATATAATAGCCAATTCGGCAGTCCTAGACTTCCTCTCTCTTTTAAATCTTGCAATGTTGTAAGTTTTATTCTTGGTTTTTTGGCCTTCCATACAAATTTCGAGATCAGGATGTCTAGGTCCTTGAAGTATTTATAATTTAATAGAATTGGTAAGCTTTGAAACAAAAATAACAATTTTGGTAAAATAATCATCTTTATTGTCGAGATTCATCCCATCGAGATTTGTAATTTATTCCAACCCTCCAAGTCTCTCTGTATTTCTTTCTGAATTGTAAAATATTTTTTTTCATCAAGTTACTTGTCTTTTTTGTAATAGTGACTCCTAAATATTTCACCGTTTGTACCTCCTCAAAACTAGTTTTCATTATCAGTTTTTCGACATCCTCTTTATTCATGTTTTTAGTCAGGAATTTCATTTTTTGATCATTTGTTTTAAGACCTGCGACAGCTGAGGTTAGGAACAATTCTTAGTGACTGTCATGAAAACGCTGCACACACACTCTTGACTAAACTGTTGTCCCACTGTTGAACATGGACAATTGGTTGTTGTTAACCACTGGTTATAGAAAGTGAGAACCCCTGCAGAACAACATAGGTTAAGCAAGTCATCCAGTATAGCTGTGACTGTAAAGGGAATTGACAGAAATTGATTTTCTCTTTCCTCTAGCTGCTCATACAAAGAGAAAAGCATTTATGCTTCAATTTACCCCACCACTGGCAGCTTTCTATGGATTTCAGTTTCCATCACAAGTGAAAAATATTCTTCCATTTGTGAAAGGATAAATCTGGATCCAACTCACAGATTGGGTCTCTAATCCTATTCAGGCAACACACATTTGTGTACCTTAACATATGATTTAGGAGCAGGACAATGGCATGTAGCTCTACCTCCGTGATATTTTACCCAAGACATAACCTCCAAGATGCTTGCTTTCATCGATTGAGCATTTATAGAAAGGCCCAGGCAGAACAGCTATGCATGCATTGGCCTCCATGTGAGCTATAATCCTGTTCTATCAGAATTATGACTTGTATACAAACTGGATAACATGTTATGGCAGCTGTGTTGTCAGTGGACAAATCACCAATAAGAATGATTTCTGCATGATAATCTTAATGCAGAATAAATTGGAGAAGATGCACAGGGATTTACAAGCAAACATCTACACCAGGATAGGAAAGAAAGGCAAGGAAATCACAGGCAGCTACCCAAGACAAGGAGACAAGCAAGGCAGCTACCTTCCACCCAGTCAGATTCTTATTCCATCAAAGGCAGCGCGATTTACCAGTGGCTTTCCAGTGTTTGCAGCAAATGGCTTTTCTAACACCAACTACTTAATCTTTTCTTATTGTAGATGCAGAGATTGAGCTGAGACCTACACACAAAGCACGGAGCTCTGATCTCTCCTTTTTTTTGAGGGAGGGGGGTCTTCCAGTAGCCCCAGTTCTAAGGGAGGTGTAAGGCAAGCTTTTGCTTTCACACATTATCCTACATTTGTGGTTTGCTTGCATCCTGTGAATGCAAGCCCCTCATCTACATACATTCACAATATATTTGCAGATGCCTTGAGATGGCCTGTGTACCGTGTGGTTGTGGGTGTGGATGTGATACTGCCAGATACAGAATGATGTGGGTTTTTTGGAAGATTTTGAATTGAAAAAAGTCCAGTCCCATAGACAGGAATGTTTTATTGACTTGTGCTTACTTAACAAGACATTTCTGTGTCCCACAGCTTATAAATATTTCAAATTACAAGTGCTTGATATATTGATTAGAACATCAGACTAGAAATACATCTGGAGAGAGTTAGCTTCAAATTCCCACATGGCCATTAGTTCACTACAGGCCTGTCACTCAGGCCTGTCACTCTTTCCTAACTTCAGCTCACTTGCCAGGATCCTTAGTAGAGATGGGCATGAACCACTGGTTTGGTGGTTTGTGCTGGTTCGTCCATCAGCCTAACAGGTGTTCCATGGTTCCGAGCCCCACCTCCTCTGGCAGGCAACCACTCTAAGGCAGCACCCAGAGGAGGCAGGGCAGGGAAGCCAGGGAAATTCCTTAGCACATCCACATTCTGGCCTTGAAAATTTACATTGTCGGATTCCACAATAGAAGCACTGTGATAGAATGGTTAGGTTGTTATGAAAAACATCCCAAGCTCAAGGAAAGAAATAAAACCCTGCTGTGCCTGTTGAAACTTTGCTTTAACTTGTCCAGCCAAAGGTAAATTTGATATCAGTTTGGGAGTATTCTGTGTATTTGTGGTTTTATTTTTCCTCATTGATCAATCAATGAAACATACATGGACTCTCACAAATACTTCCTGGGACTGATCACTTGAAAAACATTAAACTCATAATAGCTATAACATGTCTTACTCAGTGGTTCAGGTATCTGGCTGCAGAGCCAGAGGTTGGAAGTTCAATTCCCCTCCTTGACAGGGGTTGGACCTGATGATCCATCCCTTCCAGCTCTGCGGTTCTAAGATGATGATTATTAATAATATAAAGTGACACTGCTGGCTTAGAGAACTTTGAAAATGCATGCTTGTTGAATATTGTATTGGCATCAACTCATTGTTACTCATAAATTTTATGAAACTGTTTTAAATTTTTTATATATATAGAAATGGAAAATTCTCCATAAAAAAAATTAACCCCCCTCTTAACTCACATATACATAAAAGTCCAAACAGGGATTTTGTCTGCTGATCTATCAACTTAAACACCTTCAAAGACATTTGTGATTAAAAGAAATCCACATAAATTGGCATAAATGTCACACAAGATTCTGCTTTGTTGTTTTCTTTAAAAGCTTTGCATCAGCATTGCACAGATGTTTAATACTACCTGCCAACATTTGTTTTGCAAGAACAGTACCTTCTTATGAGTTAGTTTGGCATGCGTGATCATCAGGTAAACCTTTATATAACCTGGAGCAAAACAAAACAAAACAAACAACAAAAAGAGTCTTGCAGCATCTTAAGTAGTACATGCCATAAGTGTGCATTGCAGCCCACTGTCCACAAAAGTGTATACCAAATAACGCTTGGCCACAAGACTTTTCTTTCTTATGCAGGAGTGTAAATTGGGTTCCTTGCCAGAAGTCTGAGCAAAGAATGCAGCCAGTGTCCCAATTAGCAAGGTTTATTAAGAAGCGTTTTTTTAAAAAAAATTGAATGTTTAAAATATATGGGGGAAGAAGCTATTCAAGATTTTCTATAGCTTTCATGTGAATGTAGGTTAAACTGGATTGACTCCTAACCATAACCCATATTCTTTTTTTCTATCTATCTATCTATCTATCTATCTATCTATCTATCTATCTATCTATCTATCTATCTATCTATCTATCTATCTATCTATCTATCTATCTATCTATCTATCTATCTATCTATCTATCTATCTAGTTGTTAATTTATTTTGCATATGGCTCATCTTTCCTCTATAGCCACACAATCCTGTGAAGCAGGTCAAGTTGAGAAATTGTGAGTGGCCAAGAGGGATTTTGATCCCAGATCTTCCAAACCCAGCCCAATGTTCAAAACCAGTGGTCCCCAACCTTTTCTGAACCATGGACTGGTTGGGAGGGTGGGGTCAGTGCACGGGGGGGGGGGGGCACACACCGGGTGTGTAACTAGCAACACATGTTGGTATAGATGCACAATGCTTCTACACACAAAAGGCATCTTTGTCTAATGTGGGATCTGACCATGGAGGAAGTGCCATCTTCCATACGACTGCTTATTTGTCCTAATGGGAAGCACAAGCATGATATGGTATGACTTTTGTGAGGTTTGAACGTTTTCCACAATCCCTAAGGCAGAACTAATCCCTGGATTTACTTGGTTTTAAAGAAGAGAACTGGCCGTTAAAAATCTTACTATTGGCTTTACTGTTGCTGTTGCAGATTCCGAGAGACCATTTTGAAAAACGTCTTAAAATTTGGAGCAAGTATCCTGTTGCATTACATGATCACAGAAGGACAATTGTATAGACCAGCGATGGCGAACCTATGGCGCGCGTGCCACAGCTGGCACGCGGAGCCCTTTCTGCTGGCACGCGAGCCATAAGTCACCGGATCGCTACTCCCCCACTCCCCCCCCGCAGCCAAACCTGAGCAGGCGGCTGCAACCGCGGTGCTGGTGCCCGGACAGGCGGCGGGTCAGGATCCGGAGCAGCTGGTGCTGGCGGCGGATTCGGAGTGGGGTCTCGAGGCACCTCCGTGCCCGGGATTCCCCCTTCCGTCCCCACTTCCGGTTCCGCCGCCACCACTTCCGGTTCCGCCGCCGCCACCGTGGCTGTGGCGGCACACCGCCCCTGGCATGCGAGCCCAAAAAGGTTCGCCACCACTAGTATAGACCTTCTCTCCAATCCAGCAGTCTCTGCTTTGCATGGCCAGTCTTGCACAGCTTGTTCTCTTTCACTTCTTGCACTATAAACGCTGCTGTGATTTTGTGGTTTAAACTGTTTTGTTTTTTTTCATTTACTATTTCTCCTATATCTGCTCTTGATAGCCAGTCTTGATAGACTTTCCTTTATAGCACAGGAGGGAACAAAGGGGCTCCAGTATTAGACTTAAGCCTTTTAAAGCTTGAGAAGCTGTTTAGATTATACTGTTTTTCTAAACTGTCTACAGCGTCTCCTTCTTTTGGGTGAGGATGGGGGTGAAGGAAGAAGAGCAGGTTTCAAGGTTAGGGGTGTGTTCTACCAATGTGCATGGTGAGGTAACCGAGCAGCTTATGATGGCTGGCATGTGTCAGATATCTCAACCCTAACCATACAAAGCAGAGCCAAGTAAATCCCTCACACGCATGCAAGGTGTTAGAGCACATGTTTATGTGTTTCTGATTCAGCTATGCCTACTTGGCCACAAAGAACTTTCTAACCATAGGAGGAGCTGAAAAAGACTTCACTAGTTTCAGAACAGGGGAGGAATTGATTCAGAAAGGACAGCCAAGAGGGATACCTGTAAATAAATATTGAATGGTCTTTGATGTCAGCCTGTGATCAAGTCTGTCATATCAAATGAGTCAATTGAAATATATGTGCATTTGTAACTGATGAGTGCTAGTGAGGTGTAGTGGATAGAACATCAGACTAGTACTCAGGAGACCTGGATTCAAATCTCTGCTCAGCCACAGAAACTCACTGAAGCACAGCAACCGTAAACCGCTTTTTGAACATGTCACATACCTTGAAAACCCTATTAGAGTCAATGTAAGTTGGAAGTGACATGAAGGCACATAACAAGAACAAAATTAAAACTGATGAATTATTTTAACAAACTTAAGAGTGTTTTGAGAGACTAACATTTTAAAGTATTTGGCAAATAAGTAAATGTATTTATTCCTTTTCTTCTCAACAATTTTACTGTTTTTTTCTTACAATGCCATCTTATGCATGTTTTGTAAGAAGAAAACACAACTGAGTTGAGTGGGACTTATTCCCAGGTAAGTGTGGATACTGCAATCTTAATTACTTATATAGATATTGCCCAAGATTTTTTAATTGTCATGCTGAAAGAGATTCCGCTGTATTTGTTTGCTTTGTTATTAAACTCTACCATGTCACTACTCTCATTGTTTCATGATGGCTCCTGGAATGAATTGTAGATCTCAGCAGAATCCGCCTCCACTTGCCTCATACTGCAGCTACGACCAGTGAAAGCAGTTCAAGGAGCCCTTTGAGAAAGTAGCTATCATGTGCATACTATTGAGTTTGTCCACCTGCGATGGCTGATGCTCTCAACCGGTTCAAACACTGAGCTGTCATATGTTCTCATGAGAATGCTGTACCTCAGAAATAAAAGTGGAGGACTGCTCGTTCAAAAGTGCTTTCATGTCCAACACTCTAGATGTACAGAGCTGAGAGATGAGGCAGCTGACTTTCAAAGTAGCCATCTTCATAGTGTAGGAACATGGACTGAGAATCTGGTATGAGGTCAGCTTTGAAGCCAGTGGCCCTCCCTATGTATCTGAGGCAGAACATTCTGTTCCATAGGCCCCTGATCCATATTTCAACTGATTTTGAGGCATCTGTCAAATTCTTCTCCTTTGGAATTCCACAATGCAGCCATTAAAATCTGGATGGTGCAGCCATCGAATGACCTTTATATACTGCCACTCTAAAAGCAGTGGATTGCTTTTTTTAAATTTCTCGTGCATTCCACTTGAAAATGGTTGTTTGAAATTAAGAATAAAGATCTTTTTACTTCAGTGTTAAACAAGGACAGTTAATTTTGTTTCACTAAGCCTTAACCAGTACATCATTTGACATTAAACTATTGCCTTTTACATGTCAAGGGTTAGCAGACTTTGTATAGAAATTCTGAAAATGCATTTTTAGGTTTTAAGCAGCAGCAAAGAGGAAATGAGAGCCAATGACTCACACTGAAGCTATAGCTGTAGAAGAGGTAGCCCTAATAGTCTGTGCAAGCATTACATGTTAAAAACAAAATTAAAAAAAAAATAAAAATAAAAAAGACAAAAACATGGAAGCACCTTAAAGACTGTTATATTTTAATATCTGTTTTCGTGAACAAGTCCACTTCCTCAGACATAGTAAGAGATAAACATGGCAAATATTTATACATGGTATCAAGATTCTAACCAACCAACCAACCAACTAACCAACCATAATCTCTGTATTTTGATGCCATGTATGAATATTTACCATGTTATATCTTTCTCTTACTATGACTGAAGCTATAGATAATGAGAGACAGCAGGAGGAAGAGCTATTTCCCAGTGTTATATACAGTGAAGATGAAAAAAGCTGAAAAAGAAACCCAGTATATTCAAATTTCTTCTTAGCACCCAAATTCCAGTTCGATCAGAAAGACATTTTATTTATTGGTACTAACTCCTACAGTGGGTAAGTGAGGAATGAGTAGTTTATACAATATAAACTTCTCACATCAGTTTAAAGGGGCGTGGAAATGAGCCATCAGTTAATATGGCTGCAAAAGGAATTTCCATTATGATAAACGTCAAACTGTATTATTTATACAAAAAAGGACGTATCTTGAATAAATCTTGAAGCTTGAAACATATGAGATATTTGATAAGTCTACAAACTATCAGATGTCAAACTGATCCTAAAAAATGTCCACAGCTGCATACTGAAATTGACCTCTTTATCTTTCTGTTTCACTGTTTCCAAGAGGCATTTCATACATTTATTTCAAATTTTGATGCAGTTCATCAAAGTTCTGAGCAATGGTTCAGCATTATTCAGGTTTTCCTGCTCCATTAAAGCCTATGCAGTGACATACCTGTTCAAATGCAAAAATACCTGTTCAGTTTCATTCTGAAGCTAAAATGTTGCCATACTCATGTGTTTTCAAGGGGTTTTTCAATCAGTAGCTTCTAAGCATAACATGCAATCCTTTAGTTATGAAATGTAACCTATAAAGGGTTAGTGGAGTGCTTTGGGGTATGGGAGGAAGGAATAGAGGCATCAGAATCTTCCATTATATTTCTAAAAGCAAAAACACAACATAAAGGACCTGATCCTGTTCCTCCTTTTTGTGTACTGGGAAAAAAGGAAATGAGGATCCCAACCTTTGCTGATCCTTTCTGTGTGCTACGGGGATCAGGGTTTCACAATGACATTCTCCCATCGGAAAGGCCATGCTAATGAGATACAAAGGCATGACAAGTGTACACCTAAAGTAAAAAGATAGGTGGAGGAGCAATTTAGTTGCTGCTTCCTTCAATTATCCAGTCAAGGCACAGGTTTATCATGCCGAAATTGGAAAACCACCAGTGGGAGATGATTGCAAATGGAGAAGAAGGTGGTTGTGGAGTAAGCAGAAAAGGTTAGCAAAAAGACTAGAAAGAACTGTGGGAGTCCTCTGTACACAAACTGTTTTATAATCAGTGGATGAGAACAAATGATCCATGTTGGATGAGGCAGCCAATGGGGTGTAGTGGGAAGTGTCCAACTTGGAGTAGTGAGGCCAGATTTCAAATCCCTGTTCAACTAAGAAACTCACTGGGTTAGTCACTCTTTCAGCTTCTCCTACACTACAAGGTTTAGAAAGAAACAAGAACCTATAAAGTCCAGTATTCTTCAGACAACAACCAACCAACTAGATACCTATGGAAGGCCCATCAGGAAAAAAGGATTGTTCCTTTTCTGGATTATGAAGCAAATCTGTTCAGGCAGCACGTTTAGCTTCAAGTTTCCTAGCTTTATGGAACTTGAGCCAATATTAGAGAGTCTTAATTTTAACTTTTGTGTTAAATCACAACATGTTTGCTTCTTGACATAAAATTCCAAGTATGTGTATAATAAGTTAAAAACACTTAATGCAGAAACTACCAGGGATGTTGTATTGCTAGTCACAGTTATGAAATTAGGGGCATGCCATGGGCTCTTGCCTCACTCTCCGGCAAACTCCTTTAGCTTCCAGCTTTGAGCATAAAAATGGTGCAGCATTACATGTGCACCAGAATAAGTCATGGCTAATTTTGACCAAAGTTATCTTTGTTACAAGATAGTCAAATTTAGAGTTTGAAATCGAATCTGAATTCAGTCAGAATACCCTAGTTAGTGTTAAACACAGCGGATGCTGCAGATGTAATGACATTATAGATGCAGTGCCTTCTGGTCAAACAAGACATAAAGGAGAATGTATTCTCTGTGATCATTCTCTTTTCTCTGCCATCATGGGAATTCCAGAGATTCACATCTCAGCAATCCATCTTACAAGTTAAGCCCATGTTTTCTTTCCATTGGCCAATTACAAAGCAAAGCATGCTCAATACAAGATATGTAGGTGAGGAAAATCATATGGTACGAAAAAGTGTTATCTTGAAACATTTGAGAAATCCCCTCTTCTGAAAATGTGCTAAACATGTGTATTTTGATCACAGGTACAATTTGAAAGGAAAGAGAACAACCGTGTTTGTGGACTTTTCCTGATTTTTAACTCAGGTTAAGAGATCAGCTCCATGGCCTGGACATCATGACAAAGGTTTCTGGAATTTCTCAATTACAGGCTGTCCTTTATGAATATTGAGCATTATGAGTGTTTTCTGCTGAGAGCTCACCTTCTCTTCAATGATTTGTAGGGTAAGTAATAAAAATGTGATACATGCCCCATTAAGTAACAAGGCTGGTTAAATATTTGCTAAGAAAGGTAAAAGGATAAATTGTTTTCTGTGCTTGAATTAAAGGATCTTCTCAGCAGTAGATCAGTGAGTTTCTGCATGTGCATATATTTCCATCATTTAACAAATTTAGCAAGGGCTGCACTGTCTCACTTAGTCCTTCCCTTGAAGAAGCACTGTTTTCCTTTATCTGAGTGTTTTCCTGATTGCATTTGATTTCTTGCTGAGCTGGTGCCATAATTGGCATATCTTTGAAGTATAATTTGAGCTCATCAGTAAATCGCTCAGCTGAACTAGGCAGTTCTCTTGAAATAATCTTATAATATAAGTAAATTATATGCCAATAACTAAAGTTTAATTGTTTCCAGGAAACACTATTTATGTTAAGGTATATCAGTTTTGAATTGTGGTGCTGGAGGAGACTCTTGAGAGTCCCCTGGACTGCAAAGAGAACAAACCTATCCATTTTGAAGGAAATCAACCCTGAGTGCTCACTGGAAGGACAGATCCTGAAGCTGAGGCTCCAATACTTTGGCCATCTCATGAGAAGAGAAGACTCCCTGAAAAAGACCCTGATGTTGGGAAAGAGTGAAGGGAAGAGGAGAAGGGGACGACAGAGGACGAGATGGTTGGACAGTGTCATGGAAGCTACCAACATGAATTTGACCCAACTCCGGGAGGCAGTGGAAGACAGGAGGGCCTGGCGTGCTCTGGTCCATGGGGTCATGAAGAGTCAGACACGACTAAACGACTAAACAACAACAAATATCAGTTCTAAACATATGCAGGGATTATTGTGTCAAGGAATGAGAAACTAATACATTAATATTTTTCACGTCAGACACGCTATACAGATCTTAGAGCTATGTTCACCATTAACAAAGATTGCCATTCCTAATGAAGCAAGGAAATATAAAAATATTTCCATATTAGAATGACATACAATAAATCCATCAGTCCTATAACTGAAGAAGCAATTCAATTACTTCTCACACATTTTGATCTAGTGCCCATTTATAAACCTACTCAGTGTTTCTTGTTTATTTGTCTATTTGTAAACCTGACCCACTGTTTGATTCTATTTGCCCCTTGTACAATTGAAAATTGCAAAAAGTAATTGAACAATATTTTATTTCTAATTTCCTTAACCAGGAATATCCTGATGGCACTGTTATTAATGCACAGCTAAACCTTAGACCTGATTATTGTAGTCTGTTCTTCATAGGGTATCCTGAAAGTTATAGGTAGTTCAAAATGCAGGAACTAGGATACAGACTGGGGTACCTTTCCACTACAGAAGTAAATTCTCACTTTTTATCATTCTCATTTGAGAGAATAACACACAATTTTTTTACCTTTGTGCTTTTGTGACACATATTTACACAAACACTGAATTGCACAAATTGCTGCCTTGTTCTATACACTTATAAAAAAACAGCTTTGGATGGGTTACATGTGTTCTCTTATCAATCAGCCAGTCCTCCTATGCTTGCTGTAATGTGTGCTTAGCTTCATAAATGGAAAAGATCCCAATTTTGTATTAAATGAATTAAACATACAAATTTTATCCAACATTTGTACAAAATTAGCGAAATTCAATTGGGGAAAAAGCAATCCATGTGTCTCAGACACTAACAAGTCCTCAACAGGCTGCTAGAAACGATGTCAAAGAGAAAAAGAGACTTGATCTCTTTGTATCCCTCCTTGCCATGGAATTAAACACCTGTGCCAAAGAATCTACACTGGATGTCCATCTGAAAAGAATTTAGAGAGCTGCAGTATAAAAAGTCCAGTACAAATTCAATACCAGGTTACCTCCATAACTTCTCTCCCTATATATAAACCTCCCAGGCCATTATGACATTCAGGGGAAGCACTGTTGTCCTTGCAGTAAAGTACAGATTTCCATTTGGTGATAACACACAAATAGGCTTTCTCTGCGGTACCACCATATAAACTCCCTCCCGCCTATGGAAAAATCTTTCCTCTACAGTACATCAGGTTTCAACACTCCTGTGATTTATACTTTAATTAAAAGCAGATCTTTCTACTTTGGAGTTCCCCCAGTCATGGTCTATTTGAGCTCTCTTGCAAGTTGCATGATTGTGGCATTTTCCCCCCTCAGAGGTGATGCAAACAAACGGCTTTGGGATTTCTCAAATAAGAAGTGGTATAGAAGTAACAATAACAATACTATGCTATAAGTTTTTGGATAGAATTTAAGCAATGACATATAGGCAGGGAGCTTGTCACTGGAAGAAGTACATCCTCCTGTTCAATTCCAGTGCCTAAGCTAAAATGTTCTGTTGCCTGCAGGCATGGCTATTGCAAAAAAAGCTGCACAGGGGAATCTGCAGTTATTTATGCCACAATACTAAGCATGATTAGGTTGTCTTCAAGCAGCAGTCTACAAGCTAAATAATTAGTATGCACTTCTCTTTTTTTCTTGCACTTAAAAGTAAGTTCAGGAGATAAGTCAGAACTGTAGCACAGGATGAAAAGAGGGTTAATCCTTCACTCTGTAGCTGAAATCCCCTCTAAAAATAAAGGGAGCAAAGATGTTACTGAGCATAACAAAGTCCCTGTAATTGCCAATGGGGTCCCATACTGATTAGCTTACATGGGGCAAAGACGTATGTGGCTATTATGATCCCACCCAACTCTTAACAAAGGATCTGGTCGCCTTTGGAGAGTATGGAATTCTCCCCTCCCCTCAGCCCTTGAGACGTGACCATCACTTTTGGATCTAGAGGGTATTCCTCCAGCTACTGTATTTCTTTCATCTTTCCCAAATGTTGACTTAGTGGTGCAAGGTGGAAATCACTGCAAGTCATGCAAAATACATCAAAAAAAATGAATATAAATAACAGAACACACACCACTCCCCAACAAAATGATATTTTCCTCCAAGGTTAAAATATGTGAATTCATTTTGATTCATATTTATCAAATCTAAAATCAGTACAATACAATATAATAGACATGTATTTTTTTCTCTTTTGCATTTCCTGAATGTGCAGCAATCGTTCTCTAGTTACTCACTCTTCAGACAGTAAAGGTTGAATGACAGGAACTGGCCCAAAGTAAGCTACAGCATCTGAGCACTCTTTGACACCAAACACCCTTTCTCCAGACATTCTTTTAGTACAAGATTTCTGTAGTCTGGTTCCTGTGGTTGAACTGATGTTGGGCTTTCCCTGAAAGAAAAGCTGACAGTGTGGAGTTTAGTAAGCTGAGTAAGCTGCCTACCCCTCCAAGAGCAAGGAGGAAATTGATGGTAGAGGTTTCTCAGTCAGAACTGCATGGGAGGAAATCCAACTGGTTTTGCTATTAAGAAAAAGCTGCATATGGAAGGCCACGTTTTCTTGCCATGTGAAAACAGAGGCAGATGACGTCCAATGTAATTAGGAGAGCTTCCTTAATGTTTCATTTTCCTATCACAGCATTTCTAAAATGCTAACATTTTCAAATTAGTTCAGTCATCAGGAGGTAAAGATGGCATTCACTTGCAAGTGGATTGGCTCAGATGCAAAAGCTTTGAAAAAATATGTATTTAGAGAGAGAGCGTTATATCACCTTCTAATTGTGAAGCTGGTATCACAGCTGTTTCTGCCATGAAATGCCAGGAGATGTGCCATCATCTTCCAACTTTGTTATCCCTTGCCTTTGGTGCTGCTCTCTAAAGAACGTTCCGTATCTACCCACCCACCCATCAAGAACCCCTTCGAGCCAGGCAAATAGGTTCTGGCCAGCTCCAGAATTCCTCCAGCAGGGGAAGTGCTTTTGCACTAATGGGGTGTTAAATAAATAAATAAATAAATATGCTGGTCATGCTGCTCCAACTCAGATGGCCAGAATGAGAAAAGCCTTCTTAAAGGACAGGATGTCTGATAACGCCACTGCTAAAGAATGAGACCATCTTCACCTTTAAATACTATCTGCTCCTACTCCAGGCATCTGCTAGACATGAATTTTAGAATGTTATATTGAGACATCAATTCCTTTAACAGTAGTGTCTATGCTATAGTTAACATAGACACAACCAGCATTTTGTCCTATCATGTTCCTTTATTGCTTCCCACAATACTGCTTGAGGCTTGAATCCCATTTCATATTATATTATGTTTCAGATGCCTGAATATGCAGTCAATATTTCTAACCTGAGGACATTTCCACCAAATGTGCTCAAACCCAGCTCTTCCGATTCCACACCCCCAGCATCAACTAGATATAGACATTTTTTGTAAGTCCTGTAAGTGTTTAGTATCATTTCTGAAGTATCCTGTAGGTTCCCCGGAAGGCTGCAACTCTACTTGCAATAGCTATTTACATATATACTTCCATTTTGTTTCCATCATCCTAACATTACCTTCCTGCTCCTAGTTTTGATTTTCTACATATGAATTTCTAATAATGTTTTATATATAGTTCACAGTAATCTTTCCTATTGGCAAAATTCAAGAGGAAAAAGAAAAGGGAGAGAGTGAGAGAGCGCAAAGGCAAAAAAATTGTGGTGCTTTAAAGATTTCAGTGGAAGCTTTCAAGGATCAAAATTCTCTTCAGATACAAACAGTGCAAACACATATCCTCTAGATTTAGACATATCCTCACGTTGGTGAGAGTCACGACCAGCTGGGAATACAGATAACAGAGAAAGTGACAGGAGTCAGTTAACAGAGGAATATGACTATCAAGCTATTAATTACTTGAGGTAACAGATAAAAAAATAACAACAAACAAACTCTATTTTGGGGTACCACTTAGTCTGGAAAAATTCTTCAGAGACCAGACATCTAATTATTGCTAAGATTCCACTAAAACTTCTTGAAACAGAAAGACCTTTTAACAGAGTATATAAAGTTATTTAAGAATATATAATGCAATATATATATATATTAAGTGGCAGAACAATCTGATACTCTGCTTCTGAAATCTGGGGGAAAGGCTACGGATACTCTACTGGCAGAACAGTAGCCATATTTTATATGCAATCAGATATGAAAAGGGAGGAGAGAACATGGCAGGAAAAAAAATAGAGAAGAAGCCATAACTAGTAGACCCCTCCATTGCTAAAAACATCTCCTATTTTCCAAGTCAGGGGCCAAGGTCTTGAGGATACACATGCCCCACACAAATACAAAGGGAGCCATTCCCTATAGCCAAATTCTGACGTGGGTATACACCACGTTACCACATTCCTAAAAATTAAGAAACAGAGAGAACTAGGCAGCAGACACAGGTATAATACATGGAGCCTAAAATGAGGAAATGTGACCAGTCAGTCACATATTCCTGGGAGCAACTGAGTGATGGTGGTCCACTTACTTTGTATGTCGGCACTGCTGGAAATAAGGTGTGTCAGGTCTAAGGGTGCTGGCTGAATTCTCTGGGAATTACTATACTTCTTTGGATCTTTAGGCAGAGACACAAATCTTAGGTTGAATGGTAATGGAGAAGGAAATAGTCTGGCTTTCTGTGTGTGGTTCTTTCAAATTCTGGACATCTATTTCTACCTTTCCTCTTCTCATTTTCAGGCTCAACTGGTTCAGGATAAATGTGTTTATGACTTTTATATGGGTGTCAAGCTTATTTCCATCCCGATCTTCCTGCTGCCCTACCTCTGTGATATCATAACTGATCTGATGATATCATAGGGACCTATTCTAAAAACATCACAACCCCAGCCCTTGGTCTCTGGTTTTTGCCCTGAAATCTCAACTGCAACTATATGACAAATATAACAAGCTGTGCCCATGGCCAGTGTTATTAAAGGGTCCACCCTTACCATGTCTTTACCTGATGTCATTATCATCCCTAGTGGATCCAGAACATGACTGGCAATGGCTTCTGAAAGAAGCCAGTACCTACAACGGGGCTCAGAGTTGCTGACTTTTATTCTTGTCACACAATTTTAATATGTTGGTGTCACCAGATAGTTATGCAATAAAAATCTAGACTAAAATGTATAGAATATATAAACAAACCTGTAGAAATCATCTGCACTGTGCTCTGTCTTTAGCAGCAAGAATTTTATTTTATGACCAAATGTACTGATATTTTATACAATAATTTTCTTACAGATTTCTCACCTAACATTCAGAAAAAGATCAAAAACCTTCAGGCGAAGGGAAAGATGAATTCTCCAAAAATGTTTGAACAGAGTTTTTCCTTCCCTATTTGTCACACAGTAGGAGGCAAGAGATTATATTACGGGTCTTTCTTTCCTCATCTTAACTTCAAGTAACTTCCAAGCTGCCACTGTACAATCTCAAACAACACTATCATCATTTTTCATAAATTAAAAGCATATCTAGAAAGTATTTTCTACTAATGAACAGTTTGCTGAAGGATAAAGGGAAAGCACATTTACAAACAATAAAAGAGAGTTTCTGATTTGAAAAGCACTGCATGCATTGAGAGTTTCTTAATATGTTTTTCCAGGGCACAGTTCAGAAAACAGAGCATTTACTTAGATGTCTAAAGGTCAACAGCAATTTTTTCTTTCCTAATGAAAAGCTTCTTTTCCCTAATCAATGTTTAAGAAATATACAGGAGAAAAATAATCCTCATCTTTCTTAATTGAGTGAACATAGAATTTTCTTTTTTAAAATTAATTGTAAAGACTCTTCAATAAGAGGATTTTTAGCCAGAAAACAAATAATAACATCTTAAGAGGAACATTAATTTTTGGAACTTGTCTTTCATTTGTTCAGATGACAGAGTTTCACTACATCCCTCAATAAATGTTGCAAAGCAAATCGAGGCTTTCCCCTCTAAGATTAGATTCATGGCAGTAAATACACATTTCCTAAAGAATATGCACACACGTGCATATACAAGTAACTGCAAATACATTCTAATTTTCTTTGAAGCTAAAATGAATGCCACAGATGTGAACAGAGTTATAATTTAAACATAATTGATAAGGATAGAACACATGAAAGGCTTTTCCAGGATGGACGTAGCCTCTGCAACATTTCCTCTAACAAATCCATATGACTCTTTGACTGCTTGTCTTTAGTAGAGCAGTGAAGATACTAAAGGAATTACTCTTTGTTCAGGTGTTTGAGTCCTAGATATTTTACCCCAGAGTTTTGTTTTTACTGCTCGTTTATATATTGATTCACTGAGTATATGGCTGTTTGATTTTCACACAAAGCAGGATGGAAATTATTTTAAATAAATAAATAAATAAATATACATGCATGTCTTTTTAAATGTGACTCAAATAAATGTTTTATTCTTACTATACATATTATATGTGTTTATACTGCTCACTTCAAACTCAAGAAGTGCAAACACATGGCCCTTATATTAATACATATCCCCATGGTAATGAGAGACATGGCTGGGAATGAGATTTTCAGAATTAACTAACTCCTGGTACCATAATTATGGAATTGGCCTGGAGGGTTCCTGCCAAACTATGGGGTTGAAAATTTATTAATTTCACATTTCCCAGCTCTAGTCATGACCAGGTAAGGATAGAGATAATAGACAACGTGACAACAGTTAGTTAATAAAGGAATGGGATTGTCAAGCTATTAATTACTTGATATTAACACATAAAGAATAATAAACAAACAAACAAACTGGTTGGTAGTACCACTCAATCTGAAGAATTCTTCAGAGACTAGATGTCTAATTATCTTTTATTATAAGTCAGATTCCACTAAACATCTTGAAGGAGAAACAGCTTGTGGGACTACTGCAGCCTCACAGAAGTAGATGACCTCCAGCCCCCCCCTCCACCACCACCCCTCCTTGTCCTACTGTTTCATGAATCTCAGATTAGTTCCTCAAACTTCAGGGGGAAAGTGTGGAATAAACAATTGATAGAACAATTAAGCAGCACAAACTACTGTGAGAAGTGATGAAAGGAGTATCTTCCTCTTTCATCTAGTTCATCTTCATTCTGTCTAGTGTAAGTACACACATATGAATATGGGACTCTCTTTGTGTGTGTGTGTGTAAGAGAGGTAGAGATGTAGAAGAGCAAGAGAGAGAGTTAAAAGAATTTATTAGGAACATACTATAAAGCTTACACCCAGGAATATCCTTTCTTTCCCATCTTTAACATTTTAATCCTTCTGTCTCATCTGGTTTTTAATTTTTTTTTAATAGGATGAGATGTTTCTTTTTCTTTCATTTTCTGCTTATCTTTTTGAAATATTTGCATGTTTTAAAGCATATGTATTGCTTCAATGCACTCTCCTGCCCCCACAACAAAAGTGTGTTTAAGCAACATCTTGCACACATTTGGAATGTACATTACCAACGTGTTCATAGATGTTCATCAATGTTATGATTCCAGTGTGCAAATTGCATGAGACCTACGGGTGGCCTGGAAAGCATGAACTGAGATGGTCCTATTGAGTCTCGGGTCTAACTCAGATTCTTCACAGATCCCAAATATATATGGTTGTATGCATGACTATGCATAGTCTCTCGAGACTGAAGGATGCCTACACGTGCATGACTATGCACTGATTTTGGTGTGCACGTGTATGTGAGTCGGTAAGTGAAGTGTGAGAGTATTCCTCTATGAAAATCAGATGGACAGATACACGTGTACCACCCATTCTTTATCCTTTTCTCTCACACACACAATGCTTGCCTGCTTGCTTGCTTTCTGGCAAGTCCCTGTTTTTATCTGATTATTTGGCTTCCATTCCTTGTCAAATATAGGGCAATCCTGGTTTTACAATTTGTATCACACACTACAGCAATAAAAAATGGATGCTTAAGCTACATGGTTACTTCACGGATCACTGTCACACTTCATTAGTTAGCTCAGATAGCAGTCGTGTTTCCCATTTGCTTTGACACGGACTGATGAGATCAGCTGTATTCCTCAGACTTCTCACATGGCTGAATCCATTCCATGTAATATTAGCCTAGCCAACAGCGTAACACCTGGTAGACAGATGCTGGTCACCATGCAGACAATGAGGAAGCAATAGAGGGAGGCATCAGAAGCAGAGCTTCTTATGAAAGCCAGATCAGCCAGGAGCAACCCTGTTTCCCTGAAAATAAGCCCTAGTATGATTTTTCAGGATGCTGGTAATATAAGCCCTACCCCAAAAATAAGCCCCAGTTAAGTGAAACCCCGCACTCCACCATTGTGCAGCAACCAGAAGATGACATGACTGTATTTGAATAAATGTATACAGTGGTGACTCGCAAGACGAATGCCTTGCCCGACAAAAAACTCGCAAGACGAAAGCATTTTGCGATTGACTTGGTGACTCGCAAGACGACTTTTTCTATGGCCGTACTTCGCAAGACGGTTTTTTTCCCACAAGAGCGATGCCTCGCATGACGAAAATAATTCGTTTGTCTTGCGAGGTTTCCCATAGGAATGCATTGCAATGCATTCCTATGGGAAACCGCGCTTTCGCAAGACGAAAATTTTGCAATACGACGCTACTCGCAGAACAAATTACTTTCGTCTTGCGAGGCATCACTGTAGATTGTTGTACATGAAAAAAATAAAACATCCCCTGAAAATAAGCCCTAATGCGTTTTTTGGAGCAAAAATTAATATAAGACCCTGTCTTATTTTGGGGAAAACACGGTAGCATATGATTGACGCCCAGTGTCTCTGTGAGCTGAGTTTTCCAACATGTAGAGTGCATTCCTTAAAATACTCAGATTTCCCCGTGGGTTATGAGAAGTAAGTGACAGCGGCAAGGGAGAAACCGAGGGGTCATAGAAAAGATGGGGGGAAATGCATCTTCAGAAGGCATTTTTCTGTCTCATTATAATATTTTTTTATTCAACGGCATCCACTTTTAATTTTGAAAACAATCAAAACTTTGCGAAACACTGTTCTACTCCTTCTACTGGGATTTGTTAACACTTATGTAAGTTCCGTGCAATTCAAGTGAGAAGTGTACTTCTTTATTTATATGGGTGGAAAATATTTTGCAGTTTTGCTACTAAGCAGCACTAGATAGGATCAGGGTTTTCCTGTTGCTATTCTTTTCCTGTCACAGTTAATAATAGTTCTCTTCTAGCATCCTGATTGGTGTGCCATGGCAGACGTAGATAAATTATCCCAAGTCTTGGCTCAGTAAAGAAACAAAGCTATACGAATAATGAGGAACTCCAGATTTCTTTGATGGTTCTTTGCAATATCACACTGAGAATGAAAAGATGCTACTCTTTATTGACAATGTGGCTTGTTTCTTCATCTGTAAGTAAAAGCCAAAATCAAAACTTCAAAGATCCAAGGAGCAATCAGAGTCCAGGATTGCTGCAGGATTGCAGACTTAATTTTGCACAACAAAAACGTTTGTTTCACCTCTTGCACATATACCATAATTTTGCATAATCAATAAAAATGTGCATGCATTTCAAGAAGGCATGAAATTTTTTAAACTTCAGTTTTATACATGCAAGTATCAAACTAACCACAGAGGACAGAAAATTATCAGAGGCAAGGAAAGATAAACCTAGACTCTCTGTTTTGCTAAATAACTTACTGGAAATGTCAAAATCTGTTCTCTTGATTTGTTTTTTCACTTTCTGTTACCTAACTGTGTTTACATGTTGCTCATACAGCTGTGATAGAGGTGATTAAGGAATTAGGGGTATAATGGCGAAATACTTTTTTCTTCCCTTCCAGAAAGTTAAATGTTAATAACACTGGAGAAGTTAATAATAGTGCGAGAAATTCACACATAATTGAAGCAGCAGCATTTGGAAGTCTAAAAGTGGTTCTTATACATAGGAAGGCTTAAATGAAATCCACGTGTATTTCTCCTACCTGCACATAATCTGATTTTATGACTAACAAATAAAAGGGTCTCATTAACATTTCAGATTTTAAAAATGATTCTGATTTAAAAAAACGACACTAGTAAATGGCTTCAGCAGGGCACACACCAAATATATATGTGTGCATTTTGATGCAGATCAATTGCCTACCTGCTATTTCTTTTACTGCACTTTTGACAATTTAAAGGTACATGAAACAAAAGCACTGCTGGCACTAAGTAGATCTGGGTCTGGCCAGTGTTTGATGAGAGATCACTTCATGTATGTATGCTGCCTGATGTTCCATTGGGGCAAATATATAGACAAATTAATAAAATCAAAATAGATTTGTGTTTTGCCATGGCAATTGGGGAGATAAAGACTGGTAGGTGTTGAGGAGACACAAAAAGAAACAAACAGTATTTATTATTCAAAATCAGGAATAAGATTTTTGTAATTCTAGGACTTCCAGTCCCAGAAGTTGCCTAGGATCCCCCAGGCTGACTTCTGGGACTGAGAAAGGAGAAACCAGAGGGCAAACAAAAACAAACAAAACAAAACAAAACCCTCTTTCTCTGGCCACTGTCTGCCTCACTGGCCACTGTCTGCCTCAATCTGTGTGGTTTGGCTGGAAAGAAAGGAATGCCACTCAATTACAAGGCTTCCTGGGAGTCGTCTCACTGATCCACAGGAGGGTAGTCCAGTGAAAGGCTTCTCCTATAGAGACTAACGGTAGTGAGACTATCCCACCCATAGACCACTGGGGTGATTCCCAGGAAGCAGCCAGAGCGAGGGGTCACTCCCTACTGCTTCCCAGCTGATACAGGTGGAAAGAAGCACAATATGGAGGTAGAAAAAAAATCTCCTTTGCTTTCTGATTTTTCTTCTCCCAGTTCCAGAAGTCAGCCTGGAGGACTTCTGGGACTGGATGTCCTAGAATCACAAAAATCCCATCCCTATTCAAAACACACCTCTAATGTACAAAATTTTCTGAAGCAGCTTTCTATCCAATTGGATCATGGGTTTTTCTAGTCTAATTACTGGCTATATTGACCAGTATCCCATTATGTAGCTCTGTCAGCTTGGTGGAAATGATGTCACAGGTAGCAGCGGTTTGCTATTGGGAGATTACATACAATGGGAAATATCACCCCACCCAGTCTTCTGGAGTTACAATTCACGAAGTGGGGGCCAACATTTTCCCAGGTAACAGTAATGTCAGGGGAGCTATAAAATCTGGGGGAGAAATTGCCTGGCTATCCCCTGTCCTAGTGGATGACAGATGCTGCAAGATGCAAAGAAGGAGTAAGACTTTGTTTGTTCTCCTAGACCTCTTAGTGGCATTCAGTACTATGAATCATGATATCCTTGCAGGCATGTTACCCTGGTAGGGTCCAGGTTATTTGAAGGGCTGCATATGAGCATCCTTGTGTTTTAATATTGCCTCCAGAGGCCTTCTCAGTGGTGACTCCATCCTACGTTGAGCCTTCTCGAGAAACACACACCTTGCCCATCTGTGGCTGCCTTTAAGAAATCTATTTAAATGTATTTATTTTCCTTTGAATTTAATTTAAATGTTCATGATATTCTTTCCAATATTTTTCATGAAGTTATCTGGAAAAAAAATCTGTTCTGAAGGCACATTGACACTATCTAGGGAAATGGAATTTCATTAATGGAATAAAGAATGATTTTGCAAGCACAGAAAACCATAAATAATTCCAAAACAAATATCGGTTTTAACACACCAGCCTTTTTTCTTTGGTTTCCTTATAAGATTGAAAGATTGTGAGTTTTATTCAGCCTGTAAATAGGCTGAAATGTGTTAAAATAATCTAAAATGTTATTGGTTACAGCTGACAGAATTTGGTATGGTTTACAATCTGGATTTGAACACTGAGCATCCCAGCTGCTGATTGATATCATTCCAGCCTGAGTGCTGGGATAATGCATGAATTTTTATAGTAATAATAATTGCATGCTGTCAAGCTGATTCCAAATTATGGCCACCCTTTAGGTATAAATAACTAAGAAGGAGTTTGCCATTCACTTCTGGAGGTACTCTGAGACCATGTAGCTTACCCAAGGCCACACGGGCAGAAGGGAATTTAACTCCTGATCTATCACGCTGCACAGTCAGGCATTTTAGCTCACTGAGCTATCCAGGCAGGCTGGCAGGAACCTTATGCCCACCCAGATATAAACAGATGCAGAACTGTTCCTGCAACCTAAGTGAATGGCAGGTGCTTTAACATCCCAAGGTCCACTTCTATAAGTACTTAGTTACAAATATATTAAGTACTTTCTATAGATAGATAGATGAATCCTCATATACTAAAACATCTTTATGTTTAATATTAAAACATTAGAATATTAATATTAGAATATTAAAGCATATTTATGTTAAATAGCGAAACACTAAAACCAGAAAACTCAAAACACTACAATACACAAACTGAGTAGCACTTTCGGCCACAGAAGCCCAAGGTTAAGAGAAGAGCCTTCCTCTCCCTACCCCGCCCCCTGGTTCTTCTTGTTCTACGAGAGGTTGGATGTCATCATGACTTTGGATGCAGCAGCTCTAAACAATGATGCTGTGCTGCTACATCCAATCCAGTCACCAAGGTTATTCAGCCATTACATTCTTCACTCTCTTGCACTTCTTTTCTCATTTCTTTCATCTTGAATGATTGACCTGCACTCTTCATTTCTCATTATGTGACTGAAGTACTCTAACTTCCTAGATTTTGAGTTTTTACAATTCCTTCCTCTTTATTCACTGGACTGCTTCATTCCCCTACCAGTCTACCGAATTTTTTTGCACCCTGCTATAACTTCACATTTCAACCACTTTTTCATTTTTAACTGTTGCCTGTTTTAAACTCAACAATTACAGGCCTTGCTGCAGAACTGAGAATATAGTCATGTGAAAAAGAAAGTACACCCTCTTTGAATGCTATGGTTTTACGTATCCAGACATAATAAAAATCATCTGGTCCTTAGGTTTGAAAATTAGGTAAATACAACCTCAGATGAACAATATTATACCGTGTCATGATTTCTTGTACAAAAATAAAGCCAAACTAGAGAAGCTATGTGTGAAAAATTAAGTATACCCTTAGTGCTTCCATAGGAATTAAGAAGCTAAGTAGCAGCTAGGTACTGCTAACCAAATGCCCTTGAGGAATTGATCATCAGCAGGTGTGACAACCTCTTTAAAAAAGTTTTAGCAGTTTGCTGGTCTGGAGCATTCAGGTGGGTGTTAACACAAAGCCGAGGAGGAAACACATCAGCAGTAAGCGTAGAGAAGCAATTGTTGCTGCCCATCAATCTGGGAAGGACTATAAGGCCATTTCCAAACAATTTAATGTCCATCATTCTACAATGAGGAAGATTATCCACAAGTGGAAAACATTCAAGACAGTTGCCAATCTTCCCAGGAGTGGAGGTCCAAGCAAATTCACCCCAAGGTCAGACCATGCAATGCTCTGAGAAATTGCAAAAAAACAAAACAAAACAAAAAACAAAAACAAACAAAAAAAACACCAAGAGTTACATCTCAAACTCTTCAGGCCTCAGTTAGCATGCCATATGTTAATGTGCATGACTGTACAATTAGAAGAAGATTGAAGAAGTATGGTTCATTTGGCAGGGTTGCCAAGAGAAGGCCTCTTCTCTCTAACAAGAACATGGCAGCATGACTTAGGTTTGCACAGTTGCATCTGGACAAACCACAAGATTTCTGGAACAATGTACTTTGGATAGACAAGATCAAAGTGGATCTGTTTGGCCATAATGCACAGAACCACGTTTGGCAAAAACCAATGACAGCATATCACCAGAAACACCATATACCTACTGGCAAGCATGGTGGAGGAGGGGGTGATGATTTGGGCTTGTTTTGCAGCCACAGAACCTGTGCACCTTGCAGTCATTGAGTCAACCATGAACTCCTCTGTATACCAAAATATTCTAGAGTCAAATATGAGGCCATAAGACCGACAGCTAAAGGTTGATCGAAATTGGGTCCTGCAACAGGACAATGATCCCAAGCACAGCAGCAAATCTACAACAGAATGGCTGGAAAAGGAAAGAATCAAGGTGTTGCAATGACCCAGTCAAAGTCCAGGCCTAATTGAAATGCTATAGCAGGACCTTAAGAGAGCTGTATATAAACAAATACCTGCAAACCTCACTGAACTGAAGCAACGTGGTAAGAAGAATGGGCCAAAATTCCTCCTCAACCATATGAGAAACCCATAAAGTCATAGAGAAAACAATTGCTTCAAGTTATTGTTGCATAAGGTGGTTCTACAAGCTACTGAATCACAAGGTGTACTTAATTTTTCACACATGGCTTCTCGATTTTGGCTTTATTTTTGCAAAATAAATCACGACACAGTGTAATATGTCATGTATTGTTGTTCATCTGAGGTTGTATTTCAGACCTGCTAAAGAGGGTGCACTTTATTTTTTGCATGACTTTCTTTTTTGCATGACCGTACATAGCAATATTACCCCAAATAAATTATCATTACCTTTGCTTAGTTACGGATATACAGCCCAGTAGCTACTAGGATTATACCAGAAAGATCTGGATGTCCCGGACAACCCAGATAGTGTGGTTGCTGAACTTGAGCCAGACATCCTGGAGAGTGAAGTCAAGTGGGCCTTAGAAAGCATGGCTAACAACAAGGCCAGTGGAGGTGATGGCATTCCAGTTGAACTATTTAAAATCTTAAAAGATGACGCTGTTAAGGTGCTACACTCAATATGCCAGCAAGTTTGGAAAACTCAGCAGTGGCCAGAGGATTGGAAAAGATCAGTCTACATTCCAATAGCAAAGAAGGGCAATGCCAAAGAATGCTCCAACTACCGTACAATTGCACTCATTTCACACGCTAGCAAGGTTATGCTCAAAATCCTACAAGGTAGGCTTCAGCAGTATGTAGACCGAGAACTCCCAGAAGTACAAGCTGGATTTCGAAGGGGCAGAGGAACTAGAGACCAAATTGCTAACATGCGCTGGATTATGGAGAAAGCCAGAGAGTTCCAGAAAAACATCTACTTCTGCTTCATTGACTACGCAAAAGCCTTTGACTGTGTGGACCACAACAAATTATGGCAAGTTCTTAAAGAAATGGGAGTGCCTGACCACCTTATCTACCTCCTGAGAAATCTATATGTGGGACAGGAAGCAACAGTTAGAACTGGATATGGAACAACTGATTGGTTCAAAATTGGAAAAGGAGTACGACATGGCTGTATATTGTCCCCCTGCTTATTTAACTTATATGCAGAATACATCATGCGAAAGGCAGGACTGGATGAATCCCAAGCCGGAATTAAGATTGCTGGAAGAAATATCAACAACCTCAGATATGCAGATGATACCACTCTGATGGCAGAAAGTGAGGAGGAATTAAAGAACCTCTTAACGAGGGTGAAAGAGGAGAGCGCAAAAAATGGTCTAAAGCTCAACATAAAAAAAACTAAGATCATGGCCACTGGCCCCATCACCTCCTGGCAAATAGAAGGGGAAGATATGGAGACAGTGACAGATTTTACTTTCTTGGGCTCCATGATCACTGCAGGTGGTGACAGCAGCCACGAAATTAAAAGACGCCTGCTTCTTGGGAGGAAAGCGATGAGAAACCTAGACAGCATCTTAAAAAGCAGAGACATCACCTTGCCGACAAAGGTCCACATAGTCAAAGCTATGGTTTTTCCAGTAGCGATGTATGGAAGTGAGAGCTGGACCAGAAAGAAGGCTGACTGCCGAAGAAATGATGCTTTTGAATTGTGGTGTTGGAGGAGACTCTTGAGAGTCCCCTGGACTGCAAAGAAAACAAACCTATCCATTTTGAAGGAAATCAACCCTGAGTGCTCACTGGAAGGACAGATCCTGAAGCTGAGGCTCCAATACTTTGGCCATCTCATGAGAAGAGAAGACTCCCTGGAAAAGACCCTGATGTTGGGAAAGTGTGAAGGCAAGAGGAGAAGGGGACGACAGAGGACGAGATGGCTGGACAGTGTCATCGAAGCGACCAACATGAATTTGACCCAACTCCGGGAGGCAGTGGAAGACAGGAGGGCCTGGCATGCTCGGGTCCATGGGGTCACGAAGAGTCGGACACGACTTAACGACTAAACAACAACAACAACAAGCTACTAGGAATATTTAGATGATTCATGTTATTTGGCCTGCATATGACATAAGCTGCAGTAAACAAAGTTCTTACAACACCTCCCTTATACCTAATAGACAGTCAATGCAGTTGTTTTCACAACAGTGTAATATATTTGCAACCAGAAGTCCTACTAAGCATCCTGACTGCTTCATTCTATATCTATCGGAGTTTCTAATTCAGATACAAGGCTAACACCACAGAAAGTGTATTACAATTATCTAAGCACAAGGTTACCAATCCATTATCCTGGTTACAGATTCAGTCCAATGTCTCATTACCTCCAACTAAATGCTGTTGACAGCAATACACAATACAATTTAAGCACCAACCAGAATCCTGCAAAGTGGAAGGCCCAAGCTCTGCATTGCCCAGTCCCATAATAAAAGGACATAAAATTCCATCTCAGACTTTAATCAACTGCATACCACTATCTCTGTTCAAGCCTGGATGAAATAGAGGGAATAATGTTCCTTGCCAAATCTTTGCCAAGGCTCTGCCCACAGAAAGCACCTTGAAAATGAAGGTAAATAACACAGCAATGAATTTAATATTCTGAGCTTTCTATCATATAATACTTGAGATGAGGTAAGATGATTATAATGAAACTATCTTTAAAACTATTTAAGTGCTGTATGTTACGGAAGACACGGAAGGTCCTCTGTTTACAATCTTCTGTGAGCAGGGAAGACAATACACAGTATTCCAGTAGCTTCTCATGTTCAGTTAATGGGACCTGAATTGATACGCTAAGTATGGTTCCTATTTTAATCTTTGAGATCTGCTGAAAATGATACCAATCCCTTTGTCAAAAGAAAAAAACTACTTTGCAATTGATGAAGTGTGTGCTAGGAACATACTTCTATTCAAAATCCATCTGATTTCAAAGAATGCGCCAAGACAATTCATATCAATGAATTTATTTAATCTAATCATTGCAATGCAGGAAACAAGAATGATAATGCAGCAGATTGTAGTTAACTAGAACTGGAAGTGGGGGTAATTAGGAATCAAGTTGGCATATTGAAGCTAACTACATTTGTAGTATTAAGGATATGAAGTCCTGCCTAAAAGAGAGGAGTGACAATCATGGATAGTAAGGGCAGGCAGTAGATTGTCTAGCCAATTCAGAATAGTGTCTTTTGTCTCAGTTGACCCCCTGCTTCAGTTACTCAAACTGCCATTGTTAGCAACAGTGACACTAAAGAGAAAGACAATGGCTGAATTCCTGTTGCATAATTTGATGCCTGCAGAAAGGCGATGATGTCAATCAGCAGGGAGTGAATTTTTGCAAATAAAAACATCTTACATCTGTCCCAATTCCTCTGTATCTGCTTTCATTGTGTGAAGCCATGGGACAGGAATAGGAAGCCTTTAATGACTGAAAGTCTCCCCCAAGTCACTTGGTCATGGAAGTTTTCTGCAATTAAAAACTTCCTCCTCCTGTCCTGCAACTCCCAGAGCTTCTACACAATGAAAGGGATTACAAAGGAGTTAGAAAACCTGCAAAACAGAAGTAGGAAGTTTTAAATCACAACAAAATTACCCCCTGTTGACATCACCTTCCTTCAACAATAACAGTTATTCCAGCAGGATTTCAGCCAATATTATTGCAAGTACACACACACACACACACACACACACACAGAGAGAGAGAGAGAGAGAGAGAGAGAGAGAGAGTATATTCAATATATAAATGTGCCTCCTCATTGTCACCTGAATTGATACACATTTACCACTTTGAGCCCGTAAACTATGTAATTTAGAAAAAGTTAGTCTTTGCAAGCTATAAGTAAATAAAATCAATATTGGTTTTCTGCCATCCTATACCTTATCTAAAGAAAGGAACACCAGCTGGTAACAGAAACAAATGCAACCTCAGGCAACAGCTTAAGTTAGAAAGAACTGGCTACTTGCCACAGCTAGTTACTGTCATGGTAGGAACTTGATTCAAACTGTCAACAAGTACATTCATTCTTTTCTGTTCCCAAAACAGGCATGTGTTATAAAAATCTGATAGCATAATGAACCTGTTTTACATTTAGAACCAACTTCATACAAACAAACACCATCTACAATAGAACTTTAACTGCATTTGCTGTGTGTTGCTAATCTACCTGTCTACTGAAAGGAAGTAGAGAAAAGTAAACTTTTAAATAAAATTCCCCAAACATTCTTGCATAGTATGCTCAGGCTTGAGGAAGGAGCCTTTAAGGGTCAAATTCTGACCTTCAGTGTGCCTTCCTTAACACAATTTATTAACTATGCTGGTGTCTGCATGAATTTTGCAATACTTTTCTAGCTGAACATCTGTTATTATGACTTTGATAAAACTCCATGTTTTCTGGATATTGTTTTAAATCTTTGAATTTTTTAAATTTCTTTTACCTTCCTTTTTATGTATCTCCTCCCTTTTGATTAGTTTTCTCTTTTGTAGTCAAATGTGATCACATTGAATTTCTGGTCCAACTTTCTATTTAACTTCTCAATTAGATCTGAGAGTACTATAGTCAGTGTTTTTCAGTTGGTTCCAACTGGTTCAACACTTACATCTCACAGCAGGTCCTGGGTGCCACTTAGAATTAAGGTGAAAGTTGCATCCCCTCTGGCTGAGACCACGACCAGTTCATGTTCTAGTGCATAGCCATGTTGGATATTACTAGCAGTAATATTTCATTAGGAGGAATCTAATTTTGATTCAGTTTTGATTCCCAATAATGTGGCCAGTCACTATGTCTGAGCTTAAATTAAAAGTATATAAAAATGAATAAAAGTTCAGCAAGAAAAAAGAAGGTACTCCCTTGCCTGTATGGTTTGTCAGAAACGACTGACACTCATGTGGAACACATGCATTGAAGGCAAAAGGGTCTCCAGGTAAGCTGCAAAAGGCTCCTAGCTGAAAACCTAGAGAAACCACTGGAGTTTGGAGTGGGCAAAGGGCAGTCCGTAGCTGCATGCACTGCCAAGGGCATTTTTGCAAGGGGCTCAAAGAGCCTCCTCCCCAATCTTTAAAAAACAAAAGCTTTTTAGCAGCAGCATTTCAACACTGGAAGGGAAAGGCCCTCAAAGGAAACTAGCACTCTTGCATGCTCTTCGATATCAGCATCTCCCTCAGTGAGGTTTTCTTTCGCTTTCCAGAACTGATTACTGTATAGAGCTGAAGTAAGACATGAGCCTGGTCGCCTGGATGAGCTCACCAAAAAATTCACAAACACATAAAGGGTGCATCCTGTTTCATGAAAGATCAGAAAAACTATCATGTAGTTAAAGTAAACAGCATCACTAAAACCATAGCTGAATCACTAGGCTGTTACAGGAAGGTGGGAATAAGACTACCGTGTTTCCCCGAAAATAAGACAGGGTCTTGTATTAATTTTTGCTCCAAAAAACGCATTAGGGCTTATTTTCAGGGGATGTTTTATTTTTTTCATGTACAACAATCTACATTTATTCAAATACAGTCATGTCATCTTCTTCTGGTTGCTACACAATGGTGGAGGGTGGGGTTTCACTTCACTGGGGCTTATTTTTGGGGTAGGGCTTATATTACGAGCATCCTGAAAAATCATACTAGGGCTTATTTTCAGGTTAGGTCTTATTTTTCGGGAAACAGGGTAGAGATGGGCACAAACCTCAGATCGGAGGTTCGTATGCATGGCACCTGTGGTCCCTTCCTCTGCTTCCATGGCTGGATCCCCCACTCACAAGCTGGCATATACTCCTCTCCTCCTCCCGTTTGGCTGTTTGACCAGTCACCGGCAGGAGCATAGGCTTCCCTGCCGCACCTCTTTGGTTGATCGCCCAGTCAGACAAGGAGGCAGGACAGGCAAACCCATCCTCCTGCTGGGGACTGGCCAAACTGCTGAAGAAAAGGAGAGGAGCGTGCTCTGACTTCTGAGTGTGTCATTGGCTGAGGAGGTGGGGGAAGGGAACCTGTGGCACCTGTGGTGCTGCACGTACGAACGGGCATAAACCTCCAAATTGAGGTTCGTGCCCATCTCTAAATGAGACTAAAAAAATATTGAATGCCTATATATGACTCTTCCTTTGTCAGGTCATATAGGCATTCCAGATGTTTTTAGACTCATCTTGGAGGAGGTGTCACTGAGCACTATTTTGGAAAATACTATTAATTAGTTACGTTCATATTCCACCTTTTCCCCAATGACCAGGAAGCTCTCTACGTAGCTCTCCTTCTCCTTACTTTATCCTCATTAGAACTCTGTGAAGTCTCTTAGAATGAGTCATTGAGTCCAATGCCTCCCTATGAAGCTTCATGGCTGGATCAAGACAAGAACCTAGATCTCTTGAATCGCACTGTAATTCACCACAACCTACTGAGTGACTCTTTACTTGATTACTCACAATTACTATGCAAAAATATGCCACAGTTCTTGTAGCCCTCATGCACCAGACATTCAAACATGCTGTGTGTTCTAATATAGCAAAGCAGAAGTGATGTGGCTCTGATAGCCAATAGTTTGACCCCCTTCAAGTGAAATGAAAATTTATTCCACTTCAGTGAGGAAATCCAAGAGCAGTTTTCTTATTAAACATTAATAACAATAACCTTCAATAAACTGGATTTCTCACTGAGGTCAGAAAATATCCCACAGCTCACTCAATGCAATTATTACAAGATGGTTACAAATAAAATGTAGCAGGGGAGATCTGTATGGTGATGCTGGGGGACAGAACAAAGAGGAATGACAGGTTACCCACCTGTAATTGTAGTTCTTCAAGTGGACCTCTGTGATTCACACCCTGGGTGATCCGCGCCTGCGCGGAGCCTCATCGGAAAGTTCTAGAGCTTCTGCGGTAGCAAAAAACACATCAGAATAAGGCCCCTCCCCCCTCGTATAAGTACCTTGGCGCCAAGGCTCCCCTTTCAGTTGTGTCAACCGCCTCTACATTAAGCAGAATGGCGTGACAGTGGGGAGGACGGGTGGGATGTGTGAATCACAGAGGTCCACTCAAAGAACTACAATTACACGTGGGTAACCTGTCGTTCTTCTTCAGGGCCTCTGTGAATCACACCCTGGGTGACTAAAAAGCTGTCTTACCCGGAGGCAGGGTGTCACGCCAAGGTAGAGGCTAGAACAGCACGTCCAAAGGCCGCATCAGACTTCTGCCAGAGATCAAGTCTATAATGCCGGATGAAAGTGGACGGCTGTGCCCAGGTGGCAGAGGCGCAGACGTCTGGAAGAGGTACGCCGCGTAGGAATGCCGTAGAGGTTGCCACTGCTCTGGTGGAGTGAGGGCGAATCACCTTCGGGACTGGTTTACGTGCCAGCTGATACGCGAGGTGAATGGTTGAAGCGACCCATCTAGATATAGTTTGAGACGTCACCTGGCGACCTTTAGTAGGTGGTTGGTGACTGTCCGGGAAAAAACTGTAAATAAGGATAGTCGTGATGTAAGGCCGCTAAACCACTAGCTCGTCGAGCTGAGGTGATGGCAACGAGGAAAACTGTTTTAAAGGTAAGTACACGTAAATCAGTTGAAGGTAAAGGTTCGAAAGGAGCTTTAGTAAGTTGTTGCAGTACTAGTGTTAGTGACCATTGCGGGGAAGGCGGGCGGGTATCTGGGTAGATATGAGATAGACCTTTAAGAAAACGTTTAAATGTTGGATGCTTGAAGAAATCAGCTGCCGGAGAGTTAGGGGGCTGATAAGAAACTATGGCAGAGAGGTAAACTCTCAAGGAAGAGAGGGAAAGGCTGCTAGACTTGAGATGAGGCAAAAAACGTAGAACAGTAGCAAGTGATGGGTTGATAGAAGGCAATGAAGAAGCTTCAGTGAAAGATTTGAATCTGTTCCATTTATACAGGTAAGCCTTTCTAGTGGAGGGCTTCTTTGATTGACGGAGGACGTTCATTAGCGAGACGGAATCCTCCACGGTGCCAGGTGCAGAAACAGGTAAGTCTGGGTGGAGTACTTGGGCGTTGTTCTGCGTGAGGAGGTGGGGCAGGCGAGGGAGGTGGTGAATGTGTGATGAGAGATTGTGAAGGACTGGAAACCAGGGTTGTCTCGGCCACCAAGGGGCCATAACGATGGCATCGGTTTTGTCTTGTTGTAGGTGAACCACAACCTTGTGGAGAAGCGGGAATGATAGGGCGAAGACATCCGTCCTTTTTGGGTATGGTGAAATAGCGAGAGAAAAACCCTTTGTTGTGTTGTGAGACGGGTTGTATGGCATCTTTGAGGAGTAAATTTCTTATTTCCTCTTGTAGGGTTGGAGATGGTGGAGTGATGACGTGTGTTGCCGGAGGAAGTTGGAAGAAATGGATGCAGTAGCCGTCGCAGATGATGGACAGTACCCAGGCATCTGTAGTGATGGATTCCCAGACAGGTAGGTGTTTCCAGAGGGCAGGATGGGTGGAGTGGTGTGCAATCTTGGTCGTGGGAGCGTCAAATGTGATGTTTGGGCTTACGGTCGTTGCGCCTAGTAATGGGTTGTTGGTAGGGTTTATTTGATTTCTGAAATAGGGTGTATAAGATGTTTGTTTTGGAGGATCACATTGGAATTTTTGATACGAGTTGTACGGTCGTCTCATTGTCCATTGATTTTGTTGGGGGTGTTGTTCGTAAGATGGATAAACTCCCCAACGTCTAGCTGCTGATCTTTTCTTTTGCACGTTTTCCAAAATATCATCAGTTTCAGCATTAAAGAGGCCTGCCCCGTCGATGGAAGGTCTTCGATACGTGCGCGGGCATCCTCAGCCAGGCCAGCTGTCCTTAGCCAAGAGAAACGTCGTAAGGCTACTGAAGTGGCCATTGACTTTGCTGTGGCGTCTACCTGTGCCTAGCAGAAAACATCTGTTGTTTGGCAACGGAAAGACCTTCTTGTTGAAAGGTTTGGTCGAGTACTTTTTTATCTTCTGGTAAAGATTCGACAAAGGTTGACATATTGTCCCAAAGGAAACGTTGATATGCACCCATGGCTCCCTGATAGTTAGCGACACGCATGGTGAACGCTGCTGATGAATAAAGCCATCCTCCCATTGAGTCAATCCTTCTATTGTCTTTATTTGGTGGTATGATGGTTTGTCGATGTCGAGATCTGGATTGTGAGGCTTCGACAAAAATAGAGTTTGGAGCTGGTTGTTTCTGAAGAAATAGAGCTCCAGGATCATGGACTCTGTAGAAGTTATCGATTCATTTAGACATGGTATGGGAAGAGGCTGGTTTTGTCCAGGATCATTGAGCAGTGCTGAGTAGAGACGGAAGTATCGAGATGTGTACTGGAGTAGTTGTATCTTTAGAGATTGGGTCGTATAGATGATCGGCTGGTTCTGTCGAAGGACGGTGGATTTGGAGATTGAGAGACTTAGCCATACGGATCACAAGTTGGAAGTAAGTTTGGAAGTCTTCCGCCGGTGATGGTGGGTCGGCATCGACAAGGTCGGATTCCAGTGAGGTAAGCAATACTGACTGCGTCTGAGGTCTGGATCCGTGATCGGAATAATCGGGATCGCGTCGGCAGTCGACGGATTGTCGATCGACTTCGGTGTCGATAGGTTGAGTGTCATAGTATTGACGTTTGTGGCTCGATGTCGATGGAGGTGGCATGTCCATGGGCATTTGTCGGTGTCGAGGATTTTCGATCTCGAGAGATGTCATCCGAGTGTCCATGGACGTCGTTTGATATGGTTGAACGTCAGTGTCGAACTCGGGGTCATAGTGATGTCAAGTTCAATGGCTTGGTTCTATCGGGCGACAGAAATCGTGCGTCGATAGAAGGACAGAACCAGGATGGATATCGGGGATCATCAATATCAGAGCCTGTGTCTCGGTGATGTCGAAACGGAGGTTGTTGACGAGCTGGTAAAGCAGTGGAGTATATAGACACTGGAGATGCCAAGCAAGAGGAATGATTTCCCTCGTCTGGATTAGCGGGAAAATATCGGGAAGCTGGGGCTGTAAAAGCCTCACGTGTAGAAGAAAATTGTTCGACCATCCTGGGTCTTTTAGGTGCCAGGTAGGGAGCAGGTTGGAGTTGATGTGGGTCACAGTAATATGTCCGTTTCAACACTGATGGCTGTCGAGATCGGGGCCCGCCATGAGAAGGTATGGCCAAGCTGGATAGAGCAACTGGCTGATTGGCGGTTGCGGTTTGTCCGGTCGAGCACTGGTCGGGGCAAATGGCAACCCGGTGAGAGTGCTGAACGCGGATCTGAGCCACGCGTGATGAAATAGAGAGACTGTTGGGGCTGATGTCTCTGAGGCGGTCGTGGTGGACGATCAGATGTTACCAAATAAGGTATGGTCTCTAGTTGTTGTTCGGAGTTGACCCTGTCAGGTGAAGCAACTACGGAAGGGTTGCTCGAAAGAACAGAGTGTTGAGGACTGGGAGGAGAAGATGTTAATCGATCGACTCTGTCATCGTATTCTGGTGATTGGGAGCAGGGTTGATGAGAGGGGATTCCGTCATCGTCAGAAGGCGAACCAATAGAGATTGATTCGGCGGTTTGTTGAGGCTGCTGAGAAATGACTGCAGCTTTAGATTTATGCTGTTTAGGTCTTTTAGGCGGAGAAGGCTCCGGAACCGAAGAGGCTTTGGTGGACATTTGACGTTTAGTGGAGGGCTTCGATATTGAGGATTTCGGTATCAAGCGCTTCGATTTATGGGTTTTTGAAGTTTTAGACGAAGTGGATGGAGCATCGGAGTGGGATGGTGTGGTCGATGGACGTTGTTTTGAGGCTTCAGAAAGAGCCTTCTTCATTGCTTTGGTTCGTGAGGTGGCCTTACAAGGAGGTTGGGCCATTTTGGTTGGTTGAAGGGATTGTTCCCAAAGACGGAGTTTTAATCTGGATAAGCGAGAATGGAGCACTCCATGCTTGAAGTTCTTACAATGGTGGCAGGAGGACGTCTGGTGTGCCTCTCCCAAGCAAAAAAAGACAGTTGGCGTGGCTGTTGGAGAGTGGTATTTTGTTATCACAGACCACGCAGTGTTTAAATGGGCCCAAAGGGGCCATGAATAGGTGAAAATATTTTGAGGAGAAAAAACGATGATTGGGGGGGGGGGGTGCTGTGGCCGGAGGCCGAGTGAAGTAGAAAAGAAAAAATCTCTGATGATAATGAATTTGATCTAAAAGTTTAAAGGAAAAAAGATTGATAACAGGAAGGAATCAAGAATAAACTCTCTTTCTCTTTTACTCACAGAAGCAGAACTATGAGGCTCTCAACGTGGCGGTTGAAAGAAACAAAGGGGAGCCTTGGCACCAAGATACTTATACGAGGGGGGAGGGGCCTTGTTTTAATGTGTTTTTTGCTACCACAGACGCTCTAGAACCTTCCGATGAGGCTCCGCGCAGGCGCGGATCACCCAGGGTGTGATTCACAGAGGCCACGAAGAAGAACCAATATTCTGAAGCTGTAGTTATGACTTTATGAAGCATGGTATAAATTCAGCATAATGTAAACTCTAAAATGAAAACAGACTTTTAAAAAAAATAAATGATGGTAAATCACTTTTCCTAGGTGCAAGGCCTAAGGATACTCTTCATGAGTGAACACCCTTGGAAAGTAAATGTGTCCATCCTTATCTTATAAACTAAGGACCTTCTGCTAGATAACTGACCAAATTAAGTATCTCATGATATTATTAAGAAATGACAATTTAGCCAAGCAATTCTATTCCATTTTAAACATTCAACTTAATTAAACTGGTGAAGTCATGAAGTCAGTCATGACCCAACCTACGTATAATATAATCTTATCTGAAAAGCATGAAACTGTTCTGGCTATATCCATTACTTCACTTCTTGACATCTATTATAGCTGTTCAATAACCTAATTACTAAAAAGTAGATTGCAGAAGACAAAGTACTGAACAGTGAAAACTAGCCTTATGTGAATGCACATAATTTAAAAAAATTATTAGTTGGCTGATAGCTTATTCCATCTAAAAAGGTACTGGCCATAGGAGACACTATGGAGATAATTGTTAATTCTTGAACCACTTCTTTCAAACACTTTCTTAAAGTTAGCAGTTGGAGCACTGTAAACAGGCCTAGTTTACTCCTCATGGGCTTCTCTCTGTGGCGCATAGATTTCTCATAGAAGGAAAAGAGGTCCTCACTGCAGTAGCACACTCCCCATGCTGCATTTTGCACGTGTTTGTTTGGTTTTTTGGAGTATTTGCAGCAAACACCTACTAACCAAAGTTCTCAAGAATTTTAAGTGCAACAAAATGTGACTGAGGAGAGGCAAATTACACAGTTCTCAGAGATGGGAAATTTTATTTTCAAGAATGCCTAGTACTTAGGTACATACTGAAAGTTTATTTTTGTTTTATAAACTTCAGACTTTGCAATTTACCATTAGTTTTTAACAAGCTTTCAAAATGTTTCCCTCTAATTAAAACATTCACATAATGAAGCACCCTTCCACAGTTTCACAGTTACCTTCTGCTCCATTTCCTTTATCATAGATCACCTCCATTTAGATAATATGACATAACTTTCCCAAACCTGGTACTGTATATGGCGTTGTGCAGAAGATGTGAAACAGTTTACCTTCTGAATTCCTTTTCAAATATACAGCTAAAAATGGAAATAACCAGGGTAGCTTGGTTGTTACAAATCCCCGTGCACATAGGACTGACCTAAGTGTTTCATCCTGGAATTTCTCCCAAGGAACCCCTAGGGGTGCGAAATCTCTCCAGAAGATCAGAAGACAGACCTTCAATTAGCATGATAGTATGTTTAAAATGTAAACACTTTTTTTTTTCGATACAGTGCCCTAGGAATTACCCAGCATCACCCAAGTGACTTCCTGGGAACATTAGTGTTGCTGTTTCCAAAAGTCAATGAGAGTTGCACCCTTAGATCAAAAGTCTGCAAGAGTCAGGCTTCTGATGGGTGTTCATCAGACCCTCATGATAAACATTTTGAAAGCTTTTTTATAACCATATAGATTAAAACTGTAAACTGAATTCTTACATATTATCACCATAAAGGCATGTTTGGTGAGTTCCACATTCAATAGAGTTATTTCTACATTCAGAAGAGTTATGTCTGATAGGTGAAGATGGTTCACAGTTCAAAGTTATGTTAGAGTTTTATTTACAAACTCGCATGCTGCCTGTAGTTTGTGTGACTGGGAAGGATTTTTTTGGGCTGGGGTGACTATCTATCCACCACCAACCAAACTATTCCTTCTGGCCTCTGAGTTCAAAGAGAGCCCTGCCTCTTTGCTGAGTTTTCTTTCCCTCTCTTCAATCTGTTGGTGTCAGTTGATTCTTTGCTGTTGATCTGTTCAGTTGGTTGTTAGCATATGTGCAGTAAAGAAAGCAGCAAACAGAAGTCTGTAATTTCAATCAACAGTAAGTAAAGAAATCCTTCTATTACACATCTTTCTATGACAGATCTTTTTACTATAAATGTCTCAGAGTGAGTTACTAAGCCTTTAAGTTCCAGTTAATGAGAAAGGGGTGGACTCTGGGGAACCTGAAGCTACTCTCCTCTGTGAGTCTCTATACTCCTACTGCATGGCAAAATTGAATTTTAACAGAAAATCAAAATTCTGCAATAGTTAGGTCATCTAGCTTAGAAGGAGATAGACCTGTTAAGAAAACATATCTCAAAGTCCTCAAACAATTAGTACTTAGGTAAAAATAAATCATGTTCCCCCTCTTCTTCTGCACAGTAAATGCAGATAAAAGTGCTTACTGTCTAAAAAAAGAACTTTCACTAAAGCCACCTGAGAGTGGATTATGTGCCATGCAAAGAGAAGAAGAAAAGACTGTGGATGAGTGTCTCTGTTTGACATATAATCTGAGTTCACAAAACAAAGCTAAATCTTATGCCTCTGATAGCGACAACGAAGGCTAGTTGCAAACAATATGCTTTATGGCATCTTAAAGACTAAAAAAAGGTATTGTGCCACGAGCCTTTCTGTTAGAGGTCACTTCACACATCTGACGAAATGACCTCTGGCCCACACAACTTTACACCACAATTAATGTGTTACATGAAATTGCCCTGAGTACCTGTGTGTGTGTGCGCGTGCATGTGTGTGCATGCATGTATGCATGTTTTATTGTAACAGATTAAACCCATTTCTCTTAAATAAAATGATTAATAGATATTTGAACGTGTTTTTACCAGCATCCTTTCCCCCGGACTTAAAGAACATCTGCAGTAGGTGTCTAAAAATCCATTCTAACTGCTTTTGTGAAGAGTGTTCAGTTCTAAAAAATCAATATGTAAGAATTCAGTTTACAATTTTACCAGAGAGCCCACTCTATGTGGAGGGTTGGGGAAGGTCTCTAGTTTCATCTTCATGATACTAAAATACCCCTATAGAAACCTGTACCTGAGTTTCCAATTCCTTAATTTTCTGTTGCTAGCATTTAATACATAATGAAAACATCAGTATACACACAGTGGCAGAACAGCTGAATATAAGCATGAGAAAAATGCAAACAAATTGTGTCTCTATATATGTGTGCATGTAAAAGACTTAATAAGTATGTTATGACTTATTTGTACCCTTTTTCCATTTTATGGCATTCATGTACACAAAAAATTAAATGTTACCCATATGATTTACGGGTGACTTGCCTTTAAAAGTGCTGTTTCAGTAAGGAAGCAGCTACTTCCCTACACTTGTTTACTTTGCTGTTATAACCTGGTTGCAATTTATGCTGTTTTCTATTTTCCTCTCCCTTAGCTCACCCAGAATAACTCAGAGGTCATGCCTGATTCTAGACAGGAACAAACTGCAAAGATACAGAGGTGTTAAATCCTCTCCCTCATCCTCTCACACTGGATGTGAGAGGATTTGTCTTTGGGACAAATTATCTTCAACTGGTGGCCTTATTTTACCTTCGCCAAATGTCTTCTTTCTGGTCAAGGATTTGTTGACAGGCACATGGGAAAGAAGTCTACCTTTCCTTCTCCTTTAATAACTTTCCCCTTCAAGAATCACAGGATTTTGACAAGTAAATGGGACGAGGCAAAAGCCAGAACAGCAGGGGTTGGGGGTTGGGAGGAAACAGGGAGTTCTTAATGAAAACAGATGCCAACATTAGTAGGATGCAGTGGACAAACACCAGAACAATGTTTTAGACTTCAAACCTAAAAAATAAATAAATTACTCTTTCATTAACCCTTTATTGACCTCAAAACCCATCAGAACAGAACACCGTGGCCTGGAAGGGCAACATATGAATGAGTAGAATAATCAAACCAAATTCATGATACATGGGTGACTAGATAAGACAGATGTGGCAAGCCACAAATCATCCTCAGAAACAATATTCTAACACCCATTCGATACAGAAAATGGTTATTGTGAAAAAATGCCCAGAATGGTGACTTCTGAGTAGGTCAGCCCAACAAAATTCACCCATTCCATCTGACTACAGGGGACTGATGCAACCAACTACAAAATGTCCCTGGGAACAACATTCTAGTATCCATTCTGGGTAGAAAATATTGCAAAACAACAACAACAACGCCAAACAGGGACTTCCAAGTAGGACAGCCGAACCATATTCAGCTATCCCACCTGACTAGAAGGAGATGATTCAACAAGTGACAATGCAACCCTGTCTGCTAGGGAATTGCTCCAGCCCAGCCCCCCCACCTCATTAAAAGCCCTACAAAAGGTCCAGCTTGGGCACAGATTGGGGTTGGGCTGGGGCACATTTTCCTGTGTGTTGTGTGATCGTTGGGAAATAGATTGCATCAGACTGCTTCACAAATCGTGATTTTTTTCCCTGTGTAATCACACCCACTGTGGCCACAGGCAGTTCCAGGGCAAACATGATCCAAGTCATTTACATAGATGTTGAATGATACCAGACCAGGACAAAACCTGTATCAATACACTTTGCCAACTCTCTTCAGGATGACAGCTAACAAATTTAACCCGAAATCAATATTGCAAAAAATGAGCCCAGAACAACCTCTGAGTAGGACAGCTCAATAAAAATCACCTGTCACAGAAGACAAATGAAACAAAGCATAAACAGCTAGAAGGCACAGAAGAACAGGGTACGTCCTCTCAATCTTCTCTTCTCCAGGCTGAGCCAAAGCCATGAGCCTGGGAAGACTGGCAGAAAGCATACAGCCACAATCTATTTCTCTAAGTGTGAACTGTGGTTCCTGAGGAAGGTTGGTGGTTTGGTGCATTACTCCCATTCAGTTATAGGACTGCTGAATTGATTACTGTCACTAGCTTGGAAAATGCTGTTCACGGGCCTTTTCAAAAATGTGAGAGATAGACCCAGAACAGGCCCTGTAATGTGGTTTGTGGAGCTATACTGTGGCTGGTTACCCCTGTCCCTTCTACTACAATGGGAGGGGTGAATTTTGGCATTCTGTCCTACTTGGAGATTGCCACTCTGGGCTGTCTTGCATTATTTTGGTTTTCTGCCTGTAATGGTTACTGGAATGTGCTTCCTGATGATGTTGTATACATTGTTACATCATTCCTCTCACATGTGAACATCACTGTTCTGGGCTATTTTGTGCAATATAGAGATGACTTGGATTATGGTGTAGGTTCTCATCAGATTTGAAGATGATGCCAGACTTGGGGGCACGCTCTAATATTTCAGAAGACAAAATCAGGATTCAAGACAACCTTGACAGTTCGGAGAACTAGGCAAAAAAAAATTAGTTTTGACAGGGGGGAAAAAGTGAAGTTCTGCATTAAGGCAGGAAAAATCAATTGCACAGAAATGGGTGACATCTGGTTGTACTATGTACCCTGTTTCCCCTAAAATAAGACCTAACCTGACAATAAGCCCTAGTAGGACTTTTCAGGATGCTCGTAATATAAGCCCTACCCCAAAAATAAGCCCCAGTTAAGTGAAACCCCACCCTCCACCATTGTGCAGCAACCAGAAGAAGATGACATGACTGTATTTGAATAAATGTAGATTGTTGTACATGAAAAAAATAAAACATCCCCTGAAAATAAGCCCCAATGCGTTTTTTGGAGCAAAAATTAATACAAGACCCTATCTTATTTTCGGGGAAACAGGGTATTAGAAGGATCTACACGTCTTACTAGACAACAAGCTAAACATAAGTCAACAGCGGATTGTTCAATTCTAGGCTGCATCAACATTCATATAGTGTCCACTATACAAAGACATATGAGACAAAATGTAAGATTGGTAATAGACGTGTTGGAATTCTATGAACAACATCCGGAGAAGAAATTAGGAATGTTTTTTCTAGATGCGGAAAAAGCATTCGATACTATTAATTGGGAATTTATGTTTGAAGTTCTAGATACAATAGAAGTAGGAGATAATTTTTTAAAATGGATAAAAAGCATATATAGTAAGCAAAATGCAAGAATAATAGTAAACGGAGAGAAAACTAATCAATGTCAGATTTCGAAAGGAACACGCCAAGGATGTCCACTCTCACCCCTGTTGTTCATAACAACATTGGAGGTACTACTAAGGAAAATAAGAAAAGAGGAACAAATTAAAGGTTTAAAAATTGAGAAGCAACACTTTAAAGTAAGAGCCTTCGCGGATGACATGGTAATCTTTCTGGAAGACCCATCATGTAGTACTACGAAACTTAAAGAAATAATCAGTGACTTTGGAGAACGAGCAGGTTTAATTATAAATGAAGGAAAAACTAATATACTGACGAGAAAGAATTAGAAATTAAGACAGGTTATAAAGTAGTGAATAAAGTAAGATACCTGGGTATAACAATAACTAAAAAGACAAAGGACTTATTTGAACAAAATTATAAGAAAGTAAAAGAAATTAAGAAAAATTTAGAGAGATGGAAACACTTAAAAATTTCATTGATGGGCAGAATAGCAATTATCAAAATGATGGTATTACCTATATTCGTATTCCTAGTTCAGAATATCCCGATAATAATAAATAACAAACAATTTTATTTGTGGAGAAAACAACTCTCAAATTTTATTTGGCAGGGGAGAAAACCAAGAATAAAATTGAAATACTTGCAAGACGACAAGAAGAGAGGAGGATGGGGTCTCCCAAACCTCCAATTATATTATGAGGCGGCAGCATTACAATGGTTAAGAGAGTGGATAAGACTGGAGGATGAAAAGTATTAATACTAGAAAGCAAAGATTTAAAATATGGACTTCATGCATACTTATGGTATGGAAAAAATAAAGTGAACAAACCTTTTGATAATAATATAATAAGAAAAGCATTAATAAGAGTATGGGAGAAATATAAAGGGAAATTTTATCATAGGATTCCAATGTGGATGTCCCCCCATGAAGCTCTCTCAAAGGAAGTTGACATAAAGAATGATAAATGGTTAACATACAAAGATCTACTCATAGAGGAAGATGATGGACAACTAAGATTAAGAACAAGACAAGAAATGAATCAAGTAGGAATAATATGCCAGTGGTTTCCACACAGACAGCTATCAGAAAGAATGAAGATGGATAATAAATTAATAGGATTGGTTAAAGAACCTACAGAACTAGACAAGATAATATGGGGAAAAGAAAATCACCAAATCGCAAAGTTGTATAAACTATTATTGGAAAGAAATATGGAACAGGAAGTAATTAAAGAAAATATGATAAAATGGATGCAGGAATTAGGTAGAACAATTCAAACAGAGGATTGGTTTAGAGCTTGGAATGATAACCAAAAACTATTAATAAGTACAGATTTGAAAGAAAATTATATGAAAATATTATATAGATGGTATATGACACCAGAGAAATTGGCAAAGGTGAAGAAAAATGAGAAAGATAAATGTTGGAGATGTAAGACAAAAAAAGGAACACTATATCATATGTGGTGGGGTTGTAAATTTATTAGGAAATTTTGGAAAGAAATAGAAAAAATAATCACCATAGATTTAAAAATAAAAATGGAGATGAAACCTGAAACTTATTTGTTCAATATGGTAAAGTTAAACTTGAGACAAGAGACAAAAATTTGTTTACATATTAGGCGCAGCCAGAATTCAAGTGGCAAAACAATGGAAAGACAAGGAGGAACCTTCGGTGGAGGATTGTTTAATAAAATTACAGGAACTAATATCAATGGACAAACTAACAGACGAAGGAATTGATAAACCACTTCTGAGTATTCTTCCACCTGGAAAACCCTGGAAAATGGTTGCCGTAAATCAGAATTGACTTGATGGCACAAGTCATTATTATTAGCAATTAGAAGATGAGCAAATAAGGGAAGATATGGCCTTTTCAAATGCTGTTAACAAAGGAATTAATTTCAGAATCCAGCATCACCCCACTTGTTTGATTAATTGACTGGGTTATATATTTATTTTCATTTTATATCTTGGCTTTCTGTCTTTCAAGACACAGGGTAGTTTACAATATACATTTTAAAAACCAATAAATTACTACAATAAGTATGGCAAGGGAATCAAATTACCTTGAGAGGTGGTGAGTTTTCCAACACTGGAGGCATTGAAGAGAAATTTAGACAACCACCTGGCAGATATCCTTTGATATGTATTCCTGTATTGAGCAAGGGGTTGGACTCAATGGCCTTATAGGCCTTTTCCAACTTCATTATTTTATGATAAGTAGATTACTGGATTAAACCCAACAGTAACATCTGCAGTTTAAAACCAGTTATAACTGTTTAACAAGAGTAGTAGCAGCAGCAGCACACCTGCCACTAAAAGGTCCTGATCAGTAGCCAAAGTCCTAGTTGAAAAGAAATGTCTTTGCTGGCTGGTGGGAGGACAGCTAAGATGGGTCAGTCTAGCCTCCCTCAGAAGGAAAATCCACAGCTTGGGAGCAGGCCACCAAGAAGGCTTTCTCTTGTGTCCTCACCAAAATGCTTGTGAGGGTGGTGGGAGCGAGAGAGAAAGGCTTCTCCTAAGGATATGACATTCTGGACAGGCTCATCAAGGGAGATGCCTGGAGCCAAGCTGTCTGGGGCTATGGAGGACTTTGACTTGTGCCTAAAATCAGACCAGGAACTACGAAGGCACTCATAACAAAGAATTTATATTTTCACTATTAACTCGCATCACACATGACTGTTGTTTGAATGACTAGATAAGTAATTGAGTATGAAGATCACATCCATTCCAGGTTACTAATAATATCTCCAGGAGGTAGGCGATGTTTGTTTGGATCACAGTTGCATGATTCTGGAAGTTACCATCTCTCCAACACTTTCCTATGCATCTAATGAAACTACAAAATTAACATATTTTATAGAGATGTAAAATTGGACAGAGAACATAAGAAAGTGAGGCAGGGGCTGGACTCAGTGATCCATAAGGTCCCTTCTGACTCTGCAGTTCTAAGATTACTATTATTATATGTCATAATCTAAATTCTAAAATTACTATTATATATCATAATCATAAACTAAGATTCTAAGATTATTTTTATTATATGTCATGAGAGTTTATACATCTATGTTTATATATATAAACACTGCAGTTAAAGCTGTACTTCCAGTTTTGGTCCAGTTTATTTTCTCTATGAAAACCCTGCAAATATAGTATATTTTAAGGGGGAAAGCAACAGATTCCAAATGAGAGTATCTGCTTCCATGAAAAGACTATAAGCTGGTTTCTGCAACATTTATTTTTCATAAAGCTTCATTAAACCTGGGATAATGAGTTTCTGCTTTGGTTCGGCATAATATAGCGAGAGTCAGATTGTTCATATGGAATTTTGTTTTGCTCTCTTGTGCAATCATGAAGACACCCTGCTTGTCAGGACCACCGTCTAAACATATTGGTACACCAGATGCTACAGTAATTACTCATTTTTACAGTGAACAGCTAGACAAGTGGTTGTATAAAATTAACAGAATATGTTGATTACCAGTAATAATGACACAAGCCTCATGGTCACATACTGAAAAGCAACAACTCACAAATGAAAAGCAAGGTTTGTGAGATTGAGCTAATCCTAAGTGTCCACTCAGCTACAGCTATCCACTGAATAAATAAAACCTGCAAATGGCTCATATAAGCAGGTTCATTACAAGCTTTTCTAAAAAAGGTTTCTGTAACTCTCAAGTGGTACTCGTATCAGATCTTGTGATTGATTTATGCTGAATAGGTTTGTTTTTCATGCAGTGTACTCTCACAATATGTTTCTACTCTGGGACAATAATGAGTGCTGCTACTTTTGTTCATTCACTTTTAACAGCCAGGCCCTCTCAAGCCACTTTACTATTCAAGCTTCCACTCCCTGATGACAGCTCACCCTACCATCTTCTCCAATGTGCTACTACCTGTTGCAGTCAGTGCTGAATAACTGCCCCAAAGTCTGAGACATCTGTGAAGACTTTACCAAAACATTATGAGATGTCATCAAAATTCTCTGATGCAAAGCAACATTTCATAATAATAACAATGTGCAGCTTTGAGGAAACCTCACTTCATATGATCTGGCCTCTGGTGTGGGGTGATGGGCCTTCCTGGGTGCTTTTCTGGAACTGGTTTTGGAGGTACGGTGGCTCCAGTCTTTCCTGGATGGCCAAATTCAGAAGGTGGTATTGAGGGAATCCGATTCGACACCCTGGCCATTGGCCTGTGATATCCCCCAGAGTTCAATTATCTCCCCCATGCTATTCAACTTCTACATGAAGCTGCTGGGAGAGATGGTCTGGAGTTTTGGAGTTTGGTGCCGTCAGTATGCTGATGATGTGCAATACTATCTTTCCTTTCCATCCAATTACAAGGAAGCTGTTCTGTGCTTGGACCAGTGCCTGTTGTTAGTAATGGGCTGGATGAGGGCTAACAAACTGAAACTCAGTCCAGACACAAGATAGAGGTGCTCCTGGTCAGTCACGAGGAAAATCAGGGGATAGAGATGCTAAGTGTCTAGGGAACACTCTAATTTTTGAAATTTAGATTTTTAAAATGTTTTTTTAAATGTGTTCAAAATTATTTTTAATCCTGATCAATGTTGAATTGGTTTTCTTTAAAGATATAGCTCTGTATGGGATTTTCAACTTATTATTCTTTGATTTTAATTGTTGTGAGCCACCTTTGGTCCCCTATTTTGGGGGGGGGAGGTGGTATATAAATAAATAAAATAAAAATAAAAATAATTGCTGACCAGCATAAAGGTCCTATTCTATCCTATATATACCTACTTAAAAGTAAATGGCTTGGATCTCAACAAGTCTTCTCCTGAGTAAACATGATTAAAATCAGACTGGAAACTGCCCATCAGTATTTTAAAGCAAAGAAGAGTACTATTTAGGGTCCTTCTTCAGCAAACACAAAATCAAAATGGCAAAAACACCATCGGATAGCTCAATGTTTTAGGTATGTGGCTGCAAAGCTAAAGGTTAGGAGTAGAGAGGGGTGTATTCGTATACAAATACGAATACTCCTGCACAGCTGGAGTTAATGAGGGTCTGGCCCTCTGGGGCCAGCCCATCCACTCACACGTCCGCCGCCAGCCCCGCTCTTCCTTTCAATCGCTCCGAAGCGCCTGGTCGGCTAGCCACTTCTGGCAAAAGGAGGGAAGACGAGTCTCCTTGCAAGGCTGACGAGTAGCTAGCCGACCGCAAGCTCTGGAGTGATTGGAATAAAGAGCGGAGGGGCGGAGGACATGCGAATGGACGGTCAGGCCCCAGGGGCTGGCCCCTCATTAACTCCAGCTGTGTGGGGGTATTCGTATTCGTATACCCCCATCTCTAGTTAGGAGTCTAGTTCCCCACTGTGCCTTCTTGACAGGGGCTAGACTCAAAGATTCATAGGGCCCCTTCCAGCTCTACAGTTCTAAGATTACTATTACACTGATATCTTGGCACAACTTTTATCACTTCTAGAATAAAACCTGTGAGTACACTGAAAATCTTATAGCACAGGCATTTAAATTTAAAGTGAGCCTGGCTGGTTTCCCATTGTGATATAAATACTGTGAGTTGGGTATGCAACTTGAAAACACTTTTCTTGCACAGAGTGCAGCTAGTCAAGACCTAAGCCATCTGTTAAAGACTGTGTACAACTCAGTATATGCTTTGACCTCCTCAATGCAGGAACCATGTCAATCTAAACTTGGGTTTTCTGAATGGCAATGTAAATGACCACTGGAACTCGTATTTCTGGAACTAGAAAAGATCCTGAAAAATAAGGATGTATCACTGGAGAACAAGAACAAGGTATTCCTTGTACAGATGTGAAATGTGGAAAGTGAAGAAAGCTGAGAGGGGGAAAATCAATTCATTTGAAATGTGGTGTTGAGGAAAGCTTTAACAGATACTGTGGACCACCTGAAAGACAAATTTGGGCTCTATATCAAATGAAGCCTGAACTCTCTCTAGAAGCAAAAATTACAAAACTGAGGCTACTGTATTTCAGCCATGCCATAAGACGACAGGACTTAACTGGATAAGTTAATAATGCTGGGAAACGTTGAAGACAGCAGGAAAAGAGGAAGAACAAACATTTGATGAATTGACTCAGTTGAGGAAGCCACAGCCTTGAGTTTGCTAGACCTGAGTAGGGCTGGTAATGACAGGATCTTTTGGAGTCACTAATTCATAAGATCACCTAAGTTGTGGCACATAACTACAGTGTAAATTCTTATTTTCCATTAATGAAGTTAGCCACATTACTTTAAATAACACAAAGTTATTAATCTATAAGTTAACCTTAATTAAGTATTAGATAAAACAACCTTCAGAAGCTACATAAGCATAACTATGATAAATTCATTAAAATTAGAAAAAAAATTGAAAAAGGCTGTGTGGTCCTTAAGCTAATACAAATGCAAGAGCAGGTGATATCTTTATGACAATATTCTTCATGAATGTTCTTTTTGTGTTTTATTACAACAGGTACTTCAGATAAAAGAGAGGTTACTTACCTGTAACTCTGGTTCTTCGAGTGATCATCTGTGAATTCACACTATAGGGTTTAATCTGCGCTTGTGCAGAGGTTTCCGGAATATTCTAGAGCTTTATCACGCATTCTCCAGGACTGCCCCCCTAGTGCACGTGGTCCGCCTGTCCTGGCGATTGCCTCACTTCCCAAACAGCCCGCCGCTGTATCAATGAAACAGACGTGACGGACAGAGGGGAGGACGGGCGGGAAGTGTGAATTCACAGAGGACCACTCGAAGAACCAGAGTTACAGGTAAGTAACCTCTCTTTCTTCTTCGTGGTCTCTGTGAATGCACACTAATGGGTGACTAGCAAGCTTACCTATCTGGAGGAGGGACGTCACGGAAGAACAGATGACAGAACTGCTCGTCCGAAGGCCGCATCCGACTTTGCTCTGACATCTAGACGGTAATGAGAGGCAAAGGTCGACGGTGTTGACCAGGTGGCAGCCCTGCAGGTATCAGGAATAGGGACGGCTCTCAGGAAAGCTGTGGAGGCAGCTACAGCCCTTGTAGAATGTGCCTTAATGCCAGCGGGCAGAGGCTTTCTAGCAAGTTGGTATGCAAGGCGTATAGTTGCAACAATCCATCGAGAGATGGACTGGGGAGAAATATGAGTTCCCCTGTGTGGTAAATGAGGGGAAACAAAAAGTCTCTTAGACTTGCAGAAAGAAGCAGTTCTAGAAACATAAAAGGCCAAGGCTCGCCTGACGTCCAAGAGATGGAAGGAGCGTTCCAAGTTGGTAGATGGCAAAGGAAAGAAGGTAGGTAAAACGATGGGTTGTTTAAGGTGAAACTCAGAAACTACCTTTGGGAGAAAGGAGACATCAGGATAAAGGGTAACTTTGTCTGGGTGAAACTGAAGAAATGGGGAATCAACTCGAAGAGCAGCAAGCTCAGAAGCTCTGCGGGCCGAGGTGATAGCAACTAGGAAAAGGGTCTTAAAGGAAAGAAGACGTTCTGACGTCGTGGCGAGGGGCTTGAAGGGCGGAAGTATGAGGCGTCGGAGGACAGTGTGTAGGGACCGTAGGTGGCTGCACTGGAGGATATTCAGAGGCATGTTTCCTCTTATGGGAAGACTTTTGTGGCTTCGGTACCACAGGAAGAAGTGCGGGATCATCCGCAGACGAGGACTGGTCATACTCCTGTGTTCGTGGATGGTACCGAGGAGGGGACTGTGAGTCCGAGGAATCAGAATGGTAGTAGTATGAGTACCGAGGACGCTTCAGTTCAATATAGAGACCAGTATCAGAGTGCCAGTAATGGTACGAGTTATGTCGGTATCACTTGGGAGGGAGCTCACAGTATGTTGGCGGCTCGTACAGAGTGACTCGTTTAGGATGGCGGTATCGAGTCAACAAATCATGCGATGCCAACAACCTTGTAGACATCGGAGGTTGTGGAAGGTCAGCATCTGAAGGGCCAGTCTCTGGTGTATGGTGTGTCTTTCCGGATCGTTTGCGTGGAGGCTGCAGATCAGTTAAAACAGACGCTGAATCCGACTGACACACGGAGACAGAGCAACCAGAGGGGCTTGAGTGGTCGGATCTTGGTAATACTGCCACCTCAGCCTAGGTGTTAGCCCACCAAGGAGATTGGGCTAAGAGAGGCGAAGGTGGTTGGCCTGATGGTGGAGGCAAATAGTCATTGTCATCCACGGAAATAGAGTCAAGGCAAATAGTCTGTTGATCCTGAAGCAGGATTGATGGCGTGGATTTATCAGTTACATGTGTAGAGGGTGCCTGCCTAGGAGGCTCGACCTCGCTAGAAGACTTCTTTGATTTTTGGGGCTTAGAGTGCTCCGATGTCGAGGGAAGCTTCGGTACCAGCGTCGACTTCGGTGTCGATGCAGCAGACTTTGACTTCGAGACCGATTTAGACTTAGGTTTTGATTTCAGTGTCGGAGAAGTCATAGGGACATCAAGTGAAGCAGATCGAGCTTGAGAAGGCTGTGTAGTCTCCATAGTTGCCACAGGGCGGAGGGAGCGTTCCCAGAGAAAGGACCAGAGATGTTGTTGTCTGAGTTTAAGAGCCTGCTTTGTGAGATTTTTACAGAATTGGCACGAGGCAGGTTGATGAGATTCTCCCAAGTAGAAAAGGCAAGAATTGTGTCCGTCCGAGAGAGGGACCTTGTTAGGGCACGATGTGCACCGTTCGAACGGCCCTGTAGGGGCCATAAAATGGTGAAAAGGGGGGGGGAAGGGGGAAAGGAAAGGAAGGGCGCGGTTGAGGAGGGATATAGATCGAAAGTCTCTCACTAATTTCCCTCTGTTTATTCTTTAAATGTAGAAGAAAAGATAAAGGTGAACGGAGAGCTCGTCGAGAGAAGAAACCTCAGCGGCGGCAAAAAGGAACTGAGGCAATTGCCAGGACAGGCAGACCACATACACTAGGGGGCAGCCCTGGCGAATGCGTCATAAAGCTCTAGAATATTCCAGAAACCTCTGACAAGCGCAGATTAAACCCTATAGTGTGCATTCACAGAGACCACGAAGAAGAACCTATAACTACAAAAGGTGTACTCATCTCTGCTTTCCAGCCAGTGTGCAAACTATGGAAAACTTCTAACTGAAAGAGACAGAAGAACCACTCCCTCTACCCTCATGACACTAAATATGATAAATGTGAAATTTTATTTAAAGATCCTATTTCAGAGTTGATCAATATCACATTAAGTTTGTATAAATGATGTATGTGTATTTTTTTCTCTGAGACACCAAGACAACATATAATACATTACAAAAGAAAATGAGAACACTGCATATTACCCAAATATTACATAATCCAGTATCTGGAAGTTGAGTCACGGCAACTGCAGTTCTTTCTTGAGACTGAAGAAGCTACCTGGATGAGTAGCGAAACGTTTCAACCTAACAAGAAAGAAGTCCAGTTGCCATGACTCAACTTCCAGATAACCTCACTTGGATGACTGAGAATCTTCACAGATATACATAATCCAATACTTCTGCAAATAGCTAGCAACAATTTTCTCCAACAAACAGAATTTGTTATTGTACTTGAGGGCTGCTTTTTAAAAGGTTTTCTCTCTCAAACTATACTGTATATCAGATAGGTAAATCCACATCTTGGAAAAGTTATATTTTTGAATCACAACTCCAGGAATCTCCTAGCTAGCGTGGTCCTCTGAGTAATGTGGGAATCTGCGAACTATAGTCTAAAACGGATTTTTTTCTAAGTTCTGTGCAAACCTATACATGGTACACCAATCTACAACTGTAGGTCAGGTGCTACTTGCCCTCCTCAAAAGCACCAGCATGTTGTGCATCTTCCTGGGGACTGGAATATGTGCCTATTTCCAGTCCATGTCCTTTTCACGTTTCTACCCATGATTCTATAAGGCTCCACATTAGACTGCAATGTTTAAAAAATCAAAATATATATTTAAATACATTTGTATTTAACTGTGTATTGTGTACATGCATATTATAAAAACCATCTTAAAGAGATAATTTTGAAATGTTTGAACAGCTGAGAATGGCATTGCAACCTGTGTAGAAATGCAAAATCTTGTGGATAACTTCTACTCAGCACGCAAGTCCAAGAGAAGCAAATCAGAAATTTTAATACACAAATTCACAAAATGCAAATTCTTCAATCATCCTTTCATGACTTACAGGCCATTTGGTGTAATAGCCACATGCAGAAATACACGTAAGTGGGACCTGCAGCAAAATGTTACATCACAAAATGTTCTCGTTCAGGATTCCAGCCAGCCAATCATGCACTTTTGTGTATGTTATTGTTGCTGTTATATGCCATCAAGTCATCTCCAACATACAGTGACCCTATGAATGAGTGACCTCCAAAATGTCTTATCATCTTGCAAACTGAGATCTCGGCTTCTGTAATGGAACCAATCCATCTCATATTTGATCTTCCTCTTTTGCCTTCATGTTCTCCTAGAATTATTGTCTTTTCCAGTGAGTCTATTCTTCTTATGATGTGGTCAAAGCACAACCGCAGTTTCATCATTTTGCTTCCAGAGAGAAGGAAGATTTGATCTAGGTCCCCCTTGTTTGTCCTTCTGGTGGTCTATGGTATTCACAAAACTCTCCTCTAACACACCATATTTTTCTTTTCTGGATACCCCACATTCCACTCTCCACCCCCACTCTCATTTTCTCCTCCAAAAGTCAGTCAGCAAACTACACTGAAGAAGCATGTTCATTCCACAGTGGACGTATTTGAAGTGTTCTCGTCTTTAAGGACTTCTGCATATCCTGAAGCTTGCTGGTATCTGCCTCTTCTGTATGGATGGATCTATTTTGGCTACATAAATATCCACATCCAGAAAATGAATTCCCTATTAATATATAGGATGCTGACTAAATTATAGTAAAAATGGTTGTCTGATTCCCAAAACCGTTAGAAATAATTATACTGCAGTTCCCTCAAGCTGGCATATTAATACTGCAGCATGATCACCACAGTCCTAGAGATGGTAGTGCTCAGACAGATACTTGTATAAAAGAGATATGCACAGATGTCAGAGCGGTTGGAGTGGACCATTTGTCCCTTATGACAGTATTCTGACTTGACTATATGTGCTCAGTAGCTGGCACAGCTCAATCTACCACTGGCACAGTTTGTTTAGCTAATTACAAATGGCCTGTAAAGATGTTCAGCTGCATCTCAGAAGTCTGAACAGATTATCTCCTTTTGCTTTATCTGTCTGTTCACCAAATGTGCCATATTTTATACAGAAAAGAGAAACAGACTAGGCATGCATTACTTAGAAATTGCCATATGCTAGTGCAGAAAAGCATATTACCTGTCAAAACAGACCCAGAAGGATCCTAGTCAGCATCACTCCGACAGCATATGAAACAACTGTGATTTTTTCTATTGATTTTCCTGCCCAGAAACTTTTCTCCCTAAATGTTACAAATGCATTTTTGTCCCCACTACAATCCCAGCTTCACAAGGAGATGATAAATCAGGCAATATCGATTAGATTGGGCTAAAGAGCCCCTGCATTTCAAGGTTATATCCTCTGGAGAGTTAGTAAATCTCATTATAAAAATCTGCCTGCTGACATATATGAATAAAGCAAGTGACAGCAGAATTCTAGCATGATAGCATCCACTGTACAGTCATGCTGTTCATGAGACAGAAAGTTCAGCACAATACAAATGCAAAAGTTGAAAACACGGAAGCAGCCTGTCAGATTTTTAACAACAGAACAAAACCCGTATTATGGCTGTAAACAAAAACAGCATTTCTTTGTCACTTGTCTGTTTTCATTTCTTCTACTTTACTATCCGTTTTCTCTTGCTGTGACGGACTTCAGAGTCAAATCTTTAAGTTGTCAGATTCTTTAAAATGTGACATTAATGTCCCTAGTCTATTGCAAGATAAGATCAGGGGTGGGGGGGGATCTGTTGTTTAATCAAAGAAATCATGAATTTTAACCCAATGGATATTATTTCTGCAGAATGGTCATCAAACTGCAAGAAATCAAAGATTCTTAATTTCATCCATATGTAAACACTGGTAGCATTTGACAAGCAAAGGGTGGAAGAGTATAACAAGAGATTGTTTTATATTATATTTTAATTATGAATTGTACAAAATAACTGAGCTATTGACACTCGTATGCAAAACAGAGTTAAACTGGATGTTGCATCAGTAAACATTTATGCAAGTGTCAAACTACAACCAGATTCACACAAAGCTATACATAGTGGGGATGTGTGTCGCACAATATAGATCTACTCAGACATTATAACCAGGAAGCTACGAGGTTTCTAACTGTGGTGGAAACAGTGGCGCATATGTGTGACAGTTCCAGTCAGGGGCCCCCTCTATAGCCATTGAACCCCACTACCCTTCTTATCCTGGGGTGGGTGAGCCCAGGGAAGAGCTAACTGTGGTGATGACTATGGAGTCTTCTCCCCATCTTCCTTTCACACAGCTATAAATCTGCATGACTCCAGGGAAGGAAGCAGACTGGCTTTTGATGGCAGGAGATAAGGTGAAGCCCTTAGTCTTGTTGTTACTTGTTGATGTTGTTACTTGTTGATGTCCTCTTAGGCAGGAAATCAATTGATGGTGTCACGTTCTCCTTTTTTTTTCTTGGCCAAGATTGACCCTTGCTTTCTCAGCCAGCTCTCCCAGGCACTCATAAGGAAGCCTTGAAGTTTCTAAATTTAGAATTACAGTTCCCCTAATTTCTCAGTCCCTTCACAACACCTAAGTCCCATTGTCCCACCATCTAGATATCAATCCGACTTGATGCATTCAGGTTACAGCACTTCCATAATCACATAAAGACTACAAGTACGTCCATCTGAACACATTTACTGTGCCTGTTCAGACCCCTTCACTGAACGTGTCACAGTCTGATTGACATCCAGGGAGTTAATTGGAGTGGGGCTTAAATATGTCCTCAGCACAGTTAGAGCTCTACACAGCTTTCAGGCTATGATGCCTGAACACTACTTATGAAACACTAGACCCCAGAAATCACACACTTCCCTGCTCTTGTCCCCCACCCCCTCCAGCAACTGCTTTGCCCTTTGATGTTTGCTCATAATGGACATCAAGACGGGAAGCAACCCCACGCAGGCACAGTCATTTCCTTTTTCAGACAGCAGACAAATTCTGGTCTGTTTATCCAAGTTTTTAGCAATATTTACAGGGCAATCCTATAAATTTCCATAGAAGTTGGCACATTTATCTGTTGCATGCAGAACCAAGTTGGTAACTTTATTCTCTTATAAATTCTTTCAGAGCCGCTCTTCACCTTTGCTGAAGGAAACAGGTAGTATTCTTGTCCATTTCCTGACCTTCTTCAAACTAGCCATTTAAAGGGTCACTCATTTTTTAAAGTGCTGCAATTTCTAATGCATACCTTGTATTCAGTGCTGGCATGAAGTGCATACTTTAAAAACGAAGTCAGCAAAGTGACACAAACCTATTTTATTGCTAAAGGCTCAAGGAGCACTACTGAAAGGTAAGATGCATCATGGATGGTATGCCAAGTTTTGGATAGTTTGGATGTTAGGGGAACCAGAAGAGCAATTACACACTAGTCACATGGCCTCAGATCTCAGTGTCCTGTTACTGGTACATAAAGGGAAAGGGAAACATGTTTAGTGTTTCCCTAGCAATTCCTTGTGTTCAATTCTCCTCTTCAGTGACATATCAGAATTAGAATACCTTTGTATAAAACTGAATCCCAGGAGTTCCTATATAAGGTTTTGGGGAAAAACAGTAATAGATACGTTACCACTAGTAACATTTATGCACTAATTTGGGTTTTGAAGTCTCTGAAAGAGACTGCAACGATATCACTATGGATGTGTAAACAGTAATGCTTGAGTTTGTCAACATTTTCTGATTACCACCTCAAAGCTTATGTCAAGTTTGATTCATACCAGATTGGGAGGGTTTTTTCTTCATAGAGATTTGTACATATCTCTATGCACTTCCCCCCCCCCTGAAAATGTACAAGTTTTTACAGCCTTTAAAAAATGTGCACATTTTTGTTTCAACAACTAATGAATACATTTTTAAAAAGCAGGTTTTCAAACTGCATTTTTTTCAACTGTAATTTTTTTAAACAAATAAATAACATTGGAAGCTTCTAAACATGTGAATTTCTGACCACCAGTTGCATTCAGGTCTTCGTTTGGTCCTAACAGCTGCACATTGGGTAACCTTTCATACATTTGCACACCCAGGTAATTTCTCATCCATTCCCCTAGACATCATTCACAAAGTGTTGCACACTGGCATTTACTTGAAAGAAAAAGAAAGATGTGCCTAAGGACTACCCACTGTAATTACTTCTAGCTGGCAAGGTATCATGCAATGACTATGGGAATGTGGCACAATATTGATTGCTACTCGGAAATAAATGCAAACGTTTCACTTGAGATAAAAAGAGGCAGGGTGATGTTCCAGAAACAAAACAGGTTTCAGGTATTACTAGGCCCTTATATACAGTTACATAACAACAAACTCTTATAATAATAATGATTGAAGGAAACTGAAATGCTTGTTTATATTAGTTCATATTGCCCTTTAAAACTATCTTGGGTATTTCTTACAGCTGACCTATCTGTTCACAAAACCATGTAGAAGTAAGTTAACTATTACAATCCATCTGGAGTTATATCTTGCATCCAAATGAAGTACTGTTCCCAACAGTATCCTTTGATATTTTCTGACACTCATTACTATATCACAATTTGCTCTAACATGACTGAGAGGATTCAAATCAGAAGTCATGAAATTTCTTTTGGAATCTGTTATCTCAAATCCTAAGCTATAAACACAATTCTGGATACACAACTCTGCCATTAGCCAAGTTTCAAAGATACGACTATTATGGATGTCTACAAAGGCTGAGATTCATGGCAAGTTTATGCCAGCAAATACACACTGGAATAAATCTGAAGGTTTTTTTTTTTAAAGAGCAATGGTACACCACAGTATGATATGGAACATCATCAAAAGCGAATTTTTAATCATAAAGTGGTCTAGATATATGTTCAACCCTAATATTCCACACGCTAAAGTAGTCTTCCCAAAATGGGTGTGTTCCAGATATTTAGGAGTGTGCCACTGACCATCTAGTATGAGCAATGGTGAAGGATCATGGGAGTTGAAATCCAAAATATTTCCAAGACAATAGACTAGAATAGTCTGCAGTGTGTTATTTTATCTCTCAGAAGACTGCTGCATATCTTGACATCAGAACCTCATGTGATATTCTGGAAACTGTTGTGATGATGAAAGTGCTACATGTAATATATAATTTGCAAACAACACAAATATTTTGAAATAAATGGGAGCGAGGAATCTAAAGACAAAGGTTCTGCCCCCCCCCCCCAAAAGACCAAATGTCACAAAATCTAGCAGGTATTTCTACCATCACAGCCTACTCGCCAGAGAGTTGGTGATAATTTAATCCCACGTATATAATGAATCCCATTACTACTTGGAGATCAATATAGTAATCTAAAACTGAACTATTTACATCAGTAGGCCTAAGGTCAAAATTGCAGATACCATATAACAATTAAGAAGCCAAAACTGATTTATTTCAAAGTTAATCAGAAGATACATCCAACTTCCAAAGAGAGTTCTCACTCCAGAGCAGTATGCCGTTTCCCACTGAGTGATTCAATGGCTGGAATTCTTTGCTTACTGCAGGGGTCCTCAAACTTTTTAAACAGGGGGACAGTTCATTGTCCCTCAGACTGTTGGGGGGCCAGACTATAGTTCGCCCTCGCCAGCCAACACAGCCCAGATGGATCGGAGTTTTAGTCTAATCACATGTTAAGGCCATCATGGTTGGACTCAGCTGCCAGTTGCCAGAAAGCCATAGAGAAAAACCAAGCAAACATACAGCAAAACCAAAGTATTCCAGTCCCCTTAAGACAAAAGAAAGGTACCACAGCACTTGGGTGTACTTTTTTACTTTTCTCTTCGGAAACAGACTAAATCAGCTGCCTCTCCGAAAAGCAGCTCCCAAAGAATCCCAGTGCGGTGTGGTTTAATGCCCCCATTATCTCGCCCAGTTGGCCAGGACCTGCCGGGAGTAGAGAAACGCAACTGACTGAGATGCCTCCCCATCCTCCGACAACAAAAGGAGAAGGGGAGCACGCGCACGCGCCCCTTCCCTGTATCTCCCTCCCCCCCCCCCGCTCTGTCCTTCCGGGGCTTTCTGTCCCCCACGAGGAACGACAGCTGGGTTTCAAAGGGAAAAGGAAACAACGCCCAATTCCCAGCTGCGGTTGGGCCATGACTTCCTCGACGCCTTGGCACAACACCCCGTGCACCCACAGGGGAAGCAGGAGTGGGGGAGGGAGGCATGTCAGCCCAGGAGCCCCATATGGGCCCTCCCACCACGTGTGGTCCACCGCTGAGGGCCAGGAAAAGCGGCCCGGCCAGTACTCAGACACAGACAGCCTTCCCCCCGCCCACGTGTCTCCTCCGCCCCACCTACCCGGCGCACACCTGTTTGCAATCATCCTCGTAGAGGATGCGCCGGGAGGAGGAGGTCTCCCTTCGACAACCTTCCCGTAGAAAGCGGCAGGGGGCCACGATGGCTGGCCCGGCGCGTGCTTCTCTCCGCATGCCACGCGACACCCCCCAGCTTGCCGCCCCCACAAGCACGTTGCCCATTGTCAACAGCGAGGCAGCAGCTCTCCGTCACCGCGGCTGAGCCCACCTCAGCGAGGTGTCTCCTGCCTGCCTGCCCCGACCAGCTCAGCTTGCTCTCCTCGCCGTCCCTGCACCAAGAGCAGACAGGGATAGGGGACACACACACACACCTGCATCTCGCCCAGGGCTACCTTTGCACCCTCCACCCGGCTTCCCTCTACAAAAGGTGTGCGCGCGGAAAACAGTGCAGCCTGCCTCTCCGCACACTCCACACACAACACAAAACGGCCCCAAACCCACCCAGCAACCTCCATCTCAAGGCTCATGGTGACCATCCCGAGCGAGAGTCTCCAGCTCGTTTATCTTCTACATCAGGGGTCTCCAAACTTTTCAGCGGGAGGGCCGCATAATATATGCTCCATTTTTTTAGTGCCAAGGGAAGACACACACATGCACTCCTGCCGGCCCGCACTCCTGCCCCCCACGTTCCCGCCGACCCGCACACCTGGCCGGATAGAAAGGCAAGGTGGGCTGGATATGGCCCGCGGGCCGTAGTTTGGGGACCCCTGACTTACTGTATTAAATTGCACCAGAGACATACATTGAATCAGTGAGGATTTGGGGAGTTGACTCCTCCATAAGTTCCACTGATTTAAATGGGCTTAGTCTAGCAGTGACTTTCTTTAGTGAAGCAAGTCACAATGAGACTAGACCCACTTGAGTCAGTGGAATTTATGGAGGAGTTGACTCAGTAAATCCTCATGATTCACTACTATAGTTCAACACTAAGCAACAGGAATTTCTGCCAATGTGTTCCTGCAGGCTATAAGACACTTTTACATTGATAAAAAACAAGTTTGTTTTTAAAAAAACATATTTTAAAAACCAGATCAGTCTGCAAACCCATATTTGGGGTTTATTTACTGTGAAAGCCACGTTTTAGGTCTCCAAGTTTCAAGGTCCTTGAGCAACAGTGAAAAAATACAATTCTCCTCACACTTTCTTAATATTATGACTATGGATTAGGCCTCAAACATCTCTTCGTTTTCATGTGGCCTTATACTGTAAACTTCAAAATGTTTATGTTGAAGTAAAACATTTTATTTCAGCCAGACTCTCCCACAAGGGCATTATCACTTCGCATTTTTTTATGGAAACTTACCAAGATGCTGGAAAGCCAGATTATCAATTTCAGTTCTCACTCCTTTCATTATTTAATTATTTCCACCCCATTCCCACTGCTTTTGTGAAGCTTCAGCAGAGTATGCTGTCTGTCTTGTGGAAGAAAACTGTGTATTAGTTTACCCTAATTAAACCATTCTTGCAAGGAGGAGATTTACTTGAGCTTTTTGGGGAGGGGGAGGGAACTTCTTCAGTGACACTGTATATTCAGACAGTTTGGGAAACAAGCATTTTACTACATCTTTTTTACCAAAAAAAATCCCTTTATGAGGAGGTAGGGGGATCTAAACAGAAGATTTCTACTCCATAGAAACAGCACGGAACCTTCCACAGGTCTTTATCGATAGATGGATTTGCCATTTTTTCATTTTTAACACTACTAGTTGTGTGCCAATAATATGAAATATAATTCATATTACATAGATTCTTCTTTCCTTCCATCCCTTCAGACTGTAATAGTAATGTGTGACATATATATTGGTATTAAAGAATGTAACCTTACTTAATATCACAGACTACATTACTGGATGTCTTATTGATGAAGTATTGGGCCCATCAAATGTTAATCACTTCTTCTGAAATAGAAAGTTCCATGTAGGAGGACAATTGTCTTTCATACCATAAGAGCATATACAATGTTACCTGAAAATCCTGTGGATAATACCATAAAGCTAAGACATGCACGTAGCACTGGTTATTTCAAGCAGAAAGGGAAATCTTATTACAATGTATTTTTGAGTATGGCATTAATTCCAGAATTTAATGGAGCAAGGATATCACTGCACAGAAATGATGAACTTCTACAACATATTATAAGCAATATGCTTGTTCTTATAGCAACAATAGTTGATTTCTGCAATCTGGGATGTCATATTCAGAAGAAACAATTAATCAAACAAGCCACGCAAAGGCAGGGCCTGCTCTCCACCTTCCTGAAAACAGCCTGGTTAAAGACAGTCATCCAGTGGCTAGAGGGAAAGTTTCACGGTTCACATGAAACTAAACCCTGGACGTCCCAAGTTCCAATCCAATTACTTCTCCTTCCTCTCCTCTCCTTTCATCCCATGCCCCAAATATCTGGAGCAAATCTGCGGACATGGGTTATGGCCACAGCAGGGAGGGACGGATCCTGCTCTCCTAAGAAATAGGCACCCCTAGATACAACCCTGTGTATCCTTGGTTGGAGACAGAAACATGACTCTATTTTTTTTTTTTAAAGGTTGTGCTTATGCTAAATCTACCAGGATTTTATACTAGAATCCATGCTCCTAGAAGTCTCGGAGAGCAGCAAGTCTGAAAAACACAATCAGGATTATTCAACAAAAATATTCCTCACATTTTTAAGCATCTCTGCACGAATCACTACAGCTACTTAGGGAGGTGTTTTTGTTTGTTTTATACTACTGCATTTTACAATATTGAGTGCCCACTTCTGTCATAGGTAGAGGGGATACATGGATTAATACGAAAGTTATTTGGTCTTATGCAAGAGCCCTGGTCAGCTGGGGTAGAAAACATTAATCCCTGCCTTACACTGGCATGGTAGAAAAAAGTGCTATGACTGAAACTGATTAAGAGCAACAATCAATAAATGTATAGGAACAAAGACTGTTATCCTAAAATTCAGGTGCTTAAACTCTGCTGCCATTTCTATATCGTAGCAAATGGTTCCTTGTAAAGCTAGCACAAAAATTCTGACTGAGCTCTTTGCTATACTTTTCATAATCAACAGGTATCTGCTAATATATTTTCTCTAAAATACCTTAACTCTGCACACACTTCACCAACAAAAAAGGTTTTTTATTTCAGCCTCTGCAAGAAATGCAAGCATTTTATTATTCTTGTAAGAGGCAGTAGGGGGTGGAGCTGAACTTGCTCAGCAGGCACATGAGAAGCTATTATGAAACTCATTTCAAGTTGAATTCCACAGAACAGTAGCTCAGGCTCTCCAGCTGCTTAACCTATACAAATTGATCTTGTTTCTGCCAGGTTTGAATAGATGCAAAAACTTGGGTCTGGACTGTAAACCAAACTTTTACAGTTTTGCAGCAGCAACAGAAACCGTACACTTATTTTATTTATATTTATGATGTTTCGTTTAATATGCTTCTTAAATTCATCAGAATTCTCAAGTGATTTACAAATAAAAGTATAAATGAAATAATGGTAAATATAATGTTAAAAACAAGCCTAGAATATCTAACCGTAAAATGATTAGAGACCTCTATATTCTTCTTATCAACATTCCTGGAAGAGAATACTAACTACAGCAACGTTCACCATTCCCAAAGAAATATTCCAAACTGCCATTTATTTTCAGCACACATATTAAGATAACATTTGAAGTTCACACTTTAAGAGCAGAGCTTTCAAATACCAAGTTCTGGAACACCATGTGAGCCCAAGCATATTTGGTCAAAAATCCTATACCTACTTCCTTAGGAACAAGTGCCATTGAACTCAGGTTGGCTTCTTCCTAAGTAAAGATTTAATTAGAACAGAGTGAATAGGATTAAATGGGCAATGCTCTAATTTGTCACTGCATGTTTTAATGTCTTGTAGAAACATGCTGTTTGCAGATGAGTGAAATTATACCTGTCTGAATATATGGTAAGAATATCTTTACATGGCCATATATCATGTAAAAAGATTTACCTAGATGAATAATTTCTTATGGAAAACAGTACTCTACGTAGATGCTTGTTTATAAAAGCAGAGGTACTGAGGCTTAAGCTTCCCTTGGAACTACATCTCCTTCCCTGGAAGTCCTGCCCCCATTCTGTACTTCTTAGTTATTGATGAAAGGAGGCACTTTGCTCAAATGATTTCTTCTCATCTTAAAGGCAGAGGGGGAAATACTGCATGTAAAGTAAAATGTGAGAAACTCAAGTTGTCTTTCTTTGCATATTTCCGAGAAGAAACTCTACTAAATGCAGTGGAATTCACTTCCAAGCAAACACATGCAGGATTGCATTGAGAATCAAACATACAAGAGAAGGTACTGAAACAGTGCCTAACTGTAACGAAATCAAGGTATTGTTCTTGCTTAAGTTTGCCAAAGAGATAGACCGCTCACACTTTTTTTAATGCACCTAATCACTCTTACAGACAAATGTAACACATGAATGACAGACAGGTCACAAACAAAGCACTGTTATTTCTGGTCACCATATTATTCAGTTTGCAGAGGGAATATGAGATTACTGATATGATTATATACTTGACGATAGGTGGACCAAATGGTCGAAGGATAGTTATCCTGCTTGCACAGACCAAGAACAACAACAAGAAGAATGCCTCAGATCTCAATGGCCTGGCTCTGTAATCCACTCTCACTTATAGTTTTTACTTAAACTAGTGTGGACAGATCTTTCGATTAGGAAGATTTGACTCTAGTCTTTTGTGGATTACGAGTAGCAGTATGTTGGAAGACAGTGTATCAAATGTCGACATGACCATTTTTTATGCAAATACATTGACAGTCTTCCTCACATGTTTTGGGATTACAGCAATCTTGTATGCATTAACACTGGGTATCAGTGGAAAGGGGCTTTACAGCCTAATGTGATTGTCCTTGATTCATAAAGTTCTTTTCCCAGCTTGGTATTTCAGACAGGACCCAACCCCCTTTCCTGTTTGTTTGCTTGCTTCCATTGTTCTTTTTTGTTGATAGCTCCTCTTCCCTCTGATATTTCTCTGAGCAATACACATGGAGAGTTTTTCCATGGGCTGGAGACTCCATTTTCTCCCCTCCCTTTTTTCTTTTGATTGTAACTACATATGGTAACTGTTAATCAATATAAATGTTCTATGTTTCTAGAGTGATTTTATCATACAAATTGCTAGTTTTTGTGCAAAAAGGGAAAAAAAAACACCTGAGGGGACTGACGAGACTGATCTCTCCACATTTCTGTGTTGTTGTTGTTTTACCACATAGACAGCTAACTAAAAGGAATAACCAACATTTCCCCAATAGTATGTGCTATAGCTGAGCCCAGATAGCAAATCTCTAGATGTCTTTCCCAGTCTGAGGGTCATGACCCCCATGGGGGTCACGAAGCATTTTCTGGGGGATCCCAAACCACCTTATATGTGTGATAGCCCTTGTTAAATAATTTCTTCCTTGACCTTTCAGAGCCTATATTAAAGTTAATGTCTATGTGTATGTATGAGATACAGGCCTTCTGGGGGGAGAAAGAAGCCTATACTTTTCTGAGAATGGATGACTTTACCCCATTAAAAATTCCTTTTTATACAAATGTGGTGGGGGGTGGGTCACAGGTTACCTGGCTATTATAAAAGGGGGTTGCAACTTGAAAAAGGTTGGGAACCATAGCCCTAGATCATCCTGAGTCCTGGATGGTATAGAACAGCACGCTATAAATAGAGGATCCTCCCCCATCACTCTGTAATGCAAGGGCAGTCAAAGTGTGCCCCTGGCACCAAAGTGCCAGGCAGTTTCTGTCATCTCCAGTCCTCCAGACTTTTTTTCCTGTCCTTCAGACTCCTCTTCCCACCTGAAATTTCCCCACAACAAAACCTGAATATTATTTATTTATTTATTTATTTAACTTATATGCCGCCCACTCTACCCAAAGGTCTCTGGATGGCTTACAACACTTATTATCACTCCTGGAGTTGCAATCCAACTTTTAAATAGGTTTCAGGGCCTCCACTGCACAGTTAACACTCAAATTCTCATTTTTCAAAATGAGAAGTGAACTTCCAACCAATTTGTTTCATTCTTTGTGGTTTGTGGCATTTAGTAGTTTGTGCACTCTGCAGAAAACTGGCTCCTCGTCAAGTACCGTTGTCTGCCTCTAGGGCTAGCAGCCTGTTTAGGGATATTCACAACAAGATTTATGTTTGACCTGATTGATTGTTGAATTGTGTATGTTTGCACTATGCAACAATCTTCCATGATTATTTTATGCATCAGTTTTCTGTATACACAAAAATAGAAATGATTTTATAACACATATTCACAATAGAACGTTATGGACATACAGCACTCCAATAAAATACTCATGCCAGCAAGAAAATCCTAGGGGACTGTCCTGAACTAACCATAACATTCTTGCCATGACAATTAAACACTTCTGTATTTGTTTTTTTTTTTTTCATTCTTCTACAGCTATAGAAAGTTACAGAAGTATAGAAAAAAACAGCAGGATGTTTACTGCCTCTGTTAGCAAAAAATACATCAACTCCCAGCCAGCTGAAAATCCAACAGATAGGAATAGTTCTTGTAGGTTTTTCGGGCTGTTTGGCCGAAAACCTACAACAACCATCGGATCCCGGCTGTGAAAGCCTTCGAGAATACAGGAATAGTTCTGTTTGCAGAAAATACACACAATGGAGAATAAAGAGCAGTTCGCTTTTCCAAATGTTTGATAACATATCTAAAAAGCTGACAAGCCAAGCTGACAATTACCTTCAAACAATAATAATTAAGAGTGACAAAAGGAGGATTTCTTATTGCTTACAACTAGTGAAGACTGCACACTGCATCTCTTAATGTGCCCTGCTAGCAAACAGAAAACACTTTTCCAAAGTAATCTCATAAGTACAAATAAAGTTATTTGTAACATAAAAGCTAGAATACTGTGAGACCTATGTTTACTTTTGTGGAGCTGAACACAAAATACTCATTAATAACAATGGAAAGAAGGTATTTATTCATAAGCTATCATTTTAAAATGTTTTAAAGTAACCACATTAATTTAGACTCAGTCACTCTAATGAAAGCAGTGATACCTCCCACAATGCTTTATACAACTTCTACTAAAATGTCTTCTGATAGCACTTAATGGCTCTAATGGACCATTCTTAGCTTTAACAAGTGATGGGGGAGAGGGGGCACCACAATATGTCAGCAATAGTATATGGTGTCTTTCCTGGTCTTTGTAGGCAAGTACTTCCTTCCTCATTTCTATAACTTCTGAATATTCAGTCCCAGTACTCAGTTCATAAAATATTAAATTTATTCCTGATTCTAGAGATATTTCTTACATTGCAGAGGGCACATGATGGACTTTGTGTGTCTCTGCCTCTAAATCATGTTAGTGCTGTCAACTATCTACATGTTTATGCAAAACAGACTATTTCCAATGTGTTGGAAATAGTCTGGGAAGGAAGGAGTGGGTTAGAATAAGTGGTCTTCAGGTACCTATGCTTTTGCAAGTGATGGACTCTAATGCAGCAGTGCAACACACATTTTGCATGCAGACAGTCTCTAGTACAGTCTGTTGCATATTTAGTTAAGAAGATCAGAGATAGCCGGGATGTGAAAAGTTTTTGCCTGAGAATCTGAAAATCTATTGCCAATCACAGTAGATAATGCAGGTCTAGATTGCCATATAGTCTGCCATGGTATAAGGCAGGTGCAAAGCATTCCTTCATGCTATTTTCCTGGCACTTCAGAAGAGTTTGTCCAACTATAATAGAAAGAGCATCATTAATTTCACACAGTACCTTCAATGCTAAGAATTTTCCAAACAAATCAGTTTAGTTCCTGCCAATGGTATGGACAACAGCCACCATCCATAGAATGGTTGTATGTACTTCTTGATTTCTTACTGAAACCAACACATTTGAGTGCATCTCACAATGTAACTGTGTTAACCTGTGTTAACCAGTTAGACATACTCAGTTTATCTGGCCAAAATTTTAACTGACCACTTGAGTAAAAAAAAATAATAAATTATTTGGGGAATGATGGGGTAGAAAAGACCATTTGGCTCCAGCAGGAAAACTCTTTGAAAGACCCAAATACACAAACGTAAAAGTGAAATTAAACCTATTATACAAAGGAAAAACAAACAAAACAACAAGACAACCCCCCAAAACTCCACTTAATTAGCCAACCACTTTTTAAATGTACTGTAAAAAGCTGCAAATCCAGTGAAAAAAACGAGGGAGGGAAAAAGCAGGAGCTAAAAATGAACTTCCCTTGTGCTGATCTAATGACTATTTAAAAAGGAGGATGAAGCGCACCCCCCTCTGATAAAGCTGCAGCTCTAAGCACAGTGAACAGAGAGAGCAGGTGAAGTCGGTAGGAGTGACTGGCTCTTCATACTGCAGTCCTATAGAAACCCTCTCAGAAGGAAGCCCCACTGAGTTTAATGGGACTTTTACAGTATTTCCTGGTGAGGGGGGGGGGGAATTGTAGCCTACCCCTGGTACGACTGCACTGCAAACGTGCAGTTCCCGATGGACGCACATTTAGGCTGGCTTTTCCGGGGGTGTTGATGGTGGAGGTGGGGGCGGGGGGGGGCTGCAATATCCTTCCTTCCCGCCTCTCGCAGGAGAAAAGGAGCTTGCCGGGAGGGGATGGTGAACAGGAAAAGGGTCCGAGAGGGAAGAGCTCAGCCAGCGCCCACCCTGTCCGCCTCCCTCTCGCCTCCAAAATACGCAGCCGCCCCCTGAAGGCTTCCTATGCATTTAGGCTTCACCGGCTTTTGCCAGTGCCCGAGGAAAGTCCGCGCAGCTTCGCCTCCGATCCTGGACGAGGCGCGTTTCCAAGGCAGTAACTTTTGTGGAAGACCAAACTATCCCAGCCACCACCACCCCCCCCCCCATCCTCACCCTGCGAGCTTCCCCGTGTGGCGAAAAAGTCAGATCTGTTTCCGAGACGAGGGGCTCTCCTTCCTTGCCACGAGAAGGGGACCCGGACCCTCTCTCTCTCCGCCGCCTCCCCCCCCCCCCCCCACAACCAGGACTTCGGTTTTGGAAATGTGGAAAAGGGAGCCCAAGCATTCCAGGCTGGCGCCCCGCGCAAGTTTGAGGCGCTTTCTCCCAAACTCCCACTAATCGTACGAGAGACTCTTTCCTTCTCTCCCCCCGCCCCACGAACACGGCCACACAAAAAAGAGAGACAGATTGAGCCCTGACAGGGCGGACGAGGCCAAAGCGGCCGCCCCTGAGGGGAAGAGGCGGTGCGAGCTCTCTCCCTCTGGGTGGCGGTTTTGGCGGGAAAACGCGCGGCCGGCGGGGACTGAGACCAGGAGGCAGAGAGAAGGAGGGCGGGGGGGGGGGGGCGCCGGCGAGACGCGGGAAAGGCTGAGAAAGCCCCACATACACACAGGCGGCGGGGTACTTGCCCAAGTCGGGACGAGGAGGCTGTCCGGGCGGTCCCGCTGCGCCGGAGGAAATGGCTTCCCCGCCACCTCCATATCCTCCCATGCAGCGCGATGAGTCCTTGCTGAATGGCGAGCGCAGCCAGGCGGGGGCCAGGCATCTAATCCCCCATAAGACGCGCCCGCACGCTCGCCCGCAGCAGGCAGGCAGAAGCCGCCGCCGCCGCCTCCTCCTCAACGACTCCGAAAGAGCAGACGCCGCGGCAAAGCTCGCCGGAGAGGACCGCCACAGAGCTCCCGGCGCTGGGTGGCCGAGCCGAGGGGGCAACGGTGGCGGCGGCGGCGGCCGCTCTCCTCTCCAGCCGGCTCCTCTGCTCTTCTCTTTCCCGGCTAAGTGAAGAAGAGGGACGGAGAGCAGGGGAGGGTGGGCAGCCCTGGGCGAGGCTGGCCCCGGTTGAGGGTTGCCTTTGCCCGGAGACGGGAGGGATGGCGGTCAATCCGCACAAGGAAGGCGGGATGGAAGGCAAGGGACTGCGCTCCCCGCTATTTAACTTCAGCGCTCTCTTTCGCTGTCCCCCTTCGGGAGGACGCGGCGGCTCACTCCTTTTTCTCGCCAGATCCTGGCAACGGGCTCGCTCGCTCGCTCGCTCCTGAGGGTGGGGTGGAGGCTGTGTAGCTGCAAAAAAACACGCAGCTCCCCGGGCAGACCCGAACTTGGGCGTCGTTCTAATTTCCCTCCTCTTCACGGAACACCCACGGCACCCGCGAGACATGATTGCGCCGAGTCAAAGCAAAATGCCCACAACGTGGCCTGATGAGTGAAGTTGCTAGCCCCTCTTGTTTTGCAAGGCCAAAATCACCCCGAAATTCAAAATGCATGCTATTTCTCCCCCCCCCCCCCAGGTTGCCTCATGCAAAACATTTCATCCTTAGGCTTCTCAGTTACTTAAACGCTAGGGAACGTAGGAAGGGAAGAAGCAGGCTGTGGAAATAGAATAAGAAATAATCTTTATTGCATACAATATTGTTACTTGGTTTTAAAACTTTCAGGTAAAAAAAAATACTCATAAGGAAAAGATTTTCTCTTTGAAGGAAAGGTGAAATATAAGAGAAAAATGCGGTTGAGTTCTTGCTTCATAAGCACAACAGTTAGTTTTGTGTTGTCAAGTCCAAACCATGTTATAGTGATCTTAACAGAGCTTTCAAGGTGTGGTATTTAAGGAGTAATTTTACCAGTTTCACATTCCCCCAGTGAGTTTCCATGACCAAGCTGGGATTCAAACCCTGGTTTCCAGAGTCCTGGTCTGTCACCCTATGCCCTACTACAGTACAGCACACTGGGTACTCTCAGTGAGAAGCAGGCATGAGTTTGTGCATCTCAGTTGATGAGCACAACAAAATGAGTGAAAATAGCCATTCCAAATAGAACATGATAGAACTCCTCTGTCATATAACACTGCAGCTTGCAGGCAGCTTCTCAATCAGCACTACACACAAGGCAAAGAAAATGTTTTCTTTAATTTATTTATTTTATTTAATCTAAGTGACTCAGTGAGTCAGCGATAGTCTGGCAGAAGTGAAAATAATAATTTTCCCCTGCCCCTCCTTTTGCAAAAGAGCAGGGGAAATGTTCAATTTTCTGATGTCCTGAAGTGGCTTCTTTATTAAGCCAGTTCACAATACCTGAAATTGACAGTGGAAGGAACTGAACTAAATAGGGTTGCTTGAGGTCAGTATGCCATTTGAATGTGAGGATCGCACAAAATGGCATATTCCTACTCACAACCTCAGACCACATCAGCCTGTTGCCAAAAGGCCAGAGGAGTTGCAGCTTCAGAAATAATACTTTTGAATATGTCTACATGCTCTAGAGGGTATTATGTAGGTGTGCTTGTGAATTGCCTGGATAGTACCTAATAGTGATTCAGATCCACAGAATAATCCCATCTCACAAGCATCCAAAGTCGCTATTTTAGTGCTCTGTTCTGTAATCTTGGATAGATAGAACTCTCTTGGTGATAGCAAGTTTTTAATAATAGAACCTAGCCCTTGAAAAGGGTAAGTTAATAACATGAATGTGTGCATCTGAGCATGCCTTTTACTGTCACGAGGAAATTCCATTCGCCACCACCACCAATAGCATCAGGGTGTAAGTGAATATGTAGGTACGTATGTGATGATGTGTTTTTTTTAAATCAATTTTAGCAAATTTATTATTGATAGTACAAATATTATGGACCGAGTTAAGAGCTACCTCCTCTCTTCCAGTGCAGAATGTCCATTAAGCTGTTCTGTGTATGACTGGCATTTTATTTTAAAGGAAAAGCACTCACTGCAGGCTGTGATCAGGAACAGAAGGACAAATGGAGGAAAGATGCCATCATTCACTCAAAATCGACCTGTGTTTTTTTTTCCTCCTTCCGTGAAGAGGAAGCTACAGATTCCCATCTCTCTCTTTACAGCAGAAGTGGGCAACTTTTGTCCTCCCAGATGTTGTTGGACTGTAACTGCAGTCCTCTTTCACCCCTTTTTCACACCTCTTTCACTATGGCTGTTGGGAGCTACAATCGAACCGCACTAGGAGAGCCTCAATTTTCTTACTTCTGCCTTAGACAGGACAAAGCAGCTGCAGAAACTGGCTTGGGGAATATTCTCCTTTACTGGCTGGTCTTCTGTTTTCTGGGAGTCCACGGTATATGTTACAAATAGAGGGAATTCCTTAAGTGCTGAAAATACGTATGTGTGTGTCCCACCCAGAGCACAAATATTATACAATTCCCACAATTTGTTCTGGTTTTATATGATTAGTCTGTGCCATCTGTTTTCAGAGTTATTGTTGTTGCTTTGTTTTTATCTTTATTTTTGTTATTGTAACCGCCCAGAGGGAGCAGGATACAAATTAATTAAAATAAATAAATAAATTCTGTTTTATGATTGGTCCTCAGGTGGTAAGCACATGCTCAGTCACAAAGGTCTGCTTAAATTATGACTGCACAACCACCAGATTTAAGCTTCTAATGATGGGCTGTCTAATGTACAAGTGCCAACTTTCTATAGCTGCCTAGAGAGGAAAGGAATTCAGATGTAAATGTGTGCATTGTATGGTTCGGAGTTGGGGATTTTAAAAAAAATTATGGGGGGTGGTACATCAGTGAAGGATCTGAATACAATATCGACTCATAGAACACAATAGAACTTTGGATTTCATTGGCCAGAATTCTATTGCTATTTACATTTAGTAATGCAAGTCTTGGTGGCAAATTGCTGCTCATTTATAAGGTGCTGAGTCTGTTCCTAGATGCATATCCAGTCAGGTGATCAGGCACATGCCTAGGAAAACAACCAGAACCTTGTTAATGAGTGGGCATTTGCCACCATGACTTAATATGATTTCCCTTATGCAACTATAAATTGGACCGTGTACAGCAGTTCAGCCCATCTTTTCAACATAAAACCACAATTTCTCTGTTTTTATTTTTGCTAGTGGTGGATCTGTAGTTTTCCCCAGAATCAACCTTAGAGGTGAGTAGCTACCCAGGGGAGAATGCCAAGCTGAGATGAAGGAGTTGCATAACTAGACTGAATTGAATTGAGCAGGTGTCAAGCTGAGCTTAATCATTGTGGTTGCTTGGTTGATTTTAGTATGTCTGTAAGGAGCTTTGAAAGCTGCCTATACCACATACAATCATAGAACTGTAGAGCAGGAAGGGACCACAAAGATCGTCAAGTCCAACCTTCAGCTGAAAAAGGAAATTCACAGCTAAACATCCCTGACCAATGGCTATCTAACCATTGTTTAACAATGTCCAATGAAGAAATGTCTACCATCCTGCAAAAAAGTCCATTCCATTGTTGAACAGCTGTTACTATTACAAAGCTTTTCCTTTGCTTAAGCAAAAATGCTTTAATTTGGCTTTCCTACTTATTTACTCACATTTTGGACAGAAACTTCGTTGGGATGCTAGAACTGAAGTAGGAGTAGGAGTGCACTGAAAGCACAACAGCAAATAGGAGATAGCTTATCCTGGACCTTTCTCACAGATGTTCGTAGTGAAAAGCCTTCATGTAGCAGGTTTGTCACAATATTGTATTTTGCAATCCTTCATAAGCCATGCAATGTGGTAACACTGCAAAGCTGCAGGGCTTTCCAGAGGAGCAACAAGCATAATTTGTCTTAAGCCCAGTAGGTCAGCTGTGAATAAAGAAGTACAGAATCGTGGTGGTAGGACCATTCTTTCCAATGTCCTTTCAGAGCAGACAATAAAATGGAAGCATGGAAAGAGTAGAGCAGAATGATTATTTTTTCTAAGCATACATTAAGATAATTCTAAACATATTATGTTTAGGTGCCATTTCTCATCACCAGAGGAATTTGGCACAAATTCATTTCATTACCTCGAAGCTGACCTTTCCATTGAGACAAAATGGACACTGTTACTGTTTTAACTCCAGGTTCAGTTTACACTATAAAGAATCTCTCTGGGATCACACTCCCCTACTTCTGTTTAATGATATGACAGCAGGCAAACAAAACATTTTTTTCTGGGAAACATACTAAGAATGTTTATATGCATGCACATGCTTACCTACATACTTTTGTTTGTGTTTGTACTTAATGGAGAAGAAAATCTGTCAGGGAGTCGCAATATGCGCATCTATATCCATAATACAGTTATAGTGCACACTTCTAAAATCAATGTCAACATTTCAATTTTCATCTGTAACAAATGAGCACCATGTAGCAATTGTTACACCATGAGTACAGATCTTTCTCTTCAACAATGTGATTGTGAGAAACCCCTGTGCACGTGTCTTCTGGAGAACAGACCCGGAGTGCAAATGCTAAAGTCTCATTGCTCCTGCTCCTTTCTACAAAAGAAAAGCCAGTGCCCGGTGAAACATGAGACAGAATGTCTGAGAAACTATTCTGAAAGTTGAGATAATGAGCAAGAAGCGTGTCACATTCCCACATCTGAGCAAGAAGAAGAAAATAAACCACACAGAAGGTTTTCACAAGGGCAAGCACCTCAGGAAAAATTGTATTTTGAGATTTACTTGATACTTATGTTGTGAATTAGAGGCCTAGAAACCTCTAATTCAAATTGGTTTTATAGGAAACAATATGCAAAATCATGAAACTGTCCAGGAGTTAGTATATGAGTGGGTAAGGTATCCACCAGGGAACCTGCATCTTGTTATTTTAAGCAAGGTTGGGAATTCCAGTGTTTTTGAATACTAGTTTCCACTAGCCTGTCCAATAGTAAGGCATGGTAAGAGTAGCAAACCATCAACATTTGGAAGGAAAAATATTCTTTAAAACAGTGGTGGGCTGTGGATAGAACTAGATAGAACTATCACTTCTTGTGCCAAATATGCACTTCATTGTATTTAAAAGGCTGGTTGTAGATTTGATGCTAGAAGTATCTACTGGAGACATACAAAACTGAGAGTCCTAGTCAAAGTATCTTCCTATTATGATTATGGATGACTTCAGTATGTCATCATATTCACTTTTATTAAATGTGACTATCCAAGCTTGTTACAAAAACTCTTGTCTCGGAATTGAACTGTATATTTATAGATTCATATCCTGAAGGTGAGCAGATACGGTATTCTTTTTCCAAACTTCCATGCTTCTGCTGCCCTTCAACATTTTTGTTTCTGCTGTTTCATCAGCACTGCCATAATCTATACAATTAAAATGGGGAAATGTCAATAAAATTTACAAAGAAAAAATAGAGGTCATATTAAATTATGTTATAAAATAAAAGTGCCCAATGGAAAATGTCTTGGAGATAAGTATGACAGTAATTAATTTTCAGGACGTTTCCACGTGTCTATACCATTTATTTTTTAATTTAAAAACCTCTCATCAGTTGGCCAGAACAAATGAGAATATATGTATGTGTGCCCATACACGCAAACACACAATCTTATCTAAATGTATCATTTTTAATTATAATGTTAATATTATTCAGTAAAAATTGGTTAGCACTTCTTACATAGCCTAGAAGCTTCTGTGATTTACCGTATTCAGATGTTAAGTTTCACTGAACCGCAATCTCTTTATATTCAACCATGTGTGGGGGGTATATGCACAGGGAACCTGGAGGAGATAATTTTGCAGCAAAACTTCCTAGTTGTGTGGGTTTGTTGTGATTAGCAATAAAGAAGTTCAGAACTACTTCGAAATATTAGTTCAAAATTTTGAAATCTTTCAAGAGAAAAAAATCATATGGAAAGCCTGCATTACTTATTTTGTTTAATCTAATTACATATGTAAGATGTGTAATATAAATCCTACTGGTGTTTGTATAAGGTTTGTGTAATTTACCATATCTAACTGCAGCTAATTGACAAGGTGCTGAGATGCATTTTGCTTACCCTGGCACTTCACCGTTTAACCTCGATTCAGCCATGGGCAAGATACACTGACCTTAACTGAACACCAGCAAGATTCTGGCCATAGTCAATACGGGACACAGAAGCTCCAAAATCTGATTTTTGGAGGTGGATTGGGCAGGTATTATCTGCTCTTTAAAAAAAGTGACTTCCATCAAAATGGTGCTAAGATATTTTCATTAGCTAAAAAAAGGAAATGTGCATTTTATGCCACATAACAGATTCTGAGAAAATTCTCATGTGTAGGGTATATATAGTTGGAGGCATCCTGGGTTAAGATGCTATTTTATTAAGCCTGTCCTCGAACATTAATAACTAAAGTATATTTGTTGCCTCCAATTACATTTTGTTCCTTCTTTGGGGACCTAAAAGTACAAAATACTGACTTTCAGTTGATTTACCCTTCTCCTTTTAATCTATTTGTTTAAGATACTGAATATAATTCTCATTTATACCCTACATTTTGTGAGTGGCTTTGTTGGAAATGGAAGAATATGTACCGAAACTTAAAAATCAAATTGGATCATGCACCATAGGAAGAGGGGGCAGGGAACAAGTATTCTAAACCTCTCTGAGCTCTTCATTTTTGCCGCCAAATGATCTGCTGTTTTCCCATCTGCTTCCACTAGAACAGCCTTTTAACCTTCATGACTTGTAGGACAACCATAAGTGGTGGAAGAGCAGAGGAGCCGGTGCAGTGACAGGTTGTCCACCACTTTTAAAGTTTTGCCAGTCTGCACCAGCCAGGATAGATGGGGGAGAGGGAGACCAATCTTTTGTCATCCTCCATAGGCCATTGTTGTTACAATGGGAGGGGTGTGTGAATTAGGTACTCCAGCTCCAGGCTGATATGATGGGAAACGGTAGGTCTAAGGGAGAAGTGAATGAAAGAGCCATGGGTTTCAAAACTGTTCTGGCTTGACCCAGCCCCTGCCCCCAGAACACCCTGTTTGGGAGCTTGCTGCCTAGTTCAGCTCAGAAAAAAGACTTGTATGCATTCAAAAGAGGAATTTAAAAAACTAAAAAAAATTGACTTTTTTAGTGAAGCACAACATTTTAGAACGCTCTTGGTCAATTGCATAACACCATGTTGTCTGCTGTAGCAACACAGAGGAAGGATGTCAGCAGGTAAATAAAGCAATGTGAATTGTTATGACTGGTGTGTCTTTTGATATAATTGCAAGGATTTCAGACCGCAATGTTGGCAGGAAATTTTTTTTTATATTTATTTAATTTCGAAAAGTTGCACGTCGCCCTTAAGAATGTTTCCATGGCAGTTAACAAAGCAGGGTAAGGGTGCAACTACAGTGCAGTTTACTCATGGTTTGTGCCAGAGTTGACACAAAGTCGATGTCTTTTTCATTGGCTGCTTGAAGAGTAAGCCCTATCTTTTTTCAAGTGCATTTGTTGCTTTTTGTTCAGACAGCAGGGGGTAGGGTTCTGTTTTTGTTTTGTTTTTTGTGTGTTTCCTTGTATATATATTTTTTGTAGTGATTTGGCTTGCATTGCTTTTTTCTGGGTTCTGGCATGTCTGACATTCCACCTACTGTATATCAGCCTAAAGGGGCAGTTTTTAGGTGTGTCCTAGGTGACGTTGATGGTTAGGCACCTTTTTTAAAAAAAGGCAAGTGAAATAGTGCTGAATTAATATAACAACTTTGTCAGAGTATTGAGATTTTTATAGGCCTGAACAGATCCAGACTGCAATATTAATAAGCTGCCATGATGATCACCTGTACAAGTGCTGAGTCATAGTGACTGTGGAGAAGATGATGCAACATATGTCGTGATTGGACAGAAGTGTCTGCTTAAGAGTATATAAGTGAACAATGTGATTGTGAATGTATCTTCTTTTTCCTCTGTTCTGCTATCCTCTATGCACTTTGCCTCTATATTGCTGCCACGCCGAAGGTCTGCTGCTTTGTATATTTGTATATTTTTGTAAATACACGTGTCTTTGAAAAAGAAGAGCGTGTGTGTTTTTTTCTTCTTCAATAAGAACTCTGCACATTACCAGCAAGAAGCTAACAAACTTGTGGAACTGCGGTGCTTATCTGTTGTAACACTAAATACGAAAAGCATAATTTAAAAAACCATTTGAAAGAGAGTCAAGAGGCACTCAAGGGGGGATGTTCCTGCTATGCTGGCATACGACACCCTGCTGAGGAGTATGAAAGTACTGTGGGAATACTCCCCTCAAGTGAGTGCTTCTTGTCTCTCCAAATATTTTTATTATGCTTTTCCAATTTAGCACTATGTTGGATAAGCACTGCAGTTTCACGTTGCTATATCAATTCAACATTATGTCACTTCCCAGGTTTTTTTAAGAGACAGGAAAAGAGGGCAGTGTTAGTGACAGAGGATGATGGGTGACCTATGATTCCCATGAGAATTGTAGTGAGGTGTGGTGTGGCCTTTTGCCCCCAAAATTGCCTAGGATAGTTAAACCTTCTGTGTGAATGATAAAAAAATAAACTAACTTTGAATCCACCCAGATCAACCCAGAACAGCCTCCTTGTCTAGCTGCATCCTAAAATATAAAAATCAAAATAAAATACTGGTATAAATTCAATTGGAAGTCCCAAGTAGAATAGACCTGTTGAATCAATTGCTGAATCATAAGCAAATGCTTATATGAATCTGATTTATTCAGCGGATATACTTGAGTGAGGACTACCCAGTAGATTCAGGTCATCAGAAGTTATAATAAAATCATTTACAAAAGAATACATCTAAATGTCTGGGGAAATAGAAAACAGGTGATGCCAAAAACAGAATAATGTGACAGGAAACTATGGTGTAAGAAAATTCTAGTAGATGAAAAGTTATAAATAATTTGCCACACACTGTCAGCTGAGAACAAACTGGCTGTAGTACTGCCTTAGTTACTTACACTTACATATGAAGTACAAGTGCAACATATAGCTTTATAGCAGTATGTGCGCTTCGAAGAGAAACCTGCTGTGACTACTCCACATGACAGCCTACTTGTGTTTCCTTCTTTGGTTCCTGGAGTTTTAGCCAGCCCAGTGCTTCGCATAAATGGCTTGGGATTTGGATATCTTTCTCTCTCTCTCTCTCTCTCTCTCTCCATCCATCCATCCATCCATTCTTCCCTCAAGGAACTCAAGGCAGTGCACATGGCACTCCTCCTTCCCCTTTATCCTCACTACAAACCTTATGAGGTAGTTCAGGGCAAGAGGGTGTAGCCAAGTGGGGATTTGAATTGGTTTTTCCAAGTTCTCCTCCAACTTCTGCTATGTACTGTATATGCATGGCATCCCATGTATATACAATCAACCTACTAATTTTAAATTTCGATCTTAGAGTCTTACATCAGTCCACAATACAATTTCACTCGTACATTTTGATGACAGATGGGGAGGCTAGTCAGAGACCCAGTAAGGGAAGTTGGGTAGATCAGGCTTGATCCAACTGAGCTTGGCTGGATATGTGGTGAATCATCAAGCCTGGTCGATCCGTCAGTGAAAGAAGATTACAATTCTCTACAAACGTGCTATCTTTTTCACCAGAAGACTAGTCTACCCAGGTGCAGGATGTGAGATATCTGGTGTTGGGTCAGAGAGACAGAACAGTGGCCCTGGTGTACCACCCTTCCTATAGGCCTGTGGTTCCCAGCTTTGGGTCCCCAGATGTTCTTGGACTACAACTAACAGAAATCCTGTCCAGCCCAGCTAGTGGTGAAGACTTCTGGTAGTTTTAGTCCAAGAACATCTGGATACCACAGGTTGGGAACCACTGCTATAGGCAACAATTTTCTTGGCTGAACTAGCATAGAATTTTCCACTGTGGTATTGAAGAACCCTGGGAGAGAGAGCTTGGAGGACCTTGGCACTCATGTTAATGACATCTTTGTTGGGCTTACCCAAGATCTTCTGAACATCATGACAACTGTGAGGAATTAGGAAGCATATGGGACTTGTAGTCATACAAAGATGGAGTCTGTTAAGTTTTCTGTATAGTTTGGATTTAAGCCACTGAATGTTCTCATGGGACTGTTGTTCCGAGTTTACTCTGGACTTGCTCCAAGATAAGGAACAGAGTTTGAGAAGATCAAGAGAAGAACAGAGGAAGACCAAACACCACATTCCTCCTAATTGGGAACAAGATAAACACCTGCAGATTTCATGTGAAACAGGGCCGGTGAACTTTGTTACTCTCTCATAATCCTAACTGGTTGACAACCTGAAAGTGTAAGAAAGAAGGTGGTCTGGAGACGAGTAGAAAAATTGTGTTTTTTTCATGAATGTGAGAGAGGGAAAGAAGAGAAGGGGGGGAGGAAGATTCACCCAGCTACTCTAGTGAGCTGTTATGTAGAATGCTTGTCATGATGATTACTTAGCATAGTTTTAGCTGTTGTTATTTTTACCCAAGAATAGTAAGCTTATTTGAATCATAGTAACTGTTTGGATATGAATATGCTTTATGCTTTTAAGGCTACAACTGTATTCTAATGGAACGATCTTATTTTCTTAATAAAACAATTGTAATTCTAACACAGGACTTATCTCGTGAACAGCAGGACTGCACCTAAATCCAGTGTGGAGCGGAAAGGTCACTAATTGCTACTATAACAGAGAGGTCCCACAGTCTGTCTGTTGTGCTGCCTAAGGAAGCACACAGTCAATGGTTGATTGCCTTGTAAGCAGGCAAGAAGTCTATTTTAGGTTGAGCTTGTCCATAGGGCAAGGACTACGCACTTCTGAGGCTAAAGGACCTGTCTCAGGCATAAAAAGTGGTTGTTGTTTGCGTCTACAGTGACTCCTCGCCCAAGACACGATCTCTTTAGGGAGAAGTGGTTCTGACAACAACTATATACAGTGTTGGTTCACTCCCTTGAGAAGCAAAACAAACTAAAGTCTGCTGCTTATATACCACCCCCTAGTGCTCAAAGCACTCTCTGGCTGATTTTCAATTTAATTGTGCTACCAATTTGTTTGGATTAACTGTAACTAGCCTCCCCTGCCAGGTAGGGAACAATTAGGGTGGTTAGCTGTGGAGATGTATGAAATCTGGAGGTTCCCTGATTGCTTTGTGGGTTTTTCTTGTGGACATGTCTTGTGTGTTGTGTGAAATGGTAAGACAAATACATCTCTCAACACAGTTGCTCCAGAGCATTCTGTTGAGCCATGGGGAGCTCCCCCCACATTTTCTGAGGACTTCAGACAATGAAATGGACAGGACGTTGGCTACAGAACAGATGGTGTACATCTCTACATAAATGTTAAACCACAAGTGAGAGAATATCATCCTGCTTGCCATATTATGCTGGCAAAGAAACCTTATTTCTTTGCCACTATCAGCGATTCACCCCACAGAGCTTTTACAAGTGGTGTTTGTCCTGATAAATTCTAGCCTGGTGCTTGGAAGCGCTCTGTAACGATTTTGCAAAGCGCTTTCCAGGCAAAATTGTTTGCAGTCGTACATATCTGGACTCCATAATTTCTGAAGCAGTCTTGAGAGCATCTACTGGTCATGGGCCATGAGATCAATTTCAGCTGCTGCCTGAGATTGCAGACAAGATGCTTGTTAGAATTAGGCTGACCAGGTGCCCTCTTGATCCCTGCCCCTCTTGGCTTTTCAACAGCAATGTTTGCTACTGTCAGTAGAGCAAAACAAATTTTTTAGAAAGACACCCACACACACGCTGTACACAGTGGCAGATCAAGCCACTCGTGATTAAAGCAGTAAAATAAATGAGGTTTGCATTAATTGAGCTTTTGCCCTTATTGCAACATAAAAATCCTTGAAACCAATTCGGTAACAGAAGGGGTCTTATTACGTAAATAGTAAATGCATAAAAATTGTTTTCTCTACCAGGCAAATGAGAGAGAAGGGGGGGAGGGTTTGATTATTTCCTCTCTGACATCATGGTAAAAATTATAGTGGAGCAATACATGAAAGAAAGTTCAGAACGCTAGGGCTATGGTGGCCATAATCATAATTGGCAGGGTGCTTGTTCTTTCTTGTCTCAAAGAGAGCAAAGGGCCTCAGTGCCATATGAACCATACAGAATAAAACTCTATCCATTGAGGAACTAAAAATTCCTTACATAATTAGCCCGATAGTTCTCTGTTGGGTAACAAATGCCAGAAAATAAGGTGGATGGGAGAGCAGAATTTAGGCGCCATTGAAACAGGATCATGACAAATGGTCTAATATATTCTTGGGACCAAGGTCATACCATTGCTCACTCTTGTTTTACCCAAGGTAGGAGTTTCAATGGCAAAGATCTCAGAACTGAATCACAGAGCACTAGTGGAAACAGGGGGCCCTGCCCTCACTCATTAGAGACTTCTAACTTCCTTCCAGGACAGTTTGGTGTTGTCTCACATTTGGGCACTCCAAGTATTGATCTCCAAAAATATAATAGTTGGACTCCCTTAGCCCTCAGCATTGACATACTTTATCCATGTGGCGACACAATATGAGAGTTGGGGTAACAATGGATTACAAAACACCTGGAGCCCTAAAGGAACCAAGTGACAACTGTTGGTGTAGAAACATTTACACAGAGTAGTTAGTCTGATACGTGCGGTTAAAAGGGAAGGAGTTCTATGAAAACTCAAATTTAGAAGCTGGGAGGAGTTAGGGATGTGAACTACCACCACCACCACCACCTGCCCTTTGCTGTTCTGGAGACATTTCAGTCCTGATCCTTCTCTGTGTGCTTGCTAGTATTTGTGCATTTCTGGATCTTTGGAAAACCTATTCCTACAAATAGGAAAACATAAGTGGCATGGCCAGATCATAGCAAATAGTGCAGCTGCATTGTTTTCCACAGTCTTTGGGGACTCCATCCAAAAAGTGTCTCTGGGCTCTTTGCTCTGCCCCATATTGACTCTCAAAATGAATGAATACCACCAATTCACTCCCTGTTTACACATTTGTCTGAAGATAGTGCACATATCAAATAAAAATGACTATATACACTGCACTTGTTGAGCAACATGATTATTTTTAAAAAAAGCAAAGTGTGCTGCTTATTGTGGGGATCGCCCTTGTGGCTGTGTTTGTTGTGGCCCTCACAAAGGTTCTCTCCCTCTTGTTTCTTCTCACTTGTCACCAGGTATTATTATCTTAATACCACCTCTGAGTGTTAGACACAGGTGCTGCCAATTGCCAGGTTTATTGAACTACAGAATCAGTTGGTTTGAATAACAGATAACCTTTTATTATTAATCATTTCACAAAGTAAATCACGTAGTCACTGTAACAGGGGTCTGATTAAGTTTGGATAGGACGGGACATATATTCAGGCTTGTGTTATATACTTTCAATCACTTAATATCTCTATTATTCTAGGTGTTCTCATTCCTGCTTGTTCACTCTAATAACCTTGGTCTTAATTCACTTTCCTAACTCTCTCCTCAGATCACTCTAATTCTTCTCTTCTCTCTAAGCTCCAACTTCTCAACTCTCTTGCTCAGGTACCAACTCTCTAACTGTCTCCTTGGTTCCGCCCCTCCTGCTCTATCCTTGGCTCCTCCCTCTAGAGCTCCTGTGACTGACAGGCAGGAATGATGTCACCTGTAGGCATTTCGCCACACACCTTCCCCCTTAAAAAGTTTGTTTCAGGGAGCAAAACTTAAAGTAGTTTGCTCCATGAACAACATAAAACAGTTTTCAACATGTATTAATAATATTCCTAATACTTTACATTTTTAAATCACATTTATACTCACCACGTTTAAACTCCATCAACATTTACAACACTTTCAAACTTTTCCCACTATAATACTTTATCATTGCTTACCATTATTTCATCTAACAATTGCATTTTTACATTCTTTTTTTTTCTTTTATTTATACAGAAATAGAACTCTTTATTTCATTTCATTACATTTTGTTGTCTGTTTATTCTTTATTAAGTCTTCAGCAACCATCTTGTGAGTCTTTCCTTTTCTGCGGATTTCAAATTCAAAATCTTGCAAGTTCCTAGTCCATTTTGCAAGCTTGTTTTTATAGGATTTCACAGTTTGTACCTCCATGAGAGGAAATGAATCTGTCCCAAGGATGAATCTCATCCCTCCCACGTAAGACTTCAGTCTTGGCAATGTCCTACCATTTAATAAGTTCGCTTTCACGTTGTTAAGCCAATGTCTCTCACCTGCCTGGAGTTTCTTGTTGCTCAGAGCCACCTGGTGCAGGTTCCCTTTGTCCTTCTCTCGGCACAGCACGGCTCCTGGTTCGAATCAGGACTCTTTAGCGTCAGCGAAGATGGTGTAGTCCCTCCCGAACTCTGGACCTCCTACGACATGATCGGCCATCCCTGCAGTCTGCACCTTCCCGACGGTCTCCTGGCCTCCGCTCGACCTCCGGATCCTCTCAGCTTTTCTTTTAACTTTTAAATTTTCTAAAGGAGAGGCTATACCTATCCAATAGCCTGCTATCCTTATTAAAACTTTTACTCTTGCTTCTATTATTAGTTTCATGAGCAGAGTAAAGCTTATTATTATTTTCTCCCAGTTATAGAGTATACCTCTTCCTTCCCAGTATTGCCTTTCATATTTCTTTCTGGGCACTTGTCTCCTTGTGCATGTTTCACTATTTTCTTTCCCATGGTCCGGTTCAATCCTCTTAACCTGTACCACTATTTGTCCGGCTTCTCCTTCCTCCTGAATAATATAAGTTATTTCACTCCTTTTGGATTTTATTTTACAAAACTCTGCCCAGTTTACTGGCAATTTATCTCCTTGGACAGGTTTAACACCAAAACCTCATCTCTAGGATTGAATGTTCTCTCTCTGGCCTTTTTGTCATACCCTAGGTTTTGTTTCTTTTGCTGGCCCTGTAAATTCTCTGCTGCAATCTTTAGAGATTTCTGCAAGGTGTTCATTAAGTTATCTACGTATTGAATTACTGTTTCAGGATCTTGCTCCTCCTCTAGTTCCTCCCAATTTTGTCGGAGTAAATCTAGGGGTCCCCGCACCTTCCGCCCAAACAACAGTTCGAAAGGACTGAACCCGGTGCTTTCCTGGGGTACAGATCTATAAGCGTACAGTAATTGTTGTAATTTATGGTCCCAATTGTTGGGATTCCCTGCAGTGTATGCCCTAATCATACGCATGAGGGTTCCCCCTGCAGTGTATGCCCTAATCATACGCATGAGGGTTCCATTAAATTTCTTCCCCCTCCTCCTGGGATTTATTAAGCTCTCCCTATATAAAAGGTCTTTTTCCTCAAAGTACCTCTCAGGGTTCTCAGGGTTTACTGGTCCTTCGCTAACCATTTTAAAGTATTGTTCCAAGGTAGAATCTGCTTTTTGTTCCTTTTTAAATGTACTCTTGTTTGGATTCCTCATGGTTACTAAATCAGCTATCTCATCGTTCCCTCTTATTAGTTCATTAGGGAATCCATGTCTTTCTTCCGATTTTTCTTTATTTTCTTTCTGGGAGCGCGTATTCACTAAAACACTCTTGACATGTTCAGAGAGATCTATCCCTATTAGGCATGGAGCTGGTAATTGATCAGTAATTCCTGTTTTCCACATCCCAGTCCACCCTTGATATTTTATCGGTATTTTCGCCACTGGTAACGTAATTATCTCTGCCCCAATTCCTTTGACTGTTAGGCTTTCATCTTTCAATATATCTTCTGGAGGGATTATTTCTGGATGGCATAACGTCACCTGAGAGCACGAGTCTTTTAGAGCTAGATATTTAGTCTCATTTATATAAATCTTATCCCCAGAACATCTAACAAGTTCCTGGTTACTTTCAATCAAATAACAATGGAGAATTTTAGCTATTGGGAGTTGTTGTTCTTGTTGTTCTGGGCTCTCTGCTCTAGCAGTAACTGGGGTTGCTATGGCGCCCACTTCAACTGCCCCTGTCGGTGCTTTATTCTGCTGTATGCAGTATACTTTCTTAGGCAAATTCACTTTTTGTTGCCCAAACTCCCTATTCTTAGCACATTGAGCTATGAAGTGTCCTTTTTCCCCACAGCCAAAGCAGGATCTAGAGACTCTTTGTTCCAAACTTGGGGACTTATCTCCCTTTCCTTCCCAGTTCTTATATCTCTGCTGGCTCTGCTCTGAGGTTTGGCCCTTAAAATGGTTTCCAACTGCCTGTTGGTTCCTGAGGTACTCTCTGGGTTCCTTTTTTTCTATCCTCCCAGGTTTTTCCTCCAACTTTTACCTCAGAATATCTTGGGTTTCTTATATGTGTTATATGGTCCGCCATTTCACTGGCTTCCCTAATATTTTTCGGCTTTTTGTCTGTCACCAGATACCTCAGTTCCCCAGGTAGAACTGAGAAGAATTGTTCAAGCCCTATTATATTTTTCATTTCCTCTAGGGTCTGAACTTCTGCCTGCTCCAGCCATTTGTCAAGATATTTAGTCATTTTTGCTCCCAGTTGGGAGTAGGATTCATCTGGCTTTTTGATCAATGCTCTAAATTTCCGTCTTAGATTTTCTGCATTGATGCCAAAGTGTAGGAAGACCATCTTTTTGTATTCTTGGTAGTCCCTAGCCACCTCTTCTGGCATTTGGGCATAGATTTCGGCCATTTCACCGCTAATCTGAGACCTCATTACTACCATTCTTTCTGGTCCTTCAACACCGAAGTCCCAGCACGAGCGTTCGAACAGGATCATGAAGGCTTCGGGGTTATCGCCTGTCCTATATATAGGGAACTTCTTAAGGTCTGCTTTCGATAAGCATCCCCCCTCAGAATTTGTGTTGTTGTTGTTATTATTATTAGCTTGGGCTTCTGCTAGCTCCATTCGCCTCATTTCCAACTGAAAATTCATTTCTTTTTCCCTCAGGGCAATCTCCTGGGCTGCAGTCTCCCTTTCTCTTTCTCTTTCTTGGGCTTTAGCTTTAAATTCTAGCTCTTTTAATTTAAATGCTTGTCCCCTTTCAAATTCTAACTATTTTAATTTAAAGGCTTGCTCCCTTTCAAATTTCCATTTTAGATACTCTAGTGAGGTAGATTCTCCCCTTGAGACACCTACTTCTTCCCTTGAGGCGGTTTCCTCCCCTGAGGCAACCTCGCCCCTTGAGGCAGTTTCCTCCCTTGAGGTATTACCCTCCTGGATTACAATTCCATCCTCCTCCTCCAGCTCTAAGATTCCCTCCTCACGAGGTAAATCTTGTGGCTTCGATGATGCCTCTTTTGCCCCCTTTCCTTTCTTGGTAGGCATCTTTATTAATGATTTGTTTGGATCTCTAAAGACAAGCCTCAATTCAAACGGCTTTTTTCCTTTCTTGAGTTAGAGAGAGAGTGATACTGTTTCTATTAGCTTTTCGCTGGCAGCTACTGAGTTTTTTTGGTTACACTGTTTTTCTCCTCTGGCCCTCAGCCAGTCCCTGGGCCTGATACAACGTCTCTTTTTGCTCTTGGCCACAGAGAATAAACAGAAATATTTGCCTTTAGTAATGGTCCCAGCCTTTACTGTTCAATCACCTCAGTTCTTTGTCCCTTCGGCCTCCACTTGTCCCTGCAATGCTCACTTAGAGCTTGGGTCCCAAGCTATCCTGGACTTCACTTCACCCGTGAGGTAATTTGAAACCCCCCCTTGAATTTTCCCTCAGAGCTTTGCTTTACTATTTCAGTCCTTCTACGTTGTGTGACCTGGAGTCCCTAAGTTATTCCCTAAACAGAGGGTTCACTACTCCTTCACACACGTCTCTCTGACTGATTAATAGTTCTCCTTAGCTCTGAAAATTCAATGGCTTTTCTTGCTGGACTATTATTTCTTTTGGCTCACTGGATTTCTACTTGAATCCCTTCACTTGTGGGATCCACACCTCATGTGGGGATTCACTTTGTATCCCACACCTTGTGGGGATTCACTTCGGATCCCACACCTCTTGTGGGGATTCACTTTGTATCCCACACCTCTTGTGGGGATTCACTTCGGATCCCACCGCTGCCACCACTTGTGGGGATCGCCCTTGTGGCTGTGTTTGTTGTGGCCCTCACAAAGGTTCTCTCCCTCTTGTTTCTTCTCACTTGTCACCAGGTATTATTATCTTAATACCACCTCTGAGTGTTAGACACAGGTGCTGCCAATTGCCAGGTTTATTGAACTACAGAATCAGTTGGTTTGAATAACAGATAACCTTTTATTATTAATCATTTCACAAAGTAAATCACGTAGTCACTGCAACAGGGGTCTGATTAAGTTTGGGTAGGACGGGACATATATTCAGGCTTGTGTTATATACTTTCAGTCACTTAATATCTCTATTATTCTAGGTGTTCTCATTCCTGCTTGTTCACTCTAATAACCTTGGTCTTAATTCACTTTCCTAACTCTCTCCTCAGATCACTCTAATTCTTCTCTTCTCTCTAAGCTCCAACTTCTCAACCCTCTTTCTCAGGTTCCAACTGTCTAACTGTCCCCTGTGGTTCCGCCCCTCCTGCTCTATCCTTGGCTCCTCCCTCTAGAGCTCCTGTGACTGACAGGCAGGAATGACGTCACCTGTAGGCATTTCGCCACACTTATATACTGCCCTATAGTGCTTAAAGCACTCTCTGGGTGGTTTACAAGTTAATTATGCATTGCCCCCCCTCCTGTGAGCTGAGTACTAATTTTACTGAACTCAGAAGGATGGAAGGCTGAGTGAACCTTGAGCTGGCTACCTGGGACTGAACCTTGGGTCATGAGCACACTTTTGACCGCAGTACAGCAGTTTAACCATTGCACCATGAGGCTCCTTTAAGCATCTACTCATGCATCTTCTTAGACTTGGAGAACCCTAAACCTTAGTTTTACTGTAAATGATGACTGTTATCTCTAATATTGCAGAAAGAGAGAAAGACTTCAGTGAGCAATGTAAATCACATCTTGAATAATCAGCATACAACAATAATGGCATGTGACATCAGAACACATGTCAATTGTTTACAAACAAGGAGTCAGAGAATAAATTGTGTAAAGTTGGATGCAAAACTTGTAAAACTTGTAATGTACCTTAGGTAAAAGGAATTATGTTAGTTAATTCATCATTAAGACTATGCAGAAGTCATAAAATCTAAGCCTTCTGTTTGTTTGCTTTTTAGGTCTCCTGTTGACTGACCTCCCAGACCAAGTAGAGATGGTTCTAAATGTGTTTGAGGGGCATACATATTACATCTGTTATCTTGAACGAGATGGTGATGAGTATTCTAGAGTTTTGAATTTTGGTTAAATTCCTCTAGCTGCACAGCATAAGTGCAGGAATTCACAGAGCAGAATTAGCTTCAAGTTCCTCAGAGTAGTCCACACCTCTTTCTCAGTAACTTGCTCCTACAGTCTCAATAACTCACTCTGAGACATTATTAGGAGAAAGAATAAAAACATTTCATGTACTTGCAGATAACAGTAAGATACCAACCATGGCTGACTGCTTTAAGCAAAAAGGCCTCCACAGATTCACTGCTTCCAATAGATAACAGAGAGGGAAAGAGAGGAGCACAGAAACAGGGCTCTCTTTGAAATCAAAAGCAGGAGAGAACAATTGATTAGAGGGTTAGTGCTGGGTGGACTGACAGTCCAGAAAGGTCCCTTCCAGAGTCAGCATGCGAGGTTGCAAAAACTCCAACAATAAGAAGGCTTAAAGAAGCCTTCCTTGGAACCAGAGATCTTACAGCCCTATCACTCCCTTGCAAATACCCAGTTCCTGGACAATACGTTTGAGATTTTGGAAGTGAGCAAGTGGTTGCAGAGGGAGAAGAGATCCATTCTGCCACCAGTCTTTGCTGGCACACAGATGCTATTGGATTCCTCCCAGTGTTAATTTAGTGCCCAAACAGTTTAATGTGCAGGCATTCAGTGCTGGGGTAAGTCAGAGACTGCAGCGATATCATCTGTGGAGTTGCCTTCTTCTGTGATGTAACTAAAGGCAGCAATTGTATACACACTCACCTAAGTGTACATCCCCTTGAACATTGTGAGGCTGACTTCAAAGTAGACATGTACACGACTGCACTGTAAACAGGAACATCTACAATCTAAGGAAGTCTCTTCTTTCTAACTAAACTGGAGTCACCAAATTAATGAAAATGAAACAGACCTCTTGTATCAGTACTAGGGCCAGACAGGAGAGAAACCTGCCATAGAAATTAGAAAGAAAAGAAAACATGTACCCCAGACATTTCTCCTCCATTCATGTGCCAGAAGCCCAAGTATGTCTGCATGAGCCTTAACACTGGCTGAAATCCCGTAGTAAGTCACAACTAGAAGAGGCCAATTGAATGAATGGAACTTGCCTAAGTCTTGACAGACCAAAACCTCACTGATGTAATGGGCCTTCTGTAGCTGCTCCTTACTACTGGGTTTCAGCCAGTGAGTCAGTGCCCCCATCCAGGGCCTGTGTCTAACCATGGTTTTGCACACACAAGTAAAGACAGCCTGAACAAGGTCTATAACTTTTGATTGTTTGCATTACAAATATGGCCTGTTTCACTGGTGGTGCTGCTTCAGATACAAACTAGTTACCCTGTAATTGAGGCACTTCCCCCCCCCCAAAACAGTCACCCCATTGATGATGGAAAATGCTTTGCTTGATTAATAAAGGAGTATATGTGAACAATTTACACAACAGAACAATTTTGTTGCTGATTTTTATAATGTACAAAATACTAAGTCACATTCTAGTTTGTGGTAAGCCATATAAAAGCAAAGCAAAATGTGCTGCTTATATACCACCTCATTGTAACATAATTATGCAGGCTACACACACACACACACACACACACACACACACACACACACACACACACACACACACACACACACACACACACACACAAATAAATGCTAGTCAAATAGGCTTGTTACCTAACTGGGCCTGATCCAGCCTGGGACAACTTCCCTGTCTAGTTGCACACTAAATACATTTCGTTATGGCTCCAGGTCTGGTTTTGAGGGAGAAGCATCTTTAGTTACTGTGGTACATGACTGATGCCAAAAACTGGACAAGAGGAGTAGATATCTGTTGATTCTGCTGGACCTCTTGATACAACCCATACCATCCACTCTGATATCCTTCTGGAACACCTTTATGGGATAGGACTTGGACGCATCGTTTTGCAATGACATCTGTCCTTCCTGGAGGGAAAAGCTAAGAAATTAGTGCTGGGAACTTATGTTTGACACTTTGGCCAGTGGGATTTCTGTATTATTCAACATGTTATTTAATATATACATGAAGCTACTAGGAGAGGTGGTCTGGAGTTTTGGGGCTCAGTATTACAAATATACCCCCACTGTATTCCTTCTTTCCATCTGAATCAGTCTGGGTCTAAACCAGTTTCTGGTCTCCATAATGGACCAGTTGCAGACAAACAAATTGAAGATTAGCCTGCACTAAAGAGGGGCTCTCCTGCTAAGTCATAAGTTGTATCACACTAACATTGAAAACTCAGGTTCACAGCTTGAACGTACTTTTGGATTCGTCGCTGAGCTTGGGTGCCCATATTTCAGCAGGCCAGTGTGAGAGGGAGGGTGGAAGAACAACCTGTCCCACCTGAGTGCTATCCCCTCTGCCTTGGAAGGGGGAAGGAAGCATAGATACCCAAGCTGTGAGAAAGAGAAAGGAAGAAAAGGGGGGGCACCTGTTGGATGAGGGAGGGAAGGAGAAAAAGGAAAGGTGGAAAAAGCAGAGAAGGAGGGAAGAGGAGGGGGAAAGCCCCCTGACAAGGGAGAGAAGAGAAGAAAAAAGTGGGAAATCTGGATCAAGAAGGAGAGGGAAAGGAAGTGAAGGAGAGGGATATAAAGAGAGGAAGGCGCACAGGCGGGGTCAGGGGAGATAGAAGCAGAAAGAGTTGAAACAAGAAAAGAGAAACAAATACTACTTGAGAGATGGGAGTGGATTTGGATGGAGAATCCCTGGACCCATAAGTGGAAAGAGTGATGATCCCAAAAAAAGATTCAGAAAGATGTAGGGATTACTACCCTCCCAGGATGCCTTCTTACTAGGGGGAGTGTGAAAGCAGAGAACGGATCAGGAAGATAAAAGATGAGAGGGCAAAGATAGAAAGAGAAAGGCAAGAGGAGGCAGCATGGAAGATCCAACAGGGGAGGCAAGAGGCATCACTCACAAGATGGTGGGGAATGGTGTCCACTGGGAAGGATCCCAGGGAGAGAGCGGGATGGGGAGCTGACACGTTGCCCCTATTGTGTTTGCTATTGCTAGGAGACACCCCCCCCCCCCCCCACGAAATGTCAGACCTCAAGGAAGAAATTCTGCAAGACTTGGGGCTGTTTGAAGTACCCGAGTTCCAAGCCACTGACCCTTTCTTCTCTCCATTAGAGGAGGAGCTGAAAGTTATTCTTCTTGAAGGTGTAAATAGTTTGTCAGATGTTCCTGAGGTAAAGGTTGACCGTTTGAAGCATGAACTTGTGTCAGCAGTGTCTGTTGGTAGGAAGAAACTGGCGGGGGTGTGGGGGTGTCTGAAGGAGAACCCTCACAGCCAGGTGCACAGTTGGACCTGGTACACCAGCTGTGCCCATACCTTGAGGTGTCTGATCTGGCTCATGAGTTAGTTAAATCTCTCTCAGAATATTGCAGTGCATGCCACACACAGCTGCCTTTGGAAAGTGTTCAGAGCTTTCAGCAAGTCCAAAATGTTGTGGGCACAGCTGAGCCATTTACAGGGAGAACAAAAATACCTTGCTATGACAGCATCACTGGCTGATAATCCCTTTCCCGTCACAGGGGTTGGCTATAATAAAGTCCTATAAGAGGTCTAGCCTATCAGTAGGACTGTATCTCCCTACGTGAGCCTCACTAGGTTTTAAGATTTTCAAAAGACGCCTTTCCTGTCATTCCACCATCTTCACAAGCAACATGTGGGAAGGACCCAAGAAATGGCCTTTTGGTGGTTGCTCCCAGACTCTGGAACTCCCTGCCAAGAAAGGCTTGGTTGGTCTCATTGCTGTCATCTTTCCAAGGGCACTCAAAGACTATTCTCTTTAAGCAGACTTTTGGCAACTTAACAGGCCACTTAGGAGGTGTTTTTAATGGGGGATGCTGTTCTCTTACCTTTTCTTTTTCTATGGTATGCTTTTAAATTGTTTTAAAGTGCTTGATATCTTTCATGCTTAATGTTTACTCTTATGATGCATTACATTTTTAGCCATATCAGGTATTTTATAACCATTTCTAAACCATCTTGAGTCCTTGTGACTGGGGAAAAGACAGGATATAAATGAAACGAATTATTAATAGAGAAATAAGGAATTCAAATCTAGCAGAAATCCAGGAGGAAATTCAACAAAGCAACAAGTGTAGTAAATGTCCTGGCAGTCATTCAATAGATAATTTTCTGTATGAGTTGTTACAATACATAATCAGCAAATCAATTCCTCTGTGACATATCTATATAAAGGATACCATGTATCCTCAGTACAGCACAAGTGTAACAAATGCCCAGGCATCAATTCAACTGATGAGGCATTCCCAAGACACTTATAACACCGGTGTTGTGTCTAATGAATTTCTTCCAAATGAAGAATTGCTCCACAGTCCATGGATGGGTGTTCGATGTGGAAATAAATGCTCAGAACTTAGAAAAGAGGTTTGCTTGCTTGTTTGTTTTTCGTTTCAGATTCCCACAGCCCATATTGCCACTACAGAGTAGTGGATGACCAAGCTCTGAGTTTTGGAATGTACTGCTGGATGACCAGCCAGTTTTCAAAACTGTGAGCGTTTTTATAATATAGAGCTTATTACCCTCCCTTCTCTTGCTCCTGTGTCTGCTATGTCATGTCACAGTGAGAGGTGCTTCACTGTGCATCCTCCACTTAATCCAATACTCATTCTATATCAAACAATCTTGTTTCCTGTTATTGAACTCTTAGATATCTACCATTCTCTCTAACCCTGATGAAAATGTGGAAAAGAGGGAGCTGATCAGTGGGAAGCAAGATTTGTCTATGTTACAATTCTTACGGTGTAAGAGATCACAGGTTCATATCTTGAAGAGCTCCAGTCGGGGTTTTCTGGAAGTGGAGGATAGCTCAGTGCTAGACCACAAGATGTGCATGCAGATTACATCCCAGCCAGGTTCAGGACTTGACATCTTCACATAAGGCTGGCAACACAGGATGAGCTATGCAGATCAACTGATTGACAGTATTTATACCCCTCCTTTCCCCCCAAAACAGAGCTGATGGTGGCACAAAATACTATGAAATAAAAGGAGAGCAAAGTACACTTAAAGCACAGTCTATGTGAAGTATGAAAAACAGAATTGAAATAAAAATCATAATTTAAAAAAAAAACCTGAGTACATAAATTTAAGAACACAGCACTAAGAAAAGATTTAATTTTATATAATAACTGATCAGTAGGAGCATCCTGTTGATAACAAGCCCCAGCCTCCAGCTGCCAAAAACCTGAGGGACCTGTGATCTGACTGCCTAGGGTAAGCCTTGTTTCTGGGGTGTCCTCATCACCTAAGCCGCCAGGTGGCAATCCTCGGTCGCCTTTTCCTGTTTTTGTTTTTGTTTGTTTGTGGTACTATCTATGCATTCTTTTATTATTTTATGTAAACCGCCTTGAGTAGTATCTTACTAAGTCAGGCAGTCTAGAAGCTCAATCAATCAATCAATCAATCAAAGGCCACCATCACCAGCATGCAGAGGAAGAGGACTGTGCCTGAAAGAACAAGAGACTGTGGGGTAGTGTTGAACTTAATTTGGAAAATTATGTTGACTGAATGCTTGGTAGGAAGGGGACAATAACATCACACACAACCTGTTCTTCCTCCTGAACAGCCAAGCAGCAGGATTTTCTGCCCAGGAAGCCCACCAGCCACATTTGTACACACAGCTCCTCATTCACTTGGGGATGCAGCTGCCTGGAAATCCTGTTTCCATACCTTTAGTGCCCTGAACCAAAGCAGGACATTCTTTTTTTATTCTATTTGCTGCACTTTTGTTTCTTACATTCCATCTACAACTCTTGAAGTTCATTAAGTGTTTCTCTTTATTCCTCCTGATAGGGTTGCAATTCATTATGTGATTATAATTTGGGTTCTCATCATCATCCATTGTTACTCACTCCTTATTATTCTTTTCAGTGCAAGGAGATGAACTAATAAGAAATAAATATATGTTCTGTGTTTCAGAGGATTGTTAACTTGCCTGTTATAATGTACTAGATTACATCCTGGTTTAAAGGTCAGAATTTGTAATGCAAATTAGACAGATAGACAGACAGACAGACAGAGATTTACCATAAATGGCCCTTACATTTTTAATGTTATTTTAAGTACTGTGCTAACATCCATCTTTGTGATTGATTTGCCTTTGAAGACAAGTTGTCTCTGCCATTTAGACAGAAACATTAAGTAAAGAAACTTTTTCTCATTTGCACAGAGATGGATTGCCTTTTTTTCAAATGCTCCTCTTCTCAGAGCCCTCAGAATGCTACTATGTCACCTGCCAGGCTTATTTCTCAGGGTAAGCCAGGTTTGATAGAGAGAAAGCCCACCAGGCAAAAATCATACTCAGACATGACTCTAAATGAGAGATGGGGGAGCGAGTCAGATCCTTAGCCCATCTATCTGTGGTCTGTGAGCTAGACACAGCCTACATGGCTTCTGATCTGGTCCTCAAGTATTTTCATAAAATTACCTTCAGTAAGTGATCAGAGATAACAGATAAACCAGAGAGGATGTTACATGGAAATGAGCTCTAAGAAGGTGTGGCATGGAACTACAATTTAGTGCTCTGTAAATGGAATTGGGACTTCGGCACTATGCCCCTCCTCCTCTTTTCTTCTCCTATGCAGTTGAGAGGAAGAGACTGGGAGCTTTTCCTCTGGTTTTCAGCTCAGGGGAATTTATTATTATGTAAGACTCTTACAGACTCTGGCCAGTATTAAGGGTGCAAGCCAACTTCTGGCTTGTTCAGAGATATAGTTCTAGCTTGCAAGAAACTCTGGTTAGTTGAATTTTAATTTAAAAAATTAAGTATAACCAGACACACACAGAGACATGGATAGACATGGGGTTTTAGGAAGAGATGGATTTGTTCTCACCTTGGATTAACTTGGAAACCATCCAGTTTGGGTTTTTTACCAGGAGACAGAATATAAGAAATTTTGTTAATGTTTGCAATATGCTCTAAAGGAGCCCAGCAGTGTAGTCCCCCTTGTTCTCTTCTGTCACTCCTCAGTTAATCATATGTAACCACATGGAAGTCAATGAGATCCTTAAGAAGCCGGTGAACAGAAACCAAAGATTATTATGACATCACCCTCAAATGCTGAGCATTCTCCAAGATTCAGTGTAAATAACTCCCAGGCAAGCACACTGAGATTACTAAGGGTGAACAAGAATGGAGTAATGCACATCACAAAATGTCAGAGGGCACTCCTTGCCCCAATCATGAGCCTTATAACCTTACTTCCTGATAACATAATGATTTTTTTGAATATTCTCACATACACAAATTTTAGTAAAGTATAATTATTTTTCTTATCTGTTAAGATGTGCTCTAATAACTCTGACAGAAGTGTAAACAAGGATACAACCTTATTTACACTTCAGTGCCATTGAGCTACCTTATTGGGACTCACATCTGAGCAGACCTACACAGATTTGCTATTAATGGATTTATTTAAATCTATTTATCAATTTTGTTTTCTGAATTTTCTGTTTTTATCTGTTTAGCAATGTATCCAATCTAAAAAGTATCCTAATCTTTCTATTGGGCTAAAATAAGATCCTTTCAGTCACACATATTCTGTCCAGCAATGTCCCTTATCATTCAATATTTCAAGCCAAATGTTTGTTTGATAAAGAACTCCCAGAGAAATGGCTTTGAGTGCATATAAAGAGGAAAAATTTGACATTGATTTCCACTGCATGGACACATTCAATGACTGTGACATCCGATTGCTATCATAAGTAAGACAAGTAAGTAACAATCTTTGAACTTCCATCAGGCATCTATATTGATGAAAAACAGAGAGCTAAGCATTAAGTCTTAAATTGCTCATAATATGCCGCCTTCCTTTACTGAGTAGATTTTTCAAAACTTTTTGTTGGTATTCTTTGGAAGGATTTGAACATAACCACTTGTGCAGCTCTCCGGTCCTAGGCATTGCCTCCTATGAACTGTCCTTATTGGCTACAGTTCCCACTCAGGTAGGCACAGACAGCCATTTCTGCATCAAAGTGCTCAACAAGGCAAATGCTGCATGTGCCTGAGATGCTAAAAAAGCAAATATTAAAATGTGCCCAGAGGAGGACTACTAAGCTACTGAATGGTGTGGAAGTCAAGGAAGCTGGGTATGTTTAGCCTGGAGAAGAGAAATGATATGATACCCCTCTTCAAAGACTTGAAGGGGTGCCAGAGGAGGAGGATGGATGTCTTCTGTGGCTCCAGAGGTTAGGATCCCAACTGATTTGATTTTGATTTAATATTAACCTCCTGGCTCAAATGACTCTTATTCGATAACAGAATAGAACACCCCAGAAGGAGGTGGATTTTAAATAGATATTGTATGGCTTTCTGTGGATTTCCTGCTTCAGCAGTGAGCTGGACTCAGTGACCCTCAGCATCTTTTACAACTCTACCATTCTGTGATTCTGAAATACAAAGGACGGATGGATAGTGGTTTTCTGTCAGCCACAAACACTTGTCTCACCTTATCTTTTTAATCTGTGTTGAAGGTCTGTGGGCCCAGCTGGAAATCTGCTTCAGACTTACCACAGGTCTCAGAGGCCACCGTTAAGGAAAATAACTTTCCTTCTTCACATTAATTTAATTTATATCCCATCTTGTTTACAATGCTGGGACTAAAGGTAGCTCACAATGTGCTTAATAAGAAGATGCCACTAGAAACACAATTAGGTTTTAATATTAAAACACAAAGTAACAAATTTTTGTAAGAAACAACTGAATTGAAATCAGTTTAAATGGAAAACCAGAAAAGAAGGGGGAGCAAACCAGCGCTATTTCCCAAAAGGGCACTCTGAGACCCTCTGTCTTCATCAAATGTACCCAGAAGTATAGTAGAACTAGTCGGAAGGGGAAGAGATTTTCATCTGAAGATCTTCAAAACACCCAGGCAAGCTCATATGGGGGCACGGGGTCCTTTGATTAGCATGGGACCAAAGTTGTGTAGGATTTTATATAACCAACACTTTGAATTGTACTGAAAATGGACTAGTAGTACTGAGATTAGTAAAAAGGAAATTCTATTCTTCATAGAACTAAGGTTGCGGCATTACCTAGTTAGCTGTGTTTTGCCTGGATTTTGGAGATGTTACCCAGGGTCCATTCTGAGTTTTGCATATTAATATAAGTAAGGCTGCCTCATATTAATTTGCATGTTATGCAAATTAGGCTGCCCAGATTTGGAGAACTGCAATACAGCAACCCTACTTGTTGCCAGTCTTGCTCAGCAGTGTGGCTGAAAATTTTTAGCCCATAGCAATGATATCTGGGAGGAAGGTGTGGGAGTTGTCGTTGAAGAAGTAACTTCCCCAAGCTCTGAAGCCTCCAGTGTCCCCACACACTGGGCTAAATAGGTAGTGTGTACCAGGGTCTCTGTTTTGTTTGTTCTTCAAAGGATGTGTGTACGGGCCTGATCCAGATTGGACCCCTTACAAGTTGATGGTAGAAGCTGAAATCTTCCCCATACTCCCTGTTTATTTCTAACTTCACCTCCCTGTACCAATTGATTTTGTTTCCTTTTTTAGCCTCTGCATGAGGAGAGGATCAAGAATGGCTGGGGAAGAGAACAAACACATTTAAACTTTTACTCTGCAGCCTTGCTCAGGATCATGCCTGCATGCACTTAATTATGTGATTCTGGCAGGGAAACGAACGATGGCAATTAGAGCAACGGTGCCTGGGAACTCAAAGAGCCTCTTTCTTAGTTATTTGGCACCAGTTTGTTCAACACGTTAGCAAAGATGGGCAAAAAATAAGACTTGCACGTGCATGTGGCAAACTATGGACAAATATCCTCTCAGGACAACTTTTAAGATGTGACGAATGTGTAATCTGAAAAATTACTAGTACTTACCTGCTCCGTAATGGCTAAGTTGAAAAATGTACATAAATGGATTGTACAGGTATAATAAATGTACCCTGTCTGAATGAATTCTATTCACTTTATTGTTATGTTATTGCTGTGTTTAAAAATACCTGACAGAAGTGCAGAAGGCAGAAAGAAAGGGAATTGATCTAGCTTCATGTTTTGTATTGTAGTCCTAAATTAACCCTTATTTTTTGTATTTGTACAACTAGTATTGTAAATCAACCAACTTTGCTGAGGTGCAGAAGAATTCTTTGTATGTTTACTCAGAAGTAGGTTCCACTGTATAAAATGCAGTTACGGTTGCTGCTTTTAGCCAAAAAAAGAGAAAAAACCCTGGTGTTGGGGCAAGGCGTGATGCCTGATTTTAGCAGATCCCTGTTCACACAACACTCTTCTCCCCATGGCAGAATGCTCCCACAAAAGGGATTGTAGAGGAAGAGAGGTTCACTTCCAGAGTTATATTCTAACCACAACAGTCTCTAATTATTAATTAGAAATTAATATGGGAAAAATAATGTGGGACATACAATATATCACAGAAGTGAGTACACCCCCTCACATTTCATAAATATTTTAGTTTATCTTTTCATGTGACAACACTGAAGAAATGACACTTGGCTACAATGTAAAGCAGTGAATATACAGCTTGTATAACAGTGTAAATGTGCTGTCCCCTCAAAATAACGCAACACACAGCCATTAATGTCTAAACCGCTGGCAACAAAAGTGAGTACACCCCTAAGTGACAATGTCCAAATTGGGCCCAAGTAGCCGTTTTCCCTCCCTGGTGTCATGAGACCTGTTAGTGTCACAAGTCTCGGGTGTGAAGGGGGAGCAGGTGTTATCGCTCTCACTCTCTCAGACTGGTCACTGGAAGTTCCACATGAAAATATATACTAAAATATTTATGAAATGTGAGGGGGTGTACTCACTTCTGTGATATACTGTACTTATCAATGTGAAATTAAAATCCTGTAGGTAGTGGTAATTCAGTCTTGTAATGAAAATACTTACCCAGTGTGGTGTAGTGAGCAGAGTGACAGACTAGGACTCAGGAGGCTTGGGTTCAGATTCTTCCTTAGCCATGGAAACTCACTGGGGGAGTGGAATTGGTAAAACCATACTTTAAATATCTCACTTTCCCTGATAGCCCTATTAGGGTTGCTAGGGTTCTGACTTGACAGCACATAACCACAACAGCAATCAAAATACTGCAATTGAAGAATTTTTAAATTGTAATAACTCTAGACCAAATCCTTTAGGAAATACCCTGAAACTTATATTGTACAATGAGGATGAGTAAGCCACCTTATTATAACTGGTGGAATAGGAAATGAACAAGAGACAAGTTGCCTCATTCATTCTCTGCCTATCAGAAAACAGCAGCTCTCAGAAAAGTTGCTTTTTTTGCTCTACGACTCCCAGAACCCACCCACTGGCATAGAGAGCAGCCATGGTGGCTGGGGGATTCTCGGAGTTTTGATCCAACTTTTCCAAACTCTGGAAAGCAGAGAATAGTAAGATAGGGGGAAATGAGCAGATGTTTCCAAAACATATCAAAAACTTGCCCCACCAAAAAGTGACTTTGTCTTCAGTTTTGCATACTCTCCCGCTCCTTAAATATAACCGATTTCTTTCAAATGGATATGAGCAGCCTTTGTGCAGGACAGTAAGTTCTGTATGCAGATGCATGTCTCTAATGGTCTTTATAAGCCCTAAATTCAGGAACTACAAACTAAGAAAGAATAATGTCACGTAACATCAAATAGTATGCAAGATGTAGCAATTTATTGAACTAAATTAAATCGCTAGCATTTCCCTCCTTTTTCATGAAGTGGTTATAATTAAAACAAACAGAACAGGCCTGTGTGCAGTCAACTATTTAATTAGGGAACAAACACATATTCCATCTATTACACAAATTCTCTTGTACAAATTTATCCTTTATTCCCCATATATTAACTGCCACTCAGAGCTGGAACTTCCTGGAGTAACAAACAATCAGAGTTCGATTCTTTTCTTCCCCTCTCCTGCCCAAGAAGCAAATACATTTGTGATCAGATAGATAGATAGATAGATAGATAGATAGATAGATAGATAGATAGATAGATAGATAGATAGATAGATAGATAGATAGATAGATAGATGGCGCTTCCTCTCTAAACCTCTTTACAGAAGCCAACTGAAGTGCCAGCTAACTCTTGTGTCAGGACCGAGGATATGATGGTGTTCACCACCACACTTGAGGAAGCAAGCTAGGTGAGCAGGCAGCTCTGTGGCATAAAGGACTCTATTCTTCAACAGATGGGGAGGGGCAGAGAGTCCAGGAGAAACGGCTGGAAGGGATACACGCCTCACCCCAGCACCTGTCACAGAACTTGGAAACATGCATTTTAAGCCTATTTTGATGCTGGTCGTGTGGAAGTGAATTTGCTCGGTACGCTCATGTTAATCATTTTAATGAAAAAAATTAATTCATTATATTAATCGGTAATAACACATCTGTAACATGTTAATGTTAAATTTTAAATTAGATTTTCTACAGTGAGAAATGACCAACTCATTCTCCCATCATTCTCAAAAGTAATTAATTAACATAACACGAAATGTTAACGGGCACTCAACTTATTAACACTATTGGTGTTTTTTGTTATGTGCTGTCAAGTTGCCTCTGACTTATGGTGACCTTATTCACTTCCAGAATGTCTTATCATTGACAGCCCTGCTTGGTTCTTGTAAACTCAAGTTTTTTTGCTCTTTTATGAAGCTAATACATCTCATATTTGATGTTCTGCTTTCCCTGATGCCTTCAACCTTCCTAACATTATTGCTTCTCGTCTTCTTATGATATACCAAAGTATGACAGCTTCAGTTTCATTGTTTTTGCTTCTAGAGACAGTTCAAGCTTGATTGGATTAAAGACTCACTTGTTTGTCTTTCTGGCAGTTCGGGGCAGCCACAAAGCTCCTCTCTAGCTCCTCATTTCAAACAAATCAATTTTTTTTCTTTCTTCACTGTCCAGTTTTAACATCCAGATGTAGTAACTGGAAATATGATGGTGTGGAGGATCTTGGCCTTGGTCTTTTTAAATTCCTTCATAGCTGACCTCCTGAGTCTCAGTCTTCTTCTGATTTCTTGGCTGTAGTTTCCATTTGGATTGATGATTTAACCAAGGTATATGCAGTCTTCAAGCTTTTAAGGTTTTTCTTCTTCTTCATTTTTTAACATTGATAATGAAGCCATTATTTTGTCTTTACATTCAGCTGCAGTCCTGATTTTGCATTTTCTTCTTTTAGGAGTCATTTCAAGCCATTGATGCTTTCTGCCAGTAATATGATATAGAGGTGGGCACAAACCTGAAAAATGGTGGCTCTTGGTGGTTTATAGTTCAGTTTTTGGGTCATGCCTGGTGGGTGGGGCTACTTGCTCCTTCCATCCACTCCCACCATCACACACACACACCCCACCACCATGTGATCAGTTTCCTCCTAGACCAGTGATGGTGAACCTATGGCAGGAATGCCACAGCTGGCATGCGGAGACCTCTCCCTGGGCACGCGAGCAGAGTGGGAAGGAAGGTGCGAGAGAGGGATGGGTGGATTAATCAAGCTTGTTTAAATGTAAGATTGTAGAAAATTTAGGGAGGGAGGGAAGGTGTGTGTATGTGTGTGTGTATGAGAGAGAGAGAGACTGACTCAAAACTATGAAAAAAGGAACTGATGCAAGCAGGAGGGAAGGCTCCAATTAAGGCAGGAAGGAAGGTGCGAGAGAAGGACGGGTGGATTCATCAGCTTGTTTAAATGTAATGAGAGGAAACAGGGACATACTGAACTGATGCAAATGATTGCTGAAAATTTAGGGAGGGAGGAAGGGAGGGAGGGAGGTTGTGTGTGAGAGAAACTGACCCTTTCATAAAACCATGAAAAAAGGAACATTCCAAAGTGTTTGTGTGTGTATGTGTGTGTGAGAGAAAGAGAGACACAGAGAGACTTGACTCATAAAACCAGAATTAAAAAGGCATCAAAAGCTAATCACAATTGGTGGATTGCATTGCATTCAAAAGTACCCAGTAAAGGATTTTGGTAAAATTATATTATGGTACACACTTGATTTTTTTCTGGCCAGCCCTACAAATTGCTTTCTGATTGACAGAGTGGGAGGTGGAAGTAATTTTAAGGCATTTTCCACATAGTTCTAATTTTAATCCAAAATATGTCCCTGCAATGTCTTTTTCTGGTAAGTAGGGAATTTAACAAAAGAAGCCTAAACATATTTGTCTTAAAACAGCCTTTGATGAAAAGATTTTTCTGCCCTCTGCACCATTTGAAATATTTAAATATCTAATATTTTATTATGTGATTATTTATTTGTCATTATATTTTATGATGTTTTATATGTTGAATTTATTTTATACTTGTAATTATGTTTTTTGTTTGTTTGTGTTGTGAACCACCCAAAATAGCCTGGCTAGATGGGTAGCATATGAAAGAAAGAAAGAAAGAAAGAAAGAAAGAAAGAAAGAAAGAAAGAAAGAAAGAAACTTTTAAGAAACTTGGCAGCAATAGGTCAAGGTTTGAAAGATTATAGTATTATAGAAATATTTCAGAAATATATCATTAGAGCTTCACCATATGTTATTGGAGCTCTGCAATCCTGTGATGTAACACTTCCAAAATGCAATGCTATCCATGTTTCTACAAGCGTAAGTCCCTTGTAGTCAATGGTGCTTATTCCCAGGGTGTTTATAGGAAGACAGGCTTGATAAATGATTATTCATTAATCTTTCTGGATTTTTAAAGGACGAAGTAACAGTATGAGTACTTAACCCATTCATTGGTTAAGTATAACATTCAGAATGCCTCCACCTATCTTTAATTGAATTCAGTTATGCCATTTATCAGGTTCCTTAGGTGATCTTCGTTAAGATACTGGTTAGATCCCGATCATCTGAGGCTTCAGCAAAGTCCCCAGACTCTGTTTTTGATTCCCAGGGTCCCCTAACTGGGAACATTGAGAAACGCTGCCATGATAGATGTGACCAGTCACGGGATACTCTGCAAAACAAACTGGTGAAGTGAAAACAAAAGTAGCTTTTCTAAGAAAAGCATACAACAGAGATGGGGGTTGAGTTTTAAAAAACACTACTCTTCAGGGAGGCTTTTCAATCCAACCCTGTCTGAGTGCCTCCCATCTGGTCCTCTTTATTGTGAAAATTTGTTGGTGTCATTGGCTTTTATGGTTTTGATTTGTCATTGCTGTTTCTGTTACATTTTAGTGTCCATAGTTTGTTTGTCCTGGTTTGTAATTGTCTGTAAGCCACCCAGAACAGTGCCTTGGGACTAATGGGGTGGTATATAAATTAAATATAAATAAATATAAATAAAACCATGAAAAAAGGAACCTTCCAAAGTTCATCTCCACTGCATTTAGCTCTGCAATTTTTGCTGAGAACAGCAAGTACAGTATTTCAAGATTCTGTTTAGACTCTAAATTGAACTGGACAGAACTGGAATGTTTAGCAGAGTCTCACTAACAGCAAACACCTAGTAAAAGACAACCAACACACCTGGGACTAGATTTCTGAAGTGTGTAGCAATCATGTTTCTCTGTTTCTCATCCCCAAAGCAGGCAAACGTATCATAGTTTATTCCCCAAATCTGAATCCCAGTCTCTCTGCTCCTGGTCCTGCTTTGACTGCAACACCAAACAAAAGGTCTTACAAACAAAAGACTGTGGGTTTCTTTATTGAGTCAATCCATCTCATTCCTCTTTTCCTACTGCATTGCACTTTTTCCTGCATTGCTGCCTTTTCCAGTGAGCTTGTCTTCTCATGATGCCACTGTAGTACAATACCCTTTGCTTGGTTATTTTAGCTTCTAGTGAGAGTCCACACTTAATTTGCTTTACTTATCTTTCTGACAAGTCATGATATCTGTAAATTTCTTTTCCAACACTACATTTCAAATAAGTGAAATGTGTGTATACACTTTATGTAGTGTATAAAATGTAGGTATACACTTAAAAAATTTGCACTCCTATATATAGCTGCTTTTCTGAGGGTAGCTTACGTTGGAGGAAACAAGTTCAGGATTTCAATGTACTTAATAAGCTTTATAAATAGGGTGCATTTAATTCAGTGTAGCATTTTGCACTTGACTTTTTTCTAAAAGAGCTGTCAGTTGGAGGAATCAATAAAGAACCAGACAGACAAAATGTGTAAATGACATGAGTTGTTTTTTCTAAACTAAAACCTCAGTATTCAGGTTTAATTGCAGTGTTGGCACTTTGAAATAAATAATTTGGTTTTGTGTTGCCGTTTGGGCACTCGGGCTCAAAAAGGTTCGCCATCACTGTCCTAGACACTTGCACAAAAGCTTTCAATGTCTTCTTCAGCATCTGTAGTAGGGCATAGACTTGAATGGTGATTATATTGATAGGTTTTCCAAGACATCTGATGGATATAATTCAGACGTTGTAGTATAGCCCCTAACTGCCTGGGCTACATCTTGCCTCAGTATTAGAGCCACTCTGTTTATTGTTGTTCTTGAGTTTGTCAGTTCTAGAGTAAAACACTTTTCAATTGTCTGACTGAAAAGGTATGATTACAGTCCACTTTAGTTAACTCATACCAAGCATTGCAATGTTTAAACGTTTCATTTCTTGCTTTATGGTTTCCAGTTTGCCTCGGTTTGTACTTCTCATTTTCCGTGTTCTCGTTGTATGTGTAATGCAGCATTGGACATCGGACATTTCACTGCTGTGCACAACAGCCACTACAAATCCTTTTGGCTTTAACATTGTGGCAAAGCTACAGTGCTATCCATACTTGGCCTGTGCTCTTCCCCAGTAGCTGATTGAGTACTTTTCAACCTGTGAGTAGAGATGGGGACAAATTTTAAAAATGGCAATTCGTTTTGATCTGTTATTTGTCAAGGTTAACGGATCAACGAATACGAATATATGAATATTCTTCGACGAATCGACAAATCGATCAGTTGATTTTTCTGCACTTTAAATGGCTATAACACTGGCCCCCAATGACCTAGAGATACCAAATATGCAGGGAAGCTTCCTTGGATGCATTTCTACAACTCCTGAAAGTTTGGTGAACATTGGATCATGGACCCCTGAGTTATATAGTCACAAAAGGACCCCCCCCCAGGAAAGCTCCCCCCAGGTACTTAGAGAATCCAGAATCACAATGGAGCTTCTTATGTCTTTCCCCAACACGCATGCCAACTTTGGTGAAGATTGGATATCGGAACTCCCAGTTATTCACCCCCAGGAGAGTTTACCACACGGCACAGAAGCCCATGGCATTGAGGGAGTTATATTTAGCCCCAGCAGAATGAGAGGTCCCTTTGGCAGAGGCATGCATGAGGCATCGAGTTTGTCTTCAGCTCAGCACAGCATTACATTTGCCAGTGAAGTAGAGTTTGCCTTCAGGAGGACTGGAGGCAAGGAGGTATTTGGCAGCACAGCAGGCTTTTTGGCTCCGTCGGGCACTGAGGAAGTTAGCAGCAGGAAAACAGGCTCTTTTGGCCCCATCAGGCACTGAGGGAAAAGGCAGCAGGAAAGCAGGCTTTTTTGGCCCCATCGGGGCACTGAGGTAAGTTGGCAGCAGGAAAACAGGCTGTCGGAAACAGATCAGCTCTGCAATCTGAAGCCAGGCGATGGGGTGATGGGGAGACAAAGATGCTCGTTTAGAACTAGAAAGCTGAGGATTGCAACTTGGCTGCTGAGACTGCCCGGATATGATAAAGATAGCCTTCGGAGGTTTGGGGGGGGGCTGAGACAGGCCGGCCCCCTTGGCACGGGTTGAAAACCAGACAAGCTCTGCCGTCTGAAGCCGGGCGATGGGGCGATGGGATGACGCCTCGACAGGTTTTGGGTGGGGCTGAGACAGGCCCTCTTTGGCACGGGGGACGCCCGGACACGGACAGGCTTTGGGTGGGGCAGAGCCTGGCCTAGGAGACTCACCTGTCCACCAACGTCTAACCAGACTTGCTGACAACCTTCAAAGAAAGAAAGATGCTCGGGTTGAAAACCAGATGAGCTCTGCCGTCTGAAGCCGGGCAATGGGGTGATGCCTGGACAGGCTTGGATGAGGCAGAGCCCAGCTTTGGGTGTGCCAACATGGCCGGACAGCCCTCTGTCTTGGCACATTATGGGCGTCACCCAACACTTTGCTCTTGTACACTTTAGTTGTACAAGAGCAACTATTTATTCATTTTTCTTACTGCTCAGTCTGGGTCTGCCAAGAGAGCTGGATGACCCTCTTCGCTTGTTCGGGGGTGCTGGGACCGGCTCTGGGTGTGCCAGCCAAGAGGGTTAGATGGCCCTCTTGGCACGTTCGGGTGATGCGCAGACAGGTTTTGGGTGGGGCAGAGCCTGGCCGCGCTGCTACTACAGCGGTTAATCCGCGGGGCCGCTGGTGAGCTGAGCTAATTCATTTGGGTAGTTTGTTTCAACTTCTGCCTACCTACTGAGTTGGCATGGGACTGAAAGCAGAGTGTGTTGCCCCATCGGGCACTGCGGTAGTGGGCAGCAGCAAAGTACCGTGTCTTGCCCCATCGGGCACTGAGGAAGTTGGCAGCAGCAATGTAGAGTGTGTTGCCGCAGCAGGCACTGAGGTAGTTGGCTCCAAAGTAGGCGGGAAAGCATGTCTTAATAGGCATCAGGCACCGAGGCAATTGGCAGCAAAGTAGGCTTTGCCCATTGGGTGTGTTGTGGCAGAAATCTTCAACATCGATGAGCAAGAGGGTGGCGTTTGCCATCAAGGTGGCATATGAAACACAAGCCTCCAGAAAGAATTAATTATTTAGTCAAGTATGCTGTTTTTGACTACCAGGAAGAGCTTGGGTTGGCCGAGCCCTCTTGGCATGGGGAAGCCAGGAGGACAGCTTTGGAAAACCAGATGATCAGCTCTGCAGTCTGAAGCCGTGCGATGGTGTTGTTTGTTTTGTTATTGATGAAGAAAAGGGATGGTGGTGGTTGTTGGCACAAGATAAACTCTGCAGTCTCAAGCCGTGCGATGGGGCAACGTCTAGACAGGCTTTGGGTGTGGCTGGGACCGGCCTGGTTGACGCTTCCATGCCTGAACAGGTCAGATCAGGTCGGGTTGGGGTGCTGAGCCGGAACCCGTTTGAAAGCATGTAACTGCAAGTGGATAAATAGGCACCACCTCGGTGGTAAGGTACTAGTAACAGTGGTCCGTCAGGCACTGAGGTAGTTAGCAGCCGGAAAGCAGGCTTTTGGGCCCCATCGGAGCACTAAGGTAAGTTGGCAGCAGCAAAGTAGAGTGTGTTGCCCCATCGGGCACTCAGGCACATAGCAGCCGGAAAGCAGGCTTTTGGGCCCCATCGGAGGACTGAGGTAAGTTGGCAGCAGCAAAGTAGAGTGTGTTGCCCCATCGGGCACTCAGGCACACGGCAGCTGGAAAGCAGGCTTTTTGGCCCAATCGGGGCACTGAGGCAAAAGGCAGCTGCAGGAGACTCTGGTCTTCTTCTTCTGCAACATCACACTTGCCTGCAAAGTTGCTTAAGTTTGTCCCCAGGAGGCAACTGAGGTTGTCAAAGCAGCAGCAACAGCAGGAGAATAGGGTCCGACTGCAAGGTGCTACTAATGGCGGTTAATCAGGGTGGCTGCTGGGCTTCTCGAGCGGAAGATCAGCAGTTCAAATCCATGCAATGGGGTGACCTCAGCTCTTGTTCCTGCTTCTGCCTACCTACTGAGTTAAACTGTTGCTGAGCCACTAGGCTTGTTGATTGGAAGGTCAGCAGTTTGAATCCATGAGCTCCCGTGGCTTGTCCCAGATTCTGCCAACCTACTCAGGCAGTAGCCCGAGTGGACTTTGGAGCACCGTGTTGGCATGGGACGGCCGGACAGGCATTGAGTGGGGCAGAGCCCAGCCCTCTTGGCACAGAGATGCCCGGACAGGCTTGGGGGGGCAGAGGAAAAGGAAGAGGCAGAGGCAAAAGGAAGGAAGCAGACTCTTGTCTTCTTCAGCGCAAAGGTAGTTCAGTTTGCCCCCAGGAGGCAACTGAGGTTGCACAACTGCAGCAACAACAGCAGATGAATAGGGTCCAAGGTGCTACTAACGTAACGGTGGTTAATCCATGGGGCCGCTGGTGAGCTTTGCTCCCGTAGTTTGTTCCAAGTTCTGCCTACCTACTGAGGCTGTAGAATAGCTAGGAAGCTGGAATGAACAGTCTGCCAGTTTTGGGTGGGCCTGAGACAGGCCCTCTTTGGCACAGGGGACGCCCAGACAGGCTTGGGGGGGCTTGAGACAGGCCTAGTTGGTGCTTGGATGTTCAGACAGGCTTGAAAGCAGACTCTTGCCTTCTTTGGGAACATCACATTTGCCTGCATAGTTAAGTTTGCCCCCAGGAGGCAACTGAGGTTGCACAACAACAGCAACAACAGATTAATAGTGTGGTGCTACTAACGAAATGGTGGTTAATCCACGAGGCCGCTGGGCTTCTCGAGCGGAAGATCAAATCCATGCAACTCCAGGGGTGAGCTGAGCTCCCTTAGTTTGTTCCAGGTTCTGCCTACCTGAGGCAGTAGGAAGCTGGAATGAACAGCCAGGAATTAGGAATGAAGCCCGAGTGGACTTCGGAGCACTAATGTAGCCCTTTGAATAAGCAGGCAGGCAGGCAGGAAAGAACTTGGCCCGATGAGTTAACTTCACCCAGCAGTCAAGATTTGGAAGGCCCGTGGCCCAATTCTTGGCACAGAATCAGCAGCAGGCAAGCCCAAGGCAGCTGTAGAGGGATGCAGGATTTGGGGCCAACATGGCCCAAGGAGGCTGGAATTGATGCCCAGTGAGGTGGGGGGGACGCCCGCATAGGTTGCACATAGCAGCAACATAGACTGTGGCACTGTGGGTTAAACCGCTGAGCCACTGGGCTTTTCCATCAGAAGATCAGCACTGCAGTTTGAATCCGTGCGACGGGGTAAGCTATGTCCCGTTGCTTTTTACCCAGCTTCTGCCAGCCTTCTGGGGCAGTAGAGAAGGCTAGGAGGCCGGATTGAACATGCATGAATAATTGGAATTAAGCCCAAGGAGACTGGAATCATGAAATACGTATAAATATGCATTTCTGAGATTTTTCAAAATAAATGAATCAGCGGATACTGATCCTGGAGATAGGGAGAGACATGTCACACACAGCACATCTCAGGAGGAGGGAGCACATTGGTCAGGTTTGGGTGGGGCTGAACCTGGCCTTCTTGGCACGGGGACGGCCGAGGAGGGTAGGACACTGAAGTCAGCAAGCAGCATTTGAGAATCAAGCCTGAGGAAGTTAGAATGAGCACGCAGGCCGTTTGGAAGTGGAAGGAGCTGCAGGACTCGGAAAGTTGTCATGTAACCAGCAACGTAGACTTTTGGATCCATCGGGCACTGAGGAAGTTGGCAGCAAGGTAGACAGTGGTGCTGCGGGTTAAACTGCAGTGCTGAGCCACTGGGCTTGTTATAGGTGTTGTTGTTGTCCATCTTGGTATGGGGGACGCCTGGACAGGTTTGGGGGGGCAGAGCCCGGCTCTTGGGGAATCAGTAGCGTCCAAGCCTAGGTGCTACTAACGGCGGTTAATCCGCGGGGCTGTCGGAAACAGATCAGCTCTGCAACCTGAAGCCATGCGATGGGGCGACGCCCGGACAGGCTTTGGGTGGGTCTGAGACAGGCCTAGGAGACTCACCTGTCACTTACCACCAATGTCTAACTAGACTTGCTGACAACCTTCAAACATACAAAGATGCTCGTTTAGAACTAGAAAGCTGGGGATTGCAACTTGGCTGCTGAGACCGCACGGATATGATAAAGATAGCCCTCTGAGGTTTTCTGGGGCTGAGACAGGCTGGCCCTCTTGGCACATTTGGGATGCCAGGACCGGCTTTGGGTGTGCCAACTGCCAAGAGGCCTGGCTGGCCCTCTTGCCACGTTTGGGGATGGGGACAGGCTCTGAGTGTGCCAAGAGAAGGTTTAGGCTTGGATACCAAGAGGGCCGGCCTGGGTCTGCCCCACCCAAAGGCTGTCTGCGCGTCACCCCATCACCAAATCGCCTGGCTTCAGATTGCGGAGCTGATCTGGTTTAACCCGTGCCAGGCAGGAGTTCTGCAAAACTTAGCCCGCCGGGACTACGTAACCCAGCAGTTAGTCAGGGAGGCAGAAGGTGGAACTTGGCCCACTGGGCCAACTTGACCCAGCAGGCAGGCAGGGAAGCAGAAGGTGGAACAAACTTGGAAACAGCAGCAGGCAAGAGTTCTACAAAAATTGGCCTGCTGGGCCGACGTGACCCAGCAGGCAGCAGTTATCCCGGTGAAGCGCCTGGAAACAGCAGCAGGCAGGATTTCTACAAAAATTGGCCCGCTGGGCTGACATGACCCAGCAGGCAGGCAGGCAGGCCTTAGTTGGAACTTGGCCCAAGGAGGCGACTGGAATCGGCAGCTGGACTTCTGACTGAGGGGCAGGTTTACAGGCCGGCAGGCAAGTAGGCAGGTCTTTTTTTTTCAGGAGGACTGGAGAGTGGGTAGGTGGGCAGGTGGGCGGGCAGTGTGTTAAGGGAGAGACTGTCATTGGAACCCTACCTCTGTGAGGGGAAGCCCAACAAGGGAAGGTTCACCTTGATGAACGACAGTCTCTCCACATTAACGGGATCCAAATGCGAGCGGCGTGGTCAGAGTATGTCTCCAAGATGGGAAAACATGCACTTGCTCTGGACGCTGGTGGGGGGGATGGAAAGGAGGTCCATGGCCACATTGGACAACTCCGGCCATATGACTAGTTTCCTAGCCCAGTAATGGAGGGGATCTGACTGGTGGGGCTGAGGGGACTCAGCCAGATATTCCCGCATCATTATCTCTGCCAAATCCTCCTCAGCCAGCTGTCTTTCCTCTGAGGCAAGTGCCAAGGTCACCACAGAGCTCCAGTAATGTTGGTGGTGAATGGAGCCTTCACCAGGTGAAGTCCTTCCCTGTGGTTCAGGCAAACCACCCTGCCCCTCATGGCCTGATGTTCCTGTTGCCCCACGCAAGCGTTGTGCCCCCAAAGCCCTGTGGACCTCAGTGGAGAGCTCCGTTCTCCACTCCTCAAGGTCTGAGGTGCGTGCTGCCAAGCCCCCCTTGATTCAAGGATCACACAGACAGGCCATGCAGTAAGCTCTGTTGGTGTAGACAGGATGGAGTCGCTTCTGCACTCCTGCCTGCAACCTCTTCACCAAAGCCCTGGTCCGTGGAAGGAGGGAGGATCCTGGTGCCACAGCAGTCTCCAGGGACCGATCGAGGGCATGAATCAGAGGGCTTGAGCACCTCCACCATCTGGGAGAGGGACAGCCAATCTGTGGCACTGATGCCCACCTCTCTCCCCCTAGGCAGAATGGGCATGGAGGACATGATGTCCTCCAAAACGGCCTTCTGCTCCACCAGGCGGGACACCATGGTGTAGGTGGAGTTCCACCTGGTGGACAGGTCTGTCAGGAGAATGTGGGTCTCCTGACCCAACTCCTCCTGCCTCTCATGCAGCCGGCGGGCAGCTTTCAGGCTGCGGGAGAAGTGGCCCACCAGTTGGCGGCATTGCTCCACGAGTGCCCGCGTCTCCCGGGTGCCCGCGTCCCACTCGTGCTTGACGTGGCTGCCCAGGCCAAGGGCATCGCGCACCACAAGGTGTAATTTGTGCGCCATGCATACAATGCCCTCAAAGCCCGCCACGTTCAATGCCGCCAACATGTTCCGCCCAGCATCTGTGACCATGTGGCCACGGGTCAACTCCCCCTCCGGTGCCCACTCCTACAGCGTGGACAGGAACTCATCAGCGATGTTCCTCCCCGTCGCCTAAGCTTCCATGTACCGCACCTGCAGCAGAACGGACCTGTAGCCTGGGGGCAAGGCAAGGGCCTCCCCCTGCAGCCCTGTCACCGATGCCCTGCCACTACTCAAGTCCTCTGGCTGCCACCAGTGGGCTGTGAGTGAGAGGTAGCCGTGCTGACCTCCGCTCCACAGGTCCGCTGTGAAGTGCACCTTGCACCCCTGTAGCCATGAAAAATGGTCACGGACCACCTCCCTCACAGAGTCATAGAGCGAGGGCAGCACTCTAGAACTGAGAGTTCTCCGTGAGGGGAGGTCGTGCCAGGGGGCAAAAAAATTCAGCAACCAGCGGAAGGCTTGGGATTCCATGATGGACAGTGGAAGTCCGAGCAGGGCGATCGTCTCGGTGACAAGACAATTGGCCGCCTCCTGGGCCTTGCCCTTCGACCGCCGGCTGAGGGTCATGGTGGACCCAACGGGTGCCACTTCATGGAACGTGGCCTGCCTCATGCTCCCAGCCCCAGAAACCCCTGTGGCTGCCCTTTTGAAAGGAGGCGCCTCCTCCTGCCTCCCTTCTGCCTCCCCTGTAGCTGCTCTTTTCCCTCTTCCAGACAGCGTGGACAAAGTGCCTTCCCTGGACAGGAGCCTTCGGTGGTGCCTCTCCAGATGTTGGCAGAGGGCGGTGGAGGACAGATGCCTGGGGTCTGACCCCCTCCGGACCACCCCAAGGCAGGTATTGCAGCATGCCAGCCGTGGGTCATCGTTGAGCGCCGTGAAATGATCCCACATGGCCCCTCTGCCATGTTTGCCCAAACGAGGACCCACTGCCTGCCCCTGACTGCTGGCCTGGGAAGAATTCTGTGTCCCAGGGGTGCTGCTGGTCTGGGAGGAGGGAACAGATGACTCTGGGGACAGGGGTGGGGGTGGGCTGTGAAGCCTGCCCTGTCGTTACTGGTTCCAAATCAGACTGGGGATCTTTGGAAACCAGTAACTCCTCAGATTCCTCTAGGAAGAGGAGCGGCAGTTCTTTTGGCACCTCTGGAAGCTTTGGTTCCATGCCTGCCTGCAAGGCCACCAGAGGAGGGACAGTGGCACTGGTTATCGTAGAAGTGGTTGTGCACGTGGTGGTCATGATGACGGTGCTGCTACCTAGCCTGCGTAGCTTCACAGCCTTCTTCCCCTTGGATTGCCCCTGAAGAAATCCCTTCATTTTCTACTGCCTGCCAAACAAACCAACTAAACAAATAAAGCAATGGAGATTGAGGAAGGAAACTAATAGAGGGTCAGAGTGTGTGTGTAAATTTTATTTTTAGAATGATGGTGGTGTAATTAAAATGTGACCTGCCTGCCTAAACAAAGCCCCCCCTCAGTATAATGCAATTAGGAAAATTCCCCCCCCCCCGACCCACTGTGGCAGAGAAGCCAAAAAAGTCCAAAAAGAAAAGCCCTGCCAGCTAAGTCTCAGTCAGAGACGCACACACACAAACACCCAAATAAATTTTAGAAGAAAAAGGAATGATGGATCCAGCCACCCACCAAATTCCCTGAGAGACACAAGCCTCCCTAAAATAAACTTTTGAAAACTGAATAATCCTCCCACCTAGACACGCACACGCACACACAACCAATTTGGGGAAAGGAAAAAATGATTATCCTAAAATAAACTTTTGAAAACTGAATATAAAGGAAAAGAGATTCCACAGTCACACGACGACAGTTCCCCCCCCCCACCGGACCACACACACACACACACACACACACACACACACACAAAAGCCTCCAGGAAAAAAAAGTTTGATTGATTTGAATTTGAAATAAAATTAAGCCCTTCCGAAGAAGTAGCCTAAGCTACTTGAAATCCCATCCCAAATTCCCAGTAAAGTTGATGATGATTGATGAATGATGATGAAAAAGAAAAATATAAGTCTTTTGCTTTGCTGCCGCAAAAGCGAAACCGCAAGAGCACCAGCAAGCCGGCGAGCAGCAACTGTTCTCACTCCGGAGAGCACGAACAGAAGTGGGGAACGGCCGGACGGGAAAAGCTTATATGAAGTATCTGTAAAACCTTTCAGCAGCGCTATTAGCTGCCGGACAAGCTCAGAGAGGCCCCCAAAAGGGGTAACGAATATAGACGAATATCAACGGATCGACAAATGATACCGAGGAAATATTTGTCAAGCCATATTCGTCCTGATTTAAAATTTTACAAATACGGATCGACGAATATATGACGAATCGGCTATATTCATCAGAAAAACTGATCCGTTTTTATATTCGTCCCCATCTCTACCTGTGAGTCTCATCTTCCAGTATATCTCATGGTCAACGTTCCCTGCTGGGCGGAGCTCCATCCCTCACATGTGTGACTCCATCTCCATGCTACTCCACCCCCATCCCCTGTCTGGGGTTCCATTGCAACTGGAACCAAAGGGGCTGTGGGTGCACAGCGGGAGAGGAGGAGGCATGCTGCATAAAGGGGGAATGCAGTTGTGCATGAGTGCGCAGTGACACACCTTAGAGAGAACCTTGCATATGATTCATTTCGGAGTGTCTCATCATAGGGTTTTCATGGTAAGAAATGTAAAGAAGCGGTTCACTTCTTCTGTGCAGCACTATGTATGAATGGTGCCATCACTGTGATTGTTTGTGAAAGATCTTCCACCAGTGTCACCTTCAACTATTGCTGCTGCCCAGTAGCTGCCCTTCAGGAGTTTCTCCTCTCCCCCACCCCATCAACGTTGGAGCTCTCCATTCTTTCTTGCTGATGTGACCACTGATCCTGAAGAGGATGGGCAATGGTTTCACAGTTCAGACAAAAACCTTTCAAAGCATTACTGGAAAAACAAAAACAACATTAGGGTAACGATTTAAATTTTAATAAATTATTTCTGAACTCTTAACATGGAGAGGTGCATATATGTTTGTGCATGTGTCTGAATGTGCAGGGTGGTAAACCCTCTTCCCACAATATTTCCTCACAGATTGTTCCTTCAACTGATTTTCTTCCAGTGAAACTCATTTCTAGTACTGGGGTTTGAGTGGAAGAATTTGCTTAGAGGACAGATGGTGGGGAGAAGGAATTAGACCCCTTTGCTTTTAAAATCATATCCTCCACCTTGGTCTAATGATTTATGTAGGATTAGCACAGTCTCCTACTGTGTTTGGCGCTAAAGCAACGAGATGTGCTTTTAGAAACCTTTTAAAATGAGCATCCACCAGAAATGCAACAGAAAGCTTGATATTTTAATCTATATTCACCAGACTCGAGTGCTTTTATATCTGTATTACAACACTGAGTCAGATGAACTACCTCCATAGTGGTAGTCATGGAATTTTGTTTGATGAAGTAATGTCAGTGATGTAAAGACTATGCCTATTTATTTATTTATTTATTTAAAATACTTTTACCCCACTTTTCTCGTAAAATGACCCAAGGTGGTCATTTTAATGTTTGATTTGTGATGGGTGTTTCACAATGAACTCCTCCTTTTCAGTTGCAGCTATCCAGTGATGAATTCATGGATTTAGACTTTCACAGCCCTTTGGATGAGCAAAGATAGTCTGATAAAAACCAGGACACAATGAACTAACCATCCAAAGCATTATTATTTTTTAAAATGAACATAACTTTAAAAAAAATCATGATTGTTTACATTTTTAATTTTGTATGTTGTCTTGAGGGTGTTTCTGCAAAAAAATAATAATATTGAGTAGGAAACTGCAATTATCTAAGAATCTTCCTTATAAAAGGAGGTGATGTCATCATAATCAAGAAAACAATGCAACATGAAGCCGCGTAACTAGTATCATCTTTTTAAATAGAGAATTAAAGGCAAAAATCTATTGGGAGGACATGTTTGACTTCCCCCAAACCTCAGAAGGCGGCGCTTCCTTCCAGTACCCCCTGATTCACCCTAAAATAATTGACCCTCAAATGGCAGATCTTGTCCTCAGAACTCTTGTGAGTAACGTTTATCATTTTATGAAATTTTGCGTAGTATGTTCCTGAAATTGTTTTGCTACCTGTTCTGGGCTGTTGTTTATGTGTAGGATAGCATAATATCTATATTACTATACAATCTATGTTTAATTTGTGGAACACTGCACAGAGTAGAGATTCGCTAGATGGGCAGAATATAAATTGAATAAATAAATAAAATAAACATTTTAAGCCCCAAATACTTCCCCCCCACACACACACACACATCACAATGTAGGTCAAGAAGTTCTGTAAACTCAGAACATCTCAGTTTATAGAATTCATAACTCCAAACTTTCTAGAAAGAAATGCCAGCACTGCTGGAGTGCCAGGGGCTGATCCATAGATCAGACTGCATCAAATAATAATCCCAGTGGAGGCTTTACAAAATTTTCCTATTGATTTTACAACAGTAAACAAGACTGTAACCTTAAAAACAATTCTGGTAGTGTCTGTGAGAGAGCTTGTAAACATTTTTGTTTGTTTGTTTCATTTCTAGAGGCAGAAAGCATTGGAACTCATCCTGGAACATTTACACCACGTTAAACAATGAATCTTGGAGAAATATTCCATCAGAAAGGCATATCAAGACATCAAGATATAAAATAAAACAAAAAATTACTGATACATCTGCATTTATGTCTATATTTAGGCATGATGGGCAATGTTCCCTCTAAGCTGCATGTAAGCGCACTTGCCCAGAGCTCCATAGGGATTGTGCACAGGCAGCCGGCAGCCGGCTCATTTACTTCCCCTTTCAAATGAAGCCCTGCCCACCCCTGTGCTGATGGAGAGAGGTTTCCGCACAGTAGGAGAGAAACGTAGAGGGAACGTTGGTCATGGGCCTTTCTGACTGCCTCACATGGGAATATCAACATTTCAGTGTGCAATGACCTAAAACTCTGCAATTTAGTACATTCCACTCCAAAATAGCCTGTTTCAATCGACTTAAACCACAATAAGATAAGCTGGTTAATCAAATAAGTGAAAACATTTTTATTTTATTTTTTGGGGAAAAAGCGCCAACAACCCAGGGTTGAGAAGTATCTTTATTGGGCCAGCAAAACATCACAAAAAAAGGTCCAGCTTTCAGGTGCTCCAGAACTTTTCATTAGGCTGGACTTTAGGCTGGACCATTAGTCGCCATGCTGGCTGGGTGATTCTGGGAGTCATAATCCAAGAATGCAAGTTTTCCAGGCTTTGATTCTGATATAGATGTAGACATGAATGTTACCTGTCTACAATGTTTTGAAGAATTAAGTCCTAAATCAAGCAAGGTTTGATCAAGGAATGTCAAGTCAGGCTACTTCCATGCAGACAAGAACATGCAGTCATGTGAAAAAGAAAGTACACTCTCTTTGAATTCTATGCTTTTACATATCAGGACATGATACAAATCATTTCGTCCTTAACAAGTCTGAAAATTAAGTAAATATAACCTCAGATGAACAAAAACACATGGCATATTACGTGTCATGATTTCTTTTACAGAAGAGGCTAAGTAGCAGCCAGGTGCTGCTAACCAAATGCCCTTGAGGAATTGATCATCAGCGAGTATGACCACCTCTGTAAAAGTCAAAATTTTAGAAGTCTGCTGGTCTGAAGCATTCAGGTGTGTGTTAACACAATGCCAAGGAGGAAACATATCAGCAAGGATCGTAGAGAAACAATTGTTGCTGCCCATCAGTCTAGGAAGGATTATAAGGCAATTTCAAAACAATTTAATGTCCATCATTCTACAAAGAGGAAGATTATCCACAAGTGGAAAACATTCAAGACAGTTGCCAGTCTTCCCAGGAGTGGATGTCCAAGCAAATTCACCCCAAGGTTAGATTGTGCAATGCTCAGAGAAATTGCTAATATCTGAAGAGTTAGATCTCAGACTCTACAGGCCTCAGTTAGCATGTTATTAGTTAAAGTTCACGATAGCAGAAATAGGAAAAAGTCTGAACAAGTATGGTTTGTTTTGAAGGAGAAATCCTCTTCTCTCTAAAAAGAACATGACAACCTTAGGTTTGCAAAGTTGCATCTGGACAAACTACAAGACTTCTGGAACAATGTCCTTTGGACAGATGAGACCAAAGTGGAGATGTTAATGCACAGCTCCATGTTTGGTGAAAACAAAACACAGTGTATCAGCACAAACACCTTATACCATCTGTCAAGCATGGTGGTGGAGGGCTGATGATTTGGGCTTGTTTTGCAGCCGCAGAACCTGGACACCTTGCAGTCATTGAGTCGACCATGAACTCCTCTGTATACCAAAGTATTTCAGAGTCAAATGTGAGGCCATATGCCTGACAGCTAAAGGTTGATCGAAATTGGGTCCTGCAACAGGACAATGATCCCAAGCACCCCAGCAAATCTACAACAGAAAGGCTGAAAATGAAAAGAATCAAGATATTGCAACAGACCAGTCAAAGTCTAAACTTTAGCTCGATTGAAATGCTGTGGCGGGACCTTAAGAGAGCTGTGCATAAACAAATGCCCACAAACCTCAATGAACTGAAGCAACATTGTAAAGAAGGGTGGGCCAAAATTTCTCCACAATGATGTGAGAGATTGATAAAGTCATACAGAAAAAGATTACTTCAAATTATTGCTTTTAAAGGTTGTTCTACAAGCTATCAAATCATAAGGTGTACTTAGTTTTTCACACATGGCTTCTCCATTTTGGCTTTATTTTTGTTAAATAAATCATGACACAGTATAATATGTCATGTGTTGTTGTTCATCCGAGGTTGTATTTACCTGATTTTCAGACCTGCTAAGGATGATTTTTATTATGTCCTGATATGTAAAACCATAAAATTCAAAGAGGGTGAACTTTCTTCTTCACATGACTGTATGTAAACTCTTATCTAAAAGATTTTATACTAAGGCAAAATGGGAAACTGAAATTACATACCGAATAAAAATTGGCATGTAGATCACATAAGGCTCACAGCTTATGTAGTCGTTTTCTCATAAGTTCTGTTAGAGAAATTATTCAGATGTGGCCATGAAAACCTTTGGTAAGAATTTCTCAATTGTTAAAAAAGAAATACAAGTACAGCCTTTCACAGGTTTAAGAAATCCTTTCAAAAAGTGTGATATTCTTGAATGGTAAAGTTTATATGCTAATATTTTATCCTGTATTTTTTCAAGCTCATATTTTTCTGCTTAAAAGAAAATTTAAAATAATAAAAATTGTAAAAAAGAAACACATTTATGTGACAAAAATTTGAGCTCATTAATAGCTATTATTTAGAGAGCACCTTTTTTTTGGTCATACCAATCAAGTTTGGTCTGTTCCTGATTGGCCACTGCTAGGTAAACATGGACTTAATTGTCATGTCTGTTTGCTGGGACACATATCTGTAAGGAAATCCCATTGTTGGAAACAAGGAATACGAGTTCTTGGGAATATGACTTCCATTTTAATACCTAATCACCCACCCCAGGTGCTAGGTTGACCCCCTCTCCCCCCCTTCCCCCTGCAGGCAAAAACCTTCCTGTTTAGGCAGGCTTCTAATTAACTAACTTAGTTTAGAAGTGGCATTATGAGATGCATATGTTTCTAAGTGTTTTTAAATTAGACACTTTGGTTTCCCTTTTGGGAAGAAAGGCAACATATAAATTAAACCAATCAGTCAGTCATTTGACCAGCCAGAAAGGACAAGGTGGCCTGTTTGCCAAGGACACTGTCACTTAACAAGGGAGGACAGGACGTTGTGTGAGAAGGTGGGGTCTGTTCAGACAGATGTGCTGTATTTGGAGGGCCAGAAAAACGCCAGAGGAGGACAAATCCTGCTGCTCAAAAACTACCTGAGCTCAGAGAGAAAAAGTCACATCAGAATTTTATTTTATTTTACTTTCTCCCTCAAGTTGGAGCCTGCAGTTGTATCAGCTAAACATTCCACAGAGGGAGCAGTTATTTCATGGGAAATATATTTTTTAAAACTTCCAGATGCTGACAAAAACTGTCAACATGGATTTTCCTCCACAGACTTTAATTGATTTGGTTGAAGTGAGAATGTATTCTTTTCTGTTTGTCTTCCTAATATGCTTTTTTGTTGTTGTTGTTTAGTCGTTTAGTCGTGTCCGACTCTTCGTGACCCCATGGACCAGAGCACGCCAGGCCCTCCTGTCTTCCACTGCCTCCCAGAGTTGGGTCAAATTCATGTTGGTAGCTTCGATGACACTGTCCAACCATCTCGTCCTCTGTCGTCCCCTTCTCCTCTTGCCCTCACACTTAGAGGCTAGGTAATACATTTTACTTTATATATTTTTACTTTTTATAACTTTGATATGTTAAGATATATATTCCATACTTTTCAAATATGCCTTTTTAAATAAGCTTTTAAAATTGTGCCTGTAGCTTTCCCCATAGCTGTAAGATCGTCTTCAGTACATTTGACTTGGTACTTTTTGAAGTATTTTGTGCATGTGGAACTGTCCCGATCCTGCTGGGAAAGCAACTTCATTCACTGCCATCCTGTGGAGTTTGTACCCTCACAAGAAAGTCAACCCACAAGGACTCCATGCCAAGAATTTGCTGGGAAAAAACCCTAAATATGGTTTTGGCACGCTGCCAACCTGTGTGTGTGTTTTTTTTTTTTAAGAATCCCCACCCCACCCCCAAATCCCATAAACATCCATTATCACTTAATTTGTAGCCAGACCAAGAAACCAGAACTTGACAGAGTACTAAACCTCCCCTCCATCAGCTTCCATTCACCTTTCAGACGCAGGTTGAAAGGAAGAATAAAGTTTATTTAAAAAGAAATGGGGTGGGGGGAGGAATGAGAACACAAGAAAATGAAAAGCAACAAACTGAAACGGTTCCAAAATTCAAGCAAGTGTGAATACAGGATACAGAACACAAACCAATCACCCAGAACATAAAGAAATCTATGCTACCCTTTCCCTTACTTCTGTTAAGCAAGGAGATAAGCACAGGGTAGGAAAGGCTTACTCATGAGCAGTGCAGGAGCACCTATGTCTCAAAACGTTCCTCACTCCAGGATCTAAGTTTTTTAAAAATATCCGGATAGCCACTTTGGAAAACCCTTCATTGCTCTGAACCTACTCGGGTGACTCTGATATACCCAAATTGACAAAGTCTCTTTGACATTCAACAGCCTGCATAACATCAGGCTATGAGGTACTCATATAACTCCTCAACTCAGAGGCAGAGCCATTTGTGGTTATTCAGAAACTAGAGATAAACAAAGGAAAGTTCTTTGAAGTAACCTCTTCCCCACCAAAGGCACTCAGGAGATAGCTGGGGGTTGCAAAAAGAGTTCTTTTTCTGCCAAAAAGTCCATGTGCCTTCCACTTTCTTCACAAGAACGCAGGAGCAAGGTAGAGAAATAAAGCTTGTACAATTAGGTAAGCTGATGTTGCCTGGAATTAACTGCAACAATGAAAAGATGTACATTTTGATACTTGGATAAGTTTTGATATGATTGCCAAACAGTGTTTGGTTTCATTCTGGAATGAGCCCCCTTTTAGGGATAAATGCTAGCTGTGATGAACAGGGGCTTCTGGTTTTTCCCTGGGAGGTCTATAAAATTCTATAGGACTCTTAGGGAGGATCAAATATCAGTTATCTGATCTGACAGTAACTCTTCATAGGAGGTATAAAAAGGAAAGACAGTAACCATAGTTAATGCTCCTAAAATCAGTTTTAGATGTTTGATGAGTAGGTGTTTGAATGTTGCAATAAATAAATCTATTTTGAGCAGTTGGAATCTAATAGTGTTCTTCCACTTCCAGTTCTTCCTCCTTCAATCCTCCTAAAAGCTTCTACAGGGGTGGGAGAACTTCTGGAGCAAGTTTTTTTTTTTGGCGCCACGGATGGTTGCAATGGAAGAGATTAAAGAAGAAAAATCCCAATATCATTAGCATTACATTACAGACACTGGATATTGGCCAACAGAAACTATGCAGTGGGACTTAACTTAGGCAATGACTACACAGTGAAGAAAATGCAAATTCACTTGCTTTCTCTTGCTGCAAAGTTGTGCTGGGCTATTTGGTTCATTCTAATATAACTGGCCAGAGAAGGATAAAAGCCTTATACTTGCAGTTCCATTTGAAGTGCCTGTAGGTGGCACAGTTCAAAGGAACTGCCTTAAGAAGGCTTTCCTTCATCCCAATTACTTCCTTATAGAGATAGGCACGAACCTCGGTTCAGAGGTTCATGCAGGATCATTCCCTTCCCCTGCCTCCCTGGCTAATGACCCCACACATCAGTTGGAGCGTGCTCCTCTTGTCTTCCTCTCCAGCTGTTCGACCAGTCCCTGGCAGGAGCATAGGATTGCCTCTCCTGCCTCCTTGTCTGAGTGGGCGATCAACCAAGGAAAGCAGGGCAGGGGGGGGGGCGTGCTCCTGCTGGAGACTGGTTGAACCGTTGATGATGATGAGGAGAGGAGCGCACGCCGCTGTCTGGTGAGTGGGGGATCCAGCTGGGGAAGTGGGGGAAGCACGAACCTCCAAACCAAGGTTTGTGTCCATCTCTGCTTCCTTATCTTGCTGGTGACCAGAGTTCCCGAAACTATTTTTTTTTTTTAGGAATAAAGAGGACAGGGGAGGGAGAGCTATTTATTTAAAAGAAGTGGCCACTAAGGGGAGCAGAGAGGTGAGTGCTGGTGCTGGGTGTGTATGCACGCTCTCCCCCACTTCCCTCCCTCCCCCCACCATTTCCGGCTCTCTTTCACTGCTTTCTCTCTTTCGCTCCCTCTCTTTTCTCCTACCTGGCACTTCTCCCTCTGCTGTTTTCCTCTCCTCCCCTGCAGACAAGCCTCCTGTCCCCCATCCACACAGGAAAAAACTCCTTCACATCTTTCTGGCAAGAACAAGCTGTAGCCTCTTCCCATGAGACATAAAAGCCGGTTTGCAAGCCAAAAGGGGCTGGATTGATTCGACTTAGCCTTTGCATCATGTGGACGGGAAAAATTACTTTGATTTCATTCGTCTTATAAATGGGACAAATCCCACAGTATAGTCACAGTCTCGGTCACATTCAGTTAAGTTCGATTCATTTTAATTGGTCTACTCTAACTGTGAGGACATCTGGATCCACCTTACGTTTCACCGTGCCCCTGCAAATCCGATACCTCCCAGAAATAGTATAATTGGTGTGATAGAACTCATGGCAATTTATTTAATAAACTGGAAATGCTTCAGAGTCTTTCTGCTTGTTTCCTGCTCTGTCCTTAATGACCGTACCAGACAAAGCCATATGCATCACTGCTACTTGCTATATTATTATAGGGACTATCTTTTACATTTAACAAAGGACCTTAGACTGCTGGATTGGTACATGGAGGTCTGGGTTCAAAGCTCCCTTGAACCACGAATTTCAAAAGGTGACCTTGCACCAGTCACTCTTTCTCAAGGGGACCTACTTCACATTATTATTGGGAGGTTGGAATGAGAAGGAGGATCCATGTATGTCACCTTGAGCTCACTGGAAAGAAGGTGGGACAGAAATAGATGAAAATAAATAAATAAACAAATCCTCAGTCCTCCTTGATTACCACTAAGACACTTTGATTCCCTAATTTTCCCCCCACAAACTATTTTTAGTTTCTCTCGTAAGTAAAGCAGTAATAAAAATTTCCATCTTTCCTGATTTATAAATGCTTTTTAATCAGGCACAGCAGCTGGCCTCTCAAGAGAAGAAATCCTGTAATTAGAAGTATTTGTAATGAAAAGTTTAAAAAAGAGACTCTTGATAGTGAGCAGGCTTAGATAACAAATTTGCAGTGACTTTTTCCCCCTCTTTAAGGGCCTTTTCTGTCGCACAGTTGTGCACAAGCAACATGCATTCAAAAGACGTATTCTGCAGCCAAACAATGAAGCTTGAAAGCAGAGAAGCATTGCTCCCTGCCAACGAGTATATCTAAAAATTACAAGTGGAATTTAGTCCCTGTTACATCCCAACCATCTCAATAGAAGAGGTAAGCACACATTTAAATTTCTCTATCAGACTCAGTGGGAATTAAACAAGTTTTACTCTGGACTAGATTGTATCCTGTATTATTAATTTTGGTATACTCACATGGATAAGAACAGTCACTGTTGAGATAGAATTGTCCATTTTTTACATGAAAGCACTATGTGTGTTTCAGTGTTTAAGAGGATTGCCCGCTACAGCCAACTGGGATCAAGACTGTAGCATAGGGGGAATGGGGTGTAACCTTTTATCCCACCCACCCCTAAAATCTGACTCTGTATCTCTTGTGAGGCTGCTCTTATCTCCAAAAGGAGAGCTTCCCTTGGCACTATGGGATCCTGGGGCTGGTAACCAACTTGCTGGGTAGGCAGGGCTCATTGGGACTACAATTGAGAAAGGGTGAAATCTCCTCTGTGTGTACTGCAGTTTCAATCCTGCATCATGAAGGGCACATATTTCAGTGACACACAATAAGCAATTATTTTTGGGCAATTAACACATATAGAAAGGTTAACTTAAAGGGAGATCTCAAAGCATAGCTGAGCCTTGGAAACCAGCTGTGTATTTCAGTGAGCTCAATACCGTGTTTCCCCCAAAATAAGACAGGGTCTTATATTAATTATTGCTCCAAAAAACGCATTAGGGCTTATTTTCAGGGGATGTTTTATTTTTTTTCATGTACAACCATCTACATTTATTCAAATACAGTAATGTCATCTTCTGGTTGCTGCACAATGGTGGAGGCCGGGGTTTCACTTAACCGGGGCTTATTTTGGGGGTAGGGCTTATATTACGAGCATCCTGAAAAATCATACTAGGGCTTATTTTCAGGTTAGGTCTTATTTTCGGGGAAAACAGGGCATCTGTCTGAATATTTCTGGAGGAGGACCTCTAAGGGATGAAGGGAGCTTCGACACAGGGAATGCATTAATGTTGATTTCTCTTACTGCCACATTTTGTCCATGAAATATATGAAGATATTTTCACATTTTCATTAGGTTTTTGTCAATCAATGAATCAGAAAAAAAATCTGCACTGCCCACGTTCAATAGGTAGAACTATTCCCAGTAGGAAGAAAATTGGTAGTCATGCAATTAGCCTGCCCTAAAGGGCTTAATTTGACCAAACTCCGGGAGGCAGTGGAAGACAGGAGGGCCTGGCGTGCTCTGGTCCATGGGGTCACGAAGAGTCGGACACGACTTAACGACTAAACAACAACAAAGGGCTTAAACAAGGAAAAAGAGGTGGTAACCCAGTCTGAAAAAAACAACCCTAACTCAGTACCATGGAAGTGGTTAAATGCTGAAAAGACAGGAATTGAAAGCCAGAATTTTAAGAGCTAAGTGCTCTGAGCTCTGTGTCTAGAATGATGAATGAATCTGTCAAGTTGGCTTTCTCTCACAGTTTGCCTGAAATCTCAAGTTTTTCCTGTTACATGAAGAAATTCAAAATTCTGGAAACTTACCAAAAATTTTAAAAAGAGAGAAGAGAAGAGAAAGGGAATGAAAAATAAAAATTATCACTACCACTATCTTAGACGGTTCCCCCTTTCTTAGACCACAATGTGTGCAGAGTAAACCAATCCACTGAAACAACTTGCTTGATTCAACATATACAATGCACTACACCAGGGCAGCTTTCTAAATCAGAGCACCCTATCCAATAAAATATTAACTTTCACAAGCTTCACCTACTACTGTGGGAGTTTGAAAAGATTGTGCTATGGTGAGAGATTTGTATGAAAGAACTTACCAAGCCCAATCAGTGCTTCCATTTATCCCTTCTTGAAAATCAAGGCCAAGGAACCTTCACTGACATGGAATAGTAATAAAATTACAACTGATAAACACACACACACACACACACACACACACTGGAATATTAAGGAAAACTATAACTGCTTTGAAAAGGTCAAAAAGTCAAAGGCAGTGAAGAAATATTGAGGCAGAGAATAAGAACATTTGCTGTTGCAACAGGCCTACGCTATTCTAAAATATTACACAGGAGATAAAGTTTTCAGCCACAGATCATATGGTAATTCATGTCTTCAGATTTGTTTGACTTTATCAGATCCTAGATGCTTCCTGGTTTTATATCAGTTACTTATAGAGGGCTTGTTGTTTATCTTGTTAACTAAACCTTAGATATATCATTCATGCAGTTGATGCAGGCAGAAGGAAGTGTCTTGTATCAACCTCATGATATTGAGCTGTTTTCCTATACTGGCTAGGACCCTATTATCTACATACACCAACAGTAAGTCAAACAGCATCAATCGCAATAGGAAATTGCTGTTCATTCGGTTGTAAATGCTTGTATTCCTCAGCATGCATCAAATCATGTGATTGATGTGTGATAAGAAATAATAAATGTTGACTTCCTAACTAGAAGCAATTTGCTGCTGTAATTTGTACTGTTAGACTTACATACTGACATATGTAAGTTATAGGATTCTTTAAATGCCAGTATTGCTGAAGTGATTATCCATATGTTATGTTTCAGGAATTACATACTTGTCATAATCCTGTAATTTAGCTTATTACCAGTCCCTTCTTTTTAGTGATGTTTCGGGCTGTGTGACTTTCCCAAGGCTACACAGGTTGGCTGTTCTCCCAGGAAGTACAGTGGGAAATCAAAGTCCCATACTCCAGCCCATTGAGCTATCCAACCAGTTAAATAAATAAAATTGCTACTCTATGTACCCCTCAACTCTTGACTTCTTGTGTCTATTTGATGTCTGCCCACACATTTCATTACAGTGGTACCTCGCAAGACGAACGCCTCGCGCCACGAAAAACTCGCAAAACGAAAGCGTTTTGCGATGTCCTAGGCGCTTCACAAGACGGTTTTTCCTATGGCCGTGCTTCGCAAGACGATTTTTTTCATCTTGCAGTGATGCTCGCAAGACGAAAAAAATGGCATTCGTCTTGCGAGGTGTTTCATAGGAATGCATTGAAGGCAATTTCAATGCATTCCTATGGGAAACCGTGCTTCGCAAGACGATCGTTTTCGCGATACGAAGGGACTCGCGGAACGAATTGTTTTCGTCTTGCGAGGCACCACTGTATATGTCTGCATTGAGAGGGGCACAAACATTGGTTTGCAGGTTTGTGCTGCACATTCCCTTCCCCCACCTCCCCAGCCAATGACCCACTCACCAGTCAGAGCGCACTCCTCTCCTCCTCCTCTTTGGCTGTTCAACCAGTCCCCGGCAGGAGCACAGTTTCACCTGTCCTGCCTCCTTGTCTGAGTGGGTGACCAGCCAAAGAGGGGAGGCAAGGAAACCCATGATCCTGCCAGAGACTGGTCGAACAGCCGAAGAGGAGAAGGAGAGGAATACGCGCCAGCTGGTGAGTGGGGGATCCAGCAGGGGAGGCGAGGAAGGGAACACAATGCATCAGTGGTGCCGTGTGTATGGATTGGTACGAACCTCCAAACCAAGGTTCGTGTCCATCTCTATGTAGCTGCAGTTACAATCTATGTTCCCAGATGGCAAATGTTTAGACAAAGGGTCACTCTAAATGAGCTGATAGCTTGGAACATCAGGATTGTATAGTTTTGTACTGGGCGCCAAGTTTAGTATCATGGTATTTCTCATTTTGTGTGCAGTAGGATCCTATCTATGGTCTGAAATCAGTACTGCTTCACAAGACTCTACACAAAAATGTTCCCTTCTTGCCCAACTTAGTGGGTATTTCATAACTTTATCATGAGCTTGTAAACAGTGTGAGACACAGCTGTTTGAAAAAGTCTGATCAGGTTTTCAGATATGCAAGAGAGAACTTACTGTCTACTTGGCATCATCAAAGGTATACTGGGTGGGAATACAGGACTTAGCCTTCTTGGTGGTTTCTTCCAGACTCTGGAACTCTCAGGTGAGACCAGGTATATTCTTTCTCTCTCCCTCTGTTTTCCTTCTACCAGCAACCTTGACATTCTTATTCAAGCAAGATTTTGGCCTCTTAACAGATGTGTTTCTTAAGCAAATTTTAATGCACTATTTCCCTTTCTTTTAGATGTGGCTTTATTTGTTGTGTCATTGAGATGTGTTTCAATTGCTTGAGTCTTAATGTTTAAATTACAATGTTTAACTATAGGACTTATACATCATTTGATATAATACAGTCTCTGAGCAGTTTACAATAAAATACCCCTTTACTGTAATATAAAATAATTAGAATGTAATAAATAATTTAAACATCTCCCACACTAAAGAGAAAAGGAAAATGACACCATTTTTATTTCCATTTTATTGTCAGCTGCCCTAAGCACCAAGGCTAAATATTACAATATCCTCAGTGCTACTGTGGAGGACGAATTGAAAAGTTTATTCAGGATATTACCTTGAGCACTAAACCTTGGTATGGGATATAACTGTCAGAAAGACAATAAAGTATCATCCCAGTGATACCACTGACATTGATTTCCATGCATAGGAGTGTTGTGATTAGAGCAGCTTCCCACAAATACTTTGGATGTGAGGTGCTCCCTGACACAACCCACAACTTGTGCCTGCTTCCAGGAAAGTTTGCCTCTCACTTCATTTTCAGGCAAGTCTAGGTGAGTCAGTCCAAATGTGTGTAATGGAAGGAAACTCAAAGCATATTCAAAGATCAAAACCCCTAATTAACTAGCAAGACGGCTGACAGAAGAATTGCAGAACTGTTGGGGTGAGAGATGTCATAGTACAGAATCAAGTCAGGTAAATGAAGAAGATAATTAGTCATCAAAGATCCAGAAAAGGATATGTCATTAAGTTTGTCAACAATGAAACTTACCTCTTTTATATAAAGTTATTATAACCCATCTTGACTCTTTAGGTCATGGGGTTCACTGAACAGAAAGGGGATAAAATGTATAAGCCAATTAATTTGTATTTTTTTTAGCTTTTTTTAAAAACCCAAACCTTCTGGCTTATAAAAATTAGCATATATAAGCTCCTTTTTCTCTAAAGCAACCTTCCCTTGACTCTAGGCGTAAATTTGTTAGTGATGACAGCTGGTGGCCCCGTTGATTTCTTTAAACTGGTGCAAATAAATGTGCCCTCTCTTTCTCTCTCACACCCACCAACCTGTCCAGGGCCTGGCAGGAAGTACTTACACTCTAGATTTTCTACTCCACTTACAGACGAGTAACTCTCTTCCTGTTAGAAACAAACAAACTTTCTGTCTTAAATAGAAAGTTATGCTTTATGTGGCTTTTCTCAGCCATTCTGGCTCATTCCACCAGAGCAAAAGAGTACACAGATCTGGGGCAGAAGGCCCAGTGCTGACATCTCCTGAGACTGGGGAGAGGAGGGTGCTACCTTAATGACTCCAGCTCTGTATCTGCTCAAAAAAACAACTCTGGCGGGACAGGAAACCCTCAAGAGCTATTTTTTCAGGCACCTTAGAGGGCTGTAGGAGGGCAGGGATGGGAGTAATGTCTACCACATACCATTGATTTGCACTAGGCTTTTTTTTTTTTTTTTTGGAAGCCTGGAGTCTGAGATCATGTCTTATGCCTGTTTCTTCTGCCTTTTAGCTCTTGGGCACCCACATCTTAACCTCTTTTATTCTCTTTCGTTTCCTTGGCCATGTCTCTGAACCAAGGCCTTGGCTGATCTCTACCTGCAGAGGTATCATCCCCAAGCTTCTGTGTCAAAAGTAGCTCCTCCAGCGTAAGGGGAAAATCAGGAGAATGTTGTCACCCACCATGCTGCCTTTTTGAACATCACTGTAAAACATTATCAAATGGCTTTATTTTAATTTGCGGGAATGGGAACTTGGGGGAAAGCATCTTCAGAAAGTGGAAGCTCTCCAGAGTGGGGAAAATGCAGTTCGTGTACTAACCCATTCAGATCCATAGCTATTGCTTTGAAATATGAGTTTGTATCTGAATTGTGGTAGGAAGGTATTTTATATAACCCCATGTTTTTGTGCAACTTAAACGTTGTTGGATGGCTTGGCAAAGTTTGTGAAGAAATTGTTGAGTGTGGCCCTAAATAATAATAAACTTGCCTTCTGGTTATGCAAGAGATAAAAATGGTTCTGACAGTAACCTATGTCTCCCATAGTAGACCATCCCTTATTTGTTAGTTTACCTCAACTGACACTTATTTGTTTCAATACATTCACTCAGAGACTCTGGTATGAATAAGAATAAAAGATTTCATATCTCTCACAGTCCTTACATAAAAACAAACATATTTTGTGGAAATGTTAACTTGTTACATTACTGAGCTTAATTGCTTAATTTCCTTCATTATGGAATGCCTGATTGGTTGCTGACAGAACACACTCTCTAACTGTCTTCACCTGACAGACTCCATAACTCGCACTCTTAACTCTGACAGAACACTATCTGCCCCTTGACTGAGTGTAAAAAAGGCAGGACAAAGAATCTGAGGTAAAGAGGTGTGGCTCTCTTCCAACTCTGAGACAATGATGGCTGCCATTGGATTGACTGACATTCACGGAAACTCCCTCCCAGCCAAAACCACTCAAAGGCAACAGATGAGGGTGCAATACAGCTAACAAATACGGGTCTTGATCAGGATTGCTAGGATATACAGTAGGAACAGAGAGGAAAATGGAGAGATCAACAGACAGAGTTGTGTAAAAACAGCTTCCCCCTCCAGCCACAAATCCAGCCACCATTTTAGCAAACAGGTGGCACCGAAAAACCCTGTGTCATTTTGCTGAGTCCAGTTGTTCTTAACCCTTCTTTTGTCATAAAACCAGCTTGGTTAGATGGAGCACCTAAGAGGCCTTGGAGAACCCCAAATTGATGTCCCATTGGCATCCCATTGATGCCTGAACCCTCAATTAGTATAACCAGCCGGAAGCTAATAATTTTAGGTAATTTCATATGCCAAATTAACAAAGAAATTCACATGCTCCCTAAAACTCATAATTTATCCTCCAGCTAAATGCAACTTCCCTTCTCAGTGACCTAATGCACCCTAATGCCCCAATAAAAGGCCAGATTGTACCTGTTATGCATAAATGCTGAATGTTTTTGTGCCCAGATAAGAGGTACAAACTGTGACATGAGAAATTGGGTGCCGCCTCATACATACCATAAATTATCTGGGTTATTTCCTGTTTGTCCATGTCGTTACGCTGTTCAATGCATTGCAAAATACATAAGCGACCAAAAGACCGTGTTTGGTTCTCCTGAGGATTTTTGTGCCAAGCCAACCTTCTTTAGACATAGCACAGCACTTCTCAGTGCCTGTTTGCCAAGCAATTGGTTATTCTCCACAGGTTCCCTCAGGACATGATTTCTAGAGGGAAAGATGACTGATTTTACCAGAGGTTTGTTTGCAGGATGGTGGTTGCAGCACAGGCTGGTTCTCCTACTTAACCGAGGAATGAGTGACAGATTGGAGGCCTCCTCCGACTTATTTCTTGCTTTTCCTCAGCCTGTTGCATAATGTCAGCCAGGAAATGGACAAAAAATACAAAAAAGGAAGAAGAAAAAAATAACTGCAGCTTTTTCTATGCAAAAGACAATTAGGATGGCAACTCTCCTGGTTATTGTGTTCAAAGAGAATTATTTCCAGTAAGGGTATGTGATTACCATCTGCTTTGATTGGGTCCAAATTATTTGTTTTACAAAATCAAAAAAGATTCACTCTGAGCTGATTTGTGATCTACCTGTGCTTCAAAGAGCACCAATTTGACTTAAGCGCAGTTCTGGGTTTCCTTGCTTTGCTTCAGATCAGATCAGAAACAGTCAAATTCTGAATCTGACGCTCATCTCTAATTTCCAGACACTTCAGGTAAATTATATCCCTATCAGATTCAAAAGTCTCCTTTTTTTCAGGACTTTGATGCACTAATTGCAGAGTAACTCTACACAGACCACTGAGTATTTGAAAATTTCCACATAAAAGAGCACAACATCTTGTTTTAATTAGCAACCTATCACTCCCACAGTCACAGTAACAATCCCAAGGAGTGTATCTTAGAACAGTGGTCTCCAACCTTTTTAACACCGCGGACCAGTTGGGGAAGGCGGGGCACCCCCCGCGCTCGCACGCATGCGCGGAGTGGGGGGGTACTCATGCGGGGGCACGTGCACTTGTGTGCATGCACGAAGGGACTGTGCCGGGGGGGGAGTGCGTGCGGGGTGGGTGGGAGATCTGTGTCCGCGGCCCGGTCCAGCCCAGGTCACGGAACGGCACCGGGCTGCGGACCGGGGGTTGGGGACCCCTGTATTAGAAGACATGTACATTGATACAGGCTGGTTGTTCCTAACCCAAGAAGTGCTGTTCACTTGGGAATGCTGCAAAGGATTACAACTCCCAGAATTGCCCAGCCCATGTTGGCTAGCTGTGCTGACTGGGAACTCTGGGATATGTTGTCTAAACCAGCGGTTCTCAAACTTAGGTCTCCAGATGTTCTTAGACTGAAACTCCCAGAAATTTTGGCCAGCACAGCAAGTGGCGAAGGCTTCTGGGAATTGCAGTCCAAGAACATCTGGAGAGCCCAGTTTGAGAATCACTGGTCTAAACAAGTAACTTTTCCAAGCTCTGCCCCTCTCTATTCCTGCCAGAAAAACAGTCACAGTTTCTTTGCTTATCCCAAGATGTTATTACTTGCTTCCTCAAGGCCCTAATTTCATAGTCTGCAAATCTTCACTGTGTTCAACAGCTATACCACAGACTCTTAATCAAAACGAAGTCTGCATTTCCCCACGTTTCTCAGCACAGATACAGGAAACAAGCCACAGGCCGAATCCTAATGTAAACTGCCACAGGTCAATTTCCTCTGAGCAGAAAATTCTATATGGATAAAATCTTCTTCCTATGGATCTCTAGTTTTGTATTTGTTTTAAAAATCAAACATAAACTGTCTTCCCCCATCATAATTTTGACTTTTCAGGTGGAAAAAAAAGTATTATTATATGACATCTTCCTCCTAACTTAGGTAAGAATCCTCAAACTCTGAACTTTTACATTTTGCTTTGATATTTCAGTCCTTATGCAGGCCAATGACCTTACTTAATCGTCCAGTCTGTTAAAGTATAAAGAGAACAAAATCTTCATCTAGAATTCATTGCCTGTAGCAAATACAGAATAGGAATAGTAAACATATTATTAACTCAGCTCAGATGAATTTTTTTTACATTTTAATGTATTTGTGATTATAATTTTTGCCTCAGTCTGTACATGGCAATAAGTCTCACCAAGAGAACATTATTACTGTTATCCAAATTTCATAAGAATCTGGTGTTCTAAAGTTGCAGTTTTGTCCCAGCTTAGAATAGTTTTTTTTTAAACCTGCAATTCAAAGAATCCCCCAGCCAGTTCAAAGAATCCACCCCACTGGGAGTTGTAGTAAACACACACACACACACACACACACACACACACACACACACACACACACACACACACACACACACACACACACACACACACAAGCTCTGTAGCTAAACATGGATAAGCCACCTCCTACAGCTAGGTAATATAGAATGCAGAGGTTTTGGAGGTCCTGTAATTCTCAGAGGTTCACACTTTTGCTCCAGGCGCTTCCTCAACGAAAGTGACTGCAAACTCAGGCAGAAATCTGGACGGAAGTTATCATTGACTGTAATTTTTAGAAGCAAAGATATCTCAGGATTTGATTCTCATGACTTATCCCCTGAGAAGCCGTTTCTTGGCAAACCTGTTTTATAGTGCCGCCTACATCTGGTGCAAGCCAAAAATATATTAGAATTCACATAAACTCAACAGTGATTAGTTAAGGCAGAATTAACTCAGTTTTTCAGCATGGAACATTTCCCACACAGGAGCATTAAATAATTTTGTAGTGCCTCTAATTTACATAATAAAAGTTGGCAGCACGCCCTCCGCTATTAATTGCATTTTCACTTGCCATAAAACTTTCATTGTTGTTCATCATAAATATTATGTCTATAAATTAAATTACTGATATTTTGTTGATGTGCTCTTATTAGTGACTGAAGATGACAAACAAAGAAAAATGAAACATAAATTGTTATAAAGAAAGCATGAATCCAGAATTTGGCTCTTATTCCATTCAATTTCACAAAATTAGTTTCCAGGACATTTCAATTTCAGTTACAGGCACTAAATCTTTTCTAAGAAGGGCAAAATGAATGAGATTTTAGCTGCTGATTAAGTATAACTTTTAAATAATACTTCCAGGTGCAACAAACAGATTGCAGCCTGCAAAGGTAATTGTTTTGTTTTATTCCAAGTGATGGGCTGTATTCAGGTGTTTGGCCTGGAACTATGTAGGGCTCAAATGATGGTGGGGACAAGAGCAAACAGGTAAGCCCTGTCCTATGTTACCCAGAAATCCTGTACATCTTTGTGTGTTCCATCTGAATGTCTGCATACTCAAGACTATTAGTGGCAATGAATATGTAGCATGTTTTACTTGTGAAATTGGTATTTCATCCAGTATTTCTTTTTTTTCCAATATGTCTGATGAAGTGGACTTGTCCATGAAAGCTCACATTAAAATATAATAGTTAGGCTTTAAGGTGCCACATGTTTTTGTCTTGTCTTCTCTTGTTTTGTTTCTTTGGATCTTGCCTGATATGCATAGACGCTGTAAGCACATTCAACTCTATGTGTTTACAGCACTTATGTGATCACAGCATTTCCTTCTCAGTCAATCACAGGAAATTTCTGAGCGCATTCAGTTGAAATGCTTACAGTGCTTATGTAGATCTTTATGCTGAACATACAACCCTCAGTAGGATTAACAGGTAGCAGGAAACATGGGAGCAAGAGCTTACAGTACTTGTATCCCTATTCACCACTTCCCTTTGAGCCTTGCACACTTTCAAGCTGAATGGCTGACCAGGGCTATGTAATGGCCAGACTGCAATAAGGTTGTTTGTTAATTCAGCTTATATACCGCCCCCAGTGCAATGCACTCTCTGGGTAGTTTACAGCAAAACATATGACAAGAAAAAAATAAATACAAACAACATACAAATACAGATTCACTGGCAAATCAGTCAGTCAATCCACTGACTAGCTAATCTATCCTAAATAAACAATTTAAGAGGACATTGGACATCAAAGGTACAATCACTAATAAAAATCAGCTTTAAACACTTCTGTTTTTACTGACTTCTTAAAGACTGTGAGGGAACCTGCCTGGCGAATCTCTGCTGGACATTCATTCCAGAGGTGTGGGGCCACAACGGAGACAGACCAGGTTCTGATGTTTGCTGTTTTGGCTTCCCTTGGTGTTACTGTTTTTAACATCCTGGACTGCAAAGAGCAGGTGGGATGGGTAGCTGTTTTATGAAAGAGACATTCCGATTGTTCCACTAATAGAACTGCTTTTCTTATCAGAACTAGATGGAGACAATCCTCTTTCTACCTGGGCAGCCTCAAAATTTCCTCTAAAGGGCTAGCAATACCTCCAGAGCAAGCTGGCATGTGGCACAGATGGCTGGAGTGATGGGACAAGAAAATCCTGTCCCTTCAAGCTAGCATAACTTTAAATATTATGTTCTATTTCTAATCTAGCCTGTGGGCAGACCCTAAATAGCCTGACCCTAGCATAAATATACGTCTGAGCTTTTATTGTAAACAACAAGCAATATTGCCATTGACTTGCTACATTATCCAACATATTTCACAGTTCCTGTACATTCATCCTATTATATTCCACCCAAAGTGTTGTGTATCAGTTCTTTGGGCGGGGGGACTTCTGATTTATTAATGTGGGACATTATGCTTCTGTATCCACAATTCAAAAAGCCAGGGTGTGGCCTGATATTGTTGCAGCCTGGACTCTTCCACATTAAAAAAAAAGTAGATAAGGTAATCATTTTCTTCCAAGATAACCAAGATCAATCTTTTCAATGTATGTGATCTGTTTTAAATTTAGGGGTTGTTTGAGGGTGCCAATTTCTGAATGTGGGGAACAGTTTTGCTTTTTTTAAAAAAATAAATAAATCATAAACCAGACATCAAGAGCGGACTGTCTGCTACATCTGCACCCTAAAGCCCAGTTTCAAAGTTATAAACTTTTTGCTTTGCCTATCCCCATTTGTATAATCGCCTTGTAGAATGTTGATTTGCTGTGCTGCACAATATCAGAAATGCACTCTCAAGCAGCTATAATGACATAGTTGCTGGAAGAAAAATAAGGGAACAGGCTCATTCAACTGAGCAGTCATGGGGGCGGGCAATCAAATGAATCCTGTAAAAAAAATGAACAAACACAACTCTACCCCAAATATTTATTTAGTGCTATGAATGTATTCATTTATTGCCTGTGGAAAATATATTAGTTATATTAGATCACATAATTTTACATTTCATGTAATATATAACATATAGGTATTATCATAGCCATCACTGCCAATGAAATATATATTTTAAAGTGTTTTTCATTCCTTGTAGATCAATTGTATAAATGGGGAATAAGAAATTGTTGGGACTACACCATCTCGGTATAAAAGATGTGTCTAGGAAGCTTTATCTTTAAGTTTAAAATGAGTATCATAGAATAATATTTTTACAGCATTATGTAATTTAAGCATTTATCTGTAATATTTTAACACCTCTGGAGAAGCATTGAAGTATTAATTCAATGGTTGATAAAAACATTAAAACATTTGTAAAATCCCTCTCGTCTCTGGCTATTCCCTCAAGACCGTTGTTGGCTGCTGAGAAAAGAGGCGTTGTGTTGCCTCGGTGTTTGATGAACTGGAAGTGTGCATGCCACAGCTTTCATGGAAACAAGGTGAGAGAGGTGGTGGGAAGGATATACTGAGGAATAGGGTGTCCAAAGATAGGTCAGTAGCCAAGAGGCAATGATGAGTACAGACATCATTTTTAGTTATATATTTTGGCAAATGGCATGCTACTTTCGGTTACATTTAGAAACCACGTACTGCTTTATTTTGGTAATACTAAATGAGGAAGTTGAAAATTTCCTGAATGGAAAGATGGATGATAAAGGGAATTTCCGTCCCAGTATAGGGTGGTCACCCTTTCTGTCCAATGTTTACTCTTTGGACAGATGGGTCCACTGTTAAAATCTGTCATTTGCAGTAATTCTATAGTACAGTGGTGCCTCGCTAGACAATGTTAATCCGTTCCACGAAGATCGCTGTCTAGCGAAAACATCGTCTAGCGAAGCACGTTTTCCCATTGGAATGCATTGAAATCTCTTCAATGCGTTCCAAAGGGAAAACTCATCGTCTTGCGAAATCTCCCATAGGGAAACATCGTCTAGCGAGTGAGGGTCCCCGTCGGAATGCACTGACAGCTGCACTGACAGCTTTTCACCACTAGTCGGCGCATTCCTATGGGGAAACCTCATCGTCTAGCGAAAATTCCCCATAGGAGACCATCGTTTTGCGAAGCGCAGTAGCAATCGCAAAAAGGCATCGTCTAGCGATTTCCTCGTCCTGCGAGGCAATCGTCTAGCGAGGCACCACTGTACTGTCTTATTCCCAGGCATGGAAATCTTAAATTGTTTTATTTATTTATTTTGGCCACAGGCATAAACACAATATGAAAGTAATATAGGCCAAATCAGGATTGTATAACCTTATAAGGTGGTGTGTGTGTAATTGTTTCCAGTCTGTGGCCCCCTTCAAATGTGCCAGGGCTCCCCAGGTGACCAAATGCCCCCCCCCCCCCATTGAGAATGGCTGATGTAATAGCACTGAAAGCAGAAAGACTCTCTGTGGCACTCTCTTAGTAAAGGGTTAGGGTTAGCAGTACAAGCTAGGACCTGGTCAAACCAGGAGATTTGTTCCTCATGGATGGGTACTGCCTCGGACAGGTCTATCGGTGAAGTGCAAAAGCTTATGTTGGAACTTGCTAGGATAAGATAAAGTAGAGCAGAGCAATGAGATGACCATTAACCCCCTAAATTGTGTAACTGATTTAGTGCTGCAGTGGTTGTATAACTTAATATTTTTTTAAAAAATTAGAGGTTATGATTGCTGCATCATCTGTCTCAGCAGTGTAAAGCAGTAGAGGAAAAGGTTTCACTCCCACACCACACCACATGATATATATTGTGGTGTATATTCTAAAAACTTGACCAGCAAACCCCCAGAAGGACCAATATATCTGACCACACAATGCAATTCCAAGATTTTTTTAAAAAAAAGGACAAATGGAGACATAGCAACAAAAAGTACAAAAACCAAGCCCAGCTTGATCAGAACAAAACAGTCCAGGTACTCATGCTAAAAGATGGGAGCTACACAGATTTAACCATAATGTCATCTGATCATCAGAGAAACCACTAGAAGGATCAATAAAGAGCACAGTACCAACTGAGGAACAAATGTCCATCTGGTTGCACCCTGAGAGCAAGAGTCACTCTCTGTGTTTTAGCAAGCAAATAATGGTAATTCATAACGTTGGTGCTGTAACCTGTAAGACCGAGCAGATGACATTTAATTTTCATAGGATGTCCTTAAAACACATATTCCCTGAGATTGTAGAACTGAAATAGAAGTTAATTTTCAAAACATCCAATAAGGGATGAAGCATAGTGTTTAACGGCTCAGTACTTACAGTATTTCATAACAGGTTTTTTATTTTCAGTGCATCAATGTGGATGTCATTTTTTGAAGTACTCATCAAAAGGCCATTTCTTCTTAGACTTGCTATCTACTTTTAATAACAACAAAGCACTTCTGGCCCCTTTTAGCACATTTCCTTAGCCTGAGGAAAATGCAATGGTTTCTAAACTCATATCTAACCAGTCTCTTCCCCAGCCATCCCCTATTAGACAACGAGGAGCCTTGAAATTTCTCACCTTACGTTCTACAAGCATCTTAGTGAGAACATTATCATGATGGTAAGGGGTCCCATGGCCAGTCACTGTTAACATTAAAACCTTTCCCTTAGTATTGTAGGAGCAACATAAAGAGGAATGCAAGTTCATCATCATCATCATCTTAGAACTGCAGAGTTGGAAGGGGACCCTGAGAAGGCACAGTGGGGAATCAAACTCCCATCTGCGGCCAGATACCTAATCCACTGAGCTACCCCAGCAGTTCTCTACAATCTTCTTCTTCACAGGTATGGCTTTAATTTCCCTGGCACCTCAGAATAACTTAGTGGTCCCCCCCCCTTTGTGCATTGGTGCTGTTCATTGAGAATCAACTTTCTAAGTGCTCCTGGGTATAAATGTTGTTCTGCTCTCGTTTGGCTCAGCTAGAACATCAGTTGTTACTGTGAATCGTCTGGCACAAGGATTACAGCTGCTAACAAATTTTGCAGTTGTTGGAATACTCCCTGACACTCTGCTGCCCAACATACTTTTCTCAGGCTCATTCTTTCTAGTTAAATGGGTCGGCTTAATTAGCGGGTTGTGGTTTTGCCCATGATTCATTCGGCTAAAATGTTTTTGGGAGGCTGATTGCTATACCTGCCCATCACACTTCCTTTCCCAGATTTAGCTGCCAAATTAAGAATGCTTTGTAGGGGAGAGACTGGAAGCCGAGCCAGGAAATCTAGTTTTAAGAAGAATGAAAATAATGACCGGTGAATATAGTGTCCACAACTGATAGTGTTATGGTAAGGCAGCTGCAGTCCATTCGATGAGGTTTCAGGGCCCAAATATGAGACCAGTATGTGAGTCTTTGAGGTGAGGCAGGCAAGAATTGGGGGAAAGGGCTATCTTATGAATGCCGGGAAGAGGTTCTTTTGGATGTCGGAAAAGGCATAGCATTTCATTAGAGAGACAGTTAGAACCAAAGGCACAGGCAACAGCAGTGGTGGGATATTCATATTCATCTCCTGGGAGAGATGAATACCAATATCACCACCACAGACGGCTGGGCCGATTGGACCCACCCCCCCAGAACCAGGCCATCCACTTACCACTGGCACTGTACACGGCCATCGTCATTCATGCTCCGCTAATCACAAAAGTAGCCCAGCTGGGGCTTCCCCGCCTCCCTAAGCTGCTGACCACTCAGCAGCTGAGCAGGGAGACTCATAATCCCACCTCCTTTCTGGATTGATCAGCAGCACAGGTAGTCAGGGAAACCCCAGCTGGGCTACTTCTGCAGTTGGCATGGCACAAATGACGATGGCCCAGCACGCGACTCCACAAGCAGTAAGTGGACGGCCTGGTTCTGGGGCGAGGATCCAATTGGCCGCGCCACCTGTGGTGGCAATATTTGTACTCGTCTCCTCAGGGAGACGAATACGAATATATTCCATCTCTAGGCAACAGAGTAGCAGAAAACTTTCATTCCAGAACATTTTGGGTCCACAGCCTGGGACTTTCCCAAGTGACTTCCAATCATTCGGCTGAATTCCCCCCCCCCTCTTTCCAGGGAATCTCTAGTGACCTCTGATGTCTTGTCAGTGTTTAGCAGCATCTTAAATAGTGAGCACAGAAAGGAATGTTGCTGTATACCACACTAAAAGTCTTCTTCATTACAACTGTCTTCCTTACAGGGCAAAAATGCTAAATCAGCCCTCTGATTGTGGAAATGTACACTAGGACAGCGTTCCCCAACCTTTTTCGGTCCACGGACTGGCTGGGGAAGGCGGGGCATACGCAAACAAGCATGCACGCTCTCTCGCACGGGCACACGCACGCCCGTGTGCATGAGCTAATGGCGGCACGGCACTCGCACGGGCGTGCTGGAGCACGGGCGTTGCAGGTGCAATCGGGCGGCTCGGGGGTGAGTGCATGGGGGGGAGGTCTCTCTCGGCGGCCCGGTCCGGCCCAGGCCACGGACCGGCACCGGGCCGCAGACTGGGGGTTGGGGGACCTCTGCACTAGGAGACTCCAGCTACATGGCCACAGAACCCTATGTACGATCCATCTAAGTAGGTAATCGTGACAACCCAGATCCTGGAGTGGAGGGAGGACACAATTTTTTGGTAGACAGCCAAAAAGCAAAACATGTTCAGCTGCCAGCTGGGAAATGGAAACAGGGACCCAGGTTTTAAAGCTGCATTTCCTCCTCCTCCTGTGCTACTTGCCTTAAGATTTTCTCTGTCTGGAGAACTGAGGAGGTATAGAAATTTCCTGAGATTGCAGCTAATGATCTATGTCAGCCATAGATACAAATATGTGTTTGGTCCCAGAGCATAATTCCACTACAACTCAATTATGGATGGCTTCAGCAAGTCTTAACATTATTTCATCTTAAAAATAACTTTCCAGGCTCTCGTGTGTAGGAGTTTCATTTCTCATATAGAAAGCAAATTCTTGATCTCTCAGCTATCCACTCAGAAACACCCTCTGAGTGTTTCATTTCCTCATTGTTTATATTTTCTTTGAGCCACTGTTTTGTACCTGATTCCATTTTGTGGATTTTGAAGTTCTTATAAAAAAAATAAGGTAGACCCTGGAAGCCTGACGCCTGCTCATTCCTTTTTAAACACTTCCTTGATTCAGCTATCTTTTAGCAATGCAAACCAGGGTTCAAATTAGAGATAATGCACTGTCTTCAGACAAATGAATAAATATGAACCAAACCAGGGCTAGTCCTGTATTTCCAAGATAATCACAGGATGGAGCAAAGAGCTGAAAGGGAGAGCATCTCCCCTTCACACACAGAGATCCCTCATGTTAAATCTGGCATTCATGGCGTTAGACATGTCTCTTCACCCAAAGATCAGAAAGTACTTCATTAGCATCACATATATGATAATCCAGTCTCGTCACCACTTCAATTTTATATTATTCTACATTATTCCTATTGGACACATATATACCCTGTTTCCCCGAAAATAAGACCTAACCTGAAAATAAGCCCTAGTATGATTTTTCAGGATGCTCCTAATATAAGCCCTACCCAAAAAATAAGCCCCAGTTAAGTGAAACCCCGCCCTCCACCATTGTGCAGCAACCAGAAGAAGAGGACATGACTCTATTTGAATAAATGTAGAGTGTTGTACATGAAAAATAAAATCCCCTGAAAATAAGACCTAATGTGCTTCTTGGAGCAAAAATTAATATAAGACCCTGTCTTATTTTCGGGGAAACACGGTATTCTGTACTCTATGCTAGAGTGCAAGCAGACAGGTAGCTTTACTGTTTTCTTGTTGCAATTTATTGTTTTTCCCTAAATTTGTGTCTGTTGTTTTGGGGTAGATTTTTTTTTAACTTTTTCTAGAATTTTGATCTATTCTTGCATTTTTCTATTTGTTAACAAATATAAAATCTTCTCCAAATTTTAGCCTTGTTAGTGAGGTATAAACTCTGGTACTCCTTGCCCCTCAACTACCTACCAGGGAAATCATTTTTGAGTAGAAGTATATGTGTTGGCAGAGCCCTACCTCACAAGGCTAGTGTGCTTTAAGTTCCTTGTTTTGTAGATTTCTTACTTCCTGTTTAGCACAGCCAAGTCAGAGTTAGACTGGTGCATGCTGGAAGGTCAGCAGCCTTTGAGTGAATGGCCCTGTGGGACAGACACCCTGGCTTGTGAATTGGTTCAGCAATGGTCATCCCAACATCCCCACCTGCCGCTCACACCTGCTCAGGACAAGAGCATCGTCTGTCACAAGGCAGACTTTTATCAGCATAGAAATGTGCGAGCTTCTGTGCAGTCCAGATTTCAGAGGAAGAGTTCTGTGCAATTAAAAAGCTGACATGTTTCTATCAAATCATGATAGTACAATGAGTGTCCCAGAAGAAAGTTTTCCCTTCCCACAGAATGCATTAGCTGTAATAATCCAGGAATTTCTGAGAACTGCTTCTTCATTGTCTATTTGCTTCACCCAGCGCCCTTTCCTTTTGCTTTTACTTACATTGCTTTACCGGCACAATTTGTGGAGATCCTCCCTCGAGAATGTCCAATGGATATTCTCGGATATAAAAATCTCCATCATGTTACAACAGATGTTCTACACCTGGCTTCGACTTGGAGATCTCACACTCTCTGTCTTGCTGTCACATCCTGCCTAATTGTTCACTTTCAAACAAGGGTTTGACAGTCTGGGGAAGGTCAATGGGAGTTACTTCCATGTTTTTCACAGATGAAAGCTTAGCTTTGTTCTTTTATGCTACTTCTCTGGTTCAAAGAACCATAAGGAAAGCTTCTGTTGTGAGCAGGAAGGCAGACAAGAGGAAAGCAACAACACTTTCACTGACAACAAAAAAGCTGCTTTTTTAAAAAAGAGAAAGCTATGTGGTCTTATCTAAATTAAGCTAAGCTCTATTATTTTTCCTCTTTATGGAGAAACGGCCACAGAAGCATCATATCGGCGTAAAGCAGGCTGGCTGAATGCTGTCTGCCAACAATGCACCATCGCCCACCAGCAACTCAATGAACCTACATCTTATGTTGCTTGCATGGGTTTAAAAACCCCAACCACATATATGTGCATCTGTGTACGTGTGTGTGTGATTGTGTGTGATGTTGTCAACCACATAGCAATTTGCATAAGATGGCTAAGTGGGTCACAGATTGTTCAGGTTCCACCTGCAAAGTTGTCCAATGCAAAGGACAACTTTAACTTCCCATTCAAACAAGTTGCGTATCACTGTACCATCTGATATTTCAGGATGATACAAACACTGTTTCATCATCTGATGTACAGTTAGAACAAAGTCCTGAAGGGTGTGGTGGTGGAGCACCTTTACACCAGCTCTGGCGGGTGTGTCAGCTGCAGCTCCTTCTGAACAAGGACAGCTCATCCAGCGTGACCCTTACGCTTAGAACCTTGAGGGTGGACTGCTGTTCTGTGGAGCTGCCCTTGAGGCTGGTTTGCCAGCTGTAGGCAATGCAGAATGTTGCGGTGGGCTGTTGAGTGCACCACTTTGCCTCACATAAGTAACACCTGTGCTGAAGGCTCGACAATGTCTGTCAGTCTGTACAGAGCAAGGCTCAAATTATTATCAGTATACTGTACCATTGTTATTATACATATATTTCTTCTTGTTTCTTAGCGTTGCTGATGCAGGGGGTGGACCAAGAGTTTGGCTTTCCGGTCCTAAAATGTTACAAGTGAGGTGACATGTTTGTAGAATCACTGATTTTTGAATTTCAGAAAACACATTTGCAGCTATTGACTATTGTTTCAAACTGTTTTTTTATTTGTAGTTTTCAAAGCTGTAAACTACTTTGTTAGTCTGTGCAAGCATTATTAGCAAGCAATATATAACAAAAAACCCAAAGCAAAACAGAATGTAGCACCTTAAAGATTAACTGCTATATTTTAATGTAAGCTTCCATGGAACAAGCCCATTTATTCAGATACAAGAGTGAAAATACAGTTGCATGGTAAGGCATTGATGTAAGGCTCTAAGATAAAAGGGACTGTGGTATTTGGTTGCATTGCTGGTCTTGTTGCTGTTGCACCGTTAAACAATATTGTCTTGTTTCACAATATTGCTGGTGCATGGGAGCAGACTGGGGGGTCAAGCCTAAACATCAAGAGTCAAGTTCTAGACATTTACAGGTTAGATAACACGTTTGCAAAATCACTATTTGTATTTCAGGAAGCATAGCAGCTATTGACAATCATTTTAAACCAGTTAACCAAAGATTTTGGAACAACTCTAGTTGCTGAAATCAGTAAGGGGAAGAGGATGACCTGATCTTGCTTCCATATTCTTATAATATCTTGCCTTAATGTTTGATATTTTGCAGTTTTGTACTTCCTGTGCTTTTGACGTTGCTTGTTAATGAAATTCCAACTTCCGCAAGGTATGTTTTTCTTAGCTGCTTATCGAAAAGTATAATACTCAGTTTATTAAAGTCAACCATCTATGATAATTTGTTTGTCCCAGTAAAGTAGTCTTGTTTTCTAAAACTGGAGGTAGCTGAAATTTATAATATGGATGAAAATATGTGAATAATCCATACAGTTCAGCCAGCTGCTAAAAATGATCTTTGCAACTTGGTTATGCCTGCACATATAATCCATTGATATTAGTTTAGGGCATCCAACTGTGACATGATAAATTGTTTCTTTGGATTTGTGACCAGCCCTATAGTTTGCTATAATTTTCTGATAGTATACTCATACAAAGCAAAGCAAAAAAGTGTGCTGCTTATATACCACCTCATAGCGCTTATAGCATTCTCTGGGCAGTTTAGAAGTTAATTATGCAGGCTACACATTGCCCCCCCCCCAATTGAGCTGGGTACTCAGTTTACCGACCTCAGAAGGATAGAAGGCTGAGTGAACCTTGAGCTGGCTACCTAGGATTGAACCCAGTTATGAGCACAGTTTTGGCTGCAGTATAGCAGTTTAACCACTGTGCCATGAGGCTCCATGAAAATGACATGGTCTTTGATTGTGCACATAAATCCCCCAGTTTCAGCCTGAAGATGGCCTGATTTAAACCACAGATTCTATAAGTTGCTTTCCAGCATTATCATCCAGAAGGTAACTGGGGATGCTGTCCATGTAGTGGTTTCTCAAGCCATGTATCCTTCCACTGCAGATATTCCATTAGTGTAGATTGGTTAGTCTTTTGAGAATGGACCTATAAGAACGGATGGGAGAGACATTTCTCTTGGGATGGATAGATATACATCATTTGTAAATATGTTCCTATTCAGCATAAAAAGAACTCAAAAGTTAAAAGGGGGAAATGGGTTTGCAATCAGCCATTTTATCCATCTAAACCGAGGGCTTTGAGTGCTGAACTCAGAGAAGACTGGGTTTGAATTCCCATGCATTCAGTCATGTTATTGGGAAATTAGTGCTGCCACAGCTTCTTCCAAAATGCTCTTCATTTTGAGCACATGCATAGCAGGAAATATACAACATTGTGCACTCCATTCTGGGAATACTTGAGCACAATGAATTTGGCCAACTCAGATGAGTGAAAATCTATTTTTGCAGATTTTATCATAGATGTGCTTAACCATATGTTTGGGGCAGGAAAAAAAATGGAGGTTCAAATAATTGGAAAGCAGGAGAAAGTGAACCTCGCAGATTTTCCCATCCCTATCTATAAGTCCCCGAATACCTGGCAAGAATATGATGCTATTTGTATCCATTTATGCCCAGAGGGAGAAAGCTGTCTGGCCAGTCTTTGATAGATTAGTTTGGTATTATTGGTTGTCATGTTGAATCTATTGATAATTATTTTCCTTGGGTTTTTTTGTTCTTGAAAAGTGTTGGGAAATGAAGAAAGATTGCCATTTAAATGTCTGGGGGGGGGGGGGGGAGATTAGAACAAACAAGAACAAAATGGTATGTTTGAGATCATAAAGTAAACTACTTGAAAAACAGAAGATTTAGGCAAACATGAATTTTAATGTTGGCTACAATTACTCACGGAACAAAAATTTAGAAACAGAAACTGGAAGGAAGTTCTCAGTAATCAAGAAAAACAGCTAATGAACAGATGATACAACCAGTGCTCTACCGAGGGCCCTTATCAAAAATTGTACATGGTTATTGTTTGTTGCACAGCCAGGCCTCACTTAATTCTTTAGCCTCCTCTCCCAGGATCGATTCTGACTGTGACAGTACATTTTCCGGCATAATCTTGTTATTGACAAAACCAAGTCACATTCAGAGAGCAGTTCTGGGCCACTCCTTAGATAAAGACAACCACAATGAGACGTAATTGCTGTAATGATGGTTATTATATTGTTGAGGTGCTGCAGATAGCCTCTGTTTTTATTGCCTTGACATCTTCCTTTGTGCCGCCTGCGTCCCAGTTGCTTTTCCTCCTGCCAAGAGCAATATGGCAAATTCGCTGTTTGTTAGGAAATAGCTGTCAATGGAACACATGATGTGTTTGCTGAAGATAAATTCTTGCAAGGACAGACGTGAAAAGATTCTGGATGGGTGCCAATTTGTTCTCTGGGAATTGATTATAAACACGGAAGACTATCTTTTTCTACTTCTTTTCCTTCAACTGTAGTGCAAAAATGAACACAGTATAGTCACACATGGACCACTCTTTTACCCATGGCTTGGCCTTTCCCTTGATGAATAATGGAGACTACAATGCAGAAAAAAGAGTCTTAATTACAGAGGATGTTTTATTCACAGATTGAAATAACTTTTGCATTGTAGCATTTCTAAACCTACGCTGATACATTTGCCTGAAATACCACACTGTATACAAACCATTAAACTCCTTCGGTTATACAAGGTAATGCAAGCAACTTCCAGTATACATGCAGTCCCCTTATTAATCAGTTTGATAGCTTTTGTGAGTGAAGTTGTGGAGATATTATTATGCAAGGCTCTCATAGCTGTTGAAGAATTTCCCTATAATTAATGTACGAGCTCTAACAAAAAACAAATCCATTTTGAAAGACACCGCTGAAATTGCATTTTGTTGTCCCCCCCTCCCCCCTTCAAAATATGTCTTTCTCAAGGAAATGGCCTTATAACATTTGGTTATGTGATATTTCTGAAAATATGCATTGCCATTTCAGTCTGCCACTTACTTTATTTAACAATAACAGAAAGGAAAGTCACCCCAGCCCCCTGAATGATGGCCATGAGAAAAGGCAGGGATGGGGTCTGTGCTACTCCATGGCCTCTGCCCTACAAGGAAGCACAGCCTCAATAGAGCCCCAGCTGAAAAGAAAGGCGGGAAAGCAGGGGATTACTTCCCTTCCATCTCCCCAACCTTCACGCCCGTGTTTTCCCCTCACGCGGCAGTTATCCTTGGTTGCTGTTGCTTCTGCTGCAACCTTCTTTTGAGTAAACGGGATAAACTTATTCATGAGTAAACTATGTAAACTTTGCTCTGTGTGGACCTGTAGCACAATCTCCAGTGTGGATGGAAGGACAGCTAAAGTAAGAGTTAAAATGGATTGCATTTAAGATAAAAACCTCTTAAGTGCAGACCAAACCGCACCAAATTTTCCGGAGTGGACAGACCCTAAGTCTCAATATGTTCAGTGGGGCTGACTCCCAGGAACGTGGGAGTAGGGCTGAACAAACTTTAAATATCTACAAAACCCTTTGCTTGCCAAACGCCATACCCATCCTCTGGCTACCTCTCATCTGGATTACTGCAGCATTAATGGCTGTTTTTTTCCAATGTAACTGGATCCAAAGGTCCCTTCTATGAATGCAGGAATGGAGAAGCTGTTATTGTCTAGAAGTTTTTTAACTACTACTCCCTTAAGAACTGGTCGGATACTGATGGGAACAGGGGCTCAACAAAGACACAGCTTCCCCAAATTCTGAAGGAAGAACGCAGAACAAGAATGGTCCAACAGTTTAAAATATTTGTCACTAACATGGTTGCATGCTTTCTCATGCTATTCAGTTCTTGCATTAGAAGACTGGGAAATACAGAATTAAGAAATGGGGATGTGAAAGGAAATTTAAAAGAAGGGCCGAGCTACTCATGACCCTTCTTCAGGACAAAACGGGGGGCGGGGCACTTCCCCCCACCATACAAAAAAAAAGGTAGATTATTTGAAGCTGTTCACAGCCATAGTGCTTTGCTGTTGGCTAATCCTACGAGAGCATTTCTTATTTTCTCACACAGTAGGGTTCCAATTAATCAGGAATAAGCAAGATTTATTTACTACAACTATATATATCCCAGTACTAATACTTCCAAGGCAACAAAAAAGGAAATCAAAATATATTAGTTAAATCCTAATAAACTATATATTTTTTAAAAATGTTCTTAAAAGTGTAACAAATTATCAGATCTGATGGTCATGGATGCTCTTGCACAGGGAGGGGGGCAGTCCCTTTGGAGCAGCTTCTGACACCTTCACTTTCTTCCTTCTGTCTGGTGACAGACTGTTTCAATGACAGCAGCATACAATGAAGCTGGAAGAGGACCAGGGGATTAGATAAGGATAACTTGCGATTGCTCACTTTTAAGCCAGCCAGTTTCAACCACATAGTCATATACGAGTGCTGCCTTCATTGAAGAGACAGACAGAGAAGACATCTTCTCATCGCTCGGGCAACCAAGAAGGTGTCTATAGTATAGATTTACCTTGATTTCCTACCAACAGTCACAGCTCTATACTGCAGAATTCTGGGTAGTTGGATGAGATCCTTAAAATTCTCTGCTCTTGAGCTCTGGTGAGTTTCTCATGCAGTTTTAAGTATCTCACCAAACCACAAATCTCAGGATTCCATAGATGATCCCATGACGGTTAAAGCAGTAGTAGACTGCTGTTAATTGTGTGATGGAGATATGATGACTACTCTTTTGTCTCCGCCCTCTGGCAGTGTCACAGCCTTTCCATGCAGCACAGTGGTAATACTTCCATAGCAACAATTTGGAAATGGATTCCCTTCATTCTTAGCATACACAAAAAAAAAACACATTTTAGCTTTACTCACAGCTTCATGCCTAAAGCAGTGGTTCCCAACCTTGGGTCCCCCAATGTTCTTGGACTAAAACTTCCAAAAGTCTATCTGAGCTCACTAGCTGAGCTGGCCAGAATTTCTGGGAGTTGTCGTCCAAGAACATCTGGGGACCACTGTGCTAAAATGTCACAGAAACCCCCCTTCAAAGCCCAGAACCAAGGCTAACAAAGTCTGGGCAGTTTTGGTTCAGGCCCGTTTAAAACATATCAGTGGTTTATGTGCATTAAGAATATAAGCAAGGTGTGTGTGCATGCATGCATGTATATATGTGGGTGGGTTTTTTTTTTTTTTTTTGGTAACAGTAAGAAGCTAAACGTTTACATTTTATTGAGAATCAATTGCATTTTCTATCTTCTGTAGACTTACAATGGAAAACAACTGAAAATGTGTCTGCAAAAATATATCCATGAATGCAAGAAATGATCCGTAAGAGAAGGGGCCTGTGCAGCTTTTAAAATTATTATTATTAAAGAGCTGTGCATTGAAAAGGGCTATACAGGCATGGAAATTAAAATGCTTCAGTGCTGTGAGGATTTAAAAATATGATGGAATTAAAAACTCTCTGTAATTACAAAACCGTGGCTGTTGTTGTTTTTTAATTGGTTTCAGGGCAGTGTGGAAATATGAACTCGTTCTTCTCTTTCAATAATGCTAATGAGCAGAAAGTTTCAAAGTCCTTCCCTGAAAGGGCAATAACTGGACCATTAAAAATGGGTGAAATAACCACCTCACTCCTCCTCTTCCCCAGTGATTTGAGTTAAAGTTCCTGTCTTATCTCAAGTAGATGAGATATTACTAAATGAAAGAATATTTCTTGGGCTCTTTCACGGAACTCATCCTGCAGTGGCTGACAAAGAATGTTGCTGGGTCAGCAAAGCATCCTATTTCTTGAGATCTCAGGTTCAAAACCTGAGGACATGGAATGGCTGTTTGTGGTGTCAGAGGGGTGGGATAGATTAATTTGTTGGTGTGCATTGCCTTGATTAATACCAGGCCTTTTGCAACAAGAAAACTCATGAGTCATGATGCTGGTGCCCCATTCCCTGTCTTGCTCCAAATGGCCCGAGGGGCCCGAGACTGGCACACAAAAAAGCCAGAAGCAAAATGAAGTCACTGAGGAGTGCTCAGACTTTAAAACCAACTTGCAGCTAAAAACTCAAACTATCGGTCTGGTCACACAGCTAAAACTCCTGGGATTTGATCTGTGTTAAAAACTGTGCTGAGTTTCACGTTCACACAATGAATTCCAAAGCGCCTATTTATTTTCCTTCTTAGGAAGCAAGTTAACACTGTTTTCTTAATTGACTTAAGCCTACTGTGAATCTTACAGCCTGTTTTAAAAGGGAGCATTTCAGTTGCTCAGTGGGAATGCAGGAAATGATTTTAAAAAATGTGACTTGAGTTGGCTAAAATTAAAACGCCACATGTTGTGGGTTTTTTTTTTTTTTTTTTTTTGAGAAATGTAGACAGGCTCATTCCCCCCTTCTCTGCTGCTCATGCTGGGAACTGTTTCTCTGTCTGAAGCACTAAAGAAGGATACCACTTTCCTAAGACTTCAGCAGGCAACTGCATGACAAACCATTGTTTTTATTTACTGTATTCTGTACGATTTCTAGCACATTTTGGGAACTCTCAGCGGGCTACTGCTGAGAGTATGACTAGCCAATGTTTTTATTCACTATATTCTGTAGAATTACTAGCACATTTTGGGAACCCCAAAAAAGGTCTTCTGCAATTTTATAGTGTCTTCTATAGTGTCAAGCCACTTCTTCTTTTTAAAACAGATTCCCCCAATGAGCAGCTTTCTTGGTTGGTTGGTTGGTTGGTTGGTTGGTTGGTTGGTTGGTTGGTTGGTTGGTTGGTTGGTTGGTTGGTTGGTTGGTTGGTTGGTTGGTTCAGGAACTCTCCCACAGGCAAGGTAAGATACAGACAATGGGAGGAAAGAAAGCCTTCTTAACGCAGTTCCTTTGAACTGCCCCACCTAGTGACACTGCAAATAGAAAGGCTAGTAGAAGGCTCCCCCCCTCCGCTTCTGTGGCCACTTATATTGGAGAGAACCAAAATCCTGGTGCAACTTCACACTGAAATAATGCGAGTTAATTTGCATTTCCCTCGCTGTGTAGTTGCACCATCAGATACCTCAATGCTTTTTCTACTGAGAATTCATGGCTTTTCCTGTTCTCCTGCTTCAGTTTTCAGTTTTATTTTGAATCACTGTGCTTTTTAAGTGGCTGTTGATACAGGAATGCTAATATTCCATCCCTTTTATACTAAGTGACAAGCACCATCTCAGCTGGACATTCGATGTCTAAATTGCCTGGGTTGTATACTGGTTCTACAACTGAAATTACATTGCTTTAATTTCAGTGTGTCTTTAACACTAATTATCCACCCAGCTTCCCCCTGTTCAGCTAATGTAGCTCATTATAGCCTGAAAAAATATTTAACAAAAAGAATAAAAGGTGAGGATGGTGGCAAAAATGAAGCTGTCTCTTAAATTCATAGTGCCTCATTACATTTCAGCTACCCAAGAATTAAAGACTGGATGGACCAAGACTGACATTTTTGAGATACAACAAGTATTCTTTGCTGAATATGTTAAATATTTCATAGCTTAGTAAAATTTTATTTGGCAGATTATTTCTATACTGTACTAAAACACAAAAAAGACATATGTTGGAAGGGAGAGTAATGCAAAAAGCAATTTACTTATTAATGTGCCTATTCAGCGAAACTTAAGACTCTCAATTCATGCAGCTTGGCATGCCAAGCAATTCAATTCACATCTCTAATGTGATAAGTGTTTTAGCGCTAAACTTAACCATATTCCTCAAATTGTACCAAGGCAAATACAGACCACCACTTAGGTATGGCTTGATAAAATTCCTGTGTGCCTGGGACAGCAAAAATCAGAGATGCTGTAAAGTATTTGGCAGGTGACAGGACTGGACATGGGGTATTCTTATCCCTGATGATACAAATATAAATAGTGGCACCACAGGTGCCCCCAGAACTGGCCAGTTCACTTACCGATGTTGACAGTATCGCACCAATAGTGGAAGTAGCCTGGCCAGCACTTCTCTACCTCCCCGCGCAGCCAACCTCTCCGGTGAGGAGGTGGGATGAAGAGTCTCCTTGCTCAGCTGTTGAGTGGTCGGCTGTGCAGGAAGGCAGGGAAGCTTCAGTTGGGCTACTTCCACAATTGTCACAATGTTGATGATGACTAAGACTACTTAGATATTGAAAAAGGCAGAGAGAATGGAAGTAATGCCAGCCATGTTAGTTTTAATATTGCAAAATACCACGAAGCAGAAGAGTTTGTAAAAAAAAATACCTGAACGCACAATTTCATGGCTTCAAACACTGCACAAGGTGATATGGTTTCTCTTTTCATCCTGTGTCATTTGTTGTGCTAGCTTATGCCCCTTTTTGAACATAAATGTTTAAACATAACTCTTGTGTTTTTTCCATATGTGCAATAAATCCACTTTCTATCACCCGTAACATTTGTAATAATTACTGAAGGGCATGCCCCTGTGATATCACAAGGACCCACCCTTCTGTATCAACTTTTGGATGTGAAATCTCTGAGAATGGCATGCTGCTGTCCTGCCAGTCCTAAGCCATCCATGAGCTAGCAACGCAGCCTGCTTTTCTTCCTTTCACTTTTCAGAGTCAAGAAGGCTGAGGGGGAATAAGCCAGCTCCCAAATGAATTTTGGGCTTTAAGACCATTCCTGAGTGCATTAGCTTAGTCTACTTCATTCATTTTTCTTGCTGTACCTCTATAAGAGAGAGAGAGAAAGAGAGCTAGAAGGATCAGTTTGAGTGCTGGGGTCATAGTGGTTGTCCATTTGTGAATAGAAATTCATTTTTGAGTGAAAAATGTGACAAAGCATATAAGCAGGTATAAAGACAACACAGTATCATTGAGATTACGGTGTGTAATCACATACATCTTTTGAAGAGTTCTGGGTACATTACACAGCATATTTTTATTGCTATTAATTTAAATTTTGATGCATACTTCTGGTTGCAGTCAACTTACCATGACACCATCGATCATCATAATCTCCTGTATTTCACTGAAGAGACCCTAAGCTTACAAATGACAAGTCTGGACTCGAGCCAGGACTGTGCAGCTGAATAATAGACTTCTAGAGCAAATCTTCAGAAGACATTGGCATTAAAAGCCCAGGGGTCTTCAGGCTGGCTGAGCAGGTTATTATGAAGCTTACAGCTACCTTTTGGACTCATTAAAAGGACAAGGTGAGCCCCTACTGATCACATAGAGAGGATAGGTAGGAGTGTGCACGCATTCACTTCTGTGTTACTGTCTCCCGTTACCCCAACTCGTACTTCTGACCTTGGTGACCTCTGGCAAGTGAGAAGTACTTCAAAAAGTGCCATAAAAATGACAAGAAACCATTTCTGTACCTTTTGACTGCAACATTGCAATGTAGATGCATATAGACATTATTTTAGATTTCCTCCTGAATCTTGGTGGAAGTTCATATTAGGAAGGGAGCAACTCTTATATTGTCCCTCCTAACACCAGTAGAAGCATTTGCAAACCTTGGCAGAATTTACAGGAGCAAATCAGTGGGCCAGTGAGAGCATTGATTCTCTTTTGCAGGTACCTGTCTCTTTACAACTTTTTTTTAAAAAAATTGTTTCCTGCCAGAGCCACAGCTGGACTCTCAAACAGCAGATGTAATCCCCAATAGCAGGGAGAGTGTCTTGGGGCACTTACTTTCTCATCAACCATTAGGCTATTCATCAGTTTTCATATTTCATGCTTTTCCACACTATCAAGACAATGGATTCAACTGTGTTTTCATATTTATAAAGCTTGTTTTTGTTTTTAATTAACACACATGCTACTTTGGGTCCTGGTGTTAGAGGAGGAAAAAAGGATGCCAATTGAATGAATCCAGTGCTACTCTAACGAGACTGAGTCCTCAGTTGTCCTGATATGTACTTCATTTATTCCTTGACAGATGTGTGGCATATTATTGGTTTTTTTAAAAGCATTTTTCTGGCCTTTAAGCAAAACAATAAAAACTAAATTTTAAAACAGAGCAAATAGCTATGTTGATTAGCCACCTGCTGTTGTTGGTCATGGCCTCCCACTGGCATCTGTGTACACAATATGCAGGGTGGAAGTGGGCAGTTCATTACTGTAATTGTATCCACAAAGGTTTCCATGCAAACTGGCCCCCTGATTGCTCAGCCATAAACTGAACACCCAGCTATGACACCATCTTTGTTTCGACTGGAACACAGAACCGATTTTGTTCCCATTTGGCCCAAATACTGTTGCTTAGCATCATAAAATGCTCTAGAGTAGGCCCATTGAATCAATGAGGATTTTGTGAGTCAACTCCTCCATAAGTTCAGTTGATTCAAAGGGGCCTACTCTAAGTGCAGCTTTAGAATAAGAAACTGCAGTTAGAGTAGGCCTATTTGAATCAATGGAACCTGCAGAGGAGTTGACTCACTATGTCCCCAGTGATTCCATGGTCCAGCTCAGGTGCAGTTTACTTTGCTAAACAAAAGGATTTGGGGCAGCATTAGATATGGGGAACCAGATATTCTTGGGTAAATTTTGTGTAACAAAGGAAGAAAAAATGCAGAGAATGCAAAACACTTTACTTTACTTTACTTTATTACATTTATAGCCCGCCCATCTAGTCATATAGACTACTCTGGGCGGGTAACAACATAACATATACATTTACAATTTAAAATGGCAATATATTACTAAAAAACACAATGATCCAAGATGGAAAGAACACAAGAAACAAAAATTCAGACAGTGGATGGAGGGAAGGCTTGCTTGAACAACCAGGTTTTCAATTGGCATTTAAAGATGCCCAGGGAAGGGGCCATGCGAATCTCAGGAGGGAGATTGTTCCAGAGACGAGGAGCCACTGCCGAGAAGGCCCGGTTTCTTCTTTTTTCCTTCCGGGCCTCCCTCGGCGTTAGGCTCCTCAGTCTCACCTCCTGGCTAGATCGGGTGATACGGGTAGATCTAGGTGGGAGAAGGCGTTCCGTCAGGTAACGAGGCCCTAAACCGTTTAGGGCTTTATACGTAAGCATTAAAACTTTGAAATCTACGCGGAACCGGACAGGCAGCCAATGTAAGGAGGCCAGAGTGGGAGTAATATGTTGATATTTCCTTACCCCAGTAAGAAGTCTGGCTGCCGCATTCTGCACCATCTGGAGTTTCTGCATAGATCTCAAAGGCAGCCCCACGTAGAGAGCATTGCAGTGGTCTAATCTCGAGATTACGAGCGCATGGACCAAAGTGGTGAGCGACCCAACATCTAGATAGGGGCGCAGCTGGGCTATCCGCAAAGATGGAAATAGGCGGTGCGGACCACTGACGCTACCTGGGATTCCATGCCAAGCGCCTGGTCCAGATAGACCCCCAAGCTGCGCACCTCATAGATGCGCAGATGGATATACGTAGTTTTTAACAAAAGATTTCTTATTTTTTAAAAAAATAATTTTCAGTTGTAGATTGTAGGAGCAGTAGAATGTTTACCCATATTATTAGCAGGAAAGAAAATTAACCAACCTGGAAATAAAGTTAAGAAGATCTTAAGAACTATTCCTGCTTCCTGAGGAGAAACCGGAGCTGCCACAATTAGTGACGGACACTTTCAACTCAGTCCAATGCCTTCAGCCCTGAGCAAGATTTACACGGGGGGGGGGGGGGATTTAAATTACAAATGTCTCTGTTCTTACAAGAAGAGGAATTTCTTTAAATCATGGTTGCATGTGATGGTCGCAACAGACAACGTTCTCACCTCCCACAAGTTGCAAATTAGCGTGTTTGATTTTGCGAAGGGTCTTCAGGTCGTAAGCAGGGGGCTCCTTTATATGTCTGATTTCTGAGGTATGAAAAACTGTATCAATCAAGTCTCTTGAAGATTAATGGGATTTCAGCTCTAATGAATGGTTAGCTGCAATGTATAGTTTGGTCTTCAGCCCCAATATATCTCATCACTTTTACTGATGTGTAGCTTTCCCAATTGACAGTCTCTCTCCATTACCCCCAAAATGTATCCTGCAAGAGAGACCACCATTCTAAAGGCTAAGTTTACTTCATTTGGGTGAATGTCAAAACTCCCTGGCACTCTTAAAAATACATTTTCTGTTGTATGCTGAATAGGCAATATTTGGGTTCATGTAAACTATAATAAGAGAGTTTGTTTGACCACAACCAACCCTCTCAATGGAAGGCAACATGGGGATCTCTCACAGGGTGGTATTCTGTGAAATTCCTCTGAAGTGGTTTCAGCCCATGGTGATATTCTGTGTGGTTAGAAGAAGAAATCTAGAGGAAGGAATATGGGGCAAGGGTAAAAATAGAAGGATTCAATATAAAAACTGCACAGAAGTGCTAACAAAATTGTTGAATTATAGTTGCGCTAACATTCTACAAAGTAATTCCAAAACCATTCAAATTTGTCCAAAACCAGCCATAACTATTGCTTTGTGTTTGGCTGAGAAGTGGTTAACTGATGAAGAAAGGAGTCTGCTTCTGGGATTTTCCCTTGTTTGGTGTCACTTGGTGAATGGTAGTGAGCACAAGAGGGTATTCTAGGCGCTCAGAGGCAGCCACTGCCCTCAAGCAGCAGATTTTGCAGTACCAGTGTATTTTTGCCATCTATCCATGGCATGGATCCACATGAATTTTAATGTACGCTCATCTCCAAATCATTGCCCATCTCCATTTCCTCGGTTGTGGCACTGGCGTGAGAGGTTGGACTGGAAGCTTCTTTGAAGTGGCATATTTTCTCCCCACTTGTACTCTGCAAGGAGCTGTCCATGGAATGCTCATGGTGTTGAGGATGAAGATGAGGCTTGCCAGGTCTCAGAGAATGAGCTGCTGTGCCAGGAAATGGCTGGGCTCCCCTGAATCTCCAGGCCAGGCAGACAAATGTGAGGAGCAGTGGTGGAAGGGAAGGAACGAGTCTCGTTTATTGTTACGGGGTGGCCATAGTGTTTGGGTACCCAACTCCAACCCTCTCCGAATGGCACCAGGGCTCACTGGCTTCCTGTGTCTGTCCAACACCACACATAATAGACTTGCTTAGGAGCTCAGACAGGGAACCCACAATGCCTAGCTCACTCCCTCACACATGCATGGAGAAATATTATGTTCCCAATTCCTGTGACATCACAAGGCCCCACACCATGACTTCACAAAGACCCACCCCAGGCATTGGGCCCCAGATATAATGAGGGGATGGGGAAGATAATCCCGTGACAGCCCCTGACAAACAAGACAACACTTCAAAACCATTCCGGAAAAATACTTTTATTGGTTTTGGAAAAGAGGCTAAACGGGTATCCTCAGCAGAGACAACGGCCTGGTTCAGCTCCAGCAGGACGTCTGCCTTCTGGTCCCTCGCATCCCCCTGGGGAAGAGGAAGCTTCGGGCCCTGCAAGAGAAAGAGAGAGAAAAACAACAACTAAGCGGCAAGCTCGTCCACTGCCGTCAACGGGCTTCAACCCAGGCATATCCACCGACCAATGTTCTGGCAACTTCATCCCGAAGTTCCGCCTGCCCACATCCACTGGCTTCCAGCAGGAATATCCACCCGTTCATCTCTTCCACTCCACTTCTGAAGCCAGCCTCCGCCAGCTCCCAAATGCTTGGGTCACACACACGCCCCGGCGACATCCCCACGGAACGCCAGCGAGCCCATTCACACACACATTCACACATACACACACACCAGCCGCCACCCCCCGACACACACACACCTTCACTCCACCAGCCATTCACAGACACGCCCGGGCTTCCATCCACCGATATCCACCAAGCTTCCGCCAGCTGGTTTCAGGAGGCTAACGTCCCCCGGCTTCATCTGCCAACCTCTGCTGGCCTCCGCCTTGCGGCCTCAGCCAGCTTCCTCAGGGAGATTCCACCAGCTTCTGTCTGCCAACGTCCACCAACTTCCCCCCAGTCCATCGCCGACATCAGCCAGCTTCAAGCCACAGATCTCCGCCAGCCTTGAGCTGTTAACTCGCAAGCCCACTTAGCAAGTTCATCTGCTTTTGCCAGAGAACTTGCCTTGGGCAGAAGGGCTGGGTCCCCCCTGCAGTCGCTGCTGCTCTCTCTGCCGGACTGCCCTCTGGCCACTGGCCTCCCTTCTGGTCTCCTGCCCTGCCCAGCAAGCCCCTTTTATCTGCCAGCAGAGAGGTGGGGCTCTGTGAGGTGACAAAGACCCGGGAGACTGGGGTTGGGTTCCCAAGGCAGCAGCAGCACCCTCGGGATTGGCTGAGTCCTGAAGATGATGCCAACAATCCCTCTGATCATGTGATTCACCCACAAAAGCTTGCATTTTGCATGGTTTTTTTAAAGTATTTTTTTTTATTCGTGGCCTATAAATGTATCCCCTGTCACCAATCCCTCTGATTGTTAAATCTCCCCATGTTGGCCTTCTGACAGGATTCTAGGCTGGTGCTCCAAAAAGTTATCTTCCAGCATTTGCAACAAAAGGAACTTTCCTAAGCCCTGAGCTAGGGGGGGAAAATGAAAGTAATAAATGAATAAGGATGGGCACAGTCACACAATGCAGCCTTTGACCCTTTTGGGTTTTTTGTTTTGTTTGTTTTTTGCCTCTTTTTGGACATTTTTTTCTTGCCCTTGCCATGAAAAAGATATTATAAGGAGCCCGTTAAGAAAAAAACCTAAGTGTTTGAAACACATACCAGTATTTTAACACCATCCCTGCACTATCAAAGATGCAGCTGTGTTTCAAAGACTCCCCAGCCTTTGGAACTCCCTCCCACTGGAAGGCAGATTTGCCCCATCTCTGCTGTCCTTCCACAAGCCGGCAAAGACGTTCCTCTTCAGGCAAGCTTTCCCTTATGGACTGGCTGCCTGGGTTGGGATCTTGAATGGACTGTTGTGCCTTATGGCTTTGAACGCGTTTTTGGTGTTGCTTTTTGTGACGATCGCCCCACGTCACCCCTGTCACTCATATCCAGGGGCTCATTTGCATGAGCCTATGAGAGGAGTGGAGGGGCGGAGTCAGCGGATATAATAAGGTGTGGCAGGGTGAGATAGGGAGTTCAGTCAGAGGAGAGAGAGAGCAGAGAAGAAGCAGAGAGAGATAGAGAGATAGTCAGGAAGATAGTGAGAAGAGATAATAATAGAGATAAGCTGGTCCAGATAAATGGATAGAGCAGGTGGTGAAGGTGGCAAGATATATGATATTTAAATGATTTGATTGTATGAACTGAATAAAGAACATCTGTGATTCCGATTTAATTTAATACACTTCAATAAATAAGTTCTGTTGGCAGTAACTGTCTGATTAAAGTCTATTACACTGTGGATAAAGGAGATCCACTGGTGGCCGTGTGGAAAAGAGGGAACGTCACAATAGATATCTACTGGTGGGATGACATAGCGTGAGCGCCTTGTTTGGTGAAACAAGCAGGGGCCACGTGGTAAACGTCACACTTTTCTTTACTGTTTTTAGTGGGGTATTTGTTCCTGTAAACTCCTTTTTCCAGCACCTTTTGAAGCGTGGCTGTCAGGGACTGAACCTGCAACTTCCTGCATGCCAGACTTGCTGCCAGCCTCTGAACTAAGTTGCTCCCGTCACATTCTCCATTGCTGGTGCCATCATTAGTCTTAGGTGGCCTTTGGTTATGGATGCCTGGCACCTATTATACGTAGGTGCTTGCATACTGGTGTTTGCATAAGGTTTGAGTAACGTGCCCTGGCTAATTGAAAGGTGCCAAGGAGTGTCTGGGTCACATGCCTGCTCATGTGCCTGATTTGTGCAACCAGGATGTACCCCAGCACTTCATCAATCAGCTGCAGGTAGCCATGGCAAGTTACTCATATCTTATGCAAGCGCCAATAGGATTCCAATTAAAATGTCTATAAATAGAAAGTGCTTCCTTTCTGTCTCCCTTTCAGCATTGAGCACATTACTGCAAAAGTACTGCAGACAGTTGGGTAGACATCCGTTTCTCTCAGGCTGGACATACAGTAGGACCCCTGTATCCGCTGGATCAGTATCCACAGTTTCACTTATCCGTAGTCTGAAATTTTGAAAACGATTAAAAGAAAAAGAAAAAAAACTAGAAATAGGTATTTTCACAATGTATTTACCCAAACTGGCCACTACAGGGAGCCCGAGACCATACTAGGTATTGTTATTGTTGAAGAATCCATAGCATGGTCTCTGGTTCCCTTGGTTGGCCAGTTCTGGTGATATAGGTGAAAATACATATTCTTGGATTTTGCTCTTTTACCATGCTAGTTATTATTATAGTGTTCACTATTATCCACAGTTTTCAGCATCCGTGGGGGGCTTGTATCCAATCCCCTGCAGATATGGGGTTCCGACTGTGCTTTTTGATTCAGAAACTATGTTTTCCAGTTCCAAAATCACTCCCCGTGTCAACATTTGTACATACATAGTGTGTTATGCATACCCGTACAAATTGCTTCCTTACCAAAATGCTGAAATCAAGTCACAGCGAGCTGAACTCACACACCTGCTGACACAAGAAGGGGAATACACTATAAAATTATGCAGCAGATGAATAAAGTGGATAGAGGGAAGCTGTTTTCCCTCTCACGCAATACCAGAACCAGGGGACATCCATTCTAATTGAGTGTTGGGAGAGTGAAAACAGACAAAAGAAAGTATTTCTTGACCCAGCGTGTTGTTAGTCTGTAGAACTCCTTGCCACAGGATGTAGTGATGGCATCTGGCCTAGATGCCTTTAAAAGGGGATTGGACAGATTCCTGGAGGAAAAGTCCATCGCAGGTTACAAGCCATGATGGGGATGTATCATCTCCAGGCTTAAAAGGAAGATGCCTCCAAATACCAACTGCAGGGGACGGTATCAGGAGACAGGTCTCTAGTTGTCTCGCGTGCTGCCAGAGGCATCTGGTGGGGCCACTGTGAGATACAGGGAGCTGGACTAGATGGGCCTTTGGCCTGATCCAGCAGGGCTCTTCTTATACGTTCTTATGTTCTTAAGGAGCTGAAATTCCCAAAGCTTCCCAATATAATATTAATTATATAAGCGTATTCAGTGTTAACACCTCTGGAATAAAACATTAATAATGTTGTACTTCCTGTCATTGCAAAATGTGATACATGTGATTGTGGAATTCGTAGAATCAAAGTATCATAAAATAATTGAGTTGGAAGGAGCGTACAAGACCATAGGGTCAACCCCCTGCTCAATGCTGTAATCCAAGTCAAAGCAGATCTGACACAAGGTTGACCAATTTTCTCTTGAATGCCTCCAACATGGGTGCACTCACCACCTGCCAAGGTAACTGGTTCCAATGTCATACTGCTCTAACAGTTAAGAGGTTTTTCTCTATATTCAGCCTAAATCCGGCTTCCTGTAATTTGGGCCTTTTATCATGTGTCCTGCAGTCTGGGATGAGTGAGAACAAATCCTGCCTCTTCTCAGTACAACTGCCTTTCAAGTATTTGAAAAGTGCTATCATATCTGCCCTCAGTCCCCTTTTCTCAAGGCTAAACATTTTCGGCTCTTTCAGCATTTCCTCATAGGGCTTGGTTTCCAGTCCCCTGATCATCCTCAGGTCAGTAGAAACCATCATCCTGGACATGACTACAACAGAACTCTTCCAAATGTTGAAAAAGAGAAAACACCTTGCGGCCTGGTGGGAGACGAGTGAGCAGAGTGAAAATCTGAATTAGCCCCAGGATAGACCTGCAAGGGGAAAAAGTGAGGTGGGAGAGAAAAGAAAGAGAAGAGAGAAAGAGAAAGGGTGATTGTTGGGAATTCGGGAGGAGGAAAAAAGAATCACGACAGCTGAGTGGAGAGGAAGACTGGGTCACTGGATGGGTCCATGGGAGGACGAGCCAAGAACAGGTTTGTCTCGGTAGATGAGAAGGAAGAAGCAGCGGGAAGCACGAGAGATTTGAGGGCTCCTAAATCATGCAAGGATGAGCACCGGTGCTAGTTTTGAATTAAAATGAAATATGCAGGCAACAACAACAACAAAAAGAGAGAGCAGAATAGAAAATAACTAATAAAGGAGGAAAGCACAGTTAATTCTAAATATTTTAAAGATGACGAAGGTGTGGGGGAGGAGGCATGGAGCCATTGGAAGCGTTGCAGGGGTGCTCCTGTTCTCCCCTCACTTTTAGCCTTCCAGTGGACAAGCGAAATCCCTACATAACACTACTCTTTATGACTCTTAGTAGATCATGATTAAGTTTGGAAAGTAAGGAAAAACCTACCAATTATTAATAAGAGTCTGAACAATAAATTAATACCAGTGGCTGTGCTTTGCATGCCTGTATTTTCATTATAGCTGATGTTGCAGGCAGGTGGCCCGACTGTCTTGTTCCTGGGGCCCTATATTTTAGGTAAATTCACATTGACCCATTTGCTGGAAGAACTTGCTTTGTAGCTAGACATTTGCTAACCTAAACATGTCTCCTCAGAGTCCAACTGAGCTGAATGGAACATACTGCTGGGTAAGCAGGCACAGGACTGCCTCCCCCCGCCGCCCCCAGAGTGTGCTTCTGGATCAGGCCTTTAGTACCACGGCAAACAACAGTCATGGAAAGATGTATTCTCAGTATAACAGTTATGAATGGTACACTAGAAAGAGGTCTTGTGAATGATCACACCACATGCAAATCTTAGCACAGGTCAGGCTTTTGCCCATCAAAGCAAGAATACAGGAAGCTTCTCTGCGTGTCTAGTAAGTCGGCAGCAAATTCAGTGCCTTAGGCCCCAATGAAAACGAAAGAACACAACTATGGCTCTCTCTCAAACTGAGAGAAATCAAGGCTTGCATTCATAGACACCTGAGCCACTATAGACCATCTTCACTGGTGTCATTCGTGTTATCAACATTCAACCTGCCCTTTGCTATGTCAAACTTGGCAATCTCTTTCCTGCTGTCAACACGGGCACAATATTGTCCAGAAATATCAGGGCATTTCCTGGCATTTTGACGGGTGGACACAGGGCATAATATCCCACATTCATAAACTGGAAGGGTTTGTATGTGTGTGTGTGTGTGTGTGTGTGTGTGTGTGTGTGTGTGTGTGTGTGTGTGTGTGTGTGTGTGTGTGTGTGTGAGTGAGTGAGAGAGAGAGAGAGAGAGAGAGAGAGAAAAGAATTGAATTAATGTATAGACTTATATATATATATTACAGGAATGAAAGGGAATGGAAACAGATTTTACTTCTTTTGCTGAAGTTACAGTGTTTTCAGAAGAAATAAAAAAATCCTTTTAAAAATAGGTTTAAAGTTTTGGTAGAGTGCCAAATATTTACATTTCTTGTCACTATGAAGTTCTTTTCTCTTTTGGCATAAATGGCCAAAGCTGCATGTGTTGCAATTAATTGAAGCAACTTGGCTCACATCTAGTTAAAATTAGTATCTTCACACACACACACACACACACACACACACACACACCACACACACACACACACACCAAATAATTGATTGCATTTCAGCCTCAGCAGGATATCTGCAAGCTGTTCTGTGTTTGAGAGATGTCTTGTTTGATATCATTAGCTTCCTTAAGTTAATGTAACTAAGGTACGGGTGCAGATCCAGACTAAGACAAATGACAGTATATAGATTTAAAGGGCTGGAAGCCGCCTGGGACCAAATAACAGTCAGCCAGCAAATTTACCTCTTGACATTTGAAATGTATACAGCAAGATGAATAAATCCATGTCGAGAGTATCAGTGCTCAGTTGTCAGTTTTATCACCTGTTGCTTCTGTTGTTCTTATTTATCTGCTATCTAAAACACTAGGCATTTCCAAATGAGAGCATCTCTCAGCAAGCAACTACAGTTGGGAGAAACAAAAGCAATAAACAAGACGAAAGCAACAGATCTGCTTTAAATCTTACCAGTCAGATGTCACGTCAGATGTCCTCATGCTCAGTGTGGTACAGAGCACTAATTAATAGAGCTGTCCTTTGATTAGACCTCTATTAATGGAAGCACAGGGCTATCTTGATTCGTTTATAACAACACAAATCACTGTTACCTTCAGCCAGGCCCTTTCAGTTCAATCAGATACAACTGTGACGTGATTGTAGCTGTGTTCTGAACCAAAACAACTGTCACAACATGGTATTCCGTTTCTGTGGCACAGCAGACTGTACATTCATTTGGATAAAGCAAATAGCCAAGCTTACTCCTTGGCTAACTAATGAGCTGGAGATGATGAAATGAGCGAGCATGGCTATTAGGGCGGTGATGGTGGAAAACTGGGAGCACATGTGATCAAACGTGGACTAGAGCCCATTGGAAAGCCTGCACCGTGGCAGCGGTGGCAGCCAAGAAGCAATTCTTCTCTACCACCACTGCATCTGCACAAACCTGCCCAGTGGAGCTCTTTGGGGTGGTCAAGGCCTGTTGCATAGATGGCCACAAGAGAAGGGTGATGACCAATTGCCTGCTGTAAAGATATTGTGTGGCACTTTGCAGATAAAATCGCTCAGATCTGCTTTGACTTAGATGTTGTAGTTAACGTGGGTCCTGTTGATGTAACTTTGGCTCCTGCTTGTGCTGTTATAATGGATGTATTGCCGTTGGTGCAGCCTGAAGATGTGGACAGGATCTTGGAGAGATGAAAGCCACTGTATGTATGCTGGACCCTTGCCCTTCCTGGCTTTTAAAAGGAGCCAGAGGGTGACTGGCTGAGTGGGTTAAGGGAGTGGTGAATGCCTCCTTGCAACAAGGCAGGGTACCAGCATGCCTAAAGTAGGCAGTAGTAATACTTTTGTTTTAAAAACCCTCCTTGAATCCCACCGTATTGAATAATTATTGGCCATTTTTTGGCAAGGTTTTAGAGCATGTGGTGGCGTCCAATTTCCCAGAAGACACAAATTATCTAGATCCATTTCAGTCTGGCTTCAAATCTGATTATGATACAATTGGCTTTGGTTATCTTAGTGGATGACTTATGCTGGAAACTGGACAGGGGGAGTTTGTCCCTGTCGGTTCTACTGGACTTCTCAGTGGCTTTCAATACTATTAACTATGGTACTCTTCTTGGGCACTTTTCCGGGATGGGTCATGGAGGTTTTATAATAGTTCCAATCCTTCCTGGATGGCTGAACTCAGAAGATAGTGTGTGTGTGTTTGAAGGGGGGGGGCGCGATTCTGTTTGATACCCTGGCCATTGATCTGTAGTGCCCCTTAGGTCTCTGTCCCATCTCCCATGTTATTCAAAATTTACATGAAACCACTGGGAGAGATTGTCCAGAGTTTTGGGGTTCAGTGCCATCAGTATGTTGATGACACCCAACTCTATCTCTCCTTCCCATCTGATTCCAAGGATGCTGTTCTGTGCTTAGATCAGTATCTGTTGTCAGTGATGGAGTGGATGAGGGCTAACAAACTGAAACTTAATCCAGACAAGACAGAGGTAGTAAGTCCATTTCTACTGGTTAAGTATCAACGAACACTGAATTCTTCTGAAGATAAGGTGTAAAACATAAACAGAGGACAAGAGCTAAAGAGATACTTTCTGCGTACTTAAAAGATTGAGCAGCAGACTTACAAATAATACCAGAAACTGTTTTAGAAGGCCTCTAAGGTTCCAAATGTTCTTTTCATATGACATGAGAGACTCCTATCTAAAAACAAATTACCAACCATTGTCCAAAAACCACAAATATCTGTTAATGCATGTAACCAGATGAATAGCTCTTTGAATCCTAGCAGGCATCAGCTGATACATGCCAAAGCTCCTCAATGGATAAAGGCCAAACTGTTGTGATGTCTAGAGTTCAATAATAAATCTGCATGTAACCAAAAACCTTACAGATTTATCCATGGTCTCTTAGGCCATGGGCATATATACGTATATGGACAGCTCTTTGATTTTCTGCCACTGGGAGAAAATGCTAAAACTCCTCCTCCTCCTCCTCCTCCTCCACCACCACCACCTCCTCCTCTTTCCATTTCAAATTACACAAAATAAACTCACACCACTAAAAATGCCTGTCCTTGAAAAATGTGCATTAACAATAGAGTCAATGGAGAAAATGTGAGCCAAAATGCACATCAATTTCCAAGTAAGGTGGAAAAATAGTCTTGTAACCCAAACAAAGGTGGAAAGACAGTGCAAGTGGGAAACACAAAGAAAAAGCTCTTGAGAGATATTGGTTCAACCTGCTGAACAACAATGGCTCATGTGTTAGTAATCTCTAAAATAGACTACTGTAATGCTATCTACATAGGGCTGCCCTTGAAGTCAGTATAGAAACTGTAGCAGGTCCAAAATGCAGCTGCCAGACTGGTCATAGGTACTAGCAGATATCAATCCATATCCCCAGTCTTGGCATTGGCTCCATATTAGTTTCTGAGCTCAGTTTGGTCATGATGACCTATAAAGCCCTTAACTGATCAGATTATTTATTTGATGGTGTTTATTGTATTTATTTATCGATGTTGACCTGAGATTTTATTAATGTTGACCTGGGATTTTAGGTTGACTGTTTATTTTTTATTTAATGTCAGGTTTGCTTATGGCAGGAAACTAATTATTTGTTGATATAAATGGTATGTTGGCAATGTGTTGGGTATTATTTAATTGAATTTACTGTTGTAAACTGCCCAGAGAATGCTATGCATCATGGGGCAGTATACAAATTAAACAAATAAATAAATACAGATCGTATTTTGTACTGTTGATTTTAATGTGATTTGTCATGTTGTAAACTGTTCAGAGACTGTTTGCACTAATGAGGTGGTATACAAGTTGAAATCATAAATTAATGAGTAAGTAAGTATTCTGGGGCAGCTAAAAAGTTACATATAAAGGAATTTTTTGTGTTCTCAAGAACTCTTCATCAGTAAAAGATGATGTAAAATGTGGAGTTCAAGCAAAATCCTGGGCCTGATTTGATGCCCATGGCTCATGCAGTAGAATTGCCAGAAAGGTGAAATGGAGTTTTAGATGCTACATGAGACAGAAGTGATGAAGATACCAATTTGCAAGCTCTCCTCTCTCTGCAGACAAAAAACTAGCTTTCCCCCCTGCCTGCAGATCTGCTAGTAGCCTTAGGGGAGATCACAGACCTCTTTTGTAGGCTCTGAGCAGATTCTGACATCCCTAGCGGTTTCATAGAATATTTATAGGCTTTCCAGCAGGGCAGGAATATAGGAAGCTGAGCTATAACGAATCAACTCATCAGCCTTCAGAGCTCAGTATTACCGATACCTGAGTGGCAGGCATCTTCCTGAGGCCTATCAAGAAATGATAGTGAACTTGGGACTTTTCTAGGTTGCTGATATTAAGCTGACCTGGGTTGGGTCAAACCCCTGGACTGCAAAGTACTTGGGAAATCCCATGCACTTTGCCTAACGTTCTAAAGCAGTGGTTTCCGATTGTGGGTCCCTGGATGTTCTTGGACTGCAACTCCCAGAAGCCTTCACCACTAGCAGTATTGGCAAAGGGCTTCTGGGAGCTGCAGTGGAAGATTGAGTAAGCTTGTTTACTGTTGTTCCAGAGGGTAGGACCGAAAACAACATATTCCAGTTGCAGGGAAGGGGATTTTGCCTAAACATTAGGAAGAACTTCCTGACAATAACTGCTGGTTGACAATGGAATTCATCAAAGATTTTTAAAGAGAGGCTGGATGGCTCTCTGTCAGGGATGCTCTAGCTAACCATTTCCTGCTTTGGCTGCCTTCCGGGGTGCCTTCCAGCTCCACAATCCTGTGATTCTATGTAAATGTAATAATACAGAAACTGATCAGGGGAATGTTAAGACAGCAACGGCAGGACTCAGCAGAAGAGAGAAGAGAACAGTAAAAGAAACAGCAGGAAGGCAAACCCGAAGGGTGAGAGCCAATGCTACTCCACAGGAGAACAGACTCGGTGAAATAGGGGACCTGGTAGTTGCGACTAATCTCAAATGGGTTGACTTCAGCAGGTCTCTTCTAGTTGGAATTAACAGTAGATTTAGCCCTAAAGGAAGGAGGTGGCTGCTCTTTAACAGGGCGCGGAGAGCCGGGAGCTTTAGGGTAAGCTCTTATTTTGGATGACAAGGATCCCAATGGGGGAAGCAGTGCCAGACATCTATGAGGAAAACAGTGAACCCTCATCTCTGTAATAGTGACTAAATTCTGCTGGCTTTGTGACTGCTCATAGGACTAAAAGTCAATGGTTCAGAAAACACTGGAAACTGGAGTTAATCCATGTCCTTACTCTTGTTTCTCTAGATGACCTTTCAGCTATGAGAAATTAATTAACTGAAGTTGTGAGTAGCAGAAAGGGGGAGATGTCAAAATGATCAATGCTTTTTGAGCCAAAGTTCCTTTTATTGAAGGGTAGAGGGCAGACAATGCCCTGAGGAGATGTGAGGAGAACAAGTAGTAGTGATTCAATGGCACAGCTGCAATTACCTTTTACCAAAGGGATAAAGTTCTCCTGAGTCATGGAGCTTGTGCTTACTTTGTCTTGTTTCCGAGGCCTTTTCAGTGTTGCCTGCTTTATAATTTGAAGTGACAATTATCGAGTCTTTGAAAAGGATGCTTCGTATGATGAACCTTCAGGTCATTATGGATTTAAAAGCTGCCACCATTCTTGCCAATCAGTGTCAACAGGCTATTAAATATAGCAGCCATGTTATCTTGTGTGTTGACATTTATTATTTCCCAAATGCAAAACAAGTTTCCTACCTTTAGAGATGGATAGTCTTCCAGCAGTTACAAATCAGCATCATACTAAAATATCCTTATTGATATATTCTTGTGTCACCATGAAATGCAGCAGTCTTTAATGGCTTGTTAAAGAACTGCGCTACATAGTAACTGTGGCTGAAATCCTGTTCCTTAGCATAGTAAGTCACACTAGAGTATTATTGTGCTAAATTAAGTCACCATTGGGATACCCAGAGTGGTGTAGTGGATAGAGTAACGGACTAGGTTTGAATTCCAGCTCAGCCATGGGAACTAGCTGGTGGTGTGGAACCGGTAAAACGACTTCTTAAATATCTCACTTACCTTGAAAGCCCTGTTAGGGTTGCTGTAAGTTGGTTCTGACTTGAAGGCACATTACAACAAAAGTCATCATTAGAGCAGGCCCATTTGAATCAATGGAACATATGAAGGAGTTGACTCACCAAATCCCCACAGATTTTTTAGGTATCTGGCTGCAAAGCTAGTGGTTGGGAGTTCGATTCCTCACTGTGCCTCCTTGACAGGGGCTGGACTTGATGATCCAGAGGGTTCCTTCCAGCACTGCAATTCTAAGATTATTATTATAATCTTCCCAGACCACTGAATGACTTAAAGTCTGGTTATGAAGGGAATCCTGGCCAATCCACTTGTTAACAGGGTCTGGTGTGGTTAATCGCTGATGAGACACGCTACTGGAAAGATGTTTTAAAAGGCAACAGGCCTGGGCTGGGGTTGGTCACACTGGGTTTCTGTGTTCATGTGTGTTCACCTGTGCAAACAGTGAATAAGGGTTGCAACCCCTTTTTCGGAGAGACTTGTCTTCCTTAACATGTATGGCAGGCAGGTACAAAAAGGTCATGGTTCTCTTTGTGTTGAGAATACTTGCACTAATTGAATGTTCTAGTACAGATGTAGGATACTTTTATTTTGATTTGTTTTTAAAAGAATTTCTGAAATCATGGGATGGAATGTATGTGAGATTTAAACAATTCAACACATTTTGATATGCAGGATTAATACAGCTGGTATTGAACTCAGACATGAATGCCTAAAATGTTGGAATATGACTGACCAGCCTTGCTAGAGAAGAAGTGATGTTGGTTCTCGAAGGCAGGGCATACTGCACAGATCTATCTCTCTCTTTTCCCTCCTCCTCCGTTGTGTTGTAGAGAGAGATCTCTCTCTTTTCCTCGCTCCTCCGTTGTTGTTGATGAGAGAGACCCTCCCCCCCCCCCCAAACCAGCCTGGTCCACTCACTGGGCTTTGCACGGCATGTGAGTCCATCATCATCATTGTTGTGCCAATTGCAGAAGTAGTAGCCTGGCCAGCGCTTCCCTGCATCTCCCCACAGCCGACCCCTCCAGCTCCTGAGCGGTCGGCTGTGCAGGAAGGCACGGCAGAGCCAGTCGGGCTACTTCTGCAATTGGCACGACAACAACGATGGTGGATGTACGTGCCGTGTGGAGCCCGGGGAGTGGACGGGGCTGGTTCTGAGGGGAGGGAACGGACCTCTGTGGCACCTGCGGTGCCGAGCTTCATATTCGTATCCCCTGGGATGTGAATACGAAGCTCCCATGTCTAGTTCCCACCCACTCACTCAGTGGATGAGGGCTAGGCAACTCAGTGTTGGGGGAAGGGTACATTTTTCTGATCTCATTACAAAATGAGGGCATCAATTTCATTTTAACACCTATAAAAGAGTAGCCAATAATTAACTCACATATTGAGGAGGGGAAAGGGAAAGAAGTACATAAATTAAAGGCACTTGCAGGAGAAATTAAATCTCATTCCTGCCCCTGGTAATCCTCAACATAGTTAGCTCACTTGTGTCTTGGTAGTCCTGTCCTGTCCTGGATTCTGTTTCCTAATTGTTCATGCATTTCATGTACCTTGGCTCAACGATCTCTGACACCCTCTCTATAGATGTCGAACTGAATAAACACTTTGGCAAAGCAGCTACCACGTTCTCTAGACTCACAAAGAGAGTATGGCTTAATAAGAAGCTGACGGCATATACCAAGATCCACGTCTATAGAGCCTGTGTCCTGAGCACACTCCTGTACTGCAGTGAGTCCTGGACCCTTTGTGCACGGCAGGAGAGGAACCTGAACACGTTTCATATGCGTTGTCTCCGATGCATTTTTGGTATCACCTGGCAGGATAAAGTTCCAAATAGAGTAGTCCTAGAACGAGCTGGAATTTTTAGCATGTATACATTACTGAAACAGTGACGTCTACGTTGGCTTGGGCATGTCGTGAGAATGGCTGACGGTCGGATTCCAAAAGATCTCCTGTATGGAGAATTAGTGTAGGGAAAGCGCCCCAGAGGGAGACCACAGCTGTGATACAAGGATATCTGCAAGCAGGATCTGAAGGCCTTAGGAATGGACCTCAACAGATGGGAAACCTTGACATCTGAGCATTCAGCCTGGAGGCAGGCGGTGCATCATGGCCTCTCCCATTTTGAAGAGGCACTTGTCCAGCAGGCCGAGGCAAAGAGGCAGTCCCGAAACCAGCAAAATCAGGGAGCTGGACAGGGGACGTTTTGTATTTGTCCTCAGTGTGGAAGGGATTGTCACTCTCGAATTGGCCTTCTCAGCCACACTAGACGCTGTTCCAAGTCCTCTATTCAGAGCACGTTACCATGGTCTCTCAAGACTGAAGGATGCCATTGCATGCATTTGATCATTCCCTTTTTTTAAAAAAAAAGAATTGTAGAAGTTGTAGGTTTTTAAATTTGCTACTATTATTGAGGAAAGAGTTTGAAAATTAAATTCATCCTCACTACAAGATCAATAATACCGTAGTGTCATTAGATAGCAAAATTGGGCTACAAGACTAAGAGGAGGAGTAGGAGTAATATGGGAGGAAGGGATGTCAAATACGCATCTATACAGGAGGAAAAGCAGAACACAACAGGGAACCTTATTTGTCTTGGCTTCTACTGGCCTCTGGAGGCACCTAGCTAACTTCTGGAAACCCGGTTGCACAGTTCTCCAATTTCTAATATCTCTGCAGTTCAATCTGTATCAAATGCTCAACACATTCCTAGTTTCATCGCCATTATCATCAAAACTACACATGTTCTGAAAACTCCAGGCCAAATGTGTTCCCTAATAGTAGCTAATTTTAAACCAGGGGCTCAGATTCATGTCAGTTGGGCTGTGGTCATGAAATATAATTTCTCTGACAACACTTCAGGCACCTGACCAGAAAGAGTGTTCTGCTAAATTTCTGACATAGTTTGTCACCTTATTTCAAAAGTAAGAGAACTAAACGATACCAAGGGTCATGAGAACTGACTATTTCTAACCCTATTTAATTGGGAAGGGGGGGGGACAACTTATGAGGAAAGGCTACAGCGTTTGGGGTTCTTTAGTCTAGAAAAAAGGCGCCTGAGGGGGGACATGATTGAGACGTATAAAATTATGCAGGGGATGGATAAAGTGGATAGAGGGAAGCTCTTTTCCCTCTCATGCAATACTAGAACCAGGGGACATCCACCCCAGTTGAGTGGTGGGAGAATAAGAACAGACAAAAGAAAACAATTTTTTTACCCAGGGTGTTGTTAGTCTGTGGAACTCCTTGCCACAGGATGTGATGATGGCATCTGGCTTAGATGCCTTTAAAAGGGGATTGGACAGATTCCTGGAGGAAAAGTTCCATCACAGGTTACAAGCCATGATGGGGATGTAGAATCTCCAGGCTTAAAAGGAAGGTACCTCCAAATGCCAGATGCAGGGGAGGGGTATCAGGAGACAGGTATCTGGTTGTCTCATGTGCTCCCAGAGGCATCTGGTGGGGCCACTGTGAGATACAGGAAGCTGGACTAGATGGGCCCTTGGCCTGATCCAGCAGGGCTCTTCTTATGTTCTTATGTTAAATTGAGTTGTGCTTGCTTATTAGTTCTTAAAATTTACACATTTTAAATGTTGTAATACACTGAGTGGAAATAACAACAGCAAATCCTAGAAGAAATTACCCCCAATTATCAGTGACAACATTTTGTGTATTGTTTATGCCCTTTAAAATACATTTGCTATTCTCCCTTTACTTGACAAACTTGTCTGTCAGGCATGATCCCTGAGGTGACCAAAATATAATCTAGCTTTCTGTCACTGCATGCTCTCCCCTCCGACTGAGAAGGATTATGGAGGTGACTGAACAGCCAAATGATGGTTTGGTATTTTCTGCCTCCCTCCTACTGCTTCCTTTTTTCACTGTTTCATACCATGAAATCTTCCTTTTAATCCTCTCTTCTTACTTTCTGACTTTGTCACATTTTGAGCAACTGAGCTATTCTTTGAACCTAGACAATTACCATATAAAGAGAAACTTTCCTGCCAAAGGGGATTTTGTGTGTGTGTGTGTGTGTGTGTGTGTGTGTGTGTGATGTGGTTTCCTCAGGAAATGAACTTGTTTTTACACTTCCTTTGTAAAGTTCTCAAACAAAGGTGGGGGCTGGACTGCTCTAATTTGTTATATCCAAGTAAAGGCTTCTTCTATATGTTGTCAGAAGAAACTAGTCAAGTGTAGACCTTTTGTTAAGGGAATAGGAAGACTGGATATGGGAGACAGGTGGAGGTCAGTGACAAGTCTGTAGCTGAAAGAGCAGGAGGAAGGGGAAAACGAGCAGGTGAAGCTGGGAGGCATGGAAGACCTGCGTAAGAAACAGGGATTTTAAAAAAGAGAAGACAGAGCCGAGTTTTAAGCTCAATACACATTGTGTTCTCAAATGTTAGTCCAGATAGAGAAAAGTAACTAATGTGTCAGTTCAGATATGATGTTGAGTAGACAAAGGTCTACACTGGCTGCCTGAACTCATAGGTTTAAATTCAGTTGCTTAGTGTAGTCAGTTGTAATTAGAGAAGAATCACTGAATCAATGCAACTTTGTAGGAGATGACTTAACGAATCCCCACTGATTCAATGGGTCTACTCTAGTTGTGGCTTACTGGGCTAAGAAAAAGGAGTTAAGTCACTATGTGCACACCCTGCAATACAGAAATGGCATCCCAATTGTTAGAAACACTTCGGTTGAAGACAACTCAGCCTCCTAACAACAAATTTACTTCATGTGGATGATGACTCCGCCACACCCTCAGTTGTTAAAGCCAGATGTGTTGTGTCAAGAGATTGGGAAAATGAGGGATCATGGACTCTGTTGCTTTCCTGAAAAATCAGGCTTGACTAGGACAAGCTGACCAGGAGAAAAGGAGAAAGTGCCCACTGGTAATTGGAGGGAAGTAACACCTGCGGCTTATCTCTGTGAGAAGGATAACTTTAAGGCTAGGATGAGTTCCCTCTTTGGTACTGAGTTAATTAGGAGAATGCATTCTTATAATTCTGCCCTGAAAGCAATACCTTGAGACCCAGACTCAGGCCTCTGGACCCTCTGCTGCCTGTCTCACTTATGCCCCAGATTCTTTGTACCATTGGGAGAATGGTTTCAGTTGAGTGAGAGGAAGGGAAAACAAGTTTTTCTCCATGAAAGTTTGAGGAAACTCGATGCCCAATTGGCAGATCTTCTGAAAGAGTCTGGAAACTGGAACTTTGGGTATAAAAAAGGAGAGACTGAAGTTACTTCACTTAACCTAGTTATCTCTTAGGGGAATGCTATGCTTATTTGCTGCCTGCTGGTTTTATTTGTAATTCCATTTCTGTTTATTGTTATTATTAAATTGTATTGTTTATTTTATTTTTTCGGCCACAATGGGAAATTTCTACCAAAGCTAGCCTTAAGATTATATTCTAAATGAGACAGGAGAGCTATATGTCTCAGATGTCGGGATTTCAGAGTTGTTAGAGTACTCTTGAAATAATATCCTTCCAAACCTTGACAACAATCTGGACCATCTGCAGTTGAGAGAATACATGTGGAAATACTAGAATTTCTTTTATTCTGACCTGAACTAGAAAAATGTTCCTTAAAAAAAAACACCACACACACCAACACACACTTATATCCAGGTGGGGAATAGCAAAAATGATCCCCCCCCCTGAAGAGCAAGACTGGAACTTGTTCCGTGGTTTTCCTTTCTGCAGTAGTAGGGAAGTATGCCATGCAGGAGATATGATCAGGATGCTTGGCTATCTCTTCAGTTTAAAATGAAGATTCAATAGAAGTACAACCATTTTCCAGGTCAGTTGAAACCAAGTCATAATGCTGCTACTGTATTAAGCAATCATGTCACAACGGCGACCATCAAGATGGTCATTTTCATACCTTCACAGAGACAAATTATGCCCCAAACAGGTTATCAGCATCTGGCACTGATGCTTTCCTGCATGGGCTAACAATGGAAATTATTCCAGACCAATAGGTGTAGGGGAAACCATTGCTTAATAGGTAGACCATATGTCTCACTCCTATAACCAAATAGTAAATTAGTCACAGCAGAATCCAAAATTCAATTTTGAGCTGTGTCAAATGTTTAACACAGTAGGCAAAGTTGAGAGCAATTAAATATTAGCATAAGGCAAACTCTTCCACTGTGATAAACCTAATGTGTTTAAGACAGATAATTCACAGGATCATTTATACATGTTCCCTCATACTCAAAACCAACTATGTGATTTGCATTGCTGTTCTTCATATACTGGCAAATCAAACATCATTATGAAAATGTTCCTACATGTACGCATGTTGTAAAGCTATATTCTTATCAAAAGAAATTGCTAGAACAAGGGCGGTTTCACTGGGGACTAGAGCTAATTGTCATTTGATTTCACAGAATTATAGAATAGTAGGAAGGGGCTTATAAAGCCACAGAGTCCAACCTCCCGCTCATTCTTACAAATCTCTCCAGAAGTAAGTCAAGTTGAATTCAATAGGGCTTGCCTTTACATTGCATATTTCAATCTATTTAATAACTGTCTCTGGACATTTTGGGTGATATACAATTTTTTCCCTCCTCTTTTTAGCTTACAAGGCAGATAATGTTAACCATGAGGAAGGAAGCAGGCTGATGGCCCAAGGTTATCTAATAAGGTTTATGGCAGAGAAAATATTTTAACCTGATTTTTCCTAGTCCCAGTTTTGCTCCAGTGCTCTAACCATTGTGTTGATCCTAAATAATTAAAATAAGGCCACAGGTTAATAGCTTTGGTTTATGGAGCAACTGGAATCATGGCTCTGTTATATTCTGATGAAAATTCAAACAACATGGCCAAGTTCCTGCTCTGAACAATGCCGTTTCCAGTCCCTGTCTACACCACGATAGAAAACCAGGTTTGATATATTAAAATTTGCACATTTTCAGACCAGGTTCCTAAATATATATCAGCTTACTTGAACATTATAACATAGCATGTGCTGAAATTCCACTGGTCACCTCTTCAGCAGCAGCACTCAGGAGAGTGTGAAATCTGCTCCAGACTATGTCTCCTGATACGCCACTCAGCAGAAGCACTCCCCTCCTTCAAACTGATGTACGAACAGTCCTGCGTGTCACGTTAACGAAGGACAGAAGGATGTCATTTTGCTGACAGTTTACCCAAGGGCAAAATATCTGCAATATGCAAACTTTGCCTCAAAATACTATGAAGCTGATTTTATCATTTACAAGTGCACCTAAACCTATATGTGATCAGTTTCCATCTCAATGGCTATTTTGTCTTAGATGCAAAAACAAAGAGAGAGAGAGAGAGAGAGAGAGGATACAACAGACTGTACCCAGATAGTAACAGAACTGAAAAACAGCATTGCTCCAGGCTGTAGGTTAACCAAGTCAAAGCAAATGACTGTTCCCCAGGTTTCTCTTCTGAAACCACCAGTAATATTCAAACAGATGATTTTGTGAGTATGTAGTATCTGGCTGTGTGGAGAACTTTCCACTTAAGAATTTATAAGGAGGCATATTGAAGGTTTAGGAAAACATTTATTCATCCTCGCCAGTACTGTACAGACAGCCATATATGTAACAGCAATGCATGTAAAGACAGTCTACAGCACCACAGATAGTACATAACTATATAGGAAATACAGAAGGGGCCATAAAATGAGGAATTTAAATTGGTATTCCCTTGAACTTTCTTTCCCAGGAAATGCCTTTGATATTCCTTTCTCATGATGTTTCTTTGAAATTCCTTTCTCAGGCTTTCCCTTTGACATTTCTTCAGGTTGAAGCCTGAGTATTTTATTGTTTTATCATACCTTTGCTAAGGTGTCTACGTGTCTCTCTATGCTTCTCAGATAATGGTTGTTTTTCCCATGGTTCATTGAGGGACACTATATACTGGACTTTGCTATACAGATGAAATTCATTGGCTATCTTTATATAATTGCTAAATCCTAGTATATATGGTTATATTTCAAAATTACAATGAGGGGGATCTCCACAGCTGCAGAAACATAGGTTGGGAGTTTGATTCCCCACTGGGCCTCCTTGACAGAGGCTGGACTTGATGATCCGTAGGGTCCCTTCCAGCTCTGCAGTTCTAAGATGATGATGATGATGATGCAGGTGGGTGTAACCAAAGCTTGGAAAAATGACTTTTTAAAAAACTACAGCTTACAGAATCCCTCAGGCAGCATGGCTGGCTTTCGATGGGACACTGCTCATGCTTGAGGTGTAACATTCAGAGGGGTTCTGTTTGGCCTCACTGCACTTTATTCTACTAATTAGGCTTTGAATGGACCCCTGATGAAAGAGAAGGTTTTTCTTATCATTTCTGGACTAAGTGCCGGTCCTCCTCCAGACATAGGTTATCTGGATTGTGATGAATAGTCAGATATTATTCCCATACTGATGGCATTCAACTCCAGAGCAAACTCACCCAGCAGTTTTATGTAGACATTAAATCCAATGGGGCACAGAATAGAAACATGTGGGGCATCATAAAAAGTAAAGGTAAAGGTTCCCCTTGACATTTAGTCCAGTCGTGTCTGACTCTAGGGCGCGGTGCTCATCTCTGTCTCCAAGCCGTAGAGCCAGCGTTTGTCCGAAGACAGTTTCCGTGGTCACGTGGCCAGCGTGACTATACACAGAACGCCGTTACCTTCTCACCATGGTGGTACCTATTTATCTACTCGCATTTGCATGCTTTTGAACTGCTAGGTTGGCAGGAGCTGGGACAAGCGACGGGAGCTCACTCCGTTGCGTGGATTCGATCTTACGACTGCTGGTCTTCTAACCTTGCAGCACAGAGGCTTCTGCGGTTTAACCCGCAGCACCACCACAGTAGTAGAAAGGACTAGCATTCATCAACTGCTACAACGGCCCTGTAAGGCGGGTCAAGGGTTCACCACATCCCCTGTGGGACATCATAACCTACATAAAATCTCCAAAATCCAGACAGGGCAAAGAATCTGATCAAGAAATTTCAGAGAAGGTGGAGGGAATCTTAGGAAAAGTATACTTAAGGCAATCCTTGGAAAGAAATCTTCCTGCATTCTTTTTACCCTATAGCAGCTCTACCACATCCCAGTTCAGATTGTTAAGATGGGCTGCTGACACTCCCCCCCCCCCCCCCGTGTGGGTTTTCAGGAGGCACAGAGTCAGGAGTACAGAGGAAACATATTTTCCAGAAATATCCCTAAATTATTTACTGTTAGGATACAACACATAGCTCTTTGACCAATTCTTCTCTCAAAGCCAGGAACAAATATAAACGATGTTTTCTAGCATTTTGTGGAAACTTGTCTTCATTGTGAGGTAAAATTTATGATGTCGTGGTAACCTAACTTATTGCTCCCAGCTGACTACAAACCCATTAATGATTTTTGCATTCAAGGTTATTATTCACAAGGGAGATAATAGGTAAATGGTTCCTACCCACCCTTTCAATTAGAGGACAATGGAAGGGGAAAGGCTATAATACTGCCAAAGCTAGTATATTGTTTCAACTAAAATGAGCCAATCCATAAACAGCTAATCAATGAATTCCCATCATGAGTTCAGCAAGATCTGTTAGCGTAGTTTTTATTCTCCACTGTTATCTCTACATGGAATATACATTTTCGCCTTTTTAAGATTATAAGGATGGTGATGTTGAAAGGTAGCTTTAAGATAACACAGATGACTTATATTCATCATTGTTTTGATTCTTGATCTGCTAAAGTTCTCCTGCAACCTCTCTTGGCAAACTGCTTTTAAGAGCCAGACAGTATGTGATAACGGCACATTCTATGAGCAAAAATCGCACAACATGCGATTAACAAAAATAGGGTGTCCTATCTTGCATGAGCAGTAGCACTTCCTGCTAGTACAAAGCTACCACTGGATACACCCCCTAATACTGAATATATATAAAAGCCATATCTGAACTTAGCAGACAAATGTATTTGTGTTAATCTCATTACGATTGTAATTTCCATATGGCAACCAGGTTATTTGAAACTTCCCTCAGTCAGTAACTCTATATTTGAAGATCTTCATCAGGAACTGAGGAGACAGGAAGAGCTTCTGCACACACATCAAACACATGAAAGACCATCCTTTCCTACTTTGACCCAACAATCTTCATAATGATGCAGGTGCTGCTGACATTCTGACCCAGGGGAAAAAAATAATGAGAGCAGGTCCAGTGTAAATGCAAGGACTCCATTGTACACAATGCACAAATTTCATTGAATTTCTGTCCTTATAAACCAATTAACTTCTCAAGTGATTGTGCAGTAAATATTTCTATCCTTTAAGTAGTGTTTACCTGAGAACCGGTATCCAGTATTAATGAAAGAAATTCAAGATATACAAAGTGTATGTATATGTATTCTTCACAAACACAGGGAAATTAGTCATGCAACTGTTCTCTCTGGTAGAGAACATGCAGAGGCTCCATACATAGGAATTACACACTTGTGTTGTTCATCAGGAAGACGTGCATATAAGGAACCAGGTTAGGTGGCACAATCTGGCTCTAGGGTTGCCCTGATTCCTTTTTCTATGGGATTATGTACTCCAGCTGCACCTACCAGGACAGCTGTGTTCTGACAGTCACTGCAGAAGGGAGCCTGCTAATTTCCTGCTTTGAAACACCTGCACGGACATGGGCATGCCACTGCTTCTTGGAATCTCCATTCCTTTGCTAAAGCTGTTCAGTTCAAACAACTCAACAACTGGACTTCCTCCATTATAAAATGGATGGATTTAGTCCCTCATACCCCAATCTGGCATCATTCAGATGTGTCTGAAGACAGCTCCTGCCATTCCCAGTCTGTATGGCCAATGTAGAGGGTACTTCTAGAGGGTAACAAATCTTCCCATAATGCATAAAGATGTAGTATGATCTCATCCTATCTTTACGATAGCATGAACTAGTGTGATCTGAAATATTGAGGTACCAGGGTGTGTGCTCATTTAGAAACAATTTATGGGCTTAATATAATCCCAATATTTTCTCAAGAGTGTATTTCTTTTGAAAGATGAGGAAACATACTTATTAGTGTGTTTGTTAAATAAATATTAATTATGTATGTGGCTTGGCTTAATGATATATATTTGGTAATTTAAGGAACTTGCATGTTCTGCTAGAAGAAAGACAAGAAAAAGAAAAGAAAAAAGAAAAAGAAAAGAAAATTAAATATTTATAGCAACAAAATAGTAAAATTGAAAACAATTCTTCATGCCCCATTATAAAGACCTCTTAAACCCAAATCAAATGAAGTCAAACAATTAAAAGGTAATGATGTAAAAGATCAAGTTTTAATGATGCTAAAGTACTGAAAAAGAAAATGGTAGTTCAACTAAGGCTGTTGTATTCCAGTCGTATCATTCATTTGCCAGCATGCTATTGGATACATAAAACACAGAGATTAAGGCATCCAGTGCTGTTTCTATAAATTCTATTGTTTAATATACAGATTAAAAGAAAAGAGAAGAAGACAGAGGAGGAGACAATAAACTGTACACAGAGAGTAACAGAACTGAACTACTCCAGGCTTTAGATTAACTAATTCAAAGCAAATGACTACTCCCCAAACTTCTCTTCAAAAACCACCAGTAATATTCAAACAGATGATGTTGTGAGTACATAGCTCAGAGCTTTAGGTCTCTGGCTATGGAGCCAGAGGTTGGGAGTTCAATTCCCCACTGTGCCTCCTTCACAGGGGCTGGATTCAGTGATCCATAGGGTGCCCCTTCCAGCTCTGTAGTTCTAAGGTCATGATGATGATGATGATGATGTAGGTGGGTGTATCCAGAGCTTGGAAAAGTGAATTTTTTTGGTCTACAACTCATAAGAATCTCTCAGGCAGCATGGCCAACTTTGGATGGGACATTTCTCATGTTTGGGGTGGAACATTCAGAGGGGTTCTGATTATCCCCAGTGCATTTCATTCTACTCATCATGCTTGGAATGGGCCCCTGACAAGTCAGCATTGCACACTTAAGCAAATCTAAGTGATATGATGCCCTAGCCAAAGTCTCAAGAAGAGGTCCCTAAGAAAGAAATGGAAAAAGTCATTGTTCTGGCTATAAAAGGATATTAATAGATCTAATAACAAAAATATATATGTTCAAACAATAAATGTTTCAAAGCAGAATCAGTTACCAATCCCAAGTGACCAATATTTTCTTTTCTATTCTCTGTTGGTAGAAAAGTCTGAATAAGCCCAGCTGAAACATTTTCTAATTCTGATTCTGGGCTCATATGGTTCATTGTTTTGCTGTTCTTTTTTCAGATGCTAGGCCCAGGATAGGCATTTATGTTGCTATGTTAGCAAACTATCGATGATGTTGTTTGTGGAGGAAGAGGAGAGAATCCTAAAGCTTGAGACAAGAAAGACTCATCCGTGGACAAGAAGTCTTGAGAAAAGTGATGGTGATTGTTTTTACAAGACTGCCTTCATTTTACAAGACTGCTTTCATTTGAAATTTATTTAGCCTCACATTTTGTTTCTCTGTCTACAGCATGAATATGGACTAATTTATGAACATGATGTATCTATATCCAGACTGAATATGCATTTTTAGCTGAAAGAAGTAATCATTCTGGCAATTAAGACATATGAATTGGATCTGACTTGTAGTAAAGCATAATGGAGCATATTTCATGAAGATTATACATGACTTCAAGGTTAGGCAGCTGGTTTACATTACATTAAATCTGGGATCCCATGTGTTTTGAGGTGCAGATCTCCTTTTCATAGACTTTGGAATGCTGCATTGTAAATGTAGGTCAGTGGGTTAGGCACCTGGCTACGCAGCCAGAGGTTTGGAGTTCTGTTCCCCACTATACCTCCTATGACTAGAGCCAGCCTGTGTGGCTTTGGACAAGCTGCACAGTCCCAGGGCACCCCCAGAAAAAAGGGAATGGTGAACCACTTCTCTGTATTCTGAGCCTAGAAAACCTAGGAAAGGGTCACAGTAAGTCAGAATTGACTTGACGAAACATGATTATTATATTAAATGCTGCGCATGGAAATGCACCCTTTCCACATAAAATTGCTATTCATTTGTAAATTTTGAATGGTATCTAGGGTGTGAAAATACAATTTTCCCCCAGATGTCTTTAGATCTGCCTCTTCGATCATCTTCCAGTTTCTCCCTTTCCAGTCTACATGTAGACCTACTCTACACACTGTAAAAACTTTGTTCCTTGACCCTCTGGAGTTTAGCTCAACCCATTCTCAACAGGTACATTTGATAATACCATAATTTATTCATGTGCTGACAACTGGTTTCTCATTTCCCTGTAGACTCATTATTTTTAATGTAGAAGAAATCAAAAAAGGATGCTAAGAAACAATAATGAAAGCATATTGCATACTTCTCTCACACTTGCTGTTTCATTCAGCTTTTCTGAACTGCTAAATAGCAGAGATCTGAACTGGGAAGTCTGGAAGTGAGATCTGATACAAGCACATAACTGAACAATAATGAGGAGTAATTGCTTGTATTATACATTTAAAGTTATCAAAAATTATAGGAAGCAAAATGTTTTATATTCAGAAAGAATAGACGAGCAATGGACTATAAAGTTGTACGAATCATTCTGGACATTTTCCTAATGTGATACATTAACATAAAGGTTCACCAAATGGAAATTGTAAATAAAGTTCACAAAAGCTATAGATTTAGAAACATTCTCAAAGAGAAAGAAAACTTCAGCCTAAACCAGAATGTGATGGCTGAAGTTATACTCCTCCAAAAGCAAAAACATTTAGGCCACAAATCAACTCCCTCACTCAACGCACAACCATATTTATGGGGACTTTTGCTACCTGAACTTCCACCCCAGTAAACACTGAAACACAATCAGACTTCCTACTGCATTCCCTACATAGCATGTGACTAATGGGGTGTGTGCGTGCTGTGTGCCATCAAGTCAGAACTGACTTATAGTGGCCCTAATAAGGCTTTGAAGAGAAGTGAGATATTTAAGGAGTTCCACCACTTCCACTCTTCAAAGTAGGTTTTCATGGCCAAGTGGGGATTCAAACCCTGTTTTCCAGAGTCCTAGTCCATCTCTCTATCCACTATACCACACTGGGAATCTTAATAATCATGTGCCGTCAAGTCAAGTCAATTATAGTGACTCTTTTTCAGGGTTTTCTAGGTATACAGTACTCGGAAGCGGTTTACCCTTCCCTTCTTCTGGGGGCACCCTGGGACTGTACAGCTTGCCCAAGGCCACCCAGGCAGTTTCTTCTCAGATGCACAGAGGAGAACTGAACGTGCCAACCTCTGACTCCGCAGCCAGATACCTAAACCACTGAGCTAGCCAGCCAGCTCCACTAATGGTGTGGAAGATCTCAAATGAAACATTGTCTTTGACATTGTTAGCATATACAAATGATTGATGTGCAGTAGAGACCTGTCCACAATTACCTTTACTAGCCTACTCCATTTAATCCACATTTGGTGGACAAAAGTCTAACTTTTGTAGGTGCAGCCACACTGGCTTTCATCTCACTGTTTGTGTCGAGTGCCTCAATGTTGATTTCATTTTTTTATTTCAGATATTTAGTCTGCTGAGTACATGATGTTATTACTAATAGGGAGTGGATCCAATGTTTTGTCTCCAGGATGTGGTATAATTTGTTTGGCCAGCAGGCAGTTCTGTTTGTTTGTCTGCTTTTTGGTAGTGTTTCTGCTTACAGGGTTTTTTGTTTTTGTATTTGTTTTGTTTTTGTCCCCTTTTGCTGCTGTGTGATCATAGAAAGTAGTCCTGTGGAGCAGTAGCTGGGCTTATCCAGTCCACATTAGTGGTGACTTGTGCAGTGTGGACATCAAGGAGAACCTCTTCTTCACCACATTGTTGTCTTCTATTTTAAGAAACCCAACCTCTGGCAGGCCTAGTGTGCTCATTTTCCTCATGTGCATCATTTTAATGTCAATTAAGTGGAATATTCAATAATTTGTTAATTTGTTCAGCTCCAACAAAGGGGTGTGTGTGTGTGTGTGTGTGTGTGTGTGTGTGTGTGTGTAGTATGTAGTATGTATAGAACATTCTACAGGGACAAAGCACTCCTAATAAGATTTTGCGACAATACTTTGAACATTAATAAGAGGAGACTGATTTATTCTAAATGTTGGACAACAGTTGGCTGGAGTTAAGCTGAAGAGTAAAACATGCATTCAAACAGGAAAAGTGCCCTGATTTGTCAAAAGTGGCATGAAAATTACTAATGAGTTCCTCTTTCTCCTTTGCCTTCTTCCTGATTTTTGTATAACTGATCACTTTCTCTGGTTTGATTCCTTTATGTTGAAGGTCTTCATGATCCTGTTCTCTCAGTCAGTTCTCTTCCTGCTTAATGGAACATTCAGTGTTTTCTAAGAGGGAAGATTTTCCTCTTCTTTCTCCCTCATTCACTTGGGGTCCCTTGGTTGTCTGTAGTTGGCCTCCAGCTATTCTCTCTGTCCCCAGATAACTTTATTACACACCACCATTTAGAGTACCACACCCATACACTTGTGACAAGCAGCTTGACCACCCAACCATCCTTGCATTTCCAAAAGCTCACTGATAACTCCTCTTGATACTTCTTTGTCATCTCAAGCTTGGTCAGTAAACCCAAGACAGAAGAGTTTCTGTTTTTCCTCTCAAACCCTCATTCAGACTCCTTATTCAGTGACTTCACATTAAAACTCATCTTTTCCAGGAAGCCATTGGAAAAACCAATCACTTGATTTAACTAAGTGGAAGTAATTGTAATTGAAATAATCACTTTCACTCTGACCTCAGTTTTATTCCTCCTTGACCCCCACCCCCATGGCCTGCTGTTATTTCTTTCAGTCTGGTTTTTAGACTGTAAGCTTCTTGGTGTAGAGATCTGCCACAATGGTTCTTTATAAACTGCTATGTTTATGGGTGATGCTGTATAAGTTCCTTATGTTGTGATGGCCTCAAACTTTTCAATAAAGCATACATACGTACACGCATGGATGTTCTGCCAGCCAGAGTTTTTTTTTCATCCAGTCAAAGCAGGATATGGACTTCAAATAGCAGGGTTTATTTGATGATCAAATGTCAAGAGAGAGAGAGAGAAGAAGAGGCTAAGCAAACCCAGATTCCTGAGAATTTTTTTAAAAACTAATTTAAAGGTTCATTCCCCAAGGCCACCTACATCACAGCTATTTGTTAGCTATATTGCAGGGTTAGCTTTGATAAATGATATGAAACAGATTTTCTGCCTCCTTCAGCATGCTTAACATGAGTTACAATATCAAATTAATCTCTTATTTCATTATGAAGTTAAGTATTTTTTTATCTTAAAAAGAAAAATGATAATAGAAAAAAAACCCACATAGGTATTGACATTGGCCTTCCATAGAGTACATAGAATGATAAACATAATATTCACCATATTTCTCTTGGTTTTTGTTGTCCACACTTTAGTTATACCAGGCATGAAGCCTATCACATTGTGAGAATATATGAAGAAATGCAGTCATAAATGCAGGCTGTTGTGTAAGGTGAACAAATGTTTTGCCAGTTAGTTTTTAACCATTTTCTTTTTTGCCAGGACAACTAATAAGGGTCTGGGGGTGTTCTACAAGTTGCTAGAGGCCACAGAGCTTTTTTCTAGGCACAGAATTGTGATAGCATCCAACCTTTCCCACTCAAGCTAATATGTTATTTGTCAGTTATTGCCTACGTACACTTAGATTTTGCAAAAAAGAAAGTAGTGGAATGTTGCTCCTTCTACTCCTTGTATCGCATTGGCTCCACCTCTGATGACTTCACCCTCTGTTCCAGTGGGCATGCACTACCACAGCTTGGGAAGCAGGTTTTACACTGAGTGCCTATATCAAGATGCACACTACCTTGATACAGGTTTACACCAGAAGGAAAAGTATGTTTCCTAAAAGTGGACATGCTAATTTTGAGATCTGGGCCAAACAGAATTGCATAATCAAAGTTTCAGGTTTATTAAGGAAGAAATAAAGCCACGTTCATGATTTGCTTTGAACAAAAGGTTTATTGAAAATACAGATGTTCATTGGTTGCAGAGAAAAATCATTCATTCAACCAGAATAATGTAAAACATGTACTTTCTGGATACCTGGATTTCCCAAAGGTTCCAACATTGCCCCAAGAGGCAAACTCTTCCTAGATAACATTTAGCTCCTTGCCTGAGCAGAGGATCAGTGTCCAAACAGATTACCAACAATTTTGTAGACTTCTTTGACTATGTTTCTGCTGGAAGCTAAGCAAGCAATGCCCCGCAGCAGGAAGTGAGAGCAGGAATAATGCCAAGGGAAGCTCTCCCCCTCCATTTTTTAACACAGAATAGACGCTTGCCAGGCTTATCAGGACACCAGAGCCAAATGTCCAGTTTCCCAACAGGATAGATAAACATTGCTACCACACCGTGGTAACAACAAGGCCAGTGGAGGTGATGGCATTCCAGTTGAACTATTTAAAATCTTAAAAGATGACGCTGTTAAGGTGCTACACTCAATATGCCAGCAAGTTTGGAAAACTCAGCAGTGGCCAGAGGATTGGAAAAGATCAGTCTACATCCCAATCCCAAAGAAGGGCAGTGCCAAAGAATGCTCCAACTACCGTACAATTGCTCTCATTTCACACGCTAGCAAGGTTATGCTCAAAATCCTACATGGCCGGCTTCAGCAGTAGGTGGACCGAGAACTCCCAGAAGTACAAGCTGGATTTCGAAGGGGCAGAGGAACTAGAGACCAAATTGCTAACATGCGCTGGATTATGGAGAAAGCCAGAGAGTTCCAGAAAAACATCTACTTCTGCTTCATTGACTACGCAAAACCCTTTGACTGTGTGGACCACAACAAACTATGGCAAGTTCTTAAAGAAATGGGAGTGCCTGACCACCTTATCTATCTCCTGAAAAATCTATATGTGGGACAGGAAGCAACAGTTAGAACTGGATATGGAACAACTGATTGGTTCAGAACTGGGAAAGGAGTACGACAAGGCTGTATATTGTCTCCCTGCTTATTTAACTTATATGCAGAATACATCATGCGAAAGGCAGGACTGGATGAATCCCAAGCCGGAATGAAGATTGCCGGAAGAAATATCAACAACCTCAGATATGCAGATGATACCACTCTGATGGCAGAAAGTGAGGAGGAATTAAAGAACCTCTTAATGAGGGTGAAAGAGGAGAGCGCAAAAAATGGTCTGAAGCTCAACATCAAAAAAACGAAGATCATGGCTACTGGCCCCATCACCTCCTGGCAAATAGAAGGGGAAGATATGGAGGCAGTGACAGATTTTACTTTCTTGGGCTCCAGGATCACTGCAGATGGTGACAGCAGCCACGAAATTAAAAGACACCTGCTTCTTGGGAGGAAAGCGATGACAAACCTAGACAGCATCTTAAAAAGCAGAGACATCACCTTGCCGACAAAGGTCCGCATAGTCAAAGCTATGGTTTTTCCAGTAGCGATATATGGAAGTGAGAGCTGGACCATAAAGAAAGCTGACCGCCGAAGAATTGATGCTTTTGAACTGTGGTGCTGGAGGAGACTCTTGAGAGTCCCCTGGACTGCAAAGAGAACAAACCTATCCATTTTGAAGGAAATCAACCCTGAGTGCTCACTGGAAGGACAGATCCTGAAGCTGAGGCTCCAATACTTTGGCCATCTCATGAGAAGAGAAGACTCCCTGGAAAAGACCCTGATGTTGGGGAAGTGTGAGGGCAAGAGGAGAAGGGGACGACAGAGGACGAGATGGTTGGACAGTGTCATCGAAGGTACCAACATGAATTTGACCCAACTCCGGGAGGCAGTGGAAGACAGGAGGGCCTGGCGTGCTCTGGTCCATGGGGTCACGAAGAGTCGGACACGACTTAACGACTAAACAACAACAAACCACACCGTTGAGGCAATGCAAGGAAGCCAACCTCAGAATTAATAATTCACAGGACCTAATGTGTATATGCTGTGTGCCACCTTGTGCTTCAGTCATGGCGACAGTAAAAGGCTCTCAACATGTGCCTTTGTGTGCAAACACTGACACAACAGACATGTATAGCTCATTTTTATGCTCATTAATTCCACTATATTGGTACAACAGTTGGAAGTGTTTGACTTCAGAGATGCAGATGCTTTTAAGGAGAAATCTTCTCAACTTTCTAGGAGTACTCCTTGAATGAAAGTAATTAAGTAGAGGGGGAACCTTAACAGAACAATCTTATGCGTGTTTAATGGGCAACATCCTTCTTGATTCCAGCAGAACCAAAAGCCCTTCTAGCACATACAGTGCCAACCGGGTAGAGAAGGAGGGGGCGTCTCATCAGTATGGCTGCATCAGTTCATCAGAGGAAGAGCTCTGCTTAGGTGCCTGATTAGTGTCTGGCGGGCATATCAGTGGACCCGACTGTACCACCCAATCATTTCATGGTAATTATGCTAGAAGATTTCAAGCTTCTAGAGCTTAGTGACTTGTGGAACCTTAAAGGCACAATCCAACCAGTGTCACAATTAGTTTCAACAGGAGAGATGTAAAATCACCAGTGGAACGGAAGCATGTTTACATTTCTCTAGCTTTGTGTCCTGTATGATTTGTTGTACACTCATTTTGCATTTGAAAATTATGCAAAATCCTCCGGCCTTCCCCCCCTCCCCCATTTCACAAACTTAGATCTAACATATCCTATGGGACGCATTGAAGTATTTTAGAATGGTAAAAAATAGAAACAACCATAATTACGGTTATCGGGTGAGGCTGTCTCTGTAGCAAAAGAAACAGCAAAACACACCTGAAGTGTGGCTTATCTGTACATTCCCTAGCGTTGATCTCCTCCTTCCCAAGCCATGTTAGTAAAGTCTGTAAGGCAGACATAGTGCTCTCTTCCTTTGATAACACTACAGCAGCAATTCATAAAGGAATCTTTGTTTCCACTGGATGAGTATGCAATTAACTCAATTAGGTGTGCTCTAAACGCATTAAATACTTTCTGTCGTGGAAATAATACATAGCACTCATGTCTGACAGGAGAACTGAGGTATTGATTAACCTTATATTTAGAATTTATGGAGATATGTTTTGTTTGAAAATGTAAGGGCTTGAAGGAGTATTATTACTTGATTTAAGTTTCACAACACAAGGAAATTAACAATTTAATTTCTAGGGGGCTTTACATCTTAGTCTGTAGCAGCAAAAGCCAAAAAGTATTTCATCATCTTAAAAACTAATTCAGTTCTTCAAAAATCCTCTGGTTTATGAATGAAGAGTATTGTGCTTCTGTAGCCACAATTCAAGAAGCCAGGAAATGGGCCAATATTGCCGCACAATATCGTGCCTGTGTTGCCAGCAGGAAAAACGATGCCAACTGTACTTAGCAAAGGGCAGACTGAATGTTGATGCCACCAATGGCAGCAGTCGAGATGGTCTACAGGATCCCCTCTTGTGCTCACGACATTCACAAAGTGACACCAACTAAGGGAAAATCCCACAAGTGACTCCTTTTTTCACCAATTATCCATTTTTTCACCCAAACACAAAACAAGGTCAGGGCTGTTTTTCAACAAGTGTGAATGGAAGTGAAACCTGTTGACCATGCATTCTGTGTCCTGCCTGTTTTCACTAAGGGAGGAGGCAAAGGGATTGCCGCCCCATTAACTCAGCACACTGTGGCTCCTTTTAAGTACATGTAATTCCTTATTTGGGTCCCATTTATTCATGTGATTTTCTCTCTCTCATTCCTTGTGTGTGATGTTTTAGTCCTCTTATGCCTTGCAAGTCTCCCCCAGCAGCCCAACAAACCAGTGAGAGCGATTAATGGTATAGCCATTATAGATTTCCTGTTCAGCCATTAAACTCCCTGGGTGACCTTGGCACAGTCACCCACTCTCAGTCCAACCAGAGCTTGGAAATAATGCCTTAGATTTAACACACGGACAACGAAGACATTACCTCTGAGTTCAATAGGACAATCTTTAAAATAAATGTTTTGAAAAAAATATTTTAATGGCACTTTCACAACATTATCTTTAGTGGCAAGCTGCATGAATTTGCTTGTCTTATTTAACACAAAATGTAACGATTTGCCATTAATATGTTAAATCTAATGTGTTAGTTATAAACTCAGACCCCAGTATGTCTCACAGGGTTATTGCGAAGGTAAGAGTGGGAAGAAATAGATTTATTGCCTTGAGTTTGTTGGGGGGGAAATGGAATGAAAATAAAGGAAGGATAGAAAGACTATTAAAGTAAACTACAGAAAGGATAAGGTTGTGAATATGAGATTATTTGAGAAGGAGAAAGAAAAATCCAGAAAAGGGTTTCTGGTTGAGTGGGTAAGAAATGGGATTTTCAAAACTTCTTGAAGCTGTTTCTTTATCTGTAAAGCTCAAAACAGGGACAAAGGGGAGGAGAGGAATAAAATCATCGATAAGATTTTTCACCTTCATCCTCATTAGGCTTCTAGTGTACCAATGTAATGTAAATTTAAATGCCAATTTAAACACCTTCTTTTCAACATAAAAGTAATTTAATTCAATTTTTTGGCTTATTAACAATTCATTCAATATGGGACCTTTTTTCACTAACATTCCCATCTGTAGTAAAAACACTTGGGTAGCTGAAGCCAGTGCCCTCTTGCACCTGCCATCTGAGACGGTTGCCTCCCTCTTTGGCTGGCCTTGGCCTAGATGGGCAACACTGCCATATGGGAAATCCACAGAGCTTGGGAAAAGAGCACATTTTAACACTGGCAAACTAGTTTAAACAACAAGTGAGCCAAAATATATTTTTCTGAGACCATTTCTGAGATTTGTTTCCCCTCATCCCCTTAAGCATGAAAAAAGCCACTCTGATGAGCAATGTTCCCTCTGAGTTTCTGTCCCGCTGTGAGGGAGCCTTGCTCTGTGGGCTCAGGGGTGGGCAGGGCTTCATTCGAACTGGGAAGTAAACAAATCAGCTGCCAGCTGCCCGTGTGCAACCTGGATGGAGCTCTGGGCAAGCGTGCGTGTGCACAGCTTAGAGGAAACATTGCCGATGAGTGTTCTTTATGTGGTTTCTGCCATTTTTTTCATGGCAGCCATCATTTGGCATGAACCTGAAGATCATGTTTGGGGCACTATAAAGGATGCAAAAAGATGGGCAGCTTGTTAGTCCAGTTGCTGTTGCTACTACTGGTGGTTGTCCAGGTGTCCAAAAACAACAATAACAACTTAGGCGAAAAAGAAAGAAGCTGTACTGGTGTCACCACTAAACCTTCATCTCTGAGATACTGCTCCATGGATACTTCTTTTGAGTGGGAGGGGGGGCCACCCCACCAAATTTGTTTACACCTCAAACAGAACTAAGTGTCATTGACTGAGATCCTATTGCTTATCATATTAAGTTTATATTAAGTTATCATATTAAGATGTTTTTCTTTTTCTTTTTCTTTTCATTCTATTTTATCTTCATTTTACTTTATTTTATGATGTTTTACGGTGTTCCTTATTGTTATTTGTTGTGTATTTCTTACATTTTATTCAGTAGCTCTTCTAAATCTTGTTATTCTGTCATTGTTGCTGTTTATATTGTTGTAAACGGCCCAGAGTGGCCTTGGCTGCCAGATGGGCGGTATAAAAATCAAATAAATAAATAAATAAATAAATAAATAAATAAATAAGTCCCAACTGGAGAAAGTCCATCGAATCAATGGAACCTATGGAGGAATTGATTCACTAAATCCCTGCTGATTCCATGGGCCTATTCTAGTTGTGACTTACTATATAAAACAGCAGGATTTCAGTCACTGCATTATGCCAACTTTTCCTCAGGATGCTCCCACCATTTTACAAGGAAACAAATCATTTCCACATGAAGCTCATCACATCCCCCATTTGAAAAATTCTAAGGTGACCTAGAGCTAATTTCAGTCCTTTCAAGGGTGGAGAGAAAGTTCCAACCAGAGCAGAGTCTGGAAAGGTTACTTTTTTACCTCCAACTCTCGGAATCCCTCAGTAACATGGATATACAGTATGTGTAGTCCCCAAAATGGATGTTTCCAAGCTCTGGATCAGAGTGTGGAATCAGCATATAGGTCAGTAAAGGTAAAGGTAAAGGTTCCCCTTGACAATTAGTCCAGTCGTGTCCGACTCTAGGGGGCGGTGCTCATCTCCGTTTCCAAGCCGTAGAGCCAGCGTTTTTTGTCCATAGAAAATCCTCCGTGGTCACGTGGCCAGCATGACTAGACACGGAACACTGTTACCTTCCCACCGTGGTGGTACCTATTTATCTACTCACATTTTTTACGTGCTTTCGAACTGCTAGGTTGGCTGGAGAAGGTACAAGCGACGGGAGCTCACTCTGACGCGTGGATTCAAACTGCTGATCTTTCGACCTTGCAGCCCAGAGGCTTCTGTGGTTTAACTCACAGTGCCACCACGTCCCTATATAGGTCAGAGGGATGGCCAGTCCCTAAGGCTCATCATCTGGAATCTAAAACATAGCAGGAGATTGCAGGCTTCAAATCTGCAGTTCTTGCCAGTTTGCAACTCAGATTTGATTAACATTTGCAGTTTGTGTTTCATGTATGTTTGTGCGATGGAAAGAAGGATCTTCAGAGAGCTACAAATGTGTGAAGGCTGGGGGTTTCTCTTGTTCTCACTTCTACAACTGAAAACTGATCCTGGTCTAATTGGGTAGAAATCAACTGCTTTAGTAGCTTGTCTGATTTAATATATTTCAACAACCAAAGGATGCCATGCAATTGATGCTCCTGACATTTCCTTTGAGTGTCAACCCACTCACATGGCTCAGTATCCACCAGGGCTTACAATAACATGAAATAACAAGAAAATGCCTAAGGACTATTGACAGCCAAAACATCAGAGCATTCTCCTGCGTGCTCCAAGACAAGAGTTCCCAACCTTCAATATAATCTATGACTTGGCTGTTTGACTCTTAAATGCAATTCCTCTGATCTGTTCAGTGTCAGACGGCAAGGCATAAGTGAAGTATGAAGCTGGGGATACACCTATGTTTTGTCACTAAGAATTAGAATATCTGTTTGATATAAGCCTGAATAAAACATGGCCATTTTGTATGGAAAAAAGGCCCCACAACAGTCATACAAAGGCAACTGACTGCTTTTTACGAGACAGAACTTGCAATCTTGCCATGTGAGTGTACTTTCATATGAGCATTTCATCAAGAAATTTGTGATGGAAGGTCACCTCATTGGAATTCCTACATTTTGTACTACAACTTCTGTAAACTATTGGCATGCTGGCTGAAACTTCTGACATCTGAAGGGCAAAACATTAGGACAAGCAATGTTCTTTCCTCTCTTCACCATTGGGTGAATCTCAGGTTATGATCCTGAATGGATCACTTCCTCTTAGACCCTTAGGCCATGGATAGAGAGCCTCTCATCTGGAGGCCCAAATGTTAACCTTGGGTTTTCTCAGTCTTCACATCAGACCATGCCCCTCAGTAGCTGGTTCCAGTTTATTGACTTGACTTATTTGAGCATGACCATCAAGTGGGGAAGGAGAATGCTTAGCTGTAAATGTCTTTTTGGTGTGTGGCTGAACAAAGGGAAGAGTCATGCCTGGACTTTGAGCTGTGCTGGAATAGAGGCCCCATCAGGTTCAACTCAAGGTAAACTGAGGTCTCAGCAAGAAGGTTTTCTCATTTTTATCTTCATAAAAGATAATTTGTGTGGTTAGCACATGCCACCTACAACACAGTACAGGTCTGTCTGCTGACATGAAAATCATAAATACATGTAGGGAGCCTAACATCACCTCCCCCACACCTGAAAACAACCATGGCAGTTTTAGACAACGATTTAATTTTTTATTTATTTTATTTATTTATTACATTTATAGCCCGCCCATCTAGTCATATAGACTACTCTGGGCGGGTAACAACATATCATCTAACAATTTAACAATTTAAAATCATAACAATATATTACTAAATAAACAATGATCCAAGATGGGAGAAAACACAAAATAACAAAAATTCAGACGGTGGGTGGAGGGAAGGCTTGCTTAAACAGCCAGGTTTTCAGTTGGCATTTAATGATGGAAACCAGTCCGAACGATTGATTAGAAAAATAGAGATTAACATATGAACTCACTTTACGTTACCTGAATGTGGAAGTGTTGAAGAATTGTTGAATTTTAAGAATCAAAGAATTGTTGTTGAACTGGTCAGTATGGTGTGTGTATTGTCTGTTTCATGTGATTTTACCAGTGCCACATCCCAACCAGGAGTTTCCATGGCTGAATGGAGATTCGAACCCAGACCTTCTGAGTGCTAGTCCATCACTGTATCCACTACACCACACTGAGTTTGTACTGTCTACATCGCTTTATTTCACAAGGCAGCTTTTCTTCAATTGTACTTGTCACTGTTGCTACATAGTGAGTCTCAATTTGTAATTTACAAATGTGTTTTTAGAGGTCGTGCCATTCCTTAATTCTTTAAAACCAGAGTCAAGTAGCTTAATCTCAGAAGATTTTTTAAAAAGATACATTTAATCAAATAACTGCAGCAAATGTACCACAGTTGTAAAATAGGATTTTAATAGTCTTTCTTGCATAGTCATAAACATGACTGTGGAATGACCGTCATTCGTTCTTTCAAAAATCTAGAATGACAGGATTCAGTACGGGCTAATTAAAATGATTACAGAATCAAGATATATGTATTTATAATGTTTTATAAGGACAAGAGTATTTGGCTGTAATTGATCTCTTGTCTTTGATATTTCATATTAAGCATGTCAGCAATTTTGAATCTCAAACTGATATTAAGTATGTTTGCCGCTATTTTCTTGATGATCCTCTTGGCACTGCAGCTACATTATACAATCAGATAATTATTTGTATTCTAATGTTTAGGAGTTACAATAAACAAAATTTTACATTGAAACAGCAATCAGTTGTATCAAACATGAAAGTGATTATTTTCAATTATTTCTCCTATTCTCCTGCAGTATCCTGTAACCCTGTTTGTTGGGACAGAACATCACTGCATATATGAAGTCACCTGAACCAGTGGGAGAATGATAAGACGGCAGATAGCCCAGTGGTTTTCCCCCCTCTCGTCTTGCCTATATGTACATACAGATCACTGCTCTTAGACTTACTTCCTTGTCCTTCCTCTGGGTTACTTTATGCATGCTGCCCTTCAGTTGTAGTGAACTGGCAATGAATGGCTTCTCTGTAGTGCTTGCCTGTTTGGACTTGCACAGATGGCATCCGTCTCCATGGGTTTTTTTTAAAAGTGGAGTGATCCTTGCCTCCTTCACTATTGCCAAATTGGATTCCCTTGAAATAATTACATTTTACCGTCTTTGGCCTAATTCTAGTTTCTAGAGTGGTTTTTCTCCTGGGAAAATGAAATTCAGAAGCTCAGCATCAGGCCATTGCAACCTGCAAGTCTAAACACCAGTAATCCTTATATTATTTGCATATTTAAATAGGTGAAGTAAACAAAAAAACAAGTGGGGAAGGGTGCACTAGACCTGTCCCCTTCATTGCCATTTCTATTATTCTTGGCCTCCACACATGGGGGGCAGGAGCAGCATTCTGAAGGCAAACACCTCTTTCTCCTTGGAGGCTCACAGTAATTTGGAACACTAGTATTGGGGGGGGGGGTTCCCTTCCAAATCCTGGAGGGGAGCCTCCGTGGACAAAAGAGGCTCTCACCTTCAGTTAGTTGCCCTCTGTGGGTAGAGAGCTAGCATGCTACATTTTTTCACATGTTTATTCTACCCTGTGAACTGATTTTATATCACTGCTCCAGAAACTTGGAAGACAACCACCACCACCCTGGACAATGAGGAAGGCGGTAGCACTGGGGAATACTAGAGGCTGGAGAAATTGGGAAGAATCTCCTTTGTCCTGTTGACCAGTGAGAGGACTCTAAGTAGAGCTCTGGTTGTGAGATGCTACTGCCAGCAGAAACGAGTGACGGTTTCAGTCCATTGTATAGGCAAAGAGGCATCGATGGGGCAGAATTTCAGTAGTTAATAAAAACATGAGCAAGAGAGGTGACTTCTGGAAGAAAGTAATCATAGAGATAAATTAGACTCAATTCACAACTAGGTCTGTGATTGTGAACCTCATTGCACAATTGTCCAACAAGGAGAAAGTAATGCAGTCTGCAATTGAATTTTACAAAGTGGAGCACCCTGCACTGGGAAAAGCCATTCCCCTCCTCCTCCTCCTCCTCCTCCTCCTCCTTCTCCTCCTTCCTCCTCCTCCTTCTCTTCAACCTTCACAAAATGTCCAAATGGCACATATTGCGATGTAGCACTGTTCTGAGTACACTGGAGGGGAGGAAAACATGGCAGCCAAGGATAAGTGTTCCATGGCTTTGACTCTACGTTTAGTATCATCCATGTAAGGAATGACTTTATTTTTCAGGATTACGTTACCGGTCATTATGTGAGCAGGACTTTAACCATGGACACTGACTGGATTTGAGTTTGCTCTGTGGGATAATACTGTGAAATTTTGCCAAAGGATAAAGGGGAGGAGAAGATCCTCGGTGTAGAATGTAAGGTCACCGTTTCAAGCTCATTATCTAAAGCTTTAATAACTCCTCTGCTTGTTTTGGATCGCGGTTGTATTCCTGGGAGAGAAGAAAAGCAGCTCTTCACTCTGCAAGCCTGTGCCAATATGTGTGTTTCAGTATAATCTCCAGTTGTCTTGATATTCTTCTCTTAGCAGTTGATCAGCTTAACTGCAAGGGACAGGATGTAGTTTAGTTACTATGGGAATTTCTTCCTGACTGTCTTTGCATTTCTCAGTCCCCATTACCAGCGTGGCCCAGCTCCTCACTTGGACCAGGGACTGGAATAAAAATTGTCTTCCAGTCCCATCTAAAAGCAGACGAGACTGCTTTAAATATAATTAGATGTAATTATCTTGTACCCTGGCATCCCAGTATGCTCTCGTGGATAGAGCGATGGACTAGGACTGTAGAGAACAGGGTTTGAATTCCTACTCAGTCATAAAAACTCACTTGGGGAACAGAAATGGTAAAACTCCTTAAATATCTCATGTGCCTTGAAAAGCCCTATTAGGGTCGCTATAAGTAAGTTCCGGCTTGATGGCACTGAACACATCTTGTACCCCAGACCAGTTTTCCGTTTAAATGAGAAGTGGGGAAGTACGGCCACCCAGATACTATTGGATTACAACACTCATCATCCCTAACCAATAGCCAAAGGTGAAACATGATGAGAACTACAGTTTATCAGTATCTAGAGGGCCACATCTTCCCTGTCCCTTCTTTAAATGAAAACGGTAGGATCTGAACCTGGGATTGAACATGCAAGCCTGGCCTCAGTCATAGAGGCAGCTGCTACAAGTGGGACATCACCGGCAGAGGGATTTTTATAGGGAAGACAATTTGATAAGCAGTGAATTCTTCTTTGTGTGTTCACTGAAGAGGTTTCTTTGAGATGAAGTAATATTGTATTCTACTCGTCACTGTTCCTCCTGCTGTGTGTGGCTAAATCTTCCAGAGTATTTGATTCTACACTTCCCTGACCTCTTCTAGAGCTCTTGCGGGTTTTGATTTCAAAAATTATTTTCACATCATTATGCAAAAAGGAGAACTTCCAGCCAGTTTCTGAAAAAAGCACTGCATGGTTCATCAAGTCTAAGTCTCCGCCACAAAAGGATTTCTTCAACTTCACAAATAGAAAACAAAATAGTGCTATTAATAATCATGGCTGTAAGGCTTAAGAATGCTCAAAGCACTTCTCATGCATGCCATCAAATGGGCAGAACAATCCAACAGAGAAGGGGAAGAGACCCTGCGGAGAAACTGCCACTTCTCAATCTTGCTAGACTCAGGCTAGCTCAGGCAGAAGGAATGTATGGGGCAATGGAGTTGAGGAACTGCTTTTTTCATTATTTATTTTTGCTGCCAGTGTCATTATATACTATATATTTGCTTCCCATTTTTTCTCAATTGATTCCAACAGGAGAGGAAATAAACATATCAGCCCAAGAGCTGGCACAGTCCCCAGACCTTTTCAGAAATGTATTCACAGAACGAGATGCTTTGCATTCACCAGATGCAAAGCTTCCTCCAGTCTGCTTCGACGTGCCCCTAGCACAGGCCCCCAGTTTGCCTTTACCACTGTCTGAGCAGCCATAGTAGAGAAGCTTTCCACAACCGGTCAAAGCCACGCTGGTTCTCCCTGTGTTCAAGCAGACCCCTCTCTCTGCCTGCAGAGGCTTGTGACCCCTTGGGATTGTAGCTCAGTGGAAGAGCACACGTCTTAGTCTCTGGATAGGAAGCCACTGTTATGACAAAACACAGAAAACCAGAAGAGTTTCCAACTGGCAAAGGTGTCAGACGGAGATGCTTTTTATTTCCTTATCTGTTCTGATGAAAGACAAAAATCAAAGCGCCCAAAGTCATTATAAGGGGCAGAGTTGCATAGTCATGGATCCCTCCTGTTCAATCCAGCACATATGTGTCTTGATTAGAATTAGGGAAAGAAAAACATAGGCAAATGCTGAATTGGTGAGAAGGGAGGAGGGCAACATGTTCTTTACTTTAGAAATCCTCCTCCCTTTTCCTGCTGCAAAATCAGTGATTGAATTGCCAAGGTCTATTCTGTGGCCACAGCATCCCTAGCTTCAGATTTGGGAAAGAGGAAGGCTGGTGGGGCAGGGGAGAGAAAGAACAGCAAGTGTAGAGAAGGTATTTTGAAGACCTTCACTCACTCCTTTTCCAGTGGCTGCTTCAGGAAGCTGCTTGGAGCTTTCTCCTAGCAGGTGGGGAAAAAAAGAGGGGTGGGTATTAAAATAATTTAATCAAGACAGCTGGGACCATTCAGTCTGTGAAGCTGACCTTGGAGTTTGCAATTCCACATGGGTGGAAATTCGATTTTCCAGGAGAACTGAAAGACTACAAATGCTTGCATGGGCCCAGACAAGAGCTGTGTCCAAAATAAATCATTCTGCCCCTTATTTGGGCGCAGAGTGGGTTGGAGGGCAATGCACATCCCAGTGCACAGCACACAATATGGAAAGCTGGATTAGATTCAAATCGAGAGGGAGTGAAAGCGGTTGAAAGAAATATCAGTAAGACATCATATTATTGGCAGAAAAAAGAATGACTTAAAACTGATGAAGGTTAAAGAAAAAAGTGCAAAAGCAGGATTACAGCTGAACATTAACAAGGCAAAAATAATATCTAAGCCGAGTTATATAGCTTTAAGGTTGACAATAAAGGAATTAAACTTGTTAAGGACATCCTGTACTTCAGTGTGATCAGCAATCCAGATGGAAACAGTAAACAAGAAGGGAGAAGAAGACTAAAACATGGAATGGCAGCTATGAAAATATCCTCAAGTGTGAAGATGTGTCACTGGAGACTAAGGCAAGATAATCCATGCTACAGTATTCCTGATCACTGTGTACAGATGTGAGATGTGGAAGCAAACAAAGGAGAGGGTTAACAGGAAAAATAATCAACTCATCAAAATGTGGCACTGGAGGAGAGATTTAAGGATACTGTAGATTACCACAAAGACAAATAAATAAGTGCTGGATCAAACCTAAACTCTCACTGGAATTTTTGGACATATCAGTCCAGTGAAGACAAGAGTCACTGGAAAAGACAAAACTGTTAAGAAAGAAGAAGCCCAAATATAACATAGATGGACTTCATAGAGAAGCCATTGACTATAGTTGCAAGCTGTGAGCAGGTTTGATACGACCTTTTGTAAATAATTAATTCATAGGGCTGCCATAAATCAAAAGCAACTTGATGGTGTGTACTAACAACACAATACACACTTTGATCCAGTGCATCCCGGGATCAAACCCCAGTTATAACTTTTTCTTTGGAATGTCCCTTCCTATCAGCAATGGCTTTTCGAATTGCTGCTTTGACTGGTCACGCAATATCAGAGATGCTTTCCTGTGCACCTTTAATTCCACACACTCCTTCCCAATCCTTTTTAAACTTGCTGGCCAAAAAGGCAAGGGAAGTTCTAGGCCAGTGGTTCCAAACCTAGGGACTCCAGATGTTCTTAAACTAAAATTCCCAGAAGGCTTTAGCACTAGTTGAACTGGTCGGGATTTCTGGGAGTTGTAGTCCAAGAAGACCTGGGTTACCCAAGGCTTGGGAACCACTGTTCTAGGCCAACTCCTAGTTCATCCTGAAAGGGCCCTTCACATCTTCTAGCCTTCCTGACTAAGCTGAAGCTGCAGAGAGTGCCTCTTTATTCAGAAAGCTGCAAAGAGCTTGGAAAAGTTACTTTGGGGACTATGACTTGAAGGGTGCCTCAGAGATCATGGGTGGTAGTCTTGCTGGGTTTGAAACTTGTTCCTTCCCACAAAAATAACTTTTCCAAGCAGTACCGCTATCTGTCGTGCCATCCCTTTAGCCCCAAGTTTCCAAAGCCAGCACTAAGGAGGCTTAGTCTTTCATTTTAAGAAGCTTTGCTCATGTCAGTAAAGGTTGTCACTTCAACTTAGTGGGCAACGAGCATAATCAGTGGCCTCAACATGTGAACATTGGTTCTCATTTCCCTAATATCCTATTAGCTGTTTAAGAATGACACTGGGAAGGAGAGTCTTTTTTTAAAAAAATCATCATAAGCTTAGAATGAACATTCACTAATCAAACACTGCATTACATCAAAGTACAGGCAGAGTAATGAGAGATTGCAGGGACCAAAGGTTAGACTAACAAAGGGCAGGCAAACAGACCAAAGCCCTTAAAATGGGGCGGGGAGAAGAAAATATAATGTCAAAATAAAAGACTGCTTGGCATTGGAATAACCCTCTGTGGAAAAGGATAATTCATCCTTGTCAATCTCCTTTACACTGGAGGGCACATGGAGAAGAAAGCCAAAATAAGCCGCAAATGCTTTGATTAAAAATACACACGCGCACACACAATAGGCCAATAATTATACTTGATTATGAGGGTGAATTATCTAACAATGGCATCTGGAAGCATTAAAACGGAAAAGCTCATCTGTAGGTGAGCACTGCTCCTTTGGCCATGCTTTGTATCCGGGTGTCTGCTGCTTGGGCCTCAGATGTGCTTCCAGGCCAATATTTACCTATTTCCCTCTTCAGGACTGGCAAGGCAAATGTATAAGAAACTAGGGTAGCATGAATAGTCATCATTTCAGCCCCTGATTCTTTTTATGATATCCATTGAAGTCTACTAGCACTTCCCTCCTTTTGGTCTGTTTATACCATGGGCAGGGAATACGGGTCCTTCAAGGGGTTAATGAACTATCACTCCTCTTATCCCTCACCATTGGCTATGATGGCTATGACTAATGGGTGTTGCCATCCAACAATGCCTGGATAATCACATGTCCTACAACTCTGCTCCACAAGGGGACTGGTGGATCACTTTCCTTATAATTTTCCTTGTACAGTGGTGCCTCGCAAGACGAACACCTCGCGGGACGAAAAACCCGCAAGACGAATGGTTTTTGCAATCGCTATGGTGCCTCGCAAGACGGCTTCTTCTATGGCCATGCTTCGCAAGACAATTTTTTTCCCCAAGATCGATGCCTCGCAAGACGAATGAAATTTTTTCTTCTTGCGAGGTTCCCATAGGAATGCATTGCAATGCATTCCTATGGGAAACTGCTTTTCGCAAGACAATTTTTTCGCAAGACAGCGCTACTCGCGGAACGAATTACATTCGTCTTGCGAGGCACCACTGTAATTCCTTATCAGTGTCCTTATACTATCTTTGGAGAAGCCTTTGATTTAAAGGTTTCCTTTTTTCCTGTTTTACATTATGGCTGAAAAATCCATAGTGTAGTAAGTTGCAACTTGAGTAGGCCTTATGGAGGAGTTGACTCACTAAATCCCCTCTGATTTCACTGGGTTTATTGTAGTTATGACATTGCACTAAGGAGCAGAATTTCAGCCTATGTATCGGTAGAAGTCATTTAGATACAGTGCCATTTAGAGATCTCCTTTTAATGTGGTTCTTAGGGTGCAAAAGAGGTCAGGGACCTTGCACTTTTAATCAATGTGTAAATGCAGGAACTCCAGCAGGTACAGTCTGTCATGCAAGCAACATCTGCTATAATTTCCATATATCTACAAACATTAAACATTTAGGAGCCTACATTTGGCCATTTTAGTGGGTATACCTAGCAGATTAGCATTTGTCGGTGTTTTCTGCTTTGAGATCTAAGACTGCATCCTTCCCCTTTTTTAATCAACCAAGAATCTGTTTTCTGATAAATATCTGGTACGGTTGCTATGAGGGTGGCCACAGGTCCTCTTCTAGGGAGTACATTGGAAGGGCTACTCCTCCTTCTGAAGCTGCTCTCCAGTGAATGAGCCATCTTGTGCAAGTCTGAATTGACAATTAAGACCCATAAGGAGGGGAATCAGAACCATCCATAGTGAGCACCTGCACAACAGACTCACAGCCACAACAGCTCACTTGGCTGCTACCTTCCCTATTTGAGTCAAAGGCATTGTAATTACATGCCATCAAGTCAGTTCTGATGTATGGCAACCCTTTTCATGGTTCTTGTAGGCACAGATGTGAATTGTTGCTGTCTTTAATTCTCCATTTTGGTGATCATCTGTGTGGTAACCCACCAGGGGCTTGATCCATTTCCTGTTTGTGCTATTTAAGGAGAGAGGAATCTGACAATTTCCCTTTATCTAGCTTTTAAATTTAGCAATGCTCAAGTTCTTCCTGTCCTAAATACGAAATCTATGAATTTTAACAAATTCCTCAAAAATAAGCTGAAATAAAGTTCTCCTCCACAGACACTGGGCTACTTCTGGACCCTAACGTGATTACCTGGAATATAGGTATTAAAGATAAGGATGCATCAATCACTTTCTGTTTCTCCCCCACTGAAATTTTGTAAATCTGTTCCCCCCCCCCCAATCCAAAATATATTTTAAAAAAGATTGCAGGTTTTGGTGAATTCTTATGAAAAAAATGAACTAGAACACAATTCTTATCCATCCCTAATTCTATTTCCCTGGAAACAGTGGTCCAGATCCTCTTATCTAGTCATGCTTGTGTAAAACAGACAATGTATGATTCGGAGGCACATTGCCCGATATTAAGAAATCCATATTCTTAGTCATTATTCAGTATATATTGGCCCAAATCCTGTTGATTAGCATGGTAAAGCACATTAGAACAGGCCCATTGACTCAATGGGGATTCAATGTCAATTCTTCCACAAATTCCATAGATTCAAATGAGCTTACTCTAATTGTGACTTACTTTAGCATACTAAGTCACAGTTAGAGTGGGCCCATTTGAATCAACAAAATTTATAGAGGAGTTGACTCACCAAGCCCCCAATGATCCAGTGGGCCTGCTCTAGATTAATTTACTATACTAAGCAGTAAGGGTATGGGCCACAAATTTTAGAGATGGGGACAAATTTAAAAAATGGTGATTCATTTTGATCTGTTATTCGTCAAGGTTAACGGATCAATTAATACGAATATACGAATATTCTTCGACGAATCAACGGATCAATCCGTTGATTCATCTGCACTTTAAACCACTATAAAACTGGCCCCTAAACACCTAGAGATGCCAAATCTGCAGGGAAGCTTCCTCAGACGCTTTCCTACAACTCCTGAAAGTTTGCTGAACATTGGATCACAGACCCCCAAGTTATATGGTCACAAAGAGGACCCCCCCAGGAAAGCTGCCCCCAGGTACTTAGAGACTCCAGAATCACAAGGGAGCTTCCTATGTCTTTCCCCAACACGCCTGCCAACTTTGGTGAAGATTGGATATCGGACATCCGAGTTATTCACCCACAAATTGGGTCCCCCCAGGAGAGTTTACCACACGGCACAGAAGCCCATTCTGCCTACCGGCTGCCGATCAGCTGATCAGAAGCCAATAGGCAGCCACCCCAACAGCCTACTCCCACACCCCCTTCCTTTCCCTACCTTAGCTCCCACCGACACCCCCTTACCTTAATAGCTGCTGCCAAGGTCTCCATCAGGCCTTCGCAGCCACGGTATGTAAAAAGGGAGACTGGCCGCCCTTTGCAAAGATGGCGGCTGTGGCTTCATTTAGGGTAGGGAAGCTGCAGCTGCCATCTTTGCAAAGGGCAGCCTGGATTCCCTTAAGGCAGGCTAAGGGAATCCAGGCTGCCCTTTGCAAAGATGGCAGCTGCAGCTTCCCTACCCTAAATGAAGCCACAGCCGCCATCTTTGCAAAGGGCAGCCAGTCTCCATTTTTACATGTGTGGCTCCGAGGCCAGAAGACCTCAGCAGCAGAGATTAAGGTAAGAGGGTGTCGGTGGGGGTGGGGTGGCGTGGGGCCTAAGGTAGGGAAAGGAAGGGGGTGGCGGTATGCTGTGGTATTGGGTGGCTGTGTGGGGGCGGTGGCTGCCTTTGTGCTGCCGATCAACTGATCGGCGGCCAGTAGGCAGAATGGTGTTTTGTTTTGTTTTTAAATACGAAGGACGAATAAAAATGGGTAAATATTCATCCCTTCGTATTCGTGGGGGTCTCTAGAACGAATATTTAATGAATCGGCTATATTCGTCAGAAAAAGCGATCCATTTTTATATTCGTCCCCATCTCTAGCCACAATTGTTTGATTTCTGGGGTTTGATTATGTCTGAGTAGACAAATTAGTCTAGCTTATTTTCCAGCAGTGCATACACCATATATATACATGAGAACTAGAGGGAGGGCCACAGTGTACATCCTATTGTGGTTATGTGTGGCTGTGCCAAAAGCAATCAAAGTGGGATGCATGTTCATTATCTTCCAATGAATACATATCAGAGCACTATGGCCAGTTATAGCCACATGTGTGGCTGCCCTTCATACTCACTTGTTTACCATGGGAAAGATGGTGGAGCCATGGAAAATACATGTACTGCATAAACCAACCACTCAATCAAAAAGAAAAACAGATTTATTTATAATCCAGTTCTTCAGATACAATTTTTGTTGAAGCAGTCTAACATGATTAGCTCTCTGAAAACTGCAGAAAATATGTAGTAGTTTTAGGGATGAGATGAGAAATATGATGCAGTCTTTTGGACTCCTTCCATTGTAATAAAGCCATCTGTGTTAGCAAAGTAAGAGATTCTTGAATGTGAACATATGGTTTCATGTTAACAGTTTACATGATTCTACACATTGGCAAGAATCCTCTCAGTGTTCATGGAAGGTTAGTACAAGTCTCCATGGCTAATTGCAGCTAATTGGCAAGGTGCTGGTGCACCTTGTAGTTATCTTATTAGGTACATGACCAGGTAAGAGACTGAGACATGTTCCAGTAGCTCATGAATTAGCCATAGTTGACTATGGGAAGTTACATAAACCTTTTGTGAACACTAGGAAGATTCTGGCCATCACTACCAAAACACCAGCTTTCCTTCCCATACACCACAATGGTTTCATACTAAGAAATCATTTTTATTATATGTATGCTTTAGATTGAAAGATCATGTTTCAGAGACAGAATTCTCATGACTCACTGATAAATAATAGCATAACTGTATTCACATGCAAATTCTCTGAACATATTATAACATTTTCTTTTTCCATTTTTCCCTCTCTTTTTCTTTTTGGAGGACAGAGGAAATCCATGAAAGAAAAATGGTTTCACACAATCATCCTATTTTTATTGTCATCCCCATAATAGCTGAAAGGTTTCATTATGAGGCTCCTTGTTTTCCAATACTATGACTTGATGTGATTCTTATCTTGCTGAGACTAACGTTAATTTGCGAGGCTGTTCTAGCTGTCAAGTGTCTAATTTGGCTTTGAATATTTGTTCTGAAGCTGCTTTCAGTCTCCCTTCAACTAATAATAATTCTTCTTCTATAACTCATGCAACGGCACAAAGAAATTTATATACAGAGCAAGGGGTTATACCAGGTTTATCTTCTCTTCTGTGACTATGCAGCCTCTCCACCCCCTGCTATGCTAGGGCTATGAAAATGGTTTTTCATTTCCTTTCTCAGGATTCCTGACTGCAGAGGAACCTTCACATACTTTCCAAATTTTGCTTTTGGTGACAGTGCCCTGGCTTCCTTCCTTCCTTTCTTCATATCAGAGTGTCGCACAATTTAAAAAATGATATATGTGTATGAAATATAAGTAAAATTTAAAAAAAAAACAAATTAAAATGTTCAGATAATTTTTGACCAGAAGCGGTCACAGCTTGAGATGTGTGTTGAAGCTTTTCCTCCATTTTAGCTGTCGGCCCAGGGGGTTCGTGTCCATGAAGTGAATTCACTTGGAGCTATTCCAGTGCAATGCTTCCGGAAGGGAAGGGTCTGCCAGCTGCATCCCATGGCCTAGGGGATGCCTGAGTGTACTCACAATGCATTCCCAGTCTTCGGGGAGGCTCCTTCTATGTCCCCTAGTGTGATGGCAACCATGTGTAGCAGCGTTTTGAGTTTCCCACAACACATCACATGAAGAGTGCCTTCTGTGTGTGCAAAGTTCCTGAGTGTACAGCTTTCAGGTGAATAACCACACTTCTCTGCTGAAGCTAACTTAACAAAGAATCTCTAAACTCTTCATATATGTTGTGACGGACAGTCCAAATGTCACGCCTGTCCATCACGTTAGAACCCTGATGTGGGAGCCAATGACAGGACAGGAGGGCGGAACCAAGAAAAAAAAAGAAAAAAGGGAGGACAGTTGGAATCAGTTAGGGTGGACAGTTATGACAAGTTAGGAAAAGGGAATAGTTAGAGAGAAGAACGATAGGGATAAATAGTGGGATAGATAGACAGGGAAGATAAGATTTAAAAGAGAATACTTGGAAAGTTAACATATGAGAGAACTGAAAGAAGAGAAAGTTATAAGAATTAAATAAACAGTTACACCGTGCTTGAAAACGAATATAAATGAACCAACATATATGTAAAGCAAAAGAAGTTTAATGAATTGCAACTACCATACCATCCATGATTTTCTTTACGTGTTTCACCTGTTAATCTTTAAATAAACATTGTTATATTTGACATCAGTGATTCTGTGTTCATAATTGGTAATTGAGGAAGTAATCCTCTGGTGGCAGTGGAATTAGGGAAAAAGGGAACAGTCATGCCCGAAAGCAAATCTGTATGTTAGGGAAAACAAACAGAGGAGCTGGGGGTGTGTGACATATGTAATAGTTATACAGAACAAAGACTTGCTAAACTGAAATGCAATATAAGATCCACAGTCATTACATGGTGACATAATGTGCCCCAGCGGAGGATGACATATTCTGGAGTACATGAATATGTATGGCCTAGTCCGTAAGAACACATGCCACAATAAATCTGCTGATCTTGGTAGCACAACAAGATGGAGTGATCATTTGTTTGTTTGTTTGTTTAAAATGGCACCTTCCTCCCCATAGAGGACTCAAGGTGGCTTACTGTCAGTTAAAAGAACACAAAAGTCACAACTTAAAACAGTGTAAGATCTAATATTCTTTAAAAACTGAGCACATTACAATATTTAAAAACGCAATTTAAAGCACTTCCAAAAACATTTGGACGCATGTTGTTCTTTCTAAACATGGAGCTCTATTGCTGTGTATATGTATGTATGTACTGGACTAAATAGTGAGATTAATGAAGAAAAATGATGAGTGAGGGGGAAAGGGTTTGGGCAGTGGAAGAAGAGAAGTGGTAGAACACCAGGATGGGCATGGATTTAGTGGTCTTCTGAAAGGGTACAGGCAGGATTTATTAGCTGCAAGTATGAGGTGGTATCTCTGTTTTGTGTATTCCTATGGCCAGTAGTTCTAGAATGTTGTGTGCAAAGTAGGGGTGTGCACTAGTACCAAAATTCAGATTAAGAATTTGAATTCAGAATTTGGAATTGCACCCCTTCAGATTTAGAATTCAGAATTTCAAAAATTTGGAACTTCCATGTATCCAAAATTTATTACAGTCAATAGGAATAATTTATAGTCATTATTATCCCCTTAATAAAAACACACAAATAGGCAAAACACTTTGAAAGGATTTCCCTGTGTCCTCTGACACCTTCTCAGTGAGTAATTGCACCATACAACGAGAGTGTACACCAACAGCCAGCAGCGCCAAAGCATCAGGAAATGACTGTAATAGCCTTCTGAATGAACCCTGAACAATGGGAATGCCAGCAGAAAATGCCAGCAGCTTTGAGGAAGCTGAGGACAGGTCACACTGGGGACTGGGCAAACACCCTGGGCAGGCAGAGTGCAGCAGCAGATGGCCTGTGGCGTGTGGGAACTGGGCCAACCGCATGGGGCTCAGTGCAGTTGAGTGAGTGAGCACAATCTTGGAGTAGAAGTTGGAGGAATAAACGAGGCAGAAGGAGGGGGCAGCAGCCTGAAGCGTGGCATACCTAGCACTGTGAGCAGAGTGTGCCGTTCTCTCTTACTTAAAGGGGACTTCAGGGAAGCCCAGCGATGGCAGGTTGACCTTAAGGAAAATAGGTTTTTCTACAGATCCAGGTTCCAGGTGTAAGCAGTATAGACTGACAATGTCCCCTGCGGGAGAGAACACTCTCTCACATTGGGCACACTAGTTGGTGGGCAGGACAGCAGTCCCACGGCCACCATGGCCAGACTTCCCCAAATAGGCTTCTACTCAGCCCAGCAAGACAAGGGGTTGGTTTCTTTTGGCTTGCAGGGCTCCTGCACGTATGCCTCTGCCATGTCCTTCCTCTGGGGTGGTGTCTCTGGAGGACAGGCCCCTGTCACGCTTGTCAAGGCAGTGTCCCAGAAAGCTTGCCCTGTTGTTGCAGGGGTGTGGGACTTGGACTCTCGAAAAGAACTGCTGGGAGCAGGCAGCATTCCTGCAGCCTTCCCGAAGTGCCTTCTGCTGCTGCTGCTTTTTCTACTACACTCGCATTTCACACTGCCTACAGACTCTACTGAAAGAAGAAGAATATATGATTCAGCTACTGCAGAACACAAAATCTTCCAATGAAAACCACACACACAACACAGACACACAGTCTATTAACTTATCTTAAGTCTAAATCTAATAGAATATTTCCCTGTTGATTAATATAACATATTAATCTACAGTCATGGCCAAAAATATTGGCACCCTTGCAATTCTGTCAGAAAATGCAACCCTTCTCTCAGAAAATTGTTGCAGTTGCAAATGTTTTGGTACTCACATGTTCATTTCTTTGGTTTGCGTTGGAACAACACAAAAAAACAGATGAGTCAAATCTGATACAATCCCACACAGAAACCCAAAAATGCACTGGCCAAACTTATTGGCACCCTTAACTTAATATTTCCCTTTGGAAAAAATAACTGAAATCAATCGCTTCCTGTAACCATGAATGAGTTTCTTACACCTCTCTACTGGAATTTTGGACCACTCTTCTTTTGCAAACTGCTCCAGGGCCTTCAGATTTGAAAGATGCCTTCTCCCAACTGCTGTTTTGAGATCTCTCCACAGGTGTTTGATGGGATTCAGATCTGGACTCATTGCTGGCCTTTTCAGAACTCTGCAGCGCTTTGTTTTTAACCATTTCTGAGTGCTTTTGGAGTGTGTTTTGGGTCATTGTCCTGCTGGAAGACCCATGACCTCTGGTGGAGACGCAGCTTTCTGACACTGGCCACTATGTTGCACCCCAAAATTCTTTGGTAATCATAAGATTTCGTGATACCGTTCACACAGTCAAAGCATCCAGTGCCAGAAGCAGCAAAGCAACCCCAAAACATATTTGAACCTCCACCATGTTTGACTGTAGGGACTGTGTTCTTTTCTTTGAATGCCTCATTTCTTTTTCTGTAAACAGTGCCATGATGTCCTTGACCAAAAAGCTCTACTTTTGTCTCATCTGTCCACAGTACGTTCTCCCAGAAGGATTGTGGTTTTGTCACATAAGTTTTGGCATACTCCAGTCTTGCTTTTTTATGCCTTTGTGTCAGCAGTGGTGTCCTCCTGGGTCTCCTTCCATAGCGTCCCTTTTCATTCAGATGGCGACAGATAGTGCGAGCTGACACTGTTGTACCCTGTGTCTGCAGATCAGCTTGAATTTGTCTGGAAGTTAATCTGGGTTCTGTATCCACCATTTGAACAACCCTTCGTTGTAATTTTTCAGGAATTTTGCTCTTCCGTCCACGTCCAGGGAGGTTAGCTACAGTGCCATGGGCTGTAAACCTCTTGATGACATTGCGCACAGTGGACACAGGAACATTAAGATCTCTGGAGATGGACTTATAGCCTTGAGATTGTCGATGTTTTTCCACAATTTTTTCTCTCAAATCCACAGACAACTCTTTACACTTCATTCTTTTCTCCATGCTCAGTGTCACACACAACACAAAGGTTGAGTCAACTTTTCTCCATCTTAACTGGTTGCAAGTGTGATTACTATATTCCCCACACCTCTTATTTGCGACAGGTGTGTCTAAATATAAATTAAAGGAGCATCACATGCTTGAAAAGCAATTATTTCTTAAAATTTAGACAGGGTGCCAATAATTTTGGCCAGTGCATTTTTGGGTTTCTTTGTGGGATTGTATCAGATTTGACTTTTCTTCTCTGTTTTTTTGTGTTGTTCCAACGCAAACCAAAGAAATGAACATGTGAGTACCAAAACATTTGCAACTGCAACAATTTTCTGAGAGATGGGTTGCATTTTCTGACAGAATTGCAAGGGTGCCAGTAGTTTTGGCCATGTCTGTATGAATCTATGAATCCTAAATGTTACTCCTAACTATATTAAATAAACAATATACAATGAAATATCTGTGAAGATTCTCAGTCATCCAGGTGTGGTTATCTGGAAGATGAGTCATGGCAACTGGACTTCTTTTTTGTTAGGTTGAAACTACTTGGATGAGTAGCGAAACGTTTCAACCTAACAAGAAAGAAGTCCAGTTGTCATGACTCAACTTCCAGATATACAGTGAAATGTAGAGAATGTAAATGTAAATTGAGGGTTCAGAAAAGGACACAGAGAAAACTGCTGTAGTGCAGGCTTACACCAGAATATATCCCAATAGCAACACTCTCTCTCACTGGGCACACTAGTTGGTGGGCAGGATAGCAATCCCACAGCCACCTTGGCCAGGCCTCTCCAAACAGTCTCATTCTCAGCCCAGAAAAATGGGTGATCGTGCTCTTTTGGCTCGCGGGACTCCTGCATGTACACCTTTACCTCTGCCTCTGCCAGGTCCTTCCTCTGGGATGGTGTGTCCGGAGGACAGGCCCCTGCCATGCTTGTCAAGACAGTGTCCCAGAAAGCTCACACTGTTGTTGCAGGGGTGAAGGACTTTAGAATACAACTGTTGGTACTGCTGTTTGGGGTGCTATGAACATTGCCGGGTTCTTCCTGCTCTGTGTATGACCACCCTGAACTACTAAGGTGAGAGTGCAGGCCATGCAGCACACCCCTTTCATCTTTCCAGCCTGCAGTGCTGCCACCATGTTTGTTTGCCCTGTTCTCTGTGACAAACAGACCTTGCCTTTCTGTAGCTGGACTCCACTGCTGTGGCATGTTCCTCAGAGCCTCTTGAATGTTGTGAGCTGTGTGGTTGACCTCCATCGCAGCCACCTTCAACAGGGCCTGCTTAGATCCAACCCTTGTATGCTGCCTTATGTCTGATGCCTCCACCTCCCACCAGTGTCCTCTCGGAGAGAGATAGGCATGTTCTGCACCCTGGCTGCTTGAAATGTCAAATGTGTCCCCTGTGCCCTGGCCAACAGCTGCTGTACCTGTTGGCTGACTCATTTCAGGGGGGGGGGGGAGGATTCAAAAAACTGATGCACAGATGCCTTCCACAACTTCCTCTGCATAGCTTTTGAAAGCAAGTATGTACATTTTCAATGATGTTGTTCTTTCAGGCAACAATAAAATATTTGTAAATGTTTTCTCCTTGTTGGGTGAGAGGATGACCATTTTTGTGCATTTTCCTCATGTTGGCACTTTTTGCAAAAAAGAAGAGAAGAGAAGAGAAAAGAAAAAGAAGTAAGTAAGTAAGGAAGGAAGGAAGGAAGGAAGGACAGACGGACGGACGGACGGAAGGAAGGAAAATCATGAAACTAGTTTTGTGCGAAAGCCTTGTCTTTTCTACAGAAAATGTTGCATTTAGTTCCATACAAGTTTTTCAACACAGAATACAAGATTTTTATGCAAACATACACTGACTGGGAACCTGTTGGAATCATGTAAGCTGCTGCAGCTAATTGCAGTTAATTAAGAAGGTACCTGGTAGGGGACAAGCACATGATGGGAACTGCAGCTGGGCTGCAGCTGTGACCGACATGTACTGGCTACATGCCAAGCACCTTCTCAATTAGCTGCAATTAGCTATGGCAACTTACATGAGGCCTCTTGTATGCATATAAAATCACAACAGGATTTTGACTGAAGTTTTTTTTCTTTTTTTGCAGATGCTCTAATGGACAAAGGAAATGTTGATCTATTCATTCTCACACAGGAGCATAAAATATGGCAACCATTTTTTTTTTTTTTGAAATGGCATCTTGATCTGGTGAGAGATCTTTTTTCACAGAGGATGAGAAAATTCATTATTTGTTATTCTGACATGAGGATGAGCGTAGGTGCGAAGAATGAGAATGACAGTGAATATAAATGCGAAGTTATTTTTATTATACACTACACATGATATATGCATTCCTGTTAATTTGTTTTAAGCTTAAGGTGTTATTATCAAGCTGAATACCAAGTGACTTTCATAATCCAGTGTATGGAGTAACTGAACAGAAAAACACTGTCATATCTGAATTTTTAATTAAGACAATTCCCAAAAAGGTCCCAATTGTATTTTCAATTATTTTTAACCAGAGAGAATGTTTCAGTCAGAATTACATTATTAAATACATTATGAATTATAGTAGTGACATTAAATATGAAAAAAAAGACTGTAGAAAATTATTCGCATGGGAAATACTGAATAATTTTACTAGCACTAATGATCACATAAGCATGAAAAAAAGTACTTGGAGTTGCCATGACAAATCAGTCCATAAAGTAAGATGGCTGTCCCCAGGATCTGATTTAGGGTATGTAGAAAGAATAGTGAGTCGTTAGGTATTACAATGGTCTTCTTTATTTGTGGGAGGACAACGTTTTCTGGCAACAGTATGAAAATGACTTGACTGCCCCTGTGGTCAAGTCATTTTAGTACTCTGTGGTTGGTGGGATGGGGGCATACATTGCTCTGTCTCAGGCAAAAATATCTCAAGACACTCAAATTTAAGGAAGCAAAAATAACCGTATGAATGATACTTTCCAAGCCTATTTGGTTACGGTACCCAGTGTGGTGTAAGGCAGGGGTCCCCAACCCCCGGTCTGCAGCCCAGTGCCGGATCGTGGCCTTTGCAGGACCAGGCCGCAGAGACAGATCTCCCGCCCCCCTACATGGACGGCCCACCCACCTGGGTGCCCCGCCCACCCACCCACGCATGTGCGAGCACAAGCCCCGCCCTGCCGTGAGCACGCCCCACCCATCCGCACATGCGCCCCCCATCCGCGCATGCATGCCTCGCCCACCGGTGAGTGCCCCTGCTCACCCGTGAGTGCGGAGGGGGTGCCCCCGTGTACGGACCCCACCCCCCCAACCGGTGCACGGTTTGGAAAAGGTTGGGGACCACTGGTGTAAGGGATAAAGTGAAGGCCTAGGATTCAAGAAATGTGGGTTTGAATCCCCACTTGGTCATGGAAAGCCACAAGGTGGTGGTGGCTAGTCCTTAAATATATCTTGGAAACCCTATTATGGTCACTATAAGCTGGATACAAATTGACGGCACATTCAGTTGCAAAGATAATAATCATGTGTCATCTAGTCAATTCTGACTTACAATGACTCTTTTCAGGGTTTTCCAGGTAGAGAATACTCAGAAGTGGTTGACCATTCCCTTCTTCTGGAGGTGCCCTGGGACTGTGCAGCTTGCCCAAGGCCACCTAGGCTGGTCCTTCTCCTGACCTCTGGCTCCGAAGCCAGAGACCTAATCTGCTGAGCTATTCAACAAGTTAGTTACAAAGATAGAGCCAGTCAAAATTGCAAAACAGAGGTGGTGGGATATAATAACATTTAGAGCTGTGGACTGCAATCTGAGACATCCCAATTCAAATCTCCCACTGAGCCAGAAGACTCAGTGGGTGAACTTGGGTCTATTGCTTTCGTCCAGTTTGACTGATAGCACACTATTGTTTGACGATCAAGTGGAAAGGAAGAGAACCATACATGATATCTTCATCTCATTAGAGCAAAGGTGGGATATAAATGTGAGAGAGGAAGGAAGGCATCAGAGGGGAATCTTTGGATGAGGAAGTAAACCCAAGAAGAACTCATAGCTTGAGCACCAAGTATGAGAAGAATAGAAAGCTATTAGTGTATTACAATTAGTTCTAACCAAGAGATTGACTGTGGGCCAACTTACACATTATATGGTATCAATATCAGTGTCACTGGGCAATGGTTGAGGAAGGTCAAATCAATTGGGCCTCCTGTCAGGAGAACCAGCACAAAGCTTTTCTAATGCCTTTCTGGAAGTGGAAGCCTGATCCTACTATTTTTCAGATTGAGGCAGCCTCCTCCTCCGATGGGAGAGGCTGAGAGATAGAGAATAAATGAAGCTAACTGCACAGTGTGGTTTTGCCTGGGCTCCCTAGGATAATTTACCACCTAACAGGGCCATACAAGCTGCTTCCTTTTCACAGAGAGTCAAGATCCTCTCTGGTCAGTTTCCACACATGAAAATGGGCAGGGGAAGGCATCACCATTTTGTCCTTTGTTGTTGTTGTTGTTGTTTAGTCGTTTAGTCATGTCTGACTCTTCGTGACCCCATGGACCAGAGCATGCCAGGCCCTCCTGTCTTCCACTGCCTCCCGGAGTTGGGTCAAAGACATGTTGGTAGCTTCGATGACACTGTCCAACCATCTCGTCCTCTGTCGTCCCCTTCTCTTGCCCTCACACTTTCCCAACATCAGGGTCTTTTCCAGGGAGTCTTCTCTTCTCATGAGATGGCCAAAGTATTGGAGCCTCAGCTTCAGGATTTGTCCTTCCAGTGAGCACTCAGGGTTGATTTCCTTCAAAATGGATAGGTTTCTTCTCTTTGCAGTCCAGGGGACTCTCAAGAGTCTCCTCCAGTACCACAATTCAAAAGCATGAATTCTTCAGCGGTCAGACTTCTTTATGGTCCAGCTCTCACTTCCATACATTGCTACTGGAAAAAACATAGCTTTGACTACGCGGACCTTTGTCGGAAAGGTGATGTCTCTGCTTTTTAAGATGCTGTCTAGGTTTGTCATCATTTTCCTCCCAAGAAGCAGGCGTCTTTTAATTTCGTGGCTGCTGTCACCATCTGCAGTGATCATGGAGCCCAAGAAAGTAAAATCTGTCACTGCCTCCATATCTTCCCCTTCTATTTGCCAGGAGGTGATGGGACCAGTGGCCATGATCTTAGCAGGACAAATTGGACAAAACCTTTCCAAAGCTATTGCTAACAACTACTCAACTTTAATTTTATTTCCCAAGAAAGATAACCTAATGAAAACTGAAATCTGATAACACAGACACAAATGTGCAGAAAAATCCTAACTAGCTAAGTCAAAACCTGAAGTGACACCTTGCCGTCATCTCTTCCTGGCTTATTAAATTTTGCCAAACTAGATAAAGGTGGGGGCTGACAGTTCTCTCATTCAACAAACATGAGGAATAGGCCCAAATTGAGATCTCTTAGGGAGCTTGGTGAGAACTTCAGAAGCAAAACTAAAACCTGTGAAAAGCATAGCATGCTTCCTTGTCGCTGGGAGAGTGACAAGGCATGAGAAACACAATCAATAAGGAGAAAACAAATACCCATGGGTTCTCATGCTTAGGATGAACTTTTCCATCAGTTGTCAAGGCTGGAAGTATATTTAGGATCGACAGGTAAAAAATAACCTAGACTAAGACAAGTAATGTGGACAGAGCTGGAAACTGGGAACGTATTGCAAATTCATACATTTGTCATGGATGGTCTAGTGTAGCATGAGACTTGTTCCTGGGACGAAGGTTCTACTTTCTCATTGAAAAAAAAAACACGTACTGGCAAACTGCTGCCCTCCATGAAGTCCTCCAGCTCCTTACCAAGTTAATTCACAATATTTTTTTCCACACACTCCCAAGTCTTTGGGACTCTTGTTTCCTTTTAAGCTGTTCATGTTTTTCTCTCCTGTCTTTTGTTACTCTGGGTTTTAAGCTCTTATATTGGTCATGCCACCTTCCCAGGCACTTCCGGTGAGGGCATCAGAAGGGGTTTTTGGTGGGGTTGCTTCATGCCAAGGAAAGCCAAGCTGGTGCCCTCACTGTCTGTCCACTAAAAAGCAGGCAAAGAGCTTTCTGTTCAGGCAAGCTTTTGGAGAATGTTTGACTGCCCAGGAAGGCGTCTTAATGGGAGATGTCTTACTTTTTAATGTCTGTTTTTGTGTTGTTTTTATTCTGGTGTTGCGTAGTGTATTAAATCGCATGAGAGTAGCCTATTGAATCATGGGGACTTTGTGAGTTAACTTCTCTGTACGTTCCATTGACTCAAATGGGTCTATTTGCACTGTGAGCTACTTTAGCATTGTAAGTCACAGTTAAAGTGTATCAATGGAACTTATGGAAGAGTTGGCTTACCAAATCCCCATTGATTCAATAGGCCTACTCTGTGCTAAGGAACAGGATTTTGGTCAATATGTACCATGTTTAATTATTTTTTAATATTACAATTTATTCTATTTTTAGGTGTATCTAATGTTAAAATATTTTGTAAGCCGCCTTGAGTCCCTTTGTTGGGAGATAGGTGGAATATAAATAAAATGAATGCACGGGTGGGTGAATGAATGGCTGAATGTTCTTGCCTGTCTGACTGCAAGCTGAAGATTGGATATTGAATAATGCTGCAAAGACCCACAGTTCTAACAATAATGGCATTATTAAGTAGTAAGAAGCCTTTTAAAAATCCTTAGTTATGTGTCCTCATAAACTGGAGTTGCCGTTCTGTGCCATCAAGTTGGAACTCATAGCAACTCTAATACAGCCTTCAAGGTAAGTGGGATATTTAAGGAGTGGTTTTACCAGTGCCACACCCCCGGGTGCATTTCCATGGCTAACCTGTGATTTGAGCCCAGGCCTCCTGAGTCCTAGTCCATCACTCTACACACTACACCACGCTGGGTATCACATCATAAACTTGATCAGGTACAATTTCATTAGGAGGGCTCCAAGTTGGCAGAACAGCCAAAGTGAAAGAAAACACATTTTGCCTCTGTGCATCTAAGTGGTGTGCTGTGTTGAGAAAGGCCTCAAATTATGGACCTCATATCTTGGGAGGAACGTAATCCCACCAGAAAAGGCTTATCATCCAAATCAAGGTCAGATGATTATTCCACCAACAGTACCTCTGATTTGTCTGGATTATGTTCCGGTATTTTCCCCCATCCTGAAAAATGTTCCCATTCTCTAACCTGCTGTGCTTCCCCATTTGGTATACCATGGGACACAAAAGATGCCATGTGGGCATGATGATGGGCATTCTTGACTCTTCCTTCAGACCTGAGGGCATTTGTGTGTAGCCAGTCGTTCTGATAACCCACAGTACAATTGAGATCCAGTGCAACACACTGGGAAAAGACAAGCATTCTAGGGAGAGCTGATGTCTTTGCTTTCATTTGGTGTGGGAAAAAAATAGTATAGAATCAGGGGGGTAGCAGAAGGGGGTGGATCAAAATTCAATCCCAGCAGCCTCAGAAAGGATCATTCAGTGTCAATAGAACTCTAATAGGGGTAGGAAAGTGCTGAATAGAGTTTCATGAGTTGTTTAAAAATCTAACTACTCTGAGTCTGTGTGGATAGGACATCGATGAGGATGCCCTTATCAGCAGGCCATTGCCCTCCCACTGAGGGCCCAGAGTCCAGACTGAGCTTCCTGAGGGGAATACTGAGCGATCAGGAGATCTAGAGGAAAACAGTGCCCAATCCCAGAGGACCAACAGCCACCCAGCTCTGATGTTGTTGGAGAAGACCCCAAAGGGAACACTAGTACTGGGAGAAGGAGGGAACTGGGCTATTGAACTGGGAGAGCCAGGGATATCTAGAGAGAGACTCTCCGTTACTGCCTTCATTACAGGCATTCCGACCCTCCTTGCTAAAAGCAGGTCAGTATCAACAAAGCCTCGGGACTGGGATACAAACTGTTTGACCACCCACTTCCCCAGTGATGAGAATTGGGGTTGTTGGGGAAAATATAGATCTCTCGGTGAAGGAAAATGGGGGACAAGGGACCATAGATAAAAAATATTTTAAATAAAATGTTAACGTTTTTAAATAAGACACACTAGTTCTGAGATCGCTTAACTATACCCAGCATCGTACTGTAAATTTATTGCAACATGGAACTTACATGTTGTGATTAATAATAATAATAATAATAATAATAATAATAATAATAATAATAATAATAATAATAATAATATCCAGCAGTTCTCAATGTGGCCAGTTCACTTAAATGTCCAATTTTCAGCTGCATATCCTTATTCTGGATAAATATAAACATAATTTTCTGTCACCCTTTGACTTTACTTGATTTTGTTGACTGTTCTATTTTGTTGTAATTTCTTGCTCTTTTATGTCCTTTTTTGTATTATTTTGTCACTTTATCTTGTTGTCGGGGGTGACAATGTTGTTATGGATTTATATTCTTTGTACAATGGCCAGATTAGTGAGTTTGCACTAAGTTGAGTGGTATAAAAGCCAACAAACAAACAACTGGCCTTCAATCAAGTGTTTGTCAACCTTAAGATTGGTTTTTCAACCATGCTCTTTAGACAAGTAAAACTAACATTTACGTAGTCTTGCAACCTAAGTATGATTTTAGGCTGGCCAGAAGTATTTCTTACTTACTAATATCTGGAACATTGCTGTTAACTGTGGTGCCATTTCTGAGACACAGATTTAACATGAAATATGTTAAAAGTTAACATATTGCAAATTAATAAACCAGAAAGTTAAAATTCTGGTTCATTGGTCCAGATTTTACTTAATATTGCTAACATGGTTTGCATCCCTCCACCAACTTCCATTGCTGTGCATTCAATGGAATTCTGTCTATCTATTAGCAAATTATTTTATCTATTTGCTATCATTATTTGTTTATGCAAGTCAACTGGTTGTCTAAGTAAAAAGAATATTGCAGCCTAAGTTTTTTTTTTCCTGATCAGTTGGTAGCCATATGAAAAAAATTATTGAACCACATTTTAATCTGAGCAGGTAGAACTGTTTTGGAGCAAAATAAAATTAAATGAATTATGTGCAGTTACAGACAGTGCTTTAGATTTCTTACCCAATTTTTTTTTAGTGGCAAAAGAGTAATCTATCTGTACATAAGTTACTTATGATCTCTTATTTTACTACCTTAAAAAAAGAGAGAAAAAAGAAAAACCAGATCCTTTTTTAAAATTGCATACTGTATTTGTGTCTGGGTTGTTGCTACCTTCCCCCCCTTTTTTTTTTTAATAATTCAGAATTTCTGAAATTTTTTAGTTACCAGGATTTTTTTTCATTTATTTGTTTGGCTAGACTTTAAACTGACTGCATTCTTTTTCCAATTAAGTAAGCCAACCAGCCTCCCAAAACAGCAAGAATGGCAGATGATAAACATTACTGTCTACATTTTTCCCAGTGATGGAAAAATGGTATCACAATGAAGCTTATCTTCTCCCACATTGCATTTTTTTTCTAAGCAATATTTATTGTTTGTTTTTAAAAGTAATACCTCACATTTTCTCTCCTTCCCCAAAAACCAAGCTTCTCAAAGCAGCTTAAAAATATAAAAGCATAAAGCAAAAAGTCATCAGAACACATTTAGAGTCATGGGAAGGGGACCGGGGAGATAAAAACGAAGTGTTGCTTCACAGTTGGAGAATTTTGAATTCCTAGTTAAAATTCCCTTTGCTACGCAGTAGAAGTACAGAGATTCACAGAGGAGAATAGCTACAAGTTCACCAGAGGGTTCACCCCTTTCTTATTAAGTGGGACTTACAGTTTCAATAACTCAGTCTGAGATATTAGTAGTAGAAAGAATAAAAATGTTTCATTACTTACAGTTGTAAACAGATGAACAGCATACAAACAATCACACTGCTTTCAACAGACTAAAGAGAGAGAAAGGAAGCATTCAGCAGAGAGGAGGAGGCTCTCTTTGAATTCAGAGGCAAGAAGGAACACTTGGTTAGTGCTGGATAGACTGAAAATCACTCCAGGGCCCTCCCAATTACATCTTCTACAGACCGCATGCAAGGTTGTAAAAACTACAGGACCTACCACCTTTTCACCAAGACTTCAGGTCGAGGGGACATTGCACTGAGCCTTGAGGTGTGGTAGAGAGATGGGCACCAGCATAAGGACATCTGCTGCATCTGAAGACACTGGGTCAGAGGTAGGGTTTGGCAATACGTTTTTGAAGCCCAGAGTTTCCCCTTAAGAATTCACTTAAGTGCAAGGTTCACAGGGTATTTTGCAGACATAAAGTATGCACAAAACAATGCACACATTGAAAAAGTTGCATAAATTAGGTAAAATGCATAAATGTTCAAATAAATATGCACTTTAGGATAATGCATTTTTAAAAAATGCATTAATTTTAGTTCAGGAAGAAACCACAAAGTCTTCCCAGAAGAGGAGACAGTCTTGGGCAAGTTGCACAGTCCCAAAGTGCCTGCAGAAGAAGAACTAGTTCTGAGTGCTCTCTACCTAGAAAATCCTGGAAAGGGTTGCCATAAGGTGGAGTTGACTTGTTGACACACAATTGCTGAAATCCAGGTCAGTTGCCACTAGAATAGGCCCATTGAATCAAAGGAACTTCCAAAAGAGTTGACTCATCAAATTACCACTGATTCAATTGACCTACTCCAGTTGCAACATACTACTAGACTTCAGCCAATGATTGGCAGCCAGTGAAGCTCTTGTAATAAAATGTTTTCACATGCTACAGATAACAGGGCATCTGCCAATAGTCAGTCTTCAGCATCTGTGACCAGTTAAAGTGCCCAAGCATTTTCCACAGGAGCTCCAGATAAAGCCTATTACAGTAGTTCAAAAGTTCAATAACTCACAATAACACAGGGCCTACCAGGACACAAGCAGACTCCGCACTCCCTCCATTGCCAATTTCATCGTGAAAGTAACTTTGTGAGGAGTGAGAGCCTGCACAGATAGGGCAGTCTCCCGTTCTTGAGGCAGTCATTTTCCGTGATGAAAACTATGGAGGTGGGTGTCATCCCTGTTAGTGTGTGTGCTATCCACATGCTTTGATAATGACCCAGTAGGGCTCATGTGTGTAAGCAAAGTTACACTGAGACGAGAAGCCATCTTATACTCCGGAGAAGCCAAGAGCCACCTTGGACAGAAAGAATGTGGAAGGTTCTTCATTAAGAAGTTATAGTGGCATAGCTCAGTAGGTGGCCGGAGCCTGGAACCCAGAATGGTTTTTTGTGTCACCTGCATGGGGAACCAGGAATTAGGATTGACTGAGAAATGACAGTTCTCTTCAGAATGGGAGATAGAATAGAAGAGGTAAGACCTCAGAGCTAGTGCTTGAGAGACTGATTTGGTGGAACATACAGCCAGGGCTGGAGGGAAGCAGTCATCCATCAGCTCTGGCCAAGAACCTGACAGGCCCTGGTCCTTCTTCCCACCTTAATGGGGAGCATTCAGGGTCTCCATGAGGGTGATGAGGAAAAGCCAAGGGACACACAATCACAACAGCAACAGAGTTGATGCCACATGTGTGTTTGTGGGGGACACGGATGGCAGCAAGGAGAAAGAAGAGCAAGATGTACCATATTTTACCATGTATATGACCCCCCAATGTATACAATTACCCCCTAATTTTGTCCCTTGCCGGAGGTGGAGGAGCAGTCAATGGGCAACCGCGAGGGGTGGCCCAGCACGGCTGCTCCTCTGCCTCCGCCTCCTGCTGCTGCTGCTGCCTCCGCCACCCGATCGCCTCCTCCAGTGCGACTGCCGGGGCTCACCTCTAGCTCACGTCGCCACCTTGTCCCCTGCCCGAAGGGAGCTTGCGAGTGGCTCTGGCAAAGGGGGAGCCGCGCTCGGCTGCCTCTCGCTGCTGCCGCCAGATCACCTCCTCCAGTGCCACTCACAGGCTCCCTTCGGGCAGGGGACAAGGCGGCGATGTGAGCTGGAGGTGAGCCCTGGCAGTCGCACTGGAGGAGGCGATCGGGTGGCGGTGGCAGCAGTCAATGGGCAGCCGCAAGAGGTGGTTGAGCACGGCTGCTCCTTTGCCTCCGCCTCTGCCTCCACCTCATTCCGTGTACAAAACGACCCTCAATTTTTCCTCTAATGATTTTAGGAAAAAGTGTCGTTTTATACACGGAAAAATACGGTATATTTTAAGTCTCTCCTTATAATAGAAAGATGGTTTCCTAGCAAGGCGCACCTTAACAGAATTCTCATATTTTCAATTCTTTTTCAAAATGCCTCTTAGCTCTATTAAAGTATCCTGTGGTTAGTCTCATCTTAAACGTAATATAAAAACACTGTTTCTATTTACACTCAGAACACTCTGTTTTTATTTGCATTCAGATTAAGTTTTGTTTTTAGTTTTGTAAATACAGACGAAGATTTCCAGCAATATTGCTTTACCTCGTACGTAGTCACCACAGCAGTTATTATGTGGGGGAAGGGGAGATCAGATGGCTGGCATTATATATATATATATAATGCCAGCCATTTTATACAGGCACCTAGGATGACATTTCTTATCCGAAGACAGAATTGGTGGTAGAAAAATAGCAGGAGTCAAATTCTATCCTGCCCAGATGAAGGTATAACTCCATGGTATTGTAGGATATGAAAAGGGAAGCATCGTCTATAAATTCAGAACTGTTCTAGATATGAATGGGGAAGCCTAGAGTAGTCGGTTCTTTAAACATAATGGTGTTGTCATGCTGAAGCCAACTCCCCAATAACTTGCAGTAAAGAGGATCAGACCACATATCTGAACGTTCTGCGGAGAGTTCAGTCCATCCTGATTAAGGTGTCTCGTTACGTTGATCACTTGTATTTTATGGAAATATACATACAGTTGTTTCATAGTCAACCTGCCTTCACATCTGGCTCCTGACAAAATAAACCATGGTACATAAAAGAGAAGCATAAAATAAGTTTTTCTCCCAACAGAAACCAGATACATTTGCTGCTGTGGATTACTTTACTGCAGAATGAGATGCTCAAGAATACTTGGAAACCTGACTTTGGGGCCTTGGCAGTCTGTAGTTTCAGCAGGCGAGGGGCACGATGGGTAAACTTCCCCCCTGCTCAGGCTGTGGGCTGATAGATTGGTCTTGAAACGTAGGAAGACAGGTACTGTCGGGGTATGGAAAGGATTTATACTCATAAAAAGTAGAATCTCAACATTACAGGGTATTGTTAAGAATGGGGACACTCCCGCAATATTGGATTGACACTGAATTGGATCTGTCTCTCTCTCAACAAGTTCAATTTGTCATAAACTTTCCTCGACTGACAGCAGCCCACATGCATCATCTATATAGGGCATTGCCTCATGTTACTATACATGTATGGTTAGGAAGGTGTAGCTAGTGAGGTGACCAAGTGTGGAAATGCAAAAAGTACAAACGCCGGTCATTCCCTTAAATGCAGTCATTAAGGAAGATTAGTTAGGTAGTAGCCTAGATGTGTAGTGTACATGAGCAGATTAACTCATTGTGATGAAAGTGAAATTGGACAAAGAAAGATAATCTAGAATCTTTTAAATAATAACATATTTTACCTATTTCTCTGAAGGAAGATACACCTTATATTTTTACTTGTGACTCCATAATTTGATCTCATACTATTTTACTGTGGGTTTTTTTTTAATGTTCTGTGATTATAAGCCACGTTGAGCAGTGCTTAGTAAAGAAAAAGTGGGGTATAAATGTAAATAAAAATAGTAATAGTAATAGCAGCAGCAATGATAATATGCAAGGGGAAAAAGTTTATATAAAGATATTTCAGCATTGTCTTCTAACATGAAGCTTAAATATGCCCCATTACATCTTGCATGAATCCTTCTGTGTGTTTTTCCTTTGGAAAACCTCATAAAGTATGAAGTTCCATAGTTTATCTTCTCTTTTTTTTAAAAAAACCTCACCTTTCAATTTCATTTTGTACTCAGTATTTTATTTGTTCATAGCTCAGGTATTTATTTTCTCTTTTTTGTCAGCTCCATAATAATATATTTCAGGCTCTTTTCTCATCTTTTTGTATCCATACCATTTCAATCTCAGTGGTAGCTGAAGGTGACACTGGCAGAGGAGGCAATGGCAGTGACACTCAAGCTAACTTTTGTTAGTACTGCGCAGATACCACAGGCAGGCAGAAAAGTGGAAACACAGAAGTGTCAAGAATAGACTATATTGCTGGGAAAAGTGGGATGGAGCAGTAGGAAAAGAGGAACGTTCATGACATGGATTGACTCCATAGAGAAAGCAACAGCTATGAGTTTGCAAGATCTGAGGAGAATTTATTGGAAAAGACAATATTGCCAGGAAGAGGGGGGCAGTAGGAAGAGAGAACAACCTAATATGAGATGCTGTTGGCTTGCAAGATCTGAGCAGAGCTGCTAATGATAGGGCATTTTGAAAGGCAGTAACTCATATAGAATCTGTCCACAGTGGCATATAGTTATGATATATGGAAACCCTGATGGCAGACCGGCTTTGGCACAAAAGAAAACACCTCATCCACCCGTGTTTCTACTTAGAACAACCCATCCTTCTCCTTTAAGAGCGGTCCCATACCAAACTGGCACAGGGCTAGGGCGTGCAATCTATTTGGCACAATTCCTTAAGATGCAAAATACCTCTTTATTTAGCCTTTGCGGATGGACACTTTCACCAAAATGACACGGGGGGGGCAGCGTTAACTGAGTTAACAACCCATGATGGGTTAGGTAGATTGTGGCATTGAAAGGGAGGGTAGAGAAACTGCCTCCTCTATTTCATCTTCTTTTATTTTTAATATTTCCCTAACTGATGCAGTGAAATTCTAAAACCATGCCAGGTTGCTGCATTGCTGTTTCAACATGCCACTTACTCTTTTAACAAGCAAAAAAAGGAAAGTCACCCCCAGCCTCCTGAATGAGGTCTGGGACAAAAGGCAGGGAAGAGGGCTATGTCGACTCCATGGGCTCTGCCCACACAAGGCTGTGCAGCCCCAGCAGAGCCCCGACAGAGAGAAAGGTGGGGGAGAGATTCACCCCAATGTTCCCCCCTTATGCTGCAGCTGTCCTCTGCTACTGTTGCTGCTGCCTCCTTACTTGTGAGAACACTGGGTAAAACATGCTTTGAAATCATCCCCAGCCACAATACAAAAAAACAGTAATTTCACAGGTTAAACAAGTGAGCTTCTGAATATTTATTCTCTATTTTAAAAAACATTTTAAAAATATCTGTACAGTAAGGGGTTAAATGTTTGGTCAAGAAGGAATTAAATGATTTCCTCCACAGAGTCATTGAATGTGGTCCTGACTGGCAAGGTAAAAATTTCAGCTCTTCCTGGGCTTTTAAGTTTTATGTTTGATTTAGAATGTTGGCAGTTTATAAGAACGCTCAGAAACTCAGACCTTTTCTGCCTTTAAAATGGCTATTTTAAAAGTCTGTATTAGAGCCATGGATGCCTGAATTATTTCCAAATGAAAAAGAACGGGGCTGGAAGAAACCATTCTCTTTCAAGGCAAGCAAGTTTGGTCTTTTCAATGTAGTTGAACTGTTTTAAATCTGCAGACAGAGAAGGTCATTGGTGTCTGCACTGGGTAAAACAGTGTTACTGTTTAAAAAATCATAACTCTAAACCTGTTTGCCATGATGTCCCCAAAACTGGCAAAGAGCAAGAGCAAACTGTCTGCTACACCTGTGCCAAATTTAGTGCTGATCCGAAGTCCAGTTTCAAAGTTATAATTTTTTTGTTTGGGGCACACCTAGCTTTTGAGTTGCCTTATGGAATTGTGAATTGCTCCTAAGCACCAAGGAAAAGCCATTATTTTCAACTGGTTATGTAAACATTTTTTGTAGCGTATTGTTGCACAATGATCCTTAACAATATCTTATATTTTATTCTTTTATCCTTGAGCAAGGAGGTATGAATTTTAAATAATTCCAGCACGCATCAATCTCCATGTATCAAAGCATTTTTTCTGACATCTCTTCTGAGGTTTATCTTGAAATTTAAGCTGAACTTGCAATTGTATGCATGATGACATGTAGATGATGTATAATTATCATGTTTCATAATTTGCTTGTCATTCAAAAGCATTTCCCTCATGCTTGGCATATGAAATTTCAGAAGTATCACAGAGTGAGTCACTTGGTTCTGGAGGTGCTTCTCAACTTAGCAGGTTTTCAGAGAGAGAATTGGCGGGGGCAGGGCGAAGCTGTGATCAACATGCTTATTCAGCCCATTTGACACCCAGAAGCTGCACTGTGCTTGTACCAATCTCTGTCGATAGTTCAAAGAGTAGCAGTGGTGCAGTGAGATAATTTTCATCCCGAGACTTCACGGGCTTTATAGGACAGAGGGCTCTTTAGATGGTAATATGCATTAATTCACCTTCTCCACCCTTAAGCCCTGCTCCAGTCAATCCATTGAATTCTGCTTATCTTCTCAAGCTTGTTTAAAACTCCAGGGCTAAACCCAAACTCTTTCATGTGATGTGTGTGGGCTTCAGAGGAGGTGACAGCTATGAATTTTAATATTGTAGGGGTTGTGAAGCCTCTGCTGCAGATGTTCTAAGTAAGTCTCCCTCCTGAGATTCGCATGGCCCCTTCCCTGGGCAGTTTTAAATGCCAATTGAAAACCTGGTTGTTCAAGCAAGCCTTCCCTCCACCCACTGTCTGAATTTTTGTTTCTTGTGTTCTTTCCATCTTGGATTATTGTGTTTTTAATAATATATTGCTATTTTAAATTGTAAATTGTTATATGTTATGTTGTTACCCGCCCAGAGTAGTCTATATGACTAGATGGGCGGGCTAAAAATGTAATAAATAAATAAATAAATAAATAAGTGCGGGAAGGAGGAAGACAACTCTAGCTGCATGCCTGGTCCCTCTTTGCTTAAATCTCAAGCCACTTCCAGCTATAGCACAGCAATAGCGCCAAGTGCTGATTCACAGGTTGTTGCCCCACTCCTTATTTCCATGATAGTAGTCACTGAGTCACATCACCAAAGCAGGCTACACTTCTTTAATTTTTGAAAGAAAAGGGGTATTGTTGCCAGAGATTTTGTGTGTGTGAGAGAGAGGGGGGTAGGGAGAGAGAGAGAGAGAGAGAGAGAGCATGGTGTAGAGCTTAGATGGTGTTGGATTGGAACTCGAGAGATTCTCCACTGAGCCCTGATATCAATGGATGACCTTAGGTTGGTCACTCCCTTTCAGCATGATCCACCTTGCAGAATTTTAAGCACTGTGAGAGAGAGAGAGAGGGAGGGAGAAATTGATCTGTGTGTGATCCTGATCTCATTGGGCAAAATGTAACAAACAAGTAAATGACAAGCCTAAAATATAAATAGAGCCAGTCAATAAACAAAAGTTTTACTATGAGGCCACAAACCATTGTTGGCCTTTTGAAGTGTTGCCCATCTCACTGAAGGTACTCGATTACACAACCTTAATAGCACTGAGGCACTCTGGCTTTTTATTTCTGAGCTGAGGATTGATTGATTGATTTACTATAACTCCAAAGTCATATGACAGTATCCCAAAACTGATAAGGAGGCAGTATCACCTGAGGTTGTTATTCAGCATCTTTCCTTCCTTTCTTCTTCTATGGTTCACTATGACCCCATTCACCACTCTGTATATTTTTTTAAATAGTAAAGAAGGTTTTTCAAATTTCTTTCACAGTGGGGGGAAAGGGCTTGAGGTTAGTCATAAGGGCCATGACCCAGTTCTTTTGCTGTCATTTACGTTTCCTGAGCCACCATAACCATATTTAAGCTGTTCTAGCTCTCTCAAAGGCAGGCCCGAGAATGAAGAAAAATGTAGAAGGAAAGGCGTTAAATTACTGCCTCATAGTTCTCCACACTACTCTCTGGGCACATCATTCAACACATGCCTCATAGATTCAGACATTGAAATTGACTTCAGTCAGTCCGCAGGAATGAAATAGAGCTATCCCTCTGAACCACCTCATGGCAATGCTGTAGGGTGTTAGCTTGAGATTTACCCCCTGCACTACCCAATGCAGGTGCTGGCAATGGTTTTCAAGTCTCCACTGGGCACACACACCATCATTCACCCTTCTACAGGACTTGGAATCACAGCCTTGGCCTATAGCTACCATGTTCTTTCTTCTACCATCCCCACTGCTGATGCCTACCAGTTCTGGCTCTTTCTTGGTTGTTGTTTCATGAGGGCAGCAAAGTAGTGGACTCCACTATTCCTCAGACAATTCACTGATCCTGGTCTCAGTAAAAGTTCTTCTACACACCTGATTAAATCTCTAATCATTAGAGTTATGCAGAATTGTGTGGGGTTTTTTTTTTTTAGTACAGCTCCTAGAATTCCCTAGGCAGCATTTCTGCACAGCTCTGTGATAGTACTGCTACTTTTTTTGAAGCCTAGGGGGCAGGAAATAGAGTAGGGTGGCCTGGGAGAAGTGGCTTTCCCCTGAAACCAACTGCCTTTGAATATATGTACACACGTCTCTCTCTGTCTGTGTGTGTCACGCGCACACACGCACACACACACAAACAGAGAGAGAGAGAGAATGCCCTCACGAGGCACATTTTGCTGCAATAATCTTCCATGCTTTCAAGGTTCCTTACAGACGGCTCTTCAGTCTCTTTACCCATATGAAATGAATCTCATACAAGCTTTCATAAACCATGATAGGCTTGGCAGGTCCTGGTGACTGGCCTGATTGAAAAATAATATAAACCGTGGGATTATAGTATCAATGAAAATGAAAACAAGTGAGCCATAAGAACAGTAACTATAGATAAACCCTCTCTTCTTTTCTCTGTTTTATTGAGCTTATCACAGCCTGCAGGTGAAAAATGCAATGCTGATCATGAGTAACCAGATCCTGATGAAATTTGCTTTTGCCCTGCAGATAAAAAAATTGTACACCACTGGGATATTTCTTTGTTTTTAAAAAATAAATAAACAACGTAGAGTTGGCTGGCATGCTTCTCCAAGGCAACTGCATTGTTATGCAAAGTACTTTACAATTCTTATCTCATGCACTCATCTTCAAGATTACCCTGGGCTGTATGTCATTATCATTCCCATTTTTACAATGCTGGAGCAAATAGATTTGGAGCTATCTCAACATTCCAGGAGAGAACAGCAGGGTAGAATTCAATTTACACTCAAGCCAATGCCCCTGGTACAGGGTTTTCACTTCATTAGCCCAGCAATCTACAGGTTAGAGATTCCAATAGTGATTTCGGGTCAGAATCCTGCACAGACTTTAACAAGGATGAATTTAGAGGGCACACAGGTCTGCACAGAAGTGCTGCACAGAAACTTCAGTAGACGTCACTGTCCTTTCTCCAGCACCTATTGATTGTGAAGCGTTATTTTTCACCCACTCTATTTAGAAAACGTACTTCTCTTAATAAACAGGATGGTCATCAGTGTCTTCACCCAGACAGTACAGTTATTGGAGCGAAAGTTTTACTTCTGTGAACTGAAGGAATAATTATTACTGGGCCATTCCACCTACCTCTTCTTATTCTTATGAGGTGGGCTCTGCTGGATCAGAGACTGATCTGTGAATGGAAAGAGTCTAACTCTTCACAGAAGAGCAACTAAGGAACCAGGGTAGTATGTATAAGATGTCATTTTCTCTATTTATTTTGATAATAAGACTGAGAGGTAGTCTGGGCCAGGAACAGAGAAAATATGGGTTTTGTTTTGTTTTATTTTATATAACCCAACACCAGTCAGAATGTGTTGCAAAAGAAATACTCTTAAAATTAAAGTATCTTGAACCCAAGATTTTGTTTTGAGCATCAGAACTAGAGATGGGCACGAACCATAAAAACGGTGGTTCATGATGGTTCATGGTTTGTGGCTACCCATGAACCACAAACCACAAACTATCACAGCCCTCCCCCAAATGAACTGGTTCGTGGTTTGTTTTTTCGGTTCATGCTGGGAGAGACAACCCCCTGCCCGCCCCGCTCCCCTTCCCACTGCCCCTGCCACCTCCTCTGCTGCTGCCATCCTGAGAGGCAGTAGGCCAGGTCTGCTGCCTATGCGCATGTGCCCGCTGCTCCGTTGACAGGTGGGTGCATGCGCACAGGCAGCAGGCCCAGCTTCCATGAAAGGATCCAGGCCTGTTGTCTCTCGGGGTGTGTGTGTGTGGAGGAGCAGGCAAGGGTTTCAAGACAAGGTCGGGAGGCGATGGGGCAGGGGCAGGGATCCCATTTTGCTGAAACAAAACAAAGCACTGAGGGAAAGTGGAGGGGGGCATGATCACTGTGACCAATCTTTCCCTACAAAGGAGAGCGGTTAATGCACCAGCCAAATCTTGGCTACATGTTGACCATTGGCGTGGTCACCCAACAGCAGTGCTGGTCCCAACAGAAATCCACTTATATGCCTGGTCCTTCAAGGGAAGTGCAGTTCATCCAGAGGAGATTGTAATCCAATCTCACTTTGGTTTTTCTGCTGATTAGGAGGACATCTGTCTTGTCTGGATGACTTAGTTTACTCACATCCTGTACCTTAAGGCTTACAGCATCCATATACTAATTAATGACTTCCACAGACTCCTTGGCATCAGATGAAAAAGAAGATAGAGCCAGGTATTGTCTGCATGTTGTCATTTATGATCAAGTCCTAGGTTTCTTCATTTCAGCAGTACCTTTTTTTTGGTGGCGGAGGGGGGGATGGTAGATGTGATTTTCTTATTCTTATTTTTTAAAAAACTGGGAGTCAGAAATGTTGTCAATGCTGCATATCATTTAGGGATACACCAGTAGGCCCCATTTTACCTCCTGCCTTCCCCTGGTCTGTGTCAGTTTTGTTATGATAGGAAAACACAGGAAGCTGCCTCATAAGCAATGAAGCCAAGACTGACGAGCTGGGGCTCGCCAGAGTTTCAGAGAAAAATCTTTCTTAGCACTACTTGGAGATACCAGGGATTAAAGAAAGGGATGGGATTGAACACTGGCCCTTTACCATGCCAGGCATGTACTCTGTTGCTAAGCCCCTCTCCAAAGTCCCTGACACAGAGGCCTTGGAGCAAACACAGACGACCAGAGTTTTTACAATCCTGAAACAATGGCAACTTCAGTGAGCTGCTCATGTCGACAGAATGTTGAATTACTATCTCCCAAAATGTATTTTTTATGGAGAGCTTATTGCAGATACCTGATTGCACAATGAACAAAAGAAATGATTTGAGGATACACTGAAGACAACATTGGAAGGATTTAATATTGACCAGTTCAGTTGGGAAGCTCTCATTCAAGGCTGGAATGCCTGGTGAATGGCTGTCAAAAAAGGGCAGGGATTGAACATTTTGAAATAAAAAGAATCAAGGATGCACAATGGAAGAGCAACATTAAAAAGCAAGGATGTAACAGCCCAATGAGCCCAGGATGAGCTAACCTGCCCCCATTGTTCCCATATCTTCCTGGCTCTTTTTGGGCTCGTCACCTGTGTGTTCCTCAGCATGGTACTGTTCAACCTTAACTGCTCCTCTCTTTTTTCCTAAATGTTAACTCTGATAGAAATAGCCTTCTTCGAAAATGAAGGAAGAAGAAAACATGTCCCATCTCTTACAAAGTCACCTGTTTAACAGCTAAGAAATTGAATCCAGATCTCACAACTCCAACTGAAGTTGCCCTCTTTCTAATTAGCGTTGCTGAGTGCCCTCATGTAGATATGGAGTTTCTCTGCTTGAAAGACTGCATAAAGATAAGCAAGTCCAAGACTGAAATAAAAATAGAGAATAGTTAATAAGAGAGAAGAGGGGCTTTGGAGCTACCCTTCTACAGTTAGCATCTGGACAGCCTAGTCAGGAAGCACACAGATCACCACATCATAGTCTTCCTCAGTATACGGTAATGGGTTGTGTTTCTATATAAATGTACATCTAGGTACATATTACCACAGGAGCCATCTCTAAATGCAGCTGGCTGGATAGTTCAGTGGCTTAGGTATCTGGTTATTGAGCCATATGTTGGGAGTTCAATTCCCCATTATGCCCCTTGGGGAAAAGAGCCCGACGGGATAACCATGGGCAAGCTGCACAGTACCAGGGTTCCCCCAGGAAGAAGGGAATGGTGAACCACTTCTGAGTATTCTGTACCTAGAAAACCCAGGAAAGGGTCACCTTATGATGGCATGCAATTATTATTATTTCTAAATGTACAGCTATGTGTATACATTGCCACATTCAATGGTGTCTGTGCCCTTCCATCCTCTTTTTTTTTTTTTTTTTTTTTTGAGGTGTAGTTCCTCTTTTTTAGGAGATGCTAATCCTTTTTTTAGGAGATGCATACCTTGGTTTAAAGACCAACTTACACATATAGGGATCTGCCTATTAGTCCGTCTAGCCAATGGTATTGATTCTGTGGGGATTTCAGGCAGGATTGTTTGAAAAACAATCCTGGAGATCCTTAGTATACTAATGGTCTCCCATCCAAGTTCTGACCAGGTCTGATCTTGCTTATCTTCCAAAAGCAGGAAAGATGGAGCATATGGTGTTTTATGACCTACAGGAATTATTCAGGAAGTTGGTTTATCTTTAATCTAATCCCTGATCATCACCCTGATGTTAAACTGTGGGAGCTGGTTGAGCTTTAGCAAACCTTCATCCAAACCTTGTCATCTACTCCATACTGGATTTGTTGCTTACACTAAGCTCTTTGGTTTTTTTATTGCCTTGAAAAAATCTATCTTTCAAACTATAACAAGACAATTGATGTATACATCAGTGTAGTTCATCGTTTCTGAGCCACTGAGGCAGGACACAAGTCATGGTCTGTCTGCTACTCCCATTACGGGCCATTGAGACAAATAATATATTGTGTATATTTTTACAATTTTGATCTGGCAATCTTAGCTACTTTGTGCTCTGACATTCGTTTTTCTAAATTAAGAAGAGTGATTTTAAAATTTTGATAGATAAGCATGCCAGAGGCTGCTGCTGAGGCCATTGTTTGGCTGAAAGCCCTATCAGATTTGATGTGTGTGTATTTTCAGAACAAAACACTGGTAAAGGAGCACACTCTGATTAAACAGGAAGTGAAACAGATCTTTCCCTAGCCATAAATCAAGGTAAAGCACAGGCCAGGCATTGCCAAATATATTGACCTCACACAGAGACTTTCAAAGAGGGCTCTGTAGCTGAGATGGCTTACTCAGAAGTAGAATAATAAGCATGGCTCCCTTAAGCAAAGCATAGTTGACGAACACATGCCAAAGCCATTAACACTGTCATCTTCTGTGCACATACCTTAGGGCAGTGGTTCCCAACTTTGGGTAATGTGGAGTAGCTCAGCCACTTCCAAGCCCAGCTTTGGACTGCAGTTCCCAGGAGCCTTCACCACCAGCTGTGCTAGCCAGGGTTTCTGGGAATTGCAGTCCAAGAACACTTGAGTGACTCAAGGCTGGGAACCACGACCTTAGGGTAATACCTAGAATTTCAAACTTAAAAACAAAACTTCTAAATCATGTTGTATAGGATTGCAGTACAAGATACAATCCTGAACCCACTTACCTAGAAGTCCAGGTGGACACATTTAGGATAGTAATCTTAAAGAAATGTCATCTGTATCCAAGTGGGCCACTTCAGGAGATCCAAGGACCATTTCCCCACTCTGAGATCCTCCAGAGGAGAAAATGAAGGGCAAGAGGAGGATGGAATGGGGAAGAGCAAAGAACTCAGACCATGGACAGAAGCTCCAGTTTTGAAAACTTCGTACTTTTGGCTTAAAATATTATGGCTGTGCTGAAGCCTATTTGGAAGGTTTATCACTGCCTCTGGAGTCTTCTGAGGTTGTCAGTTCCCTCACCTTCCTTCCTTCCTTCCTTCCTTCCTTCCTTCCTTCCTTCCTTCCTTCCTTCCTTCCTTCCTTCCTTCCTTCCTTCCTTCCTTCCTTCCTTCCTTCCTTCGCTAAGGGAAAATATGTGTGGTAGTAGAGGGCAGAGGAGTCTGAGGAGACTGGGAGCACTTTGCCCACCCCCTGCTCTATGTGGATCAATTGATGGTGACGTGACACCGGGCTGCGTAAGCTAACCTTTCAGCTCCTGATGCTGTAGTTGGATTAAAATATTAGGAGCGAGATACAGATTTCATTCTACTTTGACAACTGATCTTTTTTTATTATTCCTTTCTCATTTGCAAAGTTTCACAGTGGATGTTACGATATTGCTACTACCGCTGTTGTTAGTATTTTAATATTTTCGCCAAATGCCATCTTTGGCAGACAACAGTTTCTCCAGACCTATGAAGGTCTGCATTGCCCTTAAGATAATTTCCTAACAAGAAATGTTTACTTCTGACAGTTCAAATCCCTAAAGAATTCCTTCTGTGCTATGGCTATTCCCCATATATTTCCTCTTCCCTGTCCCGCAGAGGAATCCTGTTGACAGGGCATAAAGAGAATTTATGTAATGTATAATTAAAGAAGCCATTTAGGATGGGCTTTTCAGATGAAATGGGGTTTGCTCATTAAGCAATGTGTACGTTTTCTAGTCAGTTTTGTTTGGGTTATGCGGGCCTAGGAAGTGCTCAAATCCCTTGCCACTGCCAAGAAATGACCTTGCAGCTGTGCAGTCTAAGCTGGTACCTTATTTTTGCACTTGTGGCAACATGTTCTTAAATAATTGATTTCCTGAACTTGTGCTAATAGTCATTCCTCTGTTAATTTGTTTCTCGGCTCTCAGATTTCCCTTTGGGCATATAAAGAGCGACTCTTCAGACACTTCTGCTTAGAAGCAATCCTGACACTCAGGGGGCCAGGCATTATCTGACCACTTCTGACGTATCTGTAATACGGCAGGAAGATATGGGATAAGTAAAAAAACAAAACAAAACGAAACAAAAAATCCAGAAGCCCTGATGATGTACATCTAAATAACTCTTAATTACTGAGTGGCTTACAGGGGGAGGCATTGTCAGCCCCACAGCACAGCAGAGATCCACGCTTCATGTCTGTTCTCTAGCGCTTTCTTGCATCAATTCTAACTGGCAGGGAGATAATCGGTTTCACTTCTCCAGCATCTAAATTTTTTTAAACCTCAGGTTTGTTTTCATTCCAAACATGTGGGTTTTCCAAAATGAACTGAGATTATATTTTCAGACATCTGTACTGTCCAAATTCAGTAAGTACAGCTGTTTCTAGCTGTGGTGGTAGCCCAACATAACTGCAATTGCCACCAGGAGGTTTCCCTGTGTGTGACACACACAAGATCACACCGGGTTCTTCCAGAGCTCCACAGATGCCCAGCCAGCCTTGGTTAAACATTGGAAGCCTGAGTTGATGAGCAGTCGCTGCCCCTGGCCAGGGGTCAACAAGTCTAGCAACTCCCTTAACAAGCTCACACCTGCTTCGCAAGGAAGACCAAGACTCAGCTGATGGTACCCAATCCAAGCACTTAAGCATTGAACCTAAGACCACACACAATAATTAAAAGAACAGCTAAAGAACACCCAGAAATAAAATACAAAAATTAGTTAGCCTATTGTACTTACCAGGTACAATAGGCCTCACCTGGCAGGACAAAGTTCCAAATAGAGTAGTCCTAGAACAAGCTGGAATTTTTAGCATGCATACATTACTGAAACAGCGACGTCTATGTTGGCTCAGGCATGGCTGAGAATGGCTGACAGTCGGATTCCAAAAGGTCTCCTGTATGGAGAATTAGTGCAAGGAAAGCGCCCCAGAGGGAGACCACAGCTGCGATACAAGGATATCTGCAAGCGGGATCTGAAGGCCTTAGGAATGGACCTCAACAGACGGGAAACTTTGACATCTGATCGCTCAGCCTGGAGGCAGGCGGTGCAGCATGGCCTCTCCCATTTTGAAGAGACCCTTGTCCAGGAGGCCAAGGCAAAGAGGCAGTCCTGAAACCAGCAAAATCAGGGAGCTGGACAGGGGACAGATTGTATTTGTCTTCAGTGTGGAAGGGATTGTCACTCTCGAATTGGCCTTCTCAGCCACACTAGACGCTGTTCCAAGTCCTCTCTTCAGAGCACATTACCATAGTCTCTCGAGACTGAAGGATGCCTAATCTATTGTACTTACTCAAAAGGCTTTAGAACAGATGTAGAGAAGGTTCTGAGCTCACACAGAGCACTCTTCTTATCTGCATAATAATGTACTGAAATCTCACCGCACATGCATCCCCACTTGTTCTGGATCTTAACCATTTTAATGTGTTTGCACTTGGACGACACACCTCAGCCAATCCCTGGGGGCCTCCAACAGAATCTTCCAGAAGACAAGCCATTTTGCCCATAGTCACTTTGATTTTCTATCAGAATGCAGCCGTAAACGATTACCAATAGAGATGGGCTATTTGTATTCGTATACTTGAATACAAATACACAGGTGCAGATAATGAGGGTCTGGCCCCCTGGGGCCAGACTGACCACTCACAATACCGCTGCTGCTGCGAGCTCCACTCTTCCTTCCTATCTATCCATTGCTCACGATGGATTAGCCACTCTGCGACCTGGCAGAGAGGCTCGTCATCCCACCTTCTGCCAAGACTGGCTAATCCATTGCGAGCAACGGAGCGATAGGAAGTCTCCGCGGAGCTCACAGAAGCAGTGGAATCGTGAGTGGTCGGTCTGGCCCCAGGGGATCGGACCCTCATTATCTGCACCTGTGGGGGGATATTCGTATACGAATATGAATACCCCCATCTCTAATCACCAGTTTAGAGCCCCCATCTCAGATTATTCAAAGGGACCTTCATCTTTTTCTTGATAGCTAGGTGGCTCTTGCCAGGGAACTGTCAACATTGTAGGCTAGCTAGCACCAAACCCCCTTCCCATCAGCCTTCCAGCCTGGCTCTTAGCAATAATTCACACTTAGGGATTGTTAGGGAGGTCAAACAGATTCCTCACTCTGGTGCCAAATATTTGCTGCATCCAGCACAAGGACCGTGATCCTAATGGGAGAAACCATGTGGGTAAGGGCCTTTGTGCAGTGGTTCTTCTCTCCTCGTTGTCCATCTGTCAGATGACGAAGTGCATGAGCAGGCATGCAACCGCTTGCCTGGCCTGAAGAAGTTGAGCTGGTAGACTAACTTGAATAATTGCCTACTTACACTGGGAGGGACCATCTGTTTCTGGCCAATATGACAGCCTTTTCTTCAAACTGGCACTTAATGCCTATAGATGAGAAGAGGCAGGGAAAAGTTGATGCTGTTGGGTATTTTGTAACTGATATATTTCAGGGATGACCTACAAAATCTGCACAATTTCTCACAAAACAGACTGAGATGGATATGTAGAGTGATGGGCTACTTCTGTCTGAATTACTGAGAGGAAATTTCCAACCACATGGTACCAGGGGTGAAGCTTTAACCAGCTTTAAACTCATCTTAAGAAGATGCCTGCATTTTTTAGTGGTCTAATAAAAGTGTCACATTCTTCTACATTTGAAATGGAGACAACAGCCATCTTCAAAAGGGTGAAGGTCGGAAGATAGAACATGCTTGCTTTCTGTAGTTCCGGAGTAGGAACTGACGTAAAGGATTCAAATGATGAGAAAGGAGATTTTGCCTAAACATTAGGAAGAAATCCTTGCCAGTTGTTTGATTGTGGAATGGACTGCTTCAGAAGGCAATGGTGTCTCCTTCATTCTAGTGTCCTAAACAGAGATGGATACCTGTTGGGGTTGGTTTGTCAGAAGGCTGGACCGGATGATCTTTGGGGCCCCTTCCAGTTCTACAGTACTGTGAGTCTATACCCATAGCCTCCCCTTTCTACTGTTGCTGACAGCAGATCTCTAATCTTGGAGGGGAAAGGGCTCCAGAAACATCTGTGTGGCTAAGGGAGTTGGAAATTAAGATTGTATCCTCTGCTTTGAGGTTGGATTCAATCTGTTTTACAGTCCCTGAGACACCATAGGGTTACATGGCAAACTGAAAAGAAAGGGGATGTTTTTCTCTACTGTTTTTTCCTCCCCCTCTCTCCACAAAACTAAAACTTGAAAGACTATGTAGGTTAATCAGTCTTATTATCCCATTAATATAAAAACAAATGAAACTGAGACAAGGAACTTCACTACTACATAAGTGAATAAATATAAACCCTGAGCACAATGCATCTATTTTTAGAAACACAAAATGGGCCCTGGTGCAAGCTTCAGCAGGTACAGAACATCAAATGGTTTTATACATAATTTTAAACTGGAGCTGAGTAGTACTGTAGCTCAGATATAGTCATTGTGGTGCTACAGAAGATATATGTTCTGTGGAAGCGGCACAATTAGCAACCATAGCTTGCTTTGCAAATGTTTTTTCCCCTGAACATATGTGTGTGGTGTTCCATGCTGAGTATTTTCTGACCAGAAACACATTTTTACCTCGTCTCCCAACACTAAATTTATTAAAATTATTTTAGTCCTACCATTTCAAACTTGATGCTTAGTATTTTCATTATTTTATTGACTAAAAGCACTATTAACTGCACCCCAAACATCTTGCTAAGAAGACAATAAATCACACAGAGTTGGGTTCAGGTTTAGCTGTAATTTGTGTAGGCCCGCTGACGTCAAAGAGACCTGAAAAGTCATGACTAAGCACAAGACAAAGTTTGTATCCAACCTGAAGTTTCCAGACCACTACCACTGACAATTACAAAACTCACACTTTTTAGGTCCAGATCCATGAGAAATGCATAGCAAAATATTGATGCAAACAGCCAATCAATACTGCCAAACGAGGGGAAATGGCTAATTGCTTTGTGTTCACATGGTTGTTTCTTTTGGCTAATACAGTGTGGAACTGTTTTGCCTCATTTTTTCAAGGACAATTAAAAAAGTTTTGTGTGCTGGTGTATTCCAATGTACAAGCAAATAAAAAAGTGTGGAAATAACACTGGTGGCATATTTTGTTTAATTGTGTTTGAACAATCAAGTGTAAATGATATTTTAGAAATATTGTTCAACTTTCTAAGAAAGAAAGGCAGGAGCCCACAACCTATGCTCTATTTTGGCTGGCACCCCTTTTAAAGCACTAACATTACTGTTGCAGGTGTTAATTTCCTCACCTCTATTTAGAAAAAGGAGGAGTCTGGATCTATTAGTCAGATGGGGAAGACTTAAATGGTGTGGTATAATTGCCACCCACTCCAAGGAAGGCTTTTATCTTGTTTTTGACTAATGTGGAATTTTGGGTTATGCTATGGGGGGGGGGAACCCCAATAAGGGCTTACTCTGCTCTACAAACATTGTTGTTCAGCACAAATCAAAAGATTTCAGTTTCTCTAAGAAGAAGTGATATGGCTGATTTCACTCTACTATTTAAAGTGCCCTTCCCAAGTCATACATTGTGAATCTATACATTTCTGGCAAGCAGAAGCTTCTGTTGATAGAAGTACATACACCAGTAGCTAATCTGTTCTCCTTTTCTGCATGCGAGGGCTTAAAAGCCATACCAAGCTGTACCATCCTAGAACCTATTGTTTTGAAGCTGATTTTTGCCTCCTTTCCAAATGTTCCGTACTAGGTGTGCGTAGCAAAGATCTGAAAGACCGGCATGCCACAAATTCACTTCCATTAAATGACTTTAATTTAATGACTGTAATGTAGAATAGCCCACAGAGATTCAATTATCTTCTGACATAAAAGTACAGCAAGTGAGGAGGCTAGAAGTAATATGCATAACGATCACAGCCTTTTCTTCTTTCAACTGAGGCGACAACAAAGGGAAACCTTTTGAAAACTTCCAAATCAAACCTACTTTTTGACAAGGGATTTGGGGGAACGTATATCTTGAGCTTCATGTGTGATATAAATTAGAATGACGAATAGTTGGCAGCATCAGCAGGAGTCCCTAAAGATACAAAAGCGGAAACCTTTTTTATTGAGAGACAAAGAAATCTCCACCCTTAAATAACTTTCTTGAATATGCTTTCCCTTTTTATAGTAGGTGGGAAAGAATAAAGCCTTGATTTCCAAAGCAGTGTGAATACCCGTACCTGATCCTCAGAAATATTTTAATACTTTAAACACCTTTAAAATTGTTCTTTCAGTTCAGCATTATTTATTTTGGGGAAAAAATCTACCTCCTTCTCTTTTATCACTGGCTGATGGAATTTTATAGAAATTGAAAACTATTCATGGAATTTCAAGTTGAATATTCTAATGATTCAAAGCAGCACTGAAAAATTAACATACAAATCTTTGTCAACAAATAAGAGCAGTCATAATTTAAATCAGAGATAGGAAAAATTGTGTTTGTTTTCATTGACTCCCAAAATCCCACCGCTAGCATGAGAGCTGTACCCTCCCAAAAGTAATAGTACTAATCTCTAATTAAAATCGGCACAAAACCATGCTGAAATAAACAGGTTATGCTTGCATCTAAAAGATTTTAGAGGCAGTGCCAGGCAAATTATGTTGGAGAGAGTGCACCACAATCACGTTGCCACAAGGGAGGAGATCCTGTCAATGGTAGCCACACTCCCATTTTCCAGTAGTGGGGGTACTTCTTCTGTGTGCCTTAGCTTTCGAGAGTGATGCCAAATCCATGTCATATTTGGCTGTCATAAATGGTTGTACACTGATGAGAAAATTCCAGTGTGAAGAGGAAGGGGCAGATTAAAATCCTTCTTGGGATATGAACAGTAAAGAAATCTTTTGTAGGTGAATTCCAGATGTCCCATGTCCCTACAGGTACATCTCCCTGGCTTGGAGAACCTTTGGCGGCCAGGTAGGTCCTCCTCTTCAGATTGCTGCTCTCATCATGAAGAGAGGGACATCAAGGGGGGCTGGGCTAGCACCCTCGGCCTGCTCACATGTTTGTCTCATCCCTGTTCTGAATGTCTGCATCAGGCTCTTGCACAGTAGGCAGTAACTCCGATATGCAGATGGAAGCTTATGACTTATTGAATGAAATTCTGCTGCATGACTCCACTGCATAAATGGTGATGTTATCAGCCAGAAATATTAATATTTATTTTAATATAATTTAAAACTTCCTGTCCCATGCTTCAGGTTCCAAGGTTATCTATGGATCTCTGTTACTTTTGGGAAGTCTTTGGGATCCCCAGAGTAAAGGATGGGGGAGGGGGAGCCTTTAACATTGGTGAATCAATGTCGGTCACTGCTGGTGGGTTTCCTGCCACCAGCAATGTTTTGATATTAAAGGCTTTCCTCACCCTGTCCTGAGGCTACCAAAGTCTTCCCCAGAGTGAATGGAATCCCTAGGGAGCCACGGAACCTGGAGGGAAATGACAGGAAGTTTTCAATTAAGTTAAAATAAAGATTAACATTGCTGGAAGATGACTTCATCACCATTTACACAGTAGAGTTGCAGCAACTAGATTTTAGCCACTATTAGACTAAGATACTGAGGTTTTTGATTAACTCATTAAGTCCAACAGCTCAGAAATGGTTGTAAGAATCAAGTAGATGTTGGTAAATTGCATTCAGTCTTATGAACCTCAAAAATCCATTAGTTGGCATTTCCTTCCTGTTCACAGCATGGTAATTCATAGAGCATTATAATGAACTGAATGTATAAAGATGGGCACATAAAAATATTTTGTCACATATAAATATTCATGTGATTATCAACTCACATTTGAGCTCTAGAAACCGATTCAGGATCATGAACAGAAGGCAGGTATCTGTTCTCAAAGCAATTCTAGTTTCTCTATTAATCTTGCAGAAATCAGTAGGTTTTTAAAATGGTTACGCACACATTGAAGGTCAGCCTTTGAACTGAATCTTCTAGAAACATCAACAAGCTCTTGCTGCTTAAAGACTAGCTAATTTAATGTGAGATAAGCTTTTATAGATTGTAGCTCACTTCTTCAGATGTAGGTTGAAAACATGCTGAATAAATTCCAGTGCTCTCTCCACTGGAGGTGATCCAGAATTCTTCATTTTCTGGGGGGAAATTAACCATTTCTAGTTCATTTCCCTTCACCCCTTCATCCACTTGAAAAGGGAGAGTATGCAGATTTTTCCTCAGAATATTCTCCTCCATTTTCCTGTGCTGGTGGCTGCTCCTCTATGTACGTGCCCAGTCACAATGCCTTGGAAATTATGCTCAGTGCTCAATATTTTGTCCACGGCTCAGCAAAATTGCTACGAGAGATCATAGCTCCCTAGCAGGACAGTTGGTAGCCATGACAGAGGGGGAATTCTGAGACTTTTATTCCAGTAAAGTAATTTTCCCAAGCTGTGATTCTGGTGGATGCAAATCGGCAACCAGGCTGTCTGTCAGTCTAGTAGTTGCTATTATGATTTGCAACAACATAAAACCCCTCAATCCTGGGGGGAGAAATAAGTTCTGCTACAGTTACCAAGAGAATCCTCAGGATTTTTGGAGGAGGGAGAAGAGGGGCAAAGCCGTATAGTGACATGTTAGCATAATTAGCGTACATAGCACGCACCACTATAACCTAGTGTGTCTGTCTATGTACATTAAAAGGATAAATGTAGGGTTCCGGAGGGGGCAATCAGACCCAGCCTCTCCTTCAAACACCCATAATTGGTGCTACTAATGTTAAGCCCCACCTTGAGGATTTTTTCCCTCCCTCTGTAGAAATTTGAGGAAATCATCCCCACCACGGTTTCTCTGCTCACAAATAGAGAGGAGAGTTCCAAGAGGTTATTTCCCTGTCAGTTTATTCCATTCATTGCAGCCCTTCTTTTCTCAGCAGGATGGTTATGTAGAAAGCGGAAATTAAAATGGACAGTTCAATCCCATCCCCCACCTCCTTGCCACCATCACTACTTTGTGGAAAGCAATGAGAAGGATGTCAGTTAGGAAGCGAACACCGTGATGTCTCAGGTTGAAAGGATTCTCTCCCCCACCTCCAAAAATGCCCTCTGCTGAATGCATTATTCTTCAGGAAACACATTTCTGGGGCCCTGCTGGGTAGAAGTCAATCAAGTACTTGCTGACAAGCTACAAAATAGATTTTGCCTGATGTTTCCAGACCTCAAATGCCTTTTAAAAAGGATCCTGTCCATTCCCACGTTCTGTTTTTCGTTTTTTAGGATTCTTCTGTTTCACAGTCTTCTTTATGTTAAACTCTGATTTCCTGATCACTTTTGAATTAAATAACATGTAATGCATGTTACACCAACAAGGTTCGGTGTAACATGCATTACATGTTATTCTAATTTATTCTTTTTTATTGCACAGGGAACCTTTGATTTGATGTCGGAAAAATACATAAATTATTTTGGAAGAAAATGAAACCACGGACATCTTTTGTGACCACCTTTGTGGCATTTGGGACTTTTTAAAATAGGTTGCAACTTCTCTCAGAGCACTTTAAACATCAACTCAATGCCAGAAGAAAAACACCTTGACCGCAAGGCATCGTGCATTTATCAGCGTTATGGAGTGTTTCGAAGAAACAGATTGTGCACAAAACTACATGCCTATTTTAAAATGTGTATGGATGAGAAGAAAATGTAGGTGGGTCCAGAGAGATGCAACAAAGTATCGGCTGCAAACGTTTACGTCCCAAGCAGATTGCAGGGAGATCGTTTGTCACCGACTGCTTGTGAATGTAGTGCATTGATTGGTTTGTTACAACGGGGTTCAAATCATCACTTGGCCATGAAAACCCACTGGGGTGGGACGCCACGGCTAAAACCATTCTTTAAATATCTCATATACTTTGAGAACCTTATGAAGGTCACCGTAAGTCAGAAGCAACTTGACGGCACATAACAAGCCATAGAAACTTCAAATGGCAAGCAGTGCCTTAAAAGAGGCATTTTCCTTCCTTTCTCACCCAGGAAAAGACAATGCCTTCCCTGACGCATGTACCCATCATATAGAAACAAACAAGAGATGCTTTGTGCCTCAGAAGCATCATTTGTATGTGTACATAAATTTTGGCAGATCAGTCAATTGACTGAAAGGTACATGCCACGCTCTCCCCAAGAGTCTCTGTAGGAATCTTTTTGGGGGGCGTGTATCAGAGCTGCACAGTAATATGTTAGCATAATTAGTGTGCATGAAGCTCACCGCAATAACAGTGTGTGTCAATCTCTAGATATTAAAATAATAAACAAATTTTGCATTAGGGGAGAAGCCTCCCTTTGCCCCCCTCCCCTGCAGACAACCCTCCCAGATGCTACCACAGTAATTTAATATATGTTTAGTCTTTAGAAAGAGATTTAACAAAAATAATGAACACTTAATTATTCCTGGCATAAATTTCAACATACCTCCCTCACTATTGCAGAACCCTGTTCCTTTTTATTTTTTCAAAATCTGCTCTGATTAGAAAACGAAGAAGACAGCCATTAAACCTCACCTCTTCCTCTCACTTTTCGTTCCCCATCTTGTCATTTTCTGTATTGTGAAATTTGGGAGGATACTTACAAGTTCTTTTGCAACTTAGTACACTATGCTGCAACTAGAGCTGGCCCATCTGAGTGAATGAAACCTACTGACAAGTTGACTTTAAAAATCCCCATTGATTCTATGGGCCTACTCTAGAGCAATTTGCTACGTTAAGCAACAGGACTTCAGCCAATGAATAGTCTTCATGTCCAGACATTTGTCTGTGTCCCTCTCTTCAGCTTACAGTTTTTCATTAGATATTCCTTGCAAGAGATTTGTATATATTGTTTTACCTCTAGGTCAGCCATTCTCAATGTTTTCTTGGCCACGGCTATGAACACATAATGAAAGAGATATAGGCCAAATCAGGATTGTATAAGTCGTGTAACAAACCTTATAAGGTGGTGTGTGAAGAATTGTTTCCAGTCTGTGGCCCTCTTTAAATGTGCCCCCTGCTGAGGATGGCTGCTCTAGACAGCTGTTGGGCATTGAAGAATGAAAAAAAAAATTCTGTATCAGTTTAGAGCAGTGATGATGAACCTTTTTGAGCCCGAGTGCCCAAACTGCAACACAAAATCAACTTATTTATTTCTAAGTGCCAATACTGCAATTAAAACCCGAATGCTGAGGTTTTAGTTTAGAAAAAACAACTGCTCCTGCACTGCAAGGGTTAAATGCTTGTCGTCCCCCCCCATAGGCGGTATTAACAAATAAATACTTACTGGTCCTCCAATCCCCCATTGGGCTAGACCGGTCATGGTCGCCATTGCACCACTCTGCTGGACCACTGCACCAGCAGAGGGGAGTGCCCTATGATGAAATGCTGAAAGAGCCGAAAACGTTTAGCCTTGAGAAAAGGGGACTGAGGGCAGATATGATAGCACTTTTCAAATACTTGAAAGGCAGTTGTACTGAGAAGAGGCAGGATTTGTTCTCACTCATCCCAGACTGCAGGACACATGATAAAAGGCCCAAATTACAGGAAGCCGGATTTAGGCTGAATATAGAGAAAAACCTCTTAACTGTTAGAGCTGTATGACATTGGAACCAGTTACCTTGGCAGGTGGTGAGTGAACCCATGTTGGAGGCATTCAAGAGAAAGTTGGTCAACCTTGTGTCAGATCTGCTTTGACTTGGATTACAGCATTGAGCAGGGGGTTGGACCCCATGGCCTTGTACGCTCCTTCCAACTCAATTACAGTGGTGCCTCGCTAGACGATGTTAATCCGTTCCACGAGGATCGCTGTCTAGCGAAAACATCGTCTAGCGAAGCACGTTTTCCCATTGGAATGCATTGAAATCGCTTCAATGCGTTCCAAGGGAAAACGCAGTCGTCTTGCGAAATTTCCCATAGGGAAACCTCGTCTAGCGAGTGAGGGTCCCCATAGGAATGCACTGACAGCTGCACTGACAGCCTTTGACCACTAGTCGGCGCACTCCTATGGGGAAACCTCATCGTCTAGCGAAATTCCCCATAGGGAAACATCGTTTTGCGAAGCGCAGTAGCGCTCGCAAAAAGGCATCGTCTAGCGATTTCCTCGTCCTGCGAGGCAATCGTCTAGCGAGGCACCACTGTATTTTATGATACTTTGATTCTACGAATTCCACAATCACATGTATCACATTTTGCAATGACAGGAAGTACAGCATTATTAATGTTTTATTCCAGAGGTGTTAACACTGAATATGCTTATATTATTAATATTATATTGGGAAGCTTTGGGAATTTCAGCTCCTTAAGAACATAAGAACGTATAAGAAGAGCCCTGCTGGATCAGGCCAAGGGCCCATCTAGTCCAGCTCCCTGTATCTCACAGGGGCCCCACCAGATGCCTCTGGCAGCACGCGAGACAACTAGAGACCTGTCTCCTGATACCGTCCCCTGCAGATGGTATTTGGAGGCACCTTCCTTTTAATCCTGGAGATGATACATCCCCATCATGGCTTGTAACCTGCGATGGACTTTTCCTCCAGGAATCTGTCCAATCCCCTTTTAAAGGCATCTAGGCCAGATGCCATCACTACATCCTGTGGCAAGGAGTTCTACAGACTAACAACACGCTGGGTCAAGAAATACTTTCTTTTGTCTGTTTTCACTCTCCCAACACACAATTGGAATGGATGTCCCCTGGTTCTGGTATTACGTGAGAGGGAAAAGAGCTTCCCTCTATCCACTTTATTCATCTTCTGCATAATTTTATAGTGTACTCCCCTTCTTGTGTCAGCAGGTGTGTGAGTTCAGCTGGCTGTGACTTGATTTCAGCATTTTGGTAAGGAAGCAATTTGTACGGGTATGCATAACACACTATGTATGTACAAATGTTGACACGGGGAGTGATTTTGGAACTGGAAAACACAGTTTCTGAATCAAAAAGCACACTCGGAACCCCATATCTGCGGGGGATTGGTTACAAGCCCCCCACGGATGCTGAAACCTGTGGATAATAGTGAACACTATAATAATAACTAGCATGGTAAAAGAGTAAAATCCAAGAATATGTATTTTCACCTATATCACCAGAACTGGCCAACCAAGGGAGCCCGAGACCATGCTATGGATTCTTCAACAATAACAATACCTAGTATGGTCTCGGGCTCCCTCTAGTGGCCAGTTTGGGTAAATACATTGTGAAAATACCTATTTCTAGTTTTTTTCTTTTTCTTTTAATCGTTTTCAAAATTTCAGACTACGGATAAGTGAAACTGTGTATACTGATCCAGCGGATACAGGGGTCCTACTGTATGTCCAGCCTGAGAGAAACAGATGTCTACTCAACTGTCTGCAGTACTTTTGCAGTAATGTGCTCAATGCTGAAAGGGAGACAGAAAGGAAGCACTTTCTATTTATAGACATTTTAATTGGAATCCTATTGGCACTTGCATAAGATATGAGTAACTTGCCATGGCTACCTGCAGCTGATTGATGAAGTGCTGGGGTACATCCTGATTGCACAAATCAGGCACATGACCAGGTATGTGACCCAGACACTCCTTGGCACCTTTCAATTAGCCAGGGCACATTACTCAAACCTTATGCAAACACCAGTATGCAAGCACCTACGTATAATAGGTGCCAGGCATCCATAACCAAAGGCCACCTAAGGCTAATGATGGCACCAGCAATGGAGAATGTGATGGGAGCAACTTAGTTCAGAGGCTGGCAGCAAGTCTGGCATGCAGGAAGTTGCAGGTTCAGTCCCTGACAGCCACGCTTCAAAAGGTGCTGGAAAAAGGAATTTACAGGAACAAATACCCCACTAAAAACAGTAAACAAAAGCAACACCAAAAACGCGTTCAAAGCAATAAGGCACAACGGTCCATTCAAGATCCCAACCCAGGCAGCCAGTCCATAAGGGAAAGCTTGCCTGAAGAGGAACGTCTTCGCCGGCTTGAGGAAGGACAGCAAAGATGGGGCAAATCTGCCTTCCAGTGGGAGGGAGTTCCAAAGGCTGGGAGAGTCTTTGAAACACAGCTGCATCTTTGATACTGCAGGGATGGTGTTAAAATACTGGTATGTGTTTCAAACACTTCGGGTTTTTTCTTAACGGGCTCCTTATAATATCTTTTTCATGGCAAGGGCAAGAAAAAAATGTCCAAAAAGAGGCCAAAACAACAACAACAACAACAACAACAACCCAACAACAACAACCCAAAAGGGTCAAAGGCTGCATTGTGTGACTGTACCCATCCTTATTCATTTATTACTTTCATTTTTTGTTCCCTAACTCAGGGCTTAGGAAAGTTCCTTTTGGTGCACATGCCGGAAGATAACTTTTTGGAGCACCAGCCTAGAATCCTGTCAGAAGGCCAGGAGATTTAACAATCAAAGGGATTGGTGACAGGGGATACATTTATAGGCCACTAATAAAAAAATAAATAAATAAAATCATGCAAAATGCAAGCTTTTGTGGGTGAATCACATGATCAGAGGGACTGTTGACATCATCTTCAGGACTCAGCCAATCCCAAGGGTGCTGCTGCTGTTGCCTTGGGAACCCAACCCCTTTTCTCCTGGGTCTTTGTGACCTCACAGAGCCCCACCTCTCTGCTGGCAGATAAAAGGGGCTTGCTGGGCAGGGCAGGAGACCAGAAGGGAGGCCAGTGGCCAGAGGGCAGTCCGGCAGAGAGAGCAGCAGCGACTGCAGGGGGGACCCAGCCCTTCTACCCAAGGCAAGTTCTCTGGCGAAAGTAGATGAACTTGCTAAGTGGGCTTGCGAGTTAACAGCTCGAGGCTGGCGGAGATCCGTGGCTTGAAGCTGGCTGATGTCGGCGATGGACCGGGGGGGAAGTCGGTGGACACTGGCAGACAGAAGCTGGTGGAATCTCCCTGAGGAAGCTGGCTGAGGCCGCAAGGTGGAGGCCGGCAGAGGTTGGCGGATGAAGCCGGTGGACGTTAGCCTCCTGAAACCAGCTGGCGGAAGCTTGGTGGATATCGGTGGATGGAAGCCCGGGCGTGTGTGTGAATGGCTGGTGGAGTGAAGGTGTGTGTGTGTCGGGGTGTGTGTGTGTGCGAATGGGCTGGCTGGTGTTCCGTGGGGATGTCGCCGGGGCGTGTGTGTGACCCAAGCATTCGGGAGCTGGCGGAGGCTGGCTTCAGAAGCGGAGTGGAAGAGATGAACGGGTGGAAAATCCTGGTGGAAGCCAGCGGATGTTGGCGGGCGGAACTTCGGGATGAAGTTGCCAGAACATTGGTCGGTGGATTCGCCTGGGTTGAAGCCGGTTGACGGCAGTGGACGAGCTTGCCCCTTAGTGGTTTCTTTCTCTCTCTTTCTCTGGCAGGGCCCGAAGCTTCCTCTTCCCCAGGGGGATGCGAGGGACCAGAAGGCAGGCGTCCTGCTGGAGCTGAACCAGGCCGTGGTCTCCGCTGAGGATACCCATTTGGCCTCTTTTCCAAAACCAATAAAAGTATTTTTCCAGAATGGTTTTGAAGTGTTGTCTTGTTTGTCAGGGGCTGTCACGGGATTATCTTCCCCATCCCCTCATTATATCTGGGGCCCAATGCCTGGGGTGGGTTTTTGTGAAGTCATGGTGTGGGGCCTTGTGATGTCACAGGAATTGGGAACATAATATTTCTCCATGCATGTGTGAGGGAGTGAGCTAGGCATTGTGGGTTCCCTGTCTGAGCTCCTAAGCAAGTCTATTATGTGTGGTGTTGGACAGACACAGGAGGCCAGTGAGCCCTGGTGCCATTCGGAGAGGGTTGGAGTTGGGTACCCAAACACTATGGCCACCCCGTAACAATAAACGAGACTCGTTCCTTCCCTTCCACCACTGCTCCTCACATTTCAGGTGATTCAGGGGAGCCCAGCCATTTCCTGGCACAGCAGCTCATTCTCTGAGACCTGGCAAGCCTCATCTTCATCCTCAACACCATGAGCACTCCATGGACAGCTCCTTGCAGAGTACAAGTGGGGAGAAAATATGCCACTTCAAAGAAGCTTACAGTCCAACCTCTCACGCCAGTGCCACAACCGAGGAAATAGAGATGGGCAATGATTTGGAGATGAGCGTACATTAAAATTCATGTGGATCCATGCCATGGATAGATGGCAAAAATACACTGGTACTGCAAAACCTGCTGCTTGCCGGCAGTGGCTGCCTCTGAGCTCCTTCCTGATGCTTTTTGTGCTCACTGTCATTCACACTTGTCAAAAACAGCCCAGACAATTGCTTTGTGTTTGGGTGAGAAGCAGTTGTTTGGTGTCACTTTGTGAATGGTGTGTAAAACATGGCATCCTTTTTCCTGCTGGCAACACAGGCACAATATTGTGCAGTAATATTGGGCCATTTCCTGCCATTTTTACTCATGGATATAGGAGCACAATATCCGACTTTCACAAACTGGAGGGTTTTTGAAGCATTGAATATATAATTGTTTATTTAACTTATGCCTCATTTGTAAGAATGATATCAATATAAATTATCTAATAAACAACCTTATTCTTGAATATTATTTTTCTTGTATATTCTTTTTATTCATTCTGGGCTTTTACTAGGTAGTCATTTAGGGCAGCGCTAATAACAAAAAGGGGAAAAGGGGATGACAGAGGACGAGATGGATGGACAGTGTCATCGAAGCTACCAACATGAATTTGACCCAACTCCGGGAGGCAGTGGAAGACAGGAGGGCCTGGCGTGCTCTGGTCCATGGGGTCACGAAGAGTCGGACACGACTAAACGACTAAACAACAACAACAAATAACAAAAAATCAACCACATCTCACATTTTAAAAGCTGTTTTATGGTTAGAAATACTGATGTAGACTTTATACAATGACAGGTTTTAAGCCTTCCACTGTAAACTGTCCTTTATCTGGTCCATTCATGCATTGCACTTGAAAAAATGTTAGACAGTTAAAAAAGCAGTTTTGAGACTTCCTTTTGTGAAGAAATAAGGTGATTTAGAAATCTTTCATTACCACCTTAAAAATACATGGTCGCTTTTCAGCCTGGTTAATGATAAAAACCTTTTCCTGTGACCTGCTGGCAGTTTTCTCCTGGCCATGATCAAAGAGAAGCATTCAATTATCTTTCCTCACCCTGTGATTAAAAACAAAACAAAACACAACAATCTCAATTTTTCAATTAACTTGGAATATTTTGTATCTAATAAAGAAAAAGAAGTGCTAGGCAATTGGGAAAACATGTAGGGCTGGGCAGGAGCAGGAGCAGAGTCACTTATACATACTGCCCCTAAAAAGGAGAATAAAAGTAGGTTCAGATTTGCATAAAATGTCACATAATAATGTATATGCATATATGTGAATTTAGAAATAATGACTCTAATTTCAATAAATATATAATGATTCCATTTTAGCAGCAAAGATTGTAGGCAGGTATCCTGGCGTGCTGACTGTTGACTGACAGTTTAGGACTTTTCAGACATTTACTGAGGGGCACAACTGATGTTTCCTATCTCAGCTTTGTGTCATTGTTATGGTGACCCTATGAGTTAATGACCTCTGGAAAACCCTGTTTTTTACAGGTTTCTTTATCTGGTCAATCCATTGCATGTTCCAACTTCCTTTTTTCTTACTGCCTTCAACTATTGAAGGGACCATGTACACAAAAGCACTACATGAAACACGCAAGAACACACCTTTAATAAAATTGAAAAAGGATCAGATCACACAGAATACAGTTTGGAAAGATAAAACACAGCCAGCTATACATATATATGTACATGTTTTTTGTTCCCTCAAAGAGTCTCTGTAAAGGAATAAGAATGGCTGGGTTTTGACTCTCTTCCCCAGGTGAATACCAGGACCAATCTTATGCGAATTGAACTCTGGAACCTGGACAGTCACTGCACAATACCTTTTTCCTATACAAGCATTTATTTCCTTCTCACCTTGGAAGTCTCCTTTTCACCCAACCTTGTAATCTCTTTGCAAGATAATAGATTGCTTTCCTGTCAGAACAATACAACAATGTAACCATGTATTTCCATAATCTGCTGTCTATAGACCCTGTCTGTGATTCCCACTCCGATAAAGTTTGGGTTCCTTTGTAATCCCATCCCTTCTGCTAATAGGTAATGAACCACCCATTTCTCCTCCCATCTCCTTGTACCATTAACCACCCATTTCTCCTCCCATTCCCTTGTGTAACCAATGTTATAAAAGTTCTGGTTTTCCTGTGCATGACATGATTTTTCTTGCCTACATTTGGAGGCATGACTTCCGTCTGTCTTTTATTTAGCTAAATAAAACAACAACCATTTGAACTCTCTCTTGTGTCAAGGTTATTGGCGTTCAAACTTTGACTCACTATTCTGGAGACTAGCTCCTGGTTTCAACAGTATCCTTAGCATAATTTTTTTTCAGACATGCACCAAATGGCAAAATCTATCAAAGCAGGATGGATGCCACCCACTGTAACGTGCCTAAAGAAATATGATTCATATGGTGTGCCCATTGAATACTGCAGCTCTGAGGTGGAAAGTAGAAGTGAGGCAGATACGTGTATATGGGGAAGTACACTGCACCTGTTGCTTGTTATTTCAGGCACATGGTGAAGCAGGTATCTGGTGCTGTCAGTTTTTACCAAGGAAATGTCTGAATAAAAGTATAGTTCCTAGTATCCTGCTACAGGACAAGTTCTGGACTAGAAGACTCATAGGATAATTTCAAAGTACGATCCTATGTATGTTTACTGTCAAGTAGTTGAGGAATTTTCTCCCATGTAAGCATGCATGGCAGGAGTGACACCTCTGTGATTTGAAGGAGCTTCTGTTTCTCTCTCAGTGCCTCACAGATGTCAACCCCAGACCTTCTGTGGCTTACTGTCACTGGTGTACAAGATTGAAACATGTGTTTCTTTGATTTTAAGACTTCTCTTGGTGCTGAAAACACTTTTTAGAAAATACACGTATGTGTATCAAGCTTCTTCTAAGATGATAGATGCATATACATTGAGGTTGATTGCGTTCTCCTAAAGTTTTTTATATAGAAGTGAAGGTGTTGACAAGGAGCAGTACTACCTAATGATTGCCATATAGCATCCTGACACATCAATTCAAAATATCTTACACCTAATCATATTTGGACATCTTAAAAGATACAAAATTAGCTGGAGCCAGTTCAGCAACCTGCTCAGCTTGTCTTCTGTACAAAAACATGGAGGATGTGACTTGGTTTTTGAAAACACTAATTAATTAAACAAGTCACAGAATGAAGAGTGACGTATGCACTCTCTTTATAAATGACATGGCATCCAAGAAATTCTGTTCTAAATCAGTTTGGAAAAGAAAGCTGTGACAGCTAGAAACAGTGCATCCTCCACATATCAAAACATGAGACTATTTCTAGAGGGAGGTGGGCTCCCTAGAATAAATGTGGTCTTGTTTTGTACCACCACTGAGGGCCTGTCTAGAATTGGCCATTTTGGGTCTGGGGTTTATCGGGCTACCAAGGGCCTGTTGAGGTCAGAGGGAAAAGAGATGTGCCATTTGATGTGCTCCTCCTGTCCGAACAGCAAACGACCCCCTTGTAGCCTGTTCAGCTGTCAATTAAGCACTTCCCCTGATTGTCTGTAGAGGAGCGTCAGGGGAAGTGAAATTATTTTTTAAAAAATTGCTCCTGTCTCTCTCTGTTGGCACCATTCTCCTTTCCCCCCTCCCTCCTTCCCTTACGTTGTTCGTCCTCCACTTTCTCTCTCCCTCTCTCTCAGAATCTGCAGCCACAATGGCAGAAGCTGCTGGAGGCGGCTATCTCCAGTCTAAACAACAGGCATGCCAAAAAGAATGCATGACCTACTGCTGGTCTAGAAGAGTGTGTGACAACTCTTAAAGGGGAAGGATGGATAATTCTAAGTAGAAACACATGCAGATGTGAGTTTGTTTGTTTTTTCCAATCCAAGCCATGCCATATACGATCCATATATTATATCTATATGCCAGTGTGGACACCCTCTGAGAGTCAAAAGGTGAAGTATGTTTTGTTTGGTCTTTATCTTGAAATGATTCTATGAATCAGGTAACTATAATTCCTGTTTTATAAATATGGAGCCATAAAATTGTTCAAATTTGCCAAAGATAAGCTGCATTGCTTATACTGTTCCCTCTTGTGCCAGAGAAAAACATCACTGGCAGAAGAAATTGCATATTTTTGCTCACTGGGAACAGTTGTATAAAGCAGTGTTTAATTTAAGGTGATTGTTTTTTAAAGCATCTAGAGAAGCGTTAGTGTTCTTTTTCTGAGCAGTTTGAAGGAGTGGCTTCTCTTGGGGTTGGCCTGAGTCACAAGCAAGCTTGAGTTAACTTGCTAACCAGTTTTTTCAGGAAGGAGGAGAAATGGTGATGTTGCTTTGCTACATGGGATGCCTCAGTTAGTGTTTTGTTTTACGTTATTGTGGGTATAATATGGTCTGCAAACACTGATGGCCCAGTGAGGAAAAAGGAAGGCTCCACTGAGCAACTCCAGCGATCCTTTCTCCTCAGCTTGTGGGAGGATGCATTTATGCCTAGGTACTGATAGTATGTTATGAATATGAGGACACTGACCATTTGAGTCAGCTGTTAGTGAAATTTTTTTTTTTTTACTCTTTGAGAAAAAAACATCAAGTCACATCCATGTATGTTGCTAAAATTAGAACTATTTTAAATAAATAAATAAATTTTACTTTCTCTTATAAGAGCACATGTGCATCATATACTGTTATCACTAAGATATCTCTCTTTAGAGTGGAATTCTTTTTAGTTCAATTAACGATGGAATGGTGGCTCTACTTTGTTATGTCCTGTGCTTGGTTTCCATGCTATGTGCTTATTTATAAAAATGACCTTACAACATTAATCACAGTGATCAGTGGCTGATTCTTCACCTCAAATTAGTACTAATTTAGGTCAGCATATAAATGGAGGGACATCCAAATGTAATGGCTATTTTTATTCCCAGCTCAGAGGAACTGAGTCCTGAGAATATAATTTTCTCCACAAAACTATTATGCATATGCATATACATTACATGTATGTGTATGTGCCTATGTTTGTTTACACACATATTCTCCACAGACAGCTAGACCTTTCTAACTTTTCTTGTATGGTCACTGAGGTAGAAATATATATTCTGCTATCACTATTTATTTTTATTACATTTTCCCTTTCTCCCCCTTCACCACAACAATATAGCATGCATAATGGCCAAATAAAATTTTAGTAAATAAAAACAATTCTAATTAAAACTCAAAAAGAGATTAAAATTGTGGCACTGTATTATTAAAATGACAAGTTGTTTTATTTCTTTCTCTTGCTGCTGTTTTAATTATGCAACTCATATATTTGAGCTGTTTTCCCCCCTATTTTCATTGTATTTTTATTTTTAATCTGGATGTCACCTTGGAAACCCTTTTGAAGACTAAATGGCAGGTAACACAACCTTTTCTGAAATATAAATAAATAAATAAATAAATAAATATGGTGAGTACCTTCAGTTGCTAGGGAGGAAAAAGTGAGGATCATAAAACACACATGAATTTCAGTGGGAGAAATAATATCAGCTGAAGGTTGAAGCTGAAACACATCTTGGTCAGGTACCAGCCAGATCTCAAACCTATATTTTGGTGGTAGTGTGAGTTTAGGCATACACTGAAGATTTTAAAAACATGCAACAACATTGCCCGGAGCAGAGATTCAAGAAGGCTAAGTGCCTCTCCCTTCAAACAACGTTCCTCTGAGTGTGCACATGTGAACGGTGGGTTCTCATGGTTTGTAGCAATGTGCATCTTGAATGTGAACTGCATGGTTAAATTTCAAAAACACAAACAGACCCTATAGCAAAATATTAGGGAAAGGCCTGATGGTCTATGCCCTGAATAAATTGCCTGAAACATGAGGGAAACTATGTAATTGTCTATCTGAACAAAGGAAGATTCCTATCAGGGCAATGCTCAATGTAGCATCCCCCAGTTCTTTAGGACTAAAATTGCCATCATCCTGAAGCATCAGCCATTCTGACTGGCTCTGATGGAAGTTCTGGTTCAAAATATCTAGAGGGTACTCTGTTGCAGATGAGTGGTGTATAATTTTAAGGTCATAATATTCAGGATCTCATTCCCTGATCTACAACCTTTTTCTGTCCATGCCTCCAGTCGTTTTATTTTTCATAAACCTCTTTGTACAATCAACCAGCCACAGAGAACATTCAGAGCTGCTTTACGTTACCTAACAATAATCAGCCACAGGGGTGTCCTCCTTGGACCAGTAAGCTGGTGTGTTATGGGGCAAGTCCTGATTTTTTGGTTTCTTTTTCCTTTCAGAAAATGCCAAGGCAGTACTTTAAAGAAGCATCGGGAAAAAGAATGTCATTCTCCTTCTGAGAGTGGCACCAAAAATGTCTTGATGGAGCCTCAAGCGGGAGTTTCAATACATCTCTGAAACAAGTTCCTTCAAAGAGGAGTTCAAACAAAGGCAATATATCAGTTTTATTTATTTTTAGTTCTCACCAGCTCATATTGACAGGAGATTTGTCTTTCCTTCTGTGCAAAGGGAGGTGGAAATGCATGAGCTGCTTATTACATCAAAAAAGATACCCAAGCAACATTTCTCTGTTATTTCTTAAAGCCTTAAATCAGAGCCCGGGGGTAGCGATATAATGAGGCATTTAGCATACTGGAAGGGGATTTTTTTTACCTCATACCTGTAAATCAGTGAGGCATCGAGATTCTCTTCTTCTTCTTCTGAGGGTAGATTTCATGGAAGAATTTCAGTGCACTTTCTGAAAATTAGTAATTTGGAAAATGAACATGGTTTATTTTATTTTATTTTTAAAAAATAAAATGTTGCATATTCATTTGTCACATATTACATGGAGTCAGCTTGCTTTCATTTGGGTCAGAACTGCTGGAAAATTTTAGGCATCCAATATATCCATGCCTGACCCATAACCAGTAGACAAGAAATAGTAAATTGATGGTGGGACAAAAACTCTTGAGAGCAATTGTATGTATATAATAGACGTGTATTTATATTTAAGTACTTATTTGCTCTATAGCAATAAATCTTGAGACATGGTACAATAAATAAAATTACCTTTAAAAAATAGGAAACACTTTAAAACTAAAAACCATTGGAAACAGTTTAATAATCTGAACAGAGCAGAAACCAGCAAACTAAAAGAAAGTTGAACAAACAACTATGTGCCAAAGCTCAGGTGAATAGTCAGGTTTTAACCAGATGCTGAAATACACCCAAGGTTATTGCCAGACAAGGAGAACAACATGTGGACCCATATTTTACAATTGGCATGAGGTTGTTTCTGAAGTAATCTAACTAATCAGATGAATTTTCTGGCTGTCTTTTGGATGCCAGGCAAATAAAAATGCCTATTGCCATCTCCGTTTTCAATCATAGCCATTCTTTATGAGACACGTTCACACAACTTGTGCATTATCAACCCACTCGGCACCCTTCACACCCACAGTCTGGTTCCGATACGTGAATGACATCTTCACAATTTGGAGCCACGGTGAAGAAAAACTGGAAGAATTTCTAAACCATCTCAACAGCATCCACCCAAATATACAATTCACCATGGAAAAAGAAATAGAGGGCCAACTCCCTTTCTTAGATGTCATGGTCATACACAAACCTGACCTCCTATTGGGACACAAGGTCTACAGAAAACCCACCCACACAGACCTACACAAAAACTCCAACCACCTCCCACGACAAAAAAGAGGCATAATCAAAACACTGGTAGACCGTGCGAATCGGAACTGTGAAGCTCAATTTCTCAGCACCGAACTCAACCTTCTGAATTGGGCCCTACGGGCAAATGGCTATTCCAAGAACGAAATCACAAGAGCCATCAAACTGAGAAAACAACACCAAACTGAAGAAGAAAAACAGCCACCCACAAATAAAGTATTTCTGCCATACATCAAAGGGGTCACGGACCGCATGGGGAAACTTTTGAAAAAACACAACCTACAAACAGTATTCAGGCCCACCACAAAAATACAACAAATGTTACAGTCAGCAAAGGACAAAAGGGACCCCCTCACCACTGCAGGAGTATACCGGATACCTTGCAGTTGTGGCCAGGTGTATATTGGGACCACAAAATCCAGCATCCACACCAGAATCAAAGAACATGAAAGACACTGCAGACTAAAACAACCGGAAAAATTGGCAGTAGCTGAACATGCCCTGAAACAAGCTGGACATGATATCCTATTTCAAAATACAGAAGTACTGGACAACACCAGCAATCATTATGTTAGACTACACAGGGAAGCCATTGAAATCCACAAACATCAGCAAAGCTTCAACAAAAAAGAAGAAAGTCTAAAACTCAACAAAGCCTGACTCCCAGCACTGAAAAATACAGCCTGCAAAAAGGTCAACGAACTCTACCCAGCCACAAGGACTGGTGATCACTGCACACAAAAGACTAGCTAACAACACCCATCAGTCACAGTGACAGATCATCTCCTCCCTTATCACAACAATACACCCATAACAAAAAACACCCTGATCACCATAATCACCCAATCTCCTGAAAAGGACAAAAAGCTGATCCCACAGCTGTGGGACAAATACTCAAATACTCAACTATCCCACACACTATACCAGAACACAGACAGAGTTCTGACTCCTGTCCTCTGAACATGCCGGCCACAGAGACTGGCAAAACATTAGGAAGAAAAACCTCCAGAACACGGCCAAACAGCCCAAAAAACCTACAACAACCATCGGATCCCGGCCATGAAAGCCTTCGAGATTATATTTTTCCTTCAGAATCTTCCAGTAAATATCTGTGAAGATTCTCAGTCATCCAGGTGAGGTTATCTGGAAGTTGAGTCATGGCAACTGGACTTCTTCCTCCTCAGACTGAAGAAGCTACTTGGATGAGTAGCGAAATTTTTCAACCTAACAAGAAAGAAGTCCAGTTGCCATGACTCAATTTCCAGACTTCCAATAAACAGGGCAAGGTTGTGGATGGACAGGGTGGAACAACAGCACACACCCATTCTCTTCCATGCTGACAATTACTGAATGCTTGAAGAGGGCATAGACAATGTATGGGCAACTGCGGCCCTCATTATGTTTCTGGATGACACCTTCTGCATTCTTTCCTTACTGGTTATGCTTGGCCAGGGCAGATGGGTACTGTGCACCAAAAACATCTAGAGGACCTCGGTAGTCTAGCCCTGGCCAAGATGGTTACAGTCTTCTAGAAGAGGAATGGCTGATTCACAAGACATTTTCCCCAAACCAATTTTATGACTCCTGGTGATCTTATCAAAACCACCAAATTATAACAAATATAAATGCTATATATTTTAATGTTACATCACTCTATAGACTTCCGCATATCACTGTACCTATATATAGATAATGATATTCCTAAACACCCATGTTTCATAATTTTGATGACTTTGCTATTAGCTGTTACCAGCTTCTCCTGACCATCCCTGTGCTCCTATAAGTGGTTTGTAGATAGGAGGTAGATTAGAAGTTGAATTTCTTTTCATAGGCATCATGTGGTACGCATTTTCTAAAGTCCCATGGCATTTCCCATTAGTGAAATATCAAACATTAACGACACCAAGTGATAATTAGGTCTCACCGCACATGGTATGACATTTTGTAAGCAATACCTGCAGAGAATATACAGCAAATTAACTTCTGTCTTTATAAATAAGAAATTATTTAAGGAAATGCAAATGAGAAAGGCAAAAAAATGAAGATAAAAGCAAGTTACCACAAGGAGAACACATTCAGCTGTTTGTTGCCATCTAATTTAAAGCCTTGCACGGCATGTTGCAAGTAACTTGAAAGAGTTTATAATGTAATTTGTCAGGACTCCGGGTGTGAAGAATATTCACTAAATTCTTCCCTCTCAGAAGCTTTATTTCAGCACAGGAGCTTGAAAACAAGTTGGGCTTTAACTATGGGGGGGGGGGGATGGGGGATGTGGAGTGAAGTCATGCACCCTGACATGTCTTGTCAGTGAAACCTTCAGGATGAAGGTCAGAAACGAAGCTTTAAAGTTCATTCAGCCAAACATCCTTACAGCATGTCTATGCTCCGCTTTTCTTTAATTTGTTGTTAGGGATAAATTACCCTTCGGATTCTCCCCATCGGAAAAAAAGGTTGAAGAGCAATGGAAAGGACTGAAATCCAAGAGGGACACACTGGGAGACAACATGAGATATGAGAGGAGGAACTAGCTGAACCTGGTGCTGTTACTGGGAATCTTCACTCTGCTCGGAGTCTGATGTACGAAAGGACATTTTTCCATGATCTGAGAAACACCCTCGGTGTGGGTAGAAAAACAAGAACTTGTGGGTGCTGGGGTATTTTCTGACCCCATGGGACTTTCATTGGGTTTAGGGTTATATTTACATGTGAATTATTTCCTGAATCCACTGAGAACTCAAAAATGCTCTGCCTGAAAGGGAGGCAACATGCAGGCTACTTTTGCTTCTTGACATTGTGGTTCATTGAAAAATGGCTTGGGACACTTTGCGTTCCCATACATTCCACTAGCAAAAATGTTGGGGAAAAGTAATTGATGCATTGGGAGAATTTCTGTCCCAGCTGTTTGTCTGTGTACTGTAAAAAAAACACACAAAACGAGAACTGTACAAGACAAGTGTCTGAAACTTTTTGTCAACTCTTCAGTGGCAGTGCTATAGAACAGAGGTCCACAACCCCTGGTCTGAGACCCAGCAGCAGTCCACGGCCTATCCAGGACCAGGCCGCGGACACAGATCTCCTACCCCCCCTGCGAGCGCCCCCCGCAAGCGCTGTCGCGTGCATACGTGCGAGCACATTCCGCCCCTGCGAGCCTGCCGTGCATATGCACGCGAGCACCACCCGCAAGCACGACGTACGCATGTGCGTGAGCGAGCTCTGCCCCTCTGCAGGTGTGCCACACACCCCCAACCGGTCCGCGGTTGGGAAAGTTTGGGGACCACTGCTATAGAATGACTACCTTGTAGATCTAGCTGTTTGAATCCTTCAACACAGGGTGACTCTGGGGGAATAAATAACCTTCTAAAGATGGCTGAGGGTTTAATCCAAACCACTGTTTCTGCAGGGAGAGAAATGATGGAGTTTTTCTGACATACATATTTTGTTTTGTTCTTTCTCCAACAGTGTGAGCCCGTTCTTTTTCTTTCTTTGTTAATATTCATGCATGCATGTCCATATGTGCCGAGTGAATTCGAAACACAGCGAATTATCATAGATTGTTGCAATGTTCCTGTCTAGTAGTGACTCTCACCACTCTGTAAGCCAGACCGTCCTGCTAGATCCGAGGATCAGGCTATCACCTACATTCTGTATATATCAATTGTTCTTGCTATCCAGTTTATTTAGGGCAGAATCCAGTAGTGCTGTTTCGCTCATGGCCTTTGACCCACCCTTTGTCTCTCGTCATGAAACAAGATGAGGGCAATGTTTGCTGATGCCCCTGCAGCATACAAGATGTGTTCAAGAGTGTTGGGAGCCCTCCCATAATACTCGTATGGGGACTGTTCTGATGGCTGCAGGGGAAAGGGGGAATTGATTTAAAAAAAAAACCCTCATCTCTTTCTCCTCGTGGTACCACCTGCTGCACTGCAGCCCTACCTGATTCCTTCCATTGTATTTTCAGCTGTGCAGAATGTTCATTGTGGTGGGATAGCAGCCACTCTTATCTCTGCGCTATCGGTACAAGATCTACTTCCACTTTTGCTCAAACAAATGTGTAATTATTACAGTACACCACTGATGTTACTGATACTTCAAATCGCCAACCAGCCTCTTTGTATGCTTTGTTATTTAAACTTCAGAAATGTTTTAAATGATTTGTAATTGAGTAAGTGTTACTCTGATTACAATTATGATTATTGTATTTACTTTTATGAACTGCTTTGAGTCTGTTGTACTGGGGAAAGCAAGGCATACAAATAATTTACTAGGCCTACTGTGACTAATGGACCCAAAAGATGAATGGAAATTGCACAAGAACATCACTCAGCTAAACCACAATTGATTCTTGGTAGACAATTCCACTGATTGAAATTCTGCTTAGATGCTTTGCTCTTTGATTTTAGTAGAATAACTGTAGGGATGTAAATCCTGACCTGGTTTGTTCTTGCATGTCAACTAAGAAAGCACAAGTATTTTTATTCTTCTCCATGAGATGGCAAGACTCATTTTTTCCGTATTTCTGTACATGCACAAATTTCAAAGGTTCTTACTTGTTGCATAGGTTTTAAAAGCACTGATGGATTGTTTGTTCTTTTCAGAGACCTCACTTTGTCTTTTGTACTTGCTGTGTGCATGTGTTTAGCTTTACAAAAGGGGAAGGGAAAAGGCTCGAAGATAATTCACACAAACTGAGTGAACCAGATGTAATATGTGGAGTGCTTGTTCTCTCAGACTCATGCTGGAGGTGAGAACCTGTGTGGAAACTCAAGGATCTTCAGCAGTCTGTCTTGCTGTGTGAGACAGCCTATGTCAACCATAAAGAGAGAGTGGCAAAGATGTCTTCACGTCCATAAAAACCTCGATATTCTGCCTTACTGTTCAATTTCCAGGCACAGATTTTTGTCTTACCCTAAGAGAGATCACATCACAATTCCTTTTCCTTTTGGCTCTTCTTAGAGGCTTTGCCCTCAGCCTTCCTCCTCATGCAAGGAATGTCTTAACCAGTATGGCAGCTTCCTTAAGTAATTTTGCAATAGTTTTAAAGAAGAATTTGCACTTAAGCATAAAATTCTTCTGTTGCTTAGTGTAGCAAATTGCACTAGAGTAGGCTCATTGAATCAATGGGGATATAGTGAGTCAACTCCTTTGTAGGTTCCATTGATTCAAATAGGCCTACCCTAACTGCAACTTATGATGGTAAAGTAAGGCACAGTTAGAGTAGGCCCATTTGAACCAATGAAACATTTGGAGGAGTTGAATCACTAAATCCCCATTGATTAAATGGGACAATTCTCATCTGATTTGCTATACTAAGTATCAGGTTTTTGGCCAGTGGAGCTAAGGAGCACTGATTAAGCCAGTTACCAGGGATCAAACAGTTACCCTAAGAGAAATCACTTTAAAAATACTTTTCTCACAGTGATCTAACCAAGGGAGAATTGGCGTAAGAAGCGAGCATTTTATTACAGTGAAAGTAAACTTATAATGTTCATTGAAATCTCTTTTTTTTATCACCCTTCAGTTTGTTTATTCAAAGCAGATGATAGAATATAAGTGAACAGATGTTCTATAAATCCTGATGCTAAGATCTGCTCACAGGAATTGTATTACGAAGCTCACTTTTCGAAAGAGGAGCATCTTAAATCTAATCAAGAAGAAAATTGCCAATTCAAAGACTTCCGACTTTTAAGAAGGGGCGTGTGAATCTGTGAGAAAAAAACCTTCATTTTATTCAACAGTCATTTCCAGACCTGTCTATCTACATGTATTTTATTGTTTTCCCTTTAAAATGCCAACAAGCAGATTCAGAGATAAGGCATAATTTATATGCTTGCCATTGGATTACTGACACATTTTCAAGCTATTGCTCTTGACGTCTTGTTTACTGCCTTCCTGTGATCTCAGTCCAGCAAAAGGCATATTTAATCCAGTATAAATATTTTGTAGTTAAAATAAACTATCACTGTAAGCACTCAAAGTGTACTAGGGTAGTTTGAGTTTTATCTGCCCTCCACCCAACTCCTGCCACAAGAAAATATTAGCAGTATTTCTACCTTAGCATGCCTGGAAATCAACCATCATGTAAGAAATAGTTTTGGTATACAAACCTCAAGCTGTTTTGGCAAATCCGTATTGATTCTACCTCATTTCCACTGGCAGACACAAAAGTTCCCTTCTTTTTTAGAAGACAGAACATGCTTACTTCCCATTGGCTGCTAAGGGAATCCTTGGTTTCTCTGATTGGCCATGCCTGGGTCACAGCTAGGAAATCACTCATCCAGAATTTGTGGCAAGCTGAACAGAAACAAAAGATTGAATGCCGTGCTTGGGAACATTATTATGAATGCTAACGTGCTGGCCTTACTTTTTTTTAAAAAAGAATATGTTGCTTATTCTTCATCACAATGAGGAAAAAATAACATGTGAAGCAGGTTATATGTGCCTAAAAGTAATAGTACATCGAACATATTATCTGTTGCAGGAGTGTCCCTCCCCCTTACTTTATAGAGCCACCTGTTTACGGAGCCACTGCTGTAGAGGGGAGAAGGACACCCTTGCAACAAATAATATTTGCTGCCTGAGGTGAAGGGCTAGATCCTTCACCCAATTCCACATTCAAAAGCTGAAGGGACTAACAGCTGGGAGTCTCTCTTCAATGCCGAGACTGGGAACAGCTTTCCCTTCTGCACCTGTAGGCAGCCGCCTAGCTTAGGCAACATACACAGAGCTCTGTAGTTTGACAGCTTGCTGCTGGTCTACACTTCCCCAGCATCTGCCAGCTGAGGCAGCTGCTACACTCACCCTAATAGCAGGGCTGGTCCTCCTACTTTAAAAGGCCTCAACAAAAAAACAAAACAAAACAAAAAAAGAAAGAAAAAGAAAAAGGGAGAGTTAATTCCTTCAGCTTTTAGACTGAGTACTTCCCCTGCAAAATGTTATGCAACGATCCATGGCATAACAGCTTTAATGTTCTTGAATAACTCAAGTGCAGACTGTGCAGAAACCTTTAGAAACCATTCCTGCAGAAACTATTCCCCCTGAGCTATTGTCTGTCATTGAAATAGACATTGCAAAAGAGTTCCACCAGAGAGGAGTTTGACTTATTTGTATGTGTGGTTGCATTTCTGTCATATTTGTATTATTTGACAGCCTTTACATAAGGTGATTTCAAACATTATTGCATTCACGGCCTTAGGGCTGAATGAAGGTGGAATAGCTTAATGCATCTGGAGTAATCTGGCACAATAGGGGGCTGCTGGTTTTTTGAATAATGGTCTCATTCTTTGTTAATAGCTTGAGTGTACTCCTTTTTACGATGCCTGTCTTTTAAAAAATTAACAGTCTAAACAGAAATGACAGGTACTCAATACGGACCTTCTATAAAACCATTATCATACTTGGTGTTACGGGAAATTTGGAAAGATGCAGAGTATTCAGAAAGATTGAAAGACTGATAGCCTTAGTCTGTGCTGTAGCATTGAACTGATAGAGCGCTCTCTTGATAATACTGAGCATAAGGATTTTGGCTCTGGCATGAAGGGCAAAAGTGACGGGTGTCTGTGAAATTGATACATAACTGAGACATAATGGAGTACCATTCAGGTTCTGCACTGGGAGAAAATGAGTTATTTCCATGCAGGTTTTTAACCTCATGAACATTAAGGCTTGGAAAAGTTGCTCTTTTAGAGGACAATTCCCAGAATCCCATTGGATATGCTGATTAGGAAACCTTGAGAATTGTACTTTAAAAATGCATTTTTCCAAGCTGTGCACAAAATTTTGCCTGAGATGTAATCTAACCCTAAATGCAGGGAGAGCATATTGCCTTGTCTTACTTCATCTAAAGTAAATGACCTTAGCCAACATATTGCTAGGTTCTGATACATCTGCAGCAAATCCTGATTCGTAGCATCCAATTTTATTTCTTTAAAGTTCAGTTATATTTCCAGTGGTGCAGACACAAAAGTGGGAGAAATATTCCATCCCAGATTACACATTTCCCACACCACAGTCCCATTTCCTTCAGCATAACCTTGTGTTGTTAAACACAACATGGCAATTACTGATATTTTGTAACTGGAAAAAAAAAAGACCGTATCTGCCTTCCTATAAACTCTAAGTTGCTTAATTAATCACTAAAGTTGGATTGAAGTGGCAACTTTTCCAACACCTGAAATATCATCAGTATTGCTGCCCTGCATATTATGTAATCACTCCGGGCTCTTCAAGACAGAGCCTTGGATTTCCATTTTGTACATAATTCATCATGGATGTTATCACCATTTCTCCCACTATCCATACGAAGTATATAAAGTTTGTGCCAGTATATTTAAGGAAGAAACCTGTGATGTGGCATAGATTTTTTTTTAATCCTTTCCTGAAGGCATTTTTAGTTTGTTGGGTTCAGTTTGTTCCAAAGGATAGAGTTTAATGCTTTGGTGCCTCGTAACAAATTCACTTCCACCGCCAGAGCTTTCCAGTTAAAAGCTTTCAATTTGCAATCAAGTAATATGAAAACATGCGCGTGCGCACACGCACGCACACACACACACCAGAAGAGAAAGACCTTGCTCTTTTTTTGGTGTGTGCTGGTTTTTAAAAGGATTTATAGATTTTCCTAGGCGAGAAGCAATTTTCAGAGTGATTGCTTTTGTAAGTTCAGTATAGACACGAATCCAAGTCAACCCCACACTCCTTCATGACTAACACGAGTAAACAGGGAGAGAAGACAGAGAACATTTCCGCCACAGAGAAGAGCCCTTTGTTAACCTGGTAATGGTCACAATGATGGGCTATGTGCATTTTGGAAACTGTAGGCTTAAAATGTAACTTTTTCAAGTTTTGCATCTGTCCATCCAAATACAATCCTGGAAACAATCAAGACCTTTTGTGTGGTGAAAAGACAGCAACACAGAGCAATTGCTTTGTATTTAGGTGAGAGAAGTGGTTACTGATGAAAAAAAGAGTCAACTTCTGGGATTTTCCCTTGCTTGGTGTCACTTAGTGAATGGTTAGTGAGCACAAGAGGGTAGCTTGTAGACCATCTTGACCACTGCCATTATTGTTGTCAATATTCAGGCTGCCCTTTGCCATGTAAGGCTCGGGATCCTTTGTCCTGCTGGCAACGTGGACATGATATTGTTCAGCCCTCTTGTGCTCACTACTACACACAAACTAACACCAAGAAGATTCTCACCTAAACGCATAGCAATTGTCATGGCTGTTTCTCAATAAGGGTGAATGGTACTCAGCACAAGAGAATATCAACATTCAGGCTGCCCTTTGCTATGTAAAGCTTGGCACCCTTTTTCCTGCTGGCAATGCAGGCACCATATTGTGCAGCAATTTGGGGCCATTTCCTGGCTTTTTCCATTTCCTGGATACAGAAGTGCGATATCCCACATTCATACACCAGAGGTTGCTTATCTTTTTTAAGAATTGGATTTACTGCCTTTTTAAATGGAAATTTAAGTATGCATACACTACACTCAAATTCCAACAAAAACTTATCTGATGTAGAATTACTCAGGGCCAGAGGATCTCAGGACATGAGCACATAATTGGTATTACAGCTGCTGGGAGAGGACAGAAGCAAGAACAGCTGGGATGTGGCTGTAGTCCCTTTGTGCCAAAATATCGTGAAGGGCTGTTTCGGACTTAATGAAACGGTGAAGCAAAGGTGTGAGAAGTACAAGGTGTAAAATGGAGAAACATACACACTCTTTAACCTTGTAGGTAAACTAATATTGCTATGTCCACTCCGCAGAATGCAGACTAGAAGGCTATGTTTCAATTTTCACAGGGTGAAAAGTTCAGATTGCCCCAGACCAGGAGCTGATTTCCCCTTTGAAGGCTTTTGTCATGAGCCTGGTCTCAGAAATGGTGAGACAATGTTTACTGAAGCCACTCAGGGTGAGACAAACACAAACTGCTTTTGTCATGCAGAAATATTTTGAATAAGCCTTACAAATATGCTAATTCCCTGGAGATACATGGCAAATATCCCTTTCTGGAGGATTGCCACTTTCCTTAAAGCCAGCCTGTTTTTTTTTTTTTGACTGTTCAAGGAAAACCTGTCTTTTGACTGGGTAACCTTTCATTGCCCTCCAAACATCTCCCTTCCTGGCCCACAAAGCTGCAACAGTCTTTCTACTTTGGAATGCTCTTGCTGGTAAACCTGCTCCATGCATACTCAGTCTTATAACAAAGTGATTGGCTGTTTTGCCCTTTTAATTTTTTTTTTTTTTTGGAGGATCAGTATTTCAGCCCCTGCAGCCTGGATTCTTTCCAAATTAAAAAACAAAACAAAACAGGTGGGGCCAACCATTCTCTTTCACAATAAGCAAGATTGGTCTTTTCTAGCTGTATGAGTTATTTTAAATCTGGGGAAATTTCGGGTCATTTGAAACAGTAACAGCAGTTACTGCTTAGAATGATAAAGTGTTAGCACTCTTTAGAAATACAGAGATCTGCTCTGCAACCCTGCATAGCTTCATGGCCATGAAGTCAAATTACAGATGCATACATTATGTTTATCCAGTATCTAGTTATATTCATTTGCTCTAATATTAGCAAAAATTATAGACCCCATAATAGAACACTGTATACATCCAAGCCTTGTTTTAATTAACTTTTCTTTTTACATTGGACCATTGTGGCTTCTATGAAAACGAACAGGAATTTGATGAACTCTTACTTGTGACTGACTTTGTGTTATCTACCACCTAAATATATACTTTGGCCCAAATCTTGGGTCTTGCCTAGTTATACTGGCATAATAGTACAAATAGCATAACTTTTTGAAGCAAATTGCCTTGTTAAGGAATCACTTTAAGGAAACATATGATTCACACTGAGTTGTGTGCCTCAATGTGTAACTGATAATGCTTACAGTGATTTCTTAACTATGGGCAATTTACCTCTGAAAGTTATGCCCTTTGTGCAACTACTCGGGAGGATCTAAGCCTTTATGTTCTAGCTTAGATTCACTGATTTTGTTAGAAGACTTTAGTCTCTATTAATGGTTAACAATAATGGAAATGAAGTGCTTCAAAACATCATGGAGAATTTTTCTTCTGACTCAAGCAAAAGTCCATAGAAATCCCTAAATCAGCAAAATTATGTGGTATTTTGTGTTCTCTCAGAAATAAATTAGCCTGCCATTCCCTGACATAAGCTATGAGCAGCCCCATAATACCGGTATGTCACCCTAAGTCAACATGATTACTCACATGTCTAACCATGTCAAATTTGCTGCATAGATAAGTGCAGGCTGTTTTGAAAGTAGATATTCACATTAGCAAAGTGAATGGAAGAGCTGTATTTCTGTGCTTTTTTAAAAAAGAATTATTTGAAACTTTTCAGGATGCATCTAATTTGTTGTGCATAAAAAGGAATGTGTTTTGCTTTTCATCAGCACTCTATATTTTGTATTTTTTTCCAGCTAAAACCAATTGATTGTGCCAGCTAGAGTAGATTCATTGAATGAATGGAACTTGTTACATTAACATTTATGAAAGTCCCATTGATTCAGTATACTTTTTCTCTTTGGGGTGGCAAAACTGGATTTTAACCCTTTGGCATTTTGATGCTTCTGATTTCAATCAGAAAAAAAAAATATCTAGCATTCTCTTTAGAAAGGAAAGGCCTGGAGAAAAAAAACACATCTCTGCATTCAGGCTTACTGGTAACGTTCACACTTAGCTAAAGCAGTTATCAGAATGGTTTTATGGCAGATATCCTGTAATGTGGAATGGCACATTAGCTTCTCCTCTGTTAGACAATTTCACAATATAATATGTTACCATGAACGATAGCTAAAAATTGAAGGCCAATTTTAAGTTGTAACATGTAATAAAACGAATCCTATCTCCTGAGATTTCCATGATGTGCATTTTTCTACCTATCACTGCTGTTGATGGTAATGTCGGCTCTGCTGGCATGTGTTTTCCCATCTTCCCAGGATAACGCAAGATGCATAATCGCGTCTGATTACCTGGATGGGAGGCGTGGGGGTGTCCATTTAGGGATGCTCCCCCAAGTGCCCAGCCTCTTTTCATGGCTTTCCTTGGGCCAGACGGATGTGTGGTGCTGTGCTCCTGGGCCTGACCGCGTGGCACAGCACTTTTGTTTTTGCTGTTTGACTAACTGGAGTGAGGGAGGAGCATTGGTGCTCCCCAAGGTTGCTTAAATTTGGGGTTCCTTAGTGGAGAAGCCGCTGCCAGCCTGTAGCTAGGCGTGCTGCTAAGCTTTATTTAAATAAATAAATAAATAAATAAATAAATAAATAAATAAATAAATAAATAAATAAATAAATAAATAAATAATAACAACAACAACAACAATTAAAGAAAAAAGGAAGAGAGGGCGTTTGCAGTGCTAAGGGGGGCAATTAAGGGGCCAGTAAAGGAACTACTGGGGCAATGCCCCTGGACCCACATGTGAGTATATAGACCCAAAAAAATTGCAATAATAAAAATAATTAAATAAATAATATATATAGACATCTAAATAAATAGTAAATTTCACGGGCAAGCACAAGTAATTGTATGGGCAGCCTATCCCACTCCCTCAGTTAGTTGGGGAAGATACAGGGTAGGCACAGTGCACGGGGTACAATTCGGTTCCCTTCAGGTCCCTGCCTTTTGGGGACAATTCACTCCCATTGAGTGATCACCTGACTCCAGCCACAAAAGAACGTATATGGAAAGGTAATTATGTAGTCGTATTTGAGCTGCTGAACTGGAAGGTAGATGCCAAGGAAGTGGAAAAAGAGGCCAAGGCCGATAAGGAGAGGCACCGATGTTGGAAGCTGGAATGTTCCTGGGCCAATTGGTTGCTGGGCTTCCTCATTTATTTTGGCATCATAGTCAAGGCAGAACCCTGAAGGGCACAGTCTTTGGTGCAGTATTTGGACTTTATCTATAGGGCCTACATGGATTCCCCAGGGCACACGTGGCTTCTCTACAATGAAAATTTCCATATGAGAGCATCAATCCACCCAAATATGAGGTGGGACGAGCCACACCCTGGCCTTTGGCTGCAAACCATGATACCAATGCAGACAGCGCAGGGTGATAGATTCGACAGTGGTCACCTTATTAGAAGGGCCAGGCAAGCTAATCTTCCCCGTTCAGTGGCAGGGCAGGTGGTTCAACCCCACCTGCTCTGCTGGGAATTTAATTCATGGGGCTCCTGTTCCAGGCAAGCATGCTGCTATAGGCATGAATGCTCCATCTGCAGAGGATATCATGCGAGCTCAAAATGCTTCAAAGGGGGTGACAAGGAGGCCACTAGCATCAGGAAGCCTGATAGCTCCACCACTGCTACAAAAGCAGCCCAGCCCCATTAGAGTGGCCATATTGGCCAAATGGTTGATTAGATACAGCAGTTGTGTAGGCCCCCGGCAGCCAATCTCGAGGAACTGAGGGCGAGATTGAGGCGTATCCATGCACAGAAAAAAGTTACCCTGCGGGAGTAACAGGAACTGATTGGCACCTTAACTTGGCTTCCAGAGTGGTAGCCCCAGGCAGGGCATTTATTTGTAGGTTTTGTGACACCATGAGCGGTCTACGTAAACCATTTCACAGGGCTAGGGTGATGGCAGGTATGCGGCAGGACTTGAGAGTTTGGCAGCGATTCTTAGACAGTTTTAATGGTATTTCATTTTGGAGATCTGAGATACAGCGGGACACTGAACTGCAGGTCCAAACGGATGCATCTGGGTCATTGGGCTTTGGTATTTATTTTAAAGGAAGATGGTACACAGAAGTATGGCCTGAGAATTGGCATGAAATGGGTCTAACAAAAGCCTGACATTCCTCAAGTTCTTTCCCATCCTAGGGCCCCTATGGTTGTGGGCAGAAGAATGAGACAAACTCAGTTGTCTGATTTTGGTGTGACAACTTGTCAGTGGTGCATGTCATCGGCAAGTTGTCTTCCAAATCAGTGCGGGTGATGCAGCTAGTTTGGGCATTTGTTCTGTGCACCTTGCAATATAACATTGTCATCCATGCACAACATATTCCCGGGCTTGATAATAGCATAGTTGACTCCCTGTCATGTCAACAGATTGAGCGGTTCAGGGTGTTGGCTCTGGGAGCTTGCAAGCGGCCCGAGGTTCTTCCAGCCAAGGTATGGCTAATTGGAAATGGGAAGCCGAGTGAGCGATAGGGCTGGCACTTGCACCGCATACTCGCCGGGCCAAAACTTCACATTGGGGCCATACTCCATCAAGGAAATATGTCCTGTACAGGCGTTAGAGGAGTACATTAGGCAGCAGGGAGAGACACAAGGTGATCTGTTCTGCCACAGCAATGGCTCACCGCTGACTAAATATCAGTTCTGGAAACTTACAGAGACCTCATTGGGTCAGGTGGGAGTGGAAGGATATCAATTTGGAACCCACTCTTTTCATATCGGGGCAGCTTCAACAGCAACTAGCCTGGGCTACAGCCCTGAAGACATCAAGAGGGTGGGGAGATGGTCATCCAGCAGATACAGCCTCTATGTTTGTGATATGCCACAGCTTTAGGTTGGCTTCTGGCTCTGTTTGTTTTGTCTGGAGCATTCTAGGCGGCCATGGGGGATCCTGTTGGTGGGCCACAGCTTTATTTACTGGGCATCAACATATGCTGCCAAGACGGCTTGGGGTCATGATTTGGGACTAGGTGCCTCCGCATGGATGGAGTGGAGAGGGTGGAGAGGCATGCTTTGGGAAGAGTTCAATGAAGTTGCAAATCCAGGAGCATCAGGCTCACCTCCAGATGTTTTGTTGATTCACTTGGGTGGTAATGACTTGGCCAGAAGGAGTGGCAAGTCTATTGTGTTGGATACATTGGGGGAACCTGCGGTCATGGAAGACTAGGTATCCATTGACAAGAATTGTTTGGTCTACGATTATTTTAACGACAGCTGTGGAGGGCGGACTGCAATCCACATTGCATAAATAGGGCACATCGTAAGATTAATAAGGAGATTTGTAGGAGAATTGGTTAAAGAGCTGGGTTCTGTGATTGGACACCCGGGAATTCAGGTGGATCAACCAGAGCTTTACAGAGGTGATGCAGTCCATTTGTCAGACATGGGCATGGAAATGTTTCTAAAGGATTTGTGGAGAGGCCTGCATGCCAAGATTCTCAGCTTGGTGTGTGTGGGGGTGGGGGGCATAGTTAGGCTAGCCCCATCCCGTGGTGGGTAGTGCGGAAAGAACAAGGATCGGTGAATGTCCATGGAGTACAATGGAGGTGAGAGCTCGTCCGATCTCATGGCGCTGCAGATCGTGAGGTTACAGTGCCAGGGGGGAGGATGTGCGGGAGGCCCACCTTGGGCTGAGGGCCACCAAAGATAGGGGGCTTACAGGCTCTGGGGGGCTTGATCTTTCGCCAGCTGGGGTCATGCTGTCTTAAGGACTGTGGGACAATGGGGCCTGGGAATCGCCCATATAAGGTTGGGGAGGTGGTCCAGCAAGACCTTTGACCCCAAATCTGATCCCGCACTACCACAGGCCCCTGTTTCTGGATCCAAGAATTAAATAAACAACATGTTCAATAAAGTGTGGCCCTAGTTTAACTCATCACCTGCGTCTTGCCTCTTTATTCTGGGGTGGGAGGGCAAAGAAAATTTAGCATAACAATATCAGGTAACAAGATATGAAAAAGTGCTGTTTTTGCCAGTACCTTTAAATCGACCACTACATCACTCTTAGTAGCCTCCTTGACTCATTCAGCTTTGGGAACAATCTATTGATGCACTAGAAAGGAGAGTGGGGGATTAAACATGGTTTAAATGAACCAGAAGTTCTTGTTTAGGCAGCAGAAACAGGGAATTCAAAGGGCTGCATACTACCTTTATCAGTGGAAAATGCTATCGATTTAAAAATTGATTGCCCATGTCAGGTTTGTGGATTTAAAATCACCACATATCCTGTCTATATACATATATTGTTTCCTGCCCAATAGCCATTCAAGGAGTGTAGTGTTCCAGATCCCTACAGTGTTAACCTGGGAAAACAAGAGGTCACAAGAAATATCTGCAAAATAAAGAAACATACCTGGTTTTTGGCAATTCAGCCTTGGCAGAACGAATTAAGGATTGATTGTCAGGTGGTTAAACAAATCTTGAGCAGTTTTCCATCCATCTAAAGGTTGCCTCCAGGAATCTGAACCCTGAGAATATTCTGTCACAGAGGACAGCTAGCGTGTCATTCCGCATTGTAGGATATTTGCCATAAGGCTATTCAGGTAACTGCTTTAATTAAGTCTGAACACTTCCAGTAAGCCTGAATGCGGAATATTTTTTCGGATTGAAATTAGAAGAAACTGTGTTCAGAAAAGGAAGAGGCACTATAGATCATACTAGAAACAGAGGTGGCTACTGGACTAAAGACTAAATCAATGAATTTCAGGGGAAAAATCCTTTATGTTATACATATTACAGTAAAGCTTTGACCATGTAGTTCATGTGAAGCTATGGATTATTATAAAAGAAATGGGTGTGCCACAACGTTTGATTGTCCTGGTGTATAATTGATGGCTAATGTTTGGACAGAACAAAAGTACAGTAGTTTCTAATTGGCTGTCTGACAAGGGTTCTTTTTTCTCTCCATGTATGTTCAATCTATATGCAGAATGTGTCATATGCTGGATTAAATTCAGATGACAGAGGTATGAAAATGGAGGGGGGGAAATGATTTAATTTAAAATAATTTAAGATGTGCAGATGACTGGCAGAAAAGAGTAATGACAAAATAACTTCTGAGGCAAGTTAAAGAAGAGATTTTAAATGAAGGGTTGCAAGTGAATGTTAAGAAGACAAAAATCATCACCATTAATGCTGATGATAAAGAAATAAAAACTGTTAAAAGATTTTGTATACCTTGGTTCACTCATCTTTCAAAAAGGAGCTGCCCTGAAAGAGTAACAAAAGGACTGAGACTTGGAAGGACTGGTATGAAGGAGACCAAGGTCAAGTGCATCTGATTTATGTGAATATTTGACCATGAAAATGTCGGAGGAAATAACAATCTTGTATGCAACCTAACACTGTGTTTCAGTGGGAAAGGCACTTTGCAGCCTAAAATAATTGTTCTTTGCCACTAACCAATTAGCAAAGTCCTTTTTCCCAGGCTTGAGACAAGCCCTCCTGCCACTTTTCCTGTTTGTTTTCTTCCATTGTTTTTGTTTCTTCTGTTCCTGAGCCTCCCACTTGGTTAAAGCTGCAATTTCTTTCTTTTTTTCTTTCTTTTTTTCTTCTGCTTGTAACTGAAGATCAATTGTAAGTAAAGATGCTTTTCCTTTCTACTTAACTTACTTATATAGTCAGTTTTACATATGAAGGGCTAGTCACTTTGAGAACAAAGGGGCTGGGTAGAATTTTGGGGCCTTTAGCTATTTTTCTTCACATTTCCCCTGTGCTGAAGCTGGCTTTTTGTATTTTATGATTGACTAAGTAAAATGAATTAATTAAACATTCCTCTGATAGAAACAAATGATAGGAAAAGGGCAACTTATTTGAAATGTGTTGCTGGAGGAGATTTTCTTGGGTACCATGGAAAGCAAATAAATGGGTCGTAGATCAAAGCAAGCCTGAATTCCTGCTAGTACCAAAAATAACTAAACTAAAGCTACTGTGCTTTAAACATATCATAAGATGAGACTTATTAGAAAAGATGAGATTAAGACAAGTGGAAGGCAGAAAGAAAAATGGAAGAATGAACATGAGATGGATTGATTCAATAAACAAAACCATGGCCTTTAGTTTGAAAGACCTGAGGAGGGCTTTTGAAGGTCATTGAGTCATAGGGCTGCCATAAGTTTGAAATGACTTAATGGTACATAACAACAAAGTGTGTTTGTATTTCTAAATTGTTCAAATTTTCTCATCATAATTTTATTTCCTCCATTTCTATTATATGTACAAACCAGAACATGTCTGAAATGTACCACGAGCCTTACAAATGTGTATTTCTGAGGCAGGACACACACTTTGTCTCACAACTGGTCTTGAATAAATAACTTTTGTAAGAATCATGAAGCCAGATAAATTATTTTCTATCGGCAATCCCAGTTTTGGCATCCCATTTTTTTTCAACTTGGTGTGCAATTATCAGAAATAATCTCCCCATTTGCACAATACAGGAACAGCAAGCTTTTACTTATCTGGAAAATGTCCTGCCCACATACACAGATGGAATGGTTCGCTGTTCACCCTGTTATCCGCCAGAACCTTGATACTCCCCAAACATACTGGAGGGGATAAGCCACAGTCCCCTTACACTATTTTACTATGTCAGAATGAGCACAAGAGACAATTGGTCATCTAAAAATAGTGCTGGGCAGGTCTTTTCATGTCCGTGTTTTGCTTTTGAAGTAGTTTAGAATAGAGGAGGTAGAAGTGGAAGAGGTAGCTCTTACCACGAAGGGGTTGGAAACATTCCACTAAATTTTCAGTAGGGGATTGGATTATTTTACTAAAAGGAAAGGTGGGAAAATTCCCCCTGCCCCCACTTTCGAACGTTGAAGTAGGAACTTTCTGACCCTTCCACAGCCTGTCCCACCACAGCAGGAAACGCAGTAGAAGCAGGCACACCACGCGTCTGTTCTGGGCAACCCTAAATACTAAATTCAAAATAGAGAGGCTTCTGAGTTTGTGGCAGGCCACATGCTTAATAACAGCCAAGGATTGGGATGAAAAGGTGTGAAAGAATGTAATGGCTTCTCCTCGGTTTCTGACGTGGAAACTGGTTTCTCTTTTTTTCAGGTTTCTTCTTTTGTTGGAGCTGCACTCACGACGACATTTAGTGACAGATACACATGTAAACTGACTGTGAGTTAATGAAGTATCAATCTAAGAAGATGAATGGGATTTAAAAACAAACAAACACACACACCTTGGGGAATTACTGGTCTCAGCATCATCTCAATGGCATTATTTGAAATAAGGAAGTCGTATCCTATCAGTTCTTAAGGAAATGCTATTGAGACAGCTTTTGGATACCTTATACAGAGTTTATTTAAAGATCTATGGTAACAAGCCATGTCATCAGTCACTCAGTTGCTTAGCAACCAAAACCCACATCCTAACAAATCATTATGCAAAATTGATTATATGTTATACCAGTTGAGTGATAAAACCTCAGCCTTCTTTAAATATTTTTGATTATTTTGTATAGAAAAATGAATTATATTTATTAAATGTATTTGATTAAGCTTCGTACCAGAAAATCATCAATATGTATAGGCATATATAAAGAGTGTTGACAGACCAAATATAAAATGGTAGTCAGAGAAGTTCCACTACAGAGAAGTCAATCTTACTTGAGCACTGCTAATTCACATCAGCCAGGGCCGAAGGTGAGTTGGATTTAATTTTTTTTTAAATATTCTTTCTCATCTATGCTCATGGAAGGGAAATGAGTAGACATGGGATCTTCGTATTCATATCCCAGGGTATATGAATACAAAGCTTGGCACCACAGGTGCCAGGGCAGTCCATTCCTACCCCCCAGAACCAGCCCGATCCACTCACCGGACTCCTCACAGCACATGCGTCAGTCAGCAGTGACATTGTGCCAATTCCACACACAGTCCTGCCAACACTTCACTGTCTCTCCCCTCAGCCGACCGCTCAACAGCTGAGTGGGGAGACTCGTCTTCCCATCTCCTCGCCGGAGTGGTTGGCTGAGAGGAGAGGTGGGGAAGCGCCAGCAGGACTATGTGTGTGATTGGTGTGATGTTGCTGCCGATGGAGAGACGTGTGTGCTGCAAGGAGCCCAGTGAGTGGACCAGGCTGGTTCTGGGGGCGGGGGCGGGAATGGACTGCCCTAGCACCTGTGGTGCTGAGCCTTGTATTTGTAACCCCCGGGATATGAATACGAAGCTCCCATGTCTAGAAATGTATGCCAGCTGGCATGGGGAGCATTCTAAGGAGGGGGAAGGTATCAGTGGAATGATGGGACTCTGGATCAGGTGTTTACTGGTTAAGGCATATGGGAGATGGAGTCTAAAATAGTAATGTCCTTCACAAAGATGAACTGCTAGATAGCTCAGCGGTTTAGGCATTTGGCTGTGGAGCCAGAGGTTGGGAGTTCAAACCCACACACACAGTGTGCCTCCTTAACAGGGATTGGAATTGATGATCCATAGGGTCCCTTCCAGCTCTGCATTTCTAAGATGATGATGATCCCTACTCTGGCATTGTGGGAGATTAAAAAGTTGCTTCTGTGACACAGTTCTCAGTTATTTCAAATACCATTAATGTTATGTGTTTGATACATATCTTAAAATGTGAGAAATCTTTCAGAGAGAGATAGCTGTGCAAGTCTGTTTCAGCAGCAACAACTAGAATCCAGTGTTATAATAAAAAAAATTATAACACTGTGTAAGTCGTATCATCGCACTGCTGCTAACTAATTAGGTCCCAGTTACATTGGAAGGTGCATGCCTATTGCACAGCTGGGCTCATGCCTCATAACACCAATGATGCCTCATTAGTTAGCGGCAGTTCACTATGTTGGGTTACGCAAAACAGCTTTATGTTACATGTGTAAATCACCAACAGGATTCTGGCCATTAAAAACAGCAACAAAACAAAGCAAAACAATTGTGCCGCCTTTCAGACTAACACCTTTATTTCAGGGTGAGTTTCTGTGGATAACCACCCACTTCTCCAGATACATGGAGCACAATATCTAGGCCACAAATTTCTATACAGCATCCTTGGGGTGAGACCAAGTAGGATGATAATTTAAAAAATTATAACACTTGGTAATAAGCTTCCAAGACAATAATGGCATTATTAACACAGGTAATGAACATTTAAGGTGTCAATGCCATTGCTATCATGAAGAAGATGTGAATAAAATTAGCTGTCGGGGCTTTAATTTTGAGGCTTGATTTTTCAGGAAGATTATACTTTTTGTTCATCACAAAAGACTATTGCAAGAAATTATGGATTTTGGACATTAAGGTATTTCAGTTTCCTTACAATAAATGTCATTTTAAAATGAAAAAAGAATCCGCTGGGCAGGAGCCTGTTGCAAAAAGGTACTCCAGTGTAAACCAGTTCCAGCACCAGAAATAGTTAATTTAGATTACTTGAAAGCTTCCTGTCACCCCCTTTTCAGGTTCTGGAGCTCCCTAGGGCCACTTTTTGCCATAGGGATGCTTTTGAGAGCCTTGGGAGGGTGGGAAGATTTTAACAGTCAAAAATCAGGATTGGGACCACTGGTGGTGACCTGGGAGCAATTTGGACTATTCAAGGTCCCCCCTGGTATCCTGAGGCTCCCTAGGCAAGAGAGAGTCCTTGGGAGTCTCGGGACCTAAAAAGGAAGGGGATAGAAAATGTTACATTCATTTCAATTAATTATTTCTGGCCAGGGATTCAGTTTGCATGACTAAATTTATGCCAATGAGATTTTGGCCAATTTTTCATTTATTTATTTATTTTGGTAGCATCTTAAAACACTTTGGACTTTATCCAGTGATATCATGGTGTGAACACAAGTTGTTTTGGAATACGTATTTTCAGAACGAGTGCAAGAGTAGTATCCAGTATGTTTTTTTTTGTTACACAATCAAGAACTTAATCAGGTGTACCGAGTATTTTGTTGCAGTTGTGGTTGTTGTTTTTGAATTATTATTTTTTTGCAAGGGGAAATGATTGTATTCCATTGCACAATTCCCCAGAAGTGACCTCCATTAAGCTCAGTCGTGCTTATTGTTGAGTAAACATCCACAGTTTCCACCTGTAAACTGTGCCGGTCTTTGTTTAACAAAGTATTTTCTTTCACCAACATTTTAATTAGAAATGCAACAATGTTAAAAACAATGTTGTAATTTAACCTGCTAGCCTGAAGTAAGAACCGCATAAAAACATATGTGAGAGAGAAGTATTTAGCTTCTATGCAAATCTTCCTCATTCCTTTTGTTTCGGTTTCTTTTTATCTTGTATTAGTTCATGCAGTTACAAAACCATAGGCGGACTCGGTCAACCTATTTTCTCCACTTTGTTTGGTAAATGGAAAAGATCAGGAAGGAGCCCCAGTAGTGGGATATATGTTGGGAAATTGGCCCATTTAAGCAGTTGAGTGGAACAACTCAGGTTGGACTCTCTTCGTGATATCATACATAGTCCCTACATGTCATCCACCCTCTAAAAGTATAACAGTACAAAGCTTTTTGAAAATCAGAAAAGATGAGAAGCATAGTAGGAAATGTACACAATCGCTGAAACCCTGCTGCACAGCTCCATGTGAGCAATGGGGATGATGTCATCATCAGTGAGAAATCTGTAGTGATTAAAGGCAAATTGCTGGTGATTAAGGACAAGTTTGGGTGCATGTGACTTGTACACAATGTGACAGTGAGTACACCCCAGATGCACCAAAAAAGCCTTTAATCGGAGGTAATTTGCTGCTGCTGCTGCTGACATCATCATTGTGCATTCGGAGATGGACAACAGGATTTCAAAGGAGAGAAAACTGGTACATCCACTGGTGGCAAAAGTACAAATGGGAGACGGAGTCTCAAGATGTATAAAAAATATTGGCAACACAGACTTTATTCTTGTCTGGAAAGCTCAGGCTCGACATGTTTTGGCAGTGGCCTTCTTCAGGAGCTAAGCATAAAATTATATATATTTTATATATTTTTATATGTATTTCTAAATTTTATATATATAAAGAGTTACAGCTCTTTTCTTATCTATACTGTTAACAATATAAAAATATTAACACATCTGTATTGCCAATATTTTTTATACATCTTGAGACTCTGTTTCTCATTTGTACTTTTGACAACAAGATTTCAGCCAGCATATACCCAGCCATGATAAGATCCACACATGCTGGCCATTGGGTGCTTATCTACAATTTGTCCAAGCTCATGGGACCATTAGAAGACTGGAGCCAGCTTATTCTCCCCCTGAACATACTTCATTGGTGGCTCCTGACCTCCTGTTCTCCAGCTTGGATTGACAAGAACTTCGAGGGCTATACTGGTTTCTGTGAGCAGAATAACTATGAATGAAGGGTGTGTGACTGTGCTTTCTGTCTTTTGTGGTTGCCCAAATGCTCCTAAAAGCTGTTTTTTCAAAGTAAAAGAAAGTCATACTTCAGAAGCACAACTATTTCCTACCACACATGAAAACCACCATTCTTTTAACTGACAGTCGTGTTATGGAGTTACAGAGATCAGGAGACCTCATTGTGGTAATAGGTTCCCATCATTGCTATGGTTAGGAAGCCAGCTCTCTGACTTCCCAGGGAGCATTAGGCCAAGAGATAACTCCATTTGCAGCACACAGGATGATATGGAATGCATTTGAAATAGAATAAGCCTATTTTGTTTCCATTAGCATGATAAATAATTGATTTTGGCTACAGGAAGTCTGTCATCATTAGATGATGGTAAACAGGCGCCTTTCACATTCAAGGAGCTCTGAGATCTCAAATGACTGCAACAGTGAGCAGAAGATAATTACCCACAAATTTAAAAAAAAATTGTCAACATACTATAAAATATTCATTATTGAAAGCACTTTTTCCTCTCTGTCAACATTCTGCCTCATCTCTCTTCTGCCTCCTGGTCTACAGGAAAGGCCATTAGGGGACAACCTGGACACATTGCAGGGAGGGAAAGGAAAGGGCATTGGGCATTTCTTCCTCTCTCGGACTATTTCCTGCCACATGTGATTATTATGAGGGGGCATCATATCTGTGGTTATGCAGTGTTTTAAATAGCCAACAGCCAATCCTTTGCAGCTGCGTGGGCGCACAAAGTATTTCTCAACATATCCGAAGGCGAGTTTTTGAGTGCTGCTCTCAGCTGGCACCTCTAGCTGAGCACCCCAGGCAGCTCAAGGCCAGGATAGGGCTCCGTTCTCCCATTCACAAGTTGCGCCAGTGAGAGCATTTCTAGAGGATAAATGCCCCTCTAATAGACAGAGAGTATGTCTAACATGGTGTCAACACACTTGAGAGCCCATGGCAGAATTTTCCTGTTGTCTTCTTTTCCCTTCTTCAGCTCCCCACCCAACTTGCAAAGTTTACTCTGGAGTAAACTTGATGAGGTGACCCAGCAAACTGCTGGCAAATTCTTTTCCAACAGTAGACAGACATGTGGACAAATAGTATGCATCTAGATGAGTGGTTCCCAAGCTTGGGTCCTCAGATGTTCTTGGACTAAAACTCCCAGAAACCATCACTACTAGCTGTGCTGGCCAGGATTTCTGGGAATTGTAGTCCAATGCTGGGACCTAACACTGGGAACCATAGCTCTAGATCGCATAAATGGTGCATCCTTTACAAAGCAAATGCAGGCAGTTTGGAAATGCAGGAGGTTGCACGTGGCCAAGAATATTTGGAAATTAGCTCATGAAGAAACCCTGGAAAAGTTGCAACACCTAGAATCCTGAACCAGAATGTCCCATATGCAGTATTAAAACAAAACAAAACAAAACACAGCTTTTTCAAACTGACATCTTGAATAACATGCCAATCCAGGAGACATGCGTAGCATTTCTTTTATAAATAGTGTACTCTTTCTGCGCTTTTGAGAATATTCTTGCCTAAGCAATTGAGTTTGGTGTTGTGTCAATCAGAAACAAATGATGCATGCTTTAAGTGGGTGAATTTATTGACTCTTTGTGTTTAAAGCATGTTGTGTGTGTGGATTCTCTCATATCGAATGATACAGGCAGGTGTATGCCTGTGCTGAGGAGAAGGAAGGTGTCCTGTGGAAATTACCCTCCTGTTGTTGTAGATACAGGATGAAAAAGTTGATTGCCTGCTTACCATCTTCCCCTCCCCAAAGCTGCAGTGCTTGCCCTCCCTCCCCAAATAAATGAAACAATAAGCAAGTTAGAACTTTGAAAAATGAACAAAGCTTTAAGGGGACAATGATCTAGCTTGATTACGTTTTGGTCCACTTATGATTTGAGTTGTGTACCCCTTAATGTGCATTCAGTGAAGTTGGAAACTCAGTCCCTTTCCTTGAATGACAGGCCGTCGTATTATGTTACAGGTCACTTTGGAAGCTCCCCTCCGGTACAGATGTACCTGGCCGTGTGGCATGAGAGGCTGTCCCCAGAGCCCGTAGAAGTAGTGGTGTACTGTACGCCATTATGTAAGGGTAGCTTATAGGTTTAGAGGAGGCAGGGAACTGCTTTGCATGAACACCTCATTTCTCCTCTCCTCAGACTGACTTTGCATACTGTATTCGCATCTCGTCGATCTTCTCAAAGAGATGGACTACAAGGTCTGGTGATGTTATCTTTCCCCATGCCAGACATCAGGGCGAGGATGTTAGTGACTAATACTATCTACATAAGAGGGAAAGATATGAATAAATCAGTGACACTGGAAAACAAAGGAAAACAGCACCTTGCAGCCTAAATGATTTCGGTCTGTGTCCAGAGACGGGAGCCGTTCCCTTCTGGAGTACAGCTTTCCAGATATTCTAGCCAGCATGGCTGCTGGCCACACAAGTACATTATTAGAACATAGTCTTTCGCTCTGCCAGGGATAATTGGATACCATTTTCTGCAACATATGAGAAGCCATCTTTTGAAATACATTTTTACTGTCTGAGGAGGTACAGGGTGTTATGTTTTATATTTTTCTTTCCACTCAGTATGCAGGTTCTTTGAGATCCAAGTGAAACTCATATTTGCAATGTTTGTATCGAGCTTATAACTTGTCGATACAACAAACCACAAAAGGTGAGTTGAGGAATAATTGGTATGATATATTTATAATGATTTGTGTCGGGGGAACTGTGCTTCTAGGATTTTTCTTTGCTGTTGAGGAAGATTAAGGTACCTGCAACCATAAAACTGTAGAAATGCACGGCCTTGATTTATGACATGCTGTGAACACATCCGCTTATCTTCAGTGAAGTGGTTTCCTTACAGCACACCACAAAAAAATGGCTTGTTTGCGTCACTGCTTTTGCTGCTTTGTAAAAGGGCTCAGTTTGGCCTCACTGTGTTCATCTGGGATGGAATCAATTGCAGTGACAAGCAATGGTTGGCGATCAAAATGATGGCTCTTTACCATACAGTTAGTGAGTGCAAAACCATGGAACACATAACATCACACACAGTCTTCTACTTCATTAGGTACATCTGTCTTTGCATTGCCGGACCTGGGTCAACAGTTCTATCAGTCTTACCATGCAGAGTAGCATGAACCTATTGTGTGTGCTCTGACCTTGTTTACCGTGTGATTGCTATGCATATCAGAGCACACACAAATTCAGGGCTACTTATTCTTAGTTAGATGAGGCACATGTCACATAGAAAAGCAGTAGGCAGGCTTAAGCTTGTGTGGCCCATTTTTCTTCTACTTGAACCTCAAGATCTACAAGCAGGTGCAATACAGTGTGTATGCAGGGGAATGCAATAACAGGATGGCTTTTTCTCTTCGGTACCAAAACTGAACTCACAGTTATTTTACACACACACACACACACACACAAAAGCAGCAAAGTGTGCTGCTTATATACTACCCAACAGTGGTTGAAGCACTCTCTTGGCGGTTTCCAATTTAGTTATGCATGCTACACATTGCCCCTGCCCCCACAAGCTGGACATTAAATTTATTAACCTTGGAAGGATGGAATGCTGAGTGAACCTCGAGCTGGCTACTTGGGATTGAACCTAGGTTGTGAGTTTTGGCTGCAGTACAGCAGTTTAACCACTGCGCCATGAGGCTCCTCCATGGCCTCTTTGTTCTTGGAGCACTGCCTTGGCATCTTCCAGCAGGCCCCTGTTGTTGATACAGTGGTAGTTACTTTTGCCCAGCAGGCATTCTGTACACCAGTGTTCTGGTCAGTCTCTCTTGACAGGGAGACTCTAGGCTCTGCTGGAACTATATCCAGGACTGCCTCTGCTTCCGTGTAGTGCCAGTTGGGACCCTTCTTTCAAGGTTACCACTACTGCTTCTAATCATCCTCACAATTTTTGTCCTCATCCTCACGTTGCTGCCACCAATGCCTCCATGGCTGGGCAGGCAGCTGGACCGCTCTGGTGTCCCCATTGGTCATGCTGCTCACTTGCAGGGACTGCTGCTGTGAGGTTGTGAGACAACAAAATTGCATGGTGACAGGACTACCAAGGGGGTGTGGCTGGGGGCAAGGTCATTTGCATCTTCTGCTTGTTTGAACAGCAATAAAGGAAGGCATTAGTTTGAACAGACGGACGCTATCCTAAGCAACTCTGCATTGCACTGGGGTGGGGGTGGGCAGCTTATTTAAGTATGCTTACAGAGTTGCCTGAGGGAATTTAAAGGCCTATCAGTGCTTGTGTGATTAGACTGCACAAGAATTCAAAGGGAACTGGAAACATCAACATTTTGTGCAATTTGAGTCTGCAACCTGGTCCTGTGCCCAGACTTCAATAGCTCCATGACAATTCAAGCCAGCTCCCCTCTGCTCTCCTTCAGGACTACTGCTGTCAATTGCCAGCAGCTTCGGCACACAGGGGACTGGTGGAAAAGCAATGGCATTCCAGGGAACTGTGAGTTTGCACTTCTTCATCATTCTAGGGATGCTGGTATTGTCTCTGGCTGTTCCCATCTGCCTTAATGCTCATGGACAGAGGGAGCGTTGGACATGCAGGTGGCGAAGGCATACAAGATGGATGCAGAGAGGTGGTGCATGCAGCTGTATGGACTTGGCAGGTAGACTTTGATCCTGAAGCTTTTGTGGCTGCAGCTGCAATCTCAATGGGAGAAGGAGAGGAACGGTCCACCGGTGGAGCACATCCATGTGTTCTACAGGGTCCTTGCCACAGGGGGCATTCCAGGCGACACCCAGTTGCTGGGTTTATGCATGTGGTGCAATCATCTGTCTGCAGGTGGCTCTCCTAGTTCTGGGATACATCGTTGCAGCATGAGAGCAGGTTCATAATTTACCCACACGGAAGGACCAGGTTTGCAGACGAGAAGACATCATTCAACTCTGTGGCTGGCATGATGAATGGGATTGTTCCCTGTGGAGTGTAGCTACATTTCGGTATACCAAGGTGCTCTATTACAACCATGAGAAGTTCCATAGCCTTAATGGTCAACTCATATGTAACTCAAGGGGGCTGTTTACTAATGTATGTGTAAAGTGTTGAGATAATAACAATCTCACATGCTTCATAACAGTGAGTACCAATGGGAGGGAAGCTTATTATAGGGCCTAAAGGGATTCCCTCTTTCCCACTAACTTACTGCACAAGTTCTTTTTCCTGCCTATGGCTTGCCCCTCCTCTCCTCCTGTTTTATTGTTTTGCTTTGCTTCTGTCAGGACTGGGTCATGCCAGAACCATGCAACCTTAGTGCATGCAGGATCAGCCCCATCCCTCTAGAGATTGCAGGACTGGGTCCTTTCCCTGCAGCTGTTACTTCCTTGTTCCTGCCTTGCCTGGTGGTTCCTGCCCTGCCTGCCTGCCTGGTTGTTCCTGCCGTGTCTGCTTACCCTGTTGTTCCTGCCTTGCCTCTCCTTGCGTCCCTGGACCCTGCTGCCTTGATACGGTTCCTCCTGACTCCGACTCCTGGACTGGCTGACCACGATTCGCATCATCCTTCTACTTGGCTGCTGTTTGGACTCAAAACCTTAGCTGGTTGGTCTCTGCTCGGGCTGTGAGGTTGTTCCTAACTTGTTCCTGGTGTCTTGCTCTGGACTGGGTCCTGGTGCCTTTTCTACTGAACCCTGACAGCTTCCTTTTGCTTTGCTAGTTTCTGTGCACTCCTGATCTCCGACGTTGCAGCTGGGAAGGGGGGAGGGAGTCTATCTCCCACATGGTTGAGACTGACCTCTCCTCATTTTCTTTTTTTATCCTTCTCACTGTAACTGTTAACAGCAACTGAAAGTAAAGATACCTTCTTTTCTTCTTTATATGCTTCTAGAGTGATTTTATACCAAAAAAAACTGCTAGTCTCTCTCTCTCTCTGTGTGTGTGTGTGTGTAGGAAGGGTAGTGATGAGACTGCAAAGCTCTCTCTGTTAATAAATAAATTGGTTCCTTGGTGGAACCCCCCCCCCCCCCCCCAATGAACATATATGTGGCTGGAGAGGCCGCTGTGGTGGCAGAAGGGAGAGTGAGGTGGCGGTGGTAGAGGCAATGTGGAGGCCAAAGCAGCAGGAGTGAAGGGGAGCCATGGTGGCAGAAGTGAAGGGGAGACAAGGCAGTGTAGGCAGAGAGAAGGGCATGGCCGAGGTGAGGCTGCAGCTGCAACCATGGTGGAGAGGCTGAGGTGGCGGTGAGGCAGTGTGGATGCACCCACTGACCCCTAAACCACATGATTTTAGCCTGAGTTTTTTTTTTTTTAAAACTATCAGCCTCCTGATTTATTTCAGCAGTGGGACCAGGCTCTGAGTTTTGCTAGGTCTTCTCTGTTCATGTGGGAATCCCACCCATCTGTGCTTTGGAGCTGGTCAGGGGGGTGACTCTGCTCCCAGAGCCAACATGGGGCAGCTTCAGTTTATGCAAGTGTTTGTGCAATGCTGCCTCCAGAACAACTTTGCGAGATATGGTTACCACAAATTATGTGGATTTTAGAACTGCCTGTGCAATACTGAGTATATACTTGTAGAAATAATACACCATGTCTCCGGTGTGCTATCTTACCGTGTCTCAAAATATTTATAGATTCCTCTTGTGCCCCAGCCCTGCTCACCTTTTCTTCTGAACAGTCCTACTTTTTCTTGTAAAGCAGAAAAGAGACTCCCCGATTCTTTTCATTGCCATTTTCCACCCCTCTTCCACAATACCTTCTTTCAAGCTACAGAGGTGGGAACTGTAAAATACTCTATATTATGTCGGCACAATTCATTTGTATAAAGGCATTGCGATGCTGGTAGTTTGGGGTTTTATGCTTTCCCTAATGATGCCTAGCATCACCTTGAAATCTGTGTTTTTTAAAATTGGTGGTCAGACCACAGGGCATAAGAGGAGAGGTAAGACAAATACATATTTCTTCCTCTTACAACTTTACTCCTTTAGGCACCTAAGTCTTTTGATGCTACATTGATCTCGGTGAAATCAGATAAGAAAAGAAACACATGCCTATTGCTGAAAGCAAAAGCAGACTAATTTGTCAAATATATATTGAGGCCCACTCATGCTGAAATAAACAGTCCGCTTCTGATGATGCATTAATAATCTCGTCTACTTAGGCCCTGAGTCATCATTTGCATTGAGCTATCCACTTTAACCATAAAAGCTTTTTTCTTGATCCATCGGTAGCAGTTCAGACCCTATTAGCATACAGCATATGTGAAACTGGGATTTATTTATTTATTTATTGGTCCCAATATGCATCTCTTTATAGTTGCATACACTCGGGCATTTTCTTGTCCATTCATCCAATCTGGAAAGATCCTTTTGGAAACCTTTACAATCCCAGCTGTTTTTACCCCACTCATTGATTACGTGCTATGAGCCAACCTGGTGTCCTCACAGCCCACTCCTAACTCCAGATAACAGGAACAAGTAAAAAAAAGCACTGGTTTCGGTTCACATCCTTGAGTGACCACATTTCTGAGATTCCCCCTCTGTGAGAACTGTTCTTTTGTTCCTGTTTTTCAGCCATTACCTGATCTATATGAAGACCTCTCCTCTTAGGCCGTGAGAGTTAATTTTACACAGGACACTTTGTGTAATAAATTGTATTAGAGGAGGCCCATGGCTCATTGGGGATTTAGTGAGTAAGCTCCTTCGTACAGTATGTTCTATTGATTTAAATGGGCCTCCTTGAGCTGTGATTTACTTTAGCACAGTAAATCACAGTTAGAATAGGCTTGTCTGAATCAACTAAACTTACGAAGGAGCTGACTCACTAAATCCCCATGGATTCAGTGGGCCTACTTCAGTGCTCTTTACTATGCTAAGCAACAGGATTTGGGCCATTGTGTCTCAGATCACCCCTATCCAGAATTGGGTAATAATAGGATCTGCTGTACTACAAGGATCATGTGAGCCCCCCCCCCCCCCCCGTTACAGCAGCTCCACTGCCTGCCAATCCATTTCCAGGCACAATTCAAAGTGCTGATTTTAACCTATAAAGCCCTAAAGGGTTGGGTCCAAGCTATCTAAAAGACCACAACTCCCTCTATGAGCCTGCCTGGGCTTTAAGCTCATCAGAGGAGGCCTTTCTCTCGGTCCCACCACCCCCACAGGTGCGCATGTTGGGGACACGGGAGAGGGCCTTCTCTGTCGCTGCTCCTTTAGACTCTGGAACTCCCTCCCACAGAAAACTAGGCTGGCTCCATCTTTGTTGTCCTTTCGAAGCAGACAAAGACCTTTCTCTTCAGGCAGGCTTTCCCTTAATGACTGGTGATCTGAGGGGTTTTTAAATGAATGATTGTGCTCTGTTGTTTTAAATGTGTTTTAGTATTGATTTTATTACCATTTTTAATGTAATACTTGTTTAATTTAAAAAAATATCTAATAGAAGACATCACTGTTGGACAAGTATTATATGATATCTTGAGTATCTTTCCGCATTTGATCTTGGGTATACATCCAGTAAGCTGGCAGAGTATAGTTGATGCATGCCTCTGTTAAGATATTGTTCATTTATTATCCAACCTTTGAGGCAGGCTCTGAAAACACTATTTTTCACAGTCTGGAATACTTCTTTCTGCTTTCAAGTTTTACACATCTCACTGTGTTTGACTTACTTCAAGGAGGGAAAAAATACTTTACCGAAAACCTTGATATCAGCAGGACTTCCGTTCTACAGAATCTTCTATGAAATCTAGCATTCTTTAACTATGCACTTCCTTTGTGAGCATATACATCTTCAGTTGGATGAAAATCAAAGTGTTTTAGTCTCTTCTTAAAAATATGTGGCTCTGTGTGAGTTTGGTTATGCATGAGACAGTTAGGCAGAAGCTCTACTGAAATTAATCAAGAAGATCTGTTCTACCTACTGAAGCTGGTTTTCCTTGCTACTGCTATAAACTATAAACTTCTCTCTGAAAGAATATCTTCCCCTGCTATGTTCTGCCTCATGCACTGAGACTGCCCAAGAGCATTGTTGTGTACGAGCATCCACCAGTATGTTGGATGTACAGATGTAATTACTGCAAGATTTCTCCTCTCCAGTGCAAGAACAATAACCATTTTTTCTTGACTTTTCTGCAATTCACACCAAATGTTTCTGTGCAAAACTAATGTCTTTGTGTGTGTGTGTGTGAAAGAAAAGCATGAACACAACAAGCACAAGTCTGGCTGACTGACCAAAAAGATGGAAAAAGCTCATCCAACGAAAAGCCCAAACAAGAAAGCAACAGCGACTATAGTTTTGTGCAACTGACATTATTTGCACAAAAAGAAAATGCCGGGAGCAGCAGCATATATTTCAGTTTTCAGCAAGTGAAGATTTTTTTTTAATTAAAGATTTTTCTTCCTAGTTGGACCTCTGTAAATCCTGGCTTAGTCATGAACCACCATGGCCAGGGAAGAGTCTTTCGCTTATTCTCTTTGGAAATGTAGTTGGAAAGAAAAGAAAAACTTCCTGTCTCAAGATGACTTTGTTGGCTGCCACTTTGTATCCTGAAATGTATTCATTTTCTTTTTTTTAAAAAAATACTGCAATCATGAATTTAATAATTCTAGGTCTGTGGCAAGATTTCTAAAGTGAGCATTTTTGATTTTAAAAAAACACACAAAAATACCTGGACTTGGGAAAGCCAAACTTTCCTTCTCCCAACCCTTTCTATTTTTGTTTGTTCTACACCCTTTAAAAAAAAAAAAACCTTACATTTTTGTTCTTGCTCCTGAGACAGCAATCCCTGAATAGTTATAATTTGATGCCAATAATACCAAACCAATTCTGCTATTTTAAAGCCAGTCCAGAACTAGGGAGATGCATCTTCTCCTCAGACTGAATTGACATAGACTCAACAATGCACTAGAAGGGGTGTTCTACCAGGGGGCAAAGAAAGGGTTTAATTTACTTATGTTGCTGTATTTCTGCCTTGAATCTTGCAGGCTGAGCGGTATGCTTTCAGAGCGCCAAGACGCCTGACAAGCTTACCTTCTTTATCTTACCAGTCACCTAGCTGATCCTGAGAACAAATCCAGATGCTTATCTTCCCTCCAAGTATCTTTTCTAAGAAGCCTCATGGACCTCATAGACTTAAGATAAGGTCAGCATACTACCCTAAAACATTCAAGGAAGTTTCTACTACCTCCTAGAATCTGCAGAAACCCATACTTTATTTCTGCAGGACATGAATGGACTCATAAAATGGAAACTGAGATTCAGTCTGCCTTAAACATCACCTGCTCTCAGACTTTCTTGAAAGTGAAACCAATTGTTTTGGACTCAACGGCTCTCATTCTTAATGGACATCAGGGAGACAGCCTTGTGTTTCAGACTTGTTCCCTGAAATAGGAAGGGTTTTATATTGTCATCATCAACATTATCATAATGGAACTGCAGTGGTGGAAGGGACCCTATGGATCATTGAGTCCAACTCCTGTCATGGAAGCACAGTGGGGAATTGAACTCCTAACCTCTGGTTCTGCTGCCAGATACCTAAACCACTGTGTGTATTAGTGTTTTGGATTGTCCTTTGCTGAAGTAGTGGAGATTTGTGTTTTTTTAGATAATGAAAAGAATTTTTTAAAAGTGTCTTTCCTATTCTGGTTACAGAATATGACTAGGATTGCTTCTCCCCCCCACTATGTGTCAATGCTCACAGAACCTGGATTAAAGAGTAATAAATAAGATCAAGTGTTGAAAGAGGAAAGATAACATGTTGTATGTACCTATTGCACAGAAAGCTAATTGGTTGCTGTTTCTGAGAACTAAACAGTTAAAAAGAGGAACATGTACAATTTTGGGCTTGGACTCAGTCATGCTGAGAGTGACCCACTGAAATCAACAGAACAAGTTAGCTGTGACTTACCTATTTCTCATTGATTTCCATTGGTTTCCCAATTGTCTAGGATAATTTTGGACTAGGTTTGGATCCATTTATTTGTTCATGGTATTCGTAGTTTACAATGATGAAGCTGAAAAAGGAAGTAAGTTCAGGAGAAACAATAAAAATGGAAGTTCCAAAGTGTCTTTAGAGTTGTGCTGAAATAGCATCCAAGCAGGAAGTATACACACTTTCTGCTTCAAAGTACGCTCATACTAGAAGGGTACGCTCATACACACTTTTTCCCCCCAAAAGGAAAATAAAACCCCTTTGAATGTATTTATTGAAGCATTACAATAGTCTGGAGTACCCTTACCAACATCTTCCTTGCTATGATCTATTAGGCATGTAGGGAAAAATCTACTGCTCCCAGTGGCCATGGCCGTCTGGCTGAATTGCTATGAAACAAAGCACACTGTCTACAGGGAAAATGAATAAATCAAAGTTATTGCTGGAGGGGAAAAATCCACCCAGAGATGTGTATAATTTGCATTCAGTGAACCAAAGGTCTCCTTACTGCATTAGAATAAGGTGCCACTAGTTTGAGTTTCCCTTCCATTTCTGTTCAAAGTAATGAGGAAGCGAAGGGAATCCGTTTGTCTGTTGCCTGTTCTGGGAAGTGTGACAGACTAGGCTGGCCCACCTGCTAGATTCCTCTTCATTAACAGGTAGGTGCCAATGGCTTCGAGATGATGTTTCAGCTATTCATTTGATTTGCCTTCTCATTGCATAACCCCATGGATGCAATAATTTAAAGGGAAAAAAATCCATAAGAGGAGTAGAGGAAATCAAAATGGTCCACCTGTGTATCTTTCTCTTGGAAGGAGTGCCTTGCCCTGTGTTGAGAATCTATCAGGCGGACGGAACGTCTGTTGGCTTCTCTCCATAAATGCTAATGCCCTTACTGCAGGCTTGCGGTTTGGACTGAAAATGTGCTTAGCTTATTTTACACAGAAGAACACCTACCTTCATTATTCATGAAGGGGGGAAAAAAAGACTCAGCTGCTGCCAAAGATGTGGTGATGAAATAATCTGAGAGGGAAGGAACCTTGACAGTAGCTCTGCTGCTAATACATGCTTCCCAATTCATGAATAATAAATTGATGCAAAGAAACACACACTAGTACATTGTTAAGTTCTATTTTGTCATAAAGAAGGAAGAGAGAAAAGGCATCAGCCCCGTTTGGATGGATGCCTGTGCAAGATATCATTTCCTGCAATTACCTTCTCCCTTCCTCTTAAAATGTCCCGCTGGGTCTATGGCGAAGGCTATAGATAGGGAGGGATACCCAGTGTGGTGTAGTGGGTAGAGTGATGGATGAGGACTCAGAAGGCCTGGGTTTGAATCCCCACTCAGCCATAGAAACTCACTGGCAGCGTGGAACTGGTAAAACCACTCCTTAAATATCTCATTTTCCTTGGAATCCCTAAGGCCAATATAGGTTGGTTCCAACTTGATGGCACATAACAACAACATAGCTAGGAAATGATGGTTAAAAGAACATCAGGAAAATGTGAGTTTTCAAATTCCACTGACCTCTTCATCATGCTAGGTACAACAGAACTTGGGATGTGTGTGGTGAATGAAAAAACTCCAAAATTACCCTAACCAATATTAAAGCACAGGATCCCAAGTGCTTTCTTGGATTTGCATCTTGATTTGTCATGCAGTGCTGATTCAAAAGCCTAGGGCCACTCTCAAACCCACTCACCATTTAGCAGTGCCCACCAGTGTAGCAGATGGTGGGATGACCAGAAGGTTCATATCTCCAAACTGTATTTCTCCAGGAGGTTGAATTGGAAGAAGGTGCTCTCTCAACTATCCTAAGACATTGATCATGAAAGATTTAAAGTTGAGCACCTTCAGTATATTGAAATAGAAATGGTCCTTGTGCTCCCGGAAGTGAAAGGTGGATATTAATCTGGCTGTCATGTTTTGGACTATTTGTTCTTTTCAAGCAACCCTACATGGATGACATCACAATAGTTAATTGGAAATGTTATTGGGAAATACATCAGAGTGTTCAGACTCCCCCCTTTTAAAACAGAGATGGGGCATAGCAAATGGGTCAATCCAAAGCTGACTGAACTTCCTCATAGGTGCAGTCTGAATCTGGCATCCACGTTTGAACATGATGGCTCATGAGGCATCCACAGATATTTATCTAGGCAATAGCTTCCTATTAAATTCTATAAATACTTATGATTGGATCCAAATCAAGGTAGCTACCCTGACGTTCCCAGTGAAATCAATAACTTTCCAGATAAATGCCTATGCAGCTCAAGCGCAACTTCCTTAGTTCAGATCTTGATGTAGATTAGAATTAGATCTAAAATTTGCTGTCTTCTGATGGAACAGGAGAGGAGATCAAGGGGGTGAATTCACCCTCCCCATTGCCAGCCCCCATGTTCCCAAAAGATCTGCTCTGAATTGCTGGGAGATTCAAGCAGATGCTCAATAGCAATAATAGTGTTGGTGTGTTAGGTTGTATGATGAAGGTAGAAGCAGTCTACGATTCTTGAACCCTGAATCTGCTTCCACTGGCCAGAGTGTCCTGTGTGGAGATAGAATATACAGAAAATGGATGGGTTGCAAGAATCACACTAGGCAAAATCACTGTATAAGTAGGCTTCTCTGCGAAGTGTACATTATATATAAAAATGTGAAATGCAAATGATTACTGAATAAAAGAGAAAAAAGGAGTAATGCATAAAAAGTACTATAGCATATGAAACCAAAATAAAATCAAGTTAAAACAAAAGAAAGAAAGAAAGAAAGAAAGAAAGAAAAGCAAAGTGCTTATATACTACGCCATTGAGCTTAAGAGTTGATGTTAGATCTAAAAGCACTAAAAACACTTCTTTAAAAGCCTGGGAGAATAAAAAGTTCCTATAGTGGTGCCCTAAATCCCATAATACAGAGGCCAGGTGAGCCTCTCTGGGGAGGCCATTACACAGAAGAGGTACCACAACTGAAAGGGACCTCTTTGTTTCATGGCCACCTGTCTCACATTCTTTGGTAGGGGCATCTGGAGGACAGCTTCTGACGAAGACCTTAGACTGAGTGTTGGTATGGAGATGCATATGAGTTGCTCTTTCAGGTAACTGGACTCCAAAATGTTTTACACTTCGACATTTCAAGCCAGCACTTTGAATTGCATCTATTATGGATAGTGTTCTTGTTAACGTCTGGCTTTTCCTCTTTCAGGCAGATTTTTTAAAAAAATTTAATAACAAGACTTGTATTGAGTGAACTCAAGTTTCTATTCTGGGATATTTTCTGATGCCATGGTATTGAGGGTTAGAGCTCCACATCTTATAGGTCCTGAACCTATGAGAATTCCAACGCCCCTCAATAAATGAGGCCAACCTACTGAAAACCAGAGTACATTATGTTTGCTTCTCACCGTATTAATTTACCAAAAAGCAGCATGGAACATCCACGACATTAAACTGGATGGGGTAAAAACGGTATATCCCACTGGCAACGTTCTCTCTAAGCCGTGCAGCCAAGCAGCGCTGCCTTAGGCATGCTCAGCCGACCCAGTGTTCCTGCCCATTTGCTTTGGGTCGCAGCCAGAACTCAGCACAACATTCTGGAAAATAAGAGGGACCGTTGCCCACTGGCAAAATGCAATGCATTTGTTGCAAGAATTTTTGTCCCAGACGATTTTTTTAAAAAAACCCATAAAAGAGAAATATGTACAGCAAGTAACTGAAACTGGGGTTTATTGAGTACAACTCTTCAAAGCGAAAATGTCACAAAATGCCTACCTTGTAGATGTAGTTGGTTATGATTTCTGCCACAAAATGTGCAAAATCGACAAAATATTCTATAGCCAGATGAGAATTAAGGCAATTGTAAAAAAATGTTTGGGGAATATGCCTCATTAATAGGATGAATAAGCGCATACTTGAAAAGGTTGTGTCTCTAGAAGTATTGTTTTCTTTATAATGAAAGGAAGAGTTTCGAGTCTTCATTTCTGATGTCAAAATGAATTTGTATCTGTCCATTAACTGACTGCTACAAGGAACACTATTTTTAGCATAATTGCAAAGCTAATGCATTTCTATGATTTTTTTTCTTTTTATTTGTTCAACAAAGCATTGCTATATAAAACTATTGTTAATACAAGTGTCAACAACAAGCCTTTGAAACATTCTTAATGTTTAGCATGCTGAACAAAAATGTATACCTGAGCCAGTTGTGCACTGAATGGTATATGAATTTTCATTACCCTGCAAGTGGATTTTACTTAATATCCATGTTTTTAGAATTAGCTATGCTAGAAATACAAAAGTCCTTGCTTAAGATCACAGTAGAATTAAAACAACTTATAGGACAAATTATATATGGAAGGGTGACTTTTATAGCATTATTTATGCCAAGTTGCATCAGTTTTCCAATTTTTTCTATGGAGATTTTTCCTATCTGGAGATGTCAAAGATTGAATGTGGGACCTTCTGCACATGGCACGTGGTTGTCCTCTGCTGAGCCATGACCCTTCCATAATCTGAAAGCAGCATGTTTTCACCATGGGCAGGGATGATAGAACCGCCTGGGCTGGTTTCTGAGTAAGCAGCAGTCAGTTAGACCAGTGGTCCCCAACCTTGGGCCTCCAGATGTTCTTGGACTTCAACTCCCAGAAATCCTGGCCAGCAGAGGTGGTGGTGAAGGCTTCTGGGAGGTGTAGTCCAAGAACATCTGGAGGCCCAAGGTTGGGGACCACTGAGTTAGACAACTCAGAGCATCACTTACCTGCTAACATCTGGGAAAAGAAAATAATTCCACGGCCATGCTGATCAGAAAACGAATAAGAGTTGCAAACAGAAAATAAATAGGAAAGAGAAGACCTACAATGCCTGGAAACAGATTTTAAGTGTGGGCCAGAATTATTACAACTAGACTGTTGAATTGGTTGTTATGAATAATGCAGAAGAGGTTTTACCAATCGCGTCCAATACTTTGTTAAGAAACCCTTAGGTTGGAATTTCTTTCCAAAGGCATTGCATGTAAAAATGCCATGGGCATCCTAATTGCATTGAAATTAAATATAAACAGCCATTTACATTATTTTGCTTCATTCGTAATGATGCTGAGTTGAGCCCCATAAGAATAATTGAACTAATGAATGAAATTTCATCTCCTTTGGAAAACTGTATTTTTAACATTGTTGTTAATTTGCTTAATGATTGTTCTTTTTATAGCCCAGGCTACCAAATTGCCTCCATTTAACAAGGATCAAATGGCTTCCTAGTACATAAAGACTAATTATATTTAATTATGCAATTAAGTTAAAATATGGCTATAATATTCATATCACAGTAATTGTTATTAGAGTATGTGGAATTTGAAATTGTATATAACCATAGAGAAGAATTAATGTTAATACATGGGATTGTTGCATTTAAAGAGCAAAAAAAAAAAAAAAAAAAAAAAGAGAGAAAATTACTTCTGCTTCATTGAAGCTAATTATAAAAGAAGAGAAGCACTATGCTGGTGGAAGTTTGTTTTAGGCAGCTTATTTTAAATTAAATATTAATATCTCAATTTGAATATCTGGAAAGAAAAAAGCAATCAGTGATATGCATTTCTTGTGTATTTTAGAGGAAACATTAACTCTTCTGTGAGGCAGAGCATCAAGGGACATTTAAAATACATAGGTAGATACTGGGGAGCCTAACCATGATGTTTGTTACTGCTACCCTAATAAAAGCCCCTGTCCAGAGAAACTATTATAATTACTTGTAGGAGTTCCAATGAATTGAATATCTTCCCATCTAAAGCAAAGCGTGCTGCTTATATACCGCCCCATAGCACTTCAAGCACTCTCTGGGCGGTTTACAAGTTAATTGTGCAGGTTACACATTGCCCCCCTCCCAGTGAGCTGGGTACTCATTTTACCAACCTCGGAAGGATAGAAGGCTGAGTCAAGCTTGAGCCGGCTACCTGGGATTGAACCCCAGGTCGTGAGCACAGTTTTGGCTGCAGGACAGCAGTTTAACCACTGCGCCACAAGGCTTCACAATCTACAATTGTGTTGGGAGGACTGCAGTCTTGTATTTGCTGTCCACACTAGTTGCACCTAGAGATGGGCACCTGTCCGAGGTGGCGGGGTTGGGAAGCACAAAAACATGTGTTTGGCCAAAGTGCGAACTGGTACGAACAGCTGATTTGGTGGTTCCTGTCCATCTCTAGTTGCATCCCATCCCTAAACAGAATAGGCAGAACAGACCTAACCCCTTTCAATTTCATTCATTTTGTTGGATGTGAGAGATTCCCTTCCTTCTGTATAATTTGATGGTAGCTAAACTGCTGTTTTCTGTACTTACTTGGGAGCAAGTCTTCTAAAACTCAAGGGGATTTACCAGTAGTACGTAGAGTTGTGAATTCAGAAGTAGAGTGTCCCTCCATAAAAAGCCTGGTAGCACCAAAGCCAACCTAATCAGGCAAGCAGCCAGGCAGGACAGTTGAGGAGGAGCCACCTCCCTCTGCCTTGCAGTCCATTCACACTGGCACATCAATATGGTATATAGCTCACTGAGGTCACCGTTTGGCTCAGGAAAAACAAAAAGTATCCGCTTACGTTTCTACTTAGATTGAACCATCCTTGATCTTTTAGAGCTTTGCCACACTTTTCTGGCCCAGTGGTAGGGCATGCATTCTTTTTGGCACACAGGGGAAGTTCCCCCCCCCCTGCCAGCTCCAGGCACCCTAGCCAGCGTCATCATCACCCTTCCTCAGAGTCACCCGCCTGATGGAGACAGGCACTGTGGATAACTTCCTGCAGGTGGGTGAGAGACTGAGTGCCAGTGACCTCAGGCCAGCACTGTTGAGGGATTGCTCTCTCTGTCCTCCTCCTTCACATCCCACGGCTTTGCTCCCTGTGTTCTGCCTTTGTGCTCCCCTCCCCGTTTCTCTTCCTTCATTTTCTCTTTCCTCCTTTCTTTTTTTATTTTCCCTCCCTCCTGTCCATCCACCTTCCTTCTCTCCTGGCAGTTTCACCTGCTGTTTCTGTGCTCCTTGTGTTCTCCTGTCTGGTCTTCCATCCTTTTTGCACCTGCCAAATTTCATTTCCATTTCCTTCCCCATCTGAACAGCATCCTCTTTGCTCTCCCCTCTTGCTTCTTTCTGTCCTAGACCACTTTCCCTCCCCATTGCCCCCCCCCATTCTCACCTTCTATCTTCTCTTCCCCTCATTTGCTGTTTCTACTTTGACAGCTAATTGGGCTTCAAGGGTTCGCTTGCTATGAGGAGAGGAGGAGCATGCCAAATGGCACTTTGCTCACCCGAATCTTTGTAGCCCAACCCGACCTGCACCCAAAGTGACCAATCTGGACAGGCTCTTGGACACAGCCAGGATAGGACCAGATTCTTTCCTCACTCAAAGGGGAAAGCAGCCTGAGGTGGGGGAAAATATCCCTATGAAACAAGAAGAGGGAGTGGTTTTGAAGGAGGGGCCAGGCTGAAAAGACATGAGACATGCCTGTTGGGTGGGAATGGAGATATATTCTCTTCTCCTGAAGCCCTGAGCCTCCCAGATCTTTCCCTTTTGTCTCTGGTCAGATATATATAGATATAGATATAGATATATACCTCCATCCCTATGAGGTGGCATGACTACATCACTGAAACTTTAGAGTAGACAGGTCTAGCATGGTACTGTGAATCTGAAAAGTTTGTGCCCATGTTACTTGGAAGTCAGGCACTTTGAAATGATGGCATTTATTTATTGGTGTGAGTTTGTAGGAAAGTTTTCAGGCAGAAAGATCAAGGATCAAAGTCAGTGGGGTGAAGAAGAATTAGACAGAAATATGATACCAGAACATCGCTAACTGCTATGGATAAAAAACTGTAATGTTTATAATGGAATGCTGAATACTAATGGAAGAAAGATCAATAAAAAGCCCAAACCAGCCATCCTTTCGAGTTACTCTTTGAAGTCTGTTTTCCAAGCAACTGACATCTATAATTGATATTAGATAACCTTGAAGTTTATGCTTTTATTGTGTTGTGACTGTATTACTATCAATATAAACACTGCTAGAAGTTCAGGAGGAAGAGGAGAGCATTTCTCCTACAAGCCATGGTACAGGTGTGGTCTTGAGCTAGAGCTAGAAGGGCACCTGCTCCTGGTACCTGTCCTACAGGCAGTGATGAAGATGTCTGGAATCAGTATCCAGCACCACAGTCCAAGGCATGTGGTCTTAGATTAAAGGACAAATGAGTCTTCAAAAAAGGCATCGTGGAACTGGAAAAGGTGCAGAAGAGAGCGACTCAAATGATGACCGGGCTGGGGCACCTCCCTTACAAGTCTAGAGAAAAGGCGCCTGGGGTGTGTGTGATTGAGATGTATAAAATTATGCAGGGGATCAATAAAGTGGATAGAGGGAAGCTCTTTTCCCTCTCACGCAATACCAGAACCAGGGGACATCCACTCCAGTTGAGTGTTGGGAGAGTGAGAACAGACAAAAGAAAATATTTCTTGATCCAGTGTGTTGTTAGTCTGTGGAGTTCCTTGCCACAGGATGCGGTGATGGTATCTGGCCTAGATGCCTTTAAAAGGAGATTGGACAGATTCCTGGAGGAAAAGTCCATCGCAGGTTATAAGCCATGATGGGGATGTAGAATCTCCAGGCTTAAAAGGAAGGGACCTCCAAATGCCAGATGCAGGGGAGGGGTATTGGGAGACAGGTATCTGGTCATCTCATGTGCTCCCAGAGGCATCTGGTGGGGCCACTGTGAGATACAGGAAGCTGGACTAGATGGGCCCTTGGCCTGATCTAGCAGGGCTCTTCTTATGTTCTTATGAGTGGTGACATTATTTCGGAAGGATTACATCTTTCCCATACTATTTAGGGCCTCTGTTGCTAATCCTGTGCACCAATATGGGATGTTCAAATCCTTCAAGGTCGTATTTCGTTGCACAGTCCACAGAAAACTACAACATGGTCATGAGAAGAGCTGTAAACAATATCCTTGGATTTCAACCACTTGGCATGTACAGTTCGTTGAGTTTTTTTGTTCTTAAATAGACTAAAAACCAAACCAAAACCAAAACAAAGCCCTGGCATGGAACCTGAACTGACACATTCACTACATTTTGCTATTAGAGTTGTTTGCTCTAAATCAGTTTAATGCATTGGGGGAAAAGGAAGGGTGAGGGACCAAAAAAGCAAACTGTAATGTCAAGAAGCGGAAGTAACATACTTCAGTTATCCATCCATGGGCTCCATTCAAGAGGAAAGTTAGGAGAAAGCAGGGAGCAATGGGAGCTGTAGGCAGTTTCTTTTATAACTGATGGAACAATAGTCTATATATAGTTTAAAAAAAAGATTTTTTTTTCACTTCCCCTGCTCTCTGCCAAGCGGGGGAAATGATTAATTTGCCAATATCCTGAAGTGGCTCACTTATTAAGTCACTTCATGATATTGGCAGGAGCCATTTCCATGTGAACGGTCAGGCTTCATTAGATTGTTCTAATCAAGCCCCAATTGTTCCCAAGAGGCCCACAGTAGCTGCTTCCTTGCTGCTAGTGCAGCCATACCCAAAGAAAGAAAGAAACAAGCAACTGGTTTTCAACTGAAAAATTTCAAGATCATTCTACCATAGGTCCATCTGTTTGAAAGGCAATTTATTTTGCTACAGCTATTCTAAAAATGAGTGGCCACAAAGGTGTGCAGCCTGTTCAATGCTGAACAAATGTTAATGTTTATCTCTTACATGTGTTCTTAAAAGGTATATTAGTCTAACTGAGCTATTAATCCTAAAAACAGTGCAATTTCATCTGTCCAAAAGGCAATATATTTTTCTGAAATGTAATTTTCCAGGGCTCCTAGCAATGAGGCTTCGTCTTAATGCTGCTTTTTAAAAAGTCATATTTAAACTCTACACAATAGCATGTTTTTTTCTTGAAAATATTTTTTTCAAGTTAGGCTGTGGCTTATATTATCATGTAAGCCATTAATAATGATCTCCTGGTTTCTCATGTTTAACATACATACATACATACATACATACATACATACATACATACATACATACATACATACATACATACATACATACATACATACATACATACATCTTTTATTTGATTTCAAACATGTCTCATAATACTATATTCTATTTTAATGAATGCTTATTTTGTTTAAATAGATATTGTATCTCTAAGACACAAACAGTAGGGACGTTCTCTTTCTCTCTCTCTTGGACAATTGAAGATACAATATTAATTCATCTTGATGACCTCCACTGCATTTTTTCAATAACATGGGCAATCTTTCTATTACAGTTGCTTGGTTTCTTTAAGGTTCTGAAATATTTCCTCTCATCTTATCTTCCTCAGTGTAAACAAGTATCTATGAGCAGCAGGTGTTTTTGGCAATACAATGATAGTCTGCAGAAGTAGATATTACCAACCTGACATGGCTATAATAAAAATGCCATCTAAATTCTGACAGATCATTGTATTTCCTTCACAAGGCAGTCTCTGTTGGGCAACCGAGGATGTTCTGCAGGAAACAGCAAAGTCACACATAATGTAATCTCTAGCAGAAAATGGATAACGTATACCAGGTACTCCAAGAGTAGTGATACACTCGCTGATGCTACCAGCCAGTATTGGACGCAACGAAGGAAGGAAGGAAGGAAGGAAGGAAGGAAGGAAGGAAGGAAGGAAGGAAGGAAGGAAGGAAGGAAGGAAGGAAGTTAGTTCTACAGATAGGAATGGAAAAATCCAAGATTTTGTCACAGCACTCTAAGCTAGTAGGATGCACTCATCCTCTTCAGTTGACATCTGGGGAATGGACATCTTATCTGTTATCTGTGTGGTTCGAGCCTAGTCTATTTCCTTCCCATCGCTGTATGGGAGGTGTGTGTCTTTTTCACTTTGTGGGAAGATTGTGACTCTCACTTGCAGTACCATTTTATACCTCACTAGTCCATCCTTACAACCTTACTCTTCATATATAAACCAAGACTTAGTTCCAGGTACAGTGGTTAGGATCAGTTGAATCTCTGTCCAAGACAGAAACAAATGAGTAATTTATTAAAAACCCCTTTGTTCCTGATTTATAGTCCTTTCTATCCCAGAGACTCAAGATTGGAATCTATGGTTACAAGGGGTATAAGGATGCAGGAAAAGGACATTCTTAGTTAGTTACACATTGCCCTATCCTGTGAACTCCTGCACAGACAGTGCAGAGGACATTATATCTGTTGAGAAAGTTCTTCTCTGGGCCTGTTCCCATGGCCCAAGGAAACCAGCAGAGGGATCTTTTTTTCTTTTAACGTGGACTTTAGCCCAAATCCAAAAATTTTGTGCTGGCTGCGTCTGGGTCCTCACCACCAGCACGTCTTGGGATCCCTGTTCTCACTGCTATCATGGGGAGAATGGAAAGGGAGGGGAGGATGACAAGAGGGAAAGGGGTGGAAAGGAAAATAAGGATCAAGGGTGAGGGTGGGAGGGCCTGGGGACAGGTGGCTAAGGAGAGAAAATCGGTGAACAAGTGGGGGGAAGACTGGGTGGGTGAGGGGGTGAGCAAGTCAGCAAGGGGGAAAAAGACTGACTGGGGAGTGGGCAAGTGAACAAGGGGGGGGGGGGTTGACCAGGCAGGCAAAGTGGTGATCAGGTAGGTGGGGGGGCAACTGGGCAGGGAATGGAGCAAGCAAGTGAGGGGGGTGACCTGGTGGATGAAAGGGTGACTGGGCAGAGCAAGGGGCAATCAGGCAGGTGAGGGGGTGAGTGAGGGGGTGGAAGAGGGACTGGGTGAGCAAGCAAGAGGGGCAACTGGACAGACAAAGGAGTGAGCAAGCAAGGGTGTGTGTGACTGGGTGGGCAAGGCAGGGAGTGAGCAAGGAGGGATGGAAGAGTAACTGGGCAAGTGAGTGGGGGGTGAAGAGGCAATTGAGCCAGTGAGGAGGGGGGGCAAGGGACCTAGTGAGCAAGGGAGACAACCAGGCAGGAAAAGGGGCAACCATGCGGGTGAGTGGTCAAATGTGCAAAGCAGTTGGAAGAGTTTGGGCAAAGGGGGGCTGACTGGGTGGGCACGCAAGGAGATGGAAGAGTGAATGAGCGAGTGAGGAGGAGTAACCAGGCAGGTGAAGGGGGTCATCAGCCTGGTGAGGGGTTGAGCAATCGAGGGGGCAACCAGACAGGCAAAGGGGCAAGCAAGTGAGGGGTGTGATCTGGTGGGCAAAAGGGCAAATGGGTGGGATAGTGAATGAGTAAGTGAGGGGGCATAAGAGTGACCAAGCAAGTGAGGAATGGGCCAAGGAGCAGACAAAGAGGCCCATAAGCAAGGGAGACGACCGGGCAGGCAAAGAGGTGAACTGTTGGGGGAATGCTGGACTGAGTGAGGGGGTGGAAGAGTGATTAGGTGATGGGGGCTGCAAGGCATGCAAAGGGGTGAGCAAGTGAGGGGGGTGACTGGGCAGGCGAAAGAGCAATCAGGCGGGCAAGGGGGTGAGGGAGCAAGTGGGCACAAGAGCGAATGGGTGAGTGAATGAGGGGGTGACCAGGTGGGCAAAGAGGTGATTGGGTGGGCAAGCGAGCAAGGGGGGCAACGGGGCAGGCAAATGGACGACTGGATGGATGGCGGGGTGATTGGACAGATGAAGGGGTGACTGGGTGGGCAAGGGCGCAAGCAAACAACAGGAGCAGAAGATCAACTGAGTGAGTGAAGGGGCAACCAGGTGGGCAAATGGGTGACTGGGGAGGCGAGGGGGCAAGTGAGCAAGAGGGCAGAAGAGTGATTGGGTAGGCCGGTGAACGAGTGTCGGGGGTGACCAGATGGGCAAAGGGGCAAGCAAGGGGGGGGGCGCCCTGTGGCAGTGGTTCTGAAACTGGGGTCCCCAGATGTTTTTGGGCTGCAATTCCTAGAAGCCTTCACCACTTGCTGTGCTGGCCAGGATTTCTGGGAGTTGCAGTCCAAGAACATCTGGGGACCCAAGTTTGAGAACCACATCTAGATAATGTAGTATATGCCAAGCTTTTATTTTTTCCAATGTCTGAGGAGATGTGGATCACAGTAGGGAGGGCAGCCATGGGCATCTTAGCATGGCTGTAGCAGCCCACATCCAAATTTCCCCAAGGGGGCCTCAGGGTCCTCTACCACTGTTCAGAGGCATGCTAGTCAAAAGGACAGTAGCAGTAAACAAGGGGCGGAGGAGCTGATGTGAGCTCTGGGCCTTGCCCCAGGATACTGAGTGTTGAAGCAGTGCCAGAGCAAATGGATTGAGCCCTACCTGCCAACAGATTTACTCATGATTAAGAAGCTTGTTGTGGTCTGCATTCTCATGATACTACCCATCTGTGGCCATCTTGACATCCACCGAAACTGACAACAGCAGCACAGTTCTATGTAGGATTAATGAAAGAAGCAAAAGACACACACACACACACACACACACACAGAGGTGTTTCTGAAATATTCCTCATTAGAATTTCTTCATGCAAATTACTGGGTCTTATTCCTGAAGTGGAACCTATGTATTATGAATTCCCCACTGTTCACATTTTTTGTTTTTAATTTTGTACAGAAAGACTCACATGCCTATTCATTTTCAGTTCACTTATGTCTTTGTTTCCATTTGTGTGATCTACCGTAATGATGTGCCTGCATGCACTGACATATTACAACAACAACAATCTCAGAATGATCTTGTACAATTGATTGCATCAAGTCACTTTTTATGTGGTATTTTACCAGCACATAATAAAACACAACCCAAAATGGGATCTCATCAATACGGGGCTGTTGTTTTGCTGTGTTGCATTAATTTAGATACACAGGTTGATCTTGCAGAGCCAAGGGAAACCAATTCAAAGCTTCTTAGATCTACTTTGTTTTTTACTAGAAGCCCAAGATCCATCAACCAGAGCTAAGTGCAACAGAGATACACACCAAAAAATGGAAGAACAGGATGCCTCTGAGAATACTCTGAGTCTCAGAATTTGCCGAAATAAACTGACACAGTTCCTTTCTTCAGCCTCAACCATTCTTCCTTTCTTCTGCTTAATTTAGGTAGGTCCCATTGGTATTACTATTGTTAAATAACCCAGGGTGGTGCAGTGGACAGAGTGATGGACTAGGATTCTGGAGACTCGGGTCCAAATCCCCACTTGGACATGGAAACTCACTGGGGGGAAGTGGAACTGGTAAAACCTCTCCTTGTACATCCGACCTACTTGAAAGCCCTATAAGGGTTGCTATGAGTCCGTTCTGACTTGGCAGCTCATAACTAACTTAAACAAGCCAGAGGGAAAAAGCTTTGCTGATTTACTGCCAATTACACAAAGATATACCAGCAGATCCTGATGTGAAGATGGAAAATACATGAGGGGTCCAAATTACATGTTACATTAAAGACACAACTCGAAGTCTTTTCTTCCTTTTCCCTTGTGGGTGCTGGGTTCCCCCCCCCCCCATGTATGCAGCTATGGGGCTTGGGAAGAAAACCCTGAACTGTCACTGTACAGTTTTTTCCACTGATCCCTCTCCATGCAAAGAGACAGAAGGACCCCCCTATTTGATAACAGAACTGCTAGCAGCCCCACTCCCTCCCCCATCCGACAGGCAAAAGGAGTACTCCTGTTGTGGGAAGTCTACTTGACTGGGCGACTTAATAGACAAGTGCATAAACTCTAAAGGCTTCCATCCCTTTTACTATCCAGAGAGATCTCTAGAATGTGTTTGTAGCACATAGGCAGTGGGCAGGCTGTATTTTTAGCAAAGAAGAAATTAGACTTTATGACATGTTAAAGAAAAGGGTTAAAACACATTGATCATTTTAAATAATAATAACGCTGAAGCAGAATAATAACATAGGGCTACTTCCTTGGACACAGGTTAAGTAAAAGAAACATTTATTAAGCATTTTTCAGTTGCCAACACAGCAGTAAAACAAACACCCATGATGGTCACTAGACTACTCATAATCGTCTCTGCGTTCCTTGTATGCCAATGTTGCAGCAGAGATTAAACTGAGGCCTCTCACTTCCAAGGCCAGAACTTGAAAAGAAAGAAACTTTCCCAGGATTGTAAGAGAATATTCTCTCAATGAGCCTGGTTGGCTAATGCCTGCAAGCTATCAGCATTGTGATCACCTTTATCCCTTGGTACCGAGCTCATGATATTAACCATTTATTGGTATAGTGCCCACCTCTATAACATGAACGGCCACAGGCAATTGTTCATGATACCATATAATGAGGCAACTGAATCCAGTGGTTTACCATGACATGCACTAATTGTGCATGCATTAATACTGGAATTAATTTTTTAAAATTCTAATTAAAATAGAACCAAGGTGTTGCTGCAGATATGGCAGGGCAAATTCATTTTCATTCCTAGAACAATAAAGGAATGAAACAATGAAAATCAGCGAATGTCTACTCAGAGACCATGTCCTCTTATCCCTGTTTACAAAACCAAACCTCCTAGAAAGGAACTCAAACCAAACAGGGGTCTTAAAAGTCATTATCAGGTATGACATATCAGTCTCCTTTATTTTGGCCATGTATAATTAACAATAATATTGTTTCTGCTATTGTTATTCTATGCTAGGGATTACTTCACCCACTAACCACTGTCACCTTTTACAGCACAAAACTTCAATGGAAAAGATCTGATTATCAAACAGAAGTCATTACCAGCTGTGAAATAACATATTGATTCACATATTTTGCAGCTTACTTCTACTAACCAACCAACCATGGTCTCTTTATTTTGGTGCCATGTAATCCTACTCTTATATCTGAGGAAGTGGATGTGATCCATGAAAGCTCATATTAAAATATAACAGTTGGTTAACAGTTAAGGTGCCACAACATTTTGGTCTTTTTTCTTTTTCTTTTGTTTTTGCCTGATATTCTATCCTTAAATATGACTATATAATTCAGGAGAGAATAGATTTTGCCTACTTATTAATACTGGAATTGATTTTTAAAAATTCTAATTAAAATAGAACTAAGGTGTTGCTGCAGATATAGCAGGGCAAATTCATACCGATACTGTCTGCCTTTATTTTTCTCATACACTGGTAGGATGGAAAAGCTGTTTTCCTTTCTACAAAACATACTCAACTCCATTTAATATGTCAATTATGGGTTTTTAATAGAAATCTGTGACAGGAAATATATATATACTTTGAGTGGGCTGGACTGTGGCTGGACTAGAATTTTCGACTGATGACTGTGCTGGAAGGGAAAGAGCGGTGCTTTAAAGAGGGCGATGGACGGAATCCCTGAGGAGTTTTAGATGGAATTGTATACATGCGATCGAAGAACGAAGTTTGCCATCAGTACACATAAATATGCTAAAGAAAACCTTGCCAGCAATAATGGATGATCGAAAAGAAACAACATTGGATAGAGACACTTAATAAACTGTAAGAATGGATGGTTAATGAAAGTTATGAGGGTGAATGGAATGTAGAATGCGGTATGCAAATCAAGAACATCGTAATATAATCCTATCATTAATGAATTTCTTACATTGAGTCAATATATTAACATCTTAATCCCAACGAGTAATTTTAAATTTCATCTTGATTATTCCCCTGCTTCATAAATTACATTTTCTCGGGAGGGGGGCTTCATCAGTTGTTATTTTACTTTAATCTTTGTGTTCGCTTTAACTTAAATTAGTTCTCCCTTTTTTAGTTACTTAATTCGTTTATGTATAATTCATCTATTTGGCCTTTATCTAAAATTAAATTTAGTTAAATTTTGATTTTTTTTAAAAAAAAATAATTATTACTGCAGGAACATAGTAATAGGAATGGTTTAGGACCTCAATACTTGGCGGAGCGCCTCCTCCCGCCTAGATCTACCCATACCACCCGATCTAGCCAGGAGGGGCGATTGAGGAGCCTAACGCCGAGGGAGGCCCGGAAAGAAAAAACAAGACACCGGGCCTTCTCGGCAGTGGCTCCTTCTCTCTGGAACAAACTCCCCTCCAAGATTCGCTTGGCCCCCTCGCTGGGTATTTTCAGAAACCAACTTAAGACCTGGTTATTCAGACAGGCCTTCCCTCCAGGCACTACTTAACTTCTCTTTTTATCCCATCTTGAACTATTGTTGTTCTGTATATTGTTGAAAAACTGTTAATATATATTTTGAATTGTTTTTATCTTGTATGTTGTGAGCCGCCCAGAGTAGACTATGTCTAGATGGGCGGTATATAAGTGCAATAAATAAATAAATACATACATAAATAAATAAATAGTAGGTGTGCTCTTTTTTCAGTTTCAGAACCTTTAGAGATGGTTGGACAGGGTCACCGAAGCGACCAACATGACTTTGACCCAACTCCGGAAGGCAGTGGAAGACAGGAGGGCCTGGCGGGCTCAGGTCCATGGGGTCACGAAGAGTCGGACACGACTTAACGACTAAACAACAACAACAACAAGAGAGTGGAATACGATAAAATGTTAGGGGAAAAAAAGAAAAACATATATGCCATATATGCCAAGGGATACCCAGATGACATCGTTAGGACTCAATGGTGTGTGACAGCATGATGCGATGCCTCTCCATGATGGAATGGATATATCTGGCTGTTGTCTGGGTGAGTTCCTTATTAGTGCCACTCAGCAGGTGCTAGATTTTATCCAGGTCGCCCCAGCCAGAGTGGGGAAAAAGGAAGGGGCTCAGGTATTGCAGGCGGAGTCTGATCTTCCCTCCTCTCACCCCCTAAAGCAAAGCAAGATTGTACAGTATTTTGAGAGTGCCAGATCTCAGCCCTCACAGTCTACTGAGGCACCCACGGCATCACTGCAAACCTCCAGACCCACCTCAAATTTGATTAATGTATGTGTGGACATTCACAATTGTGAGCAGCTCAGCGGTTGCCCCATAGGCATCGTTAGATCTTTTATCTTCCCCCGAAGCAGACAACTTATCTGGGGCTTTACCACTGAACCTGAAGGAGTGTGCTCCATCTATGTCTTTCAATTGATGCACCGCCCGCTCTCCCAACAGTGGCCTCTCTAGTGCCCTTAGGTTGATTTTATGGAATGTGGCCGGCTGGTATAGAAAGCTGCAGAACTGGAGGGGTGGAGCAACGGGCAGCGAGAACAGGGGAAATTCCAGGGCTCTGGATTCCTCTGGGTTTACTCCGGGTCAGCGGACCCCCCAGGAGAAGGGGGGGCAAGTTTTCCACAGGAGAGTGGACTTGCAGCAAGCGGGGGTTGGAAACGCCGAATTTCAGACGGCAATCTGTCTTTTGGAAGAGTTTCTTTTCCCGCACGCAACTGGCTCGTGTAGTCGCCATGATTGGTGAGTTAGCTGCCCGGAGAGGGGGAGGTCTGAAGATTTATTACCTGACTGCATGAACAGAGATTAATGATCTGCTGCTAAGCGACAGCAAGTAAAAGATCAGATGTGTTCTTTTGGAAGCTGATGAGGAGAAAGATCTCAAGCGGCATAACTTTGGTAATGCCTGTAACATTGGAGTCTTTCTTACTGCGTCACAGCTGAGAGAACTGGGAAAAACGAAACCAACTGTCTTTTCTCTCTTAACCCTTCCTCCCCGAGAACTGGCTTTTTCATAAATTCAGCACTTAAGAACTTTAAATAACTCTCCACAACTTAACCTATGTAACTCTATATCGAGCTACAAAGGTGGATTATAAATCAAATAACATCCTTAACATGGCTGGAGCTACGATTAGAGTGTCCTTCGCAGGTCTTTAAGTGTGGACTGGCTAATAAATCAAGAGGGAAATCTGAGTAATCAGCCTGCTGACTGTTATGGCCATGGATAGAGGGGGAGACTCATTATTGGAACCCACAATGGAGATTTATCTCAAGAGATCTCTTCAGGAATTCCAACTGGATATCATCAATCAAATTAAGGCTCAATTTTTAGAAGCTAAGGCAGAATTTAAGGCGACAATTCTTGGATTGCATGTTAAGATGGAGAGCGTCTTAAAGCAGGATGAAATGTCTGCGTCAGAGAGTGAGAGAGAGACTGTCTTAAAGCTATATGAAATGTCTGAACAAACCATTGAACCTACTCAACAACTGCTATTGCCAGAGAGAGAGACTGTTTTTCTCAAAAAGTTTGATGAATTGCTCAAAAAGGACAAAAGGGGAGGTTGGAAAGAGGGGGGAAAGCATATTGAGATTGTATCGATGGGAATGGATGTAAAGGGGGAGAAATGGGCGAATTTGAGGGCAGAAATTTATGATCAGAGATCGGACAGATCTATGTTGCTCCAAAATCAAGACATTGACTATATTGGGATGAAATTAGTAAATCGGACAGAAAATGCCTTAAAGAGATTTTATAGATGGCATTTTAAAACTGGCAAGACATTTTAAAACTGGCAAAAAAGAGGCGAGAGGCCAAGCTTGGATTGATAATACTGGAGCTGATAAGCAAAAATGAAAGGGGGAAAGTTACTTGCTGAATAAATAATAGAAACCATTGGTGTGTGAGAGAGATATTTACATATAAAGTAACATGAGAAATACACTATGAATTGTAACATGATTAAGTAAATAAGGTTAGATATATATATCTTTTTGTCTTCTGAAATGTTGATGTCTGATGATTGTTAAGCATGGATATTCTAATATGTAGTTGGATAGATAAGAATCCAAGAGAAAGAATCTAGTAAAATTAATCACTATAGATTTAGGATGCTATATATTGAATTAAACATCTGAAATGTTGATATGAAATATATGTATGCATAGACACATATTATGGTGAATACAATATTAATTGTAAGGCACTCACATAGAGATACTGTATCAAGTATATATGAATTATAACATGATTATGTAGTTAAGGATAGATAGATATATCTTTTTGTTTTTTGAAATGTTGATTACTCATGATTGTAAAGCATTGATATTCTGAGATATAATTGGATAGATAAGAATGCAAGAGAAAGAATCTATAAAAAATCAATCACCAGAATTATCATAACTTTAGGATGCTTTATATTGAACTAAATATTTGAGAGCAATAAGGTTGATGCAGTCAGATTCATATAATGGATAATATTGTAAGGAAAATGCCTCCCCACCTATGTGTTTTTGTTTGTTTTGTATGTTTTGTTGATCTTGTAGGTCTATATGTGTTAGAAAAATAAAAATTATTTAAAAAAAAAAAAGAAAGCTGCAGAACCCAGATTTTACTAATCTTCTCCGAGGTTTTGACATCATCCTACTCCAAGAAACATGGGCAGTTCATCCTGTCTTCCTAGTGGGCTATGCCTCATACTCGCTCCCAGCACAGAAGCGTAAGACAAAGGGGCTTGGCCACATTTGTTGCCAACTGTCTATTATCAGACCATGTCTTTACATCTGATGGCAGCTGCAAACTCCAGGCCATAACACCTAAAACCAGGTCCCGAGAAATACTGATAGCTAATGTTTATATGCCATCAGCTTCTTCCAAGGCATGCAAGGATTGTCAATGGGAAGCCCTGAGCCACGCCTTGGACGACCTTGATCATAGATTCCTAGGGTTCCCTCTTCTTCTAGCAGGAGACTTTAATGCTAGAGTAGGTCAGGGAGAGGCTATATTCCATCGTGTATTGGATATGTCCAGTGATGCCTCCCTGTTACATCTTTATGCTCCAGTGAGGCAGTCTAAAAAACATCAAATTAATGATGAGGAAATTCATCTGGCAAAACATTGTTTACTTAGAGGCTTAACTTGGATAAATGGCCTTGCAGAGCTTGCTGACGATGGCGAGTTCACATATATTTCCCCCCACGGTTCCAGCACGATTGACTATGTCCTGCTCCCGGTTTTCCTACTACCATGTGTTGACGAGTTCCAGGTGGGCGAGCCTCTTGCCAGTGACCATCTTCCCTTATGCTGTGGTCATGCCCTTGATATAGACCCTTTAGTTTTGCCTATCACAAGAATGTCCATGGATCCTTCTGAGAATCAAATGGAACCATAGAGCAAAGTACCACTTTGAAAATGTAATTAAGCAAGACATTACCTCTCAAGGCCTCCCCAATTGGCTATTTTCAGCAAACCCTGAGGATCACATCCAAGGCTTTGAGAGCCTAACAGATACCATAATAGCCAGTCTTGGCCAGCTCCCTCAACATCACCAATGCAGTCAGGCTCCAGACATGAGACCTAGGCTAGGCAAAGAATGTCTTGCCCTGAAGTCGGATATGCGGAGGATTTACAACTCCTACAGAACTTCAAGAGCTCTCAGGCTCCCTACACAGTATTTTGCGTTGGAAAATTGCCTTAGAATTGTCATCAAGAAGCTCCATCATCTCTTCATTATGGACCGCTGGTCTCGCTTAGCCCAGGCCATCAACTCAGGCAACAACAAAACATTCTGGGAGGTGGTTTTGGCTTCTCCCACTTTCAGCAAGAACTCACAGGACCTTCCCTCTATCCCAGCTGGGACTTGGGAACAGCACTTCCTGGCCATCTTTTATGATAGCTGTGCTCTTTTTTGCTTCGGAGTGTTTCCAGTCTCAGGATCTGTCTGACCGTTTCCTCCCCATAGAGGCATTGAATGTATTCTTGAAGGCTTCATGGCTGGGATCCATAGGATCCCAGCCATGAAAGCCTTCCAGAATAAATTATTACTGCACTTTATACTTTATTACACTTTATATTTAGGAGACCTGAAAGCCTGCTGCATTTTATACTGAAGAAGACCTGATCACACAGTGAAGGGGACATGGATAATATCCAAGTGGTCATGGGCAGAGGAAGGTGTGGCACTGGTGCTGTAGCTTTCAAGTCCAGAAGAACAAGGGACAGATGTTTGAAGGCTGTTCTCTGTTCTAGCTCAGTTGCCAGCTGTCAGGCTCGAGGTAACCCGCTCAGCCAGCCATCCACTCTATCCCTGATGTTAAATGTCAGATTGGCCTTAAATAAAACTCAATTCTGATCCTGGATGAGGATGAAGATCTGGCCTGAATCACCGAGACATGGGTGGTGGCACTAATATGCCCACCCAGATACTCCATCCAACATCAGGGTAGACTGGAGGGATGGGGAGGGGGCAAGTAGCCATTATTTATAAAAACGCCTTCGAGGCTGTCAGGCTTTCTGCTTTGGTGATCCCTGGCTTGGAGGCCCTCCATGGGTTGGTGGGGACCACGGAAGGATTTGGGAGTGTGCTAGTTTACCATGCTCCCCGCAACCCAGCACTCTCCCTTCTGGAACTGGCTGGCTTTGTCTCAGCAGTGTGGTTGAGGTCCCCCAGACTGCTTGTGCTGGGGGGTTTCAACATCCATGTGGAGGCTGAGGTCACTGGACCAGCTCTTGAGTTCTTGGAAACCATGGCTTCCTTGGACATGTCCCAATATGTCAATGGCCTTACCCACGTGGCGGGTCATATGCTAGACCTGGTGTTTACAACAGGGCAGGGAGAAGGTGACTGGCCCTGTGTTGGTCCCCTTGTCATGGTCGGATCACCACCTGATAAAATGCAGCCTCTCAGTGCCCCTCCCCCCCCGTGGGGAGCATGGACCCATTAAGATGGTCTGCCCCCACAGGTTATTGGATCCAATTGGCTTCCAAGATGCAATATGTGGGGTACCGGCTGGTCTGGTTGGCATTCTTGTTGAAGCTCTGGTTGAAAAATGGTATGCTGCTGCAACCAGGGCCACTGACACGATCTCACCCAAATGTCTCCTCCAATGCTGAGCCCATCCAGCCTTATGATACAATCAATAACTATGAGCGATGAAGCAAAACAGGAGGAAGCTGAAGAGCATTTGGAAGCGGGATGGAATATGATTTAAAGGCCACAAAAATTGCATAGAGTATCTATCTAGCAAAGGCGAAGGCCATGAGGATAGTGTATTTCGCTACCTGAATAAGCAAAGCTGAAGACCACCAAGCCGAACTATTCCATACAGCAGAGGTCCCCAACCCCCGGTCCGTGGCCTTGGCAGGACCGGGCTGCGGTGACAGATCTCCTACCCACCCCCCGCACACACAAACCCCCATGCACGCACAGCCTGCCCACCCGCATGCATGGGTGCCCTGCCCCCAAAAGGATGCCCCGCCCCCATGAGCACACCCTGCGCAACCCACGCGTGCGTGCAAGCACACCTCCACCCTGCAAGCACACCCCGTGCCATCCACGCCCGCCTGCGAGCCAGCCCTGTGCCATCTGCACATGTGTGTGAGTGCGTCCCACCCCGGGAGCGTGCCCCACGCTATCCATGCATGTGCCCCCTGCTCCCACGAGCACGCCCTGTGCTATTTGCGCATGCGTGTGAGCGTGCCCCACTCCCCCACAAGTGCCCCCCCACACACACCCATGCACGCATGGCTCGCCCACCTGCACAGCTGCCCTGCCCCCAAAAGCGCACCCCGCCACTGCGAGCACACCCTGCGCAATCCATGCATGCACGGAAATGCGACCCACCCTGCGAGCACACCCCGTGCCATCCATGCATGTGCGCGAGCATGCCCTATCCCCATGAGCGTGCCCTGCACCATTCACGCATGTGCCCCGCCCCCACAAGCGCGCCCTGCACCATCCGTGCATGTGCTCGAGCGTGCCCCGCTCCCCCACGGGTGCCCCACCCCCACGCACAGACCCCACACCTCCAACCGGTCTGTGGGCGGAAAAGGTTGGGGACCACTGACATACAGTATGCGATTTATCCGGGATTGGTCACAGCGATACCCTCCCAGCAGTATTTCCTGTGATCAATATGTGGCATTTTTCAAACATAAAGCGGAGACCATTTGCTGGGCCCTTGTCCTCCTTTCTTCTTCAGTAGATTGAGTGAAGACGTCTGCTGCACCACCTTGTCTGGTGCCTTTAACACGTTTTCAGCCTGTGACATCATTGGCCACCCTGCAAGATGACCTTCTGAGGGAGTCCAACAGGGGCAAAATGTCCATATGGATGCTCTTCGATCTCTCAGCAGCCTTTGATACTGTCAACCATGGTGTCCTCCTTGGAAGGCTCTCTGGGTTGGGGATCTGTGGCCTGGCTCCGATCCTTCCTAGAGGACCTTCCTCAGAGAGTACATCTTTGGGTGATGATGTCCACCCCTTGGACTTTCAATTGTGGAGTCTCATAGAGGTCAATCATCTCCCCACTGCTGTTTAATATCTATATGAGGCCCCTGTGGAGGTCATCAGGAGTTTTGGAGCTTTGTGTTATCAATATGTAGATTATAACCAGCTCTATCTCTCCTTCCATCCCTCTGCAGTGGATTCCATCCTGTCCCTTGAGTGCGGCCTGGATGCTGTGCTCGGGTCGATGAGGGATAATAGACTGAGGCTGAACCCCGGCAAGACGGAGATCCTGCGAGTGGGCACCCCTAGTGTCTGCGGGTTGGGGGCCTCCTTTTCATTTGGTATGGCTACTTTCTCTGCAAAGGTTGAGGTTCGCAGTTTGGATGTACTTCTGGACTCAGCGCTATCGATGGAGTCCCAAGTAATGTCTGTGGTCTGTGTGGGCTTTCTCCATCTGAGGCGGATTGCCCATCTGTGTCCGTACCTTCACATCAGGTCCCTCACTATGCTGGTCCATGAACTGGTAGTCTTGAGATTAGACAACTGTGATGCTATTTACGTGGGGCTACTCATGGGGCTGCTACAGAAACACCAGCAGGTCCAGAATATAGTGGCCAGATTCAGTGGAGTGAGTGGAGTGAAGAAATATCAACCTATCTTCCATACACTGGCCATCTTGCACTGGCTATCTGTTGGTTTCTGTGGCAGCTTCAAGGTGATGACCTTGACATACAAAGCCCTAAATGGTTTGGGACCTCGATACCTGACAGAACGTCTCCTTCCAATGAGATCTGCCTGACCTGCCTGATCTTCCCAGGTGGGGCAGTTGAGAACACTGACCCCAAGAGAGGCCTGGAAAGAGAAGACTAGAAACTGGCCTTCTTGATGGTCACTCCCCATCTCTGGAACAACCTCCCACTCAAAATCCGCCTGGACCCTTCACTTGAAACCTTCAAACAGTCTCTTAAGACATGGCTTTTCAGACAGGCTTTTCCAGAGATTACATTGTGATAATGGAGTGGCAGTCTCAACGTTTATTTTTGCTCCGCCATCTTGCCTGTTAATTTTTTTTTTGTTTTCATTTGTATTTATGTTTGTGTTCCTGTTGTTTTGGTTATTATGATGGTATATTGTAATTTTGATCTTGATTTTGATTTTTTTATAACTATTATGTCTGATTCTTTTTTTAAATTTGGTGTTATTGTTTTATTGTTTTGTCTTATTATATTGTAAACAGCCCAGAGTGCCCTTGCAGCCAGATGGGCAGTATAAAAGTCAAACAAACAAACAAACAAACAGTTATCTCAGCTGGTAGATGTCTCAGCTAGTAGCTGGCTCGTACCTCAGATGTCTTGTATGCTAGCTGTATGGACAAGCTGGCATTGCTTACCCATGGTAAAGTTAAAGTTCTGCATCACAATGTTCTGCCTAACTCAAAACATCAAAAGTATTTCAATAGAGATCTCTATCATGTTTATGAGATAATATCCCAGACAACATCTCCCAAGAACCACATCCACCTGTTTTTTTTGCAAACAAGTGCGCAAATGCAGACAGACTGCATAAGATGCATAACATACATAAAGGCTTGGTGAACTTTTCTGTTTTAGAGAAAATACTTTTCTCCGTGTCAACTGCATGCTTAGAGCTAAATAATGCTTTTCATTTTATATTTTTATATTATAAGAACTCTGATGCCCTTTAATGTAACTTTAAGAAAGCTTTTGAAATTTTTAAAGCTATATTGCATTTCACTTTTAAATGGAATATTATAAGGATTTATTCTTTGCCTTTTTAGGCTGTAAGCTTTTATTGTTCATTTTTATTCTTAAAAGAGTCTGTACTCTTAATGAAGATGCTCATGTATTTCAACACTCCTGTGTTTTGCATTCAAGTACAACTTAATCCTTCACGGATTGATGCCTTGTCGTGGCGAAGGGGCTTGAGTAATTCAGAGAAGCTATGGGCTATGCCGTTCAGGGACACCCAAGATGGACAGGTCATAGTGGAGAGTTCTGACTAAACGCGATCCACCTGGAGCAGGAACTGGCAAGCCACTCCAGTATCTTTGCCAAGAAAACCCCATGAACAGAAACAAAAGGCTAAAAGATATGACGCCGGAAGATGAGCCCCTCAGGTCGGAAGGCATCCAACATGCTACTGAGGAAGAGCGGAGGACAAGTACAAGTAGCTCCAGAGCTAATGAAGTGGTTGGGCCAAAGCCGAAAGGACGCTCAGCTGTGGACGCGCCTGGAAGTGAAAGGAAAGTCCGATGCTGCAAAGAAGAATACTGCATAGGAACCTGGAATGTAAGATCTATGAACCTTGGTAAGTTGGATGTGATCAAACAGGAGATGGCAAGAATAAACATTGACATCCTGGGCGTCAGTGAACTAAAATGGGCGGGAATGGGTGGATTCAATTCAGACGATTACCATATCTACTATTGTGGGCAAGAATCCCGTAGAAGAAACGGAGTAGCCCTCATAGTCAACAAAAGAGTGGGGAAAGCTGTACTGGGATACAATCTCAAAAATGATAGAATGATTTCAATACGAATCCAAGGCAGACCTTTCAACATCACAGTATTCCAAGTTTATGCACCAACCACCCATGCTGAAGAGGCTGAAATTCACCAATTCTATGAAGACTTACAACACCTTCTAGAACTGACACCAAAGAAAGATGTTCTTCTCATTCTAGGGGATTGGAATGCTAAAGTAGGGAGTCAAGAGATAAAAGGAACAACAGGTAAGTTTGGCCTTGGAGTTCAGAACGAAGCAGGGCAAAGGCTAATAGAGTTTTGTCAAGAGAACAAGCTGGTCATCACAAACACTCTTTTCCAACAACACAAGAGGCGACTCTACACATCGACATCACCAGATGGGCAATACCGAAATCAGATTGATTATATTCTCTGCAGCCAAAGATGGAGAAGCTCTATACAGTCAGCAGAAACAAGACCTGGAGCTGATTGTGGCTCTGATAATCAGATTCTTATAGCAAAATTCAAGCTTAAACTGAAGAAAGTAGGAAAAACCACTGGGCTAGTCAGGTATAATCTAAACCAAATCCCTTATGAATACACAGTGGAAGTGAAGAACAGATTTAAGGAACTCGATTTGGTGGACAGAGTGCCTGAAGAACTATGGATGGAGGCTCGTAACATTGTACAGGAGGCAGCAACAAAAACCATCCCAAAGAAAAGGAAATGCAAGAAAGCAAAGTGGCTGTCCAATGAGGCCTCACAAATAGCAGAGAAGAGAAGGGAAAGAAAATGCAAGGGAGATAGGGAAAGTTACAGAAAATTGAATGCTGACTTCCAAAGATTAGAAAGGAGAGAGAAGAGGACCTTCTTAAACGAACAGTGCAAAGAAATAGAGGAAAATAATAGAAAGGGAAAAACCAGAGATCTGTTCAAGAAAATTGGAGATATTAAAGGAACCTTTTGTGCAAAGATGGACATGATAAAGGACAAAAATGGGAGGGACCTAACAGAAGCAGAAGACATCAAGAAGAGGTGGCAAGAATACACAGAGGAATTATACCAGAAAGATCTGGATGTCCCGGACAACCCAGATAGTGTGGTTGCTGACCTTGAGCCAGACATCCTGGAGAGTGAAGTCAAGTGGGCCTTAGAAAGCATGACTAACAACAAGGCCAGTGGATGTGATGGCATTCCAGTCAAACTATTTAAAATCTTAAAAGATGATGCTGTTAAGGTGCTACACTCAATATGCCAGCAAGTTTGGAAAACTCAGCAGTGGCCAGAGGATTGGAAAAGATCAGTCTACATCTCAATCCCAAAGAAGGGCAGTGCCAAAGAATGCTCCAACTACCGTACAATTGCCCTCATTTCACACGCTAGCAAGGTTATGCTCAAAATCCTACAAGGTAGGCTTCAGCAGTATGTGGACAGAGAATTCCCAGAAGTACAAGCTGGATTTCGAAGGGGCAGAGGAACTAGAGACCAAATTGCTAACATGCACTGGATTATGGAGAAAGCCGGAGAGTTCCAGAAAAACATCTACTTCTGCTTCATTGACTACGCAAAAGCCTTTGACTGTGTGGACCACAGCAAACTATGGCAAGTTCTTAAAGAAATGGGAGTGCCTGACCACCTTATCTATCTCCTGAAAAATCTATATGTGGGACAGGAAGCAACAGTTAGAACTGGATATGGAACAACTGATTGGTTCAAAATTGGGAAAGGAGTACGACAAGGCTGTATATTGTCTCCCTGCTTATTTAACTTATATGCAGAATACATCATGCGACAGGCTGGACTGGATGAATCCCAAGCCGAAATTAAGATTGCCGGAAGAAATATCAACAACCTCAGATATGCAGATGATACCACTCTGATGGCAGAAAGTGAGGAGGAATTAAAGAACCTCTTAATGAGGGTGAAAGAGCAGAGCGCAAAAAATGGTCTGAAGCTCAACATAAAAAAAAACTAAGATCATGGCCACTGGTCCCATCACCTCCTGGCAAATAGAAGGGGAAGATATGGAGGCGGTGACAGCTTTTACTTTCTTGGGCTCCATGATCACTGCAGATGGTGACAGCAGCCACGAAATTAAAAGACGCCTGCTTCTTGGGAGGAAAGCGATGACAAACCTAGACAGCATCTTAAAAAGCAGAGACATCACCTTGCCGACAAAGGTCTGCATAGTCAAAGCTATGGTTTTTCCAGTAGCGATGTATGGAAGTGAGAGCTGGACTGTAAAGAAGGCTGACCGCCGAAGAATTGATGCTTTTGAATTGTGGTGCTGGAGGAGACTCTTGAGAGTCCCCTGGACTGCAAGGAGGACAAACCTATCCATTTTGAAGGAAATGAACCCAGAGTGCTCACTGGAAGGACAGATCCTGAAGCTGAGGCTCCAATACTTTGGCCATCTCATGAGAAGAGAAGACTCCCTGGAAAAGACCCTGATGTTGAGAAAGTGTGAAGGCAAGAGGAGAAGGGGACGACAGAGGACGAGATGGATGGACAGTGTCATTGAAGCTACCAACATGAATCTGACCCAACTCCGGGAGGCAGTGGAAGATAGGAGGGCCTGGCGTGCTCTGGTCCATGGGGTCACGAAGAGTCGGACACAACTTAACGACTAAACAACAACAACTTAAGTTCATCTTTTAAGCATTTAAGCATTTTTGCCTACAACTTTGTTCATAACTGTAAGGATGATTTTGCAAGATAAAGCAACATGCCTGTGACTTCTCAAAAGTTACAGGTTTGTAATATTTTTGGACTTTATGTTTTTCATATGGAACCTAGAAATGATGTAAATAAATAGAACTTGTATACAATCAACAAGTTCTGGAGTGGCCTGGAATTATTGCAACAATGAAGACACTTAAAATGAGATACCCAGATAATTTTACAAACAGCTTGTGATGATTATTTGGATTATAAACCTTTTACTGGGATATAGTCATCTATGGCGAAGCATAGAATCTGTTCTCTTCGTCCGGGAGGTCTGTAAAACTTATAGGACTCCTAGGGGAGTCAGGTATCCAAATCAGGATAACTTGTTTTTATTTTAAAATAAAAATTGACCTACTGTGGCAAGTGAAGCTCTCTAGATCTGGTTTAATGGTAGCAGAATGCTAAAACCTCCAATAAGCTGTGTTAAGTCACACAGGTGCAATGATACTTTGAATTAATGAAAATGGAGAAGATATAAAAGCATACCACAAAGGTCAAACACTGCAGATTCTCTTCTTTGTGCATGCACCGTAAATGCTTTCTAATACTGTGTCAGTTAAACATAACTGATAGTCTCTCTGTAACAAAGTTATTGGCCCCCTCCGAAGCATGAATGCACAGTGTTGATCAAGGCTTCCTTTCTCCATTGAATCTCAATGAAGATATGAGAACACATACTTGAAAAGAGGTAGGAATTCAATGACTCCTCCATTCCTCATTGTTTTATCTTGATTATTTGTTAACAAGGAGAATTTCTAAAATTAATTTCAAGCTGGCACATTCACAGCTTGGTGCAGCTTGCTCTTATTTCTGTTTCTTTGCATCTCCTCTGCCCCGTATGTTACCGATGCTCATGAGTGCACTGATAAGAATTTTTTTAAAGGCGTTTGGATGTGATTGCATGCATTGCCCTCTCCCAATCTCAGCATTTTAATGATGCATTGCTTCAGACTCCACACAGAACTCATCTCGATACAGCCACCTGTACAAATGTGCTTTTCGGAGGTAGTGTCATAAGGTATGCAGATCGGTTGTAAAAACTGGACACAAAATACCAGATTCACCATTGGAAAGTGGCAAAGCATTCTTCTAGAGACACATTCCTCCTACGCTGCAGGGCCTGTGTAATCAGTCTGAAATGAAGCCGATTTGTACCTTTGGATGGGAAATCACAGAACAAAAACAAACTACTTTGCAACTTGTAGAGCATCAGAAACCTTGCCCTAGAACAAACAGACCTCATTTACCTCTTAAGGAAGCTCTGTTCTAAATTGAGAAGCTGGTGTCTTGAATTGGCTCACAATGGCTTTGGCCAGAGTGAGCAGAGTGAGGCCTGTAGGTCACACATAGAATTCAAGACTGCCTGTTCAGTCCCTCAGTCCCTCCTATTCAATGCTCTTTCAGTGCTTTTGCTCTAAATGAGGGATGGGTTCTCACAAGTCTCTTTCAGCCTACAGAGCTAACAGAACGCCTTTGGATATATTCTTCGTCTCCCCTTGTATGAAAATCCAGGAGGTGACAGAGTGTGTCAGAACCTGTCAAGCCCACTGACCATTATCCCTTCCTTCTTATCCATGTGAGAATGAATAATATTGCCAGACATGAGATTCTGGGTTAGGAGGTGAACAGACCTTGTGGTATACATGGGTTTTCGTCAGGCCTCCTTCCTGCTGAAAGTTGTGGCCCAGGAGCAGAGACAAGAACACATGCAGTGAATAATTGGCTACATTGATGGTGCCATCAGGAAAGAATTTGCCTTTGGGACCATGGTCTGCATTTTCATGAAGAAGTTGCATCTCTCAGTGGTGGAGAAGTATCTGTGTGCTGGAAAGATTCCAATCAGAGTTCAGAGGGCTCTGAAACTGAATCCTATTGGAGAGGGAGATTTCCAGAAGACATGGAAACATCAAGCACAGGGGACAAGATGGTCAAAGAAGGACCAGAAACTGATACTGTTACTCTTGGGAGAAGACAATAAGAAAACAGCAAGAGGAGTTCCAGACGTCTCCATATCAATGCACAGAGCATGGGAAACAAACAAACATATAAACAAAAAAAAAGAAGAGAGAGATAAGCTTGAACATTCAACATAGGAAGGAAAATATGGTTTAATAGGCATCCTTGAAACTTGCTGGTATGAAATTCATGACTGAAGCATAGTACTGTAAAGGTATCACTTATTCAAAGAAGAATGATAGAAGATATCATTAAATAGTTAGTCTGTGAGCATTCAAAAGAAGAATATAGTGATTATTAAGAGTCACCATGGGTTTCTCAAAAAACAGTCATGCCACATTAATCTAACCTCTTTCTTTGAAAGAGTTGTTTGGGAATACCACAGATGTAATGTTCTTTGGTTCTAGCAAAGGTTTCAGCATGTTCTCCCATGATATTTTTGTGGCCAAAATGTGAAGTGCCACACTTAGACTAAAAATAAAAAACAATTTTTTTAAAAAAAAAATCAGATGCACAAGTATAGGATGACACCTGGCTTCCCCGTGGTCTGTCTGAAAAACAAGCTAGGGATTTTAGCAGGCAACAAAATAAAGATGAACCAAGAGTGTGATGTCACAGAAAAAAAAGGCAATGTAATATGAGGCAATGTAATTTATCAACGGATAAATAGTGTCCAGACCAAGGGAAGCAATAGTACCACTCTGTTCTGAGGTGATCCGATGTCATTTAGAATTCTATTTCCAGTTCTAGGCACTGTAGTTTACGTAAAGATATTAAGAAAAATAATGTTCCTTAACAGTCACATGTTCCTTAGATATCTTAAGTCACTGTAAGTCTGTGCAAAAATAGTGTCAGCTGCCTCAGTATTTCACCAGTTGAAAATTTAGTCAGCCACTACGGCAGATTTAGAGTCTGAATTCAAGGCAGAAGAGGCACAAACAGAATGCATGATTCAGCTTTCAGCTTAATCAGTGCTAGATAATGGAACAGCTCTGAATTATTCATGGCTTGAAGCATGTCCTTCCTTATTTCATTGACTGTGATAAATGGGTATTTTAGGGAAAAGCATCTTAAATTTGGCTAAGATTTAATGTTAGGAATTTAAGGGGTCCTGCAGAGCAAAGCTTCTCTGTCTGCCACATTTTTGCAAAATTGACTACCTCCTTCCTACAGTTCTCCCACTCCATCAAGTCTGAAACCTGTCGTATTAGTTCCAGTTTGTTTTTACCTAGTTCTCAATGTTGTGCATCTTGTCCACATTACTTTTAAGACAGTATCAAATATAATATGCTATGTGCTGTCAAGTGGGAGCTGACTTACAGCAACCTTAATTGGGCTGTCAAGGTAAGTAAGCGGCTACCTGTGTGTGATTTTTAGATGGATTGTTGTGCATTACTGCTTTGACCGGATTCTTAGTACTACTTGTGTTTTCCATTTCTCAGAGTGACATTTTTTTAAAAAAATTGTATACTTATTGATCTTTGCCTTAATATTGCCTGTTAATGATATAAGATGCCTCCTTATTCATTGTTTGTAGTTTTTAAATATCGTCTTTTAATGATGTTAACCACCGTTGTGTATTCATTGTTTTCAACTTTAGATATCATCTTTCATTGTTGTGAGCCCCCTTGGGTCCTTTTCAAGGAGAAAGGCGGGGTACACAAATATTATAAATAAACAAACATATAAATAAAATATAAGTGCTTTCTAAGATGTATGTTTACCAATTCTACATCCCCAGTGAGCTTCCCTGGCTAAGTCGGGTTTTGGATGCAGGGCTCCTAGAGATGAGGAGGACAGTTCTGAAACGGTGAGTGTGATCACACCAGAAAGGGTTGCTTTGCAGGGAGCAACCTTCATTAAAGCAACCCTTCTGTCTGCTGAGGAATTACTCCAACCTGGCCTCAAAAAGGTCCAGTTTGGGCACAGATCAGGGTTGGGCTGGAGTGCAATTCCCCGTACAGCCTGTGATCCCTGGGAAATAAAACCACTCCACAAGTGGTCCAAGTCACAATATATTTCCCTATTTGATCACATTCTCTGGTAAGTAAAATTGTAGACTGACATCTCCGGGCTCAGAAAGGAGGCTCAGTGGGTGTGCCTGTGGGCCCACATGTTTTTTAAAAATTCTGCACCAGAACTATTGTTTTTTTAAACTATAAGGTTATTTTCCTGTGTTGCCAGTCTATAGGAAATACTTCTACTTCTTTTCAATGGCACTATTAGAATCAAGCACACTGCACAGCCCACAGGACTTTAGAGTGAAAAAATCTGAATGTAACATTGTATTACATACCGTTACTAGTTGGCCTCATACAAATGTAGTCTAAAACTCACAATTTACCAGCCTACTACAATATCATAAGTAGAAGTAAAATGAAGGCTGTTGTTAGAAAGATTTGAGTGACTGTTAAAAATATTTTAAATTACTAGATGAAACATTGGCTGGTAGAATTAGGATAAATGATACAATTCCAGAGTCTGTAATATCAGCACTCTTAAGTACACGTTGCAAGTAGTCTTTAACTGCTTTTGGTATGAAGGGATTGTGAAACCAGAGATAGCAATAATCTGCAGTGGTCATGGAACCCATGCTTTAGCAAAATGAAAATGGTCTCCCCACAAAATTGTTTTGAAAACCTCATCAACTTTAACGTTGAACATAGGAAACTATTAGGTTTCCACAGCTTCCAGAAAAGAATCATTAGAAGTATTTTAAAGGCATTTGGGAACCAGGAAAAAGAACACTATGTGCCTTCTTTAGCCAATATGATGTTCGATTGAAGAAACATCGACATCTTCTTATGTGGGAGATTCTAAAATTCTGCAGCACAAGCTGAAGCAGCAACAGCCAGAACCACATTTCCTCTTCCCATGAGCATCACTGGCTGTACTTTCCCTAAATAAATCAATTCTACAAGCCTTCTACCCTGCTCTAAATGTGAAGTATTAACACCTCTCTTTCACACACATGCATGTGCACACACACAAGCAGAGTCCGTTGAAAGTTCTTCCAGATGTGTGGAAGGTAGTTATCCAGATGTAGCTTCCAATGTTTAAATAGTAATAATCTGTGTGTGCATGTATGTATGTAAAGATGTAAATGTTTACATACATGCATATATACATGGATTGAATTAAGAGATCCTGACATTTTAACTGGCACAGTATGGGTCATGTAAAGATATGTGTTTATGTGTGCATGTATAGTTAATTCTTATTAATTCTTGATCTTGTTATTTCAATAATTGGTAACAGACTGTCTCATACTAATCTTATGAATGTATATATAAAAGAAAGACGTTTGCTAATCATGTTTAAAAGCGAGAGGGAAGGAAATACAGTGGTGCCTCGACTTACAAACTTAATCCGTTCCGGAATGATGGTTGTAACTTGAAATGGTCATAAGTCGAAGCACCATTTCCCATAGGAATGCATTGAAACCCCATTAATCTGTTCTGGCTGGGGGGAAAAATCACCAAACAACAACAACAACAACAACAACACTGCAAGCCCCATCGGAACGTGTTGGGGCCGGGGGGAAAAAATCACCAAAAACCAAAAAAAACAACAACTACAAGCCCCATTGGAACGTGCTGGGGCCGGGGAAAAAAATCACACACACACACACACACACAAAAGCAAAACAAAACAAAACAACACAGCAAGCCCCATCGGAACGTGCTGGGGCCGGAAAAAAAAATGACAAAAAAACAAAAAAACAATGCAAGCCCCATCAAAACACGTTGGGGCTGGAAACCCCACCACCACCAAAAAAAAAAAAAAAAAAAAAAAAAAAAAAAAAAATCAAGCCCCATTGGAATGTGCTGGGGCTGAAAAAAAAAAAACACAAAACAAACAAACAGAGCAAGCCCCATCAGAACGCGCCGGGGCCGGGGAGGGGGGAAATCACACACACACACACACACACACACAAAATGCAAGCCCCATCGGAACACGTTGGAGCCGGAAAAAAAAATCACAAAAAGAACCCAACAACACTGCAAGCCCCATCGTGACGCGTTGGGGCTGGAAAAAAAAAACTCCCCCCCCCCAAAAAAAACAAACAGAGCAAGCCCCATTGGAACGCACTGGGGCTGAAAAAAAATCACCAAACAACAACAACAACAACAAAACAGCAAGCCCCATCGGAAGGCGCTGGGGCTGAAAAAACAAACACACCAAAACACACAAAAAAAATCACAGCTCAGAAATATAACCCCCCCCCAGCCCAAACCCACCCTGCAAAACCTTGTATGTACTCACTCAGAAGCAGAAAGCAGCACCAGGCAGTCCGAAGCCTCTCTGCAAACACACACACTCTAATCGTTGGGGTGAAAGAGCTACAAAGAAGCAGCCTCTTCCCCGACCAACGGTTAGTACATTTGAATTCCCCGCCTTTTCCCCCACCTTTTTTCCAGTCGTAACTCGAAGCTCCAGTCACAAGTCGAAGCAAAATTTTGCGGCCGGAGTTGGTCGTAAGTCGGGACGTTTGTAAGTCGAGGCACCACTGTATTCTTTAATACAAAAATCCTCACAGCCAACTATCACACACTGGGCATCTCTCTAGATTTTTCCTTTTCCCACATGCCATTGTGTCTTCTTCCCTTTATTTTCTGGGAGGGGCTCAGGCAGAGTAATGCTAGTTTTATGGCTTCTTCTTTTGATTGCTTCATACCAGCCTCTTCTTTCGCAAATCACTTAAAACAGAAGGAGAAAATGTCTACATTTATGTAAAATACCTCATGAAGGAAATTTATTTCTACATGTGAGGTGTTGGATTCCCTGTCCCTTGAGTCATTACTCTGTCCATGCTTAAGACTCTTGTCAGGTACGTATGTTCCTAATTACTAGCACATTTGCTTTCAATCAAGAAACTAAGAACTTCCTATTAATTCCATTGAGGCATTAGGGAACGAATTAATTCATCAACTTGGCCATTTATTAGATTAATTCATGCTTCCTCTCTGAATATGTAACCCCTATGGTCTATTTCTGAATGTTATCCAAATGAGGCTACTTCTGATAACTGTACACATAACTTACTCGCTCCATTTTGGTCCAAACAGGAAATCCCAAACTGACATGTCCTTGAAGAGCTGTGATTTCTCCAATCCATCATTAACGTGATCCAGAATTCCACTTTCCTCAAATACTGTGGGTGAAATACCATTAATACTTTATGATTCTAGTTTGGATTCTCAATAGGAAATAAGCATCTTAGCTTTGGCCCACAGTTTTGGTTTCTCCACTTGCAGAAGCTGTGGAAGGGGTGCCTGTTCAACCAAGAGAAAGCAAGTTTAAGAAACACCACGGAAGATTTGCTATTGGGTGAAATGTATGTATGTATGTATGTATGTATGTATGTATGTATGTATGTATGTATGTATGTATGTATGTATGCATGCATTTTATGGCAATGCTTTTCAGAGGGCAATTACATTGACAAACAAAGCAGGAAATGCTCCATTATTGGGATGGTCAAATGGTCGGATTTGTATTATGTTCAATTGACTATGCAACATACAATTTAATGCAAATGAGCCCAGAGTGCTCCCTCTCCCACTAATCCATACTTTATTCCTCCACCACATAGGCTTCTACTCCCCCCCCCCCGCAAACAAATGCATTCACATTGATTCAGGCAGTGTGATTGCTTGAGCCGATGCGGACGGATTTGTAGCTGTTCTATTTGAAGTCAGCTACAGTGGCAGCGAGAGAGGCTGTGGTCACACTTGCAAAATGTTTCTGAATTACTCCTCATGAATTTTGACTTTTTTTGGGGGGGGGGTTCAGATGACACAGAACCATTATTGATTCTTTTGTTCTCCCTCTGTGCTATCTCCACATCAAATTCAGCCCGCTGGGAGGTTACTACCGTGTTTCCCGAAAATAAGACAGTGTCTTATATTAATTTTTGCTCCAAAAAACGCATTAGGGCTTATTTTTAGGGGATGTTTTAGGTTTTTTTTCCTGTACAACAATCTACATTTATTCAAATACAGCCATGTCATCTTCTGGTTGCTGCACAATGGTGGAGGGCGGGGTTTCACTTAACTGGGCCTTATTTTTGGGGTAGGGCTTATATTACGAGCATCCTCAAAAATCATACTAGGGCTTATTTTCAGGTTAGGTCTTATTTTTGTGGAAACAGGGTATTATTTTTGTTTCACAATTCATTGTGCTGTAAATCTGACAGCCCATTGAGTGTGTACTCTAATATAGATTTATTTCCTATGCATCTTTCGTGATGTCCCGCAACCCTCAATGGCTGTCATTTGAAAAAAACAACAACACACAACCTTTTAAAATATACTTTCTGATTGGGAATGTCAGCATGTTAGTGTGCTTCTCTCAAATACGGCTTGAACTACACCATGACGGTTTTCTGAGCCTGCCACCCACAGCAACCTTCCACCAGGTGGTGCTACATAGCAGACATGATCTTGAGGTTATCCCTTCAGTAGCCACTTAGTGGAGCTGCAACTGTGGCAGAGTAGAAAACAGGCTGCCATTCAAGCATCTGTACCTCCTACCAGAACACTTCAATGAGTCTGACATCATTTCCTATCTCCGCACCCTCCTTGCACAGCGACCACAGCAGCATGAAGCAGCGGCTCTGTTCTAGCTATTGGGAACTCCGTGTGCTCCCAAACTGTACTCCTCACCAGAACAACCATGGCTTATGTGTACATTACCATGGTGGCGAAACATATCTTTCCAAAAGAAAAAAAGGGGGGTGGGGAGCACTGATGATTAGCCTGATGGTCACATTAAATCTTCCACTATTCAACGCCCCTATACTTCCCTCCCTCTTTGTTCCCTATGTGTTTCTAACATCAAGGTGAAAGGTTCGGAAAGTTTAAACTATGCTTATTGTTTACTGTAACTTACAGTTTGGGTTGTACTTTTATGGGACATATAAAAAAGTGGTACTTTTTAAAAAAAGTTTTTTTTTAGAAAGGGGCAAAAATGAATGACAAGGAACGGATAAATGCACCTAAGGTTATGCTCTATACTGCTTACGGATATCAAAAGTAGAGAAAAATAGGAATTCCACAGATGACTCCCACAGTGGTACATCCTTACAGTTAACCATCTGACAAGGGGAAGCAAAAATGGGACACTACACTGCACTGGTGATTACAGGGTATAAAAATGAATAGGTTGTCTATTCAATGCAAAGGGGGAGCCTGATTGCCCCCTACATTATATAAAAAGATGTAGTCAGCATAGTTTTTAATGAGAAACCCACCCAGGAAATAACATACAATAACACTAATACAGACATGGCCAATGCAACAAGACCTATACCATTCCATTCTCTAAAAAAAACCCAGCAACTCCCTGCCTTCATCTTCCCCATTGAGCCCCTTGGCTACGTACTGTACTGCACGGTGAGGTGGGAAATCGCTTCCCCTGCAAATAACACTAGTCCCGCCTCCCCCGCCCTTATCCCAAAGAAGAAACGGGGGGTGAAAGGGAACAGTAGATGGGCCTGCTGAAAAAGAGGCAAATTTGCAATTAATTTCAATGTGACCAAATGCAGCTTCCAGGCGGTTTAGAACAGCAACACAGACCGGAACGGAACATGGTAGAAAAACTTGAGCAGCAATGGCAATGGAGGTCTTATTGACCTGGAAGAATTAGGACGTTTCTGGTTTACAAGTTATACGCTGCACTACAGATTCATGTAGAGTTATTTTTTAAATGAGTAAACTGTACATAGTTAAACTAATTTACTCATTAAATGAGTAAACTGTACAGAGTACCGCCCCTCTTTTCCTTCCCTCTTTAAAACACCTTCCATAAAACCTGGCTATCACAACCAGCGCAGCTGTTGTTTAACACTACGGCTCAAATCCATTAGTATTTACCCCTCCATCAGTCTTCAACTATGACCATAAAAGGGAGGTTGGTGGGTGAGTTGGGGAATGTCTGAAGAATGGACTAAGGCAAGACCAGTAAGAGGTTCAGCTCTCTCAGTGACCAATAGGGTCCAAGTCTACTTGTTGGCACAAATTGTGGAAACTTGTATCTCACCCTTCTGTAAATTACTGTGAACAGAACATTTCTCACCGGATCTCTGGATTCAGCCTCATACATACAAGAGCTGCCTCCCCAACATTTGTGCATGTGTACATCAGAACCGAGGCATAAGGATGGATTTGGCTGAATTATTTATGTTGTGACACCATGTTATGTCGACTCCACGGGGTTGCTGCATATGTTGATGTTCCAGTTCCCCTGAGTGGGATTTTTGGAGGCTGGGTTAAAAACGCTGCTTTAGAATCGATACTTCTTGATCATGGTATTGTGTGTGCATAGAATTTGACTTAATGAAATACATTCATGGGGAAAGAATGTCAATTTCTATTACAAATGAGCCAGCTGGCAATTTGATGCTTGCTTAGCATTGGTATCTCCAGAAAGCCAGCCATACACTTGGATCTCACTAAGCCACTGTTTCTTCATCTTTCAGCAGACTGCAGGCCATTTCTCATATTTAGGAAATGCAAGAATTCACCTGGTTGCATTTCAATTAGCCCATAAGAACGAATTTCAGAGCTGGTTCAGATTTAACACATGCATTATATTACATGATTTTGTAACTGAGCTGCATATTTCAGACACCTAAGCTCTACTTGGATCAGGGGAGGGGGGACTCCTGCAGATATAGAAGAGGTAGCCATGTGTGGTGGCCTGCTAAAGTATCTGTGCTAGCAAAAGAACAAAAGAAAAATAAAACAAAAGAAAAATTAAAAAATGAAGAAGTCAAAAACATCATGGCACCTTAAGAACTAACTGCTATGGTTTAATGTGAGCTTTCATGGATAAGGAAGTGGACTTGTCCACGAAAAGACCTAGTCCAGGGCCATCTTAAACCTGGTGGTACCTCTGACTACAACAACAGGGATGGGGTTGGTAAGACCCCCCAGCTGGGTCTAAAATGTTGTGTTGTTATGTTCCAAGTTGGAACCAACCTATAGCAACCCTAATAGAGCTTTAAAAGAAAGTGAGATATTTAAGAGGTGGTTTTACCAGTTCTACCATTTCAGTGAGTTTCTATAGACAAGTGAGGATTCTCCTGAATCCTAGTTCATCATTCTAGCCATGCCACCACACTGGGTATCTAAATAAAATATGGCTACTTAACTATGTGGCTATCGGAGTCCTTGGTTATTCTGGCCTGCTTTAGCGTGGATGAACAATATATAATATTGTTTGCTCGATGGAAATGGATTTTTGTTAACCAGAACACTCACCAAGTGAAGAACAACTCTCCCCCCCTCTGCCCATAATCAAACTCAGTTATATGAACATTAACATATTGCCAGGGAAACTGTATTATTCTAGTCCGCAATTAAACTGAATAGGGATAGAATGTAATTAGCTGTTCCGCTAGGAACACTTCCGAGATTAAAATCTGCCTGAAGTAGGGCTCTGTCAACAACTCTCTATTTAATTTATCTCTTTGAAAATTGTCAGTAAACTTAATTCAATAAAATTTGCTAGCACCCCCTTTATCACATTCTGTGGCTCTCTGTTTTATTTTTTCACATAAGCAAGAAAAAGGATTGTGATCACTAGAAGCGTGCCAGTTTGTGTTTGTGAGAATTCTGGGAGTTGTAGTCCATGAGCACCATTCTGCACACCTGTAATAATTATAAAAGGCACACTTTAATCTACACTATGCTTTTGGGGTATATTTATTCTGAGGCACACCCCAAAAACACACAAAACCTGACTCCAGTTTCTAATAATGGCAAGAACATTGTCTGTGCAAAGCCACACTGCCTTTTGCCTTTCTGTACATACTCCTTCATCATCCCATTCTTATATGACAAGGTTCTGCCTCATTTTGGGGCCAATTCACAGAAGCTCATCAAGAAGCTGGACTTGATGATCCATAAGGTCTCTTCCAGCTTGGCAGTTCAAAGGATATTATATTAAAGGGCATTAAGAGGATGGTAGCTGCTCAGGAACCTAAGCCAGTAGATTCCGAACTCCTAAGATTGTAGAAGGAAAACTTCATAGAGGGATGCGATGCCTTGTGAAATCACACACAAGCGCTGGCATAACCGTTGCAAGACAAAATGTGAGAGAGTGAGACAGGCTGTGCAATATTTCCTGAACAAAAGAAAGCAGTAGTCTGCTTATATACCACCCCAAAGCGCTTAAAGCACTCTCTGGGTGGTTTGCAAGTTGATTATGCGGGCTACACATTGCCGCCCCCCCCCCCCCCCGTGAGCTGGGTATTCATTTTACCAACCTCAGAAGGATAGAAGGCTGAGTCAACCTTGAGCCGGCTACCTGGGATTGAACCCCGGGTCGTGAGCACAGTTTTGGCTGCAGCACTGCAGTTTAACCACTGCGCCATGAAGCTCAGTAAACAATATTATATGGGTGACACATATACCAGCACTTGACTCAATGATCCCTGGTGCTATATGGGAGCAAAAAAAAGGAATGGGTGGCAGGCATTAAGGCACACATAATCTTTATCTGATTTTTTTCTGATGTTTTCTTAGCATTATTCATGTATCCCTTCACCTCTCGTGTCTTCTGTGTGGTGGCCTGCTTTAGTATTGAATACATTTCTGCTCAAATCTGGAGCAGGTTCTGGTCCTGAAGGGCTTCCCTTCTGTATTTCAATGTGATTCAAATCCGGTAGGTAAAGGAACGCATTCAGGGATGCACTACCCACTGTAAGGTTGCATAGATGACAAATAATAACTGCAAGAGTAGTAATTGCTATCATCCTTCAATAACATACATTTATGAACCAACTATTGCAGACGTGTTATCATGAACAGTTGTTGCCTATATGTCAAGCAATTAGCCCAATACCAGGGGATCATCTGTGAAGTAATAGTAATCAAGTCAAAGGAACACGTCAATTTATCCTTCGTGTTCATCACATTGTGATGGGGAAGAAACAACCCCAGACCCAAGAGCATAATAATTCTTACTGATTTGGTATCAGGAATTAAAGTAGAAGTAAAGATGTGACAAATGAGTTTTAGTTCAGCTATTCTTGTTTCACAGAGGTTTCCGTATTATACACTTCTGTAAATGGTGAAATCTTGAGAAGATGTGATCCCTCACAGAATTAAAAGAGGAGAGGCTGAAATCCTGTTGCACTGGCCTCAAGTTAAGAAACCTCCGCAGACATTATCTGTTGCACGATGAATTGCATGACTCAGCATGCAGCAGATAATGGCTGTGGGGACATCTTAACTTGAGGTTATTTGCCCTGAAAAGTTATATTTTCTGTGAAACGGCACAACAGGATGTCAGCCAGTATACACAAAGAGTAAGAGGCTTTATCAGTTGGTAGGGGTTTCCTTCCTTCTCATTAAGTCTTGATTAATTTGTGCTGATTAAATACACACAGAAACACACATAAAAGCATTGGTTTAGAAGCTGGCACTGTATCCTTGAAGCCTGTGTATTCTAGAGATCTTTAGAGAACAGCGAATAGAGATTAACAATGTGATCCTGGACACATTTACCAAAAAGTGATAAAAGAAGATGGAATTCCACAGCCTAGCTACTTGGCAAAGAAGGAAAGCACAGGAGCTGAATCCTGCCTCTTGCAGCCCCTTCCTAAATAACAGGCATTCCATCTTTATTTACTGGAGAACATGGGCACCGATCTGCCTGCTATATTGAGCTCAGAAATTATGCAAGAAACTTTTTTTTTTGTAAGTGCCACTTCCCAGAAAGCCAGGAATATATGTGCAAAGGCCCGTTTCTCCAGATTTACAACCTCTAGATGAACCACAAAGCCCATGGATTGAACAATGTATGGCATTGTGAATGGCAAGGAGAGTGTTTGGTCTCAGACATCCTGAGAGAATATTTACTGAAAATACATGGCAAAATATCCCCCTTTATATTTGTCATTCCAATACTTTATTTAAAGCAAAGCTTTTTAAAAACCCTTTTAAGAATGCCTATCTTTTCAGTCTGTTTTTGTGACTTCCCTCTCTAAATTATCTCTCCCCCACCTATGAGTATATACAATGTTTCATTTTGTTGGCTATCCTGTAACACACATGCTCAATCTTATAACAACGTCACTGTTTTTTCTCTTTTGAAAGGCCTTTTTTGAGGATCAATATTTCAGCCCCTGCAGCCTGGATTCTTTCCAAATGAAAACAGGTAGGTGGGGCCAATCATTCTATTTCAAGATAAGAAAGACTGGTTGTGACGTGCCCCTAGAATATTTCACCAGCCTGAGGCCCACAACACGTTCCCTCCTTTACGCTGCCACCAGTTGATCTCTGTCAACAATGTCCAATAAGAAAGATTGAGGTCCATGATGATTGTAAAGTTTAACAAAAACAGCTTTATTGGATACAGTTCACTGAAACAGGTTCTTCAAAGACTTTAAAGTATTTAGTAGTTTTGTAATAACTTGTTTCACTCTTAACTCTCTATAAGTTCCACACTCACAACTGCCTCCCTTAACTCCTCACTCTACCACACTCTCTAACTCCCATAGACTAACTTTTCACTTCAGACTCTCATCTCTGACTGAAACTGACTAACTCACTCACAAAACTCCTCTTCTCTGCCTCACCCCTCCATTCTAGTTTCTCTGGTTCTGCCTCCCAACAGCTCCCATTGGTGCATGCAAATAACCTCCTACATGAGCCAAAGCAGGGTGATCGCCACACTGGTCTTCACAATTTATGTGATCTGTTTTAATTCTGGGATATTTAGGGTTGCCTGTTCCTGAATGCGGGGGGAGGGGGGAGAGAGGTTAAAACAGTTTTACTTTAGAAAAATCATAAATCGATAACCCTTTGCCCAAACTTCCCCAGATTTGTCACAGAACAAGCTACCACTGTGCCAGATTTGGTATTGATCTGAATCCCAGTTTAAATGTTATAATTTTTTATTTGGGCTGCCTGATTGCCTTATAGAATGTTGATTTCCTCTGCCAGCACAAGGTATTTGCAGCACTCTTGTGCAGCAATAATAACATCTTCCTTAGGCTTAAACTAAAGTGTGGGCAGCTGGGGAGGCTGGTGGCTGCCACAGAGACTATTATACAGTGAAAGACAAGATGTGCACATGCAGTTTTCAACTACCTCATAAGCAAGATTAGTACAATAATCCTGAATTTCAGCCATGAGAATTTCTCTAAAATTTGGCTGGACAAGCCAATACGGGTTTTTCCTGCATTATTTAATTCTGCATATTTAAAAAAAAAAACACCTAACTTTCCCTTTATTTTTAAAAATGTACTAATTCAAACATGCAGTCACTGCCCTACACTTAAAAACTGGGGGTCTTGATGGGCTCCAAGGTTAATTAAGAAAGCCATTTTGGTCTTTGAGGGTAAACATTAACATCTTGTAATAGGTTTTAAAAGGCTTTGAGAGTCTTGATTTTTCTCTTTTTCCTATCCTAACAGAAAGGTGGGATATAAATAAATAAATATCCACAGGAACCCACATATATGGGTACCCAATGCAGTTGTGCTGAAATGGGTATCATGGTATCTCTGTGCCCTGCAAGGAGACAATCAGCAGAGGTAGGGCTGAAGCTGCAAACTCTGGACCACCTTCAAAAAATGTCAGGTCCATGATGACAGTAGTCCTTCTGCTAGGTTGCCACTGGTGGAGGGATGACAACAGACAGGACCATCAAGGAAATTGTTGACCTTTGGTATTGTGATTTCTAAAGATCTCCTGTGGCTTCACTTTGCAGGAGATTCAGTCACTGCCCTCCAACCCAAGCTTTAATGCTAAAATCTACTTCCTTCGCGCATTGCACAGAACGATACTCCATAGTGATATATTTTAGACAGATTTCAAAGGCTGATATAATAATAACCCTTCTGGCAGGCAGGCATTTTTTCCAGCTTATGACAGTTCATCTGGCAGCATTAGAAAATTATTAAAATTGCCCTGTAATTTATGTTATTTCTCTTGCTGCTCTCAAGCTACCACCTCTGTTGCTTTATTCTATTGAACTCCTTCAATCCTTTTCATTCCAGAATGAATAGCATCCAATGCATCATCTGCATAGAATGAATTACTTTATTTCACCCAGAATAAGTTCACTTTTATCTTCATTCAGGGCCACCTCCCATTAGTAAATCTGGCACTTCTTTATTATTTGCCATAAAAATGGGAAATGAACTGGAATATCAGTAACTGGAGCCACAAATTAGCAGTTTGGTGTGCTAGCAGATAAGAAAGGAAGTAGATTCCTCGATGCAAAGTGGATTTTAGTGGTTGCAAAGGTAAGGCGGGCATGTGATCAACTGGAAGGGTAGAAAAGGAGATGGGAACAAGTAGAAGCTCATGAAATCTAAGGGGAAGATAATTTTATCATTCATAAATCATGTCTGCTCTTGACAAGAGGCTTAATTACAACTGACATTTCTGAATCATTTCTTAATAGCATCACTCTTGGTAGAGATTTGACTATTCTTCACAATGATACAAGTGGTATTTGAAACAATAATACTAACAAGGCTTATTTCCTGACCTCTCAGTTTTAAATCTCTATCTTAGAGAGTCCTGTGTTTGATATTTAAAGGAAATATTCTCTCTCACGCCGTGCCTTCTTTCTTTTTTGAATCACTAAAGCCCTTTCTAAAATCATTAAAACTGTATTAAATTGGAACAGGAGATCCTTTAATTACTTCCAATCTCTTACACAGTGCAAGAGTTTATTATTATTATTATTACTTAACAAGGAAGAGTTGGTATGGTATGAGCTTTACATGAACACAGAGAGAGAGAGAGAGAGAGAGAGAGAGGGAAAAGGGATTGCTTTCTACCCATTTTTCCTTGGGAAAGATCAGAATCTTACTTTAGAAAGCAGCCTCTGGCCATGAAGTTTAGCTCGGCTCAGGGAGGTGACTGGAAAAAAGAATTTGCTTTAAGCAAAAAAACAAAACAAAACAGAACGTAGCAAGATATGCAGCAATAAAAGCACATTTATGAATGCTTTGGGCCTACTGGCACTCCTTCCATACAAGAGACAGTCTACAGTGCTATCTTCTACATGTCAACTCAGAAGTAAGTCCTATGGAATGTCTGACTTCACTTTGGTGTCAGCTAGAGTTAAAGCCTGGTGTAGTATTTATGACAGTAATTAGTATTTCATTGATAGGAGAGCCAGTGCAGTGTAGTGGATAGTGTTGAACTAGGACTCAAAGAGACCTCGGTTCAAATCCCTCCTTCGCAATGGAAAGTCACTGGGAGGTGGCAACGGTAAAACTGCACCTTACATATCTCACATACTTTTAAACCCCTATTAGGGTGAGCATAAGTTGGAAGTGACTTGACACCATAGAACAGCAATTGTATTTAGGACATTTGCAGTCTCTCTCTCTCTTTCTCACATGTAGGCTTATTTCAAATCAAAGTTAAGCAAACTTGCAGATAAAAATGCTTGTCCATTAGATGTGATGGGGTAGGACAGTGATGGTGAACCTTTTCGAGCCCAAGTGCCCAAACTGCAACACAAAATCAACTTATTTATTTCAAAGTGCCAATACTGCAATACTGGTATGTGTTTCAAACACTTAGGTTTTTTTCTTAACGGGCTCCTTATAATATCTTTTTCATGACAAGGGCAAGAAAAAAATGTCCAAAAAGAGGCAAAAAACAAAACAAAAAACAAAAGGGTCAAAGGCTGCATTGTGTGACTGTGCCCATCCTTATTCATTTATTACTTTCATTCCGCCCCCCACCCCCCCAGCTCAGGGCTTAGGAAAGTTCCTTTTGTTGCAAATGCTGGAAGATAACTTTTTGGAGCACCAGCCTAGAATCCTGTCAGAAGGCCAACATGGGGAGATTTAACAATCAGAGGGATTGGTGACAGGGGCCACTAATAAAAAAAATACTTTAAAAAAACCATGCAAAATGCAAGCTTTTGTGGGTGAATCACATGATCAGAGGGATTGTTGGCATCATCTTCAGGACTCAGCCAATCCCAAGGGTGCTGCTGCTGCCTTGGGAACCCAACCTCAGTCTCCAGGGTCTTTGTCACCTCACAGAGCCCCACCTCTCTGCTGGCGGATAAAAGGGGCTTGCTGGGCAGGGCAGGAGACCAGAAGGGAGGCCAGTGGCCAGAGGGCAGTCTGGCAGAGAGAGCGGCAGCGGCTGCAGGGGGGACCCAGCCCTTCTGCCCAAGGCAAGTTCTCTGGCGAAAGCAGATGAACTTGCTAAGTGGGCTTGCGAGTTAACAGCTCGAGGCTGGCGGAGATCCGTGGCTTGAAGCTGGCTGATGTCGGCGATGGACCGGGGGGGAAGTCGGTGGACGTTGGCAGACAGAAGCTGGTGGAATCTGCCTGCGGAAGCTGGCTGAGGCCGCAAGGTGGAGACCGGCAGAGGTTGGCGAATGAAGCCGGTGGACGTTAGCCTCCTGAAACCAGCTGGCGGAAGCTTGGTGGATATCGGTGGATGGAAGCCCGGGCGTGTGTGTGAATGGCTGGTGGAGTGAAGGTGTGTGAGTGTTTCGGGGGGGCTGGCTGGCTCGTGTGTGTGTGTCTGAATGTGTGTGTGAATGGGCTGGTGGAGTGAAGGTGTGTGTGTGTCGGGGGGTGGTGGCTAGTGTGTGTGTGTGTGTGTGAAGGTGTGTGTGAATGGGCTGGCTGGCGTTCTGTGGGGATGTCGCCGGGGCATGTGTGTGACCCAAGCATTCGGGAGCTGGCGGAGGCTGGCTTCAGAAGCGGAGTGGAAGAGATGAACAGGTGGATATTCCTGGTGGAAGCCAGTGGATGTTGGCAGGCGGAACTTCGGGATGAAGTTGCCAGAACATTGGTTGGTGGATACGCCTGGGTTGAAGCCCGTTGACGGCAGTGGACGAGCTCACCTCTTAGTGTTTTTTTCTCTCTCTCTTTCTCTTGCAGGGCCCGAAGCTTCCTCTTCCCCAGGGGGATGCGAGGGACCAGAAGGCAGACGTCCTGCTGGAGCTGAACCAGGCCGTTGTCTCCGCTGAGGATACCCGTTTAGCCTCTTTTCCAAAACCAATAAAAGTATTTTTCCAGAATGGTTTTGAAGTGTTGTCTTGTTTGTCAGGGGCTGTCACGGGATTATCTTCCCCATCCCCTCATTATATCTGGGGCCCAATGCCTGGGGTGGGTCTTTGTGAAGTCATGGTGTGGGGCCTTGTGATGTCACAGGAATTGGGAACATAATATTTCTCCATGCATGTGTGAGGGAGTGAGCTAAGCATTGTGGGTTCCCTGTCTGAGCTGCTAAGCAAGTATATTATGTGTCGTGTTGGACAGACACAGGAAGCCAGTGAGCCCTGGTGCCATTCGGAGAGGGTTGGTGTTGGGTACCCAAACACTATGGCCACCCCGTAACAATAAACGAGACTCGTTCCTTCCCTTCCACCACTGCTCCTCACATTTGTCTGCCTGGCCTGGAGATTCAGGGGAGCCCAGCCATTTCCTGGTACAGCGCCTCATTCTCTGAGACCTGGCAAGCCTCATCTTCATCATCAACACCATGAGCACTCCATGGACAGCTCCTTGCAGAGTACAAGTGGGGAGAAAATATGCCACTTCAAAGAAGCTTACAGTCCAACCTCTCACGCCAGTGCCACAACCGAGGAAATGGAGATGGGCAATGATTTGGAGATGAGCGTACATTAAAATTCATGTGGATCCATGCCATGGATAGATGGCAAAAATACACTGGTACTGCAAAATCTGCTGCTTGAGGGCAGTGGCTGCCTCTGAGCGCCTAGGTAGGAGATCCCAAAAAGCAATGGGGATCATAGTGATTTGGAGTGCCTCTTTTGCAAACCGGAGGGCTATCCTCCTTTGCAGAAGAAACCAAGATCCAGGAGAGGGGGGGGGGGTAGGAAAGCAATTGCCAAATCTTTATTTCCTCTGCAACCCTCTGACACTCCACATCCACCATGAAGAGAGAAGCTCAACTGTAATGGCTTTGACATACCATTTTTATTGGCATCACCCCTAGCACTCTGGTATTGAAATCCAGCCTAGACCCCTCAGCTACGTACCTACTGAGAAAGCTCTGGTTTAAAGCATGTGTGTGCCGATACAACTTTGAAAAGCTGCTGTGCTGGGCTAAGTGCACAGCTTTATGCATTTTTAGCTTCCTGGAGAACACAACTGAGTCTTAGCTAGAGTGGTGTGATGTTTCAGGCAAGTTCTGCAACCGGTGCCACAGTTTCCTTCCCTGAGTCTCACACACACTCCAGAAATAAAGGGCTAGCATGGCTGAGAGGATGGACGCAGCATGCCCTGGCCATGATGGGTGGAGTGTAACAAGTAATACGTCAGACTCTGAGACTGTACTACAGTCCAGCCCACAGCAGTGAAACTAAAGAGCTTGTGTGTGTGTGTGTTTGTGCGTAAGTGAAAAGTAAAATATGGAAAAGAGAGTTATTTTCTAGTCGTAATAAAATGCATAGTCTGTACTTCTGAAGGAAGTGGCACCTTTGCCCTCAATTTCCCCTGCATTTCCCCCCCTGTAAATCAGTTCATAGTGTGTTACTTGTGGGGGATGACAGTGATATTTTCACAGATCTGTCAAATATTTTTCCCCTTAAGAAAAACTGGTAGCAAAACACAATGACCATCTCATTAGATCCGAGAAGGACACGGCTGAGGTAAAAGGCAACTATTTCTATGCAGCAGCCGCCATGTACATGGCTGCTCTATGTGGTCCCGCTCTCTGCACATTATTCCAGAAACAACACTGTGAGGTACTTGTTGTAGGTTTTTTGGGCTGTCTGGCCGTGTTCTTGAGGTTTTTCTTCCTAACGTTTTGCCAGTCTCTGTGGCCGGCATCTTCAGAGGACAGGAGTCAGAACTCTGTCTGTGCTCTGGTGCAGTTTGTGGGATAGTCGAGTATTTATAGCTGTGGGATCCATGAAAAAGGATTATTATTATTTTTTGCCTCATTCTCAAGGCCCTATTCTTTCTATTACATATCTCTTTACCACTTTGCAGCTTCACTGCCTGCCTGCTCCTCTTCTGACGTAAGAAAGCCATGGGGCTCTCTGGAACTTTTGGGGAAGATGCACTACAGGCCCATGGTTTCCCAGCTAGGGGTTCTGCAAGGGGCACAGAGTGACTCCCAGTAAAATTAAAAATAATACCCACCATTATTACTTCTGGAAACAGGAGAGTTTCAACGCACTGCAGTAAGTATGGGAGTGAGAGTCTCCTAGAACAAAGGCACAGACACCCTTTTATAGGGGCTATAGTGGAAAGTTCCAAAATAAGCATCTGAGCATGTGTAGGACTACCTACATTAACTGCTGATATGGGCAAATCCAGAACATGGTGCCTTTCCTTGATAGATCAGAAGGAATAATGTGTATCTCCTTGATAGGCTGTCAGACAGCATGATGGCAGCATGTAGTCAGGATGTGCTTATCTGTTGGTCCACTGCCTCTGTGTATGTAAGCTCTTAGCAGAAATATATGACCTTCTTCCACCACCCCCCATCTCCCAATCTTCCCTAGGCTTTAGGTGAAGTATAGGTGGCTGGGTAAGTTGCCAGTTGCCACAAAGATGGTTGTGTAATGAAAGACAGGGCACCTCATAATTGTAAGCCAGGAAATCTTAACCTTGCTCCATCAGAATTTTTTCAACGTTTATTCTCATTTCACATTCTTTTTGAAACACATTTTAAACTTATCGATTTAAAAGAGACTGGTCAAAATTCTCAGTGGAGAAATTTTGGGCAGAGCACTAGCTAGGTAATGCCCAAGAGACCTCCCTCTTGGATTTGTAACAGTAAACACGGCATTTTGTATCTTTTCGGTTTCATTTGGGATTTTAGAAAAAGGGAAACCTTCTAACCCATGAAAGGTTCTAAAAGGTTATCGAGTTGCTGAAATGTGCTGAAAATCCTCCCTTCCACTGTTAAAGGGATGCGATCTCTGAGGATTCCCTTTTTGGTGTAAAAAAGAATGGAGAGATCAGTCCAATCTCACCCCCTCCCTTGGAAAAGAGAAGTGATGAGTGTCAATGCTTCTTGGTGACAGGAAACCAATATCTTTTACTTCCAGTACATGCTTTTGTTCTTTCCTTTTATGTCGTCTTGGGAGTCACATTCTTGCAGGAACAGGTAGGTAAAGCTGGAACAGAATGGAACGGAATGGAATGGGGACTTCTGAACAAAAATTGATGCCATAAACAGTGGAATGTGCAGGATGAACATCCAAACAATGTTTTAGATCTCAAACCCAATGGATAGCGTTCTTTTGTTAACCCGTTACTACTTCATTACTTCCGAGTGGGCCAGCCCAACCATATTCACCAGAGCCACCCAACTACACGGGATTGATGCAACCAGACATGAAATGTCCCTGGGAGCAACGTTCCAGTACCCAAAACTGTGAAAAACAGCCCAGAACAGCAACTCTAGAGGGGACTGATGCAACCAGATGCAAAACTCCCGTGGGAACAACATTCCAGTATCTCTTCTGGGCAGAAAATCAATATTACAAAAAACAGCCCAGAATGGCTCCTTCTAAGTACACCAGCCCAACCAAATTCACCAGACCCATCCAGCTAAATGGGATTGATGCAACCAGGCACAAAATGCCCCTGGCTTTTACCTTGTCCTAATTTCCACACACCTCTCAGGAGGGGAGGGTGGAAAGTGGAGCCACTGGGGCAGTAACAGGATGTCAGGACTGGGGCCATGCTGGAACCATGCAACCTTAGTGCATGCAGGATCGGCCCCATCTCTTTGGGGAGAACTGCTCTAAGGATTGCAGGACTGGGCCCTTTCCCTGCAGCTGCTGCCCAGCTCCTCAGGAGCCTTGCCTTGCCTTGCCTGCCAAACCTCCTTTTTCCTGCCTTGCCTGGTGGTTCCTGCCCTGCCTGGTTGTTCCTGCCTTGCCTCTCCTTGCGTCCTGGATCCTGCTGCCTTGATACAGTTCCTCCTGACTTCGACTCCTGGACTGACTGACCACGATTCACGTCATCCTTCTACTTGGCTGCTGTTTGGACTCCTTAGCTGGTTGGTCTCTGCTTGGGCTGTGGGATTGTTCCTAACTTGTTCCTGTGGTCTTGCTCTGGACTGGGTCCTGGTGCCTTTTCTACTGAACCCTGACACAGGAAGCCTGGGTGCAGCTAAGCTTAGCTAAATGTCAAAGCCTTCCAGTTTAGACCTTTTCTCCCAGGTGAGGCACATTTGAGTTGTTGAAGCTGTTAAAAAACAAATAATAGGATCGGATCTAGTACTGGCTGCTTTTAAAGAGATGCTAAATTTTAACAATAGGACAATTTTATCTTGGAATCAGGATTTTTTTTTACAAATTATCGATATGTGTGGTCTTTCTCATGATCTTTTAAATGTTTTTAATGTAGAAATGGCAGCACGATACTTGAAGTCCCATATTTTAAAATATGATTTTCAAGCTGACCGTATTTCTGCCTGTCTGTCAAAATGTGCACCCTGGTATGTTAAGTTATCTATTCAAGCACCTCGCCCACAGTATTTAACTAATAAATCACATTTTAAATGGAGAAACGCTTTTACAGTGTTACGTTGCCAGTCTATGAGTTCTGCAGTGGTTGAAGGACGTTACCAATGGATTCCCTTGGAGGAAAGAGTTTGCTCATGTGGAACTAATGCAGTTGAAGATCTAAACCCACTATTTATTTGACTGCCCAATCTATAAAGATAAGAGAGTAGCTTTGTTCCAAGAGTTAGGTCTCACATTTGATAGATCTGGTGCATATTTGATGAATTTTTTATTGGGGGATAAGGTTCCATACATTTCTGAAAAGGCAGCCGGCTTTGCTTTTAGAGCAATGGTTTTAAGAAGGAAGTTCTGTAGTTTTAATGATCATGCTTTAACTGAGGATTGAACTGTTTCACATGATAATGTTGTTTTTAGATGGTTTTATTTGTATACTATATTTGATATTTTATCCTATTCAAACTTCTTTTGTAATAGCTACAGCTATGCACAAATAAACTTGCTTTATGACTTAAAGAAAATAATGAATAAACAGGATTGCAGGGCGGGTAGAGAGCTGTTTTTAAAGAGATGAAAAAGAAGTGGCTTGGGTGAGGAGAGGCTTTGTGGAGAGAGGTGAGTACTGGTGCTGTATGTCCATGTGTGCACGCTTTCTCTCTCTCCCCTTTTTGCCCCCCTTTGCCCCAACACACACACACACACACACACACCACTCCCCGATCCCTTTCACTGCCCCCCTCTCTCATGCTCCCTCTTTTTTCTTGTGGCTGGTACTTTTCTTTCCTCCCTCTCCTGCCCTTTCTTTTCCTTTACAGACAACTACCCTGTCCATGGAAAAATGCCCACTTGAATCCTTCCAGCAAGAAAACAGTAAAAGCCCCTAGGCAGGAGAGAAAAAAGCTGGTTTGCAAGCAAAAAGGGCTGGGCCAATTCGATTCAGCCTTTGCATCACGTGGGCAGCAAACATTACTTCAAATTCAGCTGCTTTATAAGTGGAGCAAATCCCAAGCTATTTGACAGTGTACTTGAGCCCTTAGTCAGACAGAATTCTCAGAACAGGGCATTGTGGGATATATAGTTCAAGAAATCTGAAAATCCCGTCCCTACTATCCACTGACATTCAGTGTTCAAGGGGAAGAATGCAAAAATGTATTTTTCCCCCAACATCTGCTTTTTGTTCTATAAGTCTATTTGGTACTCATCTAGAAACCTGCCCATTCACATACTGCAGATTCCGTAAGAGCAGCCTAGTCTGATAACCCTGAACCCTGACACAAGCCAAGCTGCTACCTGCCTTTAAAATGAGGGATAATAGGAATGTAGGACTTGCCTTTACGGCAAAGTACCATTTAAACCAAAGTATGCCAGATGTATAGTGTTTAATGTATACTGCATTATAACAGGGTATTCTGACCAAGCAAAGTACAGAAAGTATCCTCTGCATAATGGCTAAGGATCCTGGTCCCATAGGGGCTAAACTACTGAAATTTTAGGGCAAGCATGTCCCCTAGGCCTTGAATTCAGACTGTTGTTATATCTTCATTGTGATTCAGAAATCTGTAGTGTGTAGTTTATATGGGAGAAAATTGGCTTAAGTAATGTACGCTTAATTCATTTGTGAACTCAGCTGCCAAGAGGGAACAAAAGACCAGAAAGCAAAGTAAAGCAGAATAATTATGAAAAACTATAGCCTAAAGCAAGACAAAGCAAAGCAAACTATTAAGCCTCCCATTTTGCCACCCACCCACTTCTCTCTAACAAATGCCTGGGTCATTAAACATGCTTGAAATGACAGAACATGAATGGGGCACAACCAGTAACATGAAAATTCTTCCAAGGGAGATAATGTGAAACACCTCCTACTCAGCCACTATAAAAAAATAAAGTGGATGGTTTGTGGGGATTTGGGGGGGGGGGGGAAGGGGGAGGGGAGATATTATTTAAAAATCACAACAAAACATGTAGGAAAAGATGAATGCCAACAGAAAGATCAGCACTCTAGCTGGGATGAAAGGCTTTAAAAACAATAATTTTTCTTTGGCTTCTAGTTACAGGAAAATACGTGTGTTGAGATCAGCTTGGAGAGCTGGGGAGAATCATTCCTTATTTTCATTCGATTCTGCAGTGAAATCCAAGTGGAACCAATGGAGTGTTCTGGTTGCAAGGTTGGACTGAATCTAGAAACAAACGCAGCTTCAAAACCTTGCATGCCAATAAGCCTATTGGATTTCTTCAGCCAATTACTTTATTTCAGTCTCATCGACACCATGGGATTATTGTGAGGATAAGAGCTGGTCTATACATACTGTTCTGAGACCTTTGTACATAGAATGGGATACAAATGGGATAAAAATGTAATCCATAATAAAATCCAACCTCAAGGTGGGTTGATGGCTTTACTGGACTGGGCATTACCAACAGAGTCACCAAGGAGAGGGGGATGCAGACCACTTGGTGACTCTAGGTTCAAAGAGATGGGGCACAAATTCTAAGATCCTATTTGATGCTACTTGAGGGGGAATTTCTACCCAGCCCACAAGCCATTTGCATGCTGCTCAAGTAAGCATTCGTCTGAGGAAGATGGGATATTTTACATTTGAAAGCTTGCGATCTATGTGATTGTTCCAGTGGTCTAATGAAGATATTGCCTGCTGCTACATTTGTACTGTTTTCTTTGCAGACCACATGGCCTATTTTGATATTTCAGTTCCAACATAGTCATCCAAGAGGCAGATAAAGGCAGCACCGTAGTTGTCATGGACAAATCAATCTGCCTACAAGAAGCTGAAAGACAATATTCCAAATCTCAATTTTACCAGCCCCTAACTACAGACCCAACTACCAAATAGTAAAAGGAATTATACAACCTTATGAAAAATTTTCCTCAAAACATAAGTGAACAAATCCTGGCGAAGACACCACAAGAACCACAACCACCCACCTTCTACCTACTACAAAAAATATATATAAACCAAGAAACCCCGGGAAACCCATTGTAACAAGCATCAATACTGTGGTTGTTGGGGTATCTGGATACCTGGACTCCATCCTCAAACCATATGTCGTCAATGCACCTAGCAACGTAAGAGATACCACAGAGTTCCTAAGGAATTTCAATCCACACATAACCTCCTGGATAACACCATCCTAGCTACAAATGGACACAGAAGCACTCTACACTAACATCCCACACAGAGATGGACTATGGGCTTTCATGAATACTATTCAAAACAAAAAAGAAGCACAGAAAATCACCACCTTCTGTGACTTGGTACTCCCACACAACTATTTCTCCTTTGACAATAAATCATACCTGCAGATCAACAGAACTGCAATGGGCACTTGCATAGCCCCACAATATGCAAACGTGTTCATGGCTGACCTTGAACAAAGCTTTCTTAACCTTTGCAACCAAAAACCACTCTATTTGAGGTACATTGATGACATTTTCATGATCTGGACCAATGGAAAGGGATCCCTAAAGACATTCCACTAGGATTTCAACAACTTTCATCCCAACATCAAACACATCCTGGAACAATCTACACAACAGTTACATTTTCTAAACACCACTATAAAACGACAACATGGGCATCATAGCACCACACTATACTGAAAACCCACTGATCGATACACCTACTTGCACACTTCCAGCGTCCATCCTGAACACACAACAAAATCCATTGTTTACAGTCAAGGCCTCAGATCCAATTGCATCTGCTCAGACCAACAAGGTAGAGACTCCAAACTCAATGATCTACTAAATGCATTCCTCAGACCACAGTACCCACCCCATGTGATCAAGGAAAAATTTAAAAAAACAAGACGGATACCCAGAAGTAACCTACTTGAGGACAGACCCAGAAGAGAAATGACTGAACACCGCTAGATGTCATTTTTAGTCCACAACTGAGACCGCTCACATGTATCACATAATACATTTGTACTATATGTATCATAGGTGGCTCAAGATTGGGGCAGGGAGTTGCTTCTTCAAATATGGGAGATGACATATCCCCCTCCCCCAAGTTTATAACTAACCTTTAGTATGTATGCAGCACCCCTGAGGTGCTGTATCTCCCTCTTGTGTGTACATGGTGCTTTTAAAACTATACGCAGACCAGCACTTAGAATTCAATTTGCTGCTAGTAATCTATTAGAATCGGATGCAAATGGCTGGTCCCCACACGGGTGCCTTTCAGCTGCCAGGTTTAGCTGGGCACAATGGCAGTTTTCGTCCAGCTCATCTGGGTGGTACTTGATTGGGAGAAGCCGAGCTTGCGAAGGTGGAAGGGTTTAATCATACATACCGACCATGAACAGACTCTGGCCTTGCTAACGTAGAGGAGCTGCATGTTTGTAAGAGAGATGCTCTGACGTTTGGCCATGAAATCCTACAGAGTGTCGCTTTTGTTCAGTGTGTGTTATTGAAATGAAGACGTTTGCTCCGTCTTTTTGAAGACTACGGTGTATTTATATACACATATTAGAATCAGAGGGAAGAAAAAGCCATGGTGTCTGTGTGTATTAATGTTGGCACCAGAGGCTGTGGGCCAGAGGCCAATAACTCTTTCTAGGGAGCAGAAACAGGTGGGTGCCATTGCATTCCCATCTGGCTTGCGGGCTTCCCCAAGATGGTGTCTGATTGTGGAATTAAAATGTTGGAGTGGAAGAGACCTTTGGCCTGAGCTAGCAAAGCACATTTTATGTTCTTAGTGTTAAGAGAGAGGGGTACCAGGAGGCAGGTATCTCGTGGTCTTGTGTGCTCCCAGAGGCATCTGGTGGGGCCATTGTGAGATACAGGAAGCTGGAATAGATGGGCCCTTGGCCTGATCCAGTAGGGCTCTTCTTATGTTCTTATGCATCATAAGTGATCTCCAACCCTTCGTCAACATGAACATTTCACCCTCCCAAGCCCTTGGTGGCAGACCTATACTTGCTTAGAGACAACATTAAGCAATTACTAACACACAACAGACTACACAACACTGACACAGAAATGGGAACAAAACCTTGCTACAAACCCAGATGCCAGCTCTGCCCCCACATTTATTCTGACAACATGATTATAGCATCTAACAATGTCACACACAACATCCAAGGGACTTGGACCTGTTCCTCTGCCAATGTTATTTATGGCATCGTTTTCATGAGCTGACAAAGTTTTAAAAGCTGGGTATGTATCACAAATTTTGCTGTCAATCCATATTAGAAGATCACGTTGCATGCATATTCACTAATACCATACTATTTGCAATTGCCTCTTGCTTGCTGTTTACAGACTAATTTGTTTCTATTTTTATGTTAAGCTCCAGAAGAAGGCCATTCGCTGAAATGTGTCAAGCTTTTTAAACAAGAATAAAGTTGATCACGTCTTTCCTGAGACCCAGTCTCTCATTTGGAATTCTGCCCCTAGTGGATGCACCCATTCCCTGTTTTCTGCTGTATAATTTCATTAGTACAATATCAATATCAGTGGCAAATGGCCACATGTTAGGAAGTTGGCACGGGATTTGCTACACACACTTGTTGGTGTACAATAGCAGATATACAAAGGTATAAGTAGAGCCCTCAACTTTCCTTTCATTCTAAACCAATTCTTTGGAAATCCCCCAAAGAAGGCCTTGAAAAGAATACAGGGCAGAAATGTGTTGGGCTTTATCCAAAACACAAAACAAAACAGGCTTTATCAAAATAAGAAAATAGAACACACTACAAGCTAATCACTGGCATTCTGAGGAGTATCCTCCTTGGTTTACATACATATATAACATTTATGTTGACTTCTTAACCTGCAGCAATTTGCTACTGAGGTTTATGCCAGTTGAATTACGCTGGTCTAACTATGTAACAGGATGCCAGCCTGTAATAGCTTATGGGTAGTTTCCATCACAGCCACAAACACTGCTCAGGAAATAATGTGATCAAAAGCAGCCCGTGAGCCTGCTTCATGTAAACGAGAGAAAACAGCAGTGTTTCATTGAAGTGCTACTTATTGATTTGTGGAGGTTTTCGGTCTCAGAAGGAATTGTCATTTTCAGATAGATTATGTATCAATTTAGAGGACGAAGTTGGCATGGACCAGTTATTACCATATAGTTTATTACGTGCAACCAACTGTACAAGCAGAAGGAACATCCTGATGAGGTCAGAAGTCTTGAGGAATTACTGTCATTGTGTCTGTAACTGAGGTCATGCCTAGAGAGAAGTTTGGATTAATGATCTGTCACTTTCGGTAAACACACATTCCAAACCCCATGAACCGACACCGCTGCATGAAAATTGCATTAAACAGAAAAGTGCATCAAAATTTTGCTACTACTGTGGAAAAGAAACCAGCAGACTCTGCCAACGCAGAAGTGGAGAAATGGGGGAGAGGAAAGAAAGGTTGAGAGGGGGAAGGGAGAAGTGAACTTGATCAGGAAAGCTCACATTAAAATATAGTAGTTAGCCTTTAAGATACTCCCACGTTTTGGTCTTTTTGTTTGTTTGTTTGTTTTTGGCCTAATAGTAGCTGTTGATCACCATTAGGAGGACATCTAGTGGCACGATTCTGCTTTCAGACACCATATTGACAGAAAGGATGATTTTTGCCAGTTCCCCTTCCTCACTGCTCACTCTTGTACTCTACTGTGTAGTGGATGATTTTAAGGATGGGATTTTTCTAATTCTAGGAATCCCGGAATTAATTCTCAGGGATCAGGTAAACAGCAAAAGCTGTAAAGAGGAAGGGACAGCCTCCCCAGTCCCACTGGAGTGTATTTCTTTTTACTATTTGAAGGCCCATCTCTTAAAAAAAAAAGTGCTCTATCTGTCTTCTAGTTTGGCCCTCTTTTGTCTTGCCTCCAGAGGATGGGGCCTTTTTATTCAGGCTGGGCTCGGGCATGTTATTCTGGGCTATGGCTGAAAAGTGTTTAATTGCTAGGGTAATAGTTCAACCTTCTTTATGTATCATTTTTATTTCTGTATTTTAGCACTGTTAGCTAGTGTGCCCGTGTTGTCTACGCTTGTTTGAAAAGCAGCATAGGAAAATCTATTCCATTGGCATCGACATCAAAGGGTCTATGCCAGGAAGACATGAGCTTTCCATCTCTGGTGCAATATCTGTTAGGGTTTGAATACTGAGTGTGCAATGTGTTAATAAGGAAATAATTTGCAAAGAACAAGATTGGAAAGAGAGCAGGGGGAAAAAATCAATGAAGAATCTGTTTCGCTTTACCTGACAGAGCAATTAAAGTCTGTGTAAATTTGTATGTCTATAATTTCTTTATAGTGCTAGCTGAAATGTCAAAGATTTTGTATTGTGAATAAAATGACTCCTGTCGTATATAGTCCCACATGTAGCTCAACTAAAATCAATAGCTGCTTTCAAAATATCCTTTATCTGTTAAGGACAATAAAAGGAAGGGCTAGGCGAACGGCGTCCATATTCGGCTTTCTGAATGCCAGTCACTCTTCATTTAGAGTACCGAGACTTGCGTGGCCATTGCAGCAGTATTCTCCACTGCACTGAAATGTGCTTAGAATGAACTCAGAGAGTGCAGCTCAAATCCATTTTTTCCCCTTTAGGAGGGGAAAAAATCCAGATATGCAGCCATTGTTTGGGCACCGGATGAATGGATCTCTTCTACCGTGTTCTTCTCTCTTTCTAGACCATTTTAGCAAATTTGGGTGCAGTGAAGAAACTGGATTTTGTCTCCCTTCTTTGAATATTGGAGATGAATGCCAATGCTACATCCTTACGATTGAAAAGAAAGGTGAAAGATTAAGGAACTCCGTGTATTAAAAAGTCACTGCAGTAGCAGACAAAGTATACTGTATTTTAGGACCAAACATCTTTAGCTGACAAATTATTTGGAAAAATACTTCATCACCTACGTGTACAGACAGATCAGCAAGATGTCATACACCATGTAAAAATAACTTGTGGACAATTTCTCAACAAGTGCTACTAAAAGAAAGGAGACATTTCCACAGTCTTGTCATCCCACTGCTTAGTCACCTCCATTCTCCCAAGTTTTTTTAAAAATTATTATTATTATACTTGCAATACAACTGGTTCTTAATTACCCTCGTAGTGGACGTGATTAGTAAGCTGGGTCTAAACGATCAGGTCCTTTGGATATGAAAGACAGGGCTCTGGAAAATATGTTTGATTAACTCAAGTGGTTTTTCAGATGCCTGAGTGAAGGTAGCTTTTCGCATCCTTAGACTAGGGTTCAAAAAAGGATTTTGACTATCACATCCGATGCCTATAATGACAGCAAAGTTGATGTCTATTCTTGTGGCACTTGCATAGGTTAAGGACATGAGACTGGCTAATGTCCTGATCTTGTCAGATTCTCTTTTGGGGTTTCTGGCTATTCAAGATGGAGGAACAGCTGGGGATGATTAACTAATTTTGATCCATGAATACAGAATTTCATTCTATGAGAATCTGGGTTGGTTTCTGTTGGTTTCCAGCTCATGCAGAGGTAGTAGGAAATAAACTAGCTAACTTATCTTCAAAAATGAAGATAATAAGCCTTGCAGTATTCTATTATTGATATATTTTTGCCTTTATCCTAAAATAAAATAAAATGTTGTATTCAGAGGAAATTCATTCATAAATGGCAAAAAACAGTGGAAACTGGACAGCACTAGATGTAGAGATTTTTTTTGTACTCTTCTGAGGGATTTTAACCATTAATGGGAAAGATTGAAAAAGGTTAGGACTGTCTTTTTTGGGACTGAATGGGTAGATTTGAGTCTCTGTGATGTACTCAATGTGCAGGGGAGTATGGATCATAATCCCTGGGACTATCTAGGTCTACAGCATGTCTTTTCTCTGTCTCCTACATAACATAGGCATTCCTGATGATAATTTGTGAGTTAAACATTGTGACTATGATTTGTACAATGCAGCACTTTCTTGCTTATGATCCTTTATGTTTTCATTTGCAACCCTGCTAACTTAGGTGGTCGTTTATAAGTTAATGGATGTTTTTAACCAGTTGCCAGTATATGGCGATGTTGGCACTGAAAAAAGGAAATTATGGAATATATTTGAAGCCAATAAGCTCAGGTTTGGCTGTCCCCTTTCGACGTTTCTCTTCTTAATAGCCACTGGAGCACGCTCAGGGAAACTGCTACGGTGTGCTTGCTGATTTTTGATAGTCCTCTCTTTTGGTCTGGTCTAGAAGAAGGCAAATGGCTTCTGAGAGTTTGAGGAGGCCTGCGGCATTTATTAATTTGCAAGTATGTGTAGCGGAACCCCACGTCACGCCTGTCCATCATGGGAAGCTCAAAGGCAGGAGCCTATGAGAGGACAGGAGGGTCGGAACCAAAAGGACAGTTGAAGAGTTAGTTAGACAGTTAGGCAGAGAGTTATGGAAGAGGATTGGAAAAAAGAGGTTGCAGATAGGGAATTGAAGAGAGAGTTAGTAGATGGTATTGAGAAAGTTAAGAGAGAATGCTAGAGAGAATAGGAAAGAGTTTAATAGTATAGTGAATATATAGATAGTCAAAGAATATTATAACAGTGAATAAAAACAAACAAACCCAACATGAAAGCAAATGATATTTAATGAATAAGCCTTAACATCTGTGATTTACTCCTGTGATTTGCATGACATCTATAAAATCAATAAATCTGTTGAATTGGCAGCAAGTGTCTAAGATCTATTTGGTATTAAGGGAATAATACCTGGTGGCAGCGTGAAGTGAGGACACACATCCAGAGGGTGGACTTGTGTTTAAGGAAAAATAAACAAAGGACACGGGGTGTACGTCACAAAGTGGTGGCAGCGAGAAGAGAAAGCGACGTGAGCCTTTGTGAGGGCATATTAAACAGGGGCCACAAGGGCGAACGCCACAGTATGTTTTAAAATGTGCACCCTTTCTCTAAGGGAAACTGATTTTTTAAAAAGCTGTATCAGTGTGTGTGTGAGAGAGAAAGACACCTGTCTAGTTCAGAGTCAGACCTCCTAGGATCCATGATGGCTCATGACTCTGATGCAAATATCTCCCTCTTGAACATTTGTGGCAAGGTTCCTCCCTAGGGTGGTCCATGCCTTGAAATGTTGCTGGAAATTTCCCCGCAGTTCATCTTGATCTAGGCCATAAGCCGCATCCGCACAAGTCTTGAGAAGGCCTGCAGCATTAGTTACTTTGTAGACCTGCTTTTAAATATTTACAAGACCCTGGAATGAGGAGACAGAGCTCAGATTCCTCTGAGAGGCAACCCAAACTGCTGAACCAGCCTGAGGTCCTGTGGGCAACCTGAAGTATTCAGTATTATTTTATGAGTGTTAAGTATGAACACAACAATGCATGGGTTGTTCTTGTTGTTGTTGTGCTGAAAATGGATACTGATAATTTATATCGGTGTATCAATTATATTTGTTAGCAGTATTAGGAATTACTTTCTCTTATTGGCTTTTGCTGCTTTTTTAAAGTTAAAAACATTTGCAAGTTACCTTCATTTCCTCATGAATGGTCAAACTGGTATTTGTTGGACAAACAAAGCTGGACTTCTGGATTTTCTATAAGAACCATGTTATTTTTGCCTCTCTTTTCTTTTCACACTAGACATGGGTTTCACAATGGAAATAGATCAATTCCAACTAAAAAGCATTAAGAATGAACTGATAAAAAGAGGCTTAAAAAAAAGATTCTGTTAGCTTACTGATTCACTCAATCTCAGGAAGACTCTTCTCCTTTGGACCTGGACATGTGGCATGCTAGGCAGTTTGAAAGACATTTACGAACCACATGGGGGCGCTTGTTTACACATGGATAAATTCTACTGAAAAGAAAGGAAGGATGGAGGGCTCTCTTCGTTGGCAACGTTTGGTATCATCCGCATGATTCTCATAATCTTTGTAAAAGTGCAGTCAGCATTACCAGCATTTGCCAAGCTACGCTATCAGATTGCCCCTTATATACAGAAACATCAAGCCTTTACATGAAACACCATTTCCAACTTTACAGAAAATGGAGAAGCAGCATATGACATGCCAGAAGTGCATGGTGCAGGTAGCCCAATGTAAACAGCCATTACAATGGCCAAAAATCAGCAAAGCCTACAGAATAAAATGGTAGTATATCATTGAGCACAAAAGCAAGTACTGGGGGTGAGGGAGATGGGTGCTGTTGACACACCTGAGCCCTCTCTACCAACTGTATGAACCAATTGGAAGAGGTTTTGAAGGAGATTTGACACAGGCTGTCCTGAAAAATCAAAATGATGTCTAAGACCTATGTCCCAAAGAAACACAGGTGTAAGGAGAGCTGCTGCAAGTAATGTCAAAGAACTGTTGGTGATTTAAGGAGTCACCGGGTGATTCGTACCGCCTATCAAACAACCAGAAATCTCAGAAAACTGTATATTTTTTTATGATTTTGAACGTGCTGAGGAGTCAGGGATCCACATGCTCAGTTACATATTGGCCAAGAGGTTTAACGAGGCTGATGCATGGGGGTTCAAAGTGCATGGCCAACTTTGTAAATATATTTACTAACAAAAAATAGCGGAGTTGGACCTTTAGGGCTCGAAATGCAAGGGGCCATGCTAGCTATTTCATAGTCAGGCACTTCCTGACAGAAAAGCTGGAGCTAGGCCTCATTACCCAAGGTGGCAAACTTATGTGCGTGACTGTCAAGAGACTAGGAATAAGATTTGTCAATAGCTTAAATTTCTTGTCCATGAAACTATCAAAGCTACCAGAGGTTATGAGCTTTGAGGACAGAAAGGGATATTTCCCTCATTTTTCAACACCACAGAAAACGGATTATGAGGCTGCTATGCCTGACATAGATCAATATTGACCAGACATCATGATGTCTAGTGAGAGAGGAGAATTTCTTTCATGGTATCAGGAAAATAAAAAAACCCAACAAGCCATGTGACTTCTCAGGATGGGTCACCCATATCAGGAACTGACTCCTGTCAATACTAGTGTCTGCATGGCTATATTTAGACATGTGTTTTTCAAAGAAAATGCCATAGCTCTTCTCCCACATGACAACCATCATAACCAGCATAATCAGCACTCCCAGCCACGGCATGTAAAAAGGGAGACTGGCTGACCTTATGCCTGATGTACCTAGAGCATAAAGAAGGTATATAGAGATCTGCAAAGATGGCAGCTGCAGCTTCCCTAACCTAAATGAAGCCACAGCCGCCATCTTTGTAAAGGGCAGCCAGTCTCCCTTTTTACATGCCATGGCTGGGAGGCCAGAAGGAGACCTCGGCAGCGGCGATTAAGGTAAGGGGGTGTCAGTGGGGGTGGGGGAGGGTTAAGGTAGGGAAAGGAAGGGGTGGGGGTAGGCTGTGGGTTTGGGTGGCTGTGGGGGGTGGCTGCCTTTCTGCTGCTGATCAGCGGCCGGTAGGCAGAATGGTGTTTTGTTGTTTTTTTAATAGGAAGGGGGTGTCAGCGGGGCTGGGGGGGTGGAGGGGGGCGGCAGGGGTGTTTTTTTAAAAAAATAACCCCCCACAAATCGACGAATATGTTTGTCATTCGTCACTTCATGGGGTCAACTTCGTGCTTCGTGAGTCGTCGACTTTTGACGAGTCACAAAGCGGGATGTCTCGCCAAAATGGTGAGTTGTCCCCATCTCTAGTCAGAACGCAATGGGAGCATGAATGGAAGGAGATAGCTGAGTCAAACGGGCATCTTAGAAGGTTTCTAAGAGACAAAACACCACCACAGTCTCTGCAACCTAGAAATGCGCTTTTTGCTGGCAGAACAAACACTGCTCACCTGTACCACAAACATGAAGCTGGTGAAAAAAGTCACTACTTTGATTTCACCAGCTTGCATCTCCACATGAACAAAACGAAAGAATACCCTACTCCATAATCATTTATAAAGCCTTTGGTCCCTTTCTGTTTTGGCCTTGTGAGAGTTAAATTGCTGCCATCATGTGGCCTTTCCTTTTTTCCCACTTTCCTTTCCAGTGTTACCCTTCAGGGTGTGGAGTAAGCTCATGTTCCACTGTGTCGCAATGTGCTGACAGTAAACAACATGGGCTTCTGCACAAACAGAGAAGGAGAGGGCTACTGAAAGGACCTGGTGCACCACTGAGCTCCTAAAAGACTAGAGAAGAGGTACAAGGTGTTGCCAAGTTCTGAAATTTGTATTTTGGAAAAAAAATCTGACTAACTGTTTTCAGACTATATAAAAATGCTTGTTGTTGTTGTTTAGTCGTTAAGTCGTGTCCGACTCTTTGTGACCCCATGGACCAGAGCACGCCAGGCCCTCCTGTCCTCCACTGCCTCTCGGAGTTTGGTCAAATTCATGTTGGTAGCTTCGATGACACTGTCCAGCCATCTCGTCCTCTGTCGTCCCCTTCTCCTCTTGCCCTCACACTTTCCCAACATCAGGGTCCTTTCCAGGGAGTCTTCTCTTCTCATGAGATGGCCAAAGTATTGGAGCCTCAGCTTCAGGATCTGTCCTTCCAGTGAGCATTCAGGGTTGATTTCCTTCAGAATGGATAGGTTTGATCTCCTTGCAGTCCAGGGGACTCTCAAGAGTCTCCTCCAGCACCACAATTCAAAAGCATCAATTCTTAGGCGGTCAGCCTTCTTTCCAGTCCAGCTCTCACTTCCATACATCGCTACTGGAAAAACCATAGCTTTGACTATGCGGACCTTTGTCGGCAAGGTGATGTCTCTGCTTTTTAAGATGCTGTCTAGCTTTGTCATCGCTTTCCTCCCAAGAAGCAGGCATCTTTGAATTTCCTGGCTGCTGTCACCATCTGCAGTGATCATGGAGCCCAAGAAGGTAAAATCTGTCACCGCCTCCATATCTTCCCCTTCTATTTGCCAGGAGGTGATGGGACCAGTGGCCATGATTTTCGTTTTTTTTATGTTGAGCTTCAGACCATTTTTTCCACTCTGCTCTTTCACCCTCATTAAGAGGTTCTTTAATTCCTCCTCACTTTCTGCCATCAGAGTGGTATCATCTGCATATCTGAGGTTGTTGATATATCTTCCGGCAATCTTAATTCCGTCTTGGGATTCATCCAGTCCAGCCTGTCGCATGATGTATTCTGCATACAGTCAACCCTCGACTTACGAACTTAATCCGTTCCGGAAGGACGTTTGTAAGTTGAAAAGTTTGTAAGTCGAATCCAAATTTCCCATAGGAATGCACTGAAAATTAATTAATGCGTTCCTATGGGGGAAAAAAGGTCAGAAACTTTTAAAAAATTAAAAGAAAGTCACTTACCAGGTACTGTAGACCTGAGCCCGGCTCCTCACAGTGCCTTGGTAGCCCCCCAAACAGCCGAAAAAGAGCACCAAACAGCTAAAAGCCGGCAGCCGGCAGCCATTTTGTGCTCTTCTCCGCTCCTTCCCCCTCCCTCTCCCTGCCTAACAGCTGATCGGTGCTGGTCTGAAAGGCTTCCCAGGCAGCTTTTAAAGCAAAACAAGCAGCTTTTAAAGCAAGCATGCACGTTTCTACAAAAGCAGGTTTCAACTCAAACGGAGCACCTTTTCACCCAAGCACGGTTTAACCCAAAACAAGCACCTTTTAAACTAAATTTTACATTTTAAAATGACAATACCAGGCAGTCCCAGGCAGTCCCAGGTCTCTCTCCCAGCTCTCTAACCACTTGGACGAGCGAGGAAGCAGACAAGCAGCCTCTTCGCTAACTGAAAGTTTGAATTTCCCGCTTTCCCTGCCTTCCCCGCACTTTTTTTTCCTGTTCATAACTCGAGGGAAGTTCGCAAGTCGAGGGAATAGTTCCCGATCAGAGCGGTTCGTAAGTCGAAATGTTCGTAAATAGGGCCGTTCGTAAGTCGAGGGTTGACTGTATAAGTTAAATAAGCAGGGAGACAATATACAGCCTTGTCGTACTCCTTTCCCAATTTTGAACCAATCAGTTGTTCCATATCCAGTTCTAACTGTTGCTTCCTGTCCCACATATAGATTTTTCAGGAGATAGATAAGGTGGTCAGGCACTCCCATTTCTTTAAGAACTTGCCATAGTTTGCTGTGGTCCACACAGTCAAAGGCTTTTGCGTAGTCAATGAAGCAGAAGTAGATGTTTTTCTGGAACTCTCCGGCTTTCTCCATAATCCAGCGCATGTTAGCAATTTGGTCTCTAGTTCCTCTGCCCCTTCGAAATCCAGCTTGTACTTCTGGGAGTTCTCGGTCCACATACTGCTGAAGCCTACCTTGTAGGATTTTGAGCATAACCTTGCTAGCGTGTGAAATGAGGGCAATTGTACGGTAGTTGGAGCATTCTTTGGCACTGCCCTTCTTTGGGATTGGGATGTAGACTTCCAATCCTCTGGCCACTGCTGAGTTTTCCAAACTTGCTGGCATATTGAGTGTAGCACCTTAACAGCATCATCTTTTAAGATTTTAAATAGTTTGACTGGAATGCCATCACCTCCACTGGCCTTGTTGTTAGTCATGCTTTCTAAGGCCCACTTGACTTCACTGTCCAGGATGTCTGGCTCAAGGTCAGCAACCACACTATCTGGGTTGTCCGGGCCATCCAGATCTTTCTGGTATAATTCCTCTGTGTATTCTTGCCACCTCTTCTTGATGTCTTCTGCTTCTGTTAGGTCCCTCCCATTTTTGTCCTTTATCATGTCCATCTTTGCACAAAATGTTCCTTTAATATCTCCAATTTTCTTGAACAGATCTCTGGTTTTTCCCTTTCTATTATTTTCCTCTATTTCTTTGCACTGTTCGTTTAAGAAGGCCCTCTTGTCTCTCCTTTCTAATCTTTGGAAGTCAGCATTCAATTTTCTGTAACTTTCCCTAACTCCCTTGCATTTTCTTTCCCTTCTCTTCTCTGCTATTTGTGAGGCCTCATTGGACAGCCACTTTGCTTTCTTGCATTTCCTTTTCTTTGGGATGGTTTTTGTTGCTGCCTCCTGTACAATGTTACGAGCCTCCATCCATAGTTCTTCAGGCACTCTGTCCACCAAATCTAGTTCCTTAAATCTGTTCTTCACTTCCACTGTGTATTCATAAGGGATTTGGTTTAGATTATACCTGACTAGCGCAGTGGTTTTTCCTACTTTCTTCAGTTTAAGCTTGAATTTTGCTATAAGAAGCTGGTGATCAGAGCCACAATCAGCTCCAGGTCTTGTTTTTGCTGACTGTATAGAGGTTCCCCATCTTTGGCTGCAGAGAACATAATCAATCTAATTTCGGTATTGCCCATCTGGTGATGTCCATGTGTAGAGTCGCCTCTTGTGTTGTTGGAAAAGAGTGTTTGTGATGACCAGCTTGTTCTTTTGACAAAACTCTATTAGCCTTTGCCCTGCTTCGTTTTGAACTCCAAGGCCAAACGTACCTGTTGTTTCTTTTATCTCTTGACTCCCTACTTTAGCATTCCAGTCCCCTATAATGAGAAGAACATCTTTATTTGGTGTAAGTTCTAGAAGGTGTTGTAAGTCTTCATAGAATTGGTCAATTTCAGCCTCTTCAGCATCGGTGGTTGGTGCATAAACATGGATTACTTTGATGTTGAAAGGTCTGCCTTGGATTCGTATTGAAATCATTCTATCATTTTTGAGATTGTATCCCAGTACAGTTTTTCCCACTCTTTTGTTGACTATGAGGGCTACTCCATTTCTTCTACGGGATTCTTGCCCACAATAGTAGATATGGTAATCGTCTGAATTGAATTCACCCATTCCCGTCCATTTTAGTTCACTGACGCCCAGGATGTCAATGTTTATTCTTGCCATCTCCTGTTTGACCACATCCAGCTTACCAAGGTTCATAGATCTTACATTCCAGGTTCCTATGCAGTATTTTTCATTGCAGCATCGGAATTTCCTTTCACTTCCAGGCACGTCCACAGCTGAGCGTCCTTTCGGCTTTGGCCCAACCACTTCATTAGCTCTGGAGCTACTTGTACTTGTCCTCCGCTCTTCCTCAGTAGCATGTTGGACTCCTTCCGACCTGAGGGGCTCATCTTCCAGCGTCATATCTTTTAGCCTTTTGTTTCTGTTCATGGGGTTTTCTTGGCAAAGATACTGGAGTGGCTTGCCAGTTCCTGCTCCAGGTGGATCGCGTTTAGTCAGAACTCTCCACTATGACCTGTCCGTCTTGGGTGTCCCTGCACGGCATAGCCCATAGCTTCTCTCAATTACTCAAGCCCCTTCGCCACGACAAGGCAGCAATCCATGAAGGGGTTAAAATAATAAAAATGCACTTACACCAGAAGGAAGAGGTTTCTGGGTACCCTTCTGGTGTACAGATTCAGAGAAAAAGCAAGATATATCAACCGTTTCTATGAAAGAGGTGTTCAGTTATGGCTAGAACAGATTTCTGCAAAGCGTCAGATTACCAAGCTATTTCTAAATTATTTGTGAGGCAATCTGGGGCAGTATCCAGACTTGCCAAACACCACCACCCTGAAGGATTTGGCCGAACTGCTGACATGTGCATTTTTCATTTGAAACTTTGAGATTTCAAATTCAGTCAGTGTGTCCTGGAGATACATCCAAAGACCACCATGTTTTATCTGGAAAAATCTAACCTAGCACTACCATGCTTTACGACAGCTTATGCCCACCTGGAGCTTTAGATTGTTAGAAAAGCTGCAGAATTTTTTTACCTTAACTCACAATTCAGTAATATCTGTAAGTGTGCCAGGCAGTTGGCATGCTCATGGCGAGCCATCATGCCCCTTGAAGAGGGCTGAGAGAGCTCAGCCAGGGGAAAAGGCTCAGGCACAGGGAAAGAGGGAGCGAAGACAGCTAGGGAAGGTGCAGCATTCTGATAAGAAACATCAGCCTGAGCAGATAAAAAGGAGTACAGACAAGGCTCTGAAAGGATGCTAGTCAACAGAAGGAGGAGGAACCTGGGTTGATGCCCTGGAGGAGCTGTTGCTGCTGCCCGAAGGGACCGGGATCGGGGGAGAAGGCTGCATGATGTTTCTCCAGCCAAAGGACCACCGTTGATTGACAGCAGAGGGAAGCAAAGGGCTGTTCATTGAAACAGGGACACTTGGATAAATGCTCCATGTGGTGTATGACAAGAGGATGATTTCCAAAGGCTTAAGAGTCTCCCTTATGGGTTTTGATATGGATACATGTTTTCAGCACTCTTTCTCTGTCACTTTAGCCAGGCTGAGTAACTATAGAAAAACAAAACTACATTGCACAAGGCACGGAGCGTGTTCTCGGTGGTGCCTGAAAATACTGTATGGTGTTATAGCTGTTGACAACCTTTGTATAAAAAGCTCCTATGTAAATATCCCTTTGTTCAATTTGTAGAGGGCTTGCCTGATAAATTTGATACGGATGACGTGTTACTCTCAATAAAGTGATTTTTTGGTGACAGATGATTTGATGCATCTGACAACAGTGAGGTTTAAGCTTTAGGAGACCTAATTCTTATGAATCTGAGTATCTTTTTCATTACACAGAATATTTTCTGCAAAGGAAAAAGTAATCACACCGTAAGTTTAAATGGGAAATATATGATGCTTTTAAAAAAAATTCTTGGGACAAATTACAGGTTGCAACTTTAGCGTACCCATGAAATGTTCAGTTCTTCATGGAGGCATTTGCTGATGCTACAAGCAAGTCCTATGGATATGTGGTGATAGATTTAAATTCTTCCATGCCAGAATCTTCTGGGCTAAGTACAGAGCTTTTTCCACCAGACTGGCCTGTGGGATACACCATGAAGAAACTTCCAGCTGGTTACAAAAAGCATCTGTTCTAATTCCCTTGCGCCTCTTGTGTCTATCCCCTCCTCAGGGCAACATGTCTATCTACGTAAAGAGAAACCTTGCTCTCTTGAAACTTCTTATTAAGGCCCCTCCATGCCAGAGATAGGCTGTTTTCTCTGCTGCTTTAGGAGACCTAATTGCTGCCATCTGAGAAATAACTCTCTACATGTACGTATCTTCTACAAAGCCGCTTGGCTTACAACAAGAACACCATGGACTTACAAAATAGCATACAAAACAACATCATAAATCTATCCAGCCACAAACTGAGCGAAGCAGAAGAGTCAGTTTTCACATGGGGCTTGTCCTTCTGTCCCACCAAACCCACAGATGATACAACTCTGTGGTGACCGGGAAGCCTTTTTCTGCAGACGATGACTCAAATAATTTTTCCACAACTGTGACAACAAACAGAATGACAACACACAAGCTGTGCCCCTCTCTCCACAACGGGAGGAGGAAAAGTCCCAACAACATGAGGAGTAATTATATAACAACCCACATACATTTTCCTCCCACCACCATAAAAAGAACTCTGTGTGGACTCCGCCAGAAGGTTGAAATGGAGAATTGGACTTTTATGTTGAGTGTTTTTTGCCAGCTCACCCAGGCCAGGACAATCAACAAGGGACACGACTTACCAGACAACCTCACCAAATAGAGTGTGATGCTATGCATGGCCTCAAGTACAATCCTAACATAGACATCCAAGAGACATATAAGGGCGGCCCTGTGGTTGTCATGGACAAATCAAGCTACACACAAGAAGCTGAGAGACAATTGTCCAGCTCTCCATTTCATCAGCACTTAACCACAGACCCAACCACCAAATAGCAAAAGAAATTACAAAACAGTATGGAAAACATCCCTGAAAACATACGTGAACAAATCCTGGCTAAAAAATCCCAAACCAAACCAAACCAAAAACCCCCCAGAAGACCCGTTGTATCAAGCATCAATGCTGTGACAGTTGAGGTATCTGGATACTTGGATACTCCAACCTCAAAGCTTATGCCACCAATGTAAGAGATACCAGAGACTTTCTAAGGAAACTTCAATCCACACACAACCTCTCAGATAATACCCTCCTAGCCACAATGGACATAGAAGCACTCTACACTAATATCCCACTGTGACCGGCCTTCACCCAGGCTCATCACACTTAAAATGCCCCTACTTTTAATAGGCTTGCCTTCAGCCCAAAACATATGCCCCAAGTGGTTTTAAGACTGAAACATTTTTTTAAAAATGATCTTTATTATAACAAACTAAACAGAGTTCAACTTAGTTACATTCTAGCTCTCAAACATCCAACCTCTCTCTTCCAGATACAAATCAATTCTCTCAAGTTCTAGCCCACTCTTAAAATACAATCTCCCTCCTAAAGATATAATTTAACTCTCTCTCATTCTCTTCAGCTCTCCTTCTTTCTACATCCTGCAGACTCTTCTGGATTGGCTCTCCTCCTGCATTCTTCCAGCCAATCACTGTTGTTGCTAGGTAGAACTGGTGAGGGTTCCATCACACCCATGCACAGAAGGACTACGGGCTTTCATGAATACAGTTCGAAAGAAAAAAGAAGCACACAAAATCATCACCCTCTGTAACTTTGTACTCACATACAACGGTTTCTCCTTTAATAATAAAATCTACCTCCAGATCAACTGAACTGCGATTGGCACATGCGTGACCCCAGAATATGCAAACGTATTCATGGGAGACTTAGAATGCTTTCTTAACTGTTGCAACCAAAGACCACTCCTCTGTCTGAGGTACATGGATGACATTTTCCTGATCTGGATGAATGGAAAGAAATCCCTAGAGACATTCCACCAGTATTTCAATAACTTTCATCTAAACATCAGACTCATCCTGATATAACCTACGCAACAGGTGCATTTTCTAGATATCACTGTAAAACTACAACATGGATATCTTAGCACTGCACTATACCAAAAACCCACCAATTGGTAGGTACCTATACTTGCATGTTTGCAGCTTCCATCCTGAACACACAACAAAATCCATTGTTTACAGTCAAGGTCTCAGATACAATCACATCTGTTCGGACCAACAAGGTACAGACTCCAAACTCAAGGATCTACAAAATGCATTCCTTCGACCACAATACCTGCCCCATATAATTGAGAAAAAAATTAACAAAGCAAGATGGATACCCAGACCTTAGTAACCTACTTCAGGACAGACCCAGAAGAGAAAATGACGGAACACCGCTAGATGTCACTTTTAGTTCACAACTGATACCACTCACATGCATCATAAGTGATCTCCTACCCATCCTCAACATGAACATTTCACTCTCCCAAGCCCTTGGTGGCAGAACTATACTTGCTTAGAGACAATCTCAAGCAACTACTGACACACAACAGACTACACAATGCTGACACAAAAATGGGAACGAAACCCTGCTACAAACCCAGATGCCAGCTCTGCCCCCACATTTATTCTGGCAACATGATTACAGCACCTAACAATGTCACACACAACATCCAAGGGACTTGGACCTGTTTCTCTGCCAATGTTATTCATGGCATCCTTTACTAACAATGGCCATCTGCACTGTGCATAGGAGAAATGGGGCAATCTCTATGCAAAAGAATTAATGGACATACAGTAAATTGGGCCATCAGAAATAGCAATACACAGAAACCCGTTTCACATCATTTTAATCTTCCAGGACATTCTGCACAAGATCTAAAAGTGGCAATTCTGTAAAAAAGAATCCAGAGAGAAACAGTTGAGATTTATATATATATATATTCCTGAGGCCTTCAGATCCTGCTTGCAGATATCCTTGTATCACAGCTGTGGTCTCCCTCTGGGGTGATTTCCCTGCACTAATTCTCCATACAGGAGATCTTTTGGAATCCGACTGTCAGCCATTCTCACGACATGCCCGAGCCAACGTATACATCGCTGTTTCTGTAATGTATACATGCTAAAAATTCCAGCTCGTTCTAGGACTACTCTATTTGGAACTTTGTTCTGCCAGGTAATATCAAAAATGCATCGGAGACAACGCATATGGAATGTGTTCAGCTTCCTCTCCTGCCGTGCACGAAGGGTCCAGGACTCACTGCAGTACAGGAGTGTGCTCAGGACACAGGCTCTATAGACCTGGATCTTGGTATATGCCATCAGCTTCTAATTAAGCCACACTCTTTTTGTGAGTCTAGAGAAAGTGGTAGCTGCTTTGCCAATGCATTTATCCAGCTCAACATCTAGGCCTTGCTAAAGCGATTCATGAGTTGTTGGAGGTCTTCAGCAGAGTGGGCAACAACAGATGCATCATCGGCGAAGAGGAAGTCCCGCATGCATTTCAGATGGACTTTGGTCTACACTCTCAATCTAGAGAGATTAAAGAGCTTTCCATCTGATCTAGTCTGGAGATAGACACCTTCTGTTGCAGTTCCAAAGGCATGCTTCAGCATGACAGCAAAAAAGATCCCAAACAGGGTTGGCACGAGGACACAGCCCTGTTTCACTCTGCTTTGGATGTCAAAGGGATCCGATGTTGAGCCATCAAAAACTACAGTGCCCTTCATTTCCTCATGAAAGGACCTGATGATGTTAAGGAGTCGAGGTGGACATCCAATCTTGGGAAGTATTTTAAAAAGGCCGTCCCTGCTAACCAAATCAAAGGCCTTTGTGAGATCTATGAAGGCCACAAAGAGTGGCTGTCATTGTTCCCTACATTTCTCCTGCAACTGTCTGAGGGAGAATACCATGTCAGTGGTGGATCTATTAGCTCAAAATCCACACTCTGATTCTGGATAGACACTGTCTGCAAGCACCTGGAGTCTCTTCAGCACAACACAGGCAAGCAGCTTCCCTACAACGCTGAGAAGAGAGATGCCATGGTAGTTATTGCAGTCGCCCCTGTCTCCTTTGTTCTTATACAATGTGACAATGTTTGCATCCTTCATGTCCTGTGGTACTCCACCTTCCCTCCAGCAAAGACAAAAGATTTCATACAGCTTGGTGGTGATGATCTCTTTACAGCACTTCAGCACTTCAACAGGGATGTTATCCTTCCCAGGTGCCTTGCCGGAGGCGAGGGAATCCAAGGCCACTTTTATTTCTGCTAAAGTTGGTTCGCTGTCCAACTCTTCCAAGACAGGCAGGCACTCGATGTTATTTAGTGCCTCTTCGGTTACTACATTCTCTCTAGAATATAGCTCAGAGTAGTGCTGCACCCAGCGTTCCATCTGCTGTGCTCGGTCCTGGATGATCACACCTGTAGCAGACTTCAAGGGAGCAGATTTCTTCTGTATTGGACCTAAACCCTGCTTGATACCATCATACATTCCCTTGATGTTACCTGTGTCTGCTGCTATCTGTATCTGAGAGCAGAGCTGAAGCCAATAATCGTTGGAACATCTCCTGGCAGCCTGTTGGACTTTGCTACGAGCAAGTCGAAGAACCTGCAAGTTGTACTCACTAGGACAGGCTTTGTATGCTGCTAGAGCTCTCCTCTTATCCTTGATGGCTGGCACCAACTCCTCTGAATGGGCTTCGAACCAGTCTGCCGTCTTTTTGCTCTTCTTGCCAAATGTGGACAAGGCGGTGTTATAAACAGCGTTCTTGAAATGTTCCCATCGTTCAGGTGCATTTGCATCAGCCGGGCCTGGAAGGGTTTCCTCAAGCGCTTGAGCAAATTCTTTTCTTTGATCGCGAGTCTTGCTGATGTAAATACATGGTCTTCCTTCCTTTTTCGTGTGATACAGTCTCTTTGCTCACAGTTTTACTCTACTACACACCAGGGAGTGATCAGTATCGCAATCAGCACTCTGGTAACTGTGTGTGATCGTAATACTAGGAAGGCTAGAACATCTAGTGAGGATCAAATCGAGCTGATGCCAATGCTTCGATCTTGGATGTCTCTAGGAAACTCTGTGTTGAAGCTTCGTATTAAAGAACGTATTGCTGACACAAAGCCCATAATAACAGCAAAACTCCAGCAAGTGTTGGCCATTTTCGTTCATCTTCCCAATGCCAAAACGGCCTAGACAAGTGGGCCAAGAATTGTGATCAGCACAACTCTAGCGTTAAAGTCTCTGAGAATGAACAGTGGCTCTCTCTCGGGGACTTTTTTGATAGTAGCTGCCAGATCGTCGTAGAATTTGTCTTTGACTTCTGTTGTGGACGACAGTGTTGGTGCATATGCACTAATGAGGGTGACCGGTCCCGCTGATGAGTGGAGCTGCAGAGACAGGATTCTTTCACTCCCCACAGTAGGTAGAACAATGGATCTCAGCAGAGTATTTCTGACCGCAAAGCCAACACCATGTTCCCTGGTCTCATTCAATGGTTTTCCCTGCCAGAAGAATGAGAAGTTTTTTTCTTTGACAGATCCCATGTCTGGCAATCTCATCTCTTGCAGGGCAACAACGTCCATCTGCAGTCTACTCAGTTCCATGTCGATGACAGCTATCTTGCGCACGTCGTCTATTTCCTGCAGGTCGTCAGAAAAGCCAGGAGTCATTGTCCGAACATTCCAGGTGCCCAACTTTAGGGCAGAAGTTCTCTTATGATTTTTGCATGGTGCAGGGTTATCGATCTGCTTGTCGGCTTTCACCCTAAACCCCACGCACCCCGTGAGGTTAACAGACCGTGGCGAGGCAGCACCTTACTGGCTGGGGGCTGCCCAGCTTAAGGCAGGCGGTAGCTACCTAGTGAGGTGCAATTACCTCTCCCACCATCGGAAGTAGCCTCTGGCGTCATGCTCTACGCCAATCGAGCAAAGACTTATAACCGGTAACTGCTATTTCCCGTGTTGTTTTGACGCTGCATGCGAAGCTGGAGTGTCCTCTCCAGAGCACGAAGCCTAGGTCAAATAATATGGAGGATAGACTGTTCCCCAAGCAGCAAATCCCCCCTCTCCACGTCGCTGAAATAGTCCAATGGAAAGGCAAGAGCCAATACAACTGGTTCCAGCGACGTCGCAGGAGTTGCCAGAATGACACGAACTGCCTCCGGGACTCCAGCTCCAGATTTTGCCTCAAGGTTAACTCCTGAAGCCTTTTCCATCAGTGGATAGAGCCACAAGGCAGTGGAGGTTTGAAATCGGAGTTTTCCTTCTCCTAGATGGGCTGCCTTCCAAGGCTGACAAGCCCCACCTACCCGGCCTCCTCCCTAAGAGTGCAGAGATTAGAACACAGGCCTCCAGCTGCCAGACCTTGTCTTCCAAGAGGACCACCAACTAACACTTAGAGCATTTCTACCCAGGCACCTCATTGGCAAGAAAACAAACATACCACAGGTGTTACAAGTGCAACAGATCCTGCACTCTCCATCTCGACTGATTGGTGAGTGAATTAAAAAAGGGAGGAAGTCTGATCCTACCCCTAAAACTTTCCTGCCCCCCAGGTGTATGCAATGCTATTTGGCTGTCCTATTTACCAGATTAGAGTCAAAAATAGAATCAGAGAATTTCCCTTCTGCCAGCCCACATTTAAAGCCAGAACCCCGCCCCCTCAGACCATGCGGTCAGGGAGAACAAAAGTCAACCTAGAAGAAAATACCTCACCAAATAAAATGTCCTCCCAAACACAGCTCACCTCCTGCATCAGCTCCTCTTCAGGAAAAGGGCTTAGAGCTTCTGCCAGCCCACATTTAAAGCCAGAACCCCGCCCCCTCAGACCATGCGGTCAGGGAGAACAAAGGTCAGCCTAGAAGAAAATACCTCACCAAATAAAATGTCCTCCTATAGATTATATATCTATATATAGATTATAGGTATATAATCTCTTCTGTTTCTCTCTGGATTCTTTTTTTACAGAATTGCCACTTTTAGATCTTGTGCAGAATATGTATACACACACACACACACGTGTGCTAGACAGCCATTTCAGTGGACTCAGTATAAGTCAAGACTTCTTAGGACAGTACAAAATATAAACACTACACTAATTGTACTGTACTGTATCTTCCAGAAATTTTTTTCTCCTTAACAGATCCACCTTAAAAACTTCAAAGGTAAAACAGAGAGTCTTAAAGCGTTGCTATGTTGTTCTTAGGATCATCTTTTACCTGGGGTAATTCACCCACCATTGCAGCTGCTTACAAAACCTCCCATAAAGGAAAGGCCATTAACAACTGCAAAAGGCCAGGCTCCTTAGTTTAAGTAACATGTCATTTCCACCACTGTTACTCTGTGCCAGAGGTTCTTACACCCTTTATGGTACAAGCTTGCTTCAATGGAATAGAAACGGCATTTCAAAGGAATTTGTGAGACTTAAAGCCTTCATTGAAATTTTGCACATAAATGAAATGGACGATATAAACTGAGCACTTCGTTGAAAGACCTTTCGGCTTCCTTGTGGATCTGTTTCTTCCAATAAATGCATTCTGTACGGATTGAAACCTGGTCAACATTCACATGGTTAGATTGATAAAGTACCTTAAGAAAACGGAGTCATTCTGAGAAATTTCTATTTCGTTAGATTACACGGGTCTCCTCTTTTTGCTTGAAGGAGATAGAGGAATTAATAACAATTATCATCATACACTCCTTCTCCACACATCAGGTCTAAATGAGGTCCTGATTACCTTTGCAAACAGTAGAAGTATTTTGATTTGCAATCAGACGTGTTTGGACCCCACAGATTAACTTGAAAGGTGAGCAGAACCAAGATGACAGTTTAATCTATTGAACTTGTCATTCAGAGGCATGCTGCTTCTGATTCTACAGCAGGGGTAGGCACTGCATGACTCTCCAGATGCTGAGGGACTGCCATTCCCATCAGCCATAAGCAGCACAGTCACAGGAACTGTAATCCAGTATCCAGCATTCTGCACATTCCCTATTTCTACTATACCTCTTCTGAGCTTGTTGTGGGCCTGTCTTCTTCATCTTCTTCATGCTGGACCCTGGACTGCCCTTGACTTTCATTGTGGAATGCCTTCATCTCTAACTAATCTCTTTTTATCTGCATCCTGCCAACTTGGGGTAGGATTTAGATTGGCTGGACCCCTTGGAACCTGGACTATGCATGGAAAAAGGGCAATCTATCAGGAAAAGAGAGGGCGGAGGAGAAGGGGAGGGAGGTGGCAACTCTAATTTGGGACCACGAAATCAAACCAAAAGTCCTTAGGTCCTCAGAACTCAAAGCCTCTGCATGGATGGGGAAATCTGTTCATGCCTGTTATGTCCCCTTTTGTTTTTTGTTTAAATGTCAAAATTCCTTCCATCTAATCTATGAAGAAAGTTCTTATTAAAAATGAGCTCAATAATATCTTCACTCATCATTACTCCAAACTCTTACACACTGGATGATCAGAGGACAGAAAAGTTACTTTTAGATTACAACTGACAGACTCTCCTGAGTTCACTGGCTATAGGATTCCGTGCTTCATGGTCCAAAAAAAGTAGTTTTGCCCATCTCTGCCTCAGAATGTTTAGGCTGGAATTACACAATTTGCACACATGCCCCCAATACATCTTTACACAGAGGCCCCTTTCCAGTCAAATGACACTTAGCTTTCAGGTAACAGGCAAACCAAGAGGGCAGGGCCAGCTGTCAAAACGGTGGTCCTGTCCCACCTCACCACCACCCCACCCCTAGCAGAGACAAACGTCTGTAACAGGATTAATTTTTAAGCCCTTTTGTATTTCAGATACAAAGTTTTGAATAGAAAGTGGGAGAAAGCAGATTTCTGAAGGGATATCGGTAAGCCACCACATACAATAGTTAATCCTCAGTGAAGCTATGACATGAATAAGTCATGCCTTAGGCAAAATAATGAATGCAGTCTGAATACCCTAATCTTATTTAAACCAATATGCATAACGGTTATCATCACAGAAGTGGCTTGGTGGTAAATAGGTTGCACCCTGGCAGAATGTAATTTGAGTGTGGGTTTATTTTTATTTTTTGTTTTACACCTGGACATGTTGTGTTGACTTGAACAGCACTTGATGGAATGGCAAGTGGCACTTTTCTTGCTACTTTTCATTAACTATGGACCAAGATGTTGACAAATTATAGCATTTTGTGGTAGTTTCTGTAACGCTTCTGGTTCAGGGTGGGATTAGCATGGTTTATTTTGAAAGAGGAAACTCATTTTGATTGACACCCCCTCAGTGTCAATCTCCCTGGAAAAGACCCTGATGTTGGGAAACTGTGAGGGCAAGAGGAGAAGGGGACGACAGAGGACGAAATGGTTGGACAGTGTCATTGAAGCGACCAACATGAATTTGACCCAACTCCGGGAGGCAGTGGAAGACAGGAGGGCCTGGCGTGCTCTGGTCCATGGGGTCACGAAGAGTCGGACATGACTTAATGACTAAACAACAACAACAGGGTCAATCAAAGTGTATATATAATTTATTTATTGATATCAGAGATATTGATATTTTAAGATCTGTCTATCAATCAATTTATTAATGTAAATTCTACTGACATAGTCGAAGAGATCCAAAGAAGGAAGAACATTATCTAAAGCCTTGCTGAGCTCATGCTTGCGAAAAAGTAACTGTAGCATTCTTCTTATTAGGATAAAAACAATCTTAATGATGACGTTAATCTTAGAGTTGGAAGGCACCCTGTGGATCATTGAGTCCAGCTTCTGTCAAGGAGGCACAGCAGAGAATCGAACTTTCAACCACTGGCTCCACAGCCTGATGCCTAAGCCACTGAGCTATCCATCTGTGACAGTGGATATCAGGCAGAGGGGGCTTATACAGTCTAATATGATTGTCCTTTGCCACTACTTAATTGATAGAATTATTTTCCCACCTCTGTGGTAAGCCCACACTCCCTCTTTCTGTTTGTCTGCTTGCTTCCATTGTATTTGCCGTTGTCATACCTTCTTCCTTCTCTGGCTAGGCAATGGACACAACACCTCTTCCGTGTGCTGAGGACTCTACTTCCCTTTTTTATTCTTCTGACTGTAACTACAAATGGTCACTGAAAGTAAAGATACATTTTTCTACTTCAAATGCTTCCAGAGTACTTTTATCATAGCAAAGTGTTAGTTTGTGTTGGAAAAGGAAGCAAAGGGTGAACAGGGATGAGGACTTAGCTGATCTCTCCACAGTTCTCTGTGTTGTTGTTGTTTTCTACCTAATATTCTGCTGAGTAAGAGGAATAACCAAAATTCCCCAATGCTTCCTTTTTTCCTTCCTAACTGCTCTCTCCCCATCTTTTCTTCCATCTCAACTCCCTTATTTAACGTCTTTTTCCTGTTTATGATAAAGTTCGTAGAGGTGCAGTGATTTGTGTTTTTGGACTATAACTCCCAGAATCTCCCAGCCCCAATTCTCCCCCCCCCCCCTTCTCACATCAATGAAGCACCAGCTCTGGATGGTACAGGTAAGTCTTTGGTACCGAGTCCCAAGCCCCAAGTCAGAGTCTCAAGTCGCTATTAAAAATAAGCTTTTTTTTCACAGAAAAAAGGGAGGGGTGGGTGGGGTCTGCGTGGGACGTGTGTGTGGAGGTCTGAGATTTGTGAGCCATCCACTTTTGTTCCCCTCTGTCCTTCCCCTGAAAACTTTTTAAAAAAGTTTTCAAATGTTTAAAAATTCTTGCTTCACTTATCTTTTAAACAGCTCAATTTTCAGGCTGGAATCCTCTTTTTTAACAGGCTGCAGACAGAGAAATTGCACTGCAGAAACCTCTTGTGGCTTTTGTGGGACTCCTCCTTCCTTTGCCCAGGCTGGGGTGTGTGTGTGTGTGTGTGTGTGAAAGAGAGAAGAGGGAGGGAGGTTGCTTCTCCGGGACCGGGTGGGTGGAGATGCTAATAAACTCTTGCAGTGTCTGCAAGTTTTTGCATCAGTTTTCAGAGAGGGTGTGTGTATGCAAGCACATGAGTGACTTCTTTTCTTCTTGAGCTGCTTTCCTGCAAGAAATACACACACTCCCTCTCTGCAAAATGATGAAAAGATTTTGCATCGTATTACAGAGAGGGATTGTCTGTTTCTCTTGTAGGAGAGCAGCTCAAGAAGTAAAGAAGTCACTTGTATGCATGTACACACACACACACACAAACTGCAAAATGATGCAAAAACTAGCAGAGAAGAGCTCAGTCAGCAAGTTTAACAGTAACTCTGCCCACTCAGTCCCAGAGAAACCACCTCCTTCCCCCTTCCTCCCTCAGTCTCACACACACACACACACACACACACAGAGGGGGGGAGCCTGGGGAGGCTTCTATTGGGCAATTTCCATTGCAGCCTGTTAAACAAGAGGGTTCCAACTAGAGATGGGGGTATTCGTATTCGGCGGCATGGCGAGGGGGTTGCAGCAGGGGGGTGGCAGTGACAACAGGGGTGGGTTTTTTTAACAACCCCCCACAAATCGACAAATAACTTTGTTATTTGTCGCTTCGGCAACTTCGTGCTTTGTGAGTCATCAACTTTTGACGACTCACAAAGCAGGACGACTCGCCAAAATGGTGAGTCCACCCATCTCTAGTTCCAACCAGAAAACAGTGTTTTAAAAGATAAGTGAAACAAGTTTTTTTAAAAAACTAAAAGAATAGGGACTTGAAAAATGACTTGAGAAAAAGGCTCCAAGTCATGAGTCAAGTCCAAGTCATTTTTTTAAAAAGGGAGTCAAGTCCGAGTTGAGTCACTGGTGTGACTTAAGTGCAAATTGATAGCGAGTCACGTGACTCGAGTCCCCATCCCTGGTACAGACCAACAGAAGAGACTTGAGAAGCCAGCATTTTCTTTCTCCTGGGATATATCTCTCTGTACTCTGAGAGAACATCTATAGCTCGTGGGACACCCTTTTAGGGACTATAGGAAAGCAGTCTAAATGTAAGAAAAACAACATTGAATAAAAGGAAAGTTTGCCGAGTGCAAATAATATATCACATGCACCATTTTCAAAGTGATACTACTCACAGGCCTCTTCGATCCATCAATATATTTCAAATTCCTAAAACAAGAACACATACAGATATCTTTAAACAGTTAAGTTGTAACTATTTTTGCTAAATGTGCTTGAGAACTGACTTACAGCAACCCTAATATGATTTTCCAGGTAAGTAAGGTACGTAAGGAGTGATTTCACCTGTTCCACCTGCCAGTGAGCTTCTATGGCAGAGCTGAGGAATCAAACCCAGGCCTCATGAGTCCTAGTCCATTACTTTATCCAGTACAATGCACTGGGTACCCACAAAAATAATAACTGCATTAAAATAGGAAATAACGACAACCATCTTAGAACTGCAGAGTTGGGGGCAACCGGGCTGTGGCCCGGTACAAGAGGTTTCAGAATCTAGAAACAAATTTTGAATTCCTATGATCTCTCTCTCTTTCTGTCTCTGTGAGGGGTACATTTGCACCTCTTTGTAATCAGTCATAACAAGAAAATGAAATATCTAGAGTATAATCATAGCCTTTCCTTCTGAACCATTCTTTGCTTCAGAGTTAATTTCTAAGATGTTTCACCCTTGATCTGCTACTCTACTGTGCTGAATCCAAACTAGCTCAGATCATACGAGTGCAATTATTTGACCTGTGGCAAAGAGTGATTTTTAAAAACTATTAATACGATTTCTAAGTACTGTTTGTTTGTAACACATGGAGTTAATTTAAAGCTTCTGTGGACAGTTTAATCTCATAAATGGACTTTTAATTCTATTTAACCCTCATTTATATCCTTTACTTTCTTCTTATTTTTAAAAAGCTTTATCATATTCCCTCGCTATTTCTTCTTCTGCTTCGTATGACAAAGTGGTGTGAAGAAAGCCAAAGAATGAATGTTCTAAAATGGCATAATTGCGCTTATTGGATTGCAAATTACATTGAGTAATTTGTTTTCTACCGCTCAGAAAAAGTAAACAGAAACTGTGCTGGAAATTAGAGGTCTGTCAGTGTGCCTCAAAATTCTCTCGTGTATTAAAAGATTAATTAAATGCATTTTAAAACACCTGTGCAAATACCATGGATATGAAATCCAAAAGAACAGAATACAGAATCGGTGCATGTAAAGAACCTGAACAATTCTCAAGCAGCTGAAAACAAACTTCTTTGGATTAAAGATCCTGGCTACAACTAACTCAAATCACAGGCTTTGCTCATACCTTTCGGCATAAAAATGGCCCCAAATGGACTTTACAAATAAACAATATGCTGCCCGTATGAGTGTTATTAAAGGGAAGGTATCCATGTGTATTTCATGTGTCATTAAGTTAGAACTGACTTACAGCAAGGACTTCCAAGGTGTGTGAGATATTTAAGGAGTGGCTTTACCAGTGAGATCCCTCCCCAGTATGCTCCACGGCCAAGCAGGGATTCCAACCCGGGTCTCCCAATTCCTAGCCCATCACTGTGTATATTTCATGCACTGACATAGGCTTATTTTGCTTTGTACAATCTGTTGTGTGTACGTGCATCTCAAATTGTCTAGAACAGAGAGGACCTCATGATTTCAAAGACTGTAGCTTCCAGACAGCCACATGTTGAAGATAACCTTTGTTCTATCTGTTCTCAGAAACTTCATAACAAGCTTGATGGGTTTTAAAAAGTTTCATTTTTTTTTAAAAAAAATACATAAGTAACTGAACTAAGTGCTGCATAGAAATGCTGGGCTCCTTCCCTGGTTTATTTAAGCAAACAAGAGAGAGGCCAGACTCTTGGGAGTCTCATTTCTACCCTTATGAAAATAAAGATAAAATCCCTAACCTATCTAATATATACTAGGTCTCTAGGGTATGCACTTCACATGAGTCTTCTCCTGGTTTGTCCTCTGCTATCACTAGTCCCAGCTGTGAGGACCTTACTCTCCTCCCTGGGTCCACTCTGCTCTACAGCCAAAACAATGAACTTTCCCAAGTTGCCTACCACCTAAAAGAGAATAATAATCCCTGAACAAGCCTGATTGGTTAATACTTGAAAATAATTGACAACAGCATCAGTGACAACACTGCCTAGCAAACTCATGAGGTTAACCCTTTCCAGGCACCAAGTCAACTGTAAGTAAACTGAAGTACAGGTATCTTGTAGTGGTGATGCCAGAGAATGGCCAGGCTGCATCTGCTAGCTTGCCATTATCAGAGGATCCACATATATTTTTGTAAGTGTTGTGAAATGCCAGTGATTTTATAATGTCAGGAGCATACGTATGTGGAGAGTGACAACAAGCCTGAACCACAGCAGAATAAAGACAAACAAGAGTTTCAGTGGATTCGAGCTTCTTCACGTCCAAGCTTGTTACATCTACCAAGAAAGAAAGAGTTGTGAAAGAGCAACTTTGTGTTAAAAATGCACACATTTGAAAGGCTTGAAATGCTTTTCTGATATTCTTAAAAAAAACACAAACAAACAAACAAACACACACACACACACACAAATGCACAAATTTTCAAAGTCTGGCTAAACAAGTGTACAACTGAAAAGTGTGTAAACATAATGCTTTAGTCATGAGGAAAAGTGTGTACACAAATACGCAGTTTAGGAAAAGTGCATAGAAAAAAATAATACATACTTTAGAAGACATGTTAATGGCTATTACCCAATGTTATCTGAATCTCACATTCTTATCATGGGATATAGTAATGAGCATTTCGCCTATAGCATTTAAGACCAGTATCAGGCACCCATTTTTCAGCTAGGCGTCAGATCCAAATATTCTCATTTGAAAGCAGATTTCAAAATGCTTTTCTAAAAGTATGCCAGAATATGAGGAAATAGGGTTCTGCCAAACATTTCTGGAGGGTGAAGAGTGGAACTCATTGTAAGCACCTGTTTCTGGAATTATTTGTATACCAGATAAACTATTCAGAATTTAATTAAGGCTACACAGCAGATTCCTTCTGGTGGATGGGGAGTGGGGAATCCAGTCCTAGAGAACAAAACCACTGGGGCAGACATTATCAGAAGGAACAAGATGTCTTACTACGGCTGGTACAGAGACTTTCTTGTTTCACTGTCTTGACAGTGAAATCCCATGCATGAGTCACACTGATCTCAAAACAACTTATGCCTGGGGACAGTTTTTTTTTCTTTCTTTTTTTTAAAAAGGAAATGAACCATAAACAAAAACACCATCTACAGTCTCCCTGCTCTCCTTCCTCTCGTGCCTAGTTAAAGTGGCCAAAGCAAAAGATGTCACACAAAACATGATAGTTTGGGTGGGCTGGCAGTTAGAAAGATCTCAGTAAAGTCTCAGCAAAAGGAAGGAAAGTGTTTTCTTAAAAGTACCTATTGTTGTCAATAGGAAATTATTTTATTTGCTACCTTTCTATCTGATTTTGCCTCCAACGAACACACCTTCAAGGACCTCAAGACATCATACAGAACCCTCTTCCTCCCCAGTTTATCCTCACAAAATCCCTGTGAGATAGATCCTGCTGAGATAAAATCATCCAAGGTTACCTTGGCAGGTTCACAGCTGCGTGGAGACACCCGACCCCCTCTTTTATGAAGTTCTGTTCCAACATTCAGACATCCTGGCTTTCCTTTGCATACCTGGTGAGTGAAGCAGCATCTGGTATTAGAGAACTGAAACCCCTGGTGCAAGTTATGGAACAGAGTTATGGAACCACCATGACTCTCTTCCAAGTTAGTCATTGGGTACTTATGGACAGGAAACTCTTCGGGATGCTTACTCAGAAGTAAGTCATATTTATTTCACTAGAACTTACTCTCAGGTAAATGAATGCAAGATGGCAAAACCTTATGATTAATCAGCACAGGATAATCGATCAATTCATAGTTAAAAAGAAGGGAAAAAAGAACCTGACATTTTGACAGAGCTGCATAAATTGGAAAGAAAAAGATATATAGCGGTAACTTCTTGATAACAGTTTGAGTAATAATATTTCAATGTCAGGTGGAATTCTTAAATATGGTTATAACTGCCATACTGCGTTAAGCTTCAGAATATTTTATGAAAGAATTGTAGATGGAGATTTATAAGAGGACTGCAGTAGAAAGGGATGGCACAGGTCGCAAAATGAGGTGATCCAGAATGCACTTGAATTTAGCCGAGCAATGGATGGAGAAAGAAAGGAACCCTTTGGGTGGAAGATGAGAAGGATTGGGGTTATAAATAAAGATTGTGAAGACCAATGGCCAAAGTCTCAAACAGCTTGACACAGATCAAAAGGAGAAGATCATTAATTGAACTTAAGGTCAATGTGTCAGGATCTGGGTGGCGGCAGGGCTTCCCCTGCACCACCGCCCTGGCAGCTGCAGGATCGGGGCCAGCTTGGTCCCTGGAAGAGCCCAGTATTTGCAAGATCAAGCCCTGTGGAGCAGCCGCTGCCAGGGCCCTCATGAGGTGTCCCCCCCCCCCGGGATTCCTGAGGGAAGGCCTACTTAAGGAAGGACTCTCCCTCCCAGAGGCTGGTTCAGCAACATAGGTCTTTGGCTATGCGGCGGTGTTCCTGTTCCTGTGCTCTTGAGCCCTGGTGCTCCAGTTCTGGTTTCCATTCCTGCCCTGAACTCTGGTATTTCTGACTCTGCATTCCGGCTCAGTGCTCCCACTCCCACGGCCTGGTTCCAGTCCTGGTGCTCCGGTTTCCACTCCTGTGCTCCTATCCTGGCTAGTTGGTCAGTGTGTGAGTTTGGGCTTGGCCCTCTGTGCTGTTGGCTGGGTCCTGCTGCCCTTGCCTCTGCTGTTGAAGGCAACCGGGCACCACCCAGACCCTGACACAACGGTAGAAAAACCACAAGGGCTAGCTAGCTGGCAACTGGCAGCCTGTAGCATTTCCATTTGAAAATCATTGTTCATGTTTCCTAAGATAGTGCTGGAATGCATGAGCCCATCTTGAAATCTGAATGAAAGCTGCCAGAACTGGAGGGAGCAAATGCCTGGTTTGGTCTCCCATAGAAATCTGTAGAAAAGTACAAAGCAATAAATAATGAAAAAGAATGTGTGGGTTCAACCCTGACCCAGGTTTGTATTGCAGGGACACGTGAGCCCTCTGTATAAACTATATGAACCAATAGGCCAAAGGTTTGGAGTGGATTTGGCACAGGCTGTCCTTTTGCTTGTCCAGACCAGTTCGGAGGAGAGAACATGGAGACCCTTAGCATACCCTTAGTTATTTCATAACTAAGGGTATGGTTTATGCCTAGCTCCTTTTGGTTATACGAGGCTTACTTACTGGAATGTAGTGAGGCCTGTTATAGCAAATATTGATATATCCATTATTCTGATGTTATTTTCTCCCACTTTGGCCTTTTGTAGCTATAATTTTTTCAATCCTATACACTCTGTCTTCATCAGTATTTACCTTCTGTAATTCTTCAGGATAAAAGGAGCCAAGGACGGGTTCTCTGTTATAATCTTTTAACTGGAACACAGGACTGTTTGCTCTCCTGATGACTCAATCCACTATAAACATCTCTGTGGTGAAATTTTGTTCATAACCCTTAGCAGATACCCTTAGCTTTTTAGAAATCCTCACATGGTCCCCTTTTTGGAAACACGGAACTTCCTCATGTTGTCCCTATAAACTGTTTTCCAGACTGCCAGCACGTTGGAATGATTAACAACCACAGACTTGGACCGTGAAAACTATGATTGTAACTGCAGTAGTACATCAATATAGGTAAAGGTGTTATTAGCAGTGAAACACCGCCACATTTTTGTTTTCAAAGTTCTATTAAACCTTTTCACAACCCCTGCTTTTACTTCATTATTGGTGACAAAATGATGAACCCCATGTTGTTTTATCAAGTTGCTTACAGTGTGATTTTGAAACGCCTGACCACGGCCTGTTTATGATTTGCCAGGCTCCCTTCCATCTTGCCCGAAAATAGTGTTGAAGGCTTGGGACACTTCCGTGCCTGTCTTGTCTTTGAGAGGCAAAGCCCAAGCGTATTTAGACAGAATACCTATCATTGTTAAAATGTACCTGTAGCCCTTGTTGTACTTGGAAAATTTCTGCATGCCAACTAAATCAGCCTGCCACTGAACATCTATTCCAGATACAACCATCTTAATTTTTTTGAAATGGATCCTGGCTGTTCTATGTAGGGTGTAAAAGCACTGCTCACCACATTTTACTGGGAATGTGCTTTCAGGGTCAGGAACATGACCAGCTGTAAAGACTGGTACAGTTAAGCTCTCTGCTGTAGAACAAAACTTCTTTCTTCCATTCTGAAGAGCTGTAAAAAATTCCAAGTCTAATGAACTGGTTTTTAAGCTTGTAGGGGGATAGGAAAAGCTTCTAGGTTTCACTTTGGCCTTTTCCATCTTTTTGGGTTGTTTATTCGAAAGTGAGAGGGGCATGTCCCCAGTATCTGTAGGTGGGGAACTTACACATTGTGGCCAAGTCCACTTCTCCACCCTTGGTTGGATTTTCAACGGTGTATGCTGTAGGGAAAGGTCCCCACCCCAGGCCTTGGAGGTCTGCTTGTCATCTTCATGTTCTCTTCTTGGAATTTTTCTGGGCAAGCCAAAGGAGTCTGTGCCAAATCTGCTCCAAACCCTCAGCCATTGGTTCATTATGCAGAGGGCTCATGTGTCCCTGTAGCACCAGGGTTGGACCCACTTGTGATTCCCCTTGGCATGTGGAGAGAGGGGTGGCGGTGGAAACAATTATAAAAATCTCTCCCTATTGCCCCACAACTGTTTGCAGAGGGATTACAGGCTGATCTTTAGCCAACCCCAAGGCACACGTGTATGTGTGTTAAGCACAAGGGTTTTGGTTCTGGAGTGCACCACTTTATTTCCAGGAATACAGGCCACATGGCTTCCAGTCCAGGGCATAATGGACCTGTTTCCAGTTCTGGGGTATACCGGAAGGTGTGCATTTCCGCTTCTGGGATGGGTGGGGACATTTCTGCTTACGTGGCACAAACATCCGGTGTGAGGTCACTTCCATCACGAGGAGCATGTTTCATGACATCAAATCCAGTATGATGTCACTTCTGCCACGTGGAGCTTATACCATGTGACTGCATTTTGACAGATAGTGTGTCCAGTAAACTACTACTGATTAGAATTATAAGTGCAATACAGGCTTCGAGGCAAATAGAAGCAAAGCTGAGTCCTTCCAATTCAGCATTCCAATGTAGTTACACTCCTAGTGCAATCCTTAGAAGAAAACAGTGCGAGCCACATCAGTTCAGAAGGTAGCCACTTAAATATCATTGAAATTACTAAAAGGGAAGTGTACATAGAGTTGCAGCCTAGATAAAATCTTTTATTTCTTGGCCCAGTAAATTTTAGGATCAGACTAAGAAGTGGGAGAACAAGATTAGCAGGTGTGACATGTTGCAAATTTTCTTTCAGGAGGAGAGTCTCTTTTTGAGAAAATTTACTAGAAAGTGTGTGATTCTCTCAAATTCTATGAGTGCTTTTAACAGCTTACCAGAGACCTTGTCTACATCTCACTAAAATTAATGGATGCATCATTTTATCGATATCAGCAACCTGCTGAACAACCTTCACGAAAGCTAGACAAGATCTGCTGGCTACTTCAAGTTTCAAAATTTGCTTAGGAAAAAAAAAGGCCATTGCTTGTAACAGAGCAGGAAGAAATGAGAGAGTTAATATGCTACCACTGGCACAAATATTTTCTAGAGGCAAGTGTGACAGATGTGAGTTATTTTTTACACAAGAATAAATCATTCTGCCCTTTAGCTGTCAGGCTGTCAGCTTCACCTCTGTAATTTGGAGAGAGCACTTCCTACTCTCTCATAAAATGGCAGATTTCAGGTCTACAGCCTTTTTTTGTAAGTAATTGCTGGTTTCACAAGAACCAACATTCTCTTTTCATAATAAGTAATATTCTGAGGCTTATATTTCTTTATTTAGAAAGCCACTTCAATGCAGACTTCCTTGAAAGACTTAGTAATTAATCCTGTACAGGAAATGTCTTTCTGTGTGGGAATTAAGATATTTTTGTGACCTTATTTGTGCCATATTTATTTGTTTATTACATTTGTAGGCAGTCTCTTTTCTGGTGAGGGGACCCCTATGGAATGGTGGGGAAAGCTAAGCCTAAGGTATGGCATAGTTACAGAAGGTTTATTGATTTATGGTTACATTTTATGTCAGTTTTTGTTCAAAGAACTTAAGGGAGATGTACCCAGCTCCCTAAATTCCCTTTCTCTTCTCATAACCACCTTGTTGGGAGATCAGGAATGGGCAGTCTATTTTTTTTTGTCATCATCAAGGACCAGGTTTCCTTCTGGGAAACCTCTTGGGGGCTGCGTGCTCACCATGAGTGAGGCTGAAACCTGTCGTGAATGGAGTGAGATCCAAAAGTGTGTTGCCTCTTTTATTTTTCCATCCTCTTCTTCACCGATGAGATGGCTGGGGAAGGGCAGAGCACTCTTGCTGCGGCCTATACTGGTCAAAGGACTTTTGAAATCAAGCTGAGGGCAGACTGCAGTTGAAAAGCTGTAAGTTGCCACTTCTCTACAGTGAAGTAAAAACGGCAATGATTTGGTTTGTGTGTGGGGCATCAAGGAAAAAAATGTGACTAGCATTTTATATGTGTTAATCATACAAATTAAAACAATCAAGTCTGCCGCGCTGGCATAAAGATAGGGGGATGTGGAAGAATGTATTTGGGAACCAGCGAGAAAGGGTTAAACTAAGAATACTTCAGCTGGGATCTAGATGAATGTTTGCATTTATATTTTCAGGAGATGTCAAAGAGCACTGTGCTCTGGTGGTTTGACATTTCTGTACAACAGCTGCTAAGTTTGCCACCAGTTGCGAAAGCTTCCACTGCAGCAAAAATACTATTATCGGGATGGACAAGCATGTCTGACATCACAAAGTAAGTGTCACCCAATGGCTGAACTCCAGTAATAAGCTGCAACTAGGGCAGGCCCATGGAATCAATGGAACTTATGAAGGAGTTGACCCACCAAATTCCCAGTGATTCAACTGGCCTTTCTACTGATGACTTGCTATTGGATTTCAACCAGTGGCACTGCAACCAGTAAGATTCTGATCCTCAACAGAATCCAGTCCCCTAAAAGTAGCCAATCCATAACAGTGACTTCAGGAGAAAGAAATACATTTGAAGTGTTCAACTTCAAGGCAGATATTTGATTTGGATTCTTGCATTGAGCAGCGGGTTGGGCTTGATGGCCTTATAAGCTCTTTCCAACTCAATTATTCTATGATTTGATACAGTTTGATTGTACTTTCCCTCCAAGGAACCCAAATTGGCTGTACATGACTCTCCTCCGCCTCCTTTTTCATTTTATCTTCAACACAATCATGTAAATTAGGTCAAGCCAAAGGAATGTGGTTGAAGTCTATTTCACAATTTAAGCCCATATCTCCTAGCTATAATAACAGCTTTAATGAAAAGCTATAATAGTATCTTTTTACTGAATACAGAAAATTTTATGATGTCATTTCTGAAAAGGTGAAGCAGACAATAATGTAAGTCCATTGTCTCCAAAATTAAAAAATATTTTCCTGGTGTAGTCACTGAATGGGAAGCACAGGAACACATGTTGAAAATGTGATAGCCATTATGATCAGCATAAAAGGCTGAAGCAATGCCATTCCAATATCACAATGAACTGATAAAGTTGTGAAGAGTTACCACATAAATAACTTGAGAACTGGACAAAATGTATGGCTCCACCACATGGAGCATTTCCCCACCTTTTCGTGGAAAATAAGTGATAGGTCCATTAGGGTTGGCATTCAAACTCATCTTTTATAGCCCTTTTTACTTCCCTTCAAGAAATCGGTGCATTTTAAAGAAATATTTCAAAAATCTGAAAGAATTATTTTAAAAATGAGCTTCTCTAATGTGTTTTTGTTATTGCTGCTATTTTTGAGTGGTAGTTTAATGGAAAGCCTCACACTGGGAGCCTCTTTCTGTGGACATCCAGTATAAATCAAATTGTTTTCTTTGAAATCAGCATCATAACCCCCCCCCCCACACACACACATGCCACCTTTAAAAAAAAAGAATCCTTGAATAAATACAGAATAAATGAGCTTCCTTACTGGATTTCTGTTTGTTTTTGGGAAGCGGCTTACTGCTAATTGAACACTGGATGGGTCAAGGTAAGAGCAAACTCATATGGATGGCAGAAAAAAATACTGATAACTTCAGTGCAGAACCTTATGGTTTGAGAAGAACTAACGTTCCATGTGGAAGAACCCTTAAATCTAACGATAATAACAAATCTAGTTGTACTGGCATCTTACTCACACTGCTAGGCTACAACATAAGCCTGGGGATTTCTTGATCTGACTAGGATAGGAAATCTATATTTTTCTGCCAAGTCATTTTTGTGGAATTAATTCTGTTCAGAATTTTTCTTTATGGTGTTGATAAAGGGCTGCAGGCAGATTTGCTTTCAGAGTTTCTGGGCAGAACTGAATTAGATCAGCAAGGCAGGCCCAAGATTTGAATAGACAAGTCTGGCAACTGTGGATGCTGGCAGAAACAGTTACACTGTTTCTGTGCAAATACAACCTTTTTGGGTGATTGTGGATTTGGAAGACTTTGTACCCCTGTTCAGATGGTGCAGAATCCAGCACTGTCAACACATTTAGAGAGGTGCACCTAGCCTCACTTCTTCTGTTGCTGTCTTCTTTGGTAGAGCAAAGGTGAGTCTGAAGAGGGGAAGTTCCTACTCATGGATAGGCATGGGACTTTTGTTTCTCATGGACTGCAGCTCCCAGAATTCACCAGGAATTCTCCCAGGTAGAGTCTTGGGAAATGCAGCCCCAAAACAGTAGTTTAATGAGTTTTCTTATTTCCACGTAGCCCTCTATAATTAAATTACCTTTTCAAAAAGAAGGAAACTTCCAATGATGCCTGGGAGTGGAAAGGATTCATGGGAGTCTCAAGGGATCATGGGACAGGTAATTATTTGAGAGGCTCCCTCTACAGAACCTAATAGACAGTAAACCCACCAACTGATATACGTACTTACATGCTTCTGGCCTGCATCCCAAACACACAACAAAATCTATTGTTTACAGCCAAACCCTCAGACACAATTGCATCTGCTTGGGCCCACAAGATAGAGATTCCAAACTCAAGGATCTACAAAATGCATTCCTCAGACTATAGTACCAATCCAATATGATTATGGTTAATAAACAAATTAACAATGCAAGACGAATACCCAGAAGCAACCTACTGCAGAACAGACCCAGAAGAAAAAAACAACTGAACACCACTAGTTGTCACTTTCAGCCCACAACTAAGACCACTCACACACATTATAAGTGATCTCCAACACATCCTTGACAAGGACAGTTCACTCTCCCAAGCCCTTGGTGGCAGACCTATACTTGCTTACAGACAACCCTCCAATCTCAAGCAATTACTGACATACAATGGACTGCACAACACTGGTAAAGAGATGAGGAGTAAACCCTGCTATAAACCCTGGTCCCATTTATTCTGGGAACACAATTACAGGACCCAACCATGTCACACACAATATCAAAGGTACTTTCACCTGTTCCTCTGTCAATGTTATCTATGTCTTTTTCTTTTTCTTTTTGCCAACAATGCCCCTCTGCACTTCACATAGGACAAACAGGACAATCTCTGCACAAAATAATTAATGGACACAAATCAGACATCAGAAATGGCAATACACAGAAACTGGTTCCAAATCATTTCAATTTACCTGGACACCGCACAAGATCAGAGTTTTGCCATTCTGGAGAAGAAAAATTACAGAACAAGAATCCAGAGAGAGAGAGACAGCTGAGATAAAATATATACATATGGTTAGAACCTATCTCAATGGACTTAATATAAGCCAAGGATTCTTAGTACATTATCAAATATAAGCTGTTGCATCTGCTGTAATTCCTCAATATAGCCAAGACTATTTGATTTGTTGATTGGCTTAACTAAATCAATTATTCTCAAGATTAACTAAGAGTGAATATTATTATTTTGGAGTTAATGGGTACACTTAATTGCATGTGCTTTTACATGGGCTAGAATTCTCTCTTACAAGAGGAGGGTGTTGGTTCAAGTGATGGTTCATTTAAAGAAATTGATTCATGTAATACCTGATTCCTAAGAAGTATTCTGATTGTTATCACTAGATATTGTCTATAATTTAGTTACAATTTGTTAAAATTTATAAGATATGTATATTATGGAATGGAAATGATTTAGAAAGGATAGTGGATAGAAAAGGCAAAGGAGGAATCACAGAAGACTCGTGCAAGGGAAGAAATCATGACACCACAAACATGAAAGGATGAGATTAAATTTTTATTTATGTTACTAGATGAAAGTTCATGTATGTTGAAAGCAGATATGTGTGTGTTGTAAGAAGGTTTGATATTAAAATAGTTAGTAGTCATTTCTTCTATTCTTCAGGACAATTTAAGCTAAATTCCAATATGAGGAAGGAAAAGTGTTTCAATTGGTGCATTATTTAGGCACCCATTCCAATCAGTGTTTTTTATACAGCTGGCATCCATTTAAATTTTATCTCAATTAGAAAAGTTATCATTATCTTGCTATAGTTATAGTTATTTGGATACCTACTTAGATAAGTTTTTGCTCTGGAAAGTTAAAAGTTCATTCTGATGCAGAGGCAGATGCTGCAACAATTAGAAATAATTTTTTGAAAGAACTTATAAAGAGCTCAGAAATAAATACCTACTCATAGTGATTTTTTTTTTTTAGCATATAATGAGAAGACGACTGAAATTGGACTGAAACTGACTTGAACTAAAATGAACTGTAACCTAAGACTGGACTATTTCCATGTGAAATTCTTCTAAGAAGACCTATATGAACTCTTGATTGTTATTTTTGTTGCACCAAAGACCTATATTTGACAACATCCTGGACTACTAATAATTTGTGTGAGAGTTTCCCTTCTTTAGATTTGTTAAGGCTGAAACAACTACTTGAAAGACTGATCTATTCACGAACCTAGTGAGTGAACCGACATTCCATGAAAGCTGTTTTTGCTACTGTATTGAAAACCCTTCCAAGCTCCATCAATATCATAGTGAAAATAATTTTCTTCCATCTTTTGTGACCTTCTCATTTTAACTCAGTAACATCAATTGAAGGTTTATCATTTGTGGCTCGGAGAGAACCAGGGCAAAAACAACTGGAGGCAATGCCTAGAGGAAATTTTTGGACTGTCTGGCTCCCTGCAAGTGGTAGGGCCATCTGAGAAGTTCTGTAGCTGAAATATCAGAATGCCTTAAAAGAGACAAATCGTGCAGACTACTTAGTGTCTCAAGGGAAACAGTTGTAAATAAGCTGAAAAAAAGAGAAACTACTGTTTGACCTGCTAATAATCCGTCGGTAGGAATAACAGAAGACCTGGACTGAGATTTATATTCACACAATAACTGTTGCTTTCCTTCTATTGCAAAATCACTGAAGATGATTTATTACTTGGAATTCAACAGAGTAATGGTGTTAATTGGACACCAAATTGCCACAAACAATAACCTGAGGAAGTGTTTATTTCAGGACTATTTGAAAAAGACACAGATGAAGAGGACCTGATTAGTTTTAAAATTTGGGATTTAAAATGGAATTTAATTAGCTTTAATTAAGTTTAGCCTTTGTAAAAGTTACACAATGTAACCTGTCAATATGTGAGTATGTGAGCACTTATCTACTAGATGATCTATAGATTGTAACTTTGAATTTTTTGAGTAGGTGAAACTTCTCCAGCCTTACACTGGGAAATTAAATAAACCGTAAGTTGAGGAAATTTCTGTTTTATGCTTTAGGAATAATAAAATAGATTAAGATAGGAATCAGATTGTGAACTGGAAGACTACAAGTTCGATAAGGGCTGAACATCAATATTCTTGTTGGTTTTGTGGACAGAGCATATGAATGGCTGGTTCGCTATAAATAGCAAAGAGGAGGATTGCTAGAAAATAACTTTTATTAATTATATTAATCATACTAAGCAATAAAATAATATCAGTGTATTAAAGTACAAAGGTCTTAGGCTGTGACCAGAGCTTGAAGCTCTTCAAAGCTTAAGCTTCTGAGCTAGATGCTATTAAGCAATATTAAGCAATACCCTAGGCCAGGGGTCCCCAACCCCCGGTCCGCGGCCCGGTGCCGGTCTGTGGGCTTCCTTCAACTGGGCCGTGGACACGGATCTCGGCCCCCCCGGCCCGCACGGGGGGCATGTCGCGCTCGCAGGTGGGTGTGTCACGCTCCCGGAGGGGCATGTTGCACTTGCGCGCATGCGCACGAGCGTGACATGCCCACCCGCAAGCGCAACACGCCCACCCACTCTCAAATCTTTCTTCTCCTTCTTCCTCTAGGCTGCCATTCATGTCCAGAGCCACTGGCCACGTGGGCTTGGGGGGGGGAACTGTGGGGTGACCCTCCTTCCAGGTCTCCCCGGGGGCAGGGGTGGGGGGAGGCGGGGAGCGGGCTTCCTGGGCCTGGGCAGCTGCGCTGGCTGTGGGGGCCTCCGCAAGCCTCCACCCTCCCACCTGGGGCCAGGGACGTCTCCGGCGTCCGCGGCTGGGCCCTTCGCTGGCCCAGAGTGGCCACGCCATTCCACCAGGAGACCCAGAATGAGGGGCGCCTGGGCTCTCCGGTGGCACGGGGGCCTCGGGATGCTGAAGGGGGGCCAGGGGCAACACCGAGCAGGCAGGATGGGAGGAGCCCCTCGCCCCCCCCCATGCCCGAGCCAGCTGATGGACCCCGGCCGGCCCCGGCCAGCCCGGCCGTGATCTTCTGAAGGGTGCCAGCTCCGCTGCCCGTTCCTTTGGGCCCCCCCTGGCAGCTGGCAAGACCGGCGAGGCTTCGGAGGCCTCCTCCTCCATCGGCTGCTCGGCTTGGAGTCCCGGCGGGCGGCCGGAGTGCCTGGCACGGGAGCGGCCCCGGGGATGCCATGCGTGCCCCTTCTCCTCAGGAGGTGGCAGCGGCGGTGCTTGGGGTGCTCCGAAGCTGCTAGAACGGGGGGGGCACCCCGCCTTGCAGCTGGCCGGTCGGCCTGCCCCCCCAGTCCCTCAGAGTGGCCAACAAGGATTGCGGGCCCTGCCAGGGAAAGAGTTTGAATCCCACCCTGCCCGAGGGCAGCCCGACGGCGGGGCCCTCCTTCCACCTCACCCTCCTTCCCTCCCGCCCGCTGAGCCGCTCTCCCAGGCAAGCGCTCGGCACATGCTCAGAGGCATGGCCGCGGGGGGGTGGTGTCGTCACAAGGCCTCAGGTGGAGCTCTCCCGGGGGCAGCCGAGGAGGGCAGGAGGTCTGGGTGCCCCCCTCCTAGCCGAAGAGCCGCGGCCAACAAGGGGGATCGAACAAAGCAGCCAGTAGCAGGCCCCTCCTTCACCTCAGCCACAGAGAGGATGAGGCGACAGCAGCAGCAGCGGCGCCGGCGCCCGGAGAGGTGGCCCGATGAGGCGCTCAAGGTAAGGGCTCTGCGTCACCCCTTCCTTCCCTGGCACGTCGCTGGAGCACTTCGGAGCGCCTCACCAGGTGACCTGCGAAGAGCGGCGGGGTGGGGGGCAGGCGGGACCCAGCCCCTACGAGGAGGGGAGGGTCGGCGGTGGAGTTGCTCCTGTGCCTCCCAGGACCAGGGAGACAACTCTGAAGCAGGTCGCTTCTGGGAGCCCCTGATGAGGAAGCCCCGCGCTCGCCAAGTAGGTGCCGCCGCCGCTGCTCCTGCTCCTGGTTGGGCTGAAATTAGAAGCCAGGCAGATTTTGAGAGTGGGTGGGCGTGTCGCGCTTGTGCCGCAAGTGTGACACGCCCCTCCGTGAGCGTGACATGCCCACCGGCAGGTGTGACACGCCCACCCATGAGCGTGACACGCCCACCCGTGAGCACTGGGGTGCCACCGCCCCCCCCCACCAGTCCGCGCACAGAGCCCGCACCCCCAAACGGTCCGTGGACCGAAAAAGGTTGGGGGACCGCTGCCCTAGGCCATCCCACCCCCCCACAGGCTTCCCGGCTGCGGGAATGAAAAGCGCTGCTCCTGAACAGTCCCTCCCCGGCAGCGGATCCCGAGATGGACCGAGGAGGAGGAGGAAGGGCGCCTCGCTCTCCCAGGGACCAGGAAGGAGGAACCCTCCTCGTGCCTTGGTTTCGTGATTTTTCCCCCAACCTTCAAGAGGACGACTGCTATTGAATCGACTTTGGGTGGTTGCCTATTTCACCTGCTCTTTATTAATAACCCCCTCCCCTTTTCTCCTTTATCAGCCACTTGTAAAGATGGTTTTAGATGTCCGTAATTTCTCATTTAAACCAAGTGTCGGTTCTTTAAATTAGAACATTTCTGTGCCTTAATAAGATTACTGCATGAAAGGGTAGTAAATAAATATAGTAATAAATTGTTCTTATTATTGTAATTATTGTTATTCTTATTATTCTTATTCTTATTATTATTGCTTTTTGCCCTACTGTCCACGCTCTAAGAGGTGGCAATTACACTGTTTAATTGGAAAGTTACCAAAGTCCATGCCTGGATCTTCTTTACCATTGTCCACATCCCTTAGCTAAAATAAGACAAGAAACTCGTGGTCCCAAAGCCCTTACCTTAAGTCTAAAAAGTAACACACACACTCACAGAAAAGAGAATGCAGGTGGGGGGGAGGAAGGAGAAGTTTCAGTGATTTGGCAAACCTTTGCACATTCAACAGGAAAACTACCCATGGGAGTTCAGATCTAAAACTACATGGCAATGAAAGTACATTAAAGAAAACAGTTTACTAGAATTTTAAGAAACAGATTTATTTATTTTATTTATTTAATTTGTATCCCGCTCCCGTTAGTGTCACAGCACTACTCTGGGCAACAGCTCGTAAAACAGAAATAAAAAAAGAAACATTAAACACCAATTGCAATAGCTCTTAAAACAACAACAACAACCAGGCAGGACTCCTCTTCTGTGGGTTCAGTGAATTCCACGGCCTCCCAGCTCTGCCGTTCTAAGATTCTTATATTTCCAAGAAATGCCATTGCTGCAGTCAACCTATTGCTTCTTTCATTCTTAATTCCATCCCTTGTCGCCTTTACTGTGCTCATCCCGATCCTGGACACCTGGAGCCATCTCTCACCATGGTCATCCCCTCTTTGTAAAATACAGCCAGAGCCCACCTAGAGAAGCGTCTCATTGCCTTTCCTTGCTTATAACAGGCTTTCAGAGGATGGGCAGCTTTCCATTTCACAGTCTGTGTCTTGGTCTGCCTTTCACATCATTTACCTGTGTCTTGTCACAGGTAAAAGACAACACTTATGTCTTCATCACCATTGCTTTATTCTGCAAGTACATACAGATTTGTCTTACTAACAAATTAATGAAAATACAACACTTAATCACTTTTCACGAGGATAATGACTCTTCTTCTTCTTTTTCCAAAGACTTGTTTTACAAAAGGACCTGGACAAAAAAAGTCACATAGGGTTTAAGTTGTTACACATGCTTCTGCTCAGCCACATGAAGCCCTTGGTGCTCAAGGATGCAGCCCCACATTTCTTTGGCTGAGAAGAGAGCCCACCTGTGGTGAAAACGACCTCTCTGTTGACCAGCCTCTGCTCAATTATCGTGAACTGGGGCAGCTTCAGCTGGTTCATCCCTGTGACAGCAGAGTTATTCCCTTGCCAGAAGAACACAATGTCATCCACGGTGTAGCCATCTGGGTGAAAAAGGAGGAAAAGAGGAATATGTGTGAGTGAAGGCAGGTGGCCGTCGCTGTGGTGCCCTTTTATTATACCCACACAAGTTAATTGTGATGTCCCCAGCCATTGCCCTGAGTGAGCCATGGCCCAGAACAGCCCTCACCACCTATGGCAAGAAAAGAATTAAAGGCAGGAGGGGCATGTGGGGGATAGTACAAAAGCGGCAGTGTGTGTGTGTGTGTGTGTGTCTCTCTCTCTCCATGAGCTGCACCCAGTGAGCTGAGCCCCCCTTGCCTCGTCAGCATTGCAACTTTTTCTAGGAGTCTGGAAAATTGACACTGAGGAGGAGTTGGCCATAAGACCTGTGGTTTTCCTTTTGCCATGAGTGTGTTCAGACTGGGGGATGCAGCTGCTGTGACAGAGCAGCTGTGGTGGGAAAAGAAACAACCTTCCAGTCAGGTCCAGCTTTGTGGAGATTGGACCTGATCACACTTTATTTCTGGAAGTCGGAAAGGAGGGAACCTGGATCTCAGAAGACATGAACTCATTAGCTGATGGAAAGTCAGTGTGGGCATGGTCCGCTTCCTACCTGCGGCTGAGCATGGCAGAGCAGGTGCTGTTGGGGGCAAAGTCCCAGGAGAAAGTCAAAGTGGCCCATCATGATGTGCCTTCCCCCATGCTCACCCCTCCAAAAAGCCACACCACCTGTAACCGCCCCCCCCCCCACAACAACAAGCGAGTCCACCTGATAAGCACAGCTTTCAATTTCCAGGGTGCAGTTCTGCTGGTCAAGGGGGGTACCTCCTCAGATCCATCATGCAAGCAGCAGTGGTGGTGATTCTGAGAAACAAAATCAGGGGAGGACAAGTCATCATGATGGGCTGCTTGCTATGACAACCAGGGAACAAGGCTGCAGGGAAGGCGTATGTGTAAGGAAGATGTGAGTGCTGCTCCTCTCAGCATCAACTGCATGGTTTAAATCATTCGTGACTCACCGCAGCCAGCCCTATGCCTGTATATTAAGAGGAGGAGTTCTCTTCTTGGGTTGAGGTGGGTGCGGTGGGGGGGAGGACAGAAGCGGGGGGGGGAGAGAGAGAGAGAGAGAGGAAGCATGGAAGAAGGAGAAGAAAAAGAGGGCCACTTTCATTTGTCTAGGTACAGGGGACAGGCATGATAGGATGAAAAGAGGTCTGAGTGGTCCAGGGAGAGGCAGTGGCATCACGTGGCTGGAAGCAAAGCCAGTCGTTTTGAAGCGAATTTCAGAAACGGCATCTAGGGGAGCATTTGGGCCTCTGAAACATTGTTTCTGTAAGCTGGATAACATCCTAGTGCAAACCCTTCTCCACATGTTGCTGTGGTACGTGCAGCCCACAAATCACCACCTATATATTACACCAGTGGTTCTTAACCTGGGCGATAACGCCCCCCAGGGGGCGATTTCATTTTTCAGGGGGGTGCTGGAACCAAAAGGGGCGACGTGGGGGCGAAGGAAGAGAAGGGGGCAGTAGGGGGGCGGTGGAGCGCCCCTGCGCCGCTGGGGGACTACGTGGCCCGCGTGTCTGTCTCGGACCCGGATGAGGAGGGGACAGAGGGAAAGGCCGGTGGTGTGGCGCTGAGCTTCCAGGGCGGCGAGGGCGCCTTCTCGCTGCGACCCTCGGGCGGCGACGGCGGCGTCTCTTTCTTGTGCATCGAGGGGGTGCTGGACTGGGAGCGCCGCGCAGCCTACGAGCTCCGATTGGTGGCCGTCGACTTGGGCAACCCGCCCCTTTCCTCGCAGCGCGCTCTGGTCCTCCGCATGGCCAACCTGAACGCAGCCTCGCTACCGAGCCGCCATTTCCGAGGCGGCCTCACTCGGAACCGTCGTGCTCCGCCTCAGACGCCGACGAAGCCGGCTCCCTCAACGCCCAGACAACTGATGACCCTCCCTCCTGAAATTTGAGCGAGCAGCCCCATGCTTGATCTATGCACTTCCCTGCCCAGTGTCAGAGGGTCCGGCTTCTGCCTCTTCGGTAAAAAGAAAAATAGCGCCCATGTAAACAGAGTTGTGGAGCAATAACTCCTGCCTCGCAGCATGGAAACAGGGAGAATCCCTCATAGTGCTGGAGAAAGACAGCCTTTCTTTAGGTCTGGGAGAGAGAAAATCCTCATTCTTATTGCTGAGCAGTTATCAAACCTACAAGCAGGGGTTCCTCTCACAGCACTAGAGAAAGGCTTGTTTTCTTTAGCAGTAGGAACACTTTGTAATATCTCTGTTGTTTTATTTCTAAAGTACAGGTTTAAATTATCCTTTTTTCTTTTGAGAGGCATATAGTGATAATGTTATGTGTACCTCTTATTTGTCTTAACATGTTCTGCTCTCCTCTTCTCTTTATGTATTAATTCAGCCCAGTAAGGTTTAGATTCTATCAGAAGTACTCAGACATGCAGTGGGCCATTGACAATTTCTATCTTGGACCTGGTTGTGTACAGTCTAATCAGAAAAGGTACTTTTTTTGGGCTCCCATCCCCAACATCTGGCAGATCGCATAGGGTTGTCTGCTTGAGGAATTCTGGAAGTTTGGTCCCAAAAGGCTCATTCCCAAGTGGTAGATGGGGAAAATAGCAAAATCCTCCAAGGTGTATTTTCAGAAACTCAGGTAATATAGTGCTGTAACAAGCTGCACCTGCTGAAATTCTGCCTGCTGTCCAGCTGTTCAAGGGATAAAACATCTGTTCCTGGTTTCTCTTGACTCTCTTATGCAGAGTTGAATCAAGCCCAGCAAATGTTTTGAATGCCCTCCACATGGGCAGTCAGTTATGTACACAGGGCCATTGTGGTGTAGCAGGCCAAGATCTACCTTGTGTACAATGTGTAAACCTGTCTGTGTCATCAAATAAGGATTGTTAAGTTGATTGTGGGCAGAAACAATGTTATTATCAAGGGTTGCTTTGCTTTAGCATGAGGATGGCTTGTTGGATAAATTAGAGCTTGGAAGAGCCATTTTCCGGCGTACAGCTCCCACTGTCTCCCAGCCAGTGTGGTTACTGACTATGCTAAGTGTGCGAGAGGGAGTTGGGAATTGCAGTTTAGAGAAGTAGTTTTTCCAAGAAGTGGGTCCAAAGCATAGAAACTTATTTTTCTTTCCAGAAAGTAGTGGGCTGTGATATGTCAGTTCTAGGCTGTGGACAGTTCAAGGCATCTCCTGACACTCCAAAAGTCACTCTTATTTTTTTTCATTACATTGCAGTTATTTTGTCTGACTTCATGTTGCAAAAAGTGACTTAGGCAGGCAGATCCAGAGCAGCCGCCGCCTCCTCTTTCATTTCGAAAACCTCTCAACATGGCCGAGAAGAGGAAGTGTCACCAATATTCGACGGAATACCTAAAACTGGGATTCATTCCATCTCCTTCCAACGTACAGCTTCCGTTTTGTCTTCTTTGTGAGAAAACATTTTCAAATGAAGCGATGAAGCCTTCCCGACTGAAAGACCATTTGGTAAAAATTCATTCGGATAAAGCCGACAAACTGGTATCGTTTTTCCAATCCTTAAAGGCCAAGTTTGAGGGTCGCAGCACTGTTGAGAAGTTATTTGGAAAATCGTCACTCAACGCCGACAAGGGGCTCATTTGTTCCTATGAAGTATCTTTGTTGATAGCAAAATGTGGCAAACCTCACACTATCGGAGAAACGCTGATTTTACCAGCAGTGAAACAGATTTTTGCCACCATGTTGGGGCCCAGCGCAAGCACTGTCACACAATCGATTCCTTTGAGCAATGACACTGTATCAAAAAGAATTGATGAAATGGCTGCTGATGTGGAAGAAAGGCTTATTGACACCTTGAAAAGTACAGAATTTGTGGTGCAGATTGATGAGTCAACAATTCGTGAAAATGAAGCCTTGTTATTGGCTTATGTCCGTTTCATCAACGGAAATGAAGAGATTGTGGAAGAACTGTTATTTGTTCGAAATTTAGCCACCGACACAAAAGGTTCTTTGATATTTAAAAAGGTTGAAGAGTTTTTTAATGAGAAAAACATCCCTTTGACAAACGTCGTGGCATGTGCAACCAACGGAGCTGCATCCATGGTTGGACGATATCGCGGATTTCAAGCTCATCTAAAATCAGTTGTACCTGGAGTTATGACTGTCCATTGCGTCGTTCATAGACAGCACCTTGTCTCAAAAAATTTGAGTGGCCGTTTGCACGAGTCTTTACGTTACGTCATTAATGCTGTGAATAAAATTAAGTCGAAAGCCTTGAACAACCGACTTTTTCACAAGCTTTGTGAAGAAAATGATGAGGAGTTTGAACGTCTCCTTTTGCACACCGAAGTAAGGTGGCTTTCAAAAGGAAAGTGCCTGCGGCGATTCCACAAACTTTTTGACACAGTTGTTGAATTTCTTGAATCCATTGATCCAAGTCTAAGCAGTTCTCTTAAACTTCGACGTCTGGATGTAGCTTATCTCGCTGATGTTTTTGACAAGCTGAATGAAGTGAACGTAAAGCTGCAAGGAGATAAAATCAATTTTCTTAAGGCCAAAGGAGTTATCTGCTCATTTATTTCCAAATTGGACCTCCTTGCAAGCAATATGAGTCGCCAGGAGCTGTATCAGTTCCCAAGCCTTGGTAATGAACATCAACTCCAAGCAGAAGATTTGGACGTTTTTTGCTGCCGCTTGAAGCAACTAAAAGTAGATATGGAAACCAGATTCTATGATCTGATAAATCTGAAAGTGCCCACTTGGGTGCTAAATCCTTTCACAACAGACTTTGCACAACTTCATCCCAAACTGCAAGAGCCACTGACAGATCTGAAATACGACTGTGAAGCCCAATCACATTTTCAGAGTTACGGCTACGAAGCTTTTTGGGTGAAAATGAGGAACACTTACCCAATATTGTGGGAGGAAGTTAAGTTGCTTATTTTAGCCTTTCCTTCCACTTACTTAGTGGAGAGGGGCTTCAGCACCGTCCAACAGATCCTTTCTAAGTCGAGGAACATGTTGAAGATCATTGAGCGCGGCGATTTAAGAATGAGATTAACAAAAATGGTTCCAGATATCAAGAAATTGGCATCAGCTCACCAAGCACAAGGCAGCCATTGAT